>CM070526.1:43626966-44979897 GCA_036346145.1 Olyra latifolia
AATCGAAATTTTGTGGATATAGCGATAGAATCAGATTGATTGGATTTTTTAAAGTTATTTGGATTATACGAAGAATCTATAAAATTCTTTGTGGATATTTGAATAAACTTTTGTTGGACATCATTATACAGTATATGAAGAATCTATAAAATCTCCCAAGTTATTTTTTTTAAACAAATATCATTCATGATAGTAAAAGAATTACTTCGTCGCATGCTTATAATTCCCAGATTCCTGACTAAAATTGTCATAATCTTTGACAATGGGATAGGATTACTGACATAAGAATCGATAGGATTTTTATGGCGATGTCGCTCATCCCATCTTAGGATTTCTGAGGCAAGAATGGATAAAATAAGGGGAGGTATGATTAGCGGCATTTCTGACCATATTGGCATGCATGCAGGATGTATAATCAAGTAGAACATAACACTGCAGAGCACCGCTCTTTGTGAAAATTCGGAACTTGTGCATTTCGTAAAGAAAAAGAGAACCAAAGTAGCATAAATTACATGCATATATATAGTTGGAATGAAAATTCAGTGTATATCTTCTGTGAGTTCTGTCTCTTATCTTGTTTACATATCACTGTTTTCCAGTACATATCTTTCTACTAACGGATTATAGTGAGAATATTACACGCTGTCCAAAGGAACGGAAAGATAAGAATGCGACAGTGGTCCAAAATGTCAGTACGAACGAGACAGCACTGATCACAAAGAAGATTGGGTCTGAGTCATCG
Source organism: Olyra latifolia (assembly GCA_036346145.1). NCBI lineage: Eukaryota > Viridiplantae > Streptophyta > Magnoliopsida > Poales > Poaceae > Olyra > Olyra latifolia. The sequence goes on from CM070526.1 coordinate 43,627,709, forward strand.
GACGCCTTTCTGACTTGACCTGAACTGGAATGAGCTGAACTTTAAGTGCATGATCTACTTCCCTGTGATGCCTTGTGAAGGTTCCCTTCATCATATGATTGAAGAAGCTGTGTCCGTATGTGTAGAGATTCCCTTTCGTAGTGAAGGTGTGTCCGCTATATTTGAAACCTGAATGCGAACCCATGAAGTCAAAATACACTACAATGCCATAATTCGCGGTTGTCGGCCACATATCTAGCTAACCACCAAGACCTTCAAACGGAATGTCAGCAATACATGGTGGTATAGAACCCCAAAGTCTGTTGTATGAGAAATCAATTATATGAAAGTACCGGAGATGACATAGGTTTGAAGGGATCTGCTCCTCTAACTTATTCCTGCCTAAAAAAAGTATGTTGATATAAGGCAGATTTTGTGTCCATTCAAGGCTGCCTGTGAACTTATTATAGCTAAGATCCAAGGCCATAATGTTGGAGCTATCGAAAAAAGTATCCGGGGAGCCTGACAGGGAATTTCCAGACATGTTAAGATAATATAGCCGTAATGAACTGCCGCAGTTTGGTATAGGCCCAGCAAAGCCGTTGTCTGAAAGATCTAACAGGCCAACATTTGTTAATTTACAAATTCCTGTACGGATTTCTCCAGTCAAACTATTGCTAGCAAGGCTCAAAGCTCGCAGAGAAGGAAGATTCCAAAATGAAGTTTCAAGTTCTCCGGACATGTTATTATCATGTAAATCCATAAGATATACCTCGCCGGCCGGAAAGATTTGGAGGGAGAGTTCCTTTAAATTTATTGCTGTCAAGGTACATTGCCCAAAGGTTTCTGGACAAGATGCTAGCCCCACCAAGTATCGGACCCGTGAGATTGTTATTGGAGAATGGAGAGTGCCAGTACCATCAAAGTGGTACAGCTAGTGAGCAAGCAAGCTGGCACTTCTCCTGTAAAATTGTTATTTGATAGGTCCAGATATGTCATGTTACCGATGCTGCACAGTGATGGTGGTATAACTCCATAAATAACATTCTGAGAAGCACCAAGAATTCTCAGATTGGAAAAACACCGAACTGATGCTGACTGGAAACTGTCCTGTGGCATGGTTCATGGATATGTTCACCAGTTGGAGATTAGATTGGTGTTGCCATATCTGATCCAATGAACCAACTAGCAAGCTATTCGCAAGATGCAGGTAACCAAGTGCTGTTGCATTTGTAAACAACTAATTGGGTATGCTTCCTGCGAAGTTATTTTCAGACAAATCAAGCATTTGTAGATGATGCTGTGTGCGCAGGAAATGTGGTTCTGTGATGATGCTCTTTTCAAGGTTACAACCAGAGAGCATTAGCGTTTTCAATTGAAATGGAGATATCCATCCAGGGAAATTCACCTGAACAACCAAATTGCGATTGCCGGACATGTCTTATCTTTTCAACATCAGTGCAGTTTGTTAGCCAGAAGAAATCAAATCTACCGCGTAGGTTGTTTTCACATAATTCGACAACCTGAAGCGATGGCGAACAATTCCAATAATTCAAGACGTGGAAGTGCAAATACGGATGCTGGGGTGTTGCCACTCAATTTATTAGATCTGAAATGCAATTCTCTCAGGTTCATAAGGTTTCTGAAATCTGACATGTACAAATACCCGTATAGTGAATAAAAATTGACCACCAGAAATGCAATGAGCTGTATTTGTTTTTCTTACCTGTATTCTGAAGATTACCATTTATGTTGTTTCTTTCAAGATTTATGACTTCAAGAGAAACCAATTTGCTGAGAAATCCCCAGATACTCCCTATCAAACTATTGGCGCTGAGGTTGAGATATTGGAGCTTACTCAATCCTTGAAGGCCTGAGGATTTTTTCTTCTTTTCATTAATCTTTTTATCAAAGTATTGGAAGAAAAAATAGCCACATGAATGAAATGGTAGTTAAATACTGTGGGGTCCATTCTTCCCACCACTTGATCTGCACTAGTCCTGGATCGATACGCTAGTGCACACCATTTACATACCGGATCATTTCATACAAGCGAAAGTCTTATAATTAAATTAAGTACATGTATTAATTCCAAAGGCTATTAAATATTACAACACAGCACATTAGTCCAAATAGTTCAAGAATCACAAAAGATCAGAGTGTGATGAGAATCAAAAGAACATAAACTTCTCTCGCCGGCTATGCCCTAACAAACGGCTGGAGGGTCTCCCTAAGCCTTGTCCTAATCGTTAATGTACTCCTGAGCACCGTCTTCATGGCAAGCGTAAGGGTCTTGCTCACACTCAACATCTAAAATAGTAAGTGTGTGTGAGATCAGTGTATAATCCAACCGTACTGGCGAGTTAACATCCAACCTAATGCATTTAGTGATAGAAGTTCCAAAGAAAATGTTAGGTTTGTTTATTTGCATAAAGCAAATTTATAAATCAAATCCTATAACTTAGTAATTTTACCCCAAAGTTCTACTAATCAATATTCTGTTTAAGAGTTCTTCATACCAAACCACAACTCTTATCCATCCTAAGCTTCCTCCAAACACCCGCCATCATATTCTAGGTGTGGCGCACCCGTTGTGGATCTTACGCCCACGAAGTGCCCATCCTTCCCTAGCTGGGTTGCCAAGCCGTACTAGAGTCACGGCTCCTTGCAATGTAATACCTAGATCATCCCTCAGATGAAGACATGAGCCTGTCTTTACCTCGGACTGGGGGTTAGCCAGGACGCCATCCATCAAAGTCTCTGGCCCTAGGATGCCATCCAGTAAAGTCTTTGGGCCCCACATCCGTACTACCACGCGATGGCCACATGTTGTGGTGTTAGGAACCAAATTCACGGTCAGCGACTTCCCGCTACGTGCCTTACTGCACGTCCATCCGATCCACTCTAGGAGTCACATCGGATCCGACCAATCCACACTTATCCATAACCACTTCTTTCTTCCACTATCGTTCCTCCGTGTGCCCTGCACACGATGTGACGGAACCATCCTAGGTGGCAGCGATTGGTAGCTACGCATGTTCCATCCACACTCCTCAACGCACCACATCTTTGAACGTATAGCCCTCATCTCCACACCATATAGTATAAGCTACTTCACACCATAAACCACATGCTAGACCACGTCCGCATTCTATAACCACACACACTGGCATGCCAGGCCCAATTTTCAGTTATCCATGTTTATTGTGTAATTAGGTCTAGTGAATGTCGATTCACCGTTCTGAGACAGGTAAGCCTAAAGTTATTAATTAGACCTGAGCAATGTCTAAGCAGATTTTAACCAAGATTTAGGAGTCTAAATCATTTTATTTAACCTATCCAAGTTATCAAGGGTGATCATCGAGGCAATCATTAATAAAGTCAAATGACGGATGATTTCATCAAGGCAAGATCATCATGGTAAAACAATATAAGTAAATAACAGGGCATGATATATCATGATTAAACAAGTATGCATAATTACTAAAAGAGCATGTAATTTGATAATTTAAACAAAATACTTTAGAAAATTGGGATTCAACATTATCTAACTGAATGTTAACTCGCCTTGGTCCTGTGAGTGTAGGGAGTCTTCGGGTGATCCTCGAACTGGTCCTCGGGTTCCTCGGCGTCAAATAATGGAATGAGTTCGAAGAGCAATAAATAAAACACCAAGATGTAATGAGAAAGTATGATGCATAAAATGCAACACGCTTAGTCTAACGATCGGTGACTGGCGTTAAGTCTTTTCCTAACTTATCAAGGAAGTTCCATAATTCTACTTATGTTTGATAGTCTATAAAAAAATAACGGTGGTAGGGTCGATGGGTAGTTGATGACGACGATGACGACGATGATGCAGTAAATGCCTTAATTGAAATCTCATAACGTAGAATATAAGTTCAAAATAAACATTCGTCTGAAGTATTTTCTAAAAATATTATCTTGCTGTTAGGATGGTATAATTAGTTGAATTTAATTTAACATTAATAGATAATTTCCTAAAATGGGGTCTTACATTTAGGGCTGGCAACGAGCCGAGTTTGAGCGAGCTAGGAGTTGGCTCGGCTCGGTTTTGAGCAAGCTCGTCTCGGCTCGTTAAGAAAACGAGCTCGCCAAAAAGCTCGGCTCGGGCTGGCTCGCGAGCTGTAACGAGCCTCTGCACAAAACAATTCATCCAGACAGATTCATCCAAGCATATTGAAAATTAAGGAATAACAAATGACAGTAAATTCATCCAAGCAACAAATTCATCCAAGCAACAGATTCATCTAAGGAAATTCATTCAAAAAGCAACAGATTCATCTAAGAAAATTCATCCAAGCAACAGATTCATCTAACGAGCGAGCTGTGTCTCAGCTCGGCTTGGCTCTTTTTTACTGAGCTAGAGAAAAAACTTGAGCCCAAGCTTGTTGGTCTACGAGCTGAGCTCGAGCTGAGCCGCTCGTGAGCAGCTCGCGAGCTTCGAGCTAAATTGCCAGCCCTACTTACATTACTCTAATTAGGCAATTATGTATAATCACCAAGCTAAACCCCAGGTTTCAATATTTTAATACTTTCTTTAATGGTTCGCTAGGTCTTTGTAAAAATTTGAGGTTTTATTGAAGTCATTTAATATTTAAAATAAATCAGATTTAGTTTCTATTTTATTAATTCATAAGGAAAATGGTAAAAATGCTCAATTTAGTTATCCGGAGAGCAATATTGGTCCTAAAATTGTGCAATAAATTTATTAAATATCTATATCGTAATTATACTCGACTAGAATTTTATCATGATTTTAGGAACTTAATGATTAATTCAATTAAATGGAAATGGCTATTTTTGATATTATTCAAAAGTGGGATAAATAAGGTTTGTAGATTATGGGGGTGTTTGGCAGAGTTCCAACTTTCAACTTCGCCCCGAAGCAGTGCCAACCGCCCTAACTCGACGTAACTCTGGAGCAGGCAACTCCATGAAACAGCCTCCCTCGCAGGTCATTTTTGTGGAGCAGTTTGAATGGTGCTCCGCGGAGTTATAGATCTGCTCCATAGTGGATCTGCTCCACAGTGAAGTTGTGGACCAGAGCTGAAAAATTAGAGCTAGAGCCCTGCCAAACACCCCCTAAAATAGGTGACTTAGGTGGGTTACTATTAACAAATAAGGTTCGACACTTTTCATGGGGTTTATACCTTTTGTTGTAACTATAGGTAAATCATAAATATTTTTAGAGGAAAAACAATATATTTTGTGAGTAGTAAATTCCCTTTCTAAAACTACTCATAGTTTGAAAATTCTCTATAGTAGGAAAAATATGACTAAATGGGTCTTAATTTAGTTAAAAGGGTGCAAGGTTGTCATAATGGTCATTAGGCATTACCTTATGTTTTAGAGTGCAAGAGCAAATTTTAAAGTTAAAACAAATAACTAACAACTTAAAGAATAAATATTGCCCTTCTGTTCATGATTTATCCTCTATTTAGGTTTCAATGGATTTAAAATATTATTATAGTTAAATAAATTATTAGATTATATAATCCTAGGATTAAAGTTGCTACAACTAGAGAGGCTTATCTTTTTAATAATTTATTTTCTTTATTGGGTTTAATATTTTTCCTAGGTTCCTTACCTATTGTAGTATTTATAGAAAAGTTTCATAAGTTGTAAACATCGTTTACTATTTTAAATAAATCCTAAATGTGCAATATAGAAATTTGGGTTAATTGCAAAATAGGGGAAGTGGGCTGGCTTTAGGCCAGGGCCGGTTTCGGCTTTAGCGCAAGCAGCCATGGAGATGGCCCAACAAGGCTTGCAGCCCACGTGAGCACAGGTCGAAAGCGGCTTTTCTAGGAATGTGAGCGGTTTACTGAAAGCATAAATCTTGGTTTGCGTTACCACTTACTGACATGCGGGACCGACGGCCCCACGTTAGCGACATGACTACCGTGCCTTGAGGAGGTCGTCTTCTACCCCAGGACGAGGCGCGTGCAGCGGCCATGGGTGGAGGTCGACGCTGGCAGGGGAAATCCCGGCGGCTCGAGGGAAGGGCCAAAATCGATTCCTAGCGATGGCCCGCACCCAAAGGTACTCACGGTCTGAGGGATGGAGTAACGGTGCGATGGTGCGACGTGCTTGAGCGGTGGCCAGCGGCGGTGAACGCCATGACGGCGAGCTATGGCCGGAACGAGCTAAAACATGGGTCCTATAGCATCTAGAGCTAATATGGTTATACCTTTGGTGGTCAAGTAGATTGAGGAGGGGTTGGACCGAACCGACGAGGAGGATGGCAACGACGGCTGAAGAAGGTCACGGGGGCAGCAAACGCCAGCGGGACCTGCGGCCAAATAAGGTCGTGCTAGACTTAGCAGGGCTCAGAGAGGCTATAGGAGCAAGGAATTGAAGAATGGCTGACCGGGGACGGAAAGACCTGAAAGGGGGAGGAATCTGGCCGGCGGAGATCCACGCGACCTCCCGGGCTCTGTCGGGCCTCTGAGCTCAATTGTTCTAAGGATGTCGTAGAGGAGAAGGAGATCCCCAATGGGACCAAGGGCAAGCGGAGAGGCTAACCAGGCGGGCGGTTCAGGGACGCCGAAAGCTCGCCTATTTTTGGCTTTGGGAGGAAAGGGAAATTGGGCGTGCGGGGAGCTTGGGCTAGGCAAGGGAGGGAGAGAGAGTGATGCGGGTGAGTGAGAGAGAGCAGTGAGAGAGTGAGTGTGAGTGAGAGCAGAGTGAGCAGAGAGAGAGAGAGAGAGAGAGAGAGAGCTCAGTCTCAGCTCTAGTTGGGCTGGGCCGGCTAGGTTGGCTGGCCTAGAGGGCTAGATAGGAGGGTTTAGCCTAGCTATGATAGGGAATTTAAACCCTTTTTGAATTAGTTTTCTTTTTGAACTAAAATTTGAATTTGAATTTGAATAACCCAAAGGCACTATCAAAAATCTAAAAATACTAATCTAGTTATGAAAATAGGCAGGAATACATGTATTAGCTATAAATACATGCATGGCAAAAATTATTTTTGCAAAAGAGTAAAATCAAACAATTTTTTGATTATATATATATGAACTTTGCACAAACTTATTTTGATTTTGAAATGAAATATATTTTATAATTTGGAACATATAGTTCCATTATAAGGATGTATATAATATATATATGTACATATAGTTCAAAGTGTCCGGAGTAAAATGCTATAATTGGGGAAAATGGGCAAAATTTCTAGTAGGCAAAATGGTAGAACCGTAATTTCACCTAGGCTGTTTGACCCTGTAGGCAAAGTTGAATAGGAATTTAATGTGTTAACTTAAATATGAATAAAAATGGGAATCAAGGTTTGGGCTTCAAAGTACTATTTCTCAACCGAAAACACTACTCATGGTTTGAAAATTTGCCACATCCTAGTAATGTAGAAACCAAGTTTATTTATTAGTTGGTTTGTTACTATTCACTATCCAAAAATAGATGTAGTTACCTAAATACAAGCTAGTTAAATAGGCTTGAATATTTCTGAAAATAGGAAAAATACATGATGTAGTTTTGCATTTAGCATTTTTAGCAAGAAAAAATATTTTTCTTGTATTCAAAATTTTAAAGTTTATAATTTGGCCCAAATTGGGCTGTTACAAATACCCTCAAAATTTGGAAGATAAGCATGATTCAAGAAAGATCAAGAAGCTGAAGCTCACGAATTGACGAGAATGTCCTCAAGCTCACATTCTAGCGTCCTGAAAAATATCTTAGATGTAGCTTCTATTGGACTTTTAAATTACAGTGTCATGAGTTCACGAATTGATGTAGCTTCTATTGGACTTTTAAGTGGCTTTCAATATTTTATATTGTGGTTTTTCTTATTGTCTTAATGTGGAATTATTATTGGTATATATTGTTGCATGTGACGGGAAATATATGACATGAAAATCCACTCAAGGACTTAATACTCAAGGTGCCGTGGATGGCTCTGCTGGAATACAATAGAGAAATTAGATGAAATCCGCTTTATTAGAATTTAACTTGTATGTACATGATTTATCTGGATATAGTACAGGACAAAATAGCTAGGTTTGTCTGGTAGTGTCGGTTCTTTAGGCTGTTAACCTATATGATTAGATCGAAATTGATCTCATATATACAATCTAATCACGGCGCATGACTCACATGTGTGCTTGGGACTTGTGTTCTTGGGGCTATTGTATTTTAGACTCGTGTAACTGACATGTTTGATCGTGGGTGGTGACATGGTTTAGGAATCTTACAATTTCCTAGAAATAGGTAGGTCCTATGTAACATCTGGAAGTGAAATATATAAATTGGTCCATACCCTATACCCTCATTATGGGATTGTGAGCAATACCACGAATAAGATAGAAAATAGAGGGTAGACCAGATAGCCAATAAAACGCTAACTGATACGGGTATCATAGCAACAACATCGTTTTCATCATGTGTTGCTGCACAAGACTCTCCAAATCAATATCATGGACCAATAATACGTGCCAAGCACATTAATCAACAGGTGGATTCATTCGTTAGTAAGAATTATTTTTTATATGAGAGTTAGCTGCTACCTAATGGATATATTTTAACCATTCTTAGGCATGAACATGATGCAAAGGAGTGTGAACACCGGAGGAAAGAGCAAGAGGAGGAAAAGCAAGTCAACAAGCAAGGTTTGAATTCAAAAGGACTCAACTCGGCCTCCAATGACCCATCTAAGATCAAACATGCATGGAAGATGCATTCGAACTTCGTTTGGGATGTTTGACTACAGCATGGAAAGCTTACCTCCTAAGCTTTTCAATGGATCCAGCCATGTCATCATATTCATCCTGAGTGTAGAGATATCATCAAAATATTATAACGACTAGATCCTGTCTTCAACTTCCACCTTGCAACTCTTTGTGTGCCGTGCCACACTTATTATGATAGCTGGACCATGTAAAATGTGCAAGGCTTGTGCATCCATCCTTCTAGCTTCCTCCCCACCTCTCCTATATATGGGAGGCACTTCCTTGTGTAAGACTCAGACCATTTGAAACTAAAAAACAGATCTGCTATGCATGTTCTTTGGTTTTCATGCCATTGGCTGAAACATCTCTGAGATTGTTCATTCCTCCTATTGTTCTTGCAAGCCCTTTGTGATTGCAGCGAGGATTGTAATCCTCTTAACTTGGTTGAATAGACAATGTGAGGTTCGGCGAACTCCGTGTTACAGCTTGTTGCGCTTGCAACGGTTGGCCGCACAAGATTCGTCAGGTTTCATGACTATCTTTGATCCTATGCCGCGAAGGTCGGGCGCACTCCCGTATCATTTTGTATCAGAGCCCCGGTTGCCTCGGTAGGATTTTGTATCCCTCAAGCTTGTTTTTGCAGTCTGGGTGTTATTTCTATTTTGATGTTTATCAAAGCCAATGGTTTGGGGTAGATTTGGATGAGCCTTCTCTTCAGGGTCTATCGCTTGTTGGTGAGAGCCTTCTCATCAGGGTCTAACGATTGTTGATGCTGGTTTTCATTAGTTGGAGAGTTATAGAGTCTGTAATTTTTCTCCTTCTTTTCGTTTGCATCTATGTTTGTTGTCATCATCATCATCGTCATCTTCGTCGTTGACCCAATGCTACAACACTGCACGAGTCGAGGACGACTCATCTTAAAGAAGGGGATGATGATAAGGATACCATGGTTGTGAACAGAAATGAACTAGAGAAAGTCCAAAAGTCATCATGTGAACACAAATTAGATCGGAGGTTTTCCAAGAAACACCATGATGGTCAAATAGTTTTTTAGTTTTAGTCTTAATGAGTCATAGGAAGTTGAAGCGTCCTATTAGTTGGAGAGTCATTTTTTTATTGCTTTGGGTGAATTACTATTCATGTTAACAGTGACATGTGAACAGTACTAGTCAAAGGGTGTGGGGTTTAGCCTATAAATACCCATGTATACCTCTATGTTAAGGGGATGAAAAACTTGAGATCAAATATATTCTTGTTCAAGATGAGTGAGCCAAAGATGTCACCTATCTCTTGATTGGGGAATCTGATGATGGAGATCGTCCAGCATTCACCTTTCATGGTCGGGTAGTGTAACAGCCCAATTTTGGGGCTTGTAAAAAACATTTGTAACTCTTGTATTTTTGTCCACAAATTGCCCCAAAATTTGGTACTAAGCTAAAAACCCTATCTTTAATTATGCTTCAATTAGATCCTAAGGTCAATTTTTGAAATTGGAGGATAAGATGAACACATCATAAAGGAGATTGGGTCATATTCAAAACTTATTAACTAAATCCAAAAGATATGACACAACTACTTGAACTAAATTTAGAAATAAAAATCCTAAGTTTTTGCACTTACAATATATACACATATATGCCAAACCTTTCACTTAGTGAATTTGATCCTTATTATGGTTAAAGCTGAGCCTAGCCTCATGTGATTTAAGGATTTCAAACCACGAAAACAAAATTCACCATCCATAGGAAAACCACATCTCAAATAGAAAATTTAGATTTTTCAAATCTAAAACATCCAGCTTGGGCCTAGTCGGCCTTGTCGATTTTCCCCCTCCATTTCCTTTTCCTTTCGGCCCCTCCCTAGCTCCCGGCCCAGCCGACTCGTCCTCCTCTTCTTTCCTTCGGGCTCTGGCTTTCGGCCAGTCGGTGCCCCCTTCCCATGCCAGCCACTCCGGCCTACCCTAGTCGCGCGGCTGAGACACTGTTCACCCACGCGCACTCCCCCATTGAGCTCCCTCTTTTGTTCGACGGACAGGTCGCCGCCCGTGCCCCTCACCACGTTGACGACCACGCCCTGACGCGCCCGTCCTCTAGCTAGGTTTCCCCTGCGCGCACACCAACCGCCATTGTCAGCCACTGCCCCACTGCCCTCATCCCTGCCGCCCATGCCATGTGGCCAGCCTCCCTGTGCCTGAACAGTCCCGTCGCCGTCCCTCTCTCCCCCTGTCTACCCTTTCCTTGGAACATGCGTGAGTGCGCCGTTCATTCTCTCAAACCCGCTCACCTCCTTGCTAAGCCTGTCCCGACCTATTTCTGGCCATCCCGGCCTCGCGAGCTCCGCTCACACACGTCTTACACCCCTGCCCACTCCAGCACTTCGGCCTGACCGCACCATACCGAATTGGCCTGTGAGCTCGTGCACCCCCCTTCTCAACCTTCTATCGTCGCCAGCTGAGAGTTGGCTCAATCACCCCTTTCAAACTTACCCTTCTCCGGTAAGCCTCTTGCCGATTCCTCATGTATGGAGCATCACCAGACCCTTATTGACCTTCCTTCACCCTTGGTTTTCCAAGATTACCATCGGAGTCTTCCCGCAACATTACCCTGTCTGGTCGCCGCCCACGTCCTCGTCGGCAGCCCACTCGGGACCTCCTCCGGCCGCGCCGACCCCATAGGTAAATCTCACACCCCTACTTGTACCGTAGGACCAGTTCTTGCCCTGTCCCTACCATTATCTCGCTGTTGCGGTGCTCGCCACCGCCAGCCACCGCTCGAGTACGTCACACCACCGCGTTAATGCCTCATTCTCCGAGCCGTTGGCCCCTAGTGTTCCTGAAGGTCTCGCGGGTTCCATTTTCGCCCTCACCTCACGCCGCCGTCGAGCGTCAAAGCACCGGCCCTCCTAGCTTCCCTCAGCCATTGGAGCCCCTACCTAGAGGAGGAAGACGGCATGACGTCGACTCGACGTCATATGAGTGTTCGCTAAGCCGCAGTCACTGGACCCATCGGTCAGGTGAAGTGAAGGTGGAACCAGGAAAATATGCCTTTCCCACTACATCGCTCCTCGACCTGAGTCACGTGGTTTTTTTTGGAAAATTAGCTTTTTCTGTTAAAATTTAATTCAGCTAATTATACTATGGTAACAGCAAGCTACTATTTTAGGAATACTTCAAACAAAATTTTACTTTAAACCTATATTCTACATTATAGGGATTACAATTAAGGCATTATGCTATCATCATCTTGCATTCACTACCGCTCATGCCATCGTTGTTATTCGTCAGAATATGAACATTAATAGACTCAAGGAATTTCCTTGATACTTAGGATTGAATTGTCGTTAGCATTCTAACACAGACCACCGATCGCTACATTAAGTGCGCGGCATTTCATACATCATGCTTTCTCGTTGCACCTTGGAGTTTTATTTATGGTTCTTCGAATTCGTTCCATTATTAGACGCCAAGGAGCTTTTCGAAGAGCAGCAAGAAGACCCTCTCTACTCTTAGGACCAAGGCGAATTAATATCCAGTTAGATCATATTGATCCCAGTTTTTATTAAATTATTTTTTTTCAAGTATCAAATTGCATGTTTTTCAATTATGAATACCTATCTTGTTAATCATGATATATCATGCCTACTTTGCTAAATGTCGATACCCATGATGATTGTGTTGATGATCATTGCTAGTTGAATCACACTTCGATCTCCTTGATGATCAATCCTTGATTAACCTGGTTAGGAACAAAACAATTCCTAGACTCTTAAGTCTATGGTTTAAAACTTGTTAGACTCCTAAGTCTGATTAAAACTTGCTTAGCTATGCTCAGGTCTCAATTATTATTTTTAGGCTTAGTCGCTTTGGAACGGTGAACTGACATTTACCGAGATATGATAAACTTATACTTGAAATCTTGATATATGGAATTAGGGCCTGGCATGCTAGTGTGTGTATTTGGTTGTGGTTGAGGATTATGATCTGTGTGGACAAGGGTCCGGTATAGTTGGAGTAGCATGGCCTACGAAAATGGGCTATCGTTCACAGATGGTGCGTTGAGGAGTGCTGAGTCACACGGTAGTGGGGAGGGCGCTGCCACTTGCATGAGAGGGGTGGTTCCGACACATCGTGTGTCGAGGCCCACGTAGGAACGATAGCAGGAGAAGGAAGTTCTGGACAAACGGGCAGGGTGGACCCGGTGATTGGGTGGAGTGCGGGCTTGCCCTAGTAGAAGCGCGGAGTCACACGCATGTGCCCAAGGCCACAACTCGAGGAGTTGTTCTGACTTGTGGTGGTTCGCGGAACCAGCCCTTGGGCAGGAAACCTCATTCTAAGAAGGTCCGGCTTGGGACGTCACCTTGAGGGTGATTTAATCACACTTGCTAGATCGGCAAATCCAGTAGAGTAGTGATTCACAACGGGTCGCCAACTCGGAAGATGATGGCGGAAGAAAGAAGTTAGTTTGGCAGAGTGCGTGGAAACTGCCATGGGATGGGACTTGGTTTATTATATGGAACTTAAACTTGGAATAACACATTGATAGTGGAACTTTGGTTAAAATAGCTAGGTTGTAGGCTTTGATTTAAAGCACTGGCTTTCCGCAAACAAACTGTGAATCCGTGTGATGAGTGTATGGACAAGTTTGGAGGATTTTGGGATGTTTTGGGTATCTAATGGATTTTCCCGGCAATTAAAACCCTCAAAGGATTGATTTTAGTTTGGATGAGTTTTGAGGCGCTTCTGAAGTGTTGAAAAAGGTTCTTGAAAGGTTTTGGAAGATTCATGATTTTTTTTTGGGAATTTTAGGAATTTTCTAGAATTTTTTGAAGGTGCAGAGATTTTTTAGTCCTAGACTGGGCCGGACAGTCTGGGTTCCAACTCGGACGGTCCGGCTAGGACTATCATTTTTTAGATGGTAAACGAACCAAGAAATTGGTGTTTCAGTCGGATGGTCCGGCTCTGACCCGGACGGTCCGGGACAGTGTGTCATTTTTTAAATTTTTGAAGGTCTTTCCTTACTCAAAAAACTAAGTATTATATATGAAAGTTGTAGAGAATTTTGAGGCGCATCTTTTTTGTGTTGACAACTTTTTCATTGGAGCTACAGGAAAAATCATAAAAAATCAGGAATGTTTCTGCTGTGTTAGAAACATGGCAGTCAAGTCTGTTTTGGTTGGATTTTGTTCGTTCTAACCCCGATTTGAGATCGGTTTGATGCATTGAGTTCGTGGTGAAGCCGCGAACATTTTGGTACATGTTTTTATCATCTTTATGGATGCAGGTGAGAATAGGTGCAGGTGGAGCGGATAAGTCCTTAGATAGGGTGTGCGTGGGACTGTGTTTAACCGGTGTAATCTTTTCATCCTTGAGTAAAACCGGTTATTTGGAAAGATCATTTGGATCCTTGTGATGTTTTCTTGGTAATTTTCATCTTTGGTTTGTGCTCTTTCTTCATCTCCACGATTTGGTTCGTTCTTGCCTTGGTTTGATCACGTTTTGCCCTTATCTTGCACCGATTCGAACAGGTTATTGGGGCTGAGTTTTGGGTTGGTGTGATGTATGGAATAGGGTCACAAAGGACCTAGAAGTCACCCCTCAAACCCCCACAAACAGATTCTTCTTGATTTTCTTGGAATCACGATTTTAGGGTTTAGCTCGATTTTGCACCCATGGTCACCAATTTTGGAAAAGCTCAAAACTTTGACGTGATCTAGGGCTGACTATTGGAGGGTAGCTTAGTGACTCCATCACCTAGTTGCTGTCCAGATTTCAATTGATTTCGTCTTGTGGTTTAGGAGTAATTGCATTTCTTGTGAGGGAAGTAGAGAAGATTTTAGACTGAAATTGCACCTCAAGTGGAAGTTTCTTAATTCCTTATTTGTGATGACTTAAGTAATTGATTTGAGGCATGTTGGGTGAAGAGCACATATCGCCTTCGGCGAAAATTTAGTTTCGGCTCCTATTCACCCCCTCTAGTTCGCCGTGGTGGTCATTCAATTAGTATCAGAGCCACGGTTGAGCTTCTTGTGATCTTGCAATCTTTGAAGCCTTTCCTGTCATCACCATGGCAGATAAAAGATATTCATCGAAGCCCCCAGTGTTTTCGGGCATGGATTTTCCCTTCTGGAAGGCTCGCATGGAGTCTTACATCATGGCACAGGGCTATTCGATATGGCTTAAGGTCAAGAACACTTATGCCGTGCCTGATGATGATAAGATTACGACTGAGAACTAGGGGGGATGTTGAGTTGAATGCTAAGGCCCGAAACTTTTGATTTAGGGTTTGGCCAGGAATGAGTATGAGCGTGTTGCTCATCTCAAGTCTGCACATGACATTTGGACTACCTCAGTACATTTCATGAGGGGACAACCCAAGTCAAGACTGTGTGTGAGGATCAATACAAGAGAGAGTACAATAGGTTTGTTTAGAAGCAGGGTGAATCACTGGACGTCTGTTTCGGCAGGTTCACCAAGATCTTGAGCAATCTCCAGGCTATAGACACTACCTTCACAGACTCGAAGAACACTCGACATTTCTTGTTCGCTCTTGATCTCAAGGTATGGGACATGAAAGTGACCACGATCCGACAAGCTGCGGATCTCACTGCTCTGACCCTCGATGGACTTTATTCGAATCTCGAGACTTATAAACTTGAGCATTTGGCTATATTCGAGTCCACTCTTGGGTCCATGGCCTTGGTCGCCGATCCAAATTTGAGCTCTGGGTCTTCTTGTCTTGGTGGTTTCTCTCTCTCGGCGTTGGTTGAGCTTTCAGATGATCAATTGGATATTTTGCCTGAGGGGAGTCTTAGTTTGTTGGGCAAGAAGTTTAGGAGAGGTTACAAGAGAGCGGTTGACAGAAGGAGAGCCTCCTTGAGATGCTACGAGTGTGGTGGCCTCAACCACATTCGGGCGGAGTGTCCCAAGCTTGGGAAGGGTCAAGGAGATGCTCCGGCAGTGGACAAGAATGCCTACATCAACAAGAACCGCAACTTGAAGCTGGCTGGTGGTGACAAGAAGTTGCAGTTCAACAAGGGCAAGCGGTTGTTCCAGAGGGTCTTAGCTGCCTTGGATGCCGCCAACATCTAAGATGATGAGGTACTGAGTGATGATGGAGAAAGGCCCAAGGAGGATGGTGATGATGATGGTTATGCTGGCATGTGTTTCATGGCCGAGGAAGATGACTTGTACACCTCCGACCACGACTCCGACTCGAATTCTGAGGTACCTACCTATGAGCAGCTAAATGATGCTTTCCTTAAGCTAGGTGGTTTCCTGTCTCAAACTAAGGCTAGTTGTAGAAGCTTGGAAGAAGAAGTAGCCTTTCTGACATAGAAACTAGAAAATGCTAAGTGTGCTGTAGATGTTCATGTAGCTATGGATTCTGAGGCTTGGAGTGTGTGATGAGGCTCTGTCTGATTTGAATGATTTAAGGACCCTACATGCTAGTGTGATGGATGAATTGAAATTGCTTAAGGACATGTTTCTCTTGTTTTACCTAAGGACTCTGTCAGTTCAGATGAGGACAGTAGCCTTCATTCTGCATCTCCTTGTGATGATTATGTTAATTCAGGCTAGAGAACTTGAGTTTAAAGAATAAAATTGCTGAACTGAATGATACTCTAGCTACTTGTACTTCATGTGTGAGATGTGATGAATTGGATAGGAACATGGGTCAGGTCTATGAAGAGATGAGTCGCAGGTTTTAGGGTAGGTTAGCTCAAGTTCAGAATGCTGAATGCCTTTCCTGTAAGTCTCTCAAGAAAGAGGTGGAATTTTTGAGTGAGAAGGTTCGTCGGGCTCAGGGCAAGGACAAGGTTGATGGTCAAGAGAGTTCGAGTCCTTCTGGTTGGTTGATGGTCAAGAGAGTTCGAGTCCTTCTGGTCCCTTACCTTTCTCGTGTGAGTTTTGCCCTCAGCTTCATCAGGAGTGTGAGTATCTCATGAACACTCTTGAGAAGTTTGTAGGAGGCAAGAAGAAGTTGAACTTGATTTTGGATCAATCCAAGATCTTTAGGGGAAGAGGTCTCGGGTACGACTGGCTCGATCATGTCAAGCGTCACCCTCCTAGAGTGATCACAGCTGGTAAGAATGGTAGAATGATTGAGGTGTCCTCTAGAGTTCCTGAGAAGAATGTTTTCAGGTCTGCTAGTGTTGTGCAGAGCACTTCTGTCCAGGAGGTAGTTCCTTCAGTAGCTTTTCCTGTTGACAGGGCCAAGGATACATCTGTTCAGAAGACAACTCCTCCTGTAGCTACTTCTTTTGGTAAGGTCAAGTTTGCTAGCACTTTCTGTGGTAGGATTGGTCATTTAGCTGAATTCTGCTATCAGCTGGTAGGTTTTCCCAAGTGTGAGCGTGCTCGTGGTCCTAGGGGTTTTTAGGGTCAGCCTCAGGCCCAGAGAGCTCCTAAGGCACCCACTGTTCAGAGACAGGCACCTAGACCCACTCTCACTATAGGCAGAGTTAGACCAAGTTTGGGAGTACAGAGGGATGGCACGATAGATGGATTTGATCGTTCTGGTTTTCAATCCTTTCGTCGTCCTCAGGGTGTGCCTCCATTCTCCATTGGAGGTAGACGCCCGCGACATGAGTTTCCTCAGAGCACTCGTTGGTTTGATAGGAGGTCAGAGACACAGGCGTGGAATGGCCCTAGGTTTGGTTCAAAATGGTTTGGTCGACAGCAAGCACCTAGATAGTCACATAGGGTGCCTTCAGGTTTAGTTCAGGTTGAGTCAGTGGGTTCTTCAGATAGAGTGTCTCAGTTTTGGGTCCCTAGATCAGTTCTAGTATTTCCTAGGACTGAGTCCCGTTTCTCTTCTGTTTGACTCAGGTGCGGCAGGCGAGGAAGAGGGAGGTCTGGTTTGTTGATTCCGGTTGTTGTTGTCATATGACCGGAGATTCACGTTGGTTCTCTTCTCTCGTCCGTGACCCTAATGGTGAGCAAATCACCTTTGGCGATGCGCCTTCTGGTAGAGTTCTTGTTGGAGGTGATATCAATGTTAGTGAGTTTTTTGTTCTTAAGGATGTTGCCCTAGTTAGTAAGCTAAGATACAATTTGCTTTCTGTGTCTCAGCTTATTGATGAGGGCTTTGAGGTGAGATTTAGGAAGTCTATATCTTGCATTTTGAATTCCACTAGAGTTTTGATTTGTGGGATTTCTTGATTTGGCAGAGTTTTCCGAGCTGATTTTGCTTCCCCTTCTGTTGGTTCCCCTCATTGTCTTCTTGCTTCAGATTCTCATGACATTTATTTTTGGCATAGGAGATTGGGTCATATTGGTTTTGATCATTTGACCAGAGTCAGCAGCCGTGATCTCATTGACGGTTTGCCCAAACTCACTGCAGTCAATGACATGGTTTGCGATCCTTGTCGGCATGGAAAAATGGTTGCAGCTTCTCATCCACCAGTCACCTTCGTGATGACTGATGCACCAGGACAGCTCTTGCATATGGACACGGTTGGTCCCTCTTGAGTGCAGTCTGTGGGTGGGAAGTGGTATGTTCTAGTCATAGTTGATGATTTCTCTAGGTATTTTTGGGTGTTCTTTATGGTTTCCAAAGATGAAACATACAACTTGTTTCGATCTCTCTCTAGAAAGCTGGCTGTGGAATTTTCTGGTGCTTTGCGTGCTATTCGGTCTGATAATGGCACGGAGTTTAAAACTCTCAATTTGCACATTTTTGTGAGATGTTTGGTGTTGAGCATCAGTTTTCCTCTCCTCATGTGGCCCAGCAGAATGGGGCTGTGGAAAGAAAGAATAGAACTCTGGTTGAAATGGCCACAATAATGTTGGATGAGTATTCCACTCCTAGACATTTTTGGGCTGAGGCTGTGGCCACTACTTTCTATGTTTCAAATAGAGTGTTTCTGAAATCAAAATTGCACAAGATCTCTTATGAGCTTCGATATGGGCGCAACCCTAGCGTTTCTCACATAAGATTTTTTGTTGCAAATGTTTCATTCTGAAATCTAGAAATTTGGATAAGTTTGTGTTGTAGGGGCAGCCAACCCATCTCCAAGAGAGGTGGATGTCCACGAAGATGTTGTGAAGATTCTTCGTGTAAATTGTTATCCGAAGGGGTAATTGACAAAGCCTGTCCAAAATAACTTCAAGTCAGACCGTGGGTAGCAGATTTGGACATACGCGAGGGGTCGAGAGAAGGACGCGAAGGGTAAAGTATTCCGGGTGCATCGCAAGCAAGGAGAGTCCTCGGGACTTCCATCGAAGGATGGAGGAAGGTGCCTAACCGAGGGATTCATGAAGACCCTTTGGGAAGCCTTCGGGAAGACCGAGAGTGATCTTTGACAAGTTCCAGGTCAGAAGACGAAGACTTCGCGACAGCCTCTAACAAGAACGAATCGAATCAAATCAAATCAACAACTTTGTCAGAGTATGTCTCCCAAGGGCATGTTAGGGAATACGATAACGTGGACTGTAAGAAAACGAGTCTAGCCGTTGATTGTAGAATCGACGATCTAGAATTCAGGGTAATCTGGGTATTCCCCCACGGGTCAGGGTACTTTGGGTATTTCCCATGCATGTAAACCCTGGCCCTAAAGTTGTATAAATTAATAAGCTCATCAATGAATGAAGGCAAGCATTCTGATCATCCACATTAGCACTAGTTTATTCACTGAGCGCTTTGCTCTCTCACTACCACTTTCTCGGTGTCCTCTCCATCACTGGGGAGGGGCGCTGATTCTCACCGTCGGCGGGATTTCCCGACGACAGTTGGCGCCGTCCGTGGGGAGAGGCAGGCGATTGCGGTGATGGCTAGACCCAGGAGGAGTGTCGCAGCGGCCGGAGGCGAGTCACCAGAGTCGGGGCATGACGGAGCGTACGCGAGGCAGGAGCGACAAATCCATGACGAGCGAGACATCACTGGCGAGACGATTGAAGGAGCGGCCCAAAGGGCGATCGCCGCCGCGCCAACGACTGAATGTCGGCGGGAGGGCGCGCCGGCGTAAGGACCTGGCGGAAGCACTCCAAGAGCTACCGGCATCAACTTGTGGGGTTGGAGAAACCAGGGCCAAGATGCCCCAGACGTGGACGGGGGGAGATTCGATGAGCCAGGACCCAGCAGAGTCGCTCGAGAGGAGATACAGCAAGACCCACCCACCCATCCCATGCAAGAGCATCAACACGAAGACCCTACAACTGCTGAAAACATCTTGCGAGATAGGAGAAGGCTGCTGGAGGAACAAATCGACTTGCTCCGAAGAGAGCTTGTAACAATGCAACCCCAACAGCGTTACGTGCCTCGAAGGGTACCATACCCAGAAGAGAATCAGGAGCAACATCGGCAAAATGTCATGGTGGCACAGACGAAAAAGGCTACTGAAGGGCCTCTGAGCGCATACCTTCGGGGCAAAAAATGGCCCGAAGGATTCAAGATGTCAAGTGTATTCAAATTCTCAGGAGAAACAGATCCAAACGAATTCTTAGATGTATATGATACGACAGTTGAAGCAGCAGGTGGAGATGATGACAGTAAGGCGAAGAGTCTGCTGTTAACCCTGAAGGGCACTGCACTATCTTGGTACACTTCACTGCCATAAGGATCCATACACTCATGGAACCAACTCAAAGATGCCTTCGCTAACAACTTTCAAGGCAATTATATCCAAAGAATGGTAGAAGGGGACCTCTTTGCCTTGGAACAGGGCAAGAAGGAAAGCACAAGAGATTACTATAAAAGATTTGCTGCTGTAAGATGCCAAATAAGGGATGTTTCCGACTCTTCGGTAATCAATGCATTTCGAAGAGGTCTTCAACCTGGACTCCTTCTACACAAGCTGACTCAGGACCCCCCACAATCAGCTGCACTTCTTTACGATGAGATTGAAGGATATGCAAAGGGAGAAGAGGAAAATTTGAGGAGACAAGGCCAGCTCAATACAAACAAGGACCGTGACAACCACAAAGAGAGCAACTCAGAGAAGAACAAGAAACATCATAATTCCAACAAGAGGGTAAGCAACATTGAACCCAAGCGAATTGATGAGCGAAGATCCAGTGATAACAATGGAAGAGGGGATCATCCCCGAAGGGATTACAATCCCCGAAGAGAGGAGTACAACAATCGAAGAGATAACACGAGAAGGGATGATCGAAGGAATGACAATTACCAGAGGGAGAATTACCACAGGAATGACAGATTTCGAGGAGGCAACCAGGAGATTAAGGAAAAGAAGTACTGTGCGGTGCATGGGGAGAATTATTCCCATACAACCGAGGACTGTAGAGATGTCAAGACACAACGCGAAAACTACTAGAACCAGAAAAGGCAAAGAAGGCAAGACCAGCGTCCAAGAAATCAATACCGCAGGTCCCCCGAGAGGGTTCACAATGTCGAAGAGCAAAACCGAAGAGTTATTCATGTCATCACCGGAGCTCTTCGTTGAATCTCCCATCAAACAGGAAGAGAAGGGAATTCATCCGCGAAGTATCGCACATTTCGGTGACAAGTAAACCAACTCCAGCTCCGCCGATAACATTCGATACAACTGACGCCAAGGGCGTGAAGTTTCCACATCAGGACCCCTTCGTGATAATAGCCGAGATTGCTGAGTATGACGTCCAAAGAACGCTGGTGGATGGAGGAGGCTGAGCGGACATCATCTTTGCAAGTGCGTTCAAACAGCTCAATATTCCTGAAGATAGGCTAACACCATCGAACATGCCATTGATTGGATTCAGAGGGGAACCTGTGGCTGCCATCGGCCAGATAACTTTACTTGTTACTTTTCGTGAAGGCAAGAGGAAGACAACGAAAAGCATCTGCTTTGATGTCGTTGATATGGAGTACCGCTATAATGCCATCTTCGGAAGAGGAATCATTAATGCCTTCGGAGCAATCATACATCACAACTATCTCTGCATGAAAATGCTCGCCAAGGGGCGTCATTATCGCTCGAGGATGTCAACAATCATGAGAAAAATGAGCTCCAAGGCATACCAAAACTTAAGCCAGTCCAGACTACCGAGAGGGTCGACTCTCAATATAGACCGAAGGGTTATAAGCCTCAGGTCAGGCCAGAGAGCGAAACGAAGAAGATTCGGCTATTCCCGAAAAATGAAGAGAGAACAGTATCTATCGGAACTGCCCTCTCCGAAGAAGAAGAAGAAAGGGTCATCAACTTGCTTCGGCAAAATAGTGACATCTTCGCTTGGGCGCCTGGAGAATCTAAGGGAGTCCCCAGAGAAACGATTGAACACTCGCTGAATGTGAGAATGGATGCCAAACCAATTAAACAAAAACTTAGAAAGATGGGGCCCGACAGACAGGAAGCAGCGAAGGTGGAAGTGGAGAAATTACGTCAAGCTCAAGTTATACGGGAAGTGGCGTACCCGGAGTGGCTCGCAAATGTTGTAATGGTAAAGAAGTCAAATGGCACCTGGAGATTGTGCGTCGACTTCACAAATCTCAACAAGGCATGCCCGACAAGGCATGCCCGAAGGATGATTTTCCCTTGCGAAGAATCGACCAGCTGGTTGATGTGACTGCGGGTTGTGAACTGATGAGTTTCCTGGACGCCTACTCAGGCTATCATCAAGTGTATATGAGAAAGGAAGATGAAGAGAAGACGGCATTCATTACGCCTTTCGGCACATACTACTTCCGGAGAATGCCCTTCGGTCTAAGGAATGCAGGCGCAACGTTCGCAAGACTCATCGCGAAGGTGCTTGCAAAACAGATGGGAAGAAACGTGGAAGCATATGTCGACGACATTGTCGTCAAGAGCAAGCGGAGAAGGAACACTGCGAGGACATTCAAGAGACCTTCGCTAACTTGAGAGCGGAAGGTATAAAATTAAACCCGACAAAATGTGCCTTCGCGGTGGAAACAGGGAAGTTGCTGGGATTCCTTGTATCGCACCGAGGGATAGAAGCTAACAAAGAGAAGATAGATGCAATCCAATGCATGAAGGATCCAGAAAACAAGAAACAAGCACAGAGCCTCCTGGGAAAGCTGGCAGCCTTAGGGAGATTTCTCCCGAAGGCCGCAGAAAAACACAAACACTTCTTCAACACGATTAAAGGGACAGCACCCTTCGAGTGGGGACCACAATGCAAAGATGCCTTCGCAAAGTTGAAGGATCATCTCCAACACTGCTAAGACTCGCCAAATTCGAAGGGGCAGACATCCGACCTTGTATCTAGCAAAAAGCCACTTTACGGTCGTAGCAGCCTCGTCAAGGATGAAGCCAAGGGGACAAATGCCGGTATACTATGTATCTAATCATTGCAAGGAGCGAGGAGAAACTATATTGAGCTGGAAAAAATAGCTTATGCACTACTTATGGCATCAAGAAAATTACGGCACTACTTTCAAGAATTCAAGATAAAGGTGCCCACAGCGTACCCTCTCAAATCTATCTTTGAGAACAAAGACGCCACGACGAGAATAGCAAAATGGGCCGCTGAACTAGCACCCTTCGATATCACCTTTGAGCCGAGGACAGCCATAAAATCTCAGGCACTAGCCGACTTCATCTCTGAATGGTCAGCTGAAGTTTCGGTGGATGGACCAGCACTACCTTCCTTGTGGAGCATTAAATCGGATGGTTCATTCATAGCAGAAGGGGCAGGAGCATCGGCGATTGCAACTGACCCCGAAGGACAAAGAACAGAGTATTCCCTGAGGCTAAATTTCAAAACGACAAACAACGCGGCGGAGTACGAAGGACTTCTGTTGGGTCTTCGGAAAGCAAAATCCTCTACAAGCAAAAAGAGTCGCTATTCACACCGACTCGAAGCTAATAGAAGGACATATCACAAAGGATTTTCAAGCCAAAGATGCCGAAATGGCAAAGTATCTAGAAGCAGTAAGAACAATGGAGAAGCATTTCGTGGGAATCTCTGTGAAAACAATACCAAGAGGAGAAAATATGAGAGCTGACGAGCTGGCCAAAGCAGCCGCGTACTTCACAAAAATACCTGAGGGGGTGTTTTATGAAGCGATATCACGAGCGTCTATATGTCCCGAAGTGCAGCTTATAGCAAGATCCCTAGAGGAAGATTGGCGAACAGTCATCGTAAAATACCTTCGTGATGGTGAATTACCCGAGGATAGTAAGAAAGCTTACACAACGAAACAACGTGCAAGGACATACACAATGATGGATGGCCTCCTTTACAAGTCGGGAATCGGCACGCCATGGATGAGATGCGTTTCTAGAGAGGAGGGGAAGGAGGCGCTGACAGAAACACACGCAGGAGTCTGTGGTTCGCATCAAGGCCCAGGAGCTTTAGCAGCAAAGGTGTTGCGCATGGGAATATACTGGCCAACGGCCAACAGTGACGCAGAGGAGTTTGTAAAAAGATGCCGAGGATGTCAATGGATGACAAACCAGCCGAAGGCTCCGCCAACAAACTTGCAGCCCTCACCCCCAGTGTGGCCCTTCGCGAGATGGGGGATTGATATTGTGGGGGAGCTCAAGCAGGCCTCGGGAGGGTTTAAATGGATTATTGTTGCAGTCGACTACTTCACCAAATGGGTTGAAGCAGAGCCATTGACAAATATTTCAGCTGCGAAGGCCCAGCATTTCTTTTGGAAAAATGTGATATGCAGATTTGTCACACCTCAAGAGGTAGTGGCTGATAATGGATCAGAATTTATCTCATCAAAATTCAAGTCATGTTGTGAAGACCTCGGTATCAAGATATGCTATGCCTCTGTGGGACATCCACAAGCAAACGGTGCGGTGGAGCGGGCGAATCAAAATACCATGAAATCACTGAAAAGAAGATTAGTGGATGAATCAAAAGGAAAATGGCCAGAAGAGTTAGAGAAGACACTTTGGGCAATTCGTACAACACCCACGAGACCAACGGGATATTCACCCTTCAGACTGGTGTATGGCGAAGAGGCGGTGACGCCCGCTGAAGTCCAAGCTAAGACCCTTCAAATCATAACAGGTGGAGCTGACATTAGTGAGCAACCACCAATCGATACAGTCGAAGAAGACAGGCTCGAGGCAAAGCAGGCCTTGGAGAAGTATAATGAGCTAATGAGCAAAACCTACAACAAGCGTGTGAGACCACGGGAGATCCAGGAAGGGGACATGGTCCTTCGGAAAATGCCACAACGGACATCCAAACTAGAGACAACCTGGGATGGACCCTTTATCGTCAGCAAGCAAACAAGGCAAGGGTCGTTCTACCTCTCTAATCTTGACGGCTCCTCGGTCGCAAACACTTGGAACGCGAAGAGCCTGATCAAATATTACCCATAAGACAATGTAAAAGCGCTGAGTACTCTTTTCACCGGCTCGGTTTTTTCCCTAAGCGGGTTTTACGAGTGGAGTTTTTAACGAGGCTCAAACGCCGAAAACCGGCTGCGACCGGAAAAATCCTTCGGGAATGTAATCTCCACGATGTAACCTCAAATGAAATGAAGAAAAGGAGCATTCCCGTCCAGCTATTCTAAACTAATAATGGGCTGGCGCGAGGCCCGGAGCACTCGCGCTAAGCACCCGAATTGTATCCTTCACGGCCCATGAGCCTTCGCGAAAGTAAAATACGCTAAAGTGACAAGGAGCTGGCGCGAGGCCAAGAGCACTCACGTCAAGCATCCGAATCGTATCCTTCGCCGGCCACGAGCCTTCGTGAAGGTATAATGCGCTAAGGCGCCAAGGGGCTGGCGCGAGGCCAAGAGCACTCGCGCCAAGCACCCGAATCGTATCTTTCGCGGGCCATGAGCCTTCGCGAAAGTAAAATGCGCTAAAGCGCCAAGGAGCTGGCGCGAGGCCAAGAGCACTCGCGTCAAGCATCCGAATCGCATCCTTCGCAGGCCACGAGCCTTCACGAAGGTATAATGCGCTAAGACGCCAAGGGGCTGGCGCGAGGCCAAGAGCACTCGTGCCAAAGCACCCGAATCGTATCCTTTGCGGGCCACGAGCCTTCGCGAAGGTATAATGCGCTAAGGCGCCAAGGGGCTGGCGCGAGGCTAAGAGCACTCGCGCCAAGCACCCGAATCGTATCCTTCGCGGGCTATGAGCCTTCGCGAAGGTATAATGCGCTAAGACGCCAAGGGGCTGGCGCGAGGCCAAAAGCACTCGCGCCAAGCACCCGAATCGTATCCTTCGCAGGCCATGAGCCTTCGCGAAGGTAAAATGCGCTAAAGCGCCAAGGGGCTGGCGCGAGGCCAAGAGCACTCATGCCAAGCACCCAAATCGTATCCTTCGCGGGCCATGAGCCTTCGCGAAGGTATAAAAACCTAAAGTGCCAAGGGGCTGCTGCGAGGCTAGAAGCGCTCGCAACGAGCACCCGAAGCACAACCTGGGTAGGCCACAGGCCTTCGTGAATACTGGCTGTGCTAACAATGTTACGTGTGGTGCAATAAAGCGAAGAAGCAATAAGCTTAGGCTAAATGAAAGCAAAACATCACATAGATAAACATGTTCACTTACAAATACGCGACAACTTGGAAACAAAAGGTTATGTATTACATCAGAAAAATTACAATCCTAAAAACTACAACTACGCTACTCCACTGGTTTCTTGCCCTTAGGATCTGAAGGATCTTCGGGAGCTTGAGGAACAGGAGCTGTTGGAAGATCTCCGCTTGACGCTTGTGGCCCCGCGGTCCTCGGTAGAGGAGTTGAAGAGGTCTGCCTCCTCGCATGCGCCATGAAAGCGCGGCAGTAAACTAGCCCCCCGGCTGGCCAGAAATTAACAAGGAAATCCCGAACAACTTGGCGAGAGCCGCGGTCGAACGAGCCGGCAATGAAGGCCGAAGGGTAAGGCACACTTGAAAAGGAGTTACCTAAAAAAATGTGTGCATCCAGCGCCCTTTAACTTCGTTGTAAGTGCGGAAACAGAACTGACCGCGCAGTCTGATCCATAACGTAAAGACCCCTCAACGAAGGTCCCGATGGCTTCCTTCAAATATTTGATAGCTAACGCCGGATTCCTCGGGGGGGCACTCACAGCTACAGTCCCGAGTCTGGTAATTTCCTTAGCAAAAGCCTGACTCAAAAAAAGTAGTTCCACTTGCAATGCCTCCAATTGTTGTTTGATCTTCGCCCCCGAACTGCGAAGAGCCCCAAGTTCCACGGCCCCATTTCTCACCTCGTCACGCAGGCCATTGCATTCCTTGCGCGACGACTCGAATTCAGCTTGTTGAGCCTCGAACTCAGTGCGGAGCGCAGCCAGAGCCTCCTCGGCGGTCTTTGTACGCTGCTCTGTCTGTTCCTTCTCTGACCTGAGAAGAATCACTAGCTCCTTCTCCTTCGCACTCACCTCCCGAAGGGTGTGGTTCTCTCGGTCAAGGGTAGCCACGCGATCCTCGAGAGCAACACACTTCTCCGAGAGATCTACCACTTGTGCCGCTGCAGCACGATTCCAAACCAAACTCTGCAAAAAGGGATACAAACATAAGTAACACGAAGACTTTAAAACAAAACATAATAAATAATAGAAATGTATATATATTACCGAGGCAAGGCTCAACTCGACGTTGCGCATGTTCACCAGCAAAGGGAACGCCTCGCAACGATCGAGGACCAATGAAGGCACCCCCCCAAGGATCGAGTCCAGATGTTCATCACGGAGGATGGCGGTGGGCTCAACAAAGAAATCCTCGGAGCGGGCGGCCTGGCATGGGGTAGCTCATGCTCCACCTTCTGACAGCTTGTCGCCGCCGAAGAAGTGGCGCCAGGCGCAGGAGTAGCCAGCAAAGTTAAACCAAGAAGGCCAAAGATATGGGGCGAAGACGAAGGTCCCCTCTCGCAATGCGCTGCCACCAACGCCAAAATAGCATCGGTATTGCCACCAGCGGCCCCGAGGATGGGCGCCAAAGATGGCTCTTCGTTAACTCCCTCTGAAGAAAAGAAAAACATAAGAAGAAGCTTAAAGAAAAAAAGGAGAAGGGGTACTGAGGGTCAGTGATTAACCTTCGGCGGAAGGAGAATCGGCCAACCAAAACTCCGTGTCAACGACGAAGCCAGCGGTATAGTCATCGGCCTCCGCCTGGATATCCAAGGAGGCTGCTTCAGGAGTCACGGGGCCTCGACCCGAAGGAGGAGACCCGGCTCCATGACTATCCTGTAGTTCGTTGGAGCCATGTTCGGGATCTAATGGTCCCGAGGTGGTCTTGCTGACCAGGACATCCAAAGGATCGTCTCCACCACTTGAGGCGCTTTGCGCGTCCGGTGAAGTGTGATCGTCCTCGGCAGGGTGGCCCTCTTCTTCAATCTCCCCTTCATCTCCTTCCTCGTCCTCAATGCTTGCAGCTAAGTTCGAAAAATAGTCAGAAGAGACGAATCGAAGGTGTATGCAGTAGGAAGAATACTCACCACGGGGACGCTTCGATGGGCCTGCGATGGTCCCCACGGCAGTTTTCCTTTTCCCGGCCCTCTTCGGCTCGGGCTCCGTCCAGGGGGTACCCACCCCAAGGATGCGGTTGATGCGGGCGTCCACCCTAGCTTCGTGAGCCCGCGCGACTTCGTCTGAGCGCAGTGGCCCAAACATTTCTTCGGCCCTCTCCGCGGCCGTTTCCAACTTCCGAGGTCGATGGTCCTTGTCACGTAGCGCGAGGTGGTCGCCTCCGTCATCGACAATTACAAACCTCTCCCAAGAGCGCATCAGTGGCCCACCTTGGCAGTGTAGAACTCCTCGGCGAGGGAACGCATGGAGAAGCGTTTGCTGATCCTCTGGAGTAGCAACCTCTGCGCCTCTTCGGAGCTATTGAGCTTTTGCACCGGAAACTTGACACAATCATTTGCCCGGTGTACCAAAGAAAGAATCGGCTTCATCAACCTTCCGTAAAACCGCATCAGCTTCAGCTTTAGCCCTTGCCCGCCCCACTTCTTCTTCATAGCCGCGACGGAAAATCTGCGAGGTGTGCCGCCTTCACGACGGTTCAGACATCCGGCGGGGCCGCCACTGTGCGCCTCGCCACCGCCTTCGTGAATAAAACCGAAAACTCGGGCGCTGGGTTGCGCTCCATGGCTCCGGAGCGCCCACTCGAACACCGCAAGCCGCGCCACGGCGTTTGGGGAGAGGTGTACGAGCTGCGCCTTGTACAGCTCGAGGACCTCCCCGACGAGGCAAGTGCAGGGAATCCGAAGACCCGCCTGCACCTGTGAGTGGAAGACGACGGCCTCGTCGGCGTTCGGCTGAGGAGTCGTCTCTTGCCCGCAACTCAAGTCGTCGTTTTGAAGAAAGGAGCCGTCCGACACCTTCGAGAGCATATTCGGGGTCATCCTAGACTGCCCCAACTCCCAAGACAGCCGCGCGAGGTCTGCCGGGCTTAGGATTTTCTTCGGGGCCATTGAAGATTCCGGGAACTGAACAAGTAGTTGAAAGTCAACACTTCAGTGAAACAGCCCTTCGGGATCATAAAAAAAAGGAGGGAAGGAACAAGAACAAGCGCAACCAACATCAATATTAGACCGCGAAAAACATTGTAGTACTACTTCTCGAACAAAACGAGGATCGGTGTATGAATGGCGTCGCAAATGATGCAAAAATCTCGCCGGCCAGTTCATCGGTGTCGAACTCACTAAACATCCGAAAGCCATGTATCCCAAATCGAGCAAAAACGCGGGTGAGTAGCATACCTGCAAACCTAGTCGGCGGTGAAGAATGGCGGCGAACCAGCGTCGACGATCTACCGGCGGCAGGAGCACAAAAGGACAAGCAAACAAATGGTGGCCGGAGGACGGCGCAGGAGTGGGAGAGTTAGCGGCGGCGGATGAAGAACGCAAGTGGGGAAGAAGAACAGTAACATGGACCCTTATATAGAAACTAGCATGACACGGATGAACGCCACGTGTCCACATCAACGGCGACGATGCGCCGCTAAGAAACCGAACGGGCACAGAGGAAAAATATACATAAAGAGAGAAAATCCCAACGGGCGCCTACAGATCTGACGACACGTATGACGATTAACGGCCAGGATCAACGCGCGGACTTCGAGGACACTGACAATGTCAGAACGTCATGTCCAAGTCACATCAATGGGTGAAGATACCATCGGAGACAAAGAAGAAACAACATCTTCGGGAACACCACCTTGACGTGGAGATGGGGGGGCTGGATATTCCGGCCAGACACCACAGCGAGGTGGCGACGTGACCGTTAGGGGCTTCTGTTTTAGCGGCAGCCAACCCATCTCCAAGAGAGGTGGATGTCCACGAAGATGTTGTGAAGATTCTTCGTGTAAATTGTTACCCGAAGGGGTAATTGACGAAGCCTGTCCGAAATAACTTCAAGTCAGACCGTGGGTAGCAGATTTGGACATACGCGAGTGGTCGAGAGAAGGACGCGAAGGGTAAAGTATTCCGGGTGCATCGCAAGCAAGGAGAGTCCTCGGGGCTTCCACCGAAGGATGGAGGAAGGTGCCTAACCGAGGGATTCACGAAGACCCTTCGGGAAGACCGAGAGTGATCTTTGACAAGTTCCGGGTCAGAAGACGAAGACTTCGCGACAGCCTCTGACAAGAACGAATCGAATCAAATCAAATCAACAACTTTTTCAGAGTATATCTCCCAAGGGCATGTTAGGGAATAGGATAACGTGGACCGTAAGAAAACGAGTCTAGTCGTTGATTGTAGGATCGACGATCCAGAATTCAGGGTAATCTGGGTATTCCCCCACGGGTCAGGATACTTTGGGTATTTTCCATGCATATAAACCCTGGCCCTAAAGTTGTATAAATTAATAAGCTCATCAATGAATGAAGGCAAGCATTCTGATCATCCACATTAGCACTAGTTTATTCACTGAGCGCTTTGCTCTCTCACTACCACTTTCTCGGCGTCCTCTTCATCACCGGGGAGGGGCGCTGATTCTCACCGTTGGCGGGATTTCCCGGCGACAGTTTGAATCGCGCTCTTCTGATGGAATCTTTTTAGGGTACATTGCTTCTTCTAGGAACTACAGGGTTTGGGATTTAGAGAAAAAGAGGATAGTGGAGTCATGTGAGGTTACCTTTGATGAGGCTAGGCCTGGATTCTTGACAACATGGGTCCCGGGTATTTGGAGACAGACGATTGGACGCACCTCCTCCTTGGGCCAAGTCGCATGGATCTTCCAGAAGACAGGCTTGATGGATGGCGTGGCCCGACTCGCTCTATTTGGAAGAGAATCCTAATTCCACTCGAATACGTGGAGATAGGCGTAACCAACTCGGTTATGTCCCTTATCTCCCTTATACGGATTAGGGAACCTATCTATAACCCGACCCCTTGCATTATATAAAGGGGGTCAGGGGTCCTTAGTTTGACATCCAAGATCCAATCTCTTCATCAATCCCACGTCCGATCATCATGATCATCCTTTGTTCATTGTGATCGACACCCCCTAATACAAAACCACGAGCACAAGAGTAGGGTATTACCTCTTTCCGAGGGCCTGAACCTGTATAAATCCTGCCCCCTGTGCTACCATCGAGTTGTGATCTTTCGCGTAGCCCTATAAAATGCATTGCCGATGCAATTCGTCGACAGTTGGCGCGCCAGGTAGGGGCTAGCGTCACGATCAATTTCATCGACTTCGATGGCTTCAATCGGCGGATTCGTCTTCACCTACGCTCCCGGCCAAGGTTTTGTCTTCGGAGTTCTCGGCTTCCTCGCTAGCGACTTTGGGGAACTTCAGTTGTGTGAGCCGAACGACGTTCGGTCCACGTACTACCGGGGGAGGCTGCACGCAACTCCAGCCGAACTTCACCACCTCAGGATCTCTCTTTTGGATTCCGATCCGGAAGAGATCCAATCTAATGATGACGATTCCGACTGGCCTACCATTGGGCTTCCCTTCGGTTTCGGTCGGGATCATATGCCTTTGACTCTGCCAGGTCCTTTCGCTGATGAAGAGCCAAGTGGCCATCCTGTTCCTGATCTGGATCGCGATTTGATCCAATCGGGAATCGTGACTTCTCAATTGTACTTTGCCCCGTTCGGATTGAGAAACTCGGCCACTGTTTTCCATGGGATAACATGCCGTCTTTTCTGATCCGGGCTAAGGAGCGGAGCACAACAAACACGCACTGGGACGAGCTTCCCGAGTTTTGGCTCGGGATAACTCTAACCGGATCGACTTCCCGAGTGGATGCTAAGATGCCACTCGGATTGACCAATTCGGCTGCTAGATTTCAGCAAATCTGTTCTACGAAATCTCAGTCAGATTTTCTTCTGCCAAACGTTCCATCATGGGAAGTGGGATTCATAATTACTCCAATCGTCGAGCCAACGAATCGGATCAGTTGAGCCTCTCCTACTCGGAGTCTGAGTCGGAGGAGAGTGTCAACGGGTTCCCCGACTTTCGTGGCGTCTATATGGTGGATGGACAAGCCTCCGGATCGGCTCGGCGTCCCATAGAGGAGGCAGGAGCCGAACATAACCGCGGAGGTGGAGAAGATCTGTGCGACAAATTGCACGGTCATGCACATGAAGTCCAGGAGGAATTACTTCAAATCCGTATGGGAGATCACCCGGTCTTCCGTACGCCACAGCAAAACATCCTCGCATGTAAGACCCTCTTGGATAATGTTGGTCCTTTACTTGGAGAAAACAGCCCCGCAACACCGATCATGGAGCAGATCAAAGCCATGGTGACGCGTGACTATCCAAGGTACTGATCAACAGCCGACTTCGCCGTAAGTCGACTCCACGAGTAACACCCGCGATCGGTGCACACCCGTTCGCGGGCAAGATGCTCGCCGAAGTGCAAGTCGTGACCTCCACCTCGACATCGAAGCTGGGCGAAGGGAGCGAGAAGAAGACGAGGCACGTCACCGAGATGACGACGGTGCTAGTTCCGGTCGAAACTGCGATCGTCACGACAACCATTTTGCACGCCACAACAATCGACGCCATACTCCACCTCGCCGGATTCTTCCCGTCAGTCTCCTCCCCCTGGGGACGGATTGATTGATGGAATTAAGGTATTCATACCTCGACTTCGTTAGGTAAACTGTCCCGAACGGTTTAACCCCTAGGGAATAGTGAAATTTGATGGGAGCGAGACCCAGAAGTTTGGTTGCAGATTTACTCTCTGGCAATCAAGGCTGTGGGCGGAGGATATGACGTGATGGCAAACTATCTGCCCGTCATGCTAACTCCTCCGGCTCAGGGTTGGCTCGCAGGCCTTCTAGAGAACTCAATTGGTTCCTAGGGAGAGCTTTGTGACCAATTCGTCGCCAATTTCCAGGGAACTTACGAGAAGCCTGAAACCCAGTGGGACCTTTATCAGATTCATCAGAAAAAAGATAAATCGCTAAGGGATTTCATTCGGCGCTTCACAAAGAAGAAGAACACAATCCGAGAGATTTCTGAAGCGGTCGTTGTCGCGGCCATCCAAAAGGGAGTTCGAGACCCCGACCTAATTAAGAAGATGTCTCGGAAGCCCCCAACCACTATCAAAGAGATGTTCGCCCTGGCGAACCGATATGCTACTGCGTCGGACGCTCTCGCCGAGTTTCAGGAGGATCACTCGAGCAAAAACGAAGGCAGGAAGGACAAGCCCGAGTTGTTCTCCAAGAAGGGCAAGAAGCGGAAGGGTGAAGAATTGGTAGTAGCTGCGGATCATGGTCGGCAGAAGCTGCCTCGGTCCAATGACTGCAACAAAGTAATGGAGGCGCCGTGTCTTTTCCATCCGAATGGAAGGCATGCGGCAAAAAACTGTAACGTCCTAAAGAGGTTCGCTGAGGAGCATAATAAGGACACTCCGAAGGACGCCAAACAAGACGACAAGCGTGACCCTCCTCAGGGTGATGCTTACCAAGAAATCGAGCGTGAGCTCAACTATATATACGGGGAATCGGATGCCTACGAATCCTAACGTAAGCAAAAGCTTACTATTCGGGAAGTCAATGCAGCTGTTCCGGTGATCCCCGAGTACCTTCGATGGTCCGAAGTTCCGATCAAGTTCGATCGCTCGGATCATCCTGACCACATCCCTTGCCAGGATGATATCTACTCATCCTGGATCCTGTGGTACGGGGCGTCCGACTACGCAAAGTCTTAGTTGACGGCAGGAGTGGATTGAATATCCTTTTCGCCAAGACTTTTGATGAGATGCAGATTCCGAGGTCGGTGCTCCAAAAGACGGACGCACCGTTTCATGGCATAATTTCAGGAACATCCTCGGTGCCGATTGGGAGAATCTCTCTTCCGGTCACTTTTGGCACTCGGGACAATTACCGGACGGAAAACCTCAGCTTTGAGGTGGTCGATTTCGAGACTGCGTATCACGCAATCTTGGGAAGGCCGGGCTTGGCCAAATTCATGGCCGTCCCACATTACGCCTACCTGGCTATGAAGATGCCGGGTTTGCAAGGCGTAATCACAGTCCGTGGAGACGTCAAGTTTTCCTATCTCCTTGATAAGAAAAACTGCGACTTCGCCCAATCGACCGAAGCGGCTGCCGAGTTGGACAAGATCCGGCAGACGGTCACCACTCTTCGCGACGAGGGTGACGTGCCGAACAAGAAGCCATCTAAGTCAAGCATCAGGCCTGACGAAGATGTCAAGCGTATTTCGCTCGAACCGTCCGACTCAGCCAAAACGGCTCCGATCGGGATAGGGCTCGACCCAAAATAGGAAGAGGCGCTCGTCACCTTCCTCCAAGCGAATCGGGGCATTTTCGCTTGGAAGCCATCTGACATGCCGAGTGTCCCGAGGGAGGTGATCGAGCACTCCTTGAATGTACATGACAAAGCCAAGCCAATCAAGCAATGACTGTGTTGGTTCACGCAAGATCAAAAGGAATCCATCAAGGTGGAGATTACCAAACTTTTAGCCACCGGTTTCATAAAGGAGGTTCTCCACCCTGATTGGCTGGCAAATCCGGTACTTGTACAAAAGAAGAATGGAACTTGGCGTATGTGTGTCGATTATACTGACTTAAATAAAGCATGCCCCAAGGATCCGTTCGGACTACCTCGCATGGACTTGGTGGTTGATTCCACTGCCGGTTGCGAGCTTTTGAGCTTTGTGGATGCCTATTCAGGCTATCACCAGATCAGCTTGAAGGAAGAAGATTGCATCAAAGCTTCGTTCATCACTCCGTTCGGGGCTTTCTGCTACGTCACTATGCCTTTCGGGTTGAAGAACACCAGAGTAACGTATCAACGTTGCATTCAGCGATGTTTTCACAACCAGCTTGGGCGTAACGTAGAGGCATATGTTGATGACGTTGTCGTCAAGTCTTGGGTATCCTCCGACTTGGTCACTGACTTGTCGGAGACATTCGAGAGCCTGTCGGCATACAACATGAAGTTGAACCCGGAGAAGCGTGTCTTCGGGGTCCCTTTAGGAAAGCTACTTGGTTTCGTGATATCTCACCGCGGAATTGAGGCCAACCTGGAAAAGATCAGAGCTATCATGGTGATGGCTCCCCCAACATGCCAAAGGGATGTTCAGCGTCTAAATGGTTGCATAGTGGCACTCGACCGATTCATCTCGTGGCTCGGCGAGCGTGGGTCGCCCTTCTTCAAGCTATTGAAGAAGCAACATGACAAGTTTGCCTGGACACCAGAGGCACAAAAGGCTTTTGAGGATCTCAAATTGTTCCTCACTTCGCCACCTGTCTTGGCATCTCCCATGCCATAGAAACCGCTTCTGCTATACATTGCGGCCACCACTCAGGTAGTGAGTGCCGCGGTGGTAGTGGAATGAGAAAAACAAAGACACGTCTACAAGGCTCAACGCCCGGTTTACTTCTCAGCGAAGTATTGGGCGAGTCAAAGGTACGCTATCCGCAGGTGTAGAAGCCTTTGTATGCAGTTCTGATCGCCTCTCGGAAGCTGAAGCACTACTTTCAAGAACATCCAATTTTGGTGGTCACTTCTTCCCTATTGGAGATATCCTTCTGTTGGGGGAAGTATGTGGCCCATTGAGACACGGCCCACTAACTTATCTCCGGCCCCGCAGAAAGGACGCGCGAGCTTTACGAGCTCGTGCCCGAGCTTCCTCGCTCCGAGGCTCGGGTCACTTGCCCCCCCGGGCTTCCCAAAGCCCGGGGCTCGGGACCCAAGGCAGACTGCGCCGCGCCACTCACCGTCACGCTGAGGGTCCCGCAGGTCACCGCGAGTTGGCGGTAGGTCGTGTCAACGGTCAGCTTGCCATCCAGCCCATAGAGAGACGTATTGCCGGGTAGCGGTCCGAACGACAATCTGGACAGGATGAGGAAATACACCCGAATATCCGCGCGGGCCTCGTACGTCCGCCACGCCCCGGCACAGCAAAACAAAGAAGATAAGTAGTGGCCGAAGGATAACTTGGCGCATCACAACGGACCAAGGTCAGGCTACAGTAGCCAGGGGCCGCCTATAAAAAGGGCGCACAGGCCACAACCACAAGCATCGGACAACAGGAGATAGACTTAGACAGAAGAGCGAACAGCCGCCATAGAGCAGGAGCACTAGCACTCACGTAGGAGCTCTAATTCCTGGCAGTAGTTCTTCGTGTGCAGGTACGGTAGGAACACACATAGTGCCTTGAGCACTTATTGTACTCGAGCCTGGGCTTCCCGAAGCCCGGCCTCACCCTCTTGTACTCTTTTAAGCTCGGCATTAAATGAAGACTGGACGTAGGGCTGTTATCCGACAGTGGAGGCCCGAACCAGGATAAAAATCCCCGTGTTGCACTAGCACACGCGTCCGGCCTCCCATCCGGTCCTCCTTCCCTCGGCGGCGTCCGGCCAGCGGCCGGGCCTCGGTCCAGGGGACTGGGCCGCCCTCGGGCCTCGCACCCCCTTTCTTGCTCATCGGCCCTACGGAGGCTCGCCTCCCAGTCACCGACAGCTGGCGCCCACCGTGGGGCCCGATTGCAGTCTTCTCCTCGATCGAGTCGAGGATGGCCTTGTTGTCATACGATGACAATGATGGCTTAGACCTCAACTTCGATGACTGCGACGATCTCGACGACGTCGACGAGTCATACGAAAGATGGCAAGCTGGTTTCCTCGCCGAAGCTCAGGCTGACGAGATGCAGGTAGAGGCATCGCCCACCTCGGGAGCAGCTGTTCACCCCCAGCATTGCCCGGCAAGGGCGGCACTTTGCTGACTCACGTCAGCAAGACCCTCTTGGAGGGACTGGAGGCACTGCCACCAGTGCCACAGCCGAGCGGACCACACACATTCGTGGTCCTGCCCGAAGAGGAGGATCGGTCCTATGCTCGCAGGCGTCAGAGCTTCCGGTCGCATCAGTAGGCGTCCACGTCCACAGCGGATGGCGCTCCCCAGCGCACCCAGGGCGGAGTATTTTCCTGCCTCGGGCCGCTCCTAGGCAGGAGGCCCTCGTTGGTAACAACGGGGCCGCCCTAGGATGTCCGGTCTTCTCCCGGGCTTTGCGCGAGGCCCCTTGGCTCCGGAAGTTCAAACCCGGGAACATCGAGAAGTTCAACGGGAGCAAGAATTTCGACGAATACCTCGCTGTATATACTACCGTCTTGGAGGGAATGGCCCAAGCCTGGCTCTTTAACCATCTTGGGGAGAACAGACGCAGCTGGGAACAACAGTGTAAGCGCTCAGACGAACTTCGAGGGTCTCGTGCATACTGAAAGCCCTGAGACCTGAAGCTTGTGGTTCGAGAGACGGGAAGGCCTCTGAGACTATGTCCGCATGTTCGTCCAGGTGCGCAATACTATTCCATCGATCTCTGACGAGGCCATCGTCGAGGCCTTCAAGGAGGTGGTGCAGAATACCCGCTTCACCGAGTACCTTGAGCTCCATCCGGTCCACACTGCGGCTGATTTATTTCGTGCCGCGGAAGGATACATCAACTCCTCTGAGGCAGTGGAGCGCAAGAGAGGCAGAGCGAAGGAGAAAGCGGCGGCCCGGACCGGAGCGGACGGCAAGAATGGCGACACCGAGAAGAAGAAGAAGAAGAAGAAGAAGAAGGAGCCTGCTGCCCCGAACTACGTCGCGTCGGTGGATCCCGAGAGGCCCTCTCCTCCTGAGCGGCCGCCTCCCCGACCAGCCCGCCTGGCAGGTGGCGGAAACGGCCGGGGTACGGGCCAGGGGCAGGGACGAGCTCCCCAGCCCCGGCCTCGACCGGCCCAGCGGGCGAACCCCCCCAACAATCCCCGAACTTCCAGGAGGCTCGCGGGCACGTCGCCGTGATTTTTGGCGGTGCGTCCGCCTACAGCTCGCAACGCGAGCTTAAGGCCGTTGTTCGAGAGGTGTACCACCTTGAAAGGGGTAAGCCCGAAGACGCACCCATGCGGTGGTCTCACCAGTCGATCACCTTCTCCGGGATGATGTCCCGGAATAATGAGGCCCAGCCGCCGCCGGTGCTCATTCTACCATCGACAACACGTGAGTCGATCGCGTGCTGGTGGACGGCGGAAGCTCCCTGGACATCATCACCGCTTGAGTCCTCGAGCAAATGCAAGTCCCGCGGTCCAAAATCAAGGACATAGCCATTCCTTTTCACGGCATCGTCCCGGTGTCATCCTTGCAACCGATCGGGCAGATCGTGCTGCCCGTAACGTTTGGGGCCCCCAGAATTTTCGGATCGAGTACATCACCTTCGAGGTGGTGGACTCCGGGCTTCCATACAACGCCATTTTAGGACGCCCCGCGTTGTCCAAGTTCATGGTAGCCACCCACCACGGTACCACTGCCTGAAAATGCCGGCCCCTCACGGGGTCATCACGATCAAGGGCAGCCACAAGGCCGTTATGGCCTGCGACGAGAGTGCCCTAGCGATGGTCGGACAGCTCCCAGAGCGCGTCCCAGCTAGGACCGATCGGCCACCAGTCCGCCCCAAGGTGGCCCTGCAGCCGCAGGAGCCAACCAAGGCAGTCCCCCTCTCCGAGGATGACCCCACTAAGGTCGTCCATGTAGGGGCCAACCTCGAGTCCAAATAGGAATTCGAACTCGTCGCCTTCCTCCGAGCTAACGCAGACGTGTTCGCGTGGGAACCGTTCGACATGCCCGGAGTCCTAAGGGAGGTAATTGAGCACAAGCTAGCCGTCCAACCTGATAAAAAGTCTGTCAGACAGGCCTTACGACGCTTTCACAAATGGAAAGCCGATATCATACAGGAGCAACTCGGCAAGCTCCTCCAAGCCGTCTTCATCCGAGAGGTCGAGCATTCCGACTGGCTCGCAAACCCGGTCATCGTCAAGAAGAAGGGCGGGAAATGGCGAATGTGCGTCGACCATCGCGACCTCAACGCCGCCTGCCCGAAAGACAATTTCCCCCTACCATACATAGACCAACTGGTCGACGCAACGGCGGACTCGGCGCTTATGAGCTTCCTGGACGCCTACTCAGGCTATCACCAGATCGCGCTGGCAAGGGAAGACGAAGAAAAGACGGCCTTCGTGATGCCTTTTGGTACCTTCTGCTACATGACCATGTCGTTCGGTCTGAAGAACGCGGGAGCCACGTTCTAGCGGTTAATGCAGAAGACAGTCCCTAATCAGATAGGATGCAACGTAGAGGTTTATATAGACGACATCATTGTAAAAAGCAAGGTCCCACGGGACCATGTGACCGACCTTCAGGAAACGTTTGTTAATCTCAGGAAACATGAAGGCAAACTGAATCCTAAAAAGTGTATTTTCGGTGTCCGGTTCGAGATGTTGCTCGGTTACGTGATAGGAAGGGCGAGCATAGGGGCTAACCCCGAAAAAATCGAAGCCATCGAGAATAGAAGATCGCGAACCTGCACCAAGGAGGTGCAAGCCCTCACCGGGCGGATGGCGGCTCTTAGCAGATTCATTTCTCGTCTCGGCGAA
This sequence comes from Olyra latifolia, assembly GCA_036346145.1. Lineage (NCBI taxonomy): Eukaryota > Viridiplantae > Streptophyta > Magnoliopsida > Poales > Poaceae > Olyra > Olyra latifolia. Next base: position 43,667,090 of record CM070526.1, read on the forward strand.
CGCAGTGCACCTTTCTGCAGGATCTTGCGTAAGCATGATGGTTTCGAATGGTCAGAAGAAGCTGAGGCCGCTTTCAGCGAGCTAAAGAACTATTTGTCCACGCCTCCCGTCCTAGCCATGCCAAAGCTCGGGGACGCTCTACTCCTCTACTTGGCAGTTGCTCCACAGGCTGTGAGTGCTGAGCAGTCGAACGCGAGGGCAAACAACAACCCGTCTACTACGTAAGTGAGGTATTGCATGGACCGAAGGAGCGGTACCTTGAGGTTCAGAAACTCTTGTACACCTTGCTTATGGCCTCACGAAAGTTGCATCACTATTTCCATGCCCATCCAGTCACGGTCCCAATGAGTTTCCCGCTAAGGGATATCATTAGAAATCTCGACGCAAACAGGCGGGTCGCAAAGTGGGCAGTCGAGCTTGGTGAATTCGATATCAAGTTCGTACCATGAACAACGATCAAGTCCCAAGTCGTGGCTGACTTCTTGGCTGAATGGACCGGGCCGGCCGACCCGAGCTCGCAAGCCAGGAAGCGCACTGGACCATGTTCTTTGATGGGTCGCGCCAATTCGAGCGATCAGGTTGCGGTTTTGTTCTCGTCTCCCCCAAGGAAACAAATTCAGCATATAGTACAGCTTCATTTTCCCGCAACGAACAATGCTGCGGTGTACGAAGACCTCCTAGCCGGCCTACGAGCATGCAATTCGCTCGGCATAAAACGGCTAACAGCGAAAGGGGATTCGCAGTTGGTCGTCTGCCAGGTGAACAAGGAGTTTCAGTGTTGCGACGACTCAATCGCGCGATACTTGGTAGAAGTGAGAAAGCTGGAGAAACACTTCATGAATTTCAAAGTGTGTTATGTTCCCAGACAGGCTAACAGCCTGGCCGATAAGCTCACAAAGCTCGGCTCCTCACAAGAAACAGCCCCGGCGGGGGTGCTCGTGCAGCACCTGCTAAAGCCCTCTATTCCCTCCGGAGAAGAGGCCCCCGAGAAGACGGTTGCCTCGACTAAAACGACCGGTACCGTTTCGTTCCTAGAGCAGTGCGACACCTGGATGACGCTATTTGTCCAGTTCTTGGCGCATGGGACACTGCCACAGGACACAGCTGAGAAATCCCGGCTCCAAAGACAAGCCCGACCTTGCCGACTACTCGGGGCTTGTTGTACCGAAGGGGTTCTAACGGCGTACTTCACAAGTGCGTGACCCAGGAGGAAGGTAAATTTCTCCCCCAAGATATCCACGACGGGGTTCTGCAGGGCCCACGCCTCTTTCAGAACCCTAGTGGGAAAGCCTTCCACATGGGGTATTACTGGCCCACTGCATTGACGACACAAGGGAGCTAGTAAAACGTTGCCTAGCCTGCCAATACCACGCCCGAGTGTCCCACCAGCCAGCATACGAGCTATAGACTATCCCGCTGACCTAGCCATTCTCGACGTGGGGAATGGACATACTTGGTCCATTCCCCAGAGGCCTAAAGGGATGCACGCACCTGTTCGTTGCCATCGGCACTTTCACTAAGTGGATCGAGGCCGAACCAGTGTCGAGCATATCAGCCCAAATGGCAAAAAGGTTCTTTAGGAATAACATTGTGGCAAGGTTCGGCGTCCCGAACAAGCTAATCGCTGACAATGGGACACAGTTCACAAGCGAGCTATTCCAGTACTACTATGAAGAGCTCGGCATGAAGGTCGCCCTAGCCTCGGTGGCTCACCCACAGAGCAACGGTGCGGCTGAACGTGAAAATGGGAAAATGATGTAGGGCATCAAGCGCCGAGTATACGACGCTCTCGCCGAACAGCGTCAAAACTGGGTAGAGGAACTACCCTCGGTGCTTTGGGCAGCTCGGACAACCTCCAATCGAGCTACTGGAGAAACCCCATTCAGGCTCGTGTACGGCTCGGAAGCGGTCCTCCTACTCGCCGAGTTAAGACTTGGTTCAGTTCGTGTTGACTGTGCAGGGCAGTTCGACAACGACGAAGAACGGCTTTTGGATCTCGACCTATCCGAGTCCTGTCGCGAGCAAGCACTACTGCGAGTGGCAGCATACCAGCAATCCCTACGATGGCATGCGGCAAAAAGGGTATAGACCCGGACCTTGCAAGTGGGCGACCTAGTTCTAAGACGAGTTCAGAACCTAGCCAACACCAATAGGCTCACCCTGAGGAGGGAAGGTCCGTACACGGTCGTATCGGCCACATGCCCAGGGGCTGTGAGACTGGCCATGCCGGATGGTAGAGTCCTCAACAGCTCCTGGAATATCGCTCAACTCCGGAGGTTCTACGCTTGAACCAAGGTCGTAAGTCTCTTTTCTCACCCCTTTTTTCCGTTTTTCCTCTCCCTAGCGGGCCCTCAAACTACCCCCAGAAACCTAAACCTACGATCGGGCTTGGGAAAAGACTCGGGCTGTCTCAGCACATCGACAGAATAGAGGCTACGCAGAAGCTACACCCCCGGGATTCCATTGCACACGGGTAAGCCGATATCCATCGCACCACGCAAGACCCAGCGCGGGAAAACGCTTTCCGGCCCTATATCATAGGCCAGCATAAAATTGTTACAACCCGGGATAACTCCAGAGCCCAATACTCTGCCTCTTACAAAGAAACAGAGCAAGGGCCACGAGCTCCGTTCTATGGACGCGGTCTCTCTAAACCACGATCGATCTTCTGTCAAATCCAGAAGCTCGGCCGTGGCTCGGGGGCTAGAGTCGATTTTTCAAAAATTGATCTCTCTATACCATGACCGACCTTCTGTCAAATTCAGAAGCTCGGCCGTGCCTCGGGGGCTAGGGTTGATTTTTCAAAAATTAATCTCTTTAAACCACGACCGACCTTCTGTCAAATCCAGTAGCTCGGCCGTGGTTCAGGGGCTAGGGTCGATTTTTTAAAAATTGATCTCTCTAAACCACGACCGACCTTCTGTCAAATCCAAAAGCTCGGCCGTGGCTCGGGGGTTAGGGTCGATTTTTTAAAAATTGACCTCTCTAAACCACGACCGACCTTCTGTCAAATCTAGAAGCTCGACCTTGGCTCGGGGGCTAGGGTCGATTTTTCAAAAATTGATCTCTCTAAACAACGACCGAACTTCTATCAAATCCAGAAGCTCGGCTGTGGTTCGGGGGCTAGGGTCGATTTTTGAAAAATTGATCTCTCTAAACCACGACCGACCTTCTGTCAAATCCAGAAGCTCGGCCGTGGCTGGGGCTAGTGTCGATTTTTGAAAAATTGATCTCTCTAAACCACGACCGACCTTCATCAAATCCGAAGCTTCGTAGTGGCTCGAGATTAGGTCGATTTTTAAAAATTGACCTCTCTAAACCACTGACCACCGCCTCTGTCAAATCCAGAAGCTCGGCCTTGGCTCGGGGGCTAGGGTCGATTTTTCAAAAATTGATCTCTCTAAACAACGACCGAACTTCTATCAAATCCAGAAGCTTGGCTGTGGTTCGGGGGCTAGGGTCGATTTTTGAAAAATTGATCTCTCTAAACCACGACCCACCTTCATCAAATCCGAAGCTCGGCCGTGGCTCGGGCTAGGGTCGATTTTTCAAAAATTGATCTCTCTAAACCACGACCGACCTTCTGTCAAATCCAGAAGCTCGGCCGTGGCTCGGGGGCTAGGGTCAATTTTTTCAGGGTCGATTTTTAAGGGTCAGTTGCCTGAGGGTCGACTTTTGATCTTCTCTAAGCCACGCCCGAGCATCTCTTCAGAAGCTCGGCCATGGCTCGGGGGCTAGGATCGATTGGACTATACCCCGACCTTCAAATCCTTCTTGCCTATACAACTACCTGCATTTATTTGCATGCAGGAAAAAGGACAAAAGGAGGCAAAACAAACAAACAAAATGCTCTTCGAAACGGCTTGTAAGCCGATTACAGGAAATGCCGGCGAGCGCAGACTAGCGCTTCGACAATCACGTCGGCCACCTCGGCGAGAGCCGGGACGACCTCGATCAGAGCAGCGACGGTGGCGACGTCGCGGGCACGAGCTTCTTCTTTAGCAACCTCGGCGAGGGCAAAATTGTAATCCACCTAAAGGATCTCCATGAACTCTTCATGGGTCATAGGAGCAGGCGGGGCGTCCTCCGGCGGCGGTGCATCAACAGGAGCGGCGGAGTGAGACGGAGACGCCCTTGCAGCAGAGGTTTGCCGGAGGAGGAGTTGTAGGAGGAAGTTTGGAATGAAGGTTGGTCACCGCATCAGCCTCTTTTTATAGCCAAACATGGGAAGTCGAAACGATTCCAAGAATAATGGCATCGGGAGACGACTCAGATGTGAACCGTTTCCAATATTTGATGCGGATGTCCCTCGGGATGTAGCGCAACAGTCAAATCGACGATCGGCATTCTAGGAAGAAGATCAATCGAAGGGATGTCAAAGAAAAGGAAAAACAATACAAAGACCTATGGTCCGGGCCGGCACCTAAGCTTACGAAGCTGAGCCGCATTTTCGTCATGACGGTTCGGAAGCTCGAGGAGGGCCCTCCGGGCAGTCCGTACATCAGTCCGAAGAGCCTCGTTAGTCGTCTCCAACTCCTGGACGGTGTCTCGATGAGTCTTCAGCTGATCCTCCGTCACGGCCGCCGCCGACTTCACCCGAGATAGTTCCACGCTGAGAAGATCGCGCTCCTCCACTACATGGGCAGCCTCGGCAGCGCGGCACACCTCCACCGACCGAAGGCGCTCCTCGAGCTCGGTGAAGTGGTCACGTTTGGCCTTGAGGGCCTCCTGCGACCGATGGGAGACCTCCCCGGCATCTTCCCGCGCCGCGGCTAGGGCCGCCTCCGCCGCCGCAACGCGAGCTTCCAAGGCCACTGCCTAGACCGAGCCCGAGTGAGCTTCTTCCAGCTCGGTGCGCGTGGCTTCAGCTCGCTGTCGCCAGCATGCGCCATCTGCCTGCAGGACCTCCCGCTCGGCCTCGTGCTCAGCCCCGAACGCACACGCGAGGCCAACGACCTCACGGTAGGCCTACACCAAGAAAGCGTGCTCAAGAAAAAGAAAGAACCAAAGCAGGATCGACACAACACTTCAAAGGCCAGGCTCAAAGGCACTTACCCGCCTCATGGCCGCTGCGAACACGGACTCGCACCGAGGCTGGGTAGTGCGCCTAGGCGCAGGTAGCGCCACGACCAGGCCACCCGAGCTACCGCTCGAACTGCTCGATTCCTCGGAGATCCCCTCCGCAGGCTGGGCCGCATCCCTTGCGGGCCCGGCCGCCTCGATGGCCTGAAGGCATGGCTTGGGGGAAAGTCGGTTTCCACCCCGGCATTCACCATCTTCGTGCTCACAAACCACTCCGCAAGGGGCTGGCCGGGAACGGGCCGAAGCCGAATGGACACTTCCTGGCGGCTTCCGGCGAGCAACAGCTATTGCTCGACCCACGCCTGCGTCGCCACGATCCACCGCGGCGACCAGTAAGCCCGCACCATAGGCGCCGGGGCGTTCTTGGCGGCCGTGACGACCGGACCGCCGCCGATAGCGAGGCGTGTCGCCCATGTCCAACGGCGGGACGGGCAGATTGCACCTCGCGAAGAGCTCCGACAAACCATTGAAGTCGATAGGACGCCACTTGGACGTGGTCCGTCCCTCGACGCGAAGTGGCGCCAGGACCGATGTCCCGTTATCCGTCTCCACCTCCACGATCACGGCTGGGCAGCGCACGTCACTGCGTCCCACCGGCGGGAGGAAATAGGGCCCCGAGCCCCGGCGCCCTCCATGCTTTGGAAGGGGCTCGTTCTCCCGGGCCACTTCCTCCGGCCGCACCGGGATGACCTCCCCCGCGCCGGCAGACATGGTGACTGAAAACAAAAACAATCGAGTGCCCCCGATCAACTCGAGAATCGTGATGAGCGGAGAAAAAAGGAAAAGCCGAATAGCACCGCGACCTACTGGCGAGCTCGAGATCCGTCTCCGCCGACCCGCCGTCCAAGGGATAATCATCCAACACCAACCGACGCCTCTTCGGCGCCGGCTGGGCATCCCGCGCGTCGGCAGAATCCTGGTCCCGGGAACCTCTAGCTCGGGCTGGGTCGGGAACGGAGGCAGGAGCTCGGGCCGCCGACCGCCCCACGCTAACGACCTTGTCCCACCGGGAGAGCCCGGTTCGCTTCTTTAGGGGTGGCTGCGTGCTCGCAGCCCGCTTTTCTGCCACGACCCGGCCCGTCTTTGCCGCCGCCGACGAAGCTCATGAAGGCGGCCCTTGGGGCTCCCACCAGCGCGGTGGCATCGAGCCCGGCCTCCTCACCCGCTCTCCCCTGCAAACAAGCCAGGAAACATCAGCCCACGCCCATAGAAGGCCGCCTCCAGGGGCGCTTAGCTCGCGAGAATGCGTACCTCGTCGAGGACGTTCCGAACGCCCGAGCCCGATGGCTCGTTGTGGTTCGCAGGCAGCAGGAGCCGCACGGCCCGGACCACATCGTCCTGGGGCGGAGCTGCGTTGAAAAAGGAGAAAACATCAGAACACACCCAAAGGAAGCTCGGGCAAAGGACTGTGAGGCCGAAAGTGGAACTTACGGGAGTGTCTTTGCAGGTGAGATCGTCCCACCCGCGGATTTTGAAGAAAGGGTGAACCCGCTTCCGCAGCGGGCTCACCCGATGCCTGATGAAGTCGACTACGCGATGTCGTAGCCGTTCAATCCTCGGCTGGCCAGCTCCCAGATCTTGGCCGCCGAGGCTGCCTCCGCCGGCTCCAGTGAGGGGCGGGGCAGCGTCAGCTTCCCGGTGTTCATGTTCGTGAACCAGAGCCCGCAATCACTAAACACCTTGGCGTACTACCATTGCGACGCCCACCCCCCGACGTTTTCCTTAGCCTTGAACGCCGGGTACGCGGGCTTCATGTCGTGGCACAGCTTGAAGTAGGCGCACCACGCCGCATTGCTCCCACCAGTCGTGGTCAGCTCGTAGAAGTTGAGAAAAAGGCTGACCGACGGCTCCACCCCGACGAACGCATCACAAAGATGCGCAAAGACTGTCAAGAACAGGATCGAGTTGGGATTGAGATTCACCAACTCCATTCCGCACTAAGCCAGAACGGCAGCACAGAAGTCAGACTCTGGAAGCCGAAGCCCGTGGATGGCAAAAAGCTCGAAAGAAACGACCTCTTTGCTCTCAGGCGCAGGGGTCGTCTCCTCACCGGCCACCCTCCAGCCGCCGACCTCGATAAAGTCGGCGGCGGCCAACCCCTTCAGGGCGTCCTCGGAAATAAGACTAGGGGTAAAGGGCGCCATCGGAGGAGGAAGGTCGGAGAGGCGAAGGCAGCAGAAGAACGAAGGGATGGAGAAGGCAAGAAGGCAGCAGCACAAGAAAGGATACGAGAGAGCGTGGAGGAAAACCACCCCTTGTAAACAGGCGCGGAAGACGAACCGTCGCCTATCCGCCCAAGGGCGTGGAAACCGAAAAGGAAACAGCGACGCGTATAACCGCGTTTTTGGTTGGAATTCCCGCTGGGGCCCAAAACCGCGCGCACAGGAGGTGAACATTTCGCCCGGGGGTAGTTACCAATAAACCTCCGAGCGGCACGTCTTCGTCCCACTCGAGGCTCGGGCGCTAGCTGTTGGGGAAAGTATGTGGCCCATGGCGATCTGGGCAGGATGAGAAAATACACCCGAATATCTAGCGAGCCTCGTACGTCCGCCACGCCCCGGCACGGGAAAGCAAAGAAGATAACTAGTGACCGAAGGATAACTTGGCACATCACAACGGACCAAGGTCAGGCTACAGTAGCCGAGGGCCGCCTATAAAAAGGGCGCACAGGCCACAACCACAAGCATCGGACAACAGGAGATAGACTTAGACAGAAGAGCGAACAACTGCCGTAGAGCAGGAGCACTTGCACTCACATAGGAGCTCTAGTTCCAAGCGGTAGTTCTTCATGTCCAGGTACGGTAGGAACACACATAGTGCCTTCAGCACTTATTGTACTCGAGCCCGGGCTTCCCAAAGCTCGGCCTCACCCTCTTGTACTCGTTTAAGCTCGGCATTAAACGAAGACTGGACATAGGGCTATTATCCGACCGTGGAGGCTCGAACCAGGATAAAAATCCTCATGCCGCACTAGCACACGCGTCCGGTCTCCCATCCGGACCTCCTTCCCTCGGCGGCGCTCGGCCAGCGGCCGGGCCTCGGTCCAGGGGACAGGGCCGCCCTTGGGCCTCGCACCCCTTTCTTGCTCATCGGCCTGCAGAGCCTCGCCTCCCAGTAGCCGACACCTTTATAGTCGGGAAGCCACTGGGAGGATCGCTAAGTGGTCAGTAGAACTTGGGGCTTTCGAGCTCTCGTTCAAGCCACGCAGCGCCATAAAGTCACAAACACTCGCCGACTTCCTTGCCGAGTGGACGGAGATGCAAGCTCCCCAGCCGTTAAAGAGGCCGAGTCCTAGAACATGTACTTCGATGTCTCTCTCCGACGATAGGGCGCTGGGGCTGGTATCATTCTCATATCACCTAAAGGCGAACGACTCAAGTATGTCCTCTAGATTTATTTTCCAGCGTCAAACAACGCAACCGAGTACGAGACACTCATCCACGGGCTCCGTATTGCCATATCGCTCGGTATCCGGTGATTGGTGGTTCGCGGGGACTCTCAACTCGTGGTGAGCCAAGTACAGAAGGATTGGACTTGTGTCAACGACAATATGACCGCCTATTGTCAGGAGGTCAGAAAGTTGGAAGACAAGTTCGATGGGTTGGAGCTTATACATATCCTGCAGCGAGACAACGAGGCGGCGGATGAGCTCGTGAACATGGGTTCTAGTCAGGCAGCAGTCCCAGCTTGGTATTTTTGTGGAAGAGACACTGGATGAAGCTCGGGACGCTGCAACAATTCGATCGGCCAGGTATCTCCAAGGGTTGCGTCGTTACCACAATCGTAATATGCGGGATCGTGCCTTATCGGTTGGAGATTTGGTCCTTCGGGTCAATTAGTTGAGTGGCCATAAACTCTCCCCACGCTAGGAAGGTCCGTACATTATCGACTGAGGCGAGAAGACGACACTCTCATGGATAACTAGTGGAACATCGAGCAATTACGTCGGTTCTACACCTGACGGCCGTTGTACACACATTTACAATTAAATAAAGATAAGTTTTCGTTCACATTGTCTTTATGCTTGTGTAATTCAGTTTCTGACTTGCTACTTATTTGTGTTTTAATTAAGTAGTAAGTCAGGGGCTACACATAATTAGGTGCGCAATCGCGCACCTTCTCCTTTATTGAGATTAATTTAACTTGCTCCCTAGTCGCATTCCGACTAGACAGTAAGTCGGGGGGCTACACCTAATAAGGTACAGTCTGCACCTATTCAATACCTAATCGATCTCTCTTTTTTCTAGTTTTTGTTGAGCCTAAGTGTTAATCGTTCCGAGTAACGAAACTCTTGTTTCCACGCAACACTCATACTTCCCGACTGCTTTCTTGGAGACAGAGCTCTGTGCCAACTCCTAACGCTAAGGAACTTGATACGCTTGGTAGAGTGCTTAGTAAAAGGAACCTAACCTACTCTGGCAAAATACATAACTCAGTTAAGAAAAATCGATTAGGATATATTATATCAAAAAGGAATTGTTTACATACAAACGGATTGATAATTTACAGCAAGTTCCTGCATTTACAGGGAATCTAAGTCTAAATTATCTACAAGGGACTCGGCTGTCGGCTTCACGTCCTCAAGTAGGGCCAATGCCTTCTCCTAGGAGCAGGCGAAGCCATCCTTGACAGCGTCGCGGTCAACTCGGGGGTAGAGCGACTTGAAAATTCCCAGCGCTTGGCTGGTGCTCATCAAGCCGACTTGCCTGAGACAGGCCTTGAGCTGCTCGGGGGCTTCGGTCCACCTCTGGATCAGCTCGGCCTAACTGCTTGGCTCGGCGTCTCCAGCGTAGAGCCGTCGCCGAGTGGGCTCCACGGCCGCCAGAAGCTCCTCGAATTGCGCTTGCGCAGTTCTGACGTTCTCTTGTAGAACGTCATATTGCGCCAGCGTCTTCCTCCTGTATTCTGTCAAGTACAAAAAACACATACAGTTATACAACTGAGCAGACACTGGAGGTTTGAAGTCGGTCGGGTTTGGAGACTTACCCTCGAACTCGGCAACGACTTTTGCCTCCGACTTCTCCAGGGCTAGCCTCTGGTCCTGGGATTTTGCCAGCTCTGCTTGGGCAGCAGCGGCAGACTTGGCCAGCTCCTCCCGCAGGCTGGCGATCATGGCCTCGCGAGCTGCACATTGAGAAGAACATGATGTCACTCGGTCACACACACAAACCAAGTAATCCTGACTTAGGTCGGGATACTTACATCGAAGGGAACCTGCAAGGTCGAACATCTCATCCTGCAGTTCCTTGATCTGGGCTTGCAGCTCCCGACGCTACTTGGACGCCTCGGTCCAAGCCTCAACTACTTGCCCCTCCACGGATTTAATCCGTTCTATCTGGGGGAGGAAGTAGCTGAGGAACTTGGTTTTCCTCTCGAAAAACTCACCAAGTTCCTGCAGAAGGAGTAAACAATAACTACTCTACTTCAAATCACCAAAATGTACTCGGCTGATCGGAGAACTTACACTGATCAGTCTGCCGCATTTAGTTGCATGCTCAAAGAAGGTCTCCCTGGCCTTCTCCTCCGTCTGATCGTCGAGAAGAGTCCAATCTCCGGCCTCATCCTTCCAGGCCGCCGAGAGTTTGGGCTCGGGCTCCTCCTGAGGAGACGGGGGCCGTCGTGAAATCTCCTCAATCGGCTCGGCGTCCTCGCCGCCCTTGTTGATCGGCTTCGGGCTCGGCGGGGGGCGGCGCCGTCTTTGCGGTCCTTCGCCTCTGCCGCAGCCTCAGTTGGCTTGGTCGGTGGTCGGGGGAGCAGGAGAGGAAGGAGGAGGCGGAGAAGATACCGCCTGACTACGCTCAGTAGGCTTCAGTGCTGGCTCGGTCGGGCGATCCGTCGGAACTTCCTCTAACGGTTTCCTGAAAGAAGGAAATGCTTCAGTACAACGAAAACATGAAGGAGGCCTCCAAAGGGTGAGAAGGTCATGCTTACCGGTTGGAAGTCTTAATTTCTTATGCTGGCGCCCCTTTGAGCGGAGGACCCGCTTGAGGAGGCGTCGGGCGGGCCACTCGGCCTGGCCTGAGGCGCCTGCCTCTTCTTCGACGACGCCCTGCGATCCGCCCTTGGAGGACCAGTTGCCTGACTGCTTGGCCTCCGGGCCGGCGTTGGCTGGCTCGCTCCCTCCTTGGTGGCTTCGTTGATTTTGGGGCCCGAGCTTTGTTGGCTGTGTCCCTCGGGCGGCAGGACGTCCTCCTCCTCGAAGGAGGCCGGGCCCTTGCCTTTCTTCACCACCGAAGCCTCCTCAGACTCCTTGCCCGGGCGCTTCTCGCCCTTAGGGGCAGGGGCCTCAAGCGTCGGAGCGAGGGACACGAAGGCCCGGCGATCCTACACAAGAATGCGGCCTTCGCGAGTTAGTACAATAACAAACTACTCAGCAATTGAAAGAGAACAGAAGAATGACTCGGTCCTTACCTCCAGCGGTGGATTGGTGAGGTAGAAGCTTCTGGGACACCCTTGGTTGGTGAGAGATGCCCCGGTAGCGAAGAACTCCCCTAATCGGTCGGCGGCGTCCGAAGAAGAGATTGGGATAGCTACCTCCCGAGTCGGATCGGTCGGTGTGGAAAACATAGGCCCTGGGTATCCGAAGATACACTACTGAACGTACCACCTCTTTGGGCCGAGTCAACTGGGCCTTCCAGAAGGCAGGCTTGGAGGCTAGCGCGGCTTGAGATGATCTATAAGGAAACGAACTCGTCTCCTACTCGAATACATGGATGTAGGCATAGCCGAATCGGTTATATCTGTATCTTCCATACGCGGATTAGGGATTCTATCTGTAACCCGACCCCCTGCACTATATAAAGGGGGTCCGAGGCCCCTAGTTTGACATCCAATCCCACATCTTACAATCATCATCAGCATCCACCATAATACAATTCACGAGCACATGAGTAGGGTATTACCTCCCTCGAGGGCCCGAACCTGTATAAATTCGGCTCCTTGTGCTACCATCATAGTTGTGATCTTTCGCATCGTCCCCTAAAATACATTGCCGACACAAATCATCAATAGTTGGCGTGCCGGGTAGGGGCTAGCGTCACGATCAACTACATCGACTTCGATGGCTTCCATTGGCGGATTCGTCTTCACCTACGCTCCCGGCCAAGGCTTCATCTTCGGAGATCTCGGCTACATCGCCGGTGACTTCGAAGAGCTTCGGTTGTGTGAGCTGAACTTCGTTCGGTCCACGCATTACCGGGGGAGATGGTACGCGACTCCGGGCGAGCCTCACTGTTTTGGGATCTCTTCCCTGGATTTCGATCCATAAGAGATCCAATCTGATTATGATGGTTCCGACTGGCCTACCGTTGGGTTTCCCTTCGGTTACGGTCGGGATCCACCGCTTCTCTCTTCGCCAGCCCCTTGTGCTGACGAAGCATCAAGTGGCGATCTGACTCCTGGTCAGGATCGTTCTCAGATCCAGTAGGGGGTCACAATCCCTCAGTCATGGTCCGCCCCATTCGGATTTGGAAACTCAGCCGCTGTTTTCCATCGGATAACATGCCGGCTTTTCCTATCCGGGCTAAGGAGCGGAACACGACACATACACACCGGACGAGCTTTACGAGTCAAGACTCGGGGACAACTCTAGCTGTGCCAAATTCCCGAGTGGTTATGCCATTCGGATTGGTCAATTCGGCCGAAAGATTCCAGCAGATTCGTTCTGCCGAAACTCAGTCGGACCTCCTTCTGACCAGAGATCCTGCACGTGAGGTGAGAGTTATAATCACTCCCATCGACGAGCCAATGAATCGGGATCGGTTGAGCCTTTCCTTCTTGGAATCCGAGTCGGAATAGAGTGTCAATGGGTTCCCCGACTTCCGCGGCGTCTACATGCTGGACGGCCAAGCCTCCGGATCGACCCGGCACCCCGCAGGGGAGGCAGGAGCCAAACCAAACCACGAAGGCGGAGAAGACTTGCGCGACCAATTACGCGGTCGTGCACGGGAGGTCCGGGAGGAACTGCTTCAAATCCGTATGGGAGATCACTCGGTCTTCCGTATGCCACAGCAGAACATTCTCGCTTGTAAGACCCTCCTGGACAATGTTGGTCCTTTGCTTGGAGAGAACAACCCCGCAACGCCGATCATGAAACAAATTAAGGCCATGGTGACGGCAGCGGCTGTCCAAGGCACTCGGGATCAATCGGCCAACTTGGCGAAGCCGATCGCTCTGAGTAGTACTTGGCGCGATTAGCACCTGTAATCGCGGGCAAGACGCCCGCCGAAGTGCGAGCCGCGACCTCCGCCTCAACATCGAAGCCCGGCGTAGGGAGCGAGACGAAGATCGGCGCCGTATTCCACTGCGTCGGAATCTCCCCCGACAATCTCCTTCCCCCGGGGAAGGGTTGATCGATGGGATTAAGGCATTCACTCCTCGACTCCATCAGGTAAACTGGCCCGAGGGGTTCAACCCTAAAGGCATTGTGAAATTTGATAGAGAACGGGACCCCGAGGCTTGGTTGCAAATCTACTCTTTGGCAATCAAGGCCGCGGGTGGAGGATACGACGTGATGGCAAACTATTTGCCCGTCATGTTGACCCCTCCGGCTCAGAACTGGCTCGCGGGCCTTCCAGAGAACTCGATTGATTCCTGGGGAGAGCTTTGCGACCAATTCGTTGCCAATTTCCAGGGCACTTACGAAAAGCCTAGGACCCAGTGGGACCTTTATCAGATTTATTAGAAAAAAGATGAGTCATTATGGGATTTCATTTGGCGTTTCACCAAGAAGAAGAACACAATCCGGGAGATCTCGGAGGCGGTCGTCGTCGCAACCTTCCAGAAAGGAGTTCGCGACCCCGATCTAATCAAGAAGATGTCTCGAAAATCCCCGACCACCGCAAGGAGATGTTCGCCTTGGCAGATCGATATGCTACCGCCTCGGATGCCCTAGCGAAGCGTCAAGAGGATCACCCAAACAAGCAAGAAGGCAAGAAGGACAGGTCCGAGTCGTCCTCCAAGAAGGACAAAAAGCGCAAAGGTGAAGAGATGGTAGCGGTCGCGGATCAGGGTCGGCTAAGGCCGCCTCGGCCCACCGACTACAACAAAGTCATGCAGGCGCCGTGTCCTTTCCATCCAAATGGGAAGCATGTACTTCGATGGATCTCTCCGACGGTAGGACGCGGGGGCTGGCATCGTTCTCATATCACCTGGAGGCGAGCGACTCAAGTACGTCCTCCAGATCCATTTTCCAGCTTCAAACAACGCAGCCGAGTACGAGGCGCTCATCCACGGTCTCCGTATTGCCATATCGCTCGGCATCCGATGATTGGTGGTTCGCGGAGACTCCTAGCTTGTGGTGAGCCAAGTGCAGAAGGACTGGTCTTGTGTCAATGACAACATGACCGCCTATTGTCAGGAGGTCAGGAAGTTGGAAGATAAGTTTGACGGGTTGGAGCTCATAAATGTCCTGCGACGAGACAATGAGGCGGCGAATGAACTCGCAAACCTGGGCTCCAGTCGGGCGCTAGTTCCGGCTGGGATCTTCGTCCAGGAGCTCCACGCCCTCTCCATCACTCTGCAGGAGCAACTACCCCAACCTGATGAGCAGCAATCCGAGATAGAGGTGCTCGCCCTTGACTTAGATTGGACGAAGCCTTACCTGGAGTATCTGCAAGAAGAAAAGCTTCCCGATGACCGGGAGGCTGCTGAGCAAATCCATCGTTGAAGTCGCAACTATGTGGTGCATGAAGGGATCTTGTACGGACGAAGCGTCTCTGGCATACTTCACTCGGGCATGTGCGGACATCATGCTGCATCAGCTACGTTGGTTGAAAAAGCCTTCCGACATGGATTTTACTAGCCAACCGCGGTCTCTGGCTCAAAGGAGATCGTCCGCAAGTGTGAAGGTTGTCAGTTCTTCGCCTGGCAGATTCATGTGCTGGCTCAGGAACTTCAGACGATCCCCATCACCTGGCCGTTCGCTATCTGGGGCTCGACATTATCGGACCCTTCAAGAAAGCACCCAGTGGTTTTGAACATATCTTCGTCGCCATTGACAAGTTCACCAAATGGATTGAAGCCAAACCCGTGACCAAGATTACGGGGGCCAAAGCCACCGAGTTCTTCCAGGAGATCATCGGCCGGTTTGGCGTACCATCTCGGATCATCACAGACAACGGCTCTCAGTTCAAGAGTGACGAGTTTCAAAGTTGGTGCGAAGATGTGGGCACAAAGATTTGCTTTGGTTCGGTGGCACACCCACGAAGTAATGGGCAGGTCGAGCGCGCGAATGGCATGCTTCTACGAGGTGTCAGGGAGCGCATCTTCGATCGGCTCAAACCCTATACGGCAAAATGGATGAAGGAATTGCCTACCGTACTCTGGGGGATTCGTACAAGCCACAGTCGAGCTACGGGGCAGTCACCCTTTTTCCTCGTATATGGGTCTGAGGCTGTCCTTCCCACGGAGCTGCAGTTTGGATCACCCCGAGTTCAGAGGTTCAACGAAAGCGAGTCAGAGGCTTGTCGGATTGACGATCTCGACCGACTGGAGGAAGCTCGGGACGTTGCCACAATTCGGTTAGCTAAGTACCTCCAGGGTTTGCGTCGTTATCATGATCGTAATGTGCGAGATCGAGCCTTCTCGGTTGGAGATTTGGTCCTTCGAGTCAGTCAATCGAGTGGCCACAAACTTTCTCCACAATGGAAAGGACCGTACATCGTCGACTCTATGACACGCCTGGGGGCTTACCGATTAAGGCGAGAAGATGGCGCTCTCCTGGACAACTCATGGGATATCGAGCAATTGCATCGGTTCTATACCTGACGACTGTTGTAATCCATGTTTACAATCAAATAAAGATAAGTTTTCGCTCACATTGTCTCTATATTCATGCAATTCAGTTTCTGACTTGCTACTTATTTGTATTTCAATTAAGTAGTAAGTTGGGGCTACACCAAATTAGGTGCGCAATCGCGCACCTAACCTTTCATTGAAAAATTAATTTGACTTACTCCCTAGTCGGATCCCGACTAGCCAGTAAGTCGGGGCTACCTAATCGGTCTTGCAATCGCACACCCTTTCTCTTATTGAGTCTGACTTACACGTGAGTCGGGTTCCGACCGGTTTGTAAGTTGGGGGTCATACCTGATTAGGAGCAGTCTCCATCGCCACATTTATTTAACGCCTGATCGAGTTTTTTTTCGTTTCAAGTCTGTGATGAGCATGAGTGTTAGTTAATCTGAGTAACGAAACTCTTGTTTCCTAGCAACACTCAAACTTCCCGATTGTGTTATTGGAGATAGAGCTCAGTGCCAGCTCCTAATGCTAAGGAATTTGATGTGCTGGGTAGGGTGCTTAGTGAAAGGGACCTGACTCGCTTGGGCAAAACGCATGGTTTGAATCGAGAAAAGTCGATTAGCTTGTACCAAGATAAAAAAAAATAAAAAACAACACACAGAGAAGAAATCGAAGGCAAAATAGATAATTTTATTAATATTTACAATGGCTTGCAAGCCAATTACAGGATATGGCGGCAAGCATGGGCCTGCGCCCTGATGATCAGATCCGTCACCCCGGCAAGCCCTGGAGCAGCATCGATCAAGGCCTCGGCAATAGCGGCGTCGCGAGCGCCGGCGCGGACCAGCGCCTCCACGATGACATCGGCCACCTCAGCAAGGGCTGGGGCGACCTTGATCAGAACCGCGACGGAGGCGACGTCGCGGGCGCGGGCCTCTTCTTCGGCCATCTCGGCGAGCGCGAGGTCGAACTCCGCCCAGAGCTCCGCCGACTCTTCGTCGAGTGCCATGGGTGCAGGCGGGAGAAAGGAGGGTGGAGGAAGAAGAAGATTGGGTGAGAAGCGGCCGTTGAACCGGCTTCTCTTTATAGCCGAGATTGGGGAAGTCGAATCGGCCTCGGGGAATAATGGCGTTGGGAAGCAACCCTAAGGAAAACTGTTCCTGGGCTTTGATGTGGAAGCCTCTGGGAGCATGGCGCAGCATTCAAGGTGGCATCTGGCCTTCCAGCGAAGTGACGTTGGAGATGACCCGTGGCGACCAATAGTGGCGCGCATTCACCAAAGAACCGCGGGCGACGTTTCGGCTTCACGCTGGGCGGGAAGGAACGAGGCTGTGGATTCACTATCGCAATATTCGGGCCCAGACTTAGGTTCCAGAAGGCACGCTCCATGTGGGCCGAAAGTTGTACGTTGCTCACGTGCGGGTTTTGATTGGACCGAACCTAGTTTGGAAAAAGGGCGCGCCCTTGGTTGGGCCTTATGCCAGTTATCAATCCTTTGATGGCTGGGCGCTTCCCGGGTAATTAACTCAGCTCTTGGTGTACCTTCTGGGGTCAATGGCTGGTCTGATTTTCTAATCAGATTAGGCGCCGAAGAGTTACCTCTTCAGTTGGGTCTCAGTGGCACATCTCCGGATCGTTTGTCGCCAAGACAAATACCACTAGAAGGACCTCAACTTGGAGGCGGGCGTATTCCTCTGGGGATCACTAGCCTGGCTCCGCACTAGTCGGGTCAGGGCGCCTGAATACCCTACGCAAGTTGTGGCATATCCCATCCTGGATCGAATGTCGAGCTCTGCAAGCCAGGCTTGAATGTCATAAGTTGTAACAGAGAGGATAACGTTGGGTGGCACTGCTCACTCGGCAAAATCTACTTTTCTGGTATGCCTCTCCGTGGGGCCATTAGCCAGCATTCCGATCCATCGGGCTGGGTGCCAGACATCTTTAATAACTTGAGAATTTTCTCGAGTTCTTTGCAACTGTGTTGTTTGATCAGCAGGTTACTCGGCGAGCAGACTTCATCAGCCAGACGAAGAGTGACGTCACTCGGGTAACATCTGAAGGACTGCGAGCTGAACCCCAGATCAAGACAACCCAGTCCCGAAGCACTCGGGGGCTACTGTGGAAAACATGGGCCCTGGGTATCCGAAGATACACTACTGGATGTACCACCTCTTTGGGCCGAGTCAACCGGGCCTTCGGTAGAAAGCGAGCTTGAGGTCGGGCGCGCTTGAGATGATCTACAAGGAAACGAACTCGTCTCCTACTTGAATACATGGATGTAGGCGTAGCCGAATCGGTTATATTTGTATCTTCCATACGCGGATTAGGGATTCTATCTGTAACCCGACCCCCTGCACTATATAAAGGGGGTCCGGGGCCCCTAGTTCGACATCCAATCCCATATCTTACAATCATCATCAGCATCCACCATAATACAATCCACGAGTACATGAGTAGAGTATTACCTCCCCCCGAGGGCCCGAACCTGTATAGATTCGGCTCCCTATGCTACCATCGTAGTTGTGATCTTTCGCATCGCCCCCTAAAATACATTGCCGACATAAATCGTCGACAGTCGGCCCAGAATACTCAAACCCGGGCTGGACACGGCGCATCGTGAAGGAGATGGCAATGGCCACGCCGGTCAGCCCCACTTCTTTGAGGTTTTGGATCAGGTCGAGCAGCTCGATAACCTGATCCATCTCGGAGGAGGGGGGAGGAGAAGTCCAAGAGGGGGAAGCCCAGGGCTTTCTCCTGTCAAAAGCAGGGAGACCAGGGAGTGGGTTGGAGCAATAGAACCACTCCTGGTTCCATCCCTTCAAGGAAGTCCGGAGCTACAAGGAGAAGTACTCAGTCTTAAGGCCACTCCGGAGCTGGAAGCCAGCCCCGCCGACGGCCTTAGGGGCGTTGTCGTTGGGGAAGGCTTTTAGATGGAAAAAGATGGCGAAAAAGCGCGAAGTGGGGAGCAATCCCCAGAGAAGCTTCGCAGAGTTGAACAAAGACAGAAATTTGGAAGATGGAGTTAGGGTTCAGATGGAAGAGCTCGATTTTGTAGTGGTTGAGCAGACCACGAAGGAAGGCGGAAGCGGGGAGTCCAAACCCGCGAGAAAAGAAAGACTCGAAGATGACAATCTCCTCTTGACGAGGAGTGGGGGAGGACTCACCCGTGGCAGCGCGCCAGCCAATGAGCTCCTGCGCCGGGAGAACGCCGGCGTCGACCAGGTCCTGCAGCTGCTCCTCGGTGGTGATGGAGGTTGCCCAGTTCCCCGCCATTGAAGGGAATGTGGTGGGGGATAGGGAGTGGCGAGATTGGATCTGGAGTTTGGTGGCGGCGATGGCGCTAGGGTTGCCCTGTGGCGGTAGAGGCACTAAACCCTAGCGGGAGCGTTTTGGGAGACGAACAGACTTGGGCGCACAAAGCATGCGTAACTGTTCAAATGTCCCGGCGTGCTCTATTTAAAAGAAAGTGGGCGACATTTCGTTTCCACGCTAGGCGGGAAAGAATGAAGCCCTAAAATCATTGCTTCAAGAATTGGGCCCGGATTTAGGTTCCAGAGAGCACGCCCATGTGGGCCACAAGCTGTACGCGTCATTGCTCGGGTACAGGTGCCACTCGGATCAAACCTAGTCAGGAAAAAGAACGTGCCCCCAGTCGGGCCTCATACCAGTCGTCAATCTCTGAGGACTGGGCGCTTCCTGGATAATTAACTTAGCTTTTGATGTGCCCCCTAGGGTCAGTAGTAAGTTTGGCTTTTAGCCGGACCAGACATCAAGAGTTACCTCTTCAGTTGGGTCTTAGTGGCATATATCCGGATCGTTCGTCATCATGACGAACACCACTCGGATGACCTCAACATGGAGACGGGCGTATTCTCCCGAGAACCACTAGCCTGACACCGCATTGAGTCGGGTCAGGGCGCCTGAATACCTTGGGTTCCGAGTAACATGCCTTACATGGGCCATGACCTATACATGTCATCACTCGGGTATAGGTGCCACTCGGATCAAACCCAGTGGGGAAAAATAGCATGCCCCTAGTCGGGCCTTATGCTGGTTGTCAGTCTCTGAGGACTGGGCGCTTCCTGAATTATAACTCAGCTCTTGATGTACCTCCTAGGGTCAATGGTCGGTCTGATTTTTAGTCAGATCGAACATCAAAAGTTACCTCTTCAGTTGGGTCTTAGTGGCACATCTCTGGATCGTTCGTCATCAAGACAAACACCACTCGGATGACCTCAACTTGGAGGCGGGCGTATTCTCCTAGGAATCACTAGCTTGACTCTGCACTAGTCGGGTCAGGGCGCCTGAACACCCTACACGGATTGTGACATGTCCCCTGTTGGACCAAATGTCGAGTTCTGCCACTCAGATCCGAATGTCATCATTTGCAACAGGAAGGATAAGGAAGGGTGACACTGATCACTCGGCTACATCCACTTTTTGGTATGCCTCTCCGTGGGGCCACTAGCCAGCATGCCAACCAGTCAGACTGGGTACCAAACATCTTTTTGAGAGGCTTGAGATTTTTTTCTTGAGTCCTTTGCAACTGTGCTGTTTGATCAGCAGGTTACTCGGCAAGCGGAACTTCATCAACCGAACAAAGAGTGGCGTCACTCGGACTACGCTTGATAGGCTGCAAGCTGAACCCAGAATCAAAACAACTCAGCAACGAAGCACTCGGGGGCTACTATGGACAACATGGGTCCCGGGTATTCGGAGACAAACGATTGGACGCACCACCTCCTTGGGCCAAGTCGCATGGATCTTCCAGAAAACAGGCTTGGTGGATGGCGTGGCCCGACTCGCTCTATTTGGAAGAGAATCCTAATTCCACTCGAATACGTGGAGATAGGCGTAACCAACTTGGTTATATCCCTTATCTCCCTTATACGGATTAGGGAACCTATCTGTAACCCGACCCCTTGCACTATATAAAGGGGGTCAGGGGTCCCTAGTTTGACATCCAAGATCCAATCTCTTCATCAATCCCACGTCCGATCATCGTGATCATCCTTTGTTCATTGTGATCGACACCCCCCTAATACAAAACCACGAGCACAGGAGTAGGGTATTACTTCTTTCTGAGGGCCTGAACCTGTATAAATCCTGCCCCCGTGCTACCATCGAGTCGTGATCTTTCGCGTAGCCCTATAAAATACATTGCCGACGCAATTCGTCGATATGGCTCTAGGCTAGACATTTCTGAGTTTGATCTTTCCTTTGAGCCCATCTTTGTAGAGGAGAAGGACATAGGAGATGATAGCTCTTCTCTTCCTGATCTTGATCCTTCTCCTCAGGCAGTGCCTCTTGCTTCTTCTTCAGCTCCTTAGGAACCACCTTTACCTTCTGCCTCTTCTGAGTTCTTACCTGATGCTTTTTCTGTAGAGGCCTCCCCTGTAGTCTTAGATTTGCCCAGTAGTTCAGCTCCTACCTCTTCTGTTCCTGAAGTAGAAGTCTTTTCTAGTGCTCCTCGTCACATTCAGAAGTCTCACCCTCTTGATTTGATGATTGGAGATGTGACCAAGAGGCTGGTAACTCGATCCAAATCAAGAACCTCTCACCTCTGCTTATCTGTTGCTTTTGTTACACCTGTAGAGCCTAAGGATGTCACTCAGGCATTGTCTGATCCTTGTTGGATTAATGCAATGCAAGAGAAGTTAGAGAATTTTGAGAGGAATCAGGTGTGGCAGCTTGTAGAGCTTCCCACGGGGCAGAATATCATTGGTACAAAATGGATTTTCAAAAATAAGCAGAGTGAGGATAGAGTGGTGGTTAGAAACAAGGCTAGATTGTTTCCACAGGGTTTCACTCAAATCGATGGGGTTGATTTTGATGAGACCTATCCTCCTGTTGCAAGACATGACTCTATTCGAATCTTCCGTGCTTTTATGGCTTCTAAGTGTTTCAAAATTTATCAAATGGATGTTCGGAGCACTCTTCTTAATGGAGTTATTAAAAAAGAGGTTTATGTGCGTGAACCTCCTGGATTAGAAAGTGCTAAATTTTCTAATCATGTTTTCAAGCTCTCAAAAGCTTTATATGGCCTAAAACAAGCTCCTCGAGCTTGGTATGAGAGGCTCAAGAACTATTTGCTTGGGCATGGTTTTCTCATAGGAAGTGTTGACAAGACTTTGTTTATCAAGAGAGAGGGATCTGATTTTCTTCTGGTTCAGATTTATGTGGATGATATCATCTTTGGTGGTTCTTCTCAAAGACTTGTTTCTGAATTTTTTGGTGCCATGTGCTCTGAATTTGAAATGAGCATGATGGGTGAACTTAACTTCTTTCTAGGTTTTCAAATCAAGTAGACCCATCAAGGCATTTTTCTTCATCAGACCAAATACACCAAAGATGTTCTTAAACGTTTCGACATGTCCGATGCCAAAACAATCTTGACCCCTATGGCCACCACTCCTGTGCTTAAGCCTGACGAGAACAGTGAGCCTATTGATCAGAAGAGTTTCAGGAGCATGATTGGCTCTTTGATTTACCTCACCTCATCTCGACCAGAGCATGATTGGCTCTTTGATTTAGCTCACCTCATCTCGACCAGATATTCACTTTGCAGTGTGTCTTTGTGCTCGCTTTCAGGCTTCTCCCCGTGTTTCTCATCTTCAGGCAGTAAAGCGTATCTTTCACTACCCTAGAGCTACTCCAGAGTTTGGGATTTGGTACTCATCTGCATCTTGTCTTTCCCTTAGAGCCTTCTCTGATGCAGACTTTCCTGGCTGTAGGATAGACAGGAAGAGCACTTCTGCACCTGCCAATTTCTTGGCACTTCTCCTGTCTCATGGTCATCTAAGAAGCAAACCAGTGTTGCCTAGTCCACAGCTGAAGCAGAGTACGTTGCTGCAGCTAGTTGTTGTAGTCAAGTGCTCTGGCTGCGTTCAATGCTCAAGGACTATGGGTTAGATATTGGTAGTGTCCCACTTCTTTGTGACAACACTCTAGACCAAACACATAGACATCAGGTTTCATTTCCTTAGACCATGTGGAGAAGGGTGACATTGTGCTGGACTTTGTGGAGAGTCACCAACAGCTTGCAGACATCTTTACCAAGCCTCTAGACAGCTCTAGGTTTGCTACTCTCAGGGGAGAGCTTGGAAATGTGAGTCATGTAGGTATCTTCTGAGGGGAAGCTTATAGTGTATATGTGTTTATACATAGGCAACGTATCTAGTGCTAATGCCTGATTTGGTGCTAATGTGATAACTCAAGATACTAATCATTGGATTGTGTTTGGGTGGTCTAGATAAAAGAAAGGGGAAGCCCTCTATCCAACTCTAAGGGGAAATAAACTCTAAGGGGTTTTCTAAAAAAAGTTTAAGTGGCAAGTGGGATTCCACCTCTGCTAATCTCACCATACACGATGGATCCAAGGGCTAGTAGTTAGAGTTAGCATGTTAGCACCTAATATCCTATTAGCACTAGATATGTTACCATATATATATATATATATATATATATATATATATATCCCATAGGCTGCTATCATGCGTGATTAGCAATGTTCTCTGTTCTAGCTAGTTAAGGCCTTCTGGGTAGATAGGGTTTGTGGTGTGTCTCTCTGGTAGTTGAGTTGTAGACTTGCTTCCCTGGTTTCTTGGCCTAGGGTAGGTGAGAGTTTTCCCGAGCTTTAGAGTTTTCTGTCTCTCATCTTTGCTTATAGACTTTTTGTGCGAGTTTATCTTCCTTCTTATCCCTTCTTTTGGATTTCTGGTGGAATCTTTGTTCGAGGGTGTGTGCGACCAATTTCCATTACCTCATATTGAAAACTAATCACCCTAAAGTTACAAAACTCCAGAATTGATATAATAATAATTTTATTACATCAGAGTTTTTACAATACCAAAACTAAGTAATTTACAATTTTATTTCTCCTATTTTACAACTTGTTTGAGTGTACAGGAAAACATAATATTCTTGACCGAAGAGATCCATTTCTTCTTGAGAAAATTCAATATCTGTAGCATAACAAGGATCTGTTCATTTAAAATGAACAGTTCCCAAATAATGGGTGGGTATAATAATTATACCAACAGGTTTCTTGGGAAAATAATATTATTCTTTTATAATATTATTTCTCCTATTTTACAACTTGTTTGAGTGTACAGGAAAACTTAATATTTTTGACCGAAGAGATCCATTTCTTCTTGAGAAAATTCAATATCCGTAGCATAATAAGGATCTGTTCATTTAAAATGAACAGTTCCCAAATAATGGGTGAGTATAATAATTATACCAACAGGTTTCTTGGGAAAATAATATTATTCTTTTATAAAAACAGGATTCAAGGAATAGCAGGGTTTTATGGTGAATATGCAAATTTTAAACTTTTAAAATCTTATTATATTTCTAAAACAAATTTTTTATAGGAATACAAATTCTATCATCTTTCTCCATCCTTATACATTTACAATCCATACAATGATTTTCATAAGATAAATTCATGGATTTTAATAAATAAGAGAGGCATCACCCAATTGGCACAACTTCATATACCCAAATAAGATCCATCAATGAATTTGTTATTAGCTTTGCAGAACCTACCCAGCTTTACCCATATAGTGGCCTACTACATGGATGGGAGAAAATTTGTGTCATTCTTATTCATTAAGTCCAAGTTTTTATAGAAGCAAACGATATCTGGATATTCACAGAATAAATATCTAGTGCCCGTGAGTGTCAATCAACACTCTTGATCCTCAAACCCAAGACGGCAATACTCTATTTCCAAATCTGCTTCTATAGTTTATAGAGTAACGATTTTGAGGGAGTTCACACTCTCTCCACCTAGTGTTATTGGGCTAGTACTTTACGTACCGACGGGCCCACATAACATATCACTGTTTCTGAATTACTCTATATAAATTCAATCAACCTTCCAAACCACAACTTTTCCATATCAAATAAGTTATCCAATCTAACTTATTTGTACAGACCAATTCTTCATTTTTTTCATGAGATAATCAAATTTTAATATTTTTGCCTATACTAGGGTTTTATCAGAGGTTGATTATTTTTAGGTGGCTTTTTAAGGTACTGGGGCTTGGATAAAAATTATACTTGAAATGTATAAATAAATAACTAGAAAATATATGCAATAATTAATAAATAAAGGAAATGTAGGTATATCAAAATACATCAAGGATAAGAAAACCTGCCTTCTTCGACTGTTGGTTCAAATTCAAAAGATTCTTCCAGGAATCCGACTCAGTAGTCTCAGGAAGTCCTAATTCGTTTCCTATGCAGTAAAAACATAACAAAGATTCAAAATATATGAAAATAAAAATAAAATTAAAAATTAAAAAAATGCATATGAGACAGGATAGTGATGGATTCTTATGATTTTATGGTTTAAAATTATGTTCTTTATAAGATGGGGTATTTAGGAGATATTTTAGCAGAGTTTCGGAATTTCTTTTGGATAGCAAGAAAATTTGATATTTAATTGTGTTTATTTTAAAATGTGGATCAATTGAGCTCTAGAGATCGGGGTCGACAACATTTCTCATATTAGAGTTCCGAGATAGAGCCAATAGAGGGTAAAAAGAGGATTTTTCAAAAGTTATTCTTTTTGCTATTTAAAAATGCTTAAAGAAATTAAAGAAAAAAGGGGTTTTAGAAATTTTATAAGAATAATTTATTAAAAAAGGTATTTTAAGTTTATGAATTTAATTTTATTATTTAGAATTTTTATAAATTTTCTTGAATTTAATATGATTTTTGGTGAATGTTAATGATAAAAGAGGGAAAAGATTTTATTTTATTAATTAATAGGAAAAATTTGGTGTTTATATTTTTATAAAAATCATTTATGATATTGTTGATTCTCTGTAAATTTTTTACAGGATTTAATTATTATTTAATTATTTTTAATATTTTTAGTGAATTTGACAACATTTCGGGTTATTAACTAAAAGAATGAAAATAGAAAAAGAAGAAAAGGGGAAGAACAGGGTACGGATTTGGGGGAAATCGGGATTGTGAGAGGAGGGTAGCAGGAGGGAGGAATTAAACTTCAAAATCGTAAAATTGAAAGTAGGGCGGACCGATTGGTGGTGGATTTGGGGCTCGGGACGAATGGTGGAGGCCGGACGGCGAGTTTGTGGTGGTGGTGGGATGGTGTGGTCATCGGCGGCGAGTTCTGGTGCTTTTTGGCTTGAGGCAGTAGCACTAATAGCTTCGCGGTCACAAATGGGATGTTTTTGCATTTTGAATTCAAGGTTGAAAGTGGACGGAATGGCAAGGAGGGGTGCTGCCGGAGTTGGAGAAGAAGATGGGCGTGGCGGCGGAGTATGGTACTGGAGGGAGGAGAATGGGGCGGAGGAAGGAATTTGGTGTGCTACGGCGAGGTTAGGCCTCTATTTATAGGCAGGGAAAAGGCGGCGGAACAACGGCGAGAAATCCACGGCGAATGGCGGCGGAATAGACTCGAGAAGGTGGTGATTAGGTTTCGGGCCGTCGAGGGGGATCTGGAGCCTTCAAAACCATGGGTGATGGTGAGTTACAGCGGCGGCTACGTTAGTTTCCGGTGAATACCGAGGGCAAAGACGGCGACGCCGGCGAGGAGGAAGAAAAAGGCTGCCGGCGGCGGCTTTGGGGGAGACGTGGCTGCATCTGGGTGGTTGATTTGAACATGAACGGTTAGGATTAGAATAGGTGAATCGGTATGGTAGTGTGGCCAGTGATCTGTTGGATCTTGATCCAATGGTCTAGAGCTTATCGTGGTCACTTAAAGATTAGGTGGACTAAACTGCTAAGCTGGGTCGTGGGCCGTACTAGGCCTGTTTTGGCCAGATGGTTTAATAATTTTAACATTTTTCAAAATAGAGGTAAGGTTTCAAAAATCATAATTAATTATAGAAAAATCAAAAAATTATGAAATTGGTTTCTAAAAATTTATAAAAATAAGGAGAATTTAAATATGAGATAATATTTGACATTTATAAGGTTTTTATCTATTGAAAATAATAGAACGTGTTTTCTAAGAGATAAAAATTGAGTTTGGATGGAGGATTTATATTTGATTTGGGGGTGTTTTAACTATTTTTTATGTGAAAAATGTTTATGCTAAAAATGAGGAAATTTTTGGTTATGTTACAGAGGAGGAGTTTTGGGGGGTTCTTTGTATCACCGCAATGCATTTTAGTTTTGATTTTCAGGACTTTGTCTGTTAGGCTTTCGAAGTTTGGGTGTAGAATGCATTTTAGCTTCTGAATGAAATTTCTAGCTAGCTTGTTCATTTTGAAAATGGTACCTTGTACATGCTAGGCTAGCTGAAAATTAAATCAAATCAATTTTGAAATTTTTTTGAAAACTTGATAAAATTAGAGCATTGGTTTGTTAAATCTTTTAACTAGACTCATGTGCATGTCTTGAATTCCTTTTGGTCTAGCTTGAATCCTTGTTACAACTTGGGATCAAACTGATTGCTCAAGTTTTGACCTTCAGAGTGCTCTTGTACATGGAAATACAAAAAAAAATTGAACAAGTCCATGGAAAGAAATTTTGAAAAAAGAAAGAAAAAATGCAAACAAACATGAGGAGAGTGACCTAGGAGGCCCTTGTCGATGGCTCCTTGTCGGGGATGTGCTTTGCTAGGGATCACTTTCCAAAATCTGAGTTTGCTATGAGAAACAAAAAAAAAAAAAAATAGTAGCAATAGGTGAGCATGAAGGTTTTTACATGTGTCTTTAGATCTCCCAATGTGTTGCACAAGTTGCATTCTTGTATGCGATTTGAATCTTTGCATTTGCACCTATTCTAGTTTCAACATTTTTCAAATACAAGGTTTCTAGTTCAATCATGCAAAATTGTAATTCTTTAGCTTTTGCTACCTAGCATGAATATCATTGAACCATTTCAATATGAGTTAGTAAGATTAGGTTGCTATTTGGCTAGCTAAGTGTGTTTTGTGCTATATGTTCATATGGCTAATTTATAAAACCCCCTTAGGTTGCACTTCGCGCATAGTTGCATTTTGGGGGAGTTTTGATACCATGTTGTCCATTTATGCCTTTTGGCCAAATTAACTATTCTTGATGACCATATTGCCAAAAGGGGAGAATTTTGGGTGAAAAAGGTAACTTTGTGCATTTTGAGTTGAATTAGGTGGAAAAGTGTTGGAAAATGTCTGTGAAGGCTTCAAAAATGTTTTTGAACTTTGTTTTGGCCATGTTGAGCAAATTTGGACTTTTGTTGACCTTTGGCCAAATCCTTGCATCACATTGTCAAATTCTTCCTTCCCAACCTCAAAACTTCAAACTTATGCCATTTTTCATGTGTTTGTCAATATACTCATCAAGGGGGAGATTGTGAATCCGTGTGATGAGTATATGGACAAGTTTGCAGGGTTTTACGATGTTTTGGTATCTAATGGATTTTCCCTACAATTAAAACCCTCAGAGGATTGATTTGAGTATGGTTGAGTTTTGAGGCATTTCTGAAGTGCTGGAAGGTTGGAAAAGGTTCTTGAAAGGTTTTGGAGGATTCATGAATTTTTTTGGGAATTTTCTAGAATTTTTTGAAGGTCCAGAGGTATTTGGTCCAGACGAGGCCGGACGGTCCGGGTTCTAACCCGGACGGTCCGCCTAGGACTATCAGTTTTCGGATGGTAAACGGACCAGGAAATTGGTGTTTCAGCCAGACGGTCCGGAATAGTGTGTTGTTTTTTGAATTTTTGAAGGCCTTACCTTGCTCAAAAAATTAAGTATTATATAAGAAAGTTGTAGAGAATTTTGAGGCGCATCTTTGTTGTGTTGACAACTCTTTCATTGGAGCTACAAGAAAAATCATAACAAATCAGGAAGGTTTCTGCTGTGTTAGAAACAGACCAGTTAAGTCTGTTTTGGATGGATTTTGTTCGTTCTAACTCCGATTTGAGATCGGTTTGATGCGTTGGGTTCGTTGTGAAGCCGCGAACATTTTGGTACATGTTTTTGTCGTCTTTGTGGATGTAGGTGAGAACAGGTGCAGGTGGAGCGGATATGTCTTTCGGCCAGGCGGGCTACCGGTTCGGGTGGAGCCCGGACGCGGAGTTTCCACAGTGGGAAAGGTTATCGATTCAATGGCGCGAGATTCTCTGTAACATCCCATTTTTATTTTCACCCAAAGAAAAATTTATTATCAATAATAACACATTTTGTTTATCTCTAATCCTTCTAGAACTCAATCTTTTCCCCTTATCTCATGCTAATCCGCCCAAACCGAGTTAACCTCGGCCATTAACGGATTAATCCCGTGTGGGCTTAATCTCCAACCCAAATCAAACCCAAATCAAATCCAATCAATCCATATCAAATTAGATCAATACCTTCCATAACACTACAGCCAAATCATATCCAAAACGGAGACAATCTAAACCTGCCAAATTAACCCCTAATCACAGTATAAAACCCCCCAAAGCCGTCGCCTATGGTCTCCAAAACCCAAACCCTAGCCGCCACGAAGAGATCATCTCAGAGCAAGAGGAGGACGAGAAGAAATCGACGACGCCACCATCGTCGTGCCGAGGTGAGACCACCACCGGCCGCTGTTCTCCACGGCACTGGAGCCGCCGCTGCCGCCGTCACGCGCCCAGGACGTGCTGTCGCCGAGGCTGCCGTCGTCACGCTCGCGCCGCCGCGACCGGCCGTCGCACCGCCGCCGTCGGGGCCATGCCGCCCGGACTGCCGCCGCCGCCTTGCGCTGGAGCCCGCCATTGCGCTCGCATCGCCGCTGCATGCCGGCCGCCGCGGCCGGGGAACGTCGCCCTGGGGACCAGCCGCCACCGTCCTGCCGCCGAGGTCGCCGCCGCCGCCGAATTCCACGCCGCCACGCCTTGCCGCGCCGCCGGGCCGTGCTGCCGCCGTCGCACGGCGCCACTGCCGAGGTGCCGCCGCCTCCTCGCTGGAGCCGCGCCTCCGCCGCCTCACTGCCGGTCGCCGCCACCCGCCGGTCGCCGGAGCCGACGCCCCGCCACCGTCGCCCCCACCTCTCTCTCTCTCTCTCTCTCTCTCTCTTTTTTCCTTCTCTCTTCTTTTGCTCCTGCACCGCTGCACATGAAGAACAGAGCAAGAGAGCCCCTTTAATACTTCGGCCGGTCAAAACACAGTCAACGCTCAGCACTGTTCACAATGAACAGTGTTCCTTCATCTTTTTGTATCTCCTAAACCGTAGCTCCGATTCGAACGAAACCAATTTTATTGGTCTTCGTTTAATCTAATCTACTTACTGTATTTATTTTATAATTTTCTGGATTTTATTTACTGCTGTTGATTCGTCCGTGTCTCGATTTGCGTGTAGACGTCGCGGAGGAGTCTGGAGGGGAGCTTGCAGCTGGTTGTCAAGGAACGTGCTATCCGGACCCAGGTGCAAGCTAGATTCATATTAAACCCACTTGTTTTCTCTCAAATTTACTATTCATAGTTTTTCATTTTAACTTGCATGCTAATTTTAATATTACTTTGCCTGTCTACATTAGTTACACCCGATGCCGTGTTAATCATCTGTTAGCACGGTTAATTTTCCATTGTCGCCTAGTATGAATTAATATCGTATTATTGCTATCCTTGATTTTACTCACGCTAGATGCTTATTTGCTACGATGGGAAATCTAGTTGATCACTATGATGGGAAATCATTTAAAATCTTGGTAGAGAGAATCTACTCTTTATCGTGTGATTTTCGTTAAACTTAATTCAACTAAAATCAACGTGGCGTGAGTAGACTCGAGGTGATGGTCTGAAGGGTGGTTGTATGTTTGTGGTATGCCACCCGGTCGACCTAAGGACCGAACTGTGGATGGACCGACCGGCAAAACAAGACGGCCATGGGTGTTAATAATGGTAATACCTTAGTTGTTACCTTGGGAAATCTAGTTTTGGGTTGTCATGGCGGTGTGGGCGTGCTTGATCAAGACCGTATGTCCATCCGCACACGAGGGACTTCGGGTTTCGTGATGAAACGGCTGGGGTGAATCCTTAGTGAGGCAACCTCAATTCTAGACGCATCAGAGATAGCGGCTCGCCTCACTCTCAAAGTGAGTCCCATGGGTAAAGTGTACACACTCTGCAGAGTTAAAACTATCATGATAATCGTGCTCACGGTCAAGAGCGGGCTTAGGCAAATCTACTTGTTAGTCTCACCTTTTAATAATTAAACCGATGTAGAAGGTAGGGGCGAGGATTGCCAGCAAATAATGCTTGGCAAATGATTGCCGAGCGGCGATGATTGTTTGGCGCAAAGGCATTACAGGGAATGTATTGCTAGGGTTTCGAGTAAAGTTGACAGCGATTGTCATTTATATTGCTATGTTGAGAAAACATGAGTTAAAGAAATGAATTTAAAATTGATTTAAACTATTGCTTTACAACTGATAGGTTTGTTAAAAGTGCTTTTATGCAAAATAACCATTCCTAATCCTTTGATAGCCTTGCATTCATTACCTAAGGATATACATGCTTGCTGGGTATGGTTTATCCATACTCATTAGTTGTTCTTCAGATCTATGCGCAGGTGACGACTCTGCCGAGTACGTGGATTACGAGGCAGGGTATAACGATGGAGCTTCCGGCTACTAGTGTACCCCAGTCAGATGCCTGTGGCGTATGGATGGGTTACCAAGCCATCATTTTTAATTTCTATCTTCCGCTGTTACTATTTATATTAAGACAAATATTGTAATATTTGGCATTTGTGGCCAAGGTACTTTATTTTGTTAATCGTTGAATAGCAAGGTGTGATTCCAGATTGCTCTAACTGTGCGTACTAGCTGTGATCCGTTGGGACTAGTACTGTAATGCACAGAGGGGTCGGCTTTGCTGAGCCGGGTCCCGACATTCTCACGAGATTGTCGACACGCGGATGCTTAGGAGCAAAGGGATCGTTGGAGGCAGTTGGCTACGCTCGGAGATTCGTGCGTGTGTTGTGTAAACCCGTGTTAGATGGGCTTGGCGAGTTGGCCCGGTATTTTGGCCCAGGTCTTGGGCAAGGGGTATATAAACCCTCAAGCTGGTTGCTTAGGGTTTATCTCTCCCATTTGTTTTTAGCCTCCAGATAGTGTGTGCGTGAGACTGTGTTTAACCGGCGTAATCTTTTCAGTCTTGAGTAAAGCCGGTTTTTTGGGAAGATCATTTGGATCCTTGTGAAGTTTTCTTGCCGATTTTCATCTTTGGTTTGTGCTCTTTCTTCATCTCCACGATTTGGTTCGTTCTTGCCTTGGTTTGATCACGTTTTGCCCTTATCTTGCACTGATTCGAACAGGTTGTTGGGGCTGAGTTTTGGGCTGGTGTGATGTATGGAATAGGGTCACAAAGGACCTAGAAGTCACTCCTCAAACCCCCACAAACAGATTCTTCTTGATGTTCATGGAATCATGATTTTAGGGTTTAGCTCGGTTTTGCACCCATGGTCACCAATTTTGCAAAAGTTCAAAACTTTGACGTGATCTAGGGCTGATTTTCGGAGGGTAGCTTAGTGACTCCATCACCTAGTTGCTGTCTAGATTTCAAGTGATTTCGTCATGTGGTTTAGGAGTAATTGCATTTCTTGTGAGGGAAGTAGAGAAGGTTTTAGACTGAAATTGCACCTCAAGTGGTAGTTTCTTAATTCCTTATTCGTGATGACTTAAGTAATTGATTTGAGGCGTGTTGGGTGAAGAGCACATATCCCCTTCGGCGAAAATTTAGTTTCGGCTCCTATTCACCCTCCTCTAGTTCGCCGTGGTCGTCTTTCACAAACAAACCCCAACCTTTCCTTTGGAACCTTTATCACTAAATGCATTAGGTTGGGTTTCAACTCTCAAGTATTTGGATGACACTAGCCTCACATATATCCCCTCTTTTAGACGATGGAGACGATGGAGGCAACGACGCCTATGAGTGCCACGAGGATGGAGATCCTCAGTACCAGGATCAGGAGTAGGACATAGAGTAGGGCTTAGGGCATTCCACCAGTTGGCGCTGTTGCATAGCTGCTTGTGTGATTTTGTTTATGACTTCCGTAACTCTGATGTTATCTTTTAGAACTTGGTATGTAACTAAGACAACATATCTAGTGCTAACACCCATTGGGTGTTAATATGCTAACATCAAATCTGGACCATCAGATCCAGGAGGAGTGGCTTAGATATGAAGAGGTGGAGGTCTCTTTCCTGCTTACAAAGTCAAGGAGGGTTGTGTGAAAGCATTTAAGTGAGAAATGGAGTAATTAATAGGGTTTTCATCTCTCCATATTTGAGCCACTCATCATGTATCTGGTAGCCTAGATTTAATGTTAGCATGTTAGCACTCAATGGACATTAGCACTGGATATGTTGCCTGTAACTAAAGCTATGTGCTGTTTGACTACAAATCAGCCTGAGGGCTGCATTTTGCAATAAAGACATCTTGATGTATGAAATGATCTGGTTATGTGACGTGTGGCACTAGATTACTGATCGAGGGACTAGTGCAGTGCAGGCCACCCCAAAATAGTGGTCCACACGTAGGTGTCGTCATCAACGTAGCATGTTCTTGGGTGACTCGTTGCAGTTTTTTGTTAGCTATATAGTTGTTGGCGTCGTTGGTTCATCAGGGTTCATGCGACCATCTTATCATCCAAATCCTACGTCGAGAAGATCAGGCCAAAATCCCTCTGTATCATTTGGTATCTGAGCTCCGGTTGTCATGGTAGGATCTTTATCCCTAGTTGTAGATTTACTTTCAGTCATATTCCAGAAAATTGCCACACAAAAATATCATTCTTTAGTTTGGATTTATGTTTCTCTCCTAATCTGAAAATTTGCCTCACAAAAATATTAAACCCTAGTCTTCGATCTGTTGTTCTTGTACATTTTGCTAAGTTTTTATCCATTGAATCGTGTTCTTGTTGCTGAACTGTTCATCTTCGTTCACATCACTTCTAGATCTAATCTGTTTATTTCACTATTTGGCCATAATTTCCGCATACGAGCTTGGATTTTTGTGTTCTTATACTTTCTGGAAAGCTCATAAAATTCTCTACATGTTTGATGTAGATAGATTTTTCTGATTCGGCATAGAAATTAGTCGAACTTGGGTTTGAATCTGACTACTACATTGTTGTGAAAATCTGTAGATCTGTTCTTGATAGCCCATCTATCATTTGCGAATACATTGCACCTATAAAGACTAGCTAATCCGTTGTATAGGGCTGCACTTAGTTATATTGATCACATGGTTGCAATAAATCAAAAGAGAAGTTTGGAATCTTTATTAAAAATCAGTAGCATAGCTAGCTATAAATTGATTTGGTGCATGCTTGTCTTATTTATATATCTTCTCATGCACACCACTTAGTGAAGTTTAATATAGATTGTGTCACAACTTCACTCTAGCTTGAATTTTATTTACACATGTGTAATTCTTATATATTTTATCATGTGGATCATTAAGTGAAGATTGTGGTCCTTGCCATGGTTTAATTGTTTCATCATATTGGTAATTATCTCTCTAGTGCATCCAGCTCCATTACATATCCATGATGTTGCACTTAGCGGAGAATCTTTCTGTTATAAAGTGTTTCCACTCATATTATGCATATTTATATGAAACACTTGTTGTACTTAATTGCTCACAAATATCAACTTATTCATATCCATTAAGCTTTTGGGACTAATGCCTTTCATGAGTGGTTTGGAAAGAATTAGGTCCCGTAAGTGTGTGATGACCAAGGTATGTTGAAAGGATGACGGTCAAGCCGAGGTCAACAAGACGACAGTGTTACTAAGAGTTGAGGACTAAGTCAAGATCGACTTAGCGTAGAGATCGTCGAGGAGGATGATCAAGTCAAGGTCGATGGGACGAGAGTCTCATGAGGTGAATCGAGTCAAGTTGGATAAGGCAAACGCTTCATCAATCCTTTGGTGAAGGTCATCATACTAAATAAAGAAAGAAGACGGCAAGTGATTATCCTAGACTTGTATTATCTTTGATTTAATTTGAGCCTAATTATTGCCGTATATTAAGAGGGATGCGATGGAGAATGACTTCTAGATGTGTCAAGTGCTCATATGATCCATCCCTGTGAAACCTAGAGAGAGTGTGGTGTTGGTGGTATCGGAAAGTGAGATTATAGATCTTCCTTGCCTTCTTTATGAGTTCTGCATTTATCCATTGGGATTTGAGGTGTGAGACCTTGTTAGTTGTGTAGCTCTCGTTCTTAGCTTTCCGTAGAGCCTAAGATCACCCAAAACGGAGTCCGGAGTCAATAGTTATGGCCGTTTTCATCGGGCTGTGCTGGTCCTAATTTTAGGACCGGGCTATCCGGTCCAGAACACCGGATAGTCCGGTCTTTCGGACAGTTCGAACCAAATCTGACGCTGAGTTTCTGCTCCTTAGTTGTTGCTAACCGGATAGTCTGGTGTTAGAGTCCGGATAGTCCGGTCCGGCGTAGACCTGCAGCCAACGGCTAGATCTTGGGAGGCTCTATTTAAACCCCTCCCTCTCCCCACTTCCAAATAGTCGTTGTACCACCATTCCTTGAGCTATCCCATTGTTCTTGAGCCTCAAAGCGCCCCTACACTCTAGATCTTTGTGATCCCCTTTGGTGAAGGGTTTGGAAGAGTTGGGAGGAGGGTTTGAGTGAGAATTGGAAGAAGGGTTTGGAGGTGATTTCTTTGTGGAATTAGTGTGTTCTTGAGCCCTAGTGACCCCTCCACTCTTCGATCTAGGTGATCCTCTTTAGAAGAAGGGTTGGGAAGAGTTGGGAGGAGGATTGAGTGCAAGTTGAGCAAGTTTTGGATCTTTGAGCACTTGTGGTCATCTCCAAGTTCGTTCTTCATGGGCACTTGTTACTCTTGGAGGTTGAGGACTCCTAGACGGCTAGGAGTTGGTCACGAGCTACCGAATTTTGTGTGGTGCGCCGTGTCAAGTTTGTGAAGGTTCGATTTCGCCTCCGCAAGGGAAGAAATCAAAGGAGCGAAGCCGGCGAGTGCATTGTGCAACACCGGTGAGGGGAGGGTTGAAAAAGACCCCGGCTCAAGTGTGACCGAGCCGCCTCAACGGAGACGTAGGATCCCCTCAAGGATCCGAGCTTCGGGAACAAACATCTTTGCGTCTCCATCTTCATTTCGGTTTTATCCCTTTCACTCTCTAGCTTGAATTACTTGTTTACTTTGCTATTGAGTTATTGCCTTGCCTTGTGTGATACTCCTACATATATTTGCTTGTGAATTATCTTTGTTGTAGGTTGTATCCTTGAGATTGTGAAATTTGTTTTGGAATTCAATATCCCCTGTTTCTATGTAGACCGGACAATCCGGTAGTTGCACCCGGATAGTCCGGTACATATCGGACTATCCGGTCCTAAATCTCGGATTGTTCGGTTAAGCTTCCGCATTTAACTCTGATTATTATTTTAGAAATTGAAATCGCCTATTCACCCCCCTCTAGGCGACATCCCGGTCCTTTCAATTGGTATCAGAGCCTAATCTCCAAAATTAGGCTTAACCGCTTGGAGGGTTTGGATGTCTATAGACAGGATGGGTGAAGATGGAGCTAATATTTCTTCTAATAATACTAACATGAATGCTCCATCTTCTAGCTCTTATATCCGCATTTCCTCCGGTTAGGCACCTTATTTTGATAGTACTCTTTATGGCCAATGGAAGTTCAAAATGAAGATATACCTGATGGCTCTCCATCCTTCTATATGGCGTATTGTTGAAAAAGGCTTTATTGTGAAGGATGAAGACAATCTCACCACCGAGGAGGAACAAAATGAAGAAAAGAATGCTAAAGCCATGGATGCTCTATTTAGTGTTTTGAGCAAAGATGAGCGAGAGAAGGTATGCCATCTCAAGAAGGCTCATGATGTGTGGATGCAAATTCAAGGAAATCATGAGAAGTTCAAGATTGATCAAGTGGACAATTCACAAGCATGGATTTCAAATGACAATTGCTCCACATCAAGCTCAAGCGAAAATAGATCTTCATCACCCTCCACATCGCCTCATTGCTTCACGGCACAAGGTAATGTTGAGGTAATGGACAATGAGCCATCCCATGATGAGTTGATGCATAAGCTTGAGTATTATCATGAGTATCTTGAGAAGGAGATGAGAAAATCATATGACTTGGTGCTAAAACTTAATTTGCTCCAAAATTCATATGATGCATTAAAGATAGATCATGAGAATCTCCTTCTCAAGGATATCACTACAAGCAAGGTAGATATTGGATTATCTTGTGATATTCTTAATGATATGCCATGCTTAGACTCTATTTCTTACATACCATCTAGAATTGTAAATTCCACTCCTTGGAATGAATTGCTCGACATGCCTATAAGCTCTAATGCAAATGGTTCCATTTCTATCATGCATTGCAATGATCAAGTTGATACTCCTTGTTGCTCAAATTCAAATGCTTATATTTCCTCTAGTGCTTGTTGTACTAACAATTTTGTAGAGGAAAACAAAGAGCTCAAGGTTCAAGTGCTTCAATTGAAGAACGACTTGGAGAAGTGCTACAAGGAAAAAGCCAATCTAGATGCCATCTTGGATAATCAAAGACCCATCAAGAACAAGAAGGGACTTGGCTTTATCCCTAAGAAGAGAAAGTATGAGACAAGTCATTCCAAGTCTTCTCAAGTTCAAGAGGGCAAGCTCAAGAGCAATCCAAAGCATCAAGACGAAAATATAAAGACTATCAAATGCTTTGGATGCAATAAGTTAGGGCACTTTGCCTCTAAGTGTCCTAACAAGGTGGAGACCAAGATTACATCTATCAAGAGGCAAACCGACAAGGAACAAGTCAAGAAGACAAGTCGCTCAAAGCGCACTTGCTACAATTGTCGGAAAAAGGGACATGTCGGTAAGGATTGTCTCAAGGGTAACATTCCTAAGCCATCCCTTGTCAATGAACATTATATGCTTAGGAAAGATAAAAATGGCAATTTGTTTGCTAAAAATATTACCCCAACTAAAACTAATGCCAAAGCCATTTGGGTGGCAAAACACATAATTCATGGCAATTCTCTTGGGGAGAGGGATGCCTTGGGTAAGAAAGAAAATTGAAATTTACCCAAGGATAGTGGAGGATAAGCCCCAAAGTGAACTTTGTCAAGAAGTGTGTGTTTTGCTCATTTGCAAATCACTCCAAACCAATGGCTAATTCTTTTACTAAATATCCAATTGTGAAATCTAATAGTGGTAAGTCTTAATGCTCTCATGTTAACTCTAAGGGCAAGACTTCTACTAGGGCACCAAAATTTATTGTTACTAACTCTCATGAACCCAATAAGAATTGGGTACCAAAACTTGCTTGAAGTGCTTAATAGGGCTTGAAGAGGCATTGGAGGCTTGGCATGTGAATGAAGTGGTGGAGTTCACCGCCAACTATTTGAGGCCAAGCATGAAGATATTCAAGTCACAATCATACACTAATGTCACTTCGGTAACAATTTAATTTCAAGCATCTTGCCTTGTGTAGGTAATTGCATTCATGAAAAATCATTTTAATCTTTAATCATTCATCGTGCTCTTGTCTAAAACCTTCAATGAATTTATATGAGCATGATGAGTGTAGTGGCACATTTAGAGGTAGTACTAATTCATATCCATGTGTATCACATAAGTGTGCCCATATTTATTATGTGCTAGTGTTTAATTTCAAAATGAGTCATTTTAGCCAAAATATGAATTTGAAGTAAACATTTGAAAATCTTTTTGAAAAATGTTCCAAAATGATTTTCAAATGTTTTCAAAGGGTTTTGGCTAAAGAAAAATCTATTTTCATCAAAAACAAGTTTTGAACCAAAATTCTAGTTACTAGATTCTTGTTTTTGCCAAATTTTTGGTATTTTCCATAGAATTAATTCTAAACCGAATTTGAGAAAAGTTTCAATACCAAAAACCTAGAGTTGGTCATTACAAACAATTTTAGTATTTAAAGTATTTTCAAATGACCAATGTATCTCAAGCTATGAGGTTTTGAAACTCGCCGTAAAACTTGCTTTGACCAAAAATGACAATTTCTAGCACTTAAGTGAGTTTTGCCATTTGAGTCAACTTTCTTGATATAAATTGGCTCGGAAAGGTATTTGAGACTCATATAGACCATTTGGAAACTAAAATACATTTCTCATGGTCATTTGGCAAAATTGGAGAGATTTTTGAAAAATGGATTTATCTTTCAAACCTAAAAGCTTTCTTTGATAAAATCTATTTTCAAAACTCTTGAATAACCTCTCCTAGTTGGGAATGCTCCAAATAACATATATGTTGGATCTCTTGAATATATTTGGAGTCATGAACAACTTCCCTAGATATCACTCCCTACTCTTTGCTAAATACCACTTTGACATTTCTTGATCTAATTCTTCCAAGTGGTATCTCCTTTCAAAGTGATATCTTTCCGACTACCAATTCTTTCATCTCTAATGCCATTTGTTTCGTACATGTGGTACCTATAAGGTAGTTTATGTCTTGATCTCGATCCTATTTCTTGCTTCCCATTTCTTATCTTATTTGCTCCTTATCTCTTTCTTGCTCCAATTGGTATCTTCTCCTCTTTACTCCTTTCTCAAAATGTTTCAAGGAGAAGATTAGACATGAAAAAGAGATATCAAGAAAGAAGCATGAAGGAGATTTTAAGGGGAAATATTCTTGAGAGATATTTAGAGGACCCTTTGTGTAAGGGGAGTTGACGAGAAATGTTCTTAGGTGTCTCCTGTGCTCACTAGATAAATCTAGACCCAATTGAGTGACACCAAAACCAATTCCACAAGTTTCCAGGCCAAAATTTGTCCTTGATCACCGGACTATCCGGTGGTAGGGGCCGGACTATTCGGTACTCTCCGGACTGTCCAGTAGATTTCTCTGAGTAGCCTCCTATTAAAATTCACATTTAACCGGACTATCCGGTCCGGGGCACCGAACTATCCGGTCTACCGGAAAGTCCGAAGCTTTTCTAAGACCAGCTCCCTAGAAACCCACATATAACCAGACTGTCCGGGGTTGCACACCGGACTATCCGGTCTGTCAACTGTGCATATGGCTTATAATCATCTCTCTTACTTATATGGAGCCATATAAGTGCTAATTTCCATTGAAAACTCTTTTTGGTTGCTTTTTGGGATATAGTGAAAAATCATGTCCTTCATGGGTTTAAAATGCAACTTTCACCATTTCTCTCAAAAGAAAATTGTTATATTGGAAATTCTATTTGCAAAACCCTCTCTTGCATCTGAAGTTCATATTTGGAAAGTTTCGAATTTATGTGACATTTATTTGCAAGATTGTTGACTTTATTTGACTTTGTGTCAAATCTATACCTCCAATGCTTCTTTTGATCTAACTTTGGATTGGAGTGTCCTTTTCAAAACTTATTTTTGCAAAAGTTTCTTAGTTGTCCATGGAATGTTTCTGCAAAATTTCATGGCCATCGGACTTCATTTGTCAAGTTTCGATCCAAATTCAATATGTTCAGCTTGCTGAAATTCAGTTTTGTATTGATTTTTGGCTGATTTGTGAATTTTATATCTTTAAATGGGTTCATAATCTGAGAAAGTTATTATTATGAGTTTTGATTCTCTATAGTTGGTCTACCTTGACTAATTTTCACAGAATTTTTGAACACTGTTTGGATAGTTTTTCTGCCCTGTTTTGAAGCCATCGTTGAAAGTAAAAATCTGTAATTTTCAGCACAAATGCAACTTTGATTTTCTGGTATATTTTTGAGTTGCTTGCTTCCTCTTTCAAGGTATGACCTGAGTTTACTTAAGATACAACTCCACGACCCATTTCATATTTATTGGGAGTATCTTTTCATCCTCGGCGTCATATCAAGGTATAATTGATTTTCCCAAAACATTTGGTACAACTTCACTAATTTGAAGTTTTCAAAATTTTTCTTTGCTCAAATAAATTTTTAGTCTTCATAGCTCTCGAAGAGAATTTTGAGGCGGATCTTTTTCACGTTGATGAATTTTGTATTTGAGCAATGGTTTAAGAGGTAAAATTGATTTTGTATTACTGCTTGCATGTTTTGAGAAATTTAAATTGGAATTTTGGCAAGCCTTTCAAGGTGAAAATTATGTGAACTTATTCATTGCTTCAAGCCTCAAAGTGGAGCATATCTATTCAAGTTTTCACTCCATTGAAAGTGCACCTTTTGGCTAAGTTCTTTATAGAAATCGGATTTAATTGCATCTTAGCCTCAAAGTGTTTCCTCTTTTGTAAATCTTGGAGTTCAAGAGTGAGATTTAAATGTGTTTTATCCATTTTCTCTTTCACAAGAGGATATCAAGAGTTGAATTTGAATGTGTTTCAAATATTTCTCTTGCAAATTGATATTGTGAAATCTTTCAATTGGTAGAAATTTTCAATTGGTATCAAATATTTCTCCTATATTATGAAATCTATCATTTGGTATATTTTGAATCTTTCAAAATCCATGCAAGTAGTATCATCATGTTTATCATATTTATCTTGCATATTGTACTTAGACATTTTCAAACTAACATGGGTCAAGTTGAAAGATATTTGTTCCCGGAAATCGTGTGCTTGTCTATTGATGTTCAAGGAATTGGAAAAGGGGTCAACATCAGTGGTGGGATGAAGGAAAAGGAGCGAGCTCCATAGTCCGAGGGATCTAAGGCCGTGTGAGTTGACCATGACCAATTCAAGGATGGGTGGAAAAGAACCGACAAAGGGACGTATTTCTTTTGACCATATTCAATAATGTCTTTGCACGGCATTATGCTAAATTGTGTTATTCTAAATGGTGTTGTTTTTTGTTTAAAATTGGTATCAATTGGTATCTATCAAGTGGTATCCTCTAACCCTAAATTGTTTTAAGTGTCATCTAATTTGATTTTGGCATTATCAAGAATTAAAAGGTATGTATGGATGACACATTGCAAAGAGAAATCATTTCCATAATTGGCATCAAATCCTTTTGTCATGTTCGAGCTTCACTTATATTTTGTGAATCATAACTTCTTTTATTTGGTAACAAATATTTTTAATTGGTGTCATAGGGTTCATTTGTTACCTAAATTTTGGATATAATTGGTATCATATCTTGCCTAGATTTAGGGAGAGCTTAAATCATTGTCTTATTACTAGCTCCTTGATTTTATCTTGTTCTCTCTAATCTTTTTATTGAGTGTACTCTGGATGATTGATGACTATAGGGAGTTCAAAACCCCAAATGGATATTAAAGACCTATTATGGACCATTTTGGGATTAATGACAAAAGGGGGAGAATTTATGACTTATCAATTGCCCCCAATCGATTGACAAAAGGGAATAGGAAGAGAATATGAAGATCATCAATTGTCCATCCAATTTGTGGGAGAATGTTTGTAAGTTTGATCTCTTGTTTTGCTCTCCACGTTTGTTTTTGTGCTAAGTAGCTTAATATTGTCATTTGGTGCAATTGCTAAAGGGTTTGTCATAAATCACCAAAAAGGGGAGATTGAAAGTGCACCTAGGCACATAAGTGATTTTGGTGATTAATGACAAACACATATAATGACAATTATTAGTAAATGTGTAAATACATGAGTTAGTGCTTGCCTAATGTGAAACCTCTAGTATGTATTTATTTGTATTATGAGACTAACAAGTTTATTGCTAAGATTATTTTAGTCTCATTCAAATGGAGGAATTCTTTAGGTAAAGTGAATAAGCAAAGATGAGGTATGCAATCTCGGTATCCCTTCTATATTTATTATTGTATTCCTCTTATGCAAGTGCATATTGAACTTAATGTATCATATTGCTTATATATATGCACATTGGTTCATGCCATATCAATTTGTGCATATATATTCACTCGAGTTCAATATGTGGCTTGTTTCTAGTATCTTAGTCTTAATTAGAGTTAAACTTCATATTGCTATAAATTGATTTGGTGCATGCTTGTCTTATTTATATATCTTCTCATGCACATCACTTAGTGAAGTTTAATATAGATTGTTTCACAACTTCACTCTAGCTTGAATTTTATTTGCACATGTGTAATTCTTGTATATTTTATCATGTGGATCATTAAGTGAAGATTGTGGTCCTTGTCATGGTTTAATTGTTTCATTATATTGGTAATTATCTCTCTAGTGCATCCAGCTCCATTACATATCCATGATGTTGCACTTAGCAGAGAATCTTTCTCTTATCAAGTGTTTCCACTCATATTATGCATATTTATATGAAACACTTGTTGTACTTAATTGCTCACAAATATCATTTATATCCATTGAGCTTTTGGGACTAATGCCTTTCATGAGTGGTTTGGAAAGAATTAGGTCTCGTAAGTGTGTGATGACCAAGGTATGTTGAAAGGATGACGGTCAAGCCGAGGTCAACAAGACGACGGTGTCACCAAGAGTTGAGGACTAAGTCAAGATCGACTTGGCGTAGAGATCGTCGAGGAGGATGATCAAGTCAAGGTCGATGGGATGAGAGTCTCATGAGGTAAATCGAGTCAAGTTGGATAAGGCAAAGGCTTCATCAATCCTTTGGTGAAGGTCATCATGCAAAATAATGAAAGAAGACGGCAAGTGATTATCTTAGACTTGTATTATCTTTGATTTAATTTGAGTCTAAGGATTGTCGTATTATTAAGAGGGATGCGATGGAGAATGACTTCTAGATGTGTCAAGTGCTCATATGATCCATCCTTCTGAAACCTAGAGAGAGTGTGGTGTTGGTGGTGTCGAAAAGTGAGAGTTGTAGATCTCCCTTGCCTTCTATGTGAGTTCTACATTTATCCCTTGGGATTTGAGGTGTGAGACCTTGTTAGTTGTGTAGCTCTCGTTCTTAGCTTTCCGTAGAGCCCAAGATCACCCAAAACGGAGTCCGGGGTTAAAAGTTACGGCCATTTTCGTCGGGCTGTGCTAGTCCTAATTTTAGGACCGGGCTATCCGGTCCGGAACACCGGATAGTCTGATCTTTCGGATAGTCCGGACCAAATCTGACGCTGAGTTTCTGCTCCTTAGTTGTTGCTAACCGGATAGTTCGGTGTTAGAGTTCGGATAGTCCGGTCCGGCGCAGACCTGCAGCCAACGGCTAGATCTTGGGAGGCTCTATTTAAACCCCTCTCTCTCCCCACTTGAAAATCGCCGTTGTACCACCATTCCTTGAGCTATCCCATTGTTCTTGAGCCTCAAATCACCCTCTACTCTAGATCTTTGTGATCCCCTTTGGAGAAGGGTTTGGAAGAGTTGGGATGAGGGTTTGAGTGAGAATTGGAAGAATGGTTTAGAGGTGATTCCTTTGTGGAATTAGTGTGTTCTTGAGCCCTAGTGACCCCTCCACTCTTCGATCTAGGTGATCCCCTTTAGAAGAAGGGTTGGGAAGAGTTGGGAGGAGGATTGCGTGCAAGTTGAGCACTTGTGGTCATCTCCAAGTTCATTCTTCGTGAGCATTTGTTACTCTTGGAAGTTGAGGACTCCTAGACGGCTAGGAGTTGGTCATGAGCCACCGAACTTTGTGTGGTGCGCCGTGTCAAGTTTGTGAAGGTTCGATTTCGCCTCTGCAAGGAAAGAAATCAAAGGAGTGAAGCCGGCGAGTGCATTGTGCAACACCGGTGAGGGGAGGGTTGAAAAAGACCCCGGCTCAAGTGTGACCGAGCCACCTTAACGGAGACGTAGGATCCCCTCAAGGATCCGAACTTCGGGAACAAACATCTTCGCGTCTCGATCTTCATTTCAGTTTTATCCCTTTCACTCTCTAGTTTGAATTACTTGTTTACTTTGCTATTGAGTTATTGCTTTGCCTTGTGTGATACTCCTATACATATTTGCTTGTGAATTATCTTTGTTGTAGGTTGCATCCTTGAGATTGTGAAGTTTGTTTTGGAATTCAAAATCCCCTGTTTCTGTGTAGACCGGAC
The DNA here is from genome assembly GCA_036346145.1 of Olyra latifolia. Classification (NCBI taxonomy): domain Eukaryota; kingdom Viridiplantae; phylum Streptophyta; class Magnoliopsida; order Poales; family Poaceae; genus Olyra; species Olyra latifolia. The sequence goes on from CM070526.1 coordinate 43,711,754, forward strand.
AATCCGGTAGTTGCACACGAATAGTCTGGTACATATCGGACTACCCGGTCCAAAACCCCGGATTGTCCGGTTAAGCTTCCGCATTTAACTCTGATTATTATTTTAGAAATTGAAATTGCCTATTCACCCCCTCTCTAGGCGACATCCCGGTCATTTAAGAGACAACATCAAGAATTCAGATTGTGTAGGGCATACACTTTTCCCACCAAGCTCTACATATAAATCCGTTGTGTGCTATAATCTCAGCCCACGAGTTTGTTTAACCTCATATTGTGTTGCCTCACCACTCAAGTGCGAGCTCCTCCGTCAATCAACAAAGAGTGAGTAAGAATTTCGGTGGTAAGGATTTCAGACATATTCCACATATGCTTGCTGTTTTGGTTTCATGTTTGCATTAATCATGGCAGGTCACGAACATATTGATTTTCTATTCTATGGAAGCGATGATCTCGAAGAACATGTCGAGTGGGAACAGAAAATAGAGAAGCTTTTCAAATTTCAGTGCCTTCCTGGAGCTAAAGGAGTGTTTGTGAGGCACTATGTAGTTTGAGGACTATGCTTATTGTTGGTGGAAACAATTTTTGGGAAAGAACCTCATTACATCTTGGTTGATTTTGAAGAGGATCATGAGAAGAGAATTTATACTACCATATTATGTGCAAGAGCTACTTCACCGCTTGGCAAGCATCAAGCAAGGATGCATGTGTATCCATGATTATTTTAGCAAATTGAGTGTGCACTGCGACGTGCCAGTATCACAACTTTATTTAAGTAGATAGCATACTTTAAAGATGGCTTGAATCACAAGATCATTACTGTATTTCAACATAAGTATTTTAAAAGCATGCTTGGTCTTGTGAATTGTGCAATTGAAGAGGAGAGAAGAATTAAGGAGCACGGTGAATCTGAATTTCAACGATTCATTAAAAGGTCGAGCATGGGGCATTCCCTTCGACCAAAATGTTGGATGGCGTCATTTCTTTGATACCCATAGAAAAGGATGAGATTGTGATTGTTGGCAATTGTGTGAATGCTGACCCATGATCTTTAAGGATACATCAAAACTCTTGTGATAATAGGAGCCACATATCTGATATGAGTAAGAGTGACAAAACAAGTGAGCTATGTATTTTCATTAAATGTAAGGATGAGAGATCCCAAAATCAGATTGAGAAAGATATTTTCATTTGTTGATGGCAACTGTGAGGATATTTATGAAGCTAACATATTAATTTCTACTACTAGTGTTGTCTCTTTTCATGTGTAACAGGTAAAGCAGGAGGAGTTGAACAATAAATGACATATACCAATTAACAAGAAAGGCGAGAAGATTACCATGGTTAGAGATGTAATACTTGCTATTCTATGGTTAGAACCCATAACACCTAAGTAGAACATTAAAGATAACAAAAATAATGTTGAGCTGAAAATTCAACAAGAGCAGGGAAATTCTGATAACACTCATGGGCAACTAGGAATTCCACATTTTCATTTTAGTTTGCTTAACTTAGATAATGTGGCATTGGTTACTCATCAAGAAGTTCTTATCCGAATATACTATGATGATCCGTTGTGCTATATCATATTTGATGAATATGTTCAGCTAACTTATGTGAGTGCGAAAGTTACTAAATTTGCTTCACTATCTAGTTTCCACACTTATGCTTATAAGTTTAATTTGATTGGAGAACATGGCATGGATAACAAGTTTTTTGTTTGTCAAATTTTCATTATATGTGGAATGCTCGCTGATTTTAGAACGCATGATTTTGATAAAGCTTACGTTCAACATGTTGATATGGGAACAACTGAAGGCACTTCTTTTTGGAAAGAAACTTGTTACTCTCTAACTCATGTGATATATTTAAATTGCTTGTTAGTAATCAGAGTAGCGTAGTTGACGCGTGGAACGTCATATGTAATTTGACAAGATGCTTAGAAAAGTCGGGAACGACTTTTTCTAATGGGAAGGAGAATGATGTGAATAAACGCTTTGCAATGCACATATGCCATTATGTTGCAAAATATATTGTGCTAACGAAAAGAAGTGTCAAAATAGATGATGAATACATATTTTATGCATAAGTATTGTTCTCTCTGTTTTGTTTACTTTATCTTATTAAAATCCGATGATGGCTTTTCTTGAAGAAAAAGGAGAGGATGATATGGGCATTATAACAAGATCATCGTTTTCATCATGTGTTGCTGCACAAGACTCACTAAATTAATTTGGAACCAATAATACGTGCCAAGCATATTAATCCACATGTGAATTCGTTCATTAGTAAGAATTATTTTTCACGTGAGAGTTAGCTACTACCTAATATATATATCTTAACCATTCTCAGACATGAAGGTGATGCAAAGAAGTGTGAACATCGGAGGGAAGAGCAAAAGGAGGAAAAGCAAGTCAACATGCAATGTATGAATTTAAAAGGACTCAACTCGGCCTCCAATGACCCATCTGAGATCAAACGTGCATGGAAGATGCATTCGAACTCCATTTAGGATGTTTGACCACAATATGGAAAGTTCACCTTCTAAGCTTTCCAACAGATATAGCCACATCATCATATTCATCCTAAGCATGAAGATATCATCAAAACATTATGGCCGCTATATCCTGTCACTAGCTTCCACCTAGCAACTCTTCGTGTGCTGCGACACACTTATTATGGATAGTTGGACTATGTAAAACGTGCAAAGTTTATGCATCCATCCTTCTAGCTTCCTCCCATCTCTCATATATATGGGAGGCACCCCTTATGTAAAACTCGGACCATTTGAAACTAAAAAACAATTTGCTATGCTTGTTCTTACAATTTCATGTCATTCGTTGAAACATCTCTGAAATTATGCATTTCTTTCTGTTGTTTTTACAAACTTTTTGTGATTGTAGCAAGAATTGTAATACTTGGTTGAGTGGACAGCATAAGGTTAGACAAACTCCATGTGTAAGTTGTTACACTTGTAATGATTGACCGTATAAGATTCGTCACGGTTCTCGACTATCTTTGATACTACGCCGTAAAAGTCAGAAACACCCTTGTACCACTAACATTGGTACGAGAGCCAGTAAATCCGAATTTTTCCATCAGATCTGCTCCGCTGCGAGCTCTTCCATGACTTGGTCCGCTGCGAAGCTGCGCGATCCCATCATTGCAGTACGGAACTTTTCGATCTGCTCCACTACGCTGCGACGTTTTGCTGGGATTTACGATCTGCTTCTGCCTGGATTTTTTTTTTCTGCACGCATCAAGGAATAATTGCTACTGCTATCTACCGCCTTTGCTCGGAGGAATTGTGCAGATCAAGGAATTTTCTACTCTGCCATCTACATAATTAGATGGAGGAGGAAGCCAAGAATATTTGAAGTCTATTGATTCAGGCGGACGTACGGTCAGATCTGAATTGGCTCGTAGAGCGGCGAAATTGAGGAAACCTGACGTCTAGGTGTCGATCTGCGGTGCAGTTTTTCGCTGCGCACTAATCTGTAGCGAGTTCCGCTCGAGGCAAGCAGGTGCATCGGTGAATCTCCTCGAGACATCTTTAGCAGAGTATTTAAAACAGAATATTCTTTATATTTAAATTTTTTTGTTCTTCAACAGAGTTTTTATCTCAGTCTCTAAATTTAAAGTTTATCTTTCTCAACTTTTAAATTTAAAGGGTCTTTATATCAATCTCTATAGTTTCTCTGGATAGAGATTCTACCGAAAAGAATAAAAATATAGAGATTAAATAGTGATTTAGAGAGGACGTAGAGATGTCCGATTTTAGAGCTTCGACCGGATATGGTCTCACGCGTGCTTCACTCGAAACATCAGTCACACACGCGGATCGAGGCAGCAAGTGGAGCCGTGCCTTGTGCATCTATGGAATTTCCTCTTAGCACATGGACCAAGGCTGAAAGTAACTGCTTGTGCTGCTGTAAAAAAAAGAAAGTTGCAAGGCATACAACAGAGGAATAGGAAGTAAACGGATCGGATATGGTCGGATATCACTAATATTATATTTGTATCTATTTTTTAATATGGATCGGATACGGATAGTACCGGATACGGATATGGATACAGACACGGATAGTGTCGGATATAAATACGGATAGTGTCGGATACGAATATGGATAATATAAGATCGGATATTGGTCGAAACGGATATTTTCTCGGATAATATGCTTATTCGAAAATACATGCTAGAAAAAAGAATCAATATATGTCTTAGAGTGAACAATTTTACCAATAAAGAGATATAGCAGTATGCTCTGTCCACTGCGTACTGCTAATTAAGTTAAAGATAGTAATTTTAAAAGTTTGAAGTTATATCAGATAAACATAGCAGAAAAAGGATCACACATATCAGCCTAGCTTCTTGAGTTTTGTTCATGTTTTTGGTATTGGTGTGCTGGTGATTAGTATGGTGGACTAGGCCTGGAGAGTATCGTGGTTTGTTGGACTGTTGTGGGCCGCCCGATAGGTTGGCAGGTGCCATAGCCCCTAGAATGGATTCGGATAATATCCATTGGATATTATCTATATTTTTCTTCAGATATCGGATAATATCTACATTATTCGTATCCGTATCAGTATCCGGCACTCATATCCATATCCGTATCCATATCCGTAAAAAACAACCGGATATCTGTACAATTATCCACATCACTATCCAAATTGATTCGATCGGTCGGGTGGAAATTATCCGCTCCGTTTACACCCCTACCGAGGAATTCTATATATTTTTGGAACTGTGACTGGAAAATTGTGCAGGATTCTTTTGGAATTTTTTCTTGGTGCACACAGGAACCGTATCACGAAGTTGCTGATCAATTGGTTCGTGCACACAAATTCCTATCAAATCAATCTACAAATTTACAGCATAACACTTCTCCACATAATGGCATCAAAATAGTGTTTTTTGGGAATTTCTTAGATTTTATAAATTAGATGGCTCAAATTATACGGTTTGGAAAAGGAAGATCATGTTTTTGCATCGTGCTGAGAACATTGATTATGTTATTGATAAATCCAAATCGAAAGAGTAGGATAAAGATGCCGATGTATTGAAAAAGGAAAGTATATAGAAGAATATGAAACTTGGACTAAGGATAATAAATGGGCTATTTATATGTTGCAATCAATGATTGATTCTTTCGCTACTGAATATGAGGGCGAACATATTGCGAGAAAAATTATGCGTAGTTTGAAGCATGATTTTGGTGAAGTATCTCTCATAAAGTGGAATTAAAGAATGTGGGCTATCATTTTAATGAGGAAGTACAAGCTACGATGGTCCTGACCTCTTTGCCAAATTCTTGGGAACAATTTAAAATATCTTAGCATGCTTAGCATAAGCAATCTAGGCATCATTTGTTTATGGAGGAAGACAAAAAACTTTCTCAGGAAAAGGAAGGAAACTCTAATAATTTCGAGTTGCATCTTGGAGAGGAAAAATATAAAAGGAATTAGCAAAAGAGGAAGACTAAAGTTGTTTTGAGACACAAGCTTAATAGGAAACACGATCGGGATGATCGCGGAAATTTTGACTTGATGACTCGTAGGAATGGAAAAGACAAGAAGAATTTCAAATGTCACAACTGTGGTTAGTATAAGCATTTCAGAGCTAGCTGGAGGAAGAAAAAGAAGCTTAACGAACATAACAAACAAAACAATTAGCCAAAACAGCACGAAAGCAACATTTCACTCGAAGATACATCTAATGTTTTTATATGCGCTGAATCTTTTTTTACTACTACTTTTCCTAATAGTTGGGTTGTGGATTCTAGTCCTACATCACATATTGCTAGAGATAAAAATGCTTTTACTTCTATGCAAACAATTGCAAAGGGAAATAGATATGTCTATTTAGATACTATTGCTAAATCTGATATACCTAGAATTGGAAATTTTGTCCTCTCATTCTCTAGTGGAGGAAAATTGTTATTAAAGGACACTTTATATTCACCAAGCATGACAGGAATATATTCTGTCTCTAAGTTAGAATCTGCGGGTTACGATATACTATTTGGAAACAAAAGAGTTAAAATATTGCTCAATGGGAAATTAGTACATACTGGAATTCGTCATGATAGCCTTTACTTTCTCGATGATGCACTTGATTGTTTAGTTGGTGAATGTAACTCCATGCCAAGAGATAGTAATCGAACACATGCTCGGAATCTTATTCGTGGCATTTACGACTTGGTCACATATATCTAAAAACAAAATTAAGAGGCTTATTAATTCTGGAATTCTATAATTTAAGTGGGAGGACTATGGTATTTGTGAGGCATGTATAATAGGTAAAATGACTGTGCACCTTTTTCGGAGGCAGAAAGATTTAATAAGCCTCTTGCCATTATTCATTTTGATATTTGTGGTGAATTGTCTACTCCCATTAGAGGTCAAAAGATTTATTTTATCACATTTATTGATGATTATTCAAGATAGGATATGTTTATCTTCTTAAACACAAGTTGGAAGGTTTTGATGTATTTAAGATATTTAAAACTGAATTGGAAATCAATTGAATAAGAGAATGAAAGTTATGAGAATAAACCTTGGAGGAGAATACACTTCAGGAATACTAAATAATTTATGTAAAGAACATGGAATTATTTATCATTATACTATGCCATATACTCCACAATAAAACAGCGTGGCCGAACGGAGGAATAGAACTCTCATGGATATTGTTAGATTCATGATGGCATATTTGGATCTTCCTTTATCTTTCTAGGGTGAAGCTTTACATACTGCTATTTATTTATTGAATCATTCACCATCTAAAGTTGTCACGGTCAATCCTTATGAGTTGTGTACTGGAAGGAAACCCTCGCTCCGTCATTTGGCTGTTTCGGGTTGTAATGCTCAAATTGGAGTGCCAAATCAAAATCCTACTAAATTGCAACCTAAAAGCACACCAGTAATTTTTATTGGATATTCCGTGGAATCAATGGGAATCATTTTTATGATACAAAAAATGATAAACTAGTGGAAAGTAGGGTGCAATATTTTTAGATCAAGATACACCATGTCATGCAAAACGGGCAAGGGTGGAATTATTGACAATACCAATAGAAGCACAGACGGATAAGTCTAGAACCAATACTCATAACGAGGAAAATCCAACCCTTGGTGAAGACACAACACAAACTCCCGCCACTAACATGCATAGGAGAAGTGGGAGGACTATGCAAACACCATCATATTTGAATAATTATTATATGTTTTCGAGGGAAGTACACTCTAAAATTTCAGATATAGAGGAAGAATCAAAGACTTATAAAGAAGCTATTAGTTGCCCTGAGTTAAAACTATGTGTGGAAGCAATGCGGGAAGAATTAAACTCGATCAGGAAGAATAAAGTTTGGGATCTTATTACTTTACCAAACAACTGCCATAGGTTGTAAATGGATTTTTAAAACAAAATTAAATGTTGTAGGCTTAGTTAAAAAACATAAGGCTAGGCTTGTGGCAAAAGGCTTTACACAAAGGGAAGATATTGACTTTATGAAAATTTTTCTCCTATTACAAAATTTACTTCAATTCGCATTATTGGTGCATTAGCAGCTTATTATAATCTTGAACTCCATCAAATGGATGTTAGAACTGCTTGTCTTAATGGCCATTTAGAGAAGGAAATATATATGGAACACCTCGAAGGTTTTAGAGAAAAAGGAAATCAAAATAAGGTTTGCAAATTGAATAGATTGATTTATTGTCTCAAACAAGCTTCACGTCAATGGTATGTTCTTTTTTATAATGCTATCACATCATATGGGTTTTCAATGACAGAGGGTGATCATTGCATATATACAAAATTTATTGGTAGAAATTTTGAGTTACTGTCTTTATATGTTTGTGATATTCTTGTTGTCTCTAGTGATAAAACTACATTGATGGAAGATAAAGCTTGGTTGTCTGCTAAATTTAATACGAAGGATATGGGGAAGCTTTCGATGTTTTTGGAGTGGAAATACATGGAGATCGGAATAAATGACTTCTTGGTTTGTCCTAAAAGACATATCTTCAAAGTGTTTTAAAATGATTTTCTATGAAAAATTGCAAACCTATTAGTGTACCTATGGTAAAGAGACCTAAACTCGGTGAGCAATTATGTCCAAATACACCTGAAGAAAAAGAAAGAATGAACGATATTTCTTCTTCAGCTTTGGGATCTCTTATGTATGCTATGTTATTTACATGATCTAACTCTAATCATACCATTGGAAGCTAAAAATATTGTTGTATCTGAAGCAGCGAAGGAAGGTACATAGCTAAGGGAATTTCTTGCATTACTTATGGTCCAAGAAAGTGTGTCACTACCTGTCACTATTTTCTGTGATTATCATGGAACGGTCAAGTATGCTTGCAGATGCACTGACTAAACCAGTTCGTCTGGATTATTTTCTACACATGTTAGAGACATTGGACATTAGGTTATTAATCAAATGTTTTAGCCATGTGAGAGATGTTGGACTTTTATGTGGCTTTCAACATTATATAGTGATGAGGACATCGCTACCTCGGATACACCCATGGGACCAACATCCAAAGACTCTCCTAGTGATCAGCAACAGTCGGCCAACATTCAACGACCAATTACACGGACTCATGTGCGACAACTAAATTATCAGGTAAATTCGTTCCAAGGGTCGCATAATTTTACTTTGAAGAATAGACCGCTACTTAATAATATTCTCATACTTAGGAACCTGGGCAAGGATAAAAAAGGGCGCATTAATCCGCCAACACAAGTCATAAAGCAAGGTGGGAACGTGAAGCAAGGTGGGAACGCAAAAAGTTTCAACTCGGCCTCTAATGACCAGTCAGAAATTAAACGCTCATAGAGAATGCAAACGAACTCCGTTTGGGGCGTGTGAGCACTTGACGGAATGGAAATTTCGTGCTCTTTCCAATGGATCCGGCCTCACTTTCAAATTCTTAACGAGCTGGCCACAGCAGTCCAAAACGTTCAGCGGTATCAATCTCTTCGGGTGCTACGCCACCTTTAATTTTGGGCTGTGTTCCCATGTATCTCTAGCTGCTTGAGAGAGCACCTTCTAGTAGCCATCTCCCTGGCTATATATTGGACAAGTCCCTTCCATTTCTCTTTAGACTTTGTTTAGATTAGTTGTCATATGTGTGGAACTATATCCTTGTTCTCCTGACTTGGCTAGAGCAGCAGTAAACAAATTCAAAACCTCAACATATGTGTGTGCTTTATCCTTGTTCTTACTAGTTCTTCGATTGCTTGCAAGAATAGACCTTCGTGGTCAGGTCATCCGAGTTTTGTCACGGTTGATAATAATCAGGAGTGTGGTTTAGCGATTGCGGGCGCTTATCCTTGCGTGGTTCGTAGCCGGATCGTCAAAGTCATACTCCGCCAAATCGAAGTTATCCCCTCACCGGAAGATCGGGCCGCCCGTGTGTCCATCATTTGGTATCAGAGCGACGATTTACCGGTGAGTTCTTGTATCTTGTTTAGTCGTTTCATCGTGTTCTTCCTAGAGTCCAGAAAATTTGCCCCACAAAAAGATTGTTTCCTGTTGTCCAAACCCCGTTGTGCCTTTCAATCGGTTAATTTTAGTTTGCTAAATTGAGTTTGTGTTCATTCTAGTATTGTCTTGTTGCTATTCATCTCCTTGTTCATCTCCCTGTTCATCTCCCCACGTCAAAGTCCCTTCATATCCCTCAAAAACAAAAATAGCAATTTCGGGCAGAAAGTTTTCATTTGTGCAGCCGCCACGAAAAACGCCATAAATCCAAATTGCCTTGTCCTTTTTGAGTGAAACCAAAAGGAGCAGATCCACAACTTGTAGCTCTATCTTCCTGCCAAGTTTCAAGTTCATAAATGAAGGCAGTAAGAAGTTGTGAATGTTTGATTCAGCCCTAGTTGCTGTTCTAAAATCTGCAACTGAGCACACTTGTGAATTTTGTGCGAATTTTTTGGTTGGTTTTTAGAAAGTTGGCCCAAAATAAAAGTTGTTGGAAAAGCCATCAGAAAGAAGAAAAAAAATAATCATCAAAAAAGAGAATAATCATCAAAAAAGAGGCACCTGATAAAAAGTTACGGCCAAAATACCAATCTGCTATCCAGTGGACAGAAAGCAGCAATTTACAAAGTTGGATCAATATTGTGCTTTCCCATTCCAAATCACATACTCGCTTTAGCCTATTTTTCCATCCTTGTTTGATCAGCAACATAGGCTAAGTGCTAGTTTCGAACAGTTATTCAATTTGTGTAAATCTGAGATTAGCTGATTGTTTTCCTTTGCTACTATATACATAGCCCGTCCAAGCTCCACTTTCTACTAACCTCACAGGTGATAGCCTTGCAATCACTTTACTCACTCTTGAGATCGGTTTATCACGAAGCAGCCATCGGTTGCACCCCATGCTGCATTTGTAAGAATTGCTAAAAGCTTGGTAAGAGCTTGAGAGATGTAACCCTTCATAATTTCCAGCGCCTAGTAGTTGATAGAGTTCTATACATCTTCTGTATTTCCTTGTTTGCTACTAACCATGGTAGGTCGGTGGAAAAGTAAAGAAGACGAACATTGTGCACTCTCGCCTCGAGACAAGAAATTCTTGCAACAACTAGACAACATGCTACAAGAAACATCTCCTCATTTTACAAGAAAGGTTTGTGGGATAAACAAAACCATTGGACCATCTCCTATCACTGAAAGAGGTAATATCAAGTTCACATTGTCTCCATTCAATGGGAATTTTGATCCAGATGCATACATTGATTGGGAAATAGCGGTGGACAAAGAATTTGGCAAGTATGATTTGTGTGAAAATGAAAAGATTAGAATTGCTGCTAGTGCTCTAAATGGATTTGCATTAAAATGGTGGAATAATGTTTTCAGAAAAAAAGAACAACCTCATAACTAGAATGCCATGAAGAGACTCATGAGAGATATGTATGTTTCTGAATATCATGCTTATCTTTTGTGCAGTAGACTTCAACACCTGAAACAAGGAAATAAGACCATTAAGGAATACTTTAAACAATTTTAAAATTATTTGTTGCGTTGTGGTTTAGATGAATGTGAGGAAGCTACTGAAATTCGGTTCTTAAGAGGGCTCAATCAAGAAATTCAAGACATTCTTGTTATGAAATATATAATTCTCTCTCTCATTTGGTAAAACTTGCATGTAAAGCTCAAAGTCAGATTTTGGAAGATTTGAAAATGCTTGATGATAGAAAGAAAGAGAACAAACTTGAAACATTTGATTTGTTAAAAGAAGAGTTTTCAGAAATCTCTCCTTTAAAATGCGAAGTAGTAGATAATTCAGTGAAAAAATCGCATGTTCCCGCGTCTCCTTGTGTGACTAACCTTTTGCAGGAGATTGAAAATAATGATGATATTGATGTAGATGTGGTCGAGCATGGGGCTTTCCCTTCGAACAATGTGCTAGATGTCATTTCACCTTTGATCGCCACGTCACAGGCACTGATCGTGGTTGATGGCAATTGCGCCATTGCTGGCCCACGGTCCATTAGAAATGAGAAGTTAACCTTTGGAAAACTAGCACCACTTGAAGTAAATGATGATGACATATCCATGATTATAAAAGAAAAGCTCATTCTTCCATGGTTAAGCGAGCATGAAGAAATAGTACTTACAACACCTACACTATCTGAGAAAGACATTGAAGGTAATTATGGTGTTGATTTGGTTGTCTTCCAAAAAAAGGTGAGTCATCATGCTAATGTGCATGTTCAAGTGGGAATTTCTTGTTCTAAAATTAATTTTCTTGACGTGCATAATTTTGAATTGATTACTCATGGAGAACCTTTGAGCAAAACATTTCATGATAAATCTTTGTGCTATATTATGTTTGATAAACCCATTGAACTGTTTAGTGTGATTGAGAAGGTTGCTGAAAATTCTTGTTTGAACTCACTAGTTAGTACATCTTCTTGCACTTATAAATTCACTTTGATTGGAGATTATGATATAGATAACAAGTTTTATGTATATCGAATTTGTATCGTAAATGATATGCTTGTTGATTTCACATTACATGATTACAACAAACCAACCACTTTGCCATGTTGTGGCAGCCTTGATATGAAAGAAAGAGAAGATTCTTGTTGCTCTTAAATTAATTTTTCATATGACACATGTAAATCACTTGTTAAAAATCTGCATGGCTCAGTTGAATATTGGTTTTTTCCATACAATTTGATTCAATGCTTAGTAAAGTTGAGAACAACTTTTCCTCAAGGAAGGGAGAATGATGTGCATATATGGTTTCATTCAGATACATTCTATGGTTACTGCTGTATAAAAAAACCTTGTGCAAGACAATGAGAATGATAAAACAATTGATGCATACATATACCATGCATATACGTTGTTCTTTTCCTTGAGCACATTTTCAGATTGTGAAAAGTCGAGGACGACTTTTTGTGAAGAAGGGGAGGATGATACAACCATGGCACTTATGCATATATCCACTGCTCCAAATCTTATCCTCTTAAGATTCGTCTTAGTTAAAAATAAACAAAAGGTGAATTTGTTTCTTACTGAGCCTCAAATTATAATAAACAAGAGTATGATGCTATCTAATGAGAATATACATGTATTCAAATTTAAAAAAATTTCAACAAGCTTTGTAAAGGAGTTCATCATGAAGTATGTGGGCCAAGCTGAAACAAGGAAGTCCTCCATGTTATGGAATCCAATTCGTCTTCCAGAAGTAAGTCAAGAATTGATACCATACATTCTACAAAAATATCAATTGGAGTCGAGGACAAGTCCAAATAAAGAAAGGGAGGATGATGAGGACATCTCTACCTCGGATACACCCATGGGACCAACATTCAAAGACTCTCCTAGTGATCGGCGACAGTCGACCAACATTCAACGACCAATTACACGGACTCATGCGCGACAACTAAATTATCAGATAAATTCATTCCAAGGGTAGCATAATTTTACTTTGAAGAATAGACCGCTACTTAATAATATTCTTATACTTAGGAACCTGGGCAAGGATAAAAAAGAGAGCATTAATCCGCCAACACAAGTCATAAAGCAAGGTGGGAACGCGAAGCAAGGTGGGAACACGAAAAGTTTCAACTCGGCCTCCAATGACCAGTTAGAAATTAAACGCTCATAGAGAATGCAAACGGACTCCGTTTGGGGCGTGTGAGCACTTGATGGAAAGGAAATTTCGTGCTCTTTCCAATGGATCTGGCTTCACTTTCAAATTCTTAACGAGCTGGCCATAGCAGTCCAAAACGTTCAGCGGTATCAGTCTCTTCGGGTGCTGCGCCACCTTTAATTTTGGGCTGTGTTCCCATGTATCTCTAGCTGCGTGAGAGAGCACCTTCTAATAGCCATCTCCCTGGCTATATATTGGACAAGTCCCTTCCATTTATCTTTAGATTAGTTGTCCCATGTGTGGAACTATATCCTTATTCTCCTGACTCGGCTAGAGCAGCAGTAAACAAGTTCAAAACCTCAACATATGCGTGCTTTATCCTTGTTCTTGCTAGTTCTTTGATTGCTTGCAAGAATAGACCTTCGTGGTCAGGTCATCCGAGTTTTGGCACGGTTGATAACAATCACGAGTGTGGTTTAGCGATTGCGGGCGCTTATCCTTGCGTGGTTCGTAGCCGGATCGTCAAAGTCATACTCCGCCGCCAAATCGAAGTTATCCCCTCACCGGAATGTCGGGCCGCCCGTGTGTCCATCATATAGTGTGGTTTTCTTACTGTTTTATTGTGGAATTATTATTGGCATGTATTGTTGCGTGTGACAGAAAATATTTGATATGGAAATTCACTCAAGGAATTGATACTCGATGTGCCGAGGATGGATGTGCTGGAATGCAGTTGAGGAATTAGATAAGATCTCTTCTACTGAAATTTAACTTGCACGTACATGATTTACCTGCGGAATAGCTAGGTTTGACTGGCAGGATCGGCTCTGCAGGCTGCTGACCTACATAATTAGATTGAAATTGATGTCATATATACAATCTAATCATGACACGTGACTCACACGTGTGGTTGAGACTATTGTATTTTAGACTCGCGTAACTAACATGTCTGATCGTGGTTGGTGACATAGTTGAGGAGTTTTACGGTTTTACGAAAATAGGTGGGCCGTATGTAACACCTAAAATGGAGCCTATAAATTAGTCCCTACCCTCTAGTGCGATTGTGAGCGACATCATAGATAAGATAGAGAAAGATGATAGACGAGATAGGCCATGAAACCTGTCAGCCTCCACCAATAGTGGTTGGGATTTCCTAGTAGATATAGGAAAGTTCGAGATTTGATACTCGTCATGTGCTACTGTTGCACCGGATCCTGTCCCACGAGCAGCAGTCATCATGCTGCGCCCATGATTTGAGGACCTCGGAGTGTGCGCTCATCAACGACACCTTGATGTCCATCAGCGCAGTCCTGTCCTTCCTGTAGCAACCAGACGAAATACAGAACATGGAGGGTAGTACGCATAGGACGAAGAACAGGCGTTGCCATGACCATGAGAAGTAGCGCCTCATCTGGAAGAAATGTATTTTGAGGTCACGATGTGCGCCTGAATGTTCTGCTCCTTGCTTGCTGTGATGTTTGTCTACGGTTAAGCTAGCTCGACTTGGTTAACACGGTTGATGCCATGGTCAAAGCATGTATGCTTCACTACAGGAATCCGACTTATTTACGTCGGCCAAGCCAAAAGGTTGGACTACAACTTTACCATTGGCATTTGTTTACTTGTTGAATGAACATCTATTACTAAATTCCAATACCATCGGTGAATGACACAAGAGTGCAGGCCAAACTGTCAAGAATTAAAAGTACATAGCCTGTTCGAGCTCGACATTCTACTAATCATAAAGTGATAGCTTTGCAATCACTTTTCTCACACTTGAGATAAGTGTATCATGAACCAGCCGTCAGTTGCACCACTTGTTGCATTTGTAAGAACTGGTAAGAGCTTGAAAGATGTGGGAGTTGATAATTTCCAACCATAGTAGTTTCTTGGGATCACATATATTTGTGTATTTCCTCGTTTACTACTAACCATGACAGATCCACACAGAAATAATGACTTCAAGCAATATTGTGAGAATGAAACAATCATCACTCCTCGCAACAAGCAACTACATACATCGATCATGCGAGATTTGTACCACAGTTTTTCCATAGGAGCTCTCTTTGTGTTTGAAAGGAATCGGATGCCCAAGAGGGGGGGTGAATTGGGGTTTTAAAATTTTAGTTTCTATTCAGCTTTTGCACTTATATTCAGAGTCTAGTTAAATGTGGAAGCTAAAAATAAGTCTTTGAACACAAGTAACATATCTAAATGATAGCAATCCTAGGGTGAGAGCAAGCCAAAAAGATGTGAAACGACATGATACCTCTGTACAAAAGGTGGCTTAGGTGTTTTACGAAAAAAGTCTTGAATAATTTTCCTAGTGAGTTAAAAAGGCGATTTTAATAAACATCATTTTTAGGGGCTCCAATCATGTCCGGCTAAGTCATTCGGTCAGACGGGACTGTTCCGATCGACCCTGGTGAACTATGCTCCCTGGCTCGGTCATTCAGCCAACGGGACTGTTCTAGCAATCTGTCGTCGTACTAAGTTCGGAACCACAATCGTCTCACGACTGGTCCCAATAGTAAAATCTGAAACGGCGGTCCTTTACCAAATTATTTTAGAAGAACTCTAATTTTTATAAAAGAAGTGGCTACCATATGAACACTCGCATCGCGTGCTCATGACCACGAGCATGGCTGTTATGACAATTTTAACTCTGCAGAGGGGTACACTTTACCCTGAGAGACTTCCTGCTAAAGCGTTCAGCCACAAAGTCCTCGGGCTCTAACTCGATTGCTTCTCGCCAGGAGGTCGCAACAGAGCCAGAGGACCAGGACCTGAGGTTGTACTGTAAAGCTAGGCTCGTAGGTTCATAGGATAAACAATCCTTAGACTAGGAGCGAACAGTTTTAAGCCCCGGTTTACAAAATGCACGATGTTAGAAAACACTAACACGGTGCATGAAAGCACCCACTGGCTAAAAGTTCCTCCTAGTCATAATATTTGAGGGGGGAGAAGAATAAGAATACCCATACCTGGCATCGTGTCCCTCCGATGCCTATTTTCCAAACAAGTTTATAAAGACATTTCCAGTAAACATCAAATATAACATGATTTCTTTTTGCGGGCATTTCATTTTAAACAACCTAAGTCCAATGGAAAGTAGATAACAATTAATCTAGCTGCACCTAGTTTTATATTAATTGGTTGTTATAGCAATACTATTAAATAGATCTAGCTAGTCACTATTAAACTAGTTTTAATATTTTGAAAGTAGCATGCACATTTATAAATTCGTAATAAAACATTTTAATAAAAACAGACTATAGAAAATATGCGTCAAAGGACCTGCCTTGAGTTTCGGGAACCTGGTAGCGGTACTCCTCGGCGGTAGTGCCCTCCGCGGCGCGTCCTCTTTCTGACAGAATCGACCCCGCACGCGCGAATATGCCAAACAAGCCAAACATAGTACAATTAGGCTACCAGTGCAAATATTAACATTTTATTATTTCAAAATGGCTTTTGCTATTTTTTTAAAATAAAAAGAAAACCAACATGAGATGATGAACTGATAGACTAGTCCTAAAGCTACATGCTGACAGAATCTTTGATAAATAACCGGGTCTCATAATTAAGCGGAGACAGCTCGACTAAATAGACGTGAGCTACCCGAAAAAGGATGGGGTGCTCACCGGGGTTCAGAGGTTCTTGCGCAGCCCCGAACGGTCAAACACCGGAAGAACAACGCGATGCAGCAGCGAGGCGACTCAGTGTGCTGCGACCAAATCCAGAATATGAGAGGAGAACCCGGGATGCAGTGGCACGAAGAGAACTGACGATACTGACCGAAGTCGATGGCAGCGATATTGCGCGGCCAAACAGGGGCAATGAAAAATGGAACCTCAATGGTCCTAATATAAGCGCGCGACGGCGATCATGGCATCATTCACCTCAAAATGGAGGAGGCTGCGGGGTTCTGGTGATCAACAGCGCGACGCCACAACAACAACGACGGCGACCGTGGCAGTTAGTCACTAATACATCCGCGCGGTGCTCGCCTGGAGCAATGCATGCACTGGCTTGACATTTAAGAGAGCAACGACGAGGTATCTACACACTCGCATGCAGGCAAGGAAGTGAGTGAGAAGATAGCGGGGCGAGATAGTGGCAAGAGAGTGAGATGCATGCAGCGGCAGCACACAGCAGCAGCAGCAACATGCAACGCAGTAGCATGTAGGGAGGGGAGAGTGAGTTGACAAGAGCATGCCATGCATGAATGCAGAAAGAGAGAGAGAAATGTGTGTGAGAGAGAGTGGGAGAGTATGGGAGAGTGAAAGAGAGAAAGAAAATTTATGGGAGAGAGTGAGTTGACAAGAGCATGCCATGCATGCATGCAAGGAGAGAGAGAGAAAAATGTGTGAGAGAGAGTGGGAGAGTACGGGAGAGTGAGAGAAAATTTATGCCATGCATGCATGCATGAAGAGAGAGAGAAAATAAATGCCATGCATGCATGCAAGGAGAGAGAGAAATTAGGAAAGGAGGGTTAAGGAGGGATTAGAAAAATAAGGATTAAGGCTAATGCTCAGCATCTCAAGCACGAACAAATGCCAAACACTACTAGAATTATTATTTAAAATTTGCTCAAAATTATCTTTACAAAAATTTTAAAATACTTAACATGCCAAATTAAATTATTGAAAATTTAGGATGTTACATATATGGTGCTTATATACGCATATTGATCATAACTACGGTATAACTCAACATCCAAACCTCAGCTATCCCAGCGATTCCAAAATCTCACAGCATGCAATTTTATAAACATCCATCTTGGTATCATCCATCATGAATAGATATTTCCACGGTATTATCCATCACGGACAATATAATTCCCATTGCAGAAAGACATGCTCTTCGCGGCATCATGTCGAAAAATATGATTTCACACCACACCAAAATATGCCCCTCGTGGTGCACAAACCCTTCTAGGTATTGATTCTCAAATTTTAGGAAAATGATTGATCCAAAGACACTTCGCACTTGGGCCATAAAGGGCACCCAGGTGCATGAACTTTTACCATGTTAACGACGTGTACATTGATAGTCAGGAATTGCGAGCAATCCGTCATCCTATATCCGTATCTGTAGATAACAAGGGTTCGACCCATTCGAATTTAGACATAGCCATTGCTAAGCATTTGCCAAAGACTTACTTAGTCCAAGAGTTGTTAATTAAGTTCTTAGGTTACCAAGTGACAGGGTAGGAATCATACCAAAGATAAGGGTTGTGCTTATTAACACATGTAACAATTTGGGTTATATCTAGACTAGCTTTATCAGCTTTGTTTTTAACAACATATTATAATGACAGAATATAGAGCATGCAAGTTCATAATTTAAATTAGCATAATTTAAGTAAAACTGGGTTAGAAGAATGATTCTAGAGATATTGGTTCGCCTGGACCGAGTGGGTTAATATCTTGTTCTTCGAGGGGTCCCTCTGGATCTTCTGGATCAAACGAGAAAGAACCAAATGGTACAAGTGCCTTCAGAAACATGATAGAGCATGATGCATGAGATTTAAATGGACCTACAGATATCATGGTTCAGCTAAATTTGCTAAAACCCTTATATATTTGCATGAAATGACAAGTATAACATGTGAAATAAATGTATGTGTATGCATGATATGTATGAAGTCTACCCATACTATTTCTAACAAAAAGGGATACTAATATTAGAAATAAAGCGTAACCATCTATAATGACAGAGGCAAACTTTTCTTACAAGAGAATATGGATTATATATATATATATATATATATAACATATGAAAAGGGCTCACAAAGGGTTTTTTAAAGAAATAATTTATATGCACATATTGAGATCTTCATTTTTCCTAAGTTCCAGTAATTCCCAAGTATTTCTAAAAATATTTTTAGATTTATTGGAGGTCATCTAGTATTTTTAATAAAGGAAAAACCTCTACTGGATTTTCTACTTAAAAGAAATAGCTAGCAAAGAGCTATTAATATTTTACAGAGAATTATATTAGTTGAGTATGCAAGGTAACATTTTTCCTAGGTCCCAAAAATAGTCTAGTATTTTACATAAATTTTCTATGATTTTACAAAGTCACTAACTATTTTAATAAATCAAAACCATTTTTGACATTAAATTAAATGCCAAACACTGGGAAAAATTAGTACAAACAGTAACAGGCCGAGATGTCACTATGCGGCCCAAACAAGGTCCGGCTCGTGGGAGCTTAGCACTAGCATGTGGGCGTTTCCTACCGCGGAAAGCGTAAAACCAAAAATACGCTACCACTTAACCCGACAGGTGGGGTCACGGGGCCCACAAGTCAGCGACATAGTGCTAAAGAGCAGGGATAAACGAGTTTAAACTCTGGTGGGACCCGCACGTCAGTCACACGGGGTGCATAGTAATGACCATGACGCGTGCGTGACTTCGGCGCCGTGGTTCCTCCGAGCACGAATTCCGGTGATCATTCGGCGGCGTCTCGATGGAGCTACGGGGCACTAAAATGAGTGCTGCTGATTCCTACGGGTTCATGGGACCTAGGTCTAGGACGTCCCGCCAGGGTTTCACCGGCTGAGAGCCAAGGCGGTGGCACAGTGAGAAGAGGCGGAAGATGGCCACGGCAAGCTATGGCGATGGCGTTTCATGGCGGATTTCCTATGGGCAAGAGGCCTACTAGTTTTTACGGGCTACTAGGGTTATTACCTTCTGGTTGGTTGTGGCCGTGGAGGACCGGAGGGGGCTGGCGACATGGAGGCCGGGCGGAGCCGAAACAGAGGAGATGGCGCAGGGGAGCTCCAGGGGAGGTCATGTCGATTCCGTCTAGGGGGAGGAAGAGGGCGATGTAGGGGTGCTTTAGAGGGGGGGTCGGAGACGCTGCTAACGGCGAGAAATCAAAAAGGGGGTGGTGGCGACCGTCGGTAGTGAAAATGATTTCCCACGAGCTATAGTTCAAGGAAATCCAATTAGGCTCGGCAAGAGCTAGGTGGGAGGGAAAAGAAGAGATGGAGGCCAGCTATGGAAGGTGGTGCTCACTGTGGTGGCTTGGCGACGGTGGCAGTGTTCGGCGAAAACAGAGGGTGAGGTGGGGAGAGCAGGGAGCTCGGCTCTCCCATTTATAGGCAAGGAAGGGAATGTGTCGTGGAGGGACATGGCTGAGGAAGGACGGATGTGCACGACGGCGATGAGGTCCCGTGTCCTTGCACGGGAATTCTTGAGGACGGGGGTACCATCCTTGCCACCGCCCGTCTAATGGGAGGAGTGGCCGCCCGGGATTTCATGGGGGAAGGACGACGCTGACTGGGGCGACGACATGGCGCCAATACTGGTGGCGTCGGCGTGGTCGGCGGCTAATGGCGAGGCGCAACCGGACGACGGTGGGGACGGTGCTGTCCTGGCTCGGATAGAGCAAAGCAGGGGAGTAGGGACAGAGCAGAGAAGGGGAGCCAGGAGATGAGCTTGGGTGGGCCAAGCTAGGCTGAAGGCGAGCTATGAAGCAGGCCGTGATGGGCCAAGCCGAGCAAGGGAGAGAGAGGGATTGAGGTCCAGCAAAGTTGAGCCTGAGAGCCTGAGAATTTGAGCCCAAAAGCAAAGGAAAATAGTGAGAGGCAAAAGGGGCAAAAGGGTAATTTTACACTAAATTCAAATCTTAAGTGTAAATTTGAATTGGAAAAGAAATGGATCCAAGAGGGTTTGAAGATGGGATTTCCAAAGAGTATAGTGTTGATGAACACTATTCACCAAGCTGAAATCACTATTCATGGTATGAAAAATTGGATGTACCAAAGATAATATTCTCACACATATATATACACATGTGTGATCATATACCTCAATCATACATGTATATATATGCATAGGACATATATATACATGTATATTTGTTTTATGGAGTCAAAAATATTATATTATAAATATAATCCTTCCAAAACATCAAAAGCATTATTAATAGTTAAAATTTTCCAAAATTTTACCAATCCCCAAAAATGGGATGTTACAAATCCTACCCCCCTTAAAAGAATCTTGTCCTCGAGATTCGGTAGTCCTAAAAATGCATGATGCATGCAGCTTATGTTTTTTTTAAAAATTTTGAAAATCATAGGTTGGGAAAGACTCTGCTTGGGTTACCTTCTACTATAATGTGGTTTACACTACCACGACCTTGGGTTGGCGGTGCAGATCGTGGGGCTTGTGGAGTCTTGGCTCCTCCACGAGCTGCCGATCCTGGGGTTTTTTGGGCTGGGGTAGGAGGCAGGTTGAAGGGCACTGGGGTCATCTGATTCTAGGGTAGGAGTGAGCGTAGTGCCCATTCTCGCCACATCGGTAACAAGTCACTAAGGCAAGAGGATTGCCGGTCTGTTGGCCTGAGATAGCAGGGGCAGGGGTGCGAAAAGCAGTTCTACCCTAGCGGGGAGTAGTAGGTGCAAATCTCTATGGCAGGGTCGGATTTGCCTGCCAACGCTTGACAGAAGGGTTGATGTGTCCAGTATTTCTAGAACCTTGTCCTTTTTGGGATGCTGGCTTTCTTTTCCTATTAGCTTCCAAGCCATTTCTTTCATTTTCCACAATCAGGGTTTTATGGATCAGGTGCTGAAAATTGTTGAAATCATGAGCGCTGAGCTGATACTTCAGTTATGGGTCCAATCTATCAAGAAATCAGTCCATTTTGTCTTCCTCATCAGTAGCTTCCTTTGGAGCATAGCGAGCCAAGTGGTTAAACTTGGTCAGGTACTCTGACACAGTAAGGTTTCCTTGTTTCAGCTCTTTAAACTCATCTTTTTTCATTTTCTTCACTCTAGCTGGGATGAAAGCATTTTTTAAGGCCTCCTTGAATTCTTCCTAGTCTACCTCTGGGACAGGGAGGTCGTCATCATTGCCTAGGTTCAAGTTCAAGGTAGGGGCTGAGTTTTCTGGTTGTTCAGCCTCTTCATTATCAGTTGCCACTTCGTCTCCTTCCTCAGCTCCTTCTTCGTTATCTTCATTAGCTATGGTGTTGGTCTTGGCCTTGAGGTAGTTGTCCCACCAATCTGCTACAGCTCCTTCAAGTAGGTGGGTAGGAAAGATCACTTTGTCCTCTTCACGGGTACGGGCCAGAGTTAGTTTCTTCTCCATAGTGCGTAGCCAATCATCTGTCTCTAGGGGTTCAGTGGCTTCAAAGAAAGTAGGGGGCTTGGTACGGAGGAAGTCGCCGAGTCTGGATCCTTGGTGGCCTGACTGGTTCTGTTTGCTGGTGACGAGGGCTTGCCTCAGCTGGGTCTTATGTGCCAAGATATCTTCCAAGGTTGGGTTAACTGGTGGAGGAGGAGGCATTTACCTTCGGGCATGATGCGGACTGCCCTAGCTTCATCATCATTGTGGCGACGGTTGCCGGCACCGATCCTTAGAGGGGCCTTCCTAGGCATCTGGTTGAAAAATAAAAGGGGTTCAATCTTATGTCTATATGTATGTTATGCATGTGCGATAGAACCAAATTAACAAATAGCGATAAAAACTCGTTATGTTAACAAGGCACACATACATAGAGGGAGAGAATACCATTTATTTATGATGGTATCCTACTGAGTATATTACATTATATCCTCTAGGTCACCATTAAGGCTAAGGAAGAGCATGCTCTACATCAAAAGGTTGCTATGTGAGCACCAAACTATGCTAAAGCTGAGGAAGGGTTTCTTCTAGGCCACTAGAGTTAGGCATAGTGGATTTTAGCTACCAAAATACAAGCTGATGGGATGATACAAAGGATAATTCTACAGATTATTGCGCCGGGCGGAGGTACTCCTTGTGATAGGGCAATGTCTTGTGACGTCCAAGTGCTTGCGCTTGCGTCCTCTGCATGTTACTGGAGATTCCTGGGGTGAGGTTGCTGCTAAAGCTGCTTGTGCTTGTGTAGCTTCTTCCTTGGTAAGGAGGTACAGGACTTGATAGTTGTCAGCACGGATGAACCCTAGAATCCAATACTCGCCGTGCCCTTGTCCTAATTGCCTCACGTCGCCATCGCCTTTGCCCTCGCTCTCGCCCTCATGAGCTGCACCGCCCCCTAAGCATGGAGTCCACTATGTCAAACTCGTGGATGTCAAATGAAAGCGGTGAATAAAATCTTTCCCTCATGGATTGTCTGACGTACAAGGTGTGGGAGGCAACTGAGCAAGAGTATGGAGAATCTAGGTTGGGTTGGATTTTCTTCAAGTGCAAGAAGAACATGCCGGTGAGTGGATTGCATGTACCCTATATAATCGCCCACGAGGCTCAATACAATTCATCCATTGTTCAACTATTCAATCCTCTTGCATGGTATCAGAGCAGCGTCATTTCGATGCCACCATCCAAAAAACAAAATTCCACCGTGCCACCCCTAGCAGAAGATCCCATCTCCATGATCTCTCCTAGGGTCGTGCAACCTGCAGTTATGGTTAATGTCACTAGTCATTAGATCGGTTCCAATTAGAGTTTTTACTAGTCATCTACATATCTATTTTTCTCTATGATCCCAAGATTCATTTTTTCGATCATAGATCGGTTTGCATTGCTCTACCGACCCATCGATGACTCCTCGACTCCGGACTTCACACGTTCGGTGATGACTCCTCCACCGCCCCTCTCATGACGTGCGGTGACTAGGAGCTCGCTCATAGAGACCTCCTCGACGGCATCTGAGCGCCGCATATACCTGTCGTCATCACGCCAGATCATCATCGTTAGCCATATCGTCCAAGAGCCTGAGCCGTCGTACTCTCCAAGAAGCAAGCTATCGTTGTGTCACCTTCCTAGACGGAAGTGTTAGCGTCCGTAGCTATATTCGTTAACGTTGATCGGGTCCTCCTCTACCTCTCCTTTGAGCACAACTGCCAGCATCTCTCCTCATGTACCAGTACATAGTGCTACACACCCCTTCTGCATCACACACCGTGATGAGGACATCGCTGCTATGAATACACCCATGGGTCGAAATACAAACTTCTATGTTCGCCAAGCAACATTCATAGAAGGATCAATTACCCGAGCACGTGTACGACAGTCGAATTATGAGGTGAACTCATTCCTGGGGTCAAATAAGTATAAAATGCAGCACAAAATACTATCCAATATTGTTCTTGAACTTAGGAGCATTGGCACAGACTAGCAAGGAAGGACTATGCAAGGTGTGAATGCAACAAGGTTCAATGTGAATGCAAAAAGGTTCGGTCCATAGAAGTCACATACGGAGTTTGTTTAGGGCATGTGAGCACTCGATAAAAAGCTTATCTCGTACACTTTCCAATGGATCCATCCTCACCTTCAAATTTATTCTGAGTTGGTCATAGCGATAAAAAAATGTTCAATGGACAAAACCAGTCTATGACACTTTGGGTGCTGCGCCACCTGCATTTTTGGTTGAGTTCCCATGTAACTCAAGTGGCTTGAGACCACCTCCTAGCAACCATCTCCCTGGCTATATGTTGGATAGACACCCTCTATTTCTCTTTAGGTTTGTTTAGATTAGTTACCCTGATGTATGAAACTTTATCCTTATTCTCCTTACTCGGCTAGAGCAGTAGTAAATAAGCTATAGAACCTCAATTTGTGCGTGTGCTTCATCCTTGTTCTTGCTAGTTCTTTGATTGTTTGCAAGGATAGACCTTCGTGGTCAGGTCATCTGTGTTGTTGGCACGGTTGATAATGACTAGGAGTGCAATTTAGCAATTGCTGGTGTACCAGATCATTGTGTGGTTTATAGCCAGATCGTCAAGTCATCCTTCGCCTAATCAAAGTTATCCCCTCACAGGAAGATCATGTATCCCTGTGTTCATCATTTGGTATCAGAGCAACAGTTGACCGGTATGTTCTTGTATCTTGTTTAGTTGTTTGATTGTGTTCTTCTTATAGTCTAGAAAATTTGCCCGACAAAAATATTGTTTTTCGGCCGTCCAAATCCCTTTGTGCCTTTCAATTTGTTATTTTTGATTTGCTACATTGAGTTTGCGTCCATTCTAGTGTTGTCTTGTTATTATTCATCTCCCCACATCAAAATCCATCCATAACACCAAAAAACAAAAATTTCAACCTTAGCCAAAAAGTCCCGCTTTCTACGGCCGCCACCAAAAAGCCATAAATCCCAATTGGATCATCCTTTTTGAGTGAATCCAAAAGAAGCAAATCCAAGACTTGGTGTTTTATCTTGCTGTCAATTTTCACATACACATATTAAGACACTAAGGAATTATGAATGTTTGATTCAGACCTGTTTGCTGCCCTAAAATTTGAAGTTGTGCTTATTTGTGAATTTTGTGCGAATTTTTTGCTCGGTTTTTAGAAAGTTGGCCCCAAATAAAAGTTGTTGAAAAATCCGTCAGGAAGAAGAGAAAAAAGAATAAGTGAAAAAGAGACATCTGAGCAAAAGTTACAGCCAAAATACTGATCTACTGTCTAATGGACAGAAAACAACAAGTTACAGAGTTGAATCAAACTTGTGCTTTCAGGTTCCAAATTACATAGTTTTGTCTCTACCACTTGTATCCACAACTCTGCACTTAATTTAGCCTATTAGTCATCCTTATTTGATCGGCAACATAGGCTAAGTGCTAGTTTCGAACAATTACTCAATTCTATGCAAATATGCAATTAGCTGATTGCTTTCCATTGCTACTTAGTACATAGCCTGTCCGAGCTCCACATTCTACTAATCATATAGGTGATAGCTTTATAATCACTTTACTCACACTTGAGATAAGTTTATCGTGCATGAATCAGCCGCCGGTTGCACCATTTGCTGTATTTGTAAGAATTGGTAAGAGTTTGAAATATGTGAGAGTTGATATTTTCCAACCATAGTAGTTGCTTGGAATTCACATATATTTATGTATTTCCTTGTTTACTATTGACCATGATAGATCCACACGGAATAATGACTTCAAGCAATATTGTCACAATGAAACAATCATCACTCTTTGCGACAAGCAACTACATACATTGATCATGCGAGATTTGGACCACAGTTTCCATAAGAGCTCCCTTCGTGTTTTAAAGGAATCAGATGCCCAAGAGGGGGTGAATTGGGGTTTTTAAATTTTAGTTTTTATTCAATTTTTACACTTGTGTTAAGAGTCTAGTTGAATGTGGAAGCTAAAGGCTAAGTCTTTGAACACAAGTAATATATCTAAATGATAGCAATCCTAGGGTGACAACAAGCCAAAAAACATTAGATAGACTAAATTCACAATTTAGCACAATCTAGATACTAGGAGATCTAAATTAAGAAGATCAATACAAGTATTAGGATACTAGCAATCAATGCATAGAATGTAAGTGATACAATCAACTCATATGAGATGGCATGGAGTAAATGAGAAAGAGAAGAAAACCACAAATGACAAGATTTCTTTTTACTATGGTGCTCGGAGACTTGCCGGTTCCCCCTAATCCACGTTGAGGTTTGATCCCATGCAAGGACTGGCTCCCTCTTGAGCCAACCGTCTCTTCTCGACTATTGGTTGCTAGTTCCTCCTCTCCAGAGATGGCAAACACTAAT
Organism: Olyra latifolia; assembly: GCA_036346145.1. Classification (NCBI taxonomy): domain Eukaryota; kingdom Viridiplantae; phylum Streptophyta; class Magnoliopsida; order Poales; family Poaceae; genus Olyra; species Olyra latifolia. The sequence continues at coordinate 43,738,369 of CM070526.1, forward strand.
GCCACACACATGATTTGCTCGGGTCTCCTTGTGAAGGTCACCGGCGCACGATGCCTCCCATGCCGTCTAGCTGCCGGAAAGCACCAAGAATAACAAGCACGAAGCGGATTGATCGCACCGGATCAAAGAACAAGAGTGATGCACACAAGACTCACTTGATCCCTCACTCTTCTCTCTAGGAAATGATCTAATCACACACATGATGGTGCTTTCCCCCTCTCTAACCCTTTCTTTCTTCTTTTGGCTGGACATAACACATAGGGGAAATTCCAAGCCAAAAATCCCTCTCAAAACACCAAAATCCGAGGTTTAAATACCCCTATTTTTGAAAACTAGCCATTAGGCAAAAGTACCCTCACAAGGCAGTGTGGGGTCCATCCTTTCCCACCACTTGATCTGCACTAGTCTCTGGATCGGTACGCTAGTGCATGCCATTTATATAGCCGGATCATTTCATACAAGCAGAAGACTTAAATAAATTAAGTACCTGAGTTAAGCCTGAAGGCTATTAAGTATTACAACATGGAACATTGGCCCAAATAGTTCAAGGACAACAAGAACAGAATGCAATGATAATCAAAAGAACATAAAGATTCTCTTGCCAGCTATGCCCTAACAAACGACTAGGGGTCACTCTAAGCCTCATCCTAATTGTCCGCATACTCCTAGGCTCCATCTTAATGACAGGCATAGGGGTCTTGCTCATACTCATCTTCTAAAAGAGCGAGCATGTGCGAGGTCAGTGCACAACCAAACCGCACTGGCCAGTTAAGACCTAACCTAATGCATTTAGTGATAGAGGTTCCAAAGAAAAGGTTAGGGGTTTGTTTATTTGCAGAAAACAAGTTTCGTAAATCAAAACCTATGACTTAGCAATTTTAACCCAAAGTTCTACTAATCAATGATTCATGTTTCAGTTTCCCATTTCAAATCCCAATCCCAACTACTCTTCCTCCAAACACCCACCATCATCTTCTGGGTGTGGCGCACCCATTGTGAATCATATGCGTCACGAAGTGCCCATTCTTCCCTAACCAAGTTGCCAAGTCCGCACTAGAGTCACAGCTCCTTGCGACATAAGACCTAGATCATCCATCCGGATGACGACATGAGCTTGTCTTCGCCTTGGACTGGGGTTTACCATGACGCTATCCAGCAAGCCACTAGGCCCCATGTCTGCACTACCGCGCGATGGTAACGCGTTGTGGTGCTAGGAACCAAATCCATGGTTAGCGACTTCCCGCTGCGTACCTTACAGCAAGCCCGTCTAGTCCACTCTAGGAGTCACTTCGGATCCGGCCAGTCCACACTTATCCATAACCACTTCCTTCTTCCGCTATCGTTCTTCCATGTGCCCTACACACGTTATGACGTAACCACCTAGTGGCAGCACTTGGCAGTGACGCATGTTGCCCCATGCTCCTCTCCACACCATGTTTGAATGGATAGCCTTCTTCACACCATGTAGCCGAACTACTTCTCACCCTTATCCATATGCCGGAATGTATCCACATTTCAAATCACACACACACTGGCATGCCAGGCCCAATTTCTAGTTATCCATGTTTTAATTAACTAATTAAATTAACTAGAAAACTCCTTTTTAACTACATAAAAAGGATGGTTGCTTTAACAGTGGTATTAAGTGGTGTTGACGTACCAACTCATAATTTTATTGGATCTAGCGTGCTATGAAGTATTTTCCAGAATTTTTCCAAAATTTATCTTAGCTAATTTCTATTTTTAATAATCCTAAAACATTTACTGGATTTTCTAAATAAATAAAAGCTAGAAAAATTGGTTGAAACAGTACTGGGCCGAGCCCAGACTATGCGGTGGCTAACGCGCGCGTGGCCTAGTTGGGCCGTGGTTGGCTCGTGTGGTGCGCGTTCGCGCTAGTGCGTGAAGCAACAGGGAAAACATACACCCGGGGATTACGCTTCCACTTAGTCTGACACGTGGGGCATGGGAAAGCCTGGTGACGGTGACTCGATTCGCCGTGAGCTAATCTAAGGTGTGGATGAGCATCAGGTGGTCCAAAGGGTCCTTATCGAGCGAAGAATTGGTTAGGGGAACGACCAGAGTAGGTGGTCGACGACGAGTTGGGCGACAGAGTGTTGTGATCATCGCGGTGAGGAAACTCCCGCGACGATCTTGCAAAATTAAGTTGGGGGAAATTTATTGGTGTCTTAGGGATGCTTCTGGTAAAAGGAATCGGATAGATTCTCACCAGGGAGGGAGAAATTGAAAAGGGGGTGATTCGGGCAGCCAAGCACCGGCGGGGAGGGAATCTGAAATTCCGGGAGCTACAGGCTTACCCGAGGCAATTCCAGTGAGAGTGAGGAAGGCTGGGAAGTGGGTGAGGAGTGGTCACGAGCATAGAGGGCAAGGAAGTCCAACGGCGATGAATTTGGCGACTTGGGGGCTACGGCGGGAATGAGCAGAAGGGAAAAATGGGTTCGTGAGCTCGTCGGCTATTTATAGTCCGAGGCGTCACATGGGACAGTGAGGGAGGATGTGCGGGGATGAGGGTGAGGCATGGCTAGGCGCATGGCGACACGATGGGCAGGCGGCGCAGCAGTGGCGACAGGGGCGGAGCGGCGGATCGCAGGGGCATGTGCGGGGCAGAGTTGTGCGACGCGCTGCGTGCGGTCAAGCGCGAGGTGACAGGACAGAGCAATCAGTGGAGCAGGTGGTGGGGGCACGCAGACATGGCAGCAGCATGCGGGCTACGGCCAATGCCGGGGTGTGGGCGTCCCAAGCACGTAGGAAGCTGCGGCCACACGGAGGTGCGAGCAGGGAGGAGGCGTCACCGAAGGGTGGCGTGGTGGCGAAGGGGCTGCTAGCACGGCGTAAGGACTGATGGTCCGAGCGCTGTGTTGTGGCAGAGCCGCGAGGGTGGAGAGCCGGAACCCAAGCGGCTGGCTCAACCGATTCAGCTCGGCCTGGCTGGGCCGAGGGCTTTGCTGGGCTGGATGAGGGGGCCCAGGCCTAAAAATGGGTTGGACCTGATGAAAGGAATCCATTTTGGGGATGGATTCAAATTGGTGTATTTGATTTTGAGAACTTTTAAATTTGAATTAAAAGAGTTCTATGTTGGCTGTGTTATGGGGATATATGCGTGTATGAATTTAAGGTTAGAGAGTTTATCAATTAAATATGAACTTGGGGAATAGAACCCTAGGTGCACTTAATTAAATTTTGGAAGGGTGGTTTTGTTGTTTGACTCTTAACCCCAAAATTTGAAAAGGCACCTATAGATCTTAGGTTAACTATTGATGTGGGTGTTTCTATCTCCAATTGAGCAGCATACTATTCAGGATTAAGCCTATATGTATACATACATACATATATATATATATATATATATATATATTAGAGACATACATGAGGTTAATTTCATACCAAAAGAATTTGAAAATTTAAATTGATATCTATATGCATGCTTAAGTTCTAATAGCTAGACTAGAACTATTATAGGCAAACCGGTCCACCGCAACCCTATCCACACCGGACCATCCAGCACAATGCCCTAGAACATCGACTTCAACGCATTGGACTGACCACTCCATGGGCCGGACCGTACTCTACAATACATCAGACCGCCAGCTGCAACGCACCGGACCAGATAGTGTCTCATACAACGCTGGACAAAGTCCTTTAGAGCGTTGGACCATGCCCTACAGTGTGCCAGACCGTCGCCTATAGTGTGTCGGACCGTCACCTTGTAGTGCATCGGACTATGGGTGGAAGCGCGCCGGATCGTGGCCTATAGTGCGTTAGACCGTGCTCTTGGCTGGTCCTCCCCACAAAGCCTAGGCCAGACCGAGCTCCAGAGGGACTTTGGTTTGCCGCAGCTTCACACCGGACCAAGAACAGTTCGGCCCACACGGGCCGTCGGACAAAAAAACTGAAAAACGACATAACTCCTAGATCGGAAGTCGGAATTAAGTGATCTTGCACTCTACGAAAATCTTAAAACAAGGGCTATACAACCCACAAGGTTACACCAGCTAAACCCAAAGAAGAGATGCAGGAAACCTAATCAAACAAAACAGGTCCCAATTCGCACACAATCTGACATCTTCGACACCTCTGTCTCGCTACACACCTTCGATACTCCCGACACCCCACTAGGCTCAACTAGGGATAAAGCAAATGATCTATATGCACATGGGATATGGACGCCAAAAGATATTTATATTATTTTTCGTGGCATAACAATCAAACAATTCAATAAATCTCCAATCATCACACAATGTGCACATGAATAAATATTATATGAAGGGCACATGTACATTTAATAATTACATCATATGTGAAGTAATCGGTCCACTAAAAGAGAGAAAAATAGATGCAGGGATTGATATAGGAGACATCACATCATATATTAAACTCCACTTCAATAGTGCATATGAGGATATATAATTTAGACATACATACACAAACACAATTAATAGCATGGTGAAGTTTAATTTATGAATCACATGAATATGGATAATATGAGCCTACATCCATATGAGGAATGCAATAATAAATATGAGTGGGTTACCATATTGCATACCTCAATTTGCAATCCATTCTATTTGCATATATGAGACTAAGAAAGATCAACAACCAAGTGATAGTCTCTACAAGATAATTAATTTGAGGCATACCTTGCTAGGATGGATAACTTATCTACTTGGCATAATTGATTTCTCTATTAGAATGAGTCCTAAAAAGAGCTTAGCAATAAACTTGTTAGTCACATTAAAGGATTTATCACATATTAGAGGTTTGTCATTGGTCAAGCACTAAATCAAGAATTAAAATATATTTGACATTTCAAGAATTAAACTATATTTGACATTTACAATGTTTGTTATTTAACAATATTTGTCATTAATCACCAAAATCACAAGGGCTAATGAACTTACAGTGCTGCAAGAATGACTTGCGAGATCAACAGAACCATTGCACCATCTCCAATGGCTACACAAGCTAATCTCAAATTTACATTGCCTCCGTTCATTGGAATGTTTGATCCTCATGCATACATTGATTGGGAAATAGCGATAGACAAGGAATTTCAAAAGTATAATTTGTCTAAAAAGCAAATGATTAGGATTGCTGCTAGTGTTTTAACTAGATTTGCATTAACTTTGTGGAAGCATATTTGTAAAAATAAGAGAAAATCTGATATTTGGAATGCCATGAAAAAACTTATGAGACTTGAATATGTTCCCATATATCATGTTGATATTTTGTACAATAGACTTCAATGCTTAAATGTAACACCCTATTTTTTTTCTTACGATAAAAATAATGATTTGTCCCCTGCCAACACATTACTTGATGTACTTCAATTAATTTAAAACCACATTACGAGCTTATAAGCCCTTGACAATAGTATTTACTATTCATAACTAGAAAATGGTCTTTGCATAAACGTATAAATCCGTATAAAAGAACTAAGTCAAACAAGCTTAAACAAAAATTTTAAACTAGAAATTAATCATTAAATTGAAATAGAATTTCAATTTATAAAAATTTAGGGAGCATAAAAGACAATGAGTAAATTTCAAAGAAAAATTTTGGTAACCATGATTTATTACTTCGATAAAACATTGTTAAAAATTAAATTTTGCATAAAAACCTAAGGATGAAAAAACAATAATAAAATATAGCAAGGATTTTCCAAATAAGGTTGTAAGCAAAGTTTACTTGCATTTAGGAATTTGAAAATTTTGAATAGAATTACCAAAATGCCCCTTTGGGTTTTATCTTTCTCTCCCTCCCAAATTCATTCTCCTTTTAGCCCAACCCCGAGCTGGGCCGGCCTTCCTTAGCCCTTCACCTCGCCCAAGCCCAAGCCGGCCCATTGATGCCCTGGTGAAGCTTCCCCGAGCTTCCTCCTCTCCTCTCCTGTTTCCTTCCTAGGAGGTGCCTGGTATACCTGAGTGTGAAGTTGAGTCAGTCAAATACTCATCACATTTGATATGAATATTGTAGACCTACGGGTCTTGGACACTGTTGAGCTCATGGGGATCACGTCTTTTAGCAAAAAGGGTGTGTCTACAGCCACTTCCCTAGGAAACGTGCGCCAGTTAAAGTATGGGCACGGGTTCACCATATGCCTAGGGATAGTACATCATAGCTATGGGTATGAGTCCGCCACATGGATGTTGGTTAGGGCCTCATGTCCATGGCGATGGAATGAGTGAACCCTATGAGTATGGATCATGTCCTATAGAAATGGGAATGAGTCCATTGAAAGTAATCCCTAGTTTTTGGAACAATTGGCATATATGCCCTAGTACGTCTTTGTTTTGTTGAAAGGCTAAGTCTCAAGGCTTTTAATTTTAAAAGTATGGCGTCTCTAGTTTTAAGCAAACAAAAGAGCCTAGCCTCCACCAAATAGCCTAGCATTGTTATGTTGCATTAGGTGAGGTTTTGGCTCGCGAGTGTGGTTTGATTGCGCGCTCACCCTCACACCCACTCACTTTTTAGGCAGCGTAGAGAAGGGACTTGGCCTGGATGATATCGACAAGGAGGAGAAGGGCCGGAAGAATGACGTAAAGGCCAGGTTTTAGGCGGGACTCCAGTCGCTTGTCTGATTAGGTTTGGCATAGCCTTGAGACTCGACTCTTCTTACTGTTTCTGTTTTGCTAGACTCTAATAAGAGTTCATTTTGGTTTTGTAGATTCGATCTTTTTGGTCTGTTAAAATGAGCCAGGTTGTAATTGAACTCTATTGAAATAATAATCTTTTATCGCATGTATGAGATGATTCTAGCATTTTGTATAAGGTGTCGTGCTAGCAAGACAAGATCCTGGGCTAGCACAGTGCACCGAGGTTCCCGGAGATCGGGGCCGATAAGCGCTGGTATCAGAGCATACATTCTGTCATGTTGAAGATGTTGACAGAGTACCCGGCGCAAATATCCAAATCCCAAAGCGTCTCCTATAGCTTTTTGAATACCACTAGAAAATATGGAAAGAAGACCATACCAAAGTCCATTCCTTTCTGGCTGGTAATGACCTTTGCCTCCCCAGTATAAGGGATGTCCCTTTTTACTTCACCTTAGAGATATCCCATCTTTCGCTGACTTTTGTTGAGCGGAAGGCTACTCGGCATAAGATCACCCACCTAAGCAACCTTCATGAGACAAGACCATACTCAACCCTATTCCGCTTCTATGCACGTCAAAGACCAAAAAATAACTGTTTGGTAGGGCCACTGGCATATATTTGGGCCATAAGGAGCTACCCTCGACGACGTCATTAAGGAACACCAGGAGTACCAAAAAGGTTTTGAAGCCGAAGGACCCAAAGCTTCAACTACATCTCCATTCTAGGATCGACAAGCAGCTTTCCTAGAGCATAAAGTTCTGACAACCCAACCAATATTCTTGACAACGACACTAGCTAAGTCAAAATAGCTAAAACACTCACGAGGATCACTAACCCTATTGTTTTGCCACTAGGAACTGTTATGCCAACTGTATAACCACCTAATCAACAGGAGGTATCACCCCTAGTGCTTTTGAGGCCATAGACTTTGCACTCCCTACGGCCGATATCCCTATTGTCATCCTAGTTTAACCCTAGTATCCTTGTGTTGTGCAAGCCTACAAGCAGTTTCCCCTACCACTCACATGAACCGTCTGCGAGCACGTGAGTTGCCTATAGCTTGGTCAGCCTAGTCATAGCCATATAGATGTTGGGACAAGATATTGCCTCCATCCCTTACAAGATAGACTTTTTTGTATTAATTTGGATCACCTGATTTCCTCTTGAATATTTTAAATTACCAATCCATAATGGATTAGTTGATCCTACTAGGTCTCTAACCAAAAACCTTACTTATTTTATAAATGTTTAACTTATCTGGGATTTAACAATTTTTACAGCTAGTTCACTCTTCCTACCCAGTTGTTTTTCCCTCATATCCATTTTCATATAACTTAAAACATGTGTTGTTTCAAAAGGGAAACCTAAATCGAAGGCCTACCTGTGGACAACATGGGTCCCGGGTATTCGGAGACAAACGATTGGACGCACCACCTCCTTGGGCCAAGTCGTGTGGATCTTCCAGAAGACGGGCTTGGTGGACGGCTCGGCCCGACTCGCTCTATTTGGAATAGCATCCTAATTCTACTCAAATATGTGGAGATAAGCGTAGTCAACTCGGCCTTATCCCTTATCTCCCTAATACGGACTAGAAAACCAATCTATAACCTACCCCTTACACTATATAAAGGGGGTCGGGGTCCCTAGTTCGACATCTGGATCCCACATCTACATCATACAGATCACCATCTGTAATCTCGTGCAATCTTGGCGAGAACATACGGTCATTGTGATCATCTTTTGATCATTGTGATCGACACCCCATAATACAAATCCACGAGCACAGGAGTAGGGTATTTCCTCTTTACGAGGGCCTGAACCTGTATAAATCCTACCCCCTGTGTTACCATCGAGTTGTGATCTTTCGTATAGCCCTATAAAATATATTGCCGACGCAATTAAATCGACGATTAACACGCCGGTAGGGGCTAGCGTCAAGATCGATTTAAACAACCGATGGCCGATTGGCGAATTCGTCTTCATCTACGCCCCCGGCCAAAGTTTCATCTTCCGAGATCTCGGCTTTCTCGCCAATGATTTCGGAGAACTTCGGTTATGTGAGCCGGATGACGTTCGGCCCACGTACTACCGGGGAGGCTGCACGCGACTCCAGCCGAACTACACCACTTTAGGTTGCCTCTTTCGGATTCCAATCCGGGAGAAATCCAATCTGACAACGACGATTCCTACTGCCCCACTGCAGGGATTCCCTTCGGTTTCAGTCGAGATTATCAGCCTTTGGTTCTGCGTGCTCCTTCCACTGATGAAGAACCAATCGACGATGCTATTCACGGCCTGGATCGCGATCAGATCCAATCGGGAACTGCAACTTTTCTATTGTGCAATACCCCGTTCGGATTAAGAAATTTGGCCACTGTTTTTCATGAGATAACACGCCGCCTTTTCAGTTCGGGCTAAGGGATGGAACCCAACAGACACTTATTGGGACGAGCTTCCCGAGTTCTGGCTCGGGGATAACACTAACCGGATCGACTTCCCGAGTGGACACTAGGATGCCGCTCGGATTAATCAATTCGACTGCTAGGTTCCAGCAGATTTGTTCTATCGAAACCTCAGTCGAGTCTCTATCTGCCAAACAATTCATCACGGGAAGTGGGAGTTATAATCATCCCCACCGATGAGCCAACAAGTCGGGATCAGTTAAGCCTCTCTTACTCAGAACCCAAGTCGGAGGGGAGCATCAACGGATTCCCAAACTTTCCCGGCGTTTACGTGGTGGATGGACAACCTTCCGGGTCGGCCCCGCGCCCAGATAAAGCGGGAGCCGGGCATACCCGCGGAGGAAGAGAAGATCTGCACGATAGATTGCGCGGTCGAGGGAGTGAAGTTCAAGAGGAATTACTTCAAGTCCGTATGGGAGATCACTCGGTCTTCCGTACGCCACAACAGAATATCCTTGCATGTAAGACCATCTTGGACAACGTTGGTCGGTTACTCGAGGAAAACAGTCCCGCAACGCCGATCATGGAGCAGATTAAAGCCATGGTGACGGCAGCGGTTGTCTAGGGTACTCGGAATGAACAAAGCGACTCAGCCAGAAGCCAAACTGCCACGCGTAACACTCGGCACAGTCGGCCCACACCAACTCGCGGGGAAGACGCTTGCCCAAACTCAAATCGCGACCTTCGCCTCGACATCGAAGCTCGGCAGAGGGAGCGAGAAGAAGATGGCGATCGTCACTACGACTACGCTGTGCATCGTGGTGATCATCGTCGAGAAGACCGGCGCCGCACTCCGCCACGCCGAATACTTCCCCGACAGTCTCCTCCCCCTAGGGACGGAATGATTGATGGGATCAAAGTGTTCACACCCCGAATTTGTCAAGTCAACTGGCCTGAAGGGTTTAACCCTAAGGGAATAGTGAAATTTGACGGGGGGCGCGAGACCCAGAAGCTTGGTTGCAGATCTATTCTCTTGCAATCAAGGCCACGGGTGGAGGTTATGATGTGATGGCGAATTATCTACCCGTCATGTTGACTCCCCCGGCTCAGGGTTGGCTTGCAGGCCTTCCAGAGAACTCAATCGGATCCTGAGGAGAGCTTTGCGACCAATTCGTCACCAATTTCCAGGGCACCTACGAGAAGCCTGGGGCCTAATGGGACCTTTATCAGATTCATCAGAGAAAAGATAAGTCGTTAAGGGATTTCATTCGGCGTTTTACAAAGAAGAAAAACATAATCCGAGAAATTTTGGAAGCGGTCGTTGTCGCAGCTTTCCAGAAGGGAGTTCGTGACCCCGACTTAATCAAAGAGTTGTCTCGGAAGCCCTGAACTATTGTCAAAGAGATGTTCGCCCTAGTGGATCGGTATGCCACCGCCTCGGACGCTCTCGCCGAGCGCCAAGAGGATCACCCGAGTAAAAACAAAGGCAAGAAAGACAAGCCCAAGTCATCTTCCAGGAAGGACAAAAAACGGAATGGTGAAGAATTGGTGGCAGCTGCGGATCATGGTCGGCAGGGGCCGCCTCGGCCCAACGGCTACAATAAAGTGATGGAGGCACCGTGTCCTTTCCATCCAAATGGAAAGCATGCGGCAAAAAATTGCAATGTCCTGAAGAGGTTCGTTCAGGAGCACAACAAGGACACTCTGAAGGACGACAAGCAAGATGATAAGCGTGATCCTCCTGAGGGTGACGCTTACCAAGAAACTGAGTGCGAGCTCAACTACACATATGGGGGATCGGATGCATACGGATCCAAACGTAAGCAAAAGCTCACCACTCGGGAAGTCAATGCAGCTATTCCGGTGACCCCGAATACCTCTGATGGTCTGAGGTCCCGATCAAATTCGATTGCTCGGATCATCCCGACCACATCCCATATCCAGAAAGATATCCACTCATCCTAGATCCTGTGGTACGGAGCGTCCGACTTCACAAGGTCTTAGTCGACGGTGGAAGTGGGTTGAATATCTTTTTCGCCAAGACGTTTGACGAGATGCAGATTCCAAGGTCGGCGCTTCAGAAGACTAATGCACCGTTTCATGGCATAATCCTAGGAACCTCCTCGGTGCCGATTGGGAGAATTTCTCTTCCGGTCACTTTTGGCACTCGGGACAACTACCGGATAGAAAACCTTAGTTTTGAGGTGGCCGATTTCGAGACTGCTTATCATGCAATCTTGGGAAGGCCGGGTTTGGAAAAATTCATTGTCGTCCCGCATTACGCTTACCTGGCTATGAAGATGTCGGGCCCGCAGGGCGTAATCACAATCCACGGAGACGTCAAGTTTTCCTATCTCCTCGATACGGAAAACTGTGACTTAACCCAGTTAGCTAAAGTAGTTGCCGAGTTAGACACGATTCGGCAGGCGGTCATCACTCTTCATGACGAGGGCGACATGCCAAACAAGAAGCAATCTAAGTTGGGCATCAAGCCTGACGAAGATGTCAAATGAATTTCGCTCGACCCGTCCGACTCAACTAAAACGGCTCTGATTGGGACAGGGCTCGATCCGAAATAGGAAAAGGCGCTCGTCACCTTCCTCCGAACAAACGTTGCATCTTCGCTTGGAAACCGTCTGACATGCCAGGTGTCCCGAGGGAGGTGATCGAGCATTCCTTAAATATACACAAGAAAGCCAAGCCATCAAGCAACGGCTGCGTCGGTTTGCGCAAGATCGGAAGGAAGCCATCAAGGCGGAGATCTCCAAACTTTTAGCCGCTGGTTTCATAAGGGAGGTGCTCCATCCTGACTGGCTGGCAAATCCGGTACTTGTGCAGAAGAAGAATGGTACTTGGCGTATGTGTGTCGACTATACCGACTTAAATAAAGCACGTCCCAAGGATCCGTTCGGTCTACCTCGCATCGACCAGGTGGTTGATTTGACTGTCGGTTGCGAGCTTTTGAGCTTTCTAGATGCCTACTCGGGCTACCACCAGATTAGCTTGAAGGAAGAAAATTGCATCAAGAGGTCGTTCATCACTCCCTACGGGGCTTTCTGCTATGTCACTATGCCATTTGGGTTGAAGAACGCTGGAGCAACATATCAGCGTTGCATTCAACGATGCTTTCATAACCAGCTCGGGCGAAACGTGGAAGCATACGTCGATGATGTTGTTGTCAAGTCTCGAGTATCCTCCGACTTGGTCACTGACCTATCGAAAACATTCGAGAGCCTGTCGGCATACAACATGAAGTTGAACCCGGACAAGTGCGTCTTCAGGGTCCCATCGGGAAAGCTACTCGGTTTCGTGGTGTCTCACCGCGGGATTGAGGCTAACCTAGAAAAAATCAGAGCTATCATTGAGATGGCTCCCCCAACTTGCCAAAGGGATGTCCAGCATCTAAAAGGGTGCATGGTGGCACTCGGCCGATTCATCTCGCGGCTCGGCGAGCGTGGGTTGCCCTTTTTTAAACTGTTGAAGAAGCAGCAGGACAAGTTTATCTGGACACCCGAAGCACAGAAGGCTTTTGAGCATCTCAAATTGTTCCTCACTTCGCCATCTGTCTTGGCATCTCCCATATCACAGGAGCCGCTTTTGCTATACATTACGGCTACCACTCATGTAGTGAGTGCCGTAGTGGTAGTAGAATGGGAAGAGCAATGACGCATCTATAAGGCTCAGTGCCCGGTCTACTTCGTCAGCAAAATATTGGGCGAATCCAAGGTGCGCTATCCGCAAGTGCAGATGTTTTTCTGTATGCGTTTCTGATCGGCTCTTGGAAGCTGAAGCACTACTTTCAAGAACATCCAATTTCGGTGGTCACTTCCTTCCCTATAGGAGATATTCTTCATAATCGGGAAGCCATTGGGAGGATCGCTAAGTGGTCAGTAGAACTCGGGGCTTTCGAGCTCTCGTTCAAGCCACGTAGTGCTATCAAGTCACAAACACTCGTCGACTTCGTTGCCGAGTGGACAGAGATGCAGGCTCCCCCAGTCGTCGAAGAGTCCGAGCATTGGAACATGTACTTCGACGGCTCTCTCCGGCGACAGGGCGCGGGGGCTAGTATCGTTCTCATATCACCTGGAGGCGAACGACTCAAGTATGTCCTCCAGATTCATTTTCCAGCTTCAAACAACGTAGCTGAGTACGAGGCGCTCATCCATGGGATCCGTATTGCCATATCGCTCGGTATCCGGCGATTGGTGGTCCGCGGGGATTCTCAAATCGTGGTGAGCCAAGTACAGAAGGATTGGACTTGTGTCAACGACAATATGGCCGCCTACTGTCAGGAGGTCAGAAAGTTGGAAGATAAGTTCAATGGATTGGAGCTTATACACATCCTACGGTGAGACAACGAGGCGGCAGATGAGCTTACGAACATGAGTTCTAGCCGAGCAGCAGTCCCTACTGGGATCTTTGTGAAAGAGCTTCACGCCCCCTCCATCACACCGCAGGAGCAACTACCCCAACCGGATAAACCACCACCCGAATCAGAAGTGCTTGCCCTCGACTTGGATTGGATGCGACCGCATTTAGAGTACTTGCAGGAAGAGAAGCTTCCCGATGATCGAGGCTACTGAACAAATTCAACGTCGGAGTCGTACATACGCGGTACACGGAGGAATCCTATACCGCCGAAGCGCCTCTGGCGTACTTCAAAAGTGCGTATCCGAGTCGGAAGGACGCGTCCTGTTGCGTGAAATTCACTCGGGTATGTGCGGCCATCACGCTGCTTCAGCTACGTTAGTCGGCAAAGCCTTTCATCAAGGGTTTTACTGGCCAACTGCCGTCTCGGACGTAAAGGAGATCATGTGGAAGTGCGAGGGTTGTCAGTTTTTTGCTCGGCAGATTCATGTGCTAGCTCAGGAACTTCAAACGATCCCTATCACCTGGCCGTTCGCCGTCTGGGGGCTCGACATAGTCGGACCCCTCAAAAAGGCCCAGGTTGGTTTTGAACATATCTTCGTCGCCATCGACAAATTCACCAAATGGATTGAAGCTAAGCCTGTGACCAAGATTACGGTAGCTAAGGCCACCGAGTTCTTCCAGGAGATCGTCAGTCGGTTTGGGGTGCCCTCTCGGATCATTACGGACAACGGTTCTTAATTCAGAAGTGACGAGTTTCAGAGCTGGTGCGAAGATGCGAGCATAAGGATTTGCTTTGCTTCGGTGGCACATCCTCGGAGCAATGGGCAAGTCAAGCGCGTGAACGACATGCTTCTACAAGGCGTCAAGGCGCGCATCTTCGATCGGCTCAGGCCATATGCAGCAAAGTGGATGAAGAAATTGCCTTCCGTACTCTAGGGCTTCGCACAAGCCCCAATCGGGCAACGGGGCAGTCACCTTTCTTCCTTGTATATGGGTCTGAGGCTTTCATTGGGGAAGGCTTTCAGGTGGAAGAGCTAGCGAAAAAGGGCGAAGTGGGGAGCAATCCCCAGAAAAGCTTTGCAAAGTTGAACAAAAAGAGAAATTTGGAGAATGGAGTTGGGGTTTAAATGGAAGAGCTCGATTTTATAGTGGTTGAGCAGACCACGAAGGAAAGAAGAAGCGAGGAGTCCGAACCCGCGAGAAAAGAAGGACTCGAAGACAACTAACTCTTCTTGGCGAGAAGTAGGGGAAGACTCACCCGCGGCGGCTCGCCAGCCGATAAGCTCCTGTGCCGGAAGAACGCCGGCGTCGACCAAGGCTTGCAACGGCTCCTCGGTGGTGACGGAGGTCGCCCAGTTCCCCGCCATTTGAGAGAATGTGGTGGGGGATGGGGGCGGTGAGTTTGGATCTGGAGATTGGTGGCGACAGCGCTAGGGTTGCTCTGCAGCTGCGGAAGTTGGAAACCCTAGCGGGAGCGCTACAGGGAGATGAACGGACTTGGGTGCACAAGGCAAGCGTAACCGTTCAAATGTCCTGGTGTGCTCTATTTAGAAGGAAGTGGGTGACGTTTCAATTTTCTGCGCTGGGCGAGAAGGAATGAAACCTATCATCGCTTCAAGATTCGGGCCTAGACTTAGGTTCCAGAGAGCACGTCCCATGTGGGCCGCAAGCTGTACACAACATTACTCGGGTATAGGTGTTGCTCGGATCAAACCTAGTCGGGAAAAATAGCGTGCCCCCAGTCGGGCCTCATGCCAGTCGTCAGTCTCTGAGGACTGGGCGCTTCTTGGGTTATAACTCAACTCTTGATGTACCTTCTCGGGTTAATAGTCGGTCTGGCTTTTAGTCGGATTGGGCATCATGAGTTACCTCTTTAGTCGGGTCTCAGTGCCACATCTCTGGATCATTCGTCATCTTGACGAACACCACTCGGATGACCTTGACTAGGAGGCGGGCGTATTCTCCCGAGAATCACTAGCCTGACGCTGCACTAAATCAGGTCAGGGCGCCTGAACACCCTAATACACGAATTGTGACATGTCCCCTGTTGGACCGAATGTCGAGTTCTGTTAATCAGACCCGAATATCATGATTTGTAATAGGGAGGATAAGGCAGGGTGACACTGATCACTCGACTACATCCACTTTTCTTGTTATGCCTCTTTGTGGGGCCAATAGCCAGCATACCGACCAGTCGGATTGGATGCCAAACATCTTTTTAAAGGCTTGAGATTTTCACTTGAGTCCTTTGCAACTGTGTTGTTTGATCAGTAGATTACTCAGCGAGCAGAACTACGTCAACCGAAAAGAGACTGATGTCACTCGGATTACACTTGATGGGCTGCAAGCTAGACCCAGAATCAAAACAACTCAATCACAAAGCACTCGGGGGCTACTGTGGACAACATGGGTCCCGGGTATTCGGAGACAGACGATTGGACGCACCACCTCCTTAGGCCAAGTCGTGTGGATCTTACAAAAGACGGGCTTGGTGGACGGTGCGGCCCGACTCGCCCTATTTGGAGTAGGATCCTAATTCTACTCAAATACGTGGAGATAAGCCTAGCCGACTCGGCCTTATCCCTTATCTCCCTAATATGGACTAGGAAACCAATCTGTAACCCTACCCCTTACACTATATAAAGGGGGTCAGGGTCCCTAGTTCGACATCTGGATCCCACATCTACATCATACACATCATTATCTGTAATCTCGTGCAATCTTGGCGAGAACATACGGTCGTTGTGATCATCTTTTAATCATTGTCATCGACACCCCATAATACAAATCCACGAGTACAGGAGTAGGTATTACCTCTTTCCGAGGGCCTGAACCTATATAAATCCTGCCTCCTGTGTTACCATTGAGTTATGGTTTTTCGTATAGCCCTATAAAATATATTGCCGACGCAATTCGTTGACACTACCCCATAAGTTGACCCCAAGAAGGAGCATCTAGTCAAAGGAACCAAACCACAAAAAGCTATGTTTTTAGGTCACCCCTAACACCAGTAATGGTACCACTGGATCACCACAGCAAAAGGAACCTAGTATGCCTAGGTGAAGCTACTACCCTAATCACTACAAACTATCAAGAAGACACCCACTCACACGACCCTCCGTAAAGTAACTACCTTCATCACTGTTACTGCCCTCAAGGAGCTATCCACTCCTACAACCAGTAGCCCTGCTACATCCACAAACACAAGCGAAGAAGCGAAGGCTAGAAGAGACCACAATGTTCTTGTTGTGGTCTAAAGGATTACCTTGTCAATGGATGCCCATTACCCGTTAAAGATTAGGGATAAAAGGAAGAAGATAAATCTACTCGGGCTCTTGTAGGGTAGTGTGATCCCATAACAGGTGTGCCGCACCTGGAATTTGATGGCGGCAGTAAGGAGAACGTTTGGCAGAGTGCATGAAAACTGCTAGAGATTGGGAACGTTTGGCAGAGTGCCTGAAAACTGCCATGGGATGTGATTTAGATTGTGGTATGAAACTTGAACTATGATATGACACTTTGAAAATAGAACTTTGGTTAAAACTGCTAAGTCATAGGCTTTAGTTTATAAAACTTGCTTTCTGCAAATAAATAAACCCCAACCTTTCCTTTGGAACCCCTATCACAAAACTTGCATCAGATTGGGTGTTAGCTTGCTAGTGTTTGGATGACACTAACCTCGCATTCATATTCTCTTTTAGATGAAGAATATGAGCAGGATCAGTATGCCTGCCATGAAGACAAAGAACAGGATTATGCTGACAACCAGGGCGAGGCATAGGGTGTCTCTCCAGTCGAGTGCTTAGGCATAGCCGGCACAAGACCATTTGGATCTTTTGGTTCACTGCACTCTGATCTTTTGGACTTTATGACTATTTGGGGCAATGTGCTGCATTTGTAATACTTAATAGCCCCTTGAGCTTAATACAGATATTTGTGCAATATAAGACTTCCGCTTGTATGAAATGATTCCAGCTATGTGAAAGGTGTGCACTAGTGTACTGATCCAGGGACTCGTGCAGATCGTGTGGTGGGCAAAGGACAGGCCCCACAGAGCTGGTATCAGAGCATACGACTGCAGGACCCCTAGACCTTGGCCGTTAGCTTGCTGTAATTTAAAAACTAAGAAAAAAGTATTTTCGTAAATACACTATTTATAAAAATCTACTGTATTCTTTCCTCCTAAATTGCATTCCAACTCTCTATCTTTTCAGAAGATTTTGGGAAACTCTTCTCTCATATCTCCTCTTATCCCACATTTTCAGCTTCTATCTTGTCTCATATTCTCCTCACGTAAGTTTGTATGCCTTGTTTATTTCTCAAACAAGAGTCACTTCTAAATTCTCTCCAGATCCAAAGGTCTAGTTGACCCCTCTCTCTCACCATTAGAGACCTGAAGGTGAAGGGCCAAGAATCAGCTATCACCCATACAACTGACCGCAGCCTAGTTGTATTTTCCTTTATTTTTATACCGCCATGATAGATGATCGGCAAGAACTACCTTGTACTAGTCGAACTATTTCAAATTATGTATAAATGTGTCCTTTCTTCGCTTTTGGCTTGAATTTGGATTTTCTTGGATTTTATGGTCATCATGCATGCATATCACCATGTAGAACTTGCATCTAAATCCGTAGTGACTCTGCAGATGGCTCGTGGTCGAGGTGCCGTAAGAGGTCGAGGTGCCGGTGCCGCTAACAACCAGGGCCGTGGTCGAGGCCGCGGCAACTTACCACCACCACCAGCTGGCAATCCCACCACGGCACAAGTTTTGGCATACCAGGCACAGATGCTTGGTGCTATACTAGAAAGCCAACAAGTTGCACAGCAGGCTGCATAGCATCGCTAGGGATCTAAGCTGGCTGACTTCATGAGGACTAAGCCTCCAACCTTCACCTATGTCACTGAGCCTGCCGACGCGGAGGATTGGTTGATGACCATCATCCGCAAGCTGAACTTAGTTCGCTACCCAGAAGAGGACAAGGTGCTGTTCGCCACCCAACTGCTTGAAGGACCCGCCGAGGTTTGGTGGGAAAATTACTTAGCTACCCAATCAGAAGATATGGATGAAGAAGAGGAAAGGCTAATGATGAGGAAGAAGCTGAACAAGAAGATGGCGATAATGCTGAAGAAGGCGAGGACAATGTAGCTGAAGAACAACATGAAGTTCCAAACGGATAGCTGCTCAGAATATCTCTTGGGCTAAGTTTGAAAGAGCCATTCGGGAAAATTATATTCCCCGTGGAGTGCTTCGGATGAAGAGACAAGAATTCCGTACTCTGCGGCAAGGAGGTATGATGGTCAATGAATACTTGACCAAATTCAACCTTCTGGCACGGTATGCCCAGCAAGACATAGCAAGACATAGCGGACGAAGAAGAAAAGGTGGATAAATTCCTCGAGGGGATGGCCCCAATTTACCGGTCAAAGCTCATTCTGCATGACCACCCCAACTTCCACCACCTGGTGAATAAGGCTCTCATTCTGGAGAAGAAGCTTAAGGGAGAAGAAGCCAGCTGCAAACGCAAGCTAGAGGCCCGGTCCGCGCAAGGAACCAGTCGTGTAGGACCCTACCACCCTCCATACCGATCAAGGCCAGCACCCCGTCAGATAGGTTCCTCTCGACCTGGTTGGTCAGCTGAAGGTAAAGCCATTGGCACATGCTTTAAGTGCCACTTATCGGGTCACTATGCCTTCGAGTGCCCGACAAGTAATGCCCCACAGTCGCGACTCGACATCGCTCCATCTCGCGGCCAGCCTGCAGCCGGCTGAGGCAAAGGAACAATTCCACCAAGATCAACCCCTCCAACTTATGGCCGTGGAAGACTCAACCACCTCTCTACAGAAGATGCCAAGGAAATCCATGGAGTTCAAATAGGTACGTTTGGAATCCACCATAGCCCCACCCCAGTGATTTTGATTCTATAGAATCTCATTCATCCACATTTAAGGAATATGTAGATAAATAAATGCTACGGACCCTTCCCTTAAATAAGCCCCTAGTTATAAGGTCATTTGGCGGAACCCTAAGGCCACCAGATCATGTAAAATGAATAGGACCTCTAAGGATAGGGTTAAGTTCGAGTTGACAAAATGGTCACTCCCAATACACGGATTGAAAGGATCATTGGATTGGCAAGAGGCGATGGACATCTTTGAGTCACTCTAGCAAGGCCCTCACAGAGCAAGGGCCCTATAATGGATAACAGAATGGATGGATGAGTGACATAGAATTTGCACCGATATAAGACAGAACCGAACTTAGATATAATTATCTTAAGAGGTGTCTGATGGTTTAGTGCATAGTGACAAAGGCCAAGAATGTGACTGACTATCTTTTAGGTGTTAACCTCAAGGGAATAAGATCACAACCTAGCCTCATGTAGGAAAAAGATCTCTCTCTGCCACTCTCTGGATCTTTCCCTCCTTATTTCTTATTACCAATTTACCCTTGCTCTAAGAACACCCCCTCATCTCCATTCAGACAAATAGGACAAAGGAGCTTAACGCCAGTAAACAAGTACCAATAACTCACTAATAATTCAAGATAGAGATCTTCTCCTCCCAGGATTGACACTATGAGTCGACGTAATTCAAACCTACCTAGTACAACAGTACTCCCAAGATCAAAATTGTTGCATATATCCAAGAACCTATTGAAACGAATAATGGAACGCAACCTCCCAATTTCCTTCATCTCTTAGCTCTATCAAATCTCGAGGTCGAGATTTATTGTTAGGGGGCTAGGATTTGTAACACCCCAAAAAAGGGTATTTTTAAAACTTGGACCATGGCTATAAAATATTACAGTTTTGGTCCTAAATCCTCGCTCATATTTAAATCTTAAACCCAAGAATACCTTTATCATAAAACCTATATGCCCTAATTCTGAACTCTTCACCGTAACTCTGTATATATAACATACTCTAAGATTTCTGACTAATGGATACATGGAAAGCCGTGAATTTACAGCCCTATAAAATTAAGTACTTATATTTTATAGGTATATATATATATATATACGTTCATCTAATAGATAATATCCCTTTGGGTATCAAATTTTCAATCTAAGGTAAACTCAATCTCAATAATGGAATCAATGACTAGGCCCCTTTAAAGTAAACTGGAAATCATTTTTTTATAAATGAAGTTAAAATCTAGGGATCAGCAAATTTTCCCCCAAATTTTACCTTTCTCACTCAAATTCCAACCCTATTTACGAATTTCTCTGAGGTTGAACCCAATTTGAGCATAAGGTCGTTACATTTGTCCTTTGATCGGTGGACTCGGTCGACAAAGCATCGACCATGGGCCCCTCCTCATCTCTCCTTTCTTTCTCTCTCTCCCGATGAGCTCTCTCTCACGCTCGCTCTCCTCTCTTTGGCTCTCTCTTTCTCTCTCTACTCACCGCACCGGCTGCTAGCCGCATGCCACCGCCCTCCTTGGCCAACCGACGGCGCCACCCTCTGTCCCACGCACTGAGCCATCGCCTCACCGCCGCGCGCCCAATGGAGCTCCCTGACTCTCTGCTGCCGCTGACTTAAATGCGCTGCGACGCCTCAACCAGCCGTCCTCATTTTCACTCCAAGGCCAAAACCGACGATCACTCGGCGCCCTCGAACCGGCCACTTGGTTGGCCTCTCCGCTTGCCCGTGGTCTCATTAGGAAGCTCTTCCTCCCCCCGACGACGTCCTCGAGCCAATCGAGCTTGGAGGCCCTACAGAGCTCGGGAGACCGCGTGGACCGCCGCCGGCCACGTTCTGCCCCTTTCTTGATTTCTTCCTCTACGGTGAACCTCACGCCGATTCCTTGGATCTAGAGCTTCCCCGGGGCATACTAACCACATCCCTACCCCTCCCTTGTTTCAGGATTCGCCAATTTGAATCGTCGCCGTGCTCCTTGCTTGGCCGCCACCGGCCGCCACGTCGCCGGGCTGTTCGAGACCATCCCCGTCCACGCCGACCCCACCGGTAAAGTCCACTCCCTCTACCGATGCCATAGGACCCCTTTACTTGAGCTCCAAGGCCTTACCTCGCCGACGCCGTGCCACGCCGCGGCAGCCGCCGCTTTTGCTCGCCGCGCCGTCGTGGTAGGTTGCCACTGGCCTTGCCGTCTTCACTGATTGGGTGCGCGGGCCCAAGGAAAACCCATTTCCGGGTTGGGACCGCGTCGCCTTAGCCTTCCCCCGCCGGTGCCGACTTCCGTCTCGGGCGCCAATGGCTGCTGCGCCAATTGCTTAACTAGGGTAAATAAGACCCGGAAGTTATAGGAATTTAATACCAGTTTAAAATTTACAACCACCCACCTACCCTATATATATAGTTAGCTAATTAGCTTGAGTTGATGAAGGAAATACTTCAAACAAAAACTTGTTTTTTCGTATGCACCTAATCGCTAATCTATGGATAAATTACTACGGGTAGCCTTATGCATCATCCCTCATCGCATATCATATTCACACACGCTCACCCCGTTATTTCTTTGAGAATTATTGTACGAGTAGTAGGATCATGGAACTCCTTCGATAATTAGGTTAAGACCTAGAACATCGGTCACCTATCGCTAGGTTAGGCGAGTTGCCTTCCATGCATCATGCTTTCTTATTGCACTTTGTCGCTTTATTTATTGCTCTTCAATTACGTTCCGTTGTTAGACACCGAGGAGCCCAGTGTACATCCCGAAGAGCAACAGGAAGACCCTCACTACTCTCAGGACCAAGGCGAGTTAATACCTACCCTTTTGGGTGTTTCCATTTACTAGGGAGAATCTTGATTTTCCCTAGTGCGAGTTAACATGTACCCTTGGGTGTTTACTTTACTAGGGATAGTTAGCTTTCCCTAGTGCGAGTTAACATTCTAATGGATCATATTGATTCCCAGTTTTAATAAATATTTTATTTACAGTATTAAACCGCATGCTTTTTAAGTAAATATACCTACTTGTTTAATCATGATATATCATGCCTTGCCATCTTTGTTATTGTTCTACCTTGATGATATTGCCTTGAAATAATCATCTGTCCTTTGACTTTATGAATGATTGCCTTGGTAATCACCCTTGATAGCCTGTTAGGTTAAATAAAATGATTTAGACTCTTAAGTCTTGGTTAAAATCTTGCTTAGACAAAGCTCAGGTCCAATTATTAATTTTAGGCGTAGTTGCCTCGGAACGGTGAACCAACATTCACCGGACATGATAACATAATGAACTTGATTATCTGGATATTGGACCTGGCATGCCAGTGTGTGTGTTTGATGCTGATTAGAATGCGGATGTGGTCCGGCATGTGGATAAGGGTGTGAAAGTAGCTGGGCTACATGATGTGAAGGAAGTGTGAGCAGGGCTCGGGGGTAGTACGATCTGAGGCTCTGAGAGTGGACGTACCCCGAGTGCCGCTAAGTGGACAGGCTAAGGTAGAGACGAGTTCTCTCAGACGGGCTGGGGTAGAGACAAGTTCTCCCAGACGGGCTGGGGTAGAGACGAGTTCTCCCAGACGGGCTGGGGTAGAGACGAGTTCTCCCAGACGAGCTGGGGTAGAGACGAGGTCTCCCAGACGGGTGCATCGGGGATGCACAGTGGGAAGTCACTGACTATCTGCCTGCGTAGGATAGTTCCTACCACCACAACATGTGGCCATCGCGCGGTAGAGCAAGTATGAGTTGGGTTCGGGGGTAGTACGATCCGAGGCTCTGAGAGTGGACGTACCTCAAATGCCACTATACTTGAGGTAAAGGCGGAGGACGCCGTCACCTGCGGGTGATTTGGATTGCACCTACTTGAGTTGCGACCCTTAGGGTGGGCTAGCAACCCAACTTTGGACTCGGGCTCTTGTAGGGTAGTGTGATCCCATAACAGGTGTGCCGCACTTGGAATTTGATGGCGGGAGTACGGAGAACGTTTGGCAGAGTGCATGGAAACTGCTAGGGATTGGGAACGTTTGGCAGAGTGCCTGAAAATTGCCATGGGATGTGATTTGGATTGTGGTATGAAACTTGAACTATGATATGACACTTTGAAAATAGAACTTTGGTAAAACTGCTAAGTCATAGGCTTTGGTTTATAAAACTTGCTTTCTGCAAATAAATAAACCCCAACCTTTCCTTTGGAACCCCTATCACTAAACTTGCATCAGGTTGGGTGTTAGCTCGCCAGTGTTTGGATGACATTGACCTCGCATTCATATTCTCTTTTAGATGGAGAATATGAGCAGGATCAGTACGCCTGCCATGAAGACGAAGAACAGGATTATGCTGACAACCAGGGCGAGGCATAGGGCGTCTCTCCAGTCGAGTGCTTAGGCATAGCCGGCACAAGACCGTTTGGATCATTTGGTTTACTGCACTCTGATCTTTTGGACTTTATGACTATTTGGGCCAATGTGCTGCGTTTGTAATAGTTAATAGCCCCTTGGGCTTAATACAGGTATTTGTGTAATATAAGACTTCCGCTTGTATGAAATGATTCCGGCTATGTGAAAGGTGTGCACCAGTGTACTGATCTAGGGACTAGTGCAGATCGTATGGTGGGCAAAGGACAGGCCCCACATCAACATAAGTTGTGGATTTTTGGATGGACTAATCCTTGCGGTACAGGTCTTGGTGGACTGTGGTCGGTGACGTGTCGGGACATGATCTGGAGGATCGAGGGTCCAGAACGGCAAGGATGTCATGTGGGACAGTCGGACTCAGACGTGGGAACACAAGGATGACGTGGATGATGGACTTGGACCGGCATGAGGATCCGGGGCTCGGTAGGCGGTCGGGTGCATCGAAAACTTAGCGGTCAAGTCAAGTTAAGTGACAAAACCCGTGTCTGTGTTGGGTTTTGAGTTAGCCCATGTGTTTGGCCCATGTTGAGCTGTGTGTATGTGGTTTAGGCCCATGTAGGTGGCTGGTTGAGTGGGTGAATCCTAGCCCTTGATTTGGTTGCTTAGGGTTGAGGCAATAAATCAAGGGTTGTGGTTCACCTAGTGGCCCTATAAAAGAAGGGGTGGGCTGTGCTGCTTCCACCAAGTCTTGAGCTAAGGTTTTGTGGCTTGCATTCTGCTTTTTTTTGTGAGCTTTGTCCACCTAGGTGTGACTGTGAACAAACTCTCTCCAGCAATAGAAACTAGTTTCTCACATCATGGCAACATTCTTGTCTAGTTCATGCCTTTTTCATCTTGTTTCTTTGGTGATTTGGTTTGCAACGAGTTTATTTTCCTCACCTCCCTTTACATACTGCTGATTCATGATGTTATGAGGTTGCATATATGATTTGAGACTCTTGGCAACCTATTAGAAACAAAAGATCAAGATCTTCCCACTTTTGTCCATGTTGGCAGATTAATTCTTCCTGCGTAGTAGTCAGTTTATGATTTTTAGAAAAAAAATCCGAAATCCTTTCCGAGTGATTCTTGTGGGAAAAGGTGCTGACTTCCATATCTCTATGTGGTAAAAATCCAAAGTTCATTTACCACACGGTTTGGGAGCTATGAGATGAATACCAACCCCAAATTTTTTGGTAAAAGTTCATGGTAGAACCTCTTGTTCTTTCTGTTTGACTTTTTATGTACTTGATCTTGAGGTGAAATTTGGAGAGCAGCTGCGCGACTCATATATCTCCTTGGAGAAAAATCCATAAAATCATTAGAGTCACAAAATGAGAGAAATTACCTCTTGACCAAAGTACTTTAGTTCTGGAATCTTCTTTTACTTACCTGAAAATTGCTTTTGTTGTTTGGATTGTTTATCTTTTGCTAAATCCTCTTTTACTTTGATTTCTCTCTATGTGGACTCTCAACAACTAGAAATATGGCTTGAAATTTCCTCGCATTTATTCACGAATTTTTATGTGTGCATCTTAGGGTACATACAGTTGTTAGATTGTGTCTATTTTAGAGGGATGGTGGGTTCGAGGAGCACTGGTCCGAAGAAATTCTTCAAAGCTCCCATTCACCCCCCGTCTGGTCGCCTAGTTCAGTATTTCAACTGGTATCAAAGCAAGGTTGCGCTCTTTTCTTGATCTTCACCGATCTTTGAGCCTTTCCTTGTTTTCGTCTTGAACGACGGCAAATGACAAGTACTCTACGAAGCTTCCTGTTTTCTCGGGTTTGGATTTTCCTTTTTCGAAGGCTAGGATGGAATCCTTCATCATGGCACAAGGATACAATGTTTGGCTAAAAGTCAAAAATCCCTATGTGTTGCCATAGGTTGAGAAAATCACCATTCACAATCAGCCAGATGTGGAGTTGAATGCTAGAGCCCACAACATGATCATTCAGGGGCTGAGTAGGATTAAATATGAGCAAGTTGCTCATATCAAGACTGCTCACGAGATTTGGACTACCCTCGTTGCCTACCCTGAGGGGACAGTCCAGATCAAGACCATGAGGCAAGACCAGTACAGGAGAGAATACAATCACTTTGGGCAGAAGGCTGGTGAATCACTAGACGCTTGTTTCAATTGGTTCACCAAGATCCTTAGCAACCTCAGGTCGGCTGGCACCACCTACACCGACTCTGAGAATGCTCGTCACTTCTTGTCCGCATTGGATTTGAAGATTTGGGGTGTGAAGGTGACCACGATCTGGCAGGCTACGGATCTGACGACCATGACCATGGATGGGCTATATTCGAACCTCAAGACGTACTAGCTTGAGCATCTATCCTGCGAGCCCAGTCTAGTCTCTACTGCTTTGGTCACCGATCCTTCTTTGTGGTGTTCCTCGAGTTCTTTGGAGTTTGGCACTAGTTTCTCTCTTTCTGCTTTATGTGAAATGCCTGATGAGAGGCTAGATTGAGTGCCTGAGGATCAGTTATCCTTACTCGCCATAAAATTCAGCCAAGACTACAAGAGAGTGAGTGAGAGGAGAAGAGGGCCGATCAAGTGCTTCGAGTATGGTGGCCCCAACCACATTCGGGCCAACTGCCCCAGGCTATAGAAAGGCAAGAACGACTACACGGCGCCGGACAAGAACCACTACATAAATAAGAACTGCCACAAGAAGCCGGTGCCTGGAGGTGACAAGAAGCCTAAGTTTTCCAAGGGACAATGACTCTTCCAGAAGGTGTTGGCTGCCTTGGATGAGGCCAACATCTCGGACTCGGAGGAGACTTGGAGTGATGATGGAGATAACGACCAAAAGCCCAAGAACGACGACGACAACTACTGTGCCGGCATGTGCGTCATGGCCGACGAGGATGGAGCGAGAGACTCCGACCTCTACACCAACTCTGACACTGAGGTACCGACCTACTAGGAGCTCAATGATGCATTTCTAAACCTAGGTCGATTCTATGCTAAGTCTAGAGCTAGGTGTAGGGAGTTGGAGGAGGAAGTAGCTTGTTTAACCCAGAAGTTAGAGAATTTGAAGTGCTTTGTGCCGCGTCAGCCGGTTGATTCTGATGGCTGGAGAAAATGTGAAAAGCTTGTGCAGGAGTTGAATGAACTAAGGACCTTGCATGATAGTTTGTTTACTGAGTTTGAGTCACTTAGGGGGAGACATGCTAGTGCGATGCTTGAACTAGATCAGACTAAAGATGCTCTTGTTGTTGCTACTTCTGCTCCTAGCCTTTTGTCAGCTAGTATGATTGATCCCTCTGCACTGTCGTTTGCTTGTCCTGATCTTGTTGCACACCTTTCACATGACACACTTAAGGACTAGTTAGCTCAGATGAGAGCTATAGAGATCTAGGAGCACCTAAGGACCCTGTCAGTTTAGATGAGGACTGTAGCTTTGACTCAGCTTCTCCCTATGATGGCTGTTTCACTTTTAAATTAGAAAATTTAAACATAAAAAAATAAAATTGCTGAGATGAATAACACCCTGCTTGCTAGCTCTTACTGTGTTCGTTGTGATGAATTGGAGGAAAAAATGGGTAGAGTGTATGAGGATCCTAGCAAGAGGTTTGAGGGTCAGCTAGCTCAAGTCAAGAATGCAGAGTGCCTTTCCTATTTTTCTATTAGGAAAGAGGTGGATATGTTGAGTGAGAGGTGTCACAGGGTTCTGGGAAAAAACAAGTTAGATGATCAGGATTCTTTTGGTAGTTAGATGATCAGGATTCTTTTGGTGTCTTACCTCCTGCTACTTGTGACTTGTGCCCCCAGCTTCATCAAAAGTGCGAGTACCTTGTGAGCACTCTTAAGAATTTTGTTGGTGGCAAGAAAAAGCCCAATTTGATCTTGGATAAGTCAAAAATTTCCATGGGAAGAGGTCTAGGTCTTGACTGGTGTCGACGACCGGGAGGCGAGCCTCCGCGGGCCGATGAGCAAGGGAAGGTGGGTGCGAGGCCCGAAGGTAGCCCTGTCCCCTGGACCGAGGCCCGGCCGCTGGCCAGGCGCCGCCGAGGGAAAGGAGGTAGAAAGGTCCGACGTGGTTAGACGCGCCGGGCCCTGGGAGTGAAGACGCGGGGATTTTTATCCTGGTTCAGGCCTCCACTGTCGGATAACAGCCCTACGTCCAGTTTTCGTTTAATGCCAAGCTTAAACGAGTACAAAGGGGGTGAATCCAGGCTTTGGGAAGCCCGGGTTCGAGTACAATCGGTGCTCAAGGCACTGTGTGTTCCTACAGTTACATGTATGCGGAGAACTACCGCCAGGAACTAGAGTTCCTATGTGAGTGCAAGTGCTCCTGTTGTACAGAGGCTACCTTCCGGGTGTGTGTTGCGTGGGTCAAGATGGCGATCCCTCCTGGTCGGTTGTTTTGCTGTGGCCTGTGCACCCCCTTTTATAGGCGGTGCCCGGCCACTGTAGCTTGCCGTTGGTCCATTGAATATTCGTTCCTTTCTGCCTTGCCGTGTCGAGACGCACAAAATCCACCGGGTAATTGAGTGTATCTCCCGATCGCCATGCCGGACCGCTACCGGTTAACACGTGTCTTTCTCCATGCGGGCGATTGACGGGACCTGCCGCCAACCCGCGAGTAGCCTCCGTCAGGCGCTCCTCGGTACATTGCGTGCATTTAATTCTCGGCGACCTGTGGGATAGAGGCGTATCCTGTGCGCAGCGCGGCGCAATCTGCCTCGGGTCCTGATCCATGAGCTCCGGAAGTCCGGGCGAAGTGAGTGATCCGAGCTTTCGAGGCAGGGAAGCTCGGGCGCTAGCTTACCAAGCTCGGGCGTATTTCCCGCGTCCGGGGGTGAGTTAGTGGGCAATATCTCCATGGGCCATGTACTTTCCCCAACAACTGGCTTGAGCACATCAAGAGCCACCCTGCCAGGATTGTCACTACTGTAAGGATGGCCAAATGGTTGAGGTTTCTTCAGGAGTCCCTGAGAGGACTATGTTTCGATCTGCTGGCTTTGTCCAAGAGTCTTCTGCTCAGGAGGTTGTTCCCCCTATGATTTCTGCTCTTGGTAGAGCGAAGTTTACGTGCACCTTCTGTCAGAAGGATGGACACTTATTTGAGTTTTGCTTTAGGAGAGCTAGAATTGCTGGGCGTGAGCATGCTTCTACTTGTAGGGGTTTTTAGGGTCATGCTCAGACCTTGAGAGCTCCTAAGGCACCCATAGCTCCTAGACAAACAACTAGACAGTTGGCTCCTGTAGTTGTGCGTAGGCTAAGTCTAGGTGCACAGGTTGTTGGTCCTGTTGCTGGACCTATCACTTTTTGTGGTTTTGGTTCCCGTCGTCCTGAGGGTGTGCCTTCTTTGCCTCGTGGAGGTAGACACCCGCGACGTGGCTTTGCTCCTACTTCGGATGATAGGAGACCTGAGCGGCACATTTGGTGTGGACCAGCCTTTGCACCACGGTGGCCCAACAAAAATGTGGTGCCTAGATGTCCTGAGGGGATTCCTTCAGGGTTTGTGAGAGTTGAGAGTCGTCAGGGTGCCAGCTCAGGGGAAGTTTCTGCTGTTTGTGGTGTGACTCAGTATAGGGTTCCTAAATCTGTCTTGATTTATCCCAATACTGAGTCACTCACTTCTCCGTTCCGTTGAGCAGGTGCATCGGGTGGGGAAGGGAGAGGTTTGGATTGTTAACTTTGGGTGTTGCCGACACTTGACCGGAGATTCTCATTGGTTCTCTTCCCTCATCCGTGTCCCAAATGGTGAATCCATCACCTTTAGGGATGCTTCTTCAGGTAGGGTGCTTGCCAAAGGGTCCATTCAAGTTAGTGACCGCTTTGTGCTTAAGAATGTTGCCTTAGTTATTAAGCTGACGTACAATTTGCTCTCTGTGTCTTAGCTTACTTACTGATGATGGCTTTGAGGTTCGTTTCAGAAATAATTGCTCACAGATTCTTGGTTCCTCTGGGGAGTTTGTTTGCGGGATTTCTTGTGTTGGGAGAGTCTTCGTGCTGATTTTGATGCTTCTTGTGTTGGCTCTCCACATTGCTTAATTGCTTCAGAATCCCGTGATCTCTCCTTTTGGCATAGGAGACTTCGTCACATTGGCTTTGATCACTGGGCTAGAGTTAGCAGGCGTGTCATTATTCGCGGTTTGTCCAAACTTAAAATGGTCAATGATTTGGTTTGTGCTCCTTGTCACCATGGGAAGATGGTTGTTGTAGTTCGTCCACCTGTCACCCTTGTGATGACAGATGCATCAGGACAACTTTCTGTACATGGACACTGTTGGTCCTGCTCGAGTGCAATATGTGGGTTGCAAATGGTACGTGCTTGTTGTGGTTGATGACTTCTCGAGGTTCTCTTGGGTTTTCTTCATGGTTACCAAGGAAGAAACTTTTGCTCATTTTCGAAGGCTTCAACGCAAGCTTTCTGTTGAGTTTGTAGGTGCCCTTAGAGCTATCAGCACTGATAATGGCACTAAATTCAAAAATTCTCGGTTTGTGGATTACTGCGAGATGATAGGTGTTGAGCACCAGTTCTCTTCTCTGCACGTCGCTCAACAAAATGGAGTTGTGGAGAGAAAGAATAGGACCCTTCTTGAGATGGCTAGGACTATGTTTCATGAATATTCTACTCCTAGGCATTTCTGGGCTGAGGCGATTTCGACTGCTTGCCATGTGGCAAATAGGGTGTTTTGAGGTCCAAGTTGCATCGCACCTCTTTGTAGTTGAGACATGGCAGGAAACCAAGTGTTTTCTATTTTAGAGTGTCTGGGTGCAAATGCTTTATCTTGAAATCTAGAAACTTGGACAAGTTTGAATCTCATTCCTCGAGATGGCATTTTTCTAGGGTTATTCCTCTTCTGCCAGAAATTAAAGGGTTTGAAGTTTAGAGGGTAGGAGAGTGATTGAGACTTGTGAAGTGACATTTGATGAGACTAGTCCAGGAGCTAGGCCAGATATTTCAGACTCTGATCTTAACTTTGAGACTATCTTTATTGATGAGCCATTTGGAGGAGATGACAGCTCTTCAGAGCCTGACCTCTAGGTGGTTCATCCAGAGGAGTCTCATGCTTCCTCACACCCTCGGGATGCACCCTTACCTACAGCCTCTTCCCAGCTCTCACCTGATTCTTCTACTGCTCAGGGCTTACATGTAGAGTCTTTTGTTTCTGATGGCTGTGTTCCTACCTCTTCTGTTCGTACATCTTCACTAGGTGCACCTAAGCACATTCAGAAAAGGCACCCACCTAGTCAGATCATAGGTGACCTAGGAGAGCGAGTTACTCGCTCAAAGTTTGGACTGTCCCACTTCTGTTAGTCAGCTGCCTTTGTTGCCTCCTTTGGGCCTGCAGACATTACCCATGCTCTTTCCAATGAGTTTTGGGTTAATGCTATGCATGAGAAGTTAGAAAATGTTGAGAGGAACAAGGTTTGGGAACTGGTAGAGAGACCTCTAGGACACAATGTCATAGACACTAAGTGAGTCTTCAAGAATAAGTGTAGTGAGGATGGGGTAGTAGTGAGAAATAAAGCCAGAAGGTTGGTAGCACAAGGTTTCACTTAAGTCGAAGGGTTTGACTTTGAGAAAACTTTTGCTCCCATTGTTAGACTTGAGGGAATCAGGATTCTCCTTACTTTTGCTGCATCCAAGGGTTTCAAGCTTTTTCAAATGGATGTCAAAAGCGCCTTCTTGAATGGATTTTATTAAAGACGAGGTCTATGTCAAATAGCCTCCTGGATTTGAAATTTTGAAATTTCCTGATCAAGTGTTCAAATTGTCAAAAGCTTTGTATGGACTGAAGCAAGCTCCTAGAGCTTGGTATGAGCGACTGAAGTCCTATTTGCTTGGGAATGATTTTGCCATGGGTAGTGTAGATAAAACCATTTTCACCAAGAGAGTTGGTTCAGATTTCCTCCTTGTGTAAATCTATGTCGATGACATAATCATTGGAGACTCTTCCCATCAGCTTGGCTCTGATTTCTCTAGTGTGATGAGTTTAGAGTTTGAGATGAGTATGATGGAGGAGTTGACCTTCTTTCTTGGCTTCCAGATCAAGCAGACCCCTAAGGGGATCTTTCTTTATCAGAGCAATTACATTAGAGATCTTCTCAACAGGCTTGCTATGTATGATGGCAAACCTGTTTAAACTCCCATGGCAATCACCACAGCTCTTGAGCCTGATGAGAATGGTGAACCGATTGACCAGAAGGAGTATAGAAGCATGATAGGCTCCCTCCTGTACCTTACCTCTTTAGGCCGGACATACACTTCCCTGTGTGTCTTTGTGCTCGCTTTTAGGCTTCTCCTTACATTTCCCATCTTCAGGTGGTGAAACGCATCTTCCGCTACCTTAGAGCTACCCTGGACTTTGCGATTTGGTACTCTTCCTTTTCTTGTCTGTCCCTTAGAGCCTTTTCATATGCAGACTTTGCTGGTTGTAGGATAGATAGGAAGAGCACTTCTGGCACTTGCCAATTTCTTGGCAGTTCCCTTGTCTCTTGGTATTCTAGGAAGCAGTCAGGTGTTACACAGTCCACTACAGAGGCTGAGTACGTGGCTGCGGCTAGTTGTTGTAATCAAGTGTTTTGGATGTGTTCTATCTTGAGGGACTTTGGGTTGACCTTACAGAGTGTTTCACTTTTCTGTGACAACACCTCAACCATAAACACCGTAAAAAACTAGTACAACACTCTAGAACTAAGCACATAGATATCATGTACCACTTCCTTAGAGATCATGTAGAGAAGGGAGACATAGTGTTTCAATTTGTGGAGAGTGACCATCATCTTGCTGAAATCTTCACCAAGCCCTTGGACAGCCTTAGTATTTTAGAGCAAATTTTGTCAAAAAGAAAAAATGGCTAAAATTGGGGGGAGATTTCACCTTTTTGCCTGACTTTGCATCCTTGATGACCATATTGCTAAAAGGGGGAGAAAACTATGAAAAGGCTTTGCAAATGTGTTTAGAATGTTATTGCAATTGATTTTGGTTACTTTTGCTCTTTTTTATATTTATTTGGACTTGTGACCAAAATCTTGCAAACAATTGAAAATTTTCAACCTTTCCACCTCAAAATCATCAAAACTTCATTTTTATTGCCTTTTCATGTGTGTTTGTCAATATACTCATCAAGGGGGAGATTGTGAATCCATGTGATGAGTATATGGTCAAAGTTTGAGGGGTTTGCGAGATTTTTGTTAAGGTTTGAATTTTTTGGGAATTAAACCCCTCGGTGGTTCTGTTTGAATTTGAATAAGTTTTGAAGTGTTGCTTGGTAGAAAAAGGTTCTAAGAAGGTCTTAGAAGATACAGGAATTTTCCAGGAATTTTTGGGAATTTTATCTAATTTTTTTAAGTTCAGCTGGTTTTTGTTTCAGTTTAGAGCCGAACGGTCAAGCTAACATAGGGACGTGTAAGCCGGACAGTCCGACTTGCACTGCTATTGGCCAGTTTGATTTTTTAGAGTTTTGGGACCATGAGAAGTGTTACTCGGACGGTCCAGCTAACACTAGTCGTGTAAGTCGGACGGTCCGGGCTGGAACTGGACGGTCCGGCTCACACTATCATCTCCCTGTTTGAAGATTCGTGTGAGGGACACGTAACCCAGACGGTCCGGGACAGAGCCGGACTGTTCGGCAATTACTGCAAAGTTTCGGGTTGAGATCCGTTTTGGATGAATTTTGTTTTTCCAATCCCGATTTTCGATGCGATCTTTTGGAGATTTGTGTATGGACTAACTTGCAGGTGATCAAGGTAAGTTGTGGATTTTCGGATGGACTAATCCTTGCGGTACAGGTCTTGCTGGACTGTGGTCGGTGATGTGTTGGGACATGATCTGGAGGATCGGGGGTCCAGAACGGCAAGGATGTCGAGCGGGACTGTTGGACTCAGACTTAGGAAGGCAAGGATGAGGTGGATGACGGACTTGGACCGGCGTGAGCATCCGAAGCTCGGCAGGCGGTTGAGTGCATCAAAAACATAGCGGTCAAGTCGAGTTAAGTGATAAAACCCATGTGTGTGTTGGGTTTCGGGTTAGCCCATGTGTTTGGCCCATGTTGGATTGTGTGTGAGTGGTTTAGGCCCATGTACGTGGCTGGTTAAGTGGCTGAATCCTAGCCCTAGATTTGGTTGCTTAGGGTTGAGGTAAGAAATCAAGGGTTGTGGTTCACCCGGTGGCCCTATAAAAGAAGGGCCACAGCAGGCTGCCTCCACCAAGTCATGGACTGAGGTTTTATCGCTTGTATTCTGCTCTTTTGTGAACTTTGCCCACCTAGGTGTGGCTGTGAACAAACCATCTCAAGCAATAGAATCTAGTTCCTCATATCATGGTATCGTTCTTGTCTAGTTCATGCCTTTTCATCTTGTTTCTTTGGTGATTTTGTTTGCAACGAGTTTATTTTCCTCACCTCCCTTTACATACTGCTGATCCATGATGTTTTGAGGTTACATATATGATTTGAGCATCGTGGCAACCTGTTAGAAACAAGAGAACAAGATCTTCCTAGTTTTGTTCATGTTGGCAGATTAGTTCTTCCTGCGTAGTAGTCAATATAGGATTTTTAGAAAAAACATCTGAAATCCTTTGAGTGATTCTTGTGGAAGAAGGTGCGTGGCTTCCATATCTCATAGTTTCCTGCATAGTTTGGGAACTATGAGGTGAGTACCAAGCCCCATTTTTCTGTTCAAAGTTCATGGTAGAACCTCTTGTTCTTTCTGTTTGAATTTTTGTGTACTTAATCTTGAGGTGAAATTTGGAGAGCAGTTGCATGACTCATATATCTCCTTGGGAAAAAACTATAAAATCATTAATCATAGAATGAGAGAAATTACTTCTTGATCTATGTACTTTAGTTCTCGAATCTCTGTTTACTTTCCTGAAAGTTGCTTTAGTTGTTTGGATTGTTTAGCTTTTGCTAAAACCTCTTTTACTTTGATTTCTCTCTGTTTGGACTCTCAATAACCAGAAATATGGCTTGAAAATTCCCCACATTTATTCACGGATTTTTATCTGTGCATCTTGGGGTACATAAAGTTGTTGGAGTGTGTCTGTTTTAGAGGGACAGTGGGTTCGAGGAGCACTGGTCCAAAGAAATTCTTCAAAGCTCCCATTCACCCCTCTGATCGCCTGGTTGGGTATTTCAGATAAAGGCATTACTCGCCAAGACATCACTTGGGATGAGTTCAAAGGAGCTTTCTGGAACAACTTCATTTTCAGCTAAGACAATGAGTCTCAAGAAGACCGAGTTCATAAACTTTGAGGCAAGAAGACTTATCAGTTTCTGAATACTTAATACACTTCAACCGACTGTGCTTATATGCACCTGAGGATGTCAAAGGCGAAGAAAACAAGAAGATGCACTTTATGCATGGATTGCAACCAAAAATCCAAATGCAGCTGTTGACTAGGAACTGCCACAGCTTCCAACAGTCCATCAATGAAGCTAAGAAAATAGAAGCCATAGCTGTGACCTTTGGAGCTACTCGGAAGCGCAAGACACCAGATGAAGGAAGCCCGCCCATCAGTACTCGAAGAAAACCCGAGTCTCCCTTGACTCCCACTGCACCAGTTTAGAAGACCGAGGAGCCACCCGAGAGAATAAAGTGCTTTCGATGTGACCAGATAGGACACCGTTTTAGCAAATACCCCTATAAACACCTTTCCCCAACCTTTGGACCTGCAGCCACCTTAAGGCAAACATTAGAGGCCAACGAACCTACAGATATAATGAAGTGTCACTTCTGTAAAAGTTTGGGCACTTTGGAAGCCAATGCCCCCAAAGAATATCATTCCCAAAGCTTATCTGCAGGTTCTCGAACCGTGGATTCTGCAAGCTTCGACCTTGACTTTTCACTTGAAGGCAGAACAAAACCAATTGCAAACCCTAGCCTTGATAAACTTACCACAACAACCTATCTAGGCAAAACGCCAACCTTGCAACTCCTTGTGCCACGTGGATTTGCTATCGTTGTGGTAGACCCGGCCACTTTATCTCTGTATATCAAGCTAAATAAGCCAACTTGTTTCGTTCCAATCCTGTTTTCAAGCCTTGAAAAGCAAAACCAAAGTGGAACCGCACCACATACTCTAAACCCCGCAAAACAACCACATCCAAACACCATACCTCCAACAGGGTATACTAAAGTGTTGCAAGCATAGACATCTTGCCAAGAACCGACCTGGAATGTATAATGCCCTGAAGCCTTACACCCCCTCCTCTACCCTAACTCAAGAATTGCAAGGATCAATAAGCCAAGGAAGAATGGAGCTTCCTCATGCCCCCAAGTCTTGCATTGCAATCCCAGAATTGTGGTCTGATGAAGCTAGACCTGATCATGGGCAGCCCGGCCCGGACCCGGCCCGATTTTTTTGGGCCGGGCTGAGCCGAGCTTGTCCGTTGGGCCTGGCTCGGGCCGAAAACCAAGCCAGGCGGGCCAGGCTCGAGCTCGCAGAAAAGCAAAAATCCCGTGTAAAATCGAGCTTCGGGCCATGCTTTTGCTGGACTTTTGGGCTTCGGGCCGGGCTCGGGCTCAGATCAAAGTGACCGGGCTTTTCCAAGCCCGGCCCAGCCCAAAGCATGATCACGTCTAGATGAAGCACGTCACTACCAAAGGAATTTGCCTAATGAGAAGTCAACCGAAGAGCGTGTATTGTATCCCTATTACATGCACGTTCGATCTCAGTATGCTATCCCGTAATGAATTTATTTCCTTATACCCATTAATTCATAGAACCACCACATAGAATGGACTGCCATACTGCATTTGTAGGTCCACTAAATCTCAAGGACGAGATTTTCTTTAAGAGGGGTAGAAGCTATAACACCCTATTTTTTGCTTACGATAAAAATAATGATTTGACACCTGCCAACACACTACTCGAGCTATACTTCAATTAATTTAAACCCAAATTACGAGCTTATAAGCCCTTGAAAAATAGTATTTACTATTTATAACTAGAAAATGGGCTTTGCCATAAAGCGTATAAATCCATATAAAAGAACTAAGCCAAACAAGCTTTAACAAAATTTTTAAACTAGAAATTAATCATTAAATTGAAACAAAATTTCAATTTATAAAAATTTAGGGAGCATAAAAGACAATGAGAAAATTTCAAAGCAAAATTTTGGTAACCATGATTTATTACTTTGATATAAAATTGTTAAAAATTAAATTTAGCATAAAAACCTAAGAATGAAAAACAATAATGAAATATAGCAAGAATTCTCCAAGTAAGATTGTAAGCAAAGTTTACTAGCATTTGGGATTTTGAAAATTTTAAATAGAATTACCAAAATGCCCCTTTGGGCTTTATCTTTCTCTCCCTCCTAAATTCATTCTCCTTTCAGCCCAACCCCAAGCTGGGCCGGCCACCCTCAGCCCTCCACCTTGCCCAAGCCCAAGCTGGGCCATTGATGCCCAGGAGAAGCTTCCCGAGCTTCCTCCTCTCCTCCCCTGTTTCGTTCCCTGGCCGCGCCTAGCACTACGCTTGCCCTGCTTGCATGTAGCCAGCCTAGCTCGCGCCGTGCGCGCCCACCAAGCCAGTCTGCTCGAGCCCAATGGACTCTGAGCCTCTGACCGTTCTGCTAATCCACCCTAACCAAGCTGAGTCACCACCGTGCAGTCCTTTCCTAGGACACCTGCTTGCCATGCACTACGCCACACACACGTCGCACTAGCCTCGTCCTTATCCTTTCCTCTGCTTATCTGCGGCAACCTCGAAGCCTATAAAGCCTACCAGAGCTCAATCTCCAAGTTTTTCCACGGCTCTGCATCGGCCGCCTTGCTTCAACAAAGCTATTCTCCCTCACCACTGTGTTTCATGCCAAGAGATTTGAGCCTTACCTTCCCCACCTCCTCCTCCCCAATGTCCCCGAAGGAATCAACCCAAGACACCGTGGAGATCAAGAACGACGAAAGCTCCTTCCCGCCGGTCGAACCACCCCCTTTGTCCCTACAGCCAGCATGGTGAGCCAAACTCTGATCCCGTGCACCTCGAGCATCCACGGGCCACATTGCCAGCCCAAATCAAGGCACCTCAACCCACAACAAGCACACGGTGAGCACCCACAACCCCTTTGGATGCTCACGCACCAGAAATCCCTCCTTGGAACCCCTCGAATCGCTGCTGCCATGCTTACCCATATCTGCTATCGCCTCTATATGTGGCGCCGCCTCATTGGTCCACCTCCGACCATGCCTTCCCATGGGAGCATGACATCACGAAGATTCCAACGCGCCAAAGAACTCATGAAACAGTGGCTGGAATCGCTCACAATCGCCGTTGCGAGCTCGCGGACACCCGATCCGGAGGAAGAAGATGACTGGCGTTAGCTTGACGTCATGCTCAAGTTCACTATGCACATGTGCGACTGACTTGCGAGCCCGAATTCATTAGGAAAATCTAATTTAACCCATAAAAACTATTTGAGTCACTGACACGTGGGTCCCACGCCCCTACCTGAGGAATACGCCTCCACTTGAGAGAAGCGCTCCGATCCAGGGCTGAGCTCCTTTAGGCCAAGGTGGACCACACAGTGCAGATGTGGGCAGCACAGTAGTGGACCCCAGCTCCTTTAGTGCAGTCATAACTAAATAACGGGTGATTTACCTATTTAGAAAATCCTAGAAATTGAATATGAATTATTAAAAATACTTAGAGGCTTCCCAAAATTCTAGAGAAATTAGGTAAAATACTATTTAGCTATGTGAACCTAGAAAAAATATAATATTACACATTTCAATGTCCCAAGTCTCTGCAAAATTATTAGAAACCCCTTTTTAGCATTTTCCTATATGTAATAAATCTAGAAAATGGTTTTCCATTTATTTAAAATGCTTAATGATTTCCAAAAATTGTGAGAATATTCCTGTAAATATTATAAATACTGTGACATCCTCATTTTCAAAATAATAAGAATAAAATAAATAAATGATGATAAAATAAAAATATTTCATTGGCATTTTGTATTTTGCATTTGCATAAAACTTCTAACATTTTTACACTTAAATAAAAATGTCACGTGTCGAAATTACTTTTATTGCATGTCAACCAAAAAAGAAATATAATATATATATATTATTGGCATGCCTTATATTAAAATATTTTATCTTTACATTGCATTTTTAAATGTCACATCATTTTCCAAATTTCATTTGCACTATTAATTTGTTTTAGCAGAAATGAATTTGATAATTGTCATTTAAATTGTCTACAAATTTCTTTTTCTTTTTCTTTTCTTCCCTCCACCCTCTCTCCCCTTGCCACATGCCTCCCCTCCCAAGCTGTCCCAACCAGCTTCCTTGCATGGCTGCAGCCCCCATGAGAAGGACACATACACCCCCTGTGAATTTACTAAACTGCCCCTCCCCTCTCCTTCTATCTCACATGTCCTCACACTGCCACACCCACTCTCTCACTCCACTTTTCCCCTGCCTCTCCAACCTGCCGGCCACTCCTTCCCCCGCCGACCGTGCCACCTCCTCATCGCCGTCGGCGTCTTGCCGCCGTCACGCTGCTTGCCGGTGAGCCAGCGCCGCCTCATTGCCGGTCGTCCACCTCGTCGTCTCTGTTGTGCGACGCCACCGCCGCCGTCTCTGCGCCACGCCGCCCCTTCATGCAGCGTCGCCCGTCCTCATCGCCCGCCGCGCCGTTCTGCCCGCGTCGACTCCGTCCCGTGCTCGCGTCGTGTCTTGCCGTCGTCGCCGCCTAACTCCTCCTCGGTCGTCGCCGAAACTCCGCCTGTCGCCTCACCGGCCATTGTCGCCCTACCGGCCTCGCAATGGGTTTTCCCAACCGAGCCACCCGTCGGGCTGCCTCCTAGCGCCGCCGCCGTCCACCGCCGGTGCGCCGCCCCTCATTCCTTCCTCTCTCTCTCTCCTTGTTTCCCTCCTCCCGATCTCCCTTCCTCCTCCTCTTCACCTTGTGGCCGACGACGCCACGCCGACCAAAACTCCCACGGCGCCCTCCTCTCTCCCCACCACCGCCTCCTCCTTCCTCTCTCCTCTCCTCTGTTTTCCCCTCCTCCCGATCTCCCCTTCTCCCTTCTCTTCACCGACCGCCGCGCCACCACCGTCCTGCCCCTCTCACCCATGGGTCATCGCTGCCCTCCTCCTCTCCGGCCACCCCCTTCTCTCTCTCCCCCCCTCTTTCTTTCTTTCTTCCCCTCTCTTCCCTAGTTTCTCTCTCTCTCTCCCTTTCACTCACTCTCTCACTCTCTTCATTCCTGCGTGGGAGGCCGGCTGGGCCTTGGCAGCCCCTCCTTGGGCCGGCCCACGGAGCCCAGTAGCCATTTTCCCCATTTTCTAGATTTTCCAGATAATGGAATTCCTTGTCTAATTCATTACGAATTCATTTGAACTCCGAATCCGGCGATTCCAGTCCCTAAAAATTTGTAAAATTCATACCTATTTCCAGTACTTTTTATGTAATTTTTATATTTATATTTTATTTATGTTATTTTCTGTTATTTATTGTTGTTTGTTCCGTTTGCGTGCGCTAGGTCGTTCGGGCGCCGAAGGAGGTTTTCTCGACGCCGCCGACGCACCGCCGGAGTCCGACTACGCCGAAGGCAAGTCTTTCCCTAGAAACCCTAAATTTTAAGTTTTGTCAAAATCGCTAATTAATTAAACCGTGCTTACATTGCTTAGATATTCCCAGTGCAGGTCTCTACTGTCGGGACATGCACCCACTGTCCTGCATTTGCCGATTAGGATAATTTATTTAAATAGTATCTTGCTGTTATAAATTTTAATTGGCTTAGCAAAACTCCGTTCAACATCGGGGAGTGAATTCTCGCAGCTGTTATCATATGTTATCAATACTGTGTTCCTCCTGAGAATTGTGTATCTGCGCATGGATATAGTGAACTTGGGTTATGGTGGGTTGATCATTCTTTAATTAAAAACTTGACCAACTAATAATCGGGATCGGGAACGGTTGGTTTGCATGGTGGGTGCCGTAGTGCACGAGAATTGGGTTTGTGTGGGATGGCCGCTCAGAGAATAAGAACCGACGATTGTGATGAGTTTAACCAAGATATTCCCGTGCGACCGCAAGCCCGGTATGGGACGGGCCTGATCTAGAGGGAGAGTAACTTCGGTGTTGTTCATCGTTCTTGCATCGTAGATGGGGTCCGTGGGGACCATCGCCGGTGTACTGCCGGAGACTTATGGACCTATCATTTCTCCGGGTACCTGTGTGGATATCAGGTACTACCGTGGCCAACTCGGGGTTAATTTTCTGAAGGGTCTTGTTACAGTGCTCTTCGACGGGAGGGTACTGTATCTTGTGGGTAAAGCGTACAACCTCTGCAGAGTGTAAACCCATTCGAATGGCTGTGCTTCCGGTTAAGAGCGACTTGGTGGCTTTTTACAACGTAGTTTCACCTTATTTAATATGACCCGGGTAAGGTTTTTCCGGCATGTGTGCCGTTGCTAGATGAGAATGAGATTGTTTTATGAGATTTGAGAATATGCGGTGATTGCTTGATAACTTTGAGATATGCGAAACTTGAGCTGGAGAATGAGAACCTAGCTATTTCTTTGTTTATTATGAGCATTGATATTTGTTTATTAATGTTTTCTTAAACGCTTTTATACTTCTAGGTTAAATGCTTTTATGCAAAAGAACCCCCAGCTTTCCTAGGATGAGCCTTAGCCCGACCCTTCCCAGGAAAGACTTGCTAACATTCGTATGCTAACCCCGCATCTGTGCGGGGCTGTTTCTATCGTTAGCAGGTCAGGAGTTCGAGGATGCGCAGGACTTCGTTGCTGTTTTCCCGGAGGTGGATTTGGACTACTAGCGGCTTCCCGGATAAGCGTGTGCCTGTGGCCGTGTTGGGTCGCCACCTTGGGTTTATCCTGTTATTTGTATTAGTCAGGACATGTTACTATGAATAATGTAATTGCTCCGCAGCACTCTGATGTACTTTCTAAGTTAATGCAGTGTGGCAATGGTATTGTGTCTCTGTTCACTGTGGGTACGTGCACTGATCCTTGGGACACGTACTGCTAACACAGAGGGGTTCGGTTTAATAAAACCGGGCGCCGACAAATACCCTGGAACCTAGCAAAAATATATTTGGAACTATTTCATTATTTTATATCCTTAGAAAAATATAAACATCCTTCTTTAAGTATAAATAGCATATGAGGGCTATAGCGAAAATATTCCTTTAAGTATAACTGATATTGGAAATTATCCCCTAACTTAAAATTATATACCACAATAACAGCTTGAAACTTTGGACTTAGATCACATGGGTAGATATCTACACTCTCTTATGACCATACAGGCATTTCTCCATTAAATAGGAATAAAATGATAACCAGCAAGAAATGCCCTCACACACACAACCTATTACGTTGAGAGATGTAGACGATGAATCCTCAAGTAGAAAAAATCTATGCAAAATCTTACATGAACATTCGCCTGTCATGCATGATGCATATTTTATCTTCTATGCCTTTATCGATGCTATTTTCTTTTATGCGATAGAATCGGATGACTCGGAAGAAAAGCTGGAAGGCTAGACGCAAGACCTCAACACGCTCGGTCCAGGCGAGCCAATATCTCTAGATCATTCTCCTTTACCCAGTTTTACTTAAATTATGTTGTTTGAAATATAAAATTGCATGCAATATGATTTTCTGAGTATATTATGTTGGAAACAAAAGGCTATTAGAGCTGGTCTAGTTATTTTACTTAGTAAATAGTGTTGATAAACATAAACCCCATCCTTGGTATAACTTTCTTATTCTGTCCTTTGATAACCTAAGGTATAGAGGTTAAACTCTTGACTATTAAATCTTTGAAATGGCTTAGACATGCTTAAATCCAGAGTCCACGGGTTAAATCTTAACTATCAATGATACGGTACTAGGATGACGGGTCAACCCTTATAACGGCATAGCTCGCTATCAACGGTGCAACACTTGGCCCAGACAAATACTATATGCGGAGTAGGTACCTCAATGGTACAGTCCCATTATTACCATGATATGTATCACGATAGGAATTAGTCTCTTTGCACATGATTGTTGGTATAGCATAGTGTAGCAAAGATGAACCAGACTCCCTCTGATCAAGACTACGACATCATAACATCTGAATGGCTACAATGTTGGACAGTCTAGTTAGCACGTGCATATCCCGAGTACATAATTATGGTGATGTGTTGTGCCCTATTCCCGAGTATTCCTGCACTCGATAAGCTAAAGAAATAGTCCATGCATTCAGGTGCCTGGTATACCCGAGTGTGAAGTTGGGTCAGTCAAATACTCATCACATTTGATATGAATATTGTAGACCTACGGGTCTTGGCCACTGTTGAACTCAAGGGTATCACGCCTCTTAGCAAAGAGGGTGAGTCTACCGCCACTTGCCTGGGAAATCTGCTAAAATAAGCCATGTTGTAATTGAACTCTATTGTAATAATAATCTTTATCGCATGTAGGAGATGATTTCAGCATTTTGTATAAGGTGTCGTGCTAGTAAGACAAGATCCTTGGCTAGCACAGGTGCACCGAGATTCCCGGAGACCGGGGCCGATAGTGATCCAACGGCTTTAGTGCGACTATGACACACGACCGGGTGCTCAAGATCGACAAAAATCAGTTCAGTTGGATTAGTAGCATACAACAGCCGCCAACGCGCACGTGCACCTGGCAATGGCCCAGAGTATGCCATGTCACCTCTCTTCCGAAAAAGAAAAGAAAACCCTTTTCCCTTTTTTCCAAAATGCTATTTATTTAATAATTTCTTAGGTTTAAAAATATGAAAACACTTCAGAATATTCTCAAAAATTCTCTAAAGCATTTAGGACTCAAGAAAATTTTGTCAAGCACCGTTGACTTATATTCTCTCTTATTTGATTTTTTATGCCCCAGGTTAATTAGAAAATCACAGTTTTTAGTGTTTGTAATTACTAGAAAATTATG
This sequence comes from Olyra latifolia, assembly GCA_036346145.1. Classification (NCBI taxonomy): domain Eukaryota; kingdom Viridiplantae; phylum Streptophyta; class Magnoliopsida; order Poales; family Poaceae; genus Olyra; species Olyra latifolia. The sequence goes on from CM070526.1 coordinate 43,781,963, forward strand.
AAATGATTCTCTCTTTAATATTTAAGGTAAATCAAAGTAGTTTGAGCTTACCAAATTTTCAGGATGTTACAGCCGTGCACCGTTACCACCATTGAGTCTTTCCAGTATTCCTATTGCTCCCTTCTAGACACGGCGGATGCCTTGTGTTGGTCCCTTTTCTTGGTGGACCTGGTTTTGGCGCAATGGCGTGTCCTTTTGTCCTTGTTGTGCACCCGATTTTGGCACCACCGAATGGCGCTCCATGTACAATGGTTCGACTACGTCATCTTTAGCATTGCCCTACTCAATGACGGCCCGATCGGGTCAATGTCTTCTTCTTGTTGCATCTTTGCACTCAAGGCTCCATGTGTAGCTACATCAATATTGGCTACCCCGATACGACTCCCTCCATGGCTACGACCATGACCATGAGTATCTCGCTCTCGGCTACCTCACCATTAGTGCCAAATGGGCTATCATTAATTTGAGCAAACTTGTTGGCTTTCTCTCTAGTATGAACATGCACGATGCTCCCGCTACGACTGCAAGGGGTGTTAGCTCCCACCAATTGATTTTCTCTAAGGTCTACGCATGCATGGTGCTCCTATTATGACTGCGGGGATGTTATAGTATATGGTATGATCCGAAAGGATTCTACCGTTATAGTAGGATAGAATTTGTTAGAATTGATTGATTGTTAGAATTTGTTAGAACTGATTGTTTGCTATGATCCCTCATCTCTGCTATGATTTTATCTTTATCTTTAGAATTGCTTGTGATCCAATCCACCGTATACTCTATATAAATGCACACGAGGCTCAATACAATTCATCCATTGTTCGGCTATTCAATCCTCTTACAAACAGGAGAGACAATAGCCATAGATCGAGGCTTGTTGTAAGCAACAGAGGTTTGAGCTGGCTGCCCCATGTTTCAACTCCACTTCCATTGTCCACCTGTCCACTTCCACCGTCAACATTTCAACTCAACACTTCTCAAAAAAAAAATTTCATCTCAACATGGGGGCAGAGGGGAGAGATGAGGGAGTCGGTGGAGAGAGCAGAGGGAGAACGAGGGGAGAAGAGCAGTTAGGAACATGGAAATACTTATCTTATAAATATTTTCTTGGACCCCACTAGTAAGGACGAATTTCACAAAATTCAGAAATTTCAGAATTTTTTTGATGGAAAATTTGAATTTTTTGACAAAAATGAAAAAAAACCATAAGAAAACATGCTGTTTTTGTGGATAGAACCATCAACTGCATGCTTGGAAGGAGAAAGCAAGACTCTAACTTTCTATGACTAGTACTTATTGGGCTCTAATTTATATATACTATCCATGCTTGATGAAATTTGTTCGAATTTTGAAATTTTTGGGCATCATAATAGTATACTATCCATATGCTGGGGTCCAGGAAGCCCGATTTGACCGAAATTTTGGCGAAAATGTTTTTCCTGGTTATGAGAGCAGCAAGGGCAGCAGAGCAAGGAAGAGCAGATGGAGACGGTAGGGGGTTCGGAAAACGAAATAGGATAATTTCCAACATTACCATGCAGTAACAAATGTGGTGATGGGCTCAATCCTTCGATATTGCGAGAATAGGGCAACTGTGTTAAAAATTCACAGCACAAATAGCTCCTTAATCTAATATCTTCTCGCCCTCTTTCCTCTTTCAGGTAATTATTCTGCTCCGTGCTACGTAGGACTATAATATCTCTCCTTCCAATTACATTGGCAGTGCTTCTGACATTTACTTAAAAAAAATCTTTCGGCTCTAAATTTCTCTTCAGCGGCTACGGCAAGCAAGATAACAACATTGCCTTCGTTTCTGCCACGGCGCCTCTGGCTCATCGGTTCCTTATGGCCCGTTCGTGTCAAATGGACGCTCCATGTACTCACTTGTAGGCTTATAATCAACTACGACATAATACTGTAGAGTACAGCCCTTGTGTAAATTCAAAACTTAGACATTATGTAAAGAAAAAGGGAAGCAAACGTAGCATAATTAGCATACATACTTGGAAGGAAAATTCAGTATGTTCTTGTTATATCTCTTTATTGTTTCCAAATCACTCTTCACAGTGATTCTCTTTCTTCCGAAGGATTACAGTGAGAAGATTACACGCTGTCCAAAGGAATGGAAGAACATGAATGCGATGGTGGTCCAAAATGTCAGTACGAATGAGACGACAGTGAGCACGTAGAGGACTGGATCTGAGTCGTCAGATGCCTTTCCCACCATATCGCTTGATGGCACAGGACCTGAACCTGAACTGCATGTTCTACTTCCATGATCAGCATTGTGCAGGAACTTGTTCCCTCTGTAATTATCCATATCAAATGAGCCGAATTGGCCGATGTTTGGTATACATCCAGACAAGTTGTTGTATGCTACCGAGAACACCTCCAGTGTTGATAGATGAGTTAGCTGCCATGGTATTGACCCATTCAGCCTATTGTATGATAGATCTAAGCTTTCAATCTCACTCATATTTGCAAAGGTTGCGGGAATTGGACCGGTCAATAAATTGTTGGACAAATTGAGGGACTGGACATGACTCAAATTTCCTAGCTCTAGTGGAATCTCACCTGACAGCATGTTTGCAGATAAATCGAATCCAGTCATCAGATTGAAGAAGTTCTGTCCATATGTGTAAAAATGCCCTTTAGAAGCAAAGGTGAAGCCTTGCAGGTTCCAGTCACACACGTCTTCGAACGTTACATCATTCAAGTCTGTAGAATCAAAAGGAAGGGCACCAATACATGGTGGTATGGAACCCGAAAGTCGGTTGTGCGAAAAGTCAACTATATGCAAGTACAGGTGATGACACAAGTTTGAAGGGATCTGCCCCTCCAATTTATTCCAGCCTAATATAAGTAGATTGATCGTAGACAGATTTTGTGTCCATTCAAGATTGCCTGTGAAATTATTATAGCTGAGATCCAAAGCTATAATGTTGGAGCTATTGAAAAAAGCATTTGAGGAGCCTGATAGGGAATTTCTAGACATGTTCAGAAAATATAGTTCTAATGTAGTGCTGCACTTTGGTATAGGCCCTGCAAAGCTGTTGTCTGATAGATCCAAATGGTAAAGAGATGTTAATTTACAAATTTCTGGACAAATTTCACCTGTTAAATCATTGCCAGCAAGGATCAAAGCTCGCAGCGAAGATAGATTCCATAATGAAGTGTCAAGTTCTCCAGACATCTTGTTATCACTTAAATCCATGATATATAGTGCATTGCCGGAAAGATTCCGAGGTAGAGTACCTTCAAATCTGTTGTTGTTTACGTATATTGCCCAAAGGTCGCGGGACAAGTTACTGGCCCCACCAAGTATCAGACCCCCAAGATTGTTGTTGGACAGTCTCACTACCATCAAATTGGAACAGTTAGTGAACAAGCACGCTAGCACTTCTCCAGTGAAATTGTTATTTGATAGGTCAATAAATTCCATTCCGTCAATGCTACACAATGATGGTGGTATAACTCCTGATATAGCATTGTGAGAAACATCAAAATTCATCATATTGGGAAACACTGAACTGAAGTTGGATGGCAGCTGTCCTGTAACATTGTTCATAGATATGTTCACCTGTTGAAGATTAGATTGGTGTTCCCACATCTGATCCAATGACCCACCAAGAAAGTTATTCGAGAGATCTAGGTACAGGAGTGCCGTTGCATTTGAAAACAACCAATTGGGCAAGCTTCCTAGTAAGTTATTGTCAGACAAATCAAGCATTTGTAGATGGTGTTGTGTGCGTAGGAAATGTGGTTCTGTAATGATGCTCTTATCAAGGTTACAACCGGAGAGCATTAATGTTTCCAACTGAAATGGAGGTACCCATCCAGGCAAGTTGACCTGGACAGCTAAATTAGCATTGCCAGACAGGTCTATAGTTTTAAGTTCGGTGCTTGTTAACCTGAAGAAAACAAATTTACCGCTTAGGTTGTTGCCAGAAAGATCCAAGTACTCAAGACGTGGAAGTGAAAATAACGACGCTGAGATGTTGCCACTCAATTTATTGGACCCAAATTGCAGTTCTTGTATATGTCCTTGGAAGAGGTTCCCAGAAAGATCCAAGTACTCAAGACGTGGAAGTGATTTATTGGACCCAAATTGCAGTTCTTGTATATGTCCTTGGAAGAAGTTTTGAGAAAGATCCAAGTACTTAAGACGTGGAAGTGCAAATAAGGACGCTGGGATGCTACCACTCAATTTATTGTATCCGAAATGCACTTTTAGCAGGTTTGTTAGGTTTGTAAAATCTGCCATGTAAAAATGCCTTATAGTGAACAAAACTGTCTCCAACAGTAAATAAATGAGTTGTATTCGTTACAATACCTGTATTTTGAAGGGTACCATTGATGTCGCATCCACCAAGATTTAAAACTTCCAGAGAAACCAATTTGCTGATTGATCCCCACATACTCCCCATCAAACTATTGCCGCTGAGGTTGAGATACTGCAGCTTACTCAATCCTTCAATGCCTGTGGATTTTTTTTTGTGTGTTTTGAATAATCTGCATTTTTATCAAAGCATTGGAATAGAGAAAATAGTCACATGCATGGATCGGGAGTTACATACCCTCAAAATTTTGTAGACAAGCTTGATTCTGAGAAAGGTCGAGAAGCTGAAGCTCATGAAATGGAGAAAAGATCATCAAGCTCAGATTTGTCGAGCGTCCAGGAAGAATAATAGGGTACATATCGTGTGGTATTGTTGCACCGGATCCTTTCCCACGAGCAGCAGTCATCATCCTGTCCCCAAGATTTGGGCACCTCGGAGTGGTTTGCGCTCATCAGCGATGTCTTGATAGCCATCAGGGCCATCCTCTCCTCCATGAAGCAGCCAAAGGAAATCCAAAACATGGAGCATGAGACCAAGAACAAGCATCGCCATGAGAAGTAGAAACTCATCTGAAAGAAAAATGGCTATGCCCTCTCCTATGGCTGCAGCAGGTCTGAGACCAGGGTGTGCTCCTTGCTTTCTGTGACGTTTATCTCTGGCTACCTTTGATATATATACGTGCATCGAATCTAACTTGATTTGGTCACACGGTTGACGCCATGGTCAATTAAGGTGCCGTTGTTTGAATTGTTGTGTGAACATTTAGGGCATGTTTTCCCTCAGCTTATCTAATCTGCTAATCTGACTTATTTCGTAACTTCGAAAATTTTCCGAGGTGGCCTTAAGAGTCGGATGTCCTTGGTTTTTAGGATTTAGGGAGCTTTTAGACAAGTCTACAAGATAAAAAAAACAGATTCAAAAAATAATAAAATAAGTCAAATAAGCCAATATAAGCTATGTCTTATCTGACTTATTTCGTGTCTTATCTGACTTATATTGACTTATCTGACTTTTTTTATTACTTTTTGAATCCGTTTTTTTTAACAAGGAGACGTATCTAAAAGCTCCCTAGATCCTAAAAACCAAGGGCATCCGACTCTCGAAGCCACATCGGAAAATTCTTGAAGTTACGAGATAAGTTAGATTAGCAAATTAGATAAGCTGGGAGAACAGGCCTTAAAGCATCTTCAGCAGCCTGTAAAACAGAATCTTCTCTATATTTAGAGTTTCTCGTTCTCTAGCAGAGTCTCTTTCCTAGCCTTTAAATATGGAGGCTCTCTATTTCAACCTCTACGGTTTTTCTGGATTGAGGCTCTGCTAGAGAGGTTGGAAATATAGAGAGCAAATAGTAATTTAGAGGGGGTATATAGAGACCTGATATTAGAGTTTCTGCGGAAGATGCCCATAGGGTCTGTAGGCCTAACTGTCAGGGAAGAAAAAATGCAATGTGACGAGGCCTATATCGCGTGTAGGGCAGAAGACAATGATGCACCTAGCAAGTAGCTGGTCATAGCCTCATAGTAGCTTTGCCCTCTCTTGTGCATATCCCTACGGTTATGGTTGACATAACAAGATAAGAGCAGAGAATGATGTTAAACTTTGAGCAGTTTTGTGATACACACATGATACCGAGTTAGCTCAGTTGGGAGAACGTGACACGGAGTATCAGAATTCCGTGTTAGCTACGCTTGCAGCTGGCCTGCTTGTCCCGTTTCATTCCTAGTGTACCTGGTTGATTTTTTCTAGTCTTGCTTCTTTGTTTCTAGTTTGTCCTCGTCTACTCTACTCCAGTCTTGCTGCTTTGGTCTAATTTGTGCTTGTCCACTTGCTAATCTGGTCAGTCTGCCTCTGTATCTAGCTAAGTATTGTAGGCCTGCTTGGTAGCCAAAGCTCCCCATCGGTGCGGTGAAACCAAATCGTGGGGACGGCTGGCCGACGCGTCTCTCACTGCCAGTCTCCTCCGTGTGGTCGGCGTGCCGCCAGCTGTCTTCGGTCTTCCCTCCTCGTCCTGAGCCGCCAGCCCGTCCGCCTTGACGCCTACCCAGCACCGTCAAGCCTCCAGCGCCGGACTCCAACTCCGGCCGCCCAGCTGTGCAACGGATCTGTATCACCGTCGGCTCCCACCATTTCTGGTCATGTTGGTACGTATGCAGCATGTATTATTGGCAGCTTCTCGCCCCTAGGCTTCTAATCAAGGACACCATAACACTGCAGAGAGCACTGCCATTTGCCGAAATTCAGAACTTCTTTGCCAGCATGTATGACTTTGTGCATCATGTAAAGAAAAGAGAACCAAAAGTAGCGTAATTTACATGCATAGTCTGCATGAAAATTCAGTATGTTCGGTCTCCTTCTTGTTCACAAAAATCAGTGTTCACCAGTACATATCTTTCTACTGACGGATTATAGTGAGAATATTAGACGCTGTCCAAAGGAATGGAAAGATAAGAATGCGACAGTGGCCCAAAATGTCGGTAAGGAGGAGACGACACTGACCACGTAGAAGGTTGGGTTGAAGTCATCAGAAGCATTTCCCACATGACCTGAACTGGAAGTGTATGATCTACTTCCCTGTGTTGCATTATGAAGCTGGCTATTCCCTTTGTAACTATCCAGAACAAATGAGCCGAACTGGCCAGTGTTTGGTATACATCCCGACAGGTTGTTGTATGCCACCGAGAACATCTGTAATGTTGATGACTGAGTTAGCTGCCATCATATTGACCCATTCAGCCTATTGCATGATAGATCCAAGCTTTCAATCTCACTCATATTTGCAAAGGTTACAGGAATTGGGCCGGTTAATAAGTTGTAGGACAAATTGAGGGACTTCATATGACTCAAATTTCCTAGCTCCAGTGGAATCTCACCTGATAGCATGTTTCCAGATAAATCGATGCCAGACATCAGGTTGAAGAAGTTGCGTCCGTATTTGTAAAGATTCCCTTTAGTAGAGAAGGTGAATCCTAGCAGGTGATAGTGACTCTCATATTGGAAACCATCACCATCCAAGTCTGTAGAATCAAACGACAGTCCAAAGAAACTTCCGCCGGTTGTGGGCCAAAATGCTTGGTAATCTCCGGCTAATTCAAACGGAATGTCACCAAAACATGGTGGTATGGAACCTGAAAATCTGTTGTGCGAGAAGTCAATTATAAGCAAGTACAGGAGATGACACAGGTTTGAAGGGATCTGCCCTTCGATGTTATTCATGCCTAACAAAAGTAGACGGATTTCAGACAGATTTTGTGTCCATTCAAGGTTGCCTGTGAATTTGTTATACTCCCTCCGGTTCCATAATACTTGTCGTTTTAGCTTTGTCCTAAGTCAAAGCTTTCAAATTTTATCTATGAAAATATTTTGAACTATTTGGATTGGCCACATGAAAATCATACCTTTAAATTCGTCTCGAAAAACACTTCCATAATATTGTAATTTTTGCAAATTCTATATATAAATTGCAATAGAAATTAATAGTCAAAGGTACATTTCGAAGACCGTATCAATGTCCAAAACGACAAGTATTTTGAAACCGGAGGGAGTAGCTGAGATCCAAAGCTGTAATGGAAGAGCTATTGAAAAAACCATCCGGGGTGCCTGACAGAAAATTTCCAGACATATTCAAAAAAGATAGTAATAATGTACCGCCACAATTGGGTATATGTCCTGCAAAGCTGTTGTCTGATAAATCCAACAGGGTAACACTTGTTAATTTACAAATTTCTGGACAAATTTCAGCGGTTAAACTATTGCTAGCAAGGCTAAAAGCTTGCAGCACAGAAAGATTCCAAAATGAAGTGTCAAGTTTTCCAGATATCTTGTTATCATGTAAATCCATGATTTTTACATTATTTCCTGACAGATTTCGAGGGAGAGTTCCTTCAAATTTATTGTTGTCCAGGTATATTGCCCATAGGTTTCTGGACAAGATGCTAGCCCCACCAAGTATCGGACCCCTGAGATTGTTATTGGAGTGTGCCAGTATCATCAAACTGGTACAGTCAGTGAGCAAGCAAGCTGGCGCTTCTCCTGTAAAATTGTTATTTGATAGGTCTATAAATTTCATTCTGCCAGTTTTACACAGTGACTGTGGTATGTTTCCAGAAGTAATATTGTGAGAAACATCAAGAATCGTCTGATTGGGAAACACTAAACTGATGTTAGCTGGCAGCTGTCCTCCAACATGGTTCATAGATATGTTCACCGGTTGGAGATTAGATTGGTGTTGCCATATCTAGACCTGAGAATTAGGCCAGGCCTCTGTGGGCCAGCACGAGCACGGCCTAATTTTAATAGCCCGAAGCATGACCCGGCATGAAAAAATGGGCCGGGCTGGCACGGCCTGAATAGCATACCGGGCCAGGCCTAAAAACCTGCCACGATGGGCCGGCCGGCATGGCCCAACTGTACGGGCTGTGCTCAGGCCGGTACGGCCCGAATTAAAGTCTGAACCTGTAATTTATATTTTTCGGGTTTTTCTGCGCTCATATGAATTTATATTCTACATAAAAATTATAGAGAATTTTAAGACGCATCGCTTTCATGTAGACAACATTTTCATTTGAGCAACGTATGAATTTATAAAAAAATATTAAAAAAATATTTAGTGCGCTGTGTAGTTTCAGACCGATGCCACCTCTCTCGGTAATCTGTATTTTTTGGAGTCTTCCTTTGATCATATGAATTTATATTATACATGAAAGTTGTAGAGAATTTCGAGACGCATCCTTTTTATATAAACAACTTTTCCATTTGAGCAACGTATGAATTTATAAAAAAATATTTATTGCGCTGTAGTTTCGGACCGACACCACCTCTCTCGGTAATCTGCATTTTTCGGGGTCTTTCTGTACTCATATGAATTTATATTCTACATGAAAGTTGTAGAGAATTTTGAGATACATCTTTTTTATGTAGACAACGTTTTCATTTGAGTAATGTATGATTTATAAAAAAATATTTAATGTGTTGTGTTCTCTCCCGTGCCGTGCTCGGGCTTGCCCGGCCCAACTGCAGCCCAGCATGCCTTTGGGCTGTGCTGGGCCTTGATTTTTGCTATCCGTGCTGGCCCAACCCAGCACGAAGAAATGATCGGACCGTGCCGGCCCGTTTCATGCAGGCCCAAACACACGATGGGCCCGGGACGTGCCGACCCGGCACGGCCCAAGTCCTACCTCTAGCCATATCTGATCCAACGATCCAACGAACAAGTTGTTTGCAAGATTTGGGTAAACAAGTTCCACTTTATTTGTTAACAGCCAATTGGGTATGCTTCCTGGTACGTTATTATGACACAGATCAATAATTTGTAGGTCATGCTGTGTTAGTAGGAAATGTGGTTCTGTAATCATGCTCTTATCAAGGAGACAACCAGAGAGCATTAGGGCGTGTTTGCTTGCCTCAGCCTGCCCAGTCAGGCTTGCGTGAGCGCGTGAAACACGTGTTTGCTTGCCCGCGCGCCGCATAGAGACTGCACGCGCTCGTGCAGAACGCCGGCTCGGGCCTGGCCCGAGGAAAACGCCACGGGTGGCCATTTCTGCGGAGCCAGGCTCGCGCCAGCGCCCATGCACAACGACAGGACTAACAACAGGACTAACAACGAACTACCAATTTTCTACATCAACTTTTCAAACTTTCAAAAATAATTTAAAATTCAAACGACATCCAAATTCACTGAAACAAAAAAATGGAACCGTAGGTTTAAATACAAGGTATTGAAAAAATTCAGATATTTTTAATTTTAAATTTTATTTTCAAATTTATAAATTTTCTATATTTTTTTGATTTTTTGTTTTCGAATTTAGTTTTGTTTCAGTATTTTTTAATTTTTAAATTTTCACTTTTGAATTTATTTTCTTTGTTTTTTATTTTCCTCTTTTGAATTTGTCCAACCCACTCCCCTCCTAGTGCAGCCAACCAAACAACGTCTCTGCGCAACCTGTTTAATCTCATACAACCAACCAAACAAGATCCCTTTGCATCACTTCAGACTGGCTCCAACCAGTCTGGCTGAGCTCATGCAGCCTAGCTGAGCTGATACGGCAACCAAACACACCCTTAATGTTTTCAATTGAAATGGAGGTGCCCATCCAGAGATTTTCACCTGAACAACCAAATTAACATTGCCAGACAGATCCACATTTTTAAGCTCAGCGCAGTGTCTTAGCCAGAAGAAAACAAATTTATCGCTTAGGTTGTTTTCATATAATTTGAGGACACGAAGCAATGACGAAAAATTCCAAGATGGGTTTACGCGTATATGTCCATGGAAGAGGTTTCCAGAAAGATCCAAGTACTCAAGACGTGGAAGTGCAAATGCGGATGTTGGGATGTTGCCACTCAATTTGTTGGACCCAAATTGCAGTTCTCGTAGGTTCTTGAGGTTCTTAAAATCTGTCATGTTTAATGGCTTATAGTGAATAAACTGCATGTCTCCAACAGAAGAGAAATGAGCTGTATTCGTTTCAATACCTTTATTCTGAAGAGTATCGTTTATGCCGTTTCTACGAAGATCTATTACTTCGAGAGAACTCAATTTGCTCAGAGATCCCGAGACACCCTCATCAAGCTATTGTCGCTGAGGTCGAGCTACTGGAGCTTAGTCAATCCTTGAAGACCTGAGGAATTTTTTTTTTGTTTTGAATAATCTGCATTTTTGTCAAATCATTGGAATAGGGAAAATAGTCGCATCCATGGATCTGGAGTTACGTACATACCCTCAAAATTTTGTAGGCAAGCTTCATTCCGGGAAGGTCGAGAAGCTGAAGCTCATGGAAGGAAGAAAAGATCGTCAAGCTCAGATTCCTTGCCTGCTCTGCTCCTTGCTTGCTCTGAAGCTTATCTGTGGCTACCAATCATCTGTTCTAGGCGCAAGGCAGCTAACACGGTTGACGCCATGGTCAAAGTATGTATGCTTGAATAACGACTTTCATCATTGGCATTGTTGACTTGAGCATCTAGTGTGTGAAAGCATTTCTGGCTTTTTATGGATAGAGGAGCTGCTAGGTGAAAGAAATTTTTTAGAGTGTACTGTAAAGTGTGAGAAAATTTTAGAGGATAGATATATATGTGCAAAATAGTGTTATAAAGGAGAAATTGAAAATATTTGCCCGAGACGGTCTGAGACGTGTAAACCAAACGGCCAAGAAGGCGTTGACTATATGTATCATGCTTATATACGAGGATTGCAGCCTCATAAAAAGTAGTAGGATAGCTTCGCCTTCTCCTGTGCATATCCTTTGGCTATGGCCGTGTTCGACACCATAAGAGAAGAGCGAGGAGCGACTTTACGCTTTTCTGCAAAATTGATTACGTACAATGTAATTACTGGTCATTAAGCTTTTTGGGTAAATTGATTAGCGTACAATGTTAATACTGGGTTTTCGTAAATTTCTCAACGACTTCACCGGCAACGTCCGATTATCTTTGTCAGCGACTTCACCGGCAACGTCCGATTATCTTGTGGAAATATTGCCCCGACAGTAAAGTTGACTTGACTCAGTCTCTAGTGCGTCCCATTTGATGTTTCATTACTAAAGCAAGTGAATTAGGAACATACTGTTGAGGTGTTGAGGAGTGTTGAGGAGGTAAATAGTGATGGAGAGTGAGAATAGTAATAGTTATTGTTGGGCGATGAATAATTATAGGGCGATGAATAGTATTGGGGCAGTGGTAGATGAATAGTGTGTGGTAGAGCCAAATGGGGCAATTGCTGGAGATTGCTACGAATATTCACAATTTTGCCTACAAAGTTGTCTAATACTCCCTTGGGTGATAAATATAAGATGTATTTTTATTTGGCACAAGAATTAAGGTGGTGATGAATTTGAGAAATGAGTAAGAGAAAATGACTTATGTAACCTCTATATAATTGTCTTAGAAAGATAAGAGCGAATACTTTGTGTATGTAATAATAAATAAATGTAGATAGTTGAAGAGAATAAATAGGGATACATGAGGAAACACCTCATTAAGATAGCATGTGTCACGAATAGAACTTGTATTCATCTGGGGGCCAAAGAACCAGTATATATACATAGTACAGGGGCAAAAGAGAAAAGCCCAAAAAACAACAGGTAAGGCCATATATACATATATATCTAACATCCCCTCAAACTCATGATGGTTAACTACACTGAGTTTGGAGAGGTAAAACTATGCTGTTGTCGAGTCTGTGCCTTCGTAAAGAAGTCTGCTAGCTAAATCTCAGACGGCACATACTGAAGAGAGACAATCTGCTCCTAAACCTGTGACCGTATATAGGAAGCATCAACACCGATATGCTTGGTGAGCTCATGCTTCACCGGATCACAGGCAATACCAATAGCTCCTGTGCTGTCAAACAAAAGAGAAGTCGGTGTAATAACAGAAACACCAAAATCCTCAAGTAACCAACGCAACCAAGTAACCTCTACCGTCAAAAGAGCCATAGCACGCAACTCAGCCTCTGCACTCGATCGAAAAACTGCCTTCTGCTTTTTAGTCTTCTAAGCAATAAGAGAATCACCAAGGAAAACACAATATCCAAAACGAGACCGATGATTAGAAGCATCCCCAGCCTAGGTAGCATGAGCATAAGCATGAAGCTGTAAAGAGTTGGAACGAGGAAAGAAAAGACGGCGGGATGTAGTGCCACGCAAATAGCGCAAAACGCGAAGGAGGTGACTATAGTGGAGCCGAGTAGGAGCAGAGACAAACTGACTCAAGATATGAACAACATAGGAGATAATAGGACGAGTAACACCAAGGTACATGTTGGGAAAGTACGTGGCCCATGAAGATACGACTCACTAACTTACCTTCGGCCCTACGGGAAGTATGCCCGGGCTTGTTAAGCTCGCGTTCGAGCTTGGCAAGCTCGCCCTGAGCTTCCCCGCCTTAAAAGCTTGGGTCACTCGCCTCCCGCCACCGGCCAGGGGCTCAGACCTAAGGCAGATTGTGCCTGCACACAAGACAGATACGCCATGGGTCCCAAAGGTCACCGAGAGTTAAATGCGACCACAGTACCGAGGAGCGCCTGAGAAAGGCCACTGATAAGTTGGCGGCAGGTCTCGTCAAACCGTCCGCATAGAGAAAGACACGTGTTGCCGAGTAGCAGTTCGGCATGGCAATTTGGACGGGATGAGGAGATGCACTCGATTATTCGACGGATCTTACGCGTCCGCTACACGGTAAAGCAGAAGGAGATGACTATTCAACGGAACAAAGGCAGGTTACAGCAGCCAGGCGCCGCCCATAAAAGGGGGCGCACAGGCCACAACAAGAGGGGGACCGAGGGATCAGGAGAAGGACAACAGAGGATAGACATAGACAGAAGAGCGTTCAACCACCATAGAACATGAGCACTTGCACTCACGTAGGAGCTCTAGTTGCAGGCGGTAGTTCTTCACGTCCAGGTACGGTAGGAACACACACGTAGTGTCTTGAACACTTATTGTACTCGAGCCCGGGCTTTCGGAAGCCCGGCCTCCACCCCCCTTGTACTCATTTAAGCTTGGCATTAAACGAAGACTGGACGTAGGGCTGTTATCCGACAGTGGAGGCCCGAACCATGATAAAAACATCCGCGTCACACCTCCAGGCTCGACGCGTCCAACCGCGTCGATGTTTTTCCTCGGCGGCGCCGCCCACCGCCGCCGCCTCCGCTCTAGGGACAGGGGCCGCCGAGCCTCGCATCCTCTTCTTGCTCATCGGCCTGCAGAGGCTCACCTCCCAGTCGCCGACAGCTGGCGCCCACCGTGGGGCCCGATTGCGGTCTTCTCCCCTCGATCGAGTCGAGGATGGCCTTGTTGTCATACGATGACGACGAGGGCGTAGACCTCAACTTCGACGACTGTGACGATCTCGACGACGTCGACGAAGTCGCATCTAAAAAATGGCAGGTGGGTTTGCTCGTCCGGCTCAGCCGACGAGATGGAGGTGGAGGCATCGCCACCTCGGGAGCAGTTTATTCGCCTCAAAGATCGCCTCGCCAGGCGGCACTTCGCCGACCACGCCGGTGAATCCTCACGGAGGGATCGAGGCACCGCCACCAAGTGTCGCAATGACGCATCGCCCACATTCGTGGTCCCGTCCGAAGAGGAGGATCGGTCTCGAAGCGCAAGAATCGTGTCCCGCCCGTCGTAGGCGGCAACAACCAACAGCGATGTGGCTATGGTAGTTGAGGGTGCCGATGGCACCGCCTCCGTGGGTGACACCGACATGTCCCCCTCGCGGGAACCCGCCTCACGCCACGTCTTCGTGGCATCAGGTGGAGCAACCCCGCACCAGACGCGCGCCGACATAGGTGGAGAGCACTATCGGCGTGAGACCGCTCGGAGCCTCTTCGCTGGGTCGGTCGGGTGGACTTTGGCGGACATCCGTCGTAAGCCTGCTAGCCCGACGCCCGCCACTCGCGCCGCAGGCGCGCACTCACCCACTACCAACATCACCAACCCGGTGCTGCGCAACCAGCAACGGGTTAGGGCGATTGTCCAGGTCATGTGTGACCTGGAGAAGGATCCACGCGGATTCACCATGGCCGACCTAGGCGCTGCAGTTGCGGACGGCCTGGAGGAACTCGCCAGGGATCTCGGCGAGTACCTTCAGGCCCAGTCGCACACCAGCGGCACCTCAAGGTGGCGCGGCCAGAGCGTTCGGTCGCGTCGGCAGGCATCCACATCTACGGCGGATGGCGCTCCCCAGCGCACCCCGGGCGGAGTGTTTTCCCGCCTCGGGCCGCTCCCTGGCAGGAGGCCCCCCCCGTTGGAAACAACGGGGCTGCCCCAGGATGTCTGGCCTTCTCTCTAGCTTTGCGCGAGGCCCCTTGGCCTCGTAAGTTCAAGCCCGGGAACATTGAGAAGTTCGACGGGAGTAAGAATCCTGACGAATATCTCGCTATCTATACTACCGCCATCTTGGCCGCAGGCGGTAATGAGGCTGCCATGGTCAACTACTTCCCTACCGTCTTGGAGGGAATAGCCCGAACCTGGCTTTTCAACCAGCGCCGAGGTTCTATACGCAGCTGGGAACAGCTGCAGGAAGCACTCCAGACGAACTTCCAGGGCTGCTACGCGCGCCCTGGAAAGCCTAGGACCTCAAACTCGTGGTCCAGAGGGCGGGGGAGGGCCTGCAGGACTACGTCCGCCGGTTCGTCCAGGTGCGCAACACCATTCCGTTGATCTCCGACGAGGCCATCGTCGAGGCCTTCAAGGAGGTAGTGCGGAACACCTGTTTTACCGAGGACCTTGAGCTCCATCCGGTCCACACCGCGGCCGATTTATTTCGTGCCGTGGAGGGATACATCAACGCCTCCGAGGCGGTGGAGCGCAAGAGAGGGAGAACGGAGGAGAAGGTGGCGGCCCGGACTGGCACAGACGCCAAGAAGGGCGACGCCGAGAAGAAGAAGAAGAAGAAGAAGAAGGAGCCCGCCGCCCCGAACTATGTCGTGGCGGTGGAGCCCGAGAGGTCCGCCTCGAAGCGCCGCCTCCTGGCCGCCCACCAGTGGGTGGCGGAACGCCGGGCGCGGCAAGGCGGGGCGAGCTCCTAGCCCGGCCTCGACCGCCTAGGGCGAACCCTCCGAACAACCGCCATCGCTTTCTCCATCGGCGAAGACGCCACGACTGCGAATTACAGTGGGCGGCACGGTTGGAGGACTTCTACGCCGGACGCGGGCCTATGCCCGAACTCCCCAACAACGGAGTGCCGGATGATTGGGCGTCCCAGGGCGGCCACAGCGATGCATTCCAGGAGGCTCGCGCGCACGTCGCCGTGATTTTCAGTGGTGCGTCCACCTATAGCTCGCGACGCAAGCTTAAGGCCGCTGCCCAAGAGGTTTACCACCTCAAAAAGGGTAAGCCTGGAGGCGCACCCATGCGGTGGTCTCACCAATCGATCACCTTCTTCGCGGATGATTGTCCTCCCGGAATGACAAGGCCTCAGTGCCTGCCGCTGGTGCTCTGTCCGACCATCAGCAACACACGAGCCGATCGCGTGTTGGTGGACGGTGGAAGCTCCCTGGACATCATCACCGCTCAGGTCCTGGAGCAGATGCAAGTCCCGCGGTCCAAGATCAAGGACATAGCCATTCCTTTCCACGGCATTGTCCCGGGGTCGTCCCTGCAACCGATCAGGCAGATCATGCTGCCCGTAACGTTCGGGACCCCCTAGAACTTCCAGACAGAGTACGTCACCTTCGAAATGGTGGACTCCGAGCTTCCGTACAACGCCATTCTTGGACGCCCCGCGTTGTCCAAATTCATGGCGGCCATCCACCACGGGTACCACTGCCTGAAGATCCGGCCCCTCACGGGGTCATCACGATCAAGGGTAGCCACAAGGCCGCAATGGCCTGTGATGAGAGCGCCCTGGCAATGGTCGGACAGCTCCCAGAGCGCGGCCCAGCTAGGGCTGATCGGCCACCAGTCCGCCCCAAGGTGGCCCTGCAGCCGCAGGAGCCTACCAAGGCAGTCCCCCTCTCCAAGGATGACCCAGCTAAGGTTCTCCACGTAGGGGCCAACCTCGAGTCCAAATAGGAACTCGAGCTCGTCACCTTCCTCCGAGCTAACGCAGACGTGTTCGCGTGGGAACCGTCCGACATGCTCAGAGTCCCAAAGGAGGTAATCGAGCACAGGCTAGCTGTTCAGCCTGATAAAAAGCCTGTCAAAAAGGCCTTGCGACGCATTTCCAAGTGCAAAGCCGATATCATTCAGGAGCAACTAGGTAAGCTTCCCCAAGCCGACTTCATCCGGGAGGTCGAGCACTCCTTCTGGCTCGCCAACCCAGTTGTCGTCAAGAAGAAGGGTGGGAAATGGCGAATGTACGTCGACCATCGCGACCTCAACGCTGCCTGCCCTAAAGACAATTTTCCTCGCAGCAAGATAGACCAACCGGTCGACGAACGGCGACTTCGGCGCCAAGAGCTTCTCGACGCCTACTTAGGCTATCACCAGATCGCGACCGCAAGGGAAAACGAAGAGAAGACTGCCTTCGTGACACCTTTTGGTACCTTCTGCTACACGACCATGTCATTCGGTCTAAAGAACGCGGGAGCCACGTTCCAGCGATTGATGCAGAAGACGGTCCCTGATCAGATAGGGTGCAACGTAGAGGTTTACGTAGACGACATTGTTGTAAAAAGTAATGTCCCACGGGACCATGTGACCGACTTTTAGGAAACGTTTGTTAATCTCAGAAAACATCAAGTCAAATTGAATCCTAAAAAATGCGTTTTCGGTGTCCGGTCTGGGATGTTGCTTGGCTACATGATAGGGAAGGCGAGCATTGGGGCTAACCCCGAAAAAATCGAAGCCATCGAGAATATGAGGTCGCCAACCTGCACCAAGGAGGTACAAGCCCTCACCGGGCGGATGGCGGCTCTCAGCAGATTCATATCTTGTCTCGGTGAGCGCAGTGCACCTTTCTGGAAGATCCTGCGCAGGCACGATAGTTTCGAATGGACAAAAGAAGCCGAGGCCGCTTTTAGCGAGCTAAAGCGCTATTTGTCCACGCCTCCCGTCCTAGCCACGCCAAAGCTCGGGGAAGCTCTACTCCTCTACTTGACGGTCGCCCCGCAGGCTGTGAGTGTTGTACTAGCAGTCGAACGCGAGGGCAAACAACAACCCGTCTACTATGTAAGCGAGGAATTGCACGGACGTAAGGAGCGGTACCCCGAGGTTCAGAAACTCTTGTACACCTTGTTTATGGCCTCACGAAAGTTACGTCACTATTTCCATGCCCATCTAGTCACGGTCCCAACAAGTTTCCCGCTAAGGGACATCATTAGAAACCCCGATGTGAACGGGCGGGTCGCAAAGTGGGCAGTCGAGCTTGGTGAATTCGACATCAAGTTCGTACCACGAACAGCGATCAAGTCCTAAGTCGTGGCCGACTTCTTGGCTAAGCGGACCGGGCCAGCCGACCCTTCTGGAGGCTCGCCCGAGTTCGCAAGCCAAGAAGCACACTGGACCATGTTCTTTGATGGGTCGCGCCAATACGAGCGATCAGGATGCGGTTTTGTTCTCATCTCCCCCCAAGGAGAACAGATTCAGCACATCGTGCAGCTTCATTTTCCCACAACGAACAATGCTGCGGAGTACGAAGGCCTCCTACCCAGCCTACGAGCATGCACTGCGCTCGGCATAAAACGGCTAACAAATAAACGGATTCGCAGCTTGGTTGTCTCGCTGTAAACAAGGAGTTTCAGTGTTACGACGACGAATGGCGCGATACTTGGCGTAAGTGAAAACCGGAGAAACACTTTACTTAACTTCAAAGTGTGTTACGCTCCTGCACTAGCTAATAGCTCGGCCGATAAGCTCATAAAGCTCGGCTCACAAGAAACCGCCTCGACGGGTGTGCTCGTGCAGCACCTACTAAAGCCCTCTATTCCCTCCGGAGAAGAGGCCCCCGAGAAGGCGGTTGCCTCGACCCAAACGACCGGTACCATTTCGTTCCGAGAGCAGCGCGACACCTGGATAACACCATTCGTCCAATTCTTGGCGTATAGGACACTGCCACAGGATACAGCTGAGAAAGTCGGCTCCAAAGACAAGCCGACCTTACCGGTTACTCGGGGGCTTGTTGTACCGAAGGGGTTCTAACGGCGTACTTTGCAAGTGCATGACTTAGGAGGAAGGCAAATTTCTCCTCCAAGATATCCACGACGGGATTTGCGGGGCCCATGCCTCTTTCAGAACCTTAGTGGGAAAAGCCTTCCGCATGGGGTACTACTGGCCCACTGCGTTGACCGACGCAAGGAAACTAGTAAAGCGTTGCCCATCCTGCCAATACCACGCCCGAGTGTCCCACCAGCCAGCATACGAGCTACAGACTATCCCGCTGACCTGGCCATTCTCGACGTGGGGATGGACATACTCGGTCCATTCCCCAGAGGCCTAAAGGGATGCACGCACCTGTTCGTCGCCATCGACACTTTCACTAAGTGGATCTAGGCCGAACCGGTGTCGAGCATATCAGCCCAGATGGCCAAAAGGTTCTTTAGGAACAACACTGTGGCAAGGTTCGGCGTGCCGAGCAAACTGATCGCTGACAATAGGACACAGTTCACAAGCGAGCTATTCCAGGACTACTGCGAAGAGCTCGGCATGAAGGTCGCCCTGGCCTCGGTGGCTCACCCACAGAGCAACGGTGCGACTGAACGTGTAAATGGGCAAATCATGCAGGGCATTAAGCACCGAGTATATGACGCTCTCGTCGAACAGCGTCAAAATTGGGTAGAGGAGCTACCTTTGGTGCTCTGGGCAGCTCGGACAACCTCCAATCGAGCTACTGGAGAGACCCCATTCAGGCTCGTATACGGCTCGGAAGCGGTCCTACCCGCCGAGCTAAGACTTGGTTCAGTTCACGTTGATTTTGCAGGACAAATCGACAACGACGAGGAGCGACTGTTGGATCTCGACCTATCCGAGTCTTGCCGCGAGCAAGCACTATCATGCAGTGGCAACATACCAAAGAATCCTCTGACGACAAAGATGCGGCAAAAGGGTACAGACCCGGACCTTGAAAGTTGGTGATCTGGCTCTAAGACGAGCTCACCCCGAGGTGGGAAGGTCCGTACACGGTCGTATCAGCCACACGCCCTGTTAGACTGGCTATGCCAGATGGTAGAGTCCTCAACAGTTCCTAGAACATCGCTCAACTCCGGAGGTTCTACGCTTGAACCAAGGTCGTAAGTCTCCTTCCCCATCCCTTTTCTTTTATCCGTCTTATTCACTCCCTAGTGAGCCCTCAAACAACCCCTGGAAACCTAAACCTACGATCGGGTTGGGGAGAAGACTCGGGCTGTCTCAGCACACATCGGCAGAATAGCGGCTACGCAGAAGCTACGCCTCCGGGATTCCCTTGCACACGGGTAAGCCGATATCCATCGCACCACGCAAGATCCCGTGTGGGCAAAGGCTTTCCGGCCCTATATCATAAGCCCGCATAAAATCGTTACAGCCGGGATAACTCCAGAGGCCAACACTCTGCCTCTTACAAGGAGACAGAGCAAGGGCCACGAGCTCTGATCTAAGGACGCGGTTTCTCTAAGCAACGCCCGAGCTTCTCTCCAGAAGCTCGGCCGAGGCTCGGGGGCTAGGGTCGGTTTTTCGAAAATTGATCTCTCTAAACCACGACCGACCTTCTGTCAATCCAGAAGCTCAGCCGTGGCTGGGAGCTAGGGTCAATTTTTCAAAAATTGATCTCTCTAAACCATGCCCAACCTTCTGTCAATCCAGAAGCTTGGTCGTGGCTCGGGGGCTAGGGTCGATTTTTCAAAAATTGATCTCTCTAAACCACGACCGACCTTCTGTCAATCCAGAAGCTCGGCCATGGCTCGGAGGCTAGGGTCGATATTTTAAGGGTCGGTTTTTCAAAAGTCGATTATCTGAGCGACAACTCTCGATCTTCTCTAAGCCACGCCCGAGCTTCTCTTCAGAAGCTCGGCCATGGCTCGGGGGTTAGGATCGATAGGAACATATATCCTGACCCTCGAATTCTTCTTGTCTATACGACTACTTTTGTCCGTTTGCATGCAGGAAAGACGACAAGAGGAGGCAAAACAAACAACTTTATTAAAACTTCAAGATGGCTTACAAGCCAATTACAGGAAATGGCGGCGAGCGCGAACTAGCGCCTCGACGATCACATCGGCCACCTCGGCGAGAGCCGGGACGACCTCGATCAGAACCGCGACGATGGCGACGTCGCGAGCGCGAGCTTCTTCCTCGGCAACCTTGGCGAGAGCGAGATCGTACTCCACCCAAAGAACCGCCATGAACTCTTCGTGATCCATGGGAGCAGGCGGAGAAGGAGGGACGGTAGGAAGAATTTTGGGATGAAAAGCGGCCGCCGCATCGGCCTCTTTTTATAGCCAAGATCGGGGAGTCGACCCGATCCAGTAGTAATGGCATCGGGAAGCAACTCCGATGAGAGCCGTTTCCAAGATTTGACACGGATGTCTCTGGGGACATGGCGCAACAGTCAAATCGACGATCGACATTCTAGGAAGAAGATCGATCGGCGGGATGACAAAAGAAGAAGACCAAAACAAGGCAATAACATTACTCTGTAAGGAGTATCTACAATACAAAGGCCTACGACTTGGGCCGGCACCTAAGCTTATGAAGCTCGGCCATTGCTTCGTCATACCGGTCCTGAAGCTCGAGGAAGGCTTTTTGACCACCCCGGGTGGCCCGCACCTTAGTCCGCAAGGCCTCATTGGCCGCTTCTAGGTCCCGAACGGTGTCTCGGTGGGTCTTCAGCAGGTCCTCCGCCTCCGACGCACGAGCAGCCTCGGCAGTGCGGCACGCCTCCACCGACCGAAGGCGCTCGTCAAGCTTGGTGGAGCGGTCGCGTTCGGCCTTGAGGGCGTCCTGCGATCGACGGGAGACCTCCCCGGCATTTTCCCGCGCCGTGGCTAGGGCCGCCTCCGC
Organism: Olyra latifolia; assembly: GCA_036346145.1. Lineage (NCBI taxonomy): Eukaryota > Viridiplantae > Streptophyta > Magnoliopsida > Poales > Poaceae > Olyra > Olyra latifolia. Next base: position 43,803,714 of record CM070526.1, read on the forward strand.
CGCCGCAGCATGAGCTTCCAAGGTCGCTACCTAGACCAAGCCCGAGCGAGCTTCTTCCAAGACGCGACGGCTTCGGCTCGCCGCCTCCAAATAAGGCCGCTTGCCTTCAGACCTCTGCTCGGCCTCGTGCTCACCGGCCAAGCAGCGAGACCAACAATCTCGCGGTAGGCCTACACCAAGAAAGCAGGCTTAAGAAAAAGAAAGAACCAAAGTAGGGTCAACACGAGACTCCAAAGGACAGGCTCGAAGGCACTTACCCGCCACATAACCGCCGCGGCCTCGGTCTCGTACCGACGCTAGGTAGCGCGCCTAGGCGCAGGCAAGGCCACGATCAGGCCACCTGAGCTATCGCTCGAGCTGCTGGATTCCTCGGCCGCTCCCCCCGCATGCTCTGGTCGCGCCCGCAGTATGGCAGCGCCGCCGCAGTTTCGGCCGCACCGCCGTTCACGACCGGGCAGCGCACGTCGCTGCGTACTATCAGCGGGAGGTAATAGGGCCTCGAGCCCCGAAGCCCTCCGCGCTTCGGAAGGAACTTGCTCTCCCGGGCCAATTCCTCCGGTAGCACCAGGATGACTTCCCCGACCCCGGTAGATATGGCGACTGAAAATAAAAGGCAAATCAAGCATGCCTGATCAACCCAATGAATCATGACAAGTGGAAAAAGGAAGGGAAAGCCGAGAAGCACGGTGACCTACCGGCGAGCTCGAGGTCTGTCCTCGCCAACCCATCGTCCGAGCCATCATCATCATCATCCAACACCAACCGACGCCTCTTCGGCGCTGGCTGGGTATCCCACGCGCCGGCCGAGTCCCTGTCCCGGGAACCTCTAGCCCGGGCTGGGTCGGGAACGGAGGCAGGAGCTCGGGCCGCCGACCGTCCCGCGCTGACGACTTTGTCTCGGCGGGAGAGCCTGGTCCGCTTCTTTAAGGGCGGTCGCGTACTCACGGCCCGCTCTTGCCGCACCGGGACCATGCCCGCACTACCGCCGACCGCCTAACTCGCAGCCCCTTGGCCACCACTCACAGGGCCGCAGCCGCCTCTCACCCGCTTCCTCGCAAACAAGCCCGGAGCATCGCAGCGCCACAGAGGACCGCCTCCAGGGGCGCTTGGCTCGCGGGGACACATACCTCGTCCAGGACGTTACGGATACCCGAGCCCGATGGCTTGTAATGGTTCGCGGGCAGTAAGAGCGCCACTGCCCGGACTACGTCCTCCTGGGGCAAAGCTGCGAAGAAAAGAGCGGAAGCATCAAAAAACACGCCCAAAGGAAGCTCAGGCGCGGGGCTGTAAGGCCAAGCAAAGGAACTTACGGGAGGTGCTTTCGCGGGTGAGATCGTCGCACTGCGAATCCTGAAAAAAGGGTGAACCCGCTTGCGCAGCGGGCTCACCCGGTGCCTGATGAAGTCGGCTACGATGTCGTAACCGTTTAGTCCCCGGCTGGCCAACTCTCGGATCTTGGCCGCCGAGGCTACCTCCACCGCTCCAAAGAAAGGGCGGGCAGTCACCTTCCCGGTTCGCGTCATAACCATAGCCCGCAGTCGCTGAGCACCTTGGCGTAGTACCACCGCGACGCCCACCCCCGACGTTCTCCTTAGCCTTGAACGCCGGGTACGCGGGCATCATGTCGTGGTGCAGCTTGAAGTAGGCACACCCCGCCGCATCGTTCCCGCCGGTCGTGGTCGGTTCATAGAAGTTGAGGAAGAGGCTGACCGTCGGCTCCACCCCGACGAACGCCTCGTAAAGGTGCGCATAGATCGTCAGGAACAGGATCGAGTTGGGATTGAGATTCACCAACTCGATCCCGCATTGGGCCAGGACGGCAGCAAGGAAGTCGGACTCCAAAACCCGAAGCCCGTGGATAGCGAAAACTCGAAGTAGACAAACTCTTTGCTCTCGGGCCCAGGAATGGTCTCCCTGCCGGCCGCTCTCCAGCCACCGACCTCGATGAAGCTGGCGGCGGCCAACCCCTTCAGGACATCCTCGGAAAGGAGATTCCGCGTGAAGGGCGCTATTGGAAGAGAGAGGTCAGCGGGCGAAGACGGCAGGAGAGTGAAAGGATGGGAAAGGCAAGAAGGCAATAGCACAAGGGAGCGTAAAGGAAGCAGCGCAAGGATCGGGCAAACCGCCCCTTATGAGCCGGCGCAGGGGAGGCGAACCGTCGCCTGTCTGCCTGGGGGCGCGAAAATCAAGGGGGAAACAGCGGCGCGCATAATTGCGTTCAGTTGGAATTCCCGCCGGGGCTAGAAAATTGCGCGCACCTCAATCATTTCGCCTGAGGGCAGTTACGAAATAAACCTCCAAGCGGAACGTCTTGGTCCCGCTCGAGGCTCGGGGGCTAGCTATTGGGGAAAGTACGTGGCTCATGAAGATACGGCCCACTAACATACCTCCGGCCGCACGGGAAGTATGCACGAGCTTGTTAAGCTCACGTTCGAGTTTGGCAAGCTCGCACCCGAGCTTCCCCGCCTTGAAAGCTCGGGTCACTCGCCCCTCCCGGGCGTCCGAAGCCCAGGGCTCAGGACCCAAGGCAGATTGTGCCGCGCCGCGCATAGGATACGCTGCGGGTCCCAAAGGTCACCGAGAGTTAAATGCGACCACAGTATCGAGGAGCGCCTGACAAAGGCCACTAACAAGTTGGCGGCAGGTCTCGTCAAACCGTCCGCATAGAGAAAGACACGTGTTGCCGGGTAGCAGTCCGGCAAGACAATTTGGACGGGATGAGGAGATGCACTCGATTATCCGGTGGATCTTTCATGTCCGCTACACGGTAAAGCAGAAGGAGATGACTATTCAACGAAACAAGGGCAGAAATCTGCAGCCAAAGCGCCGCTTATAAAAGGGGCGACAAAGAGCCACAACAAGAGGGGGACCGAGGGATCAGGAGAAGGACAACAAAGGATAGACTTAGACAGAAGAGCGTTCAACCACCATAGAACAGGAGCACTTGCACTCACGTAGGAGCTCTAGTCCAGGCGGTAGTTCTTCGCGTCCAGGTACCGTAGGAACACACACGTAGTGCCTTGAGCACTTATTGTACTCGAGCCCGGGCTTTCGAAAGCCCGGCCTCGACCACCCTTATACTCGTTTAAGCTTAGCATTAAACAAAGACTAGACGTAGGGCTGTTATCCGACAGTGGAGGCCCGAACCAGGATAAAAACATCCGCGTCACACCTCCAGGCTCGACGCATCCAACCACGTCGACGCTTTTTCCCTCGGCGGCGCCCGGCCAGCGGCCGGGCCTAGGTCCAGGGGACAGGGCCGCCTCGAGCCTCGCACCCCCTTCTTACTCATCGGCCTGCGGAGGCTCGCCTCCCAGTCGCCGATAGTACACAAGGCTACCAACGAGGTGTCGATACCTTGTAGGATCCGAAAGAGGTTCCCCATCGGTGAATCGAAGCTGAAGATTAAGTTCCATGGGAGTCCCAGCTATCTTATGGTCAATAAGAGAGGCCCAATCAAGAAGATCCCCAATATACTTCTCTTGGAACAAGAAAATACCCTCTGGAATAGAGGTAACCTCAATCCCAAAGAAATAACGAATAGGACCGAAATCAGACATACGAAACTGCTTATTTAGACGAGTCTTGACAAAATCAATATAAGTTGGATGATCACCAGTAATGATCATGTCATCGACATAGAGCAGAAGAATAGTATAACCACGAGACGAGGTGTGAACAAACAGCGCAGGATCATGGGCACTAACAGAAAAGACAACAGCAGTGACCACGGAAGAAAAATGCTGAAACCAGGCCCGAGGAGCTTGTTTAAGCCCATACAGAACCCGACAAAGGCGAAGAACCATCCCATTTGAAACAAAATACCCTGGCGGAGGCCGCATGAAAACTTCTTCATGCAGCTCCCTATTAAGAAAGGCATTTTGTACATCAAGCTGATATATAGGCCATGAACGAACAAAGGCCACATCAAAAAGAGTCTTAATAGTGGTCATATGAGCCACAAGAGCATAGTTGTCTTCATAGTCAACACCATGCTCCTGTTGAAAACCACGAGCCACAAGACGAACTTTGAATGGCTCAAGAGAACCATCAGAGCGAGTCTTAACCTTATAAACCCACTTGCAGGTGATGGGACGAGCGTGAGACAGAAGAGACACAACCTCCCAAGTGCTAGTACGCTCAAGAGCAGCAAGCTCCTCGACTATCTCATGCTGCCACTCGAGATGAACAACAGCATCACGGTAAGAGGCCGGTTCTACAGGAGTTGCACCAGCAAAGCCAAACCGCTCAGGGGGTCGAATAGATCGACGATCACGAAGAGTATAACGAGCAGAGGTAGAAGCTATCTCATCAGAAGATGAGCTAGCAGGGGGATACTCAACTGGCTGATGACGATGAGTGTAGACAATAGGATAAGGAGAGGCAAAACAAGTTAATTAGAACAGGAGGAGGAGTCGGTGAAGAAGGAGATTCTGAGATAGAAAAAGAAGGAGACTCTGAGGTAGAAGGCTTTGGAGAGGAGGAAACAGGAAGGTGTATAGTGGAGATAGGAGTGTTGGGAAAAGTTAAGAAAGACAAGGAATCGATAGTAGAAGCCGGGGAAGAAGGACGAGGATAGAAAGGACGAGACTTATTGAAGGTAACATCCCGTGAAAATCCTCATTCGTCTACCAACAGGATCCCAACACCGATAGCCCTTGTGCTCAGCACTATACCTAAGAAAAACACACTCAACTGATTTAGCTGCCAGCTTCGTGCGTTCACGTGAAGCAAGGAGAACATAGCACACACACCCAAAAGAGCGAAGACCAAAATAGTCTGCTGTGTGCCCTAGGAGACACTCTATAGGAATACCACCCTTAAGTGCAAAAGAAGGCTGAAGATTGATAAGATATCAAGCAGCAGAGATTGCCTCAGCCCAAAAATGGGGTGGAACAGAGGAGGAAATCATGAGCGCATGAGCTGATTCAAGAAGGTGTCGATGTTTACGCTCAACAACACCATTTTGAGCATGAGCACCAGGACAAGAGAACTGAGAGAGAGTGCCATGCTCAATGAGAAACCCACGAAGAGCCCTAGAGAGATATTCCCCCTGTAGAATCAGCCCGAAAAACATGAATGGGAGAATCAAATTGAGTACGAATCATGGTGGCAAAATTTTTATAGATAGACAAAACCTTACTACAATGAGACATAAAATATATCCAGGTGTAGCGAGAAAAATCATCTATAAAAATGACATAATATTTATGACCACCTTGCGAGACAAAAGAGACCGGACGCCATACATCAGAATGAACAAGATCAAATGGACGAGCTGACATAGACTCACTAGAAGAATGGGAAAGTTGCACCTGCTTGCCAAGGTTGCAACCTACACATTCTAAAGAAGCATCACCAGACAGATCCTAACAGGCCACGATGAACTAAAGATGACAGACGCGAACCACAGAGATGTCCTAAACGATGATGCCACTGGGCAAAGGATGCCGTGGAGGAAGTAGCGGAGACAGAGAGACTGGCAGGAGCAGCGAAAGGAAGACGAAGCCAGTCAAGTTCCCAAAGACGTTCCGAATCACAGTGCCGAGGGCCAGTACCAACCAGAAGACTCGTGCGACTATCCTGAATAGGACATGAGTCAGTATCAAGAATCACACGACAGCTATGATCAATGAGTTGGCGGCGGATATAAGCTGCATGTTTAGTTGTTGAAGAATCGGTCTCGACGACTAGAGGGGGGTGAATAGGCGCTAAATTGATTTCAGCCCTATTGCTTTGCACCCAACGCTCCTCTCTTCACAACACAACACATCTAACTCACCACAAGCCACAAGGCAAGGATGAACTTAGGGTGCAGCAGCGAAAAACAACACACGAGTGACTACACGAGCACCGCAATAGCTTCAAATCGACAGCAGCAATTAGAACTCTCTTGCACCAAGTGTACCCCGGGTATTCATGGATGAACCATGGCCAAAATATGGGGAGTTTCCTATCACTCAGATGGTGCAAGGTGCTCTGAAACTAATCCACACGAAATCCCACTTAATCCATGGAGAAACAAGACAAAGGTCAAAAGTTACTTTAGCTAAAGTAATCCAGAAATTTTCAGCAGCAATAGACCAAGTTCAATGAACCAAGAAGCGAATATTTCAGGCTCCAAACTTAATGAGGATTTTTCTCATGGATGGTTCATGAACCTAGTTCATCCATGCCAAATCTTAGCTTCAAACTCCTTGTGGAAAAATCAGAAAAAATCAAACAATCATAGTCTGTCTGCAGCCACGTCCAGAAAGTTTGGGGCTCAAAGAACATATCACCGCGCCCAAACTAGAGATCTTCTTGCCTTGAAATGTTTATGGTGGATAGGCAATGGAGTCAGGAAACAGTTCCAACAAAAATGACTCAAAAAGAAGTTTTCTAAATTTCTAGAAAAATAAAACACTTCACGTAGGTCAGGCTGAAAGTTTCTGGACAGCAACAACTAAAGGCCAAAACCACTTCAAATCTTTCCTAGAATGCATGAACTAGTTTAAGAACCATCTATACATCCTCAAGACATCACAAGTGTGGTTCCAAACCAGGAAGAGATCAAGTAAACCAAGAACACATCAAGAAACTAAATAAAAGATAAAAAACCAAAACCAAAACTCATCATGAACAAGTGAAGAACACTAGAGAGACATGAGGGATTGAGGAATAGGATTTGTATTCAGATTTTTGAAGTGTTTACACAGCCTATCCAGGTTGGTGGAGACATTCCCTCCACCTCACTTTATATAGGCAAACCGGTGAGGATATATCGCGACATATTGACCCATATCGCGATATATTGTCTCAACCACTCATCCACACATGGAGGGCTGAGATTAACCCACTCAACCATCCATTTAACCAGGGTTTTCTTCACATGGGTTCACCCTTAACCCAACCTGGGGTTTTTCACACATAGGCTAACCCCACAACCTTAACCGGGGTAGTTTTCTCGGGCTAACCCAGAACCTGACTGGGGTTTTGATACCGGCTAACCCAGAACCTGACCGAGGTTTCGATACCGACTAACCCAGAACCTGACCTAGATCCCTGAGCATCCACAGCTGTCGCGTGACTCCAGTCCTTCTCGCCTCACCTAGCCTCGCCTAGCCTCGCCTAGTGCGCCACGGGTCCCACCGGGCCACCTCAGCACATGGCCTCAACGCATGGCCTCAGCATGGCCTCGGCGATGGCCCTCAAGGCATCCGCCACCACCACACACCTGCAGTCACAGAGGTCAAAGGGAACAACAAGAGAACCAAGCCGAGGGTCACTACCTCGACCTGGGGTAAGTCCAACATTCCAATCATATCACCACAAGTCCCAACACACCAAGGGACACAAGCAAAGCCATGTTGATTTTTAAAATGAGTTACCAATCATGTCTCAAAACTTTGACTAACTAGCACATAAACTCATCACCAAACATGGGAGGCAGCTCCACATGGTCTCACATAGGAACATGGGAAACTATGGGAACGTGAAAAGAAGACAGAAGAGTGCCTCGTCTTGTGACAAAAAGAGAGGTACCATCTACCGTTTGGACAGTTAAAGGAGTAGTCAAAGGACTGATGGAACTAAGACAGGTAGAATCAGATGTCATATAAAAAGAGGCACCTGAGTCAAGAATCCATGATGATGTACCTGAAGTAGAGGAAGGCGGTCTCTCACTAGAAGACTGTAAAGCAAAAACAGCAGTACCTGACGGTGAAGAGGCAACCATGCGATGCAATAGCATCAAAATCTCAATAGAAGGATCAGGGCTGCACTGGGGGAATCTGAATCTCCTGTGACTGGTGCTGCAGTATTCTTGGTCGGTCGACGACGAGCAATATCCATCTTCTTCTAGTAACAAAACTGCTCCTCATGACCATCCTTATCACAATAGGCGCAGTGAAGGCTAGCCTTCATCGTCACTCCAGAAGACGGCAGGGCTAGTGAAGTCGAAGAACAAGAAGCTGGAGGTTTGAAAGCAGGTGTCTGAAGAGCAAACACAGACAGAGAAGCCAGTAGACCCGCACCTCGAAGTCGAGCCTCCTTGGTACGAAGAGCAACAAGAGCCTCTAATAAAGAGACACGAGGGTGACGAGCAAGGAGATGAGCACGAATCTGTTCAAACTCTGGCCGAAGGCGCGTGACAGTCATAGATGTGGCGAAGCTCCAGACGAGACTGCTGGTGCTGGCAACAAGCACAAGTCCGATGGTCATGATCAGCATCCGCAGCATCAAGAGAGTCAAGCTGACGCCACACTGCAAAAAACTGATCATACAGGTCATCCATCGTAGAGTCACCCTGCTGCAGTGACTGCTCGTGTCGCATAGCATCAAGATACTGTGAGTCTCCAGTGGGCTCATAGCGATCACAAAGATGTGACCACATCAGCTGTGCTGAAGCTAAAGAAACCACCTCTCCAATTAGATGCACCTCCATGCTAGCAACCAAAATAGCAGAGAAACGAGCATCCTCATCACACCAAAATTTATAGACGGTATACAGGGACTTATAGGACTCCATAGCCTCCTTATGTTCATCAGGGACCTTTGTTGCAAAGAAGAAGATCAAGATCATCGCAGGAGGAGCCTCTCGAGCGTAATCGAAGGCTTCACGGGACGGGATGAGGATCAGACGAGGCGGGCAAGGAAGCTCGCCAGTAAGAAAATCCCACACACGCTGACCACGCATGTACAGACGCATATGAAGATACCAATCTTGATAATTGATTACATCAAAAATCACCGGGCAACGAGGAACAGAAACGGTGCCCGACAACATTTTTCGTTGTTTTTTACATACTAATAACATACGTGAAGCCATGGGCCAGTTACCTTGAAAACAACTGACTCGACCATGGGTCGGTCACGCTGAAAACGACCGAGGCCAAACCAGACTCGAAGATAACCGGCCCGGTGATAGTATGGCGGTGGTGAGGGTGGTGGCGATGGCGACGACGGCGGCGGAAGAAGCCTACCAGGGTGACGGCGGCAAAGGATCCCACGGCGACGGAGCCCACGTCTGGCGGTGGCGACGACGGAAGAAGCCGACCAGGGCGACAGTGGCGATGGATCCCGCGGCAATGGAGCCCGCGATGACAGATCCTAGAGCTTGCGTGACGGTGGATCCCGCGGCAACAGAGCCTGCAGCAGCAGATCCCGCGGCAGAAGAGGAAGGTCGGGCTGCGGCGGTGGTAGGAGAAGCCGACGAGCAGCAGCGGCCGGGAGGAACGGTTGCATCCGAGGCTGCGATGGGAGAAAGCTAGCGAGGAAGAGCCGATCGAAGAGCAACGGCGCCTGGATCCGATGGCTGGTGGTGCCCTAGGAGGTTCGGTACCGGCGAGGATGAGCCGGTGGCGGCAGTGGGCGGCAACAAATCCTGACAAGCGTGATGGTGATTAAAACCCTAACCCTAATTCCGCTCTGATACCATGTCACGAAGAGAACTTGTATTCATTTGGGGGGCAAAGGGCCAGTATATATACACAATACAGGGGAAAAAGAGGAAAGCCCAAAATACAACAGGTAAGGCCATATATACATATATCTAATAGCATGGAAGCCATATATTTCTACGTAAGATCATGCAAACTGTATGTCTTATATTTTCCAATAGAGGAACTAACAAAGAACTCAGAACAAGCCCAATTCATGCACTCTTCCAATAGGTATGGGTAAATGGATTATTGGGGAACTCAACGCAAATGATTTGGTTTCCGATTAGAGCTGACAAGAAGAAAGTGGAGCTCAAAAGGTACTATATAGTAGCAAGGGTTAGCAATAATCGAAATCAGATAGCAAACCTGAATAAATGTTCAGAGAACTTGTCAGAGTTGCTACCTTAAACATATTCCTAGAATTGGTTCAAGGAAAACAGAGAGGTGTACTAAGGACAAAAGGATAGAAGCAAATCAGATTCTCTGATTTTTCCGTTTTTTCAACACCACTCTTTTCAGTGTGTTGGCCTCTTTTCCAACATTTATTATTTTTATTTCTTTCTTATTTTTCTCACTTCGATAGCACAAGAATAGGAATCGAGGATAATTTTCCCTTATTTTTGACGCAAGGGAGCCCATTATGGATGCAAACGTGTGCTTCGAAAATTGTATAGAATCTTCCTAGGACAGAATCATGCGCTTCTAGGGCGATTTTGGGCCCAAACAATTTCCCAAAATGGGCGAAGTGGTCAGATTTAGGTTTAACTCTTTCTGTTGATGTCTATGCATACCAAGAACATCGAAAGTAGAGTTCGTATGCAAAAGTAACGACCGTTTTACCGAAGGTTCTCCGAAACACGCAGAATCGAGATCAGTTTCAATTTGCAGCTAGGGAAAGCGAATAGTGGGTTATGGGCAAAGAAATTGGAGGCTAGTGGTGCAGGGTGATTGATACAAGACGGTTTGCGACCTATCTATGGATAGCAATGCATGATGAATAACACAAGGCAGCTTGTGGGGGCAAACCGAGTCAGACTCGATTTGATTTTTTTTGGTATCGGCGGTGGTAGGACGAATTAGGCAACCAAAAGTTAAAAAAATAGATCTAAGGACACAATCTGAACCAGTGACAAGTCAATGACAAAGGACGTGAACTCAACATCGTGCACTAAAAATGAAAATTACGAAGGCTCAAAGGGGCTTGGAGAGCAAAACGTAGACGCACTGAGGTAGAGTTTTTTTTGGCTTTTTCTGGACTCTAGGTATATAAAGAATGACAAACAATGAGGATACAAAGATACCTACTAGGCAACCTAAGCTATGATTCCACTTGATGAAGACCGGCGCTTAATCTTCTGAAAAGTAAGGGTAAGTTGATTGGAGGAGAACTCGACATAGATGATTTGGCTTTTGGTCAGAATTGATCAAACATTACAATCGCAACACCACGGCTCCATTAATTATCAACCACGCACTAACACGATTGACCTCCCTAAGAAGGCTTATTCCTACAAGAGAACTGGGAACACAAGTAAGAACAAAGAAGAAGCAATCTGAAATTGTGAATTGTATTAAGCACACAAAGTTACGGTTCCACAAATCAATGTTCGGTGAAACTGTGATGGCAGAATAATATAAGGAAAACCCTAGTCTGAACAATGAAAACTACTAAGTATATATATGAGAGAGGGGCGGCGGCTCGATTTGGCTCTGTGGAGTCAAGATGATGAGCATGTGAGGAGTTGGTCAAAACTTTCGGTTTCCGACAAAATTCTTCCAAACTTGACCACTTGGACGTGGCATGTTGTTTCTTGAGTCTTGCGAAGTTTTGTGATCTCCTTAGCATGGAAAAGACCCTTAGATGATTTAGGTGTAGCCGGCGAAGTCGCCAAAGTGCCACAGGACGCACTTGCCCCCAGGCGGTTGTTTCGTGTCGGGCTAGTCACTATTTCGGTTATCATTTTTGCATACTAACCCTCGAGGATCGGTTTGTTGTGTTGGGTTCATGGTGATGCCGCGGACGTTCTAGATGTGTTTTGGTTGTTTGTTGTTGTGGATGCAGGTGAGAATAGGTTGCGAGGTGGAGTGGATGAGTCCGTTCGCCAGGTGGGCTGCCGGTTCGGTTGGAGGCTGGGCGCGGAGCTTCACGATGGGAAAGGCTATCACTTCGGAGCACGAGTTCTTACTGGACGTTGGGACGTGCGGATGCTTGGACGCGAAGGGATCGTTGGAGGCGGTTCGCGACGCTCTAAGATTCGTGCGTGTGAGTTAAAACCCGTGTTTGTGTTGGGTTTCGGGTTAGCCCATGTATGGTCCATGTTGGGCCATGAGTGAGTAGGCTAAGGCCCATGTAAATGGCTGGTTGGAGAGGGTTAATCTTAGCCATTCATGGGTGGTTCAAGGGAGATCTCAATATATCGCGATATATCGAGATATCCTAGAACCGGTTGGCCTATAAAAGAAGGGGTGGAGGGGTGTCTCCACTCAAGTCTATTGTAGCCAATAGTTTCTGAAGTTTAGCCACTTGTGAGTGTCTTTCACCCTAGAGTGGCTGTGTAAAAGTTTCCCAAATCAAACAAAACTAGTTCCTCTATGTTCATGTCTTGTTCTTACTAGTTCTATTGTTTCAATCTTCTTTCCTTGATGTTTTTTGTTGCAACTTGTTTGTATGCCTCCCCTCCTTCTACATGCTTCTGATCCATGATGTCTTGAGGGTGTTTATATGGTGTTTACACCTCTCTTGCACCCTAGGATAGACTAGAGATCAAGTTTTCCATCAAGTTGCAAATCTCTGCAGATTTTGTTCTTCGCGCAGCACCCAGTGTTTGATTTTTATAAAACTCTAGAAAAATCATTTTTGGGTTCTTCTTGTTGGCCAAGGTGCGTGACTCATATATGCATCTGAAGAAAAAGTTTGGAGTCATTCCATTGCACCGTTTGGACACCATGAGGTGAATACCGAGCTCCAAACTTTCTGCTCGAAGTTCCTGATAGTCTGTAGTGTTTGATTTTTCATATTATTTCTACAGAGATTTTTGAGGAGATTTTTGGTGGAGTGCTTCCAGATTCATGTAGGATTATGCACAAAAAATCCCAAAAACATTAGAGCTCCAGAAACCCACCAACCTCCTGCTCCAAGTGGGGGCAAATTCTGGAAATCTGTTTTTACTTTTCTGAAAGTATCTTTGATGGTTTGGCTTTCTCTCTTTTCCTTTTTTCTTTTGTTTTTCAGAGCTAATCTGGTCCATCCAGGTTTGAACTGGTCCTTTACTTCTTGTTTCTTCCAGATCTAAACAGGTCCTTCCTGGTCTGATCTGGTCCAAGTTGAAGGCTTCCAGATCTGAACAGTCCTTCCCGGTCCGAATCGTCCATGTTGCATATTTCTCTCGGTGTTGTTGGAGGGGTCTTTCAATAGTCCAGATGCCCTTGGGTATCTAAAGGACATCCCTGTACCTCCAACAACTAGCTTAAGTCTTTTCTCTTCTGTTCGCTGTTTTATCTGGTGTTTAGGTTGGAGTTCTGAATGGAGCACAAAATATTAAAAATTTGAAAAAGGCTCCATTCACTTCCCCTCTCTGTCGCCTTGGTGAGTTCACAGTGGTATCAGAGCGAGGTTGAGCTCTTGTGATTCTTGCGAGTCTTTGAGCCCTTCCTGTCTTTAACCATGGCAGAGGAGAGGTACTCAGACAAACCACCGATTTTCAATGGCCTTGATTTTTCCTTTTGGAAAGCTCGGATGGGTTCCTACCTTATGGCACAGAGCTTTGATGTTTGGGCCAAAGTCAAGAAACCATATAAGGTGCCGAATGAGGAGGAAATCACCCCCGAAAACAAAAAGGATTTTGAGTTGAATGCTAGGGCCAAGAACATTCTCTTCCAAGGTTTGGGTCGAAATGAATACGACCGGGTTGCTCACCTTGAGTCCGCGCACGAGATCTGGACTACCCTCATTGCTTTCCATGAGGGGACAAATTCAGTCAAGACCGCTCGCAGACCAATTCAAGCGTGAGTACAACCGGTTCTCTCAAAAACCTAGTGAATCTTTGGATGCTTGTTTCAGCCGGTTCACAAAAATCTTGAGCAACTTATGGCAGCTTGAGACAAGTGTTCATCGACTCGAGAATGCTCGCCACTTTCTCTCGAAGACTTGATTTAAAAATTTGGGGAGTAAAGATCACCACTATCCGTGAAGCTCACGGATCTCACTACACTCACTTTGGATGGTCTCTATTCGAACTTGAAAATTTATGAACTTGAGCATCTGTCGGTTCTTGAGACCGACCCAGCCGACGACTTTGGTCACAAATCCTTTTGGTTCTTCCTCTTGCGATCTTGGTGGAGTTTCTTTATGTCTCTTGTGGAGCTTCTGACGAGCGCTTAGATACAGCCTCAAGAGAGTTTAGCCCTCCTATCCAAAAAATTTTCTAGAGCTTACAAGAGAGTGAGTGAGCGGAGGAGAGGCAACTTGAGGTGCTACGAGTGTGGAGGCCTCAACCACATTCGAGCAGAATGCCTAAATCTTCAGAAGGGACGAGAAGAAGCTCCTGTTGCCAAGAATAACTACCCCAAGCGAACCGCAAGCCAAACCGAAGTCATGCACTGTGGCGAAGCCCACATTCCGAAGGGCGGAAGCTGTTCATAAAGTCTTTCAAGCGCCTGGACTCGCTGCGTCTCGGACCAGGAGGCGAGTGACGATGGGGAGCAGCCCCAAGACGAGGACTCCGACGACATCAGCTCTGCGCCAAGATGTGCTTCATGGCGGACACGCCGGTTCGGATCTGCCCGACATCGACTCGACTCGAGAGGTACCTTGTTACGAAAACTATGATGATCTCAATGCTGCGTTTCTCAAGCTAGGTGGCTTCCTCTCTCAGGAAAATGGTAGGGTTAGAGATTTGAAAGAAGAAGTAGCCTATCTTACTTTAGAGGTAGAGAAGTCTAGGGCTGCGCCTAGTTCTTCTACTATTTCTGCTCTTGATTCTGATGCTTGGAAAGTTTGTGATGAAGCTCTTTCTGAACTTACTGCATTAAGGACCTTGCATGATAGTGTGATTAAGGAGTTTGGAGAACTTAAGGAAAAACATGTTTGTGTGCTTGAGGAGCTCAAGAAACTAGAAATGCTTTAAAAGCTGCTCTGCTCTTGAAATGGTTGCTTGTCCGATCCTCTCGCACATATCTCACATGACACACTTAAGGACCCAAATCGGTCTAGATGAGGATCTGTAGTGATCATGATGCACCTAAGGACACAACTAGCGATGGAGATGACAGTTTTCACTCTACTTCTGTGTGCAGTGAGTGTCTGATGCTTAGACTAGAGAACTTAACATTGAAGAGTAAAATTGCTGAACTAAAAAGGTCTCTAGATGAGTGCTCTACTTGTTTGCGATGTGATGAAATGGATAGGAACGTAGGTAAAGTGCTAGAGGAGCTAGGCCGTAGGTATCAAGGTCGTCTAGCAGAAGTGCAAAACTTTGAGTGTCTTTCCTGTCAGTCCTTCAAGAGAGAGTTTGAGATTCTAGGTGATAAAGTGCACAGGTTGCAGGGTAAGGATGTTGCTAGTGGTCAGGGTGACACAAGTGCTGCTAGGTCCTCTTCCCTCTCGTGTGAGTTCTGTCCACAGCTTCATCAGGAGTGTGAGTATCTCATGAGCACTTTTGAGAAGTTCGTTGGTGGTAAGAAGAAACTGAACTTGATCTTGGATCAAGCCAAGATTTCACAGGGTAGAGGTTTGGGTTTTGACTGGCTTGATCACATCAAGCGTCACCCACCTAGGGTTGTCACCTTGAGGAGGTAGAATGGTGGTTGCGCCCTCGGGAGTCCCAGAGAAGACAGCTTTAGATCTGCTGGTCTTGACTTGCTTCGACTGGTGGTTGGTTCTTCAGAGCACCTCCTTCGCTAAGAGCAAGAGTACTCGGTCAGTTCCAAGTCTGCAACTCTGTAGCACCACCTAGGACAAAGCCAAGACCTAGGTTTGCTTGCACTTACTGTGGCAGATCGGTCACATAGCCGAGTTCGCTATCACCGGTAGGTTTTCCTAGCGACATCCCAAGAGTGCCCATAATCACACTCAGCAGCTAGGGTCTCAGAGGCACGTGTTTCACCACACCGTAGCTAGACAAGTGGAGTCTAGAATGAGCATTAGGCCTGGTCTGGTTTCAGGAAATTGAGCCCTCTGGTGGGATCAATAGGTCTAGGTTTGAGTTTCCGCCGTCCTCGTGGTGTGCCTTCGTTTTGGTGGAGGTAGACACCCAAGGCGAGAGTTCCCTGCAGAGGTTAGATGGACTGACCAGAGGAGGCAGTCGAGGCCGAGGGATGGCCCAAGGAACAATGTTGTTAGGATAGAGCGTGTGCCACGCGGTTTTGTGGAGGTGGAGTCAGTAGGACATGCTGGTCATGTGTCTCAGTTTTGGGTTCCTAGGTCTGCTCTAGTGAGTCCTCACACTAAGACTCGTTTCTTCTCTACTTGACTCAGGCTCGTAGGGCTGGGAGGAAGGAGGTCTGGATCGTTGACTCCGGTTGTTGTCGTCACATGACCGGTGAGTCACGATGGTTTGCCTCTCTAGCCCGAGACCCCGACGGTGAGCTGATCACCTTTGGGGATGCGTCTACAGGTCGTGTCCTAGCTCACGAATCTGTCCAGGTTAGTCCACAGTTTGTTCTTAAGGACGTAGCCCTAGTCAGTAAGCTGAAGTATAATTTGCTTTCTGTTTCGCAGCTTATTGATCAGGGCTATGAGGTCAGATTTAGGACTTCTGGTTCTTGTGTCTTGAGCCCCTCTAGGCAAGTTCTTTGTGGGATTTCTCGTTTTGGCCGAGTCTTTCGAGCTGCTTTTCCTTCTGCTTCAGCTGGTGCTTCTCACTGCTTACTTGCTTCTGATTCTCGTGACATTCAGTTTTGGCATAGGCGTTTGGGTCACATTGGTTTTGATCACTTGGCTAGGGTGAGCTCTTCTGATTTAATTTCTGGAATTCCTAAGCTCACTCTGCTCTCGATTTGGTTTGTGCTCCTTGTCGACATGGTAAAATGGTGGTCGCTTCCCATCCACGAGTAACACGTGTGATGACCGATGCACCAGACGCTTCTTACATATGGACACCGTTGGTCGGCTAGAGTCTTGATCGATGGGTGGGAAGTGGTATGTGCTTGTGATCGTGGATGATTTCTCGCGATACTCTGGGTCTTCTTCATGGCCTCAAAGGAGGAGACATTCGAATCTGCTCGAAACCTCTCAAGGAGGCTTGCGCTTGAGTTTCGAGTGCACTTCGGGCCATTCGTTCTGATAATGGTACCGAATTCAAGAATGCTTCTTTTGAACATTTCTGCACACTTTCTGGAGTTGAGCATCAATTTCCTTCGCCTCATGTAGCCTAGTAGAACGGGGTGGTAGAGAGAAAGAATAGGACCCTGGTCGAAATGGCCAGGACGATGCTGGATGAGTACTCCACCCCGCGACACTTCTGGGCTGAGGCAATTGCTACTGCTTGCTATGTCTCCAACAGGGTGTTTCTCCGTGCCAAGTTGCACAAGACCTCGTACGAGCTTCGATATGGGCGCAAGCCCAATGTTTCACACTTTCGGGTCTTTGGTTGCAAGTGCTTCATTCTGAAATCTGGCAATTTGGACAAGTTCGAGTCTCGCTCTTCCGATGGTCTCTTTTTGGGGTATACTAAGTCTACTAGGATCTACAGGGTTTGGGACATTGCTAAAAGGAGGGTAGTGGAGTCTTGTGAGGTCACTTTTGACGAGGCTAGACCAGGTTCTAGGCCAGACATCTCTCAGTCTGATCTTACCTTTGAGCCTATCTTTGTAGAGGAGAAGGTGAGTCGGGGTGTTGCTAAATCAATTCGATGAGGAACCTCCTCCACAAGTAGAAGCCGTAGTCAGACCTTCTGCTTCTGACCCACCTGAGCCCTCCATACCTTCAGCCTCTTCTGAGCCTACTCTTGTTAGGACTTCTTCTGAGGTTACCCCTGTAGAGTCCTCCCCTGGTGGCTCTGATCCTGCTTCCGCTTCACATGAGGTAGAGGCCACCTCGGGTGCACCTAGACACATTCAAGCTAGTCACCCTCCTGATCAGATGATAGGACCTATAGGTGAACGAGTGACTAGGTCTAGAGCACACCAGTCCCTCCTCTCTGCTGCCTTCGTTTCTTCTCTCGAGCCTAAGGACATAGCTCAGGCCCTTGCCGATCCCGATTGGGCCAATGCCATGCACGAAGAGCTAGACAACTTTGAGAGAAACAAGGTTTGGGACTTAGTTGCATGCCCTATGGGCGTGAATGTCATAGGAACAAAATGGGTTTTCAAAAACAAGCAGAGTGAGGATGGGGTAGTAGTGAGGAATAAGGGTAGGTTAGTAGCACAAGGTTTCACTCAAGTCGATGGGATTGACTTTGATGAGACCTATGCTCTGGTTGCTCGACATGATTCCATTCGCATCTTCCTTGCTTTTATGGCTTCACACTGTTTCAAGGTTTTTCAGATGGATGTTCGAAGTGCTTTCCTAAACGGTTTCATTGAGGAAGAGGTTTTTGTTCGGCAACCCCCTGGCTTTGTTTCTGCTGAGTTTCCTGATCATGTGTACAAGCTCTCCAAGGCATTATATGGGCTCAAGCAGGCCCCTAGAGCTTGGTATGAACGGCTCAAGAGCTATTTGATTGGAAATGGTTTTTCAATGGGCAGCGTGGATAAGACCCTATTTATCAAGCGCAAGTCATCGGACTTTCTTCTGGTTCAGATTTATGTGGATGACATTATCTTTGGAGGGTCTTCTGATTCTTTGGTCTCTGAATTTTCTTCCGTCATGAGTTCTGAGTTTGAAATGAGCATGATGGGTGAACTGAACTTTTTCTTGGGCTTTCAAATCAAGCAGACCCCTCAGGGGATCTTTCTTCACCAGTCCAAGTATACTAGAGATCTGCTCAAGAGATTTGCCATGGCTGATAGCAAGCCTGTTTCCACCCCCATGGCAACTTTTTCTGTGCTTGAGTCTGACCTAGATGTTGAGCCCGTAGATCAGAAGCTCTATAGGAGCATGATAGGAGCCCTTCTGTACCTTACCTCGTCTCGACCAGACATACACTTCGCTGTGTGTCTGTGTGCTCGGTTTCAGCCTTCCCCTAGGATTTCTCATCTTCAGGCAGTCAAGCGAATCCTTCGCTACTTAGTGGCCACCCCCGAAATAGGAATCTGGTATTCTTCTACTTCTTGTCTATCTCTTAGAGCCTATTCAGATGCTGACTTTGCAGGCTGTAGGATAGATAGGAAGAGCACTTCAGGCACATGCCAGTTTCTAGGCACTTCTCTTGTCTCTTGGTCATCTAGGAAGCGCACAACAGAGTTTAGTCTACTACCGAGGCCGAGCACGTAGCTGCAACTGCTTGTTGCAGTCAAGTGCGTTGGTTAAGGCAAATGCTCCGGGATTATGGGTTAGAGGTTTGTAGTGTCCCACTCTTGTGTGATAATACCTCAGCCATCAACATTGCCAAAAACCCATCCGAGATTCTAGAACCAAGCACATTGATATCCTGGTACCACTTTCTTAGAGACCATGTAGAAAAGGGGGATATAGGGCTAGGATTTGTGGATGGTGATCACCAGCTTGCCGATATTTTCACCAAGCCCTTAGATGGTCCTAGGTTTGCCACTCTCCGGGGAGAACTTGGCTTGGTTAGTGCTGTAGGCATCAAGAGAGGGGGAGCTTGATCTTGTATGATATGTATATTATTGTTTGCCTTTTTGTTTGGGTTTGTTCTTAGAATAGGCTAGAGTCACAGCACGTTCTTTTGGCACCTCTTACCTTTTAGGTTGCTATCATGCGTGATTAGCAATGTCCTCTGCTCTAGCTAGTGAGTCTCACATAGACTTGTGGGTTGACCAGGTATGTGGAGGATACCTGGATAGACAGGGTTTGTGTTTGCTCTCTCTAGTAGTCGAGTTTAGGCTTGCTTCCCTATCTTCTGTAGCTAGGAGTGTGCCTTGCACTAGCGTGTCGGCTGTTTCTCTTCACTGTTCTATCACAAACCACTTTCTGCCTCTTTCCTTCCTCTAAATGCTTTGCCACGGGTTCTTATTTTGAGGGGGAGGTTTGCAGTTCTGCATTTGCATGTAGTCTTGCTTTCTTTCTATAAGAGCTTTGCCTATTAGGCTTATTGGTTTTCATTACAATTGAGTTTCGATGTTCCAAAATTGAGTTTGTAGGAAACCTGTTTGATTTGACACAAGTTTGAGAAAAGGCGAAAAGGAGCATCAACATCTTTTTTAAAAGTATTGCAAAAAACCTGACATTTGCATTTGTCCAAAGTTTGGATTTTCATTGTCAAATGTTGGTACATCTTCTTGGTCTCTTTCAAGATTTTGAAACTTGTGTTGCCCTCTTCTGATCTTGGCCATTCTTTAGTGGCGTCCTGTCATTTGCCCTTTGTGTGTAAAATAAAGCAAACAAACATGGGTTTCAATCCCTGAAGTTTGCGCTTGTAGACTCAATGGGTGACCTAGGGGCGGTTCCAAGTTACCCTTGGGCTGTGCTCTACTAGCAATCATTTGCTATGTGAATAGGTTCCAAGAAGGCCTATAAAAAAAAAGAAAACAAACAACAGATCATCAAAAAAAAAGGAAGAAGGCCAAAAATAAAGAGTATTGCAAACACATAATCGGGAAAATTTTGGACACATTCTTGAGTTGGCCATTTCGTTTAGGCAACCTTGTCTTTCTTGGTCTTGATGTTTATCAAGCTTGTGCACCTATTTTTGACCTTGAAATCTTTTCAGTTGACTTATGCAAATGCCTTGTTACAAGATTTGAAAATTTGGTTAGCTCTTTGCAAGCTTTAGTATCTTTCTCACGTCCTGTCAGCTTGTGACCCTCAGACTTGTTTTGAGCATCGGCCTTCAGTTTTGGTAACCAATTGGCTAATTTTCAAAGCTCTTGCCTAGGTTTTCAATTATTTTCGCATGTGCATGTTCGGGGTATCCTTGGTACTTTGGTTTTCTTGCTGATCATTTTGACAAAAAGGGGGAGAATTTGGGCCAAAAATGATGGATTAAGACAGGGGGAGGCAAATTTGAAAATTTGTGGGGCATTTGATCAAGGGTTTCTTTCCTGGTTTTATGCATGAATTCTTCCAGAACCTTTGCATCTGTTTATGAAAACTTCGCACATTTGGTCACTTGGTTTGGTTTTGTCAACTTGCTCATCAAGGGGGAGATTGTGGAGTCAAGATGATGAGCATGTGAGGAGTTGGTCAAAACTTTCGGTTTCCGACAAAATTCTTCCAAACTTGACCACTTGGACGTGGCATGTTGTTTCTTGAGTCGTGCAAAGTTTTGTGATCTCCTTAGCATGGAAAAGACCCTTAGATGATTTAGGTGTAGCCGGCGAAGTCGCCAAAGTGCCACAGGACGCACTTGCCCCCAGGCGGTTGTTTCGTGTCGGGCTAGTCACTATTTCGGTTATCATTTTTGCATACTAACCCCGATCGAGGATCGGTTTGTTGTGTTGGGTTCGTGGTGATGCCGCGGACGTTCTAGATGTGTTTTGGTTGTTTGTTGTTGTGGATGCAGGTGAGAACAGGGTGCGAGGTGGAGTGGATGAGTCCGTTCGCCAGGTGGGCTGCCGGTTCGGTTGGAGGCTGGGCGCGGAGCTTCACGGTGGGAACGGCTATCACTTCGGAGCACGAGTTCTTACTGGACGTTGGGACGTGCGGATGCTTGGACGCGAAGGGATCGTTGGAGGCGGTTCGCGACGCTCTAAGATTCGTGCGTGTGAGTTAAAACCCGTGTATGTGTTGGGTTTTGGGTTAGCCCATGTATGGTCCATGTTGGGCCATGAGTGAGTAGGCTAAGGCCCATGTAAATGGCTGGTTGGAGAGGGTTAATCTCAGCCATTCATGGGTGGTTCAAGGGAGATCTCAATATATCGCGATATATCGAGATACCCTAGAACTGGTTGGCCTATAAAAGAAGGGGTGGAGGGGTGTCTCCACTCAAGTCTTTTGTAGCCAATAGTTTCTGAAGTTTAGCCACTTGAGAGTGTTTTTCACCCTAGAGTGGCTGTGTAAAACATTCCCAAATCAAACAAAACTAGTTCCTCCATGTTCATGTCTTGTTCTTACTAGTTCTATTGTTTCAATCTTCTTTCCTTGATGTTTTTTGTTGCAACTAGTTTGTATGCCTCCCTCCTTCCACATGCTTCTGATCCATGATGTCTTGAGGGTGTTTATATTGTGTTTACACCTCTCTTGCACCCTAGGATAGACTAGAGATCAAGTTTTCCATCAAGTTGCAAATCTCTGCAGATTTTGTTCTTCGTGCAGCACCCAGTGCTTGATTTTTATAATAATCTAGAAAAATCATTTTTGTGTGCTTCTTGTTAGAGAAGGTGCGTGACTCATATGTGCATCTGAAGAAAAAGTTTGGAGTCATTCTATTGCACCGTTTGGACACCATGAGGTGAATACCGAGCTCCAAACTTTCTGCTCGATGTTCCTGACAGTCTGTAGTGTTTGATTTTTCATATTTGTTCTACAGAGAGTTTTGAGGAGATTTTTGGTGAAGTGCTTCGAGATTCATGTAAGAATATGCACACAAAATCCCAAAAATATTAGAGCTCCAAAACCCACCAACCTCCTGCTCCAATTAGGGGCAAATTCTGGAAATCTGTTTTTACTTTTCTGAAAGTATCTTTGATGGTTTGGCTTTCTCTCTTTTCCTTTTTTCTTTTGTTTTCCAGAGCTAATCTGGTCCATCTAGGTTTGAACTGGTCCTTTACTTCTTGTTTCTTCCAAATCTAAACAGGTCCTTCCTGGTCTGATCTGGTCCAAGTTGCAGGCTTCCAGATCTGAACAGGTCCTTCCTGGTCTGAACTGGTCCATGTTGCATATTTCTCTCAGTGTTGTTGGAGGGGTCTTTCAATAGTCCAGATGCCCTTGGGTATCTAAAGGACATCCCTGTACCTCCAACAGCTGGCTTAAGTCTTTTCTCTTCTGTCCGCTATTTTATCTGGTGTTTGGGTTGGAGTTCTGAATGGAGCACAAAATATTAAAAATTTAAAAAAGGCTCCATTCACTTCCCCCTCTCTGTCGCCTTGGTGAGTTCACAGGCTCTTTGTCCTAGGCGAGACACATGGGCCGGGGGCATAAAGAGAGGTGTTGCAGTATAGGTAGGCCCAATAGATTCTGGTTACAACTTGTTTCATCGATTGTGATTGGCTCAGAAGGAATTTGGACATGGTATTGCATTCGTTAGAAATATCTCGTCGAGGGCTTCTCTGTAATGTGCTAACTCCCTGAACGGACTCTATACACATTGGTTATGCTCGTTTGAAGGTGGACTGTTTTCCGGTGGCCGAATCAGACTCCATCTTGGGAACGACAGGGACCATGGCTCGTCTTGGTGAAGTGTTCCATCCCATGATTACTTAGCACAAGAATATTGTCATTAGGTAGTAACCTATTCTCTAAAGCATATGCATGTGACCTTAAGAATGAGCTCACCTAGTAATATAACTCGCGTGCATGTGCCCTTGTAATTGTGTGAAGTCATGAGTGATGAGCATGTGGTGGTTTTCGTTTAAATTCAAAATTCAAATCCACTTTTGATTTGGCATGTTACAAATTTGATTCTTGCGAAGTTTTGAACCCCTGCAGCTTGGAGCTTGCACTTAGACGTTAAGCTTAACGGTCCACGGAACCTCTGGTTCCCGTGCCGAATCGCTCCTAGATCACGGACAGCGTCCGTCGGTCGATTTCTGTCGTGCACATTCTTCGTTTTCACTGCTCGATGAACCGTAACCCGATCGGAGATCGGTTTGTTTCCTTGTGTTCGTGTTGTTCTCGTGTACGCAGTGATGGTCTCAATGCAGTTGGCCCCACGAAAGAACCGCCAGTGGGCTAGCGGTGGTCTCGGAGGACCGCGCGAGTCTGCGGTGGAGGTTTTTCGGCGCCGCACCGGGCGTCGCTCGTGCACGACCTCGTCGAAGTCTTGGGAGCATCGGAGCCGCTGGAGGTGGTTGGCAATGCTTCAGATTCGTCTTGAGAGACCGGAGTGTGTTTTCGGGTTTCCGGCCGCCCAGTGTGTTTTCACAAATGTGTGGCTTGGGCTATAAATAGGACCCCAAGGCTTCACTTGGAGGGTGTCCCTTGAGCCATTTGTAGCCAGCCAACATAGGTGTGAGTTGAGGAGCTGCGTCTCTGTGTGAGTGTGGGGAGCTGCGTCTCCGGATCCCCGATCCAGTAGTTCTGCTCATGAGCTAATAGATCAGCGTTTTATATCGTTCTTGCACTTACTTTCAGCATTTAAATTCAGCATTTAAATACCGTGAGAGTGAAATGATCTTGTGGGATTTGTGTGTGTTCTTGTTTCGATCTTGAGCCATCCCTGAAAAACTCCGTGCCTCCTTTTCTATTCTATATGCTTTGATAGCTCAAGTCTGTTCTTGAAGTTCCTGTCTTGTTCTTCGCGCAGCAGGCAGTGTTTGATTTTTATAAAAATCTAGAAAAATCTTTTTGAGTGATTCTTGTTGGAGAAGGTGCGTGACTCATATATCTATTCACTATAAAAATTTGGAGTCCTGTTCTTGCACCGTTTGGGAGCAGTGAGGTGAAAACCGAGCCCCAAACTTTCTGCTCGATGTTCTTGACAGCTCGTGGTTTTTGATTTTTCATATTTTCTGCAAAAGGAGTTTTGAGGAGATTTCTGGTGGAGTGCTTCATGACTTATTGATTAATCGGAAGAAAAATTTCCAAACATTGAGAAGCACCAGAAACCCACCATCCCTCTGCTCCAAGTGGAAACAAACTCTGGGGTTTCTGTTTTTGCTTTCCAGAAAGCAGCTTGTGATGTTTGAATTTTCATGATTTATCTACATGGAGTTTTGAGATGATTTTTGGTAAAGTTGTGCACGACCCATTGAGAAATAGGGAGAAAAATTCCCAAAATTTGATGAGCACCAGAAAGCCACCATCCATCTCCTCCAAGTGAGAACAAATCTGCTTTTTGCTTTTCTGAAAGTCACTTTGGTTATTTGGCTTGATCTCCTTTCTTAAAGTAAGGTTTGAATTGATTCTTCTCTTTTGGACACTTGACAACCAGGATTGTGTGTGAAAAATCCCCACATATTCCATGACTCTCATTCATGCTAGGGGTACACATAGTTGTCAAGTTGTTCATATTTTGGGGTGCCGTGAATTCGAAAAAGAACGGTAGTAAAAATTCGAGGCTCTCATTCACCCCCTCTGTTCGCCGTGGTTAGTTTCACAAAGGGTATCGAGCCAGGTTGCGTTCTTCGTGATTCTTGCGGATCTGTTGAACCTTTCCTTTTGCCCTCACCATGGCTGAAGAGAAATACTCAAACAAACCGCCAGGTGTTCAATGGCTCAGACTTCTCCTTTTGGAAAATGCGGATGGGTTCATACCTCATGGCACAAGGACTTGGTGTATGGAGGAAGGTGAAATACCCATACAAGGTGCCAAAGGAAGATGAGGTTACCCCGAAAATGAGAAGGAGTACGAGCAGAATGCCAAAGCTCGAACATTCTGCTCCAAGGCTTGGGGCGGAATGAGTACGACCGAGTTGGTCATCTCGAGTCGGCTCATGAGGTCTGACTACCCTCCAAAGTTTCCATGAGGGGCAGTCAAAATTCAGACCGTCCGCCAGACCAAAGACAAGCGGAATACAACCGCTTCGCTCGAAGTCGGGTGAATCGCTGAACGCTGTTTCAAATAGGTTCACTAAAATCTTGAGCGCTTTGCGGTCTGTTGGCATCAACTATGAAGGAGCCGACAATGCTCGTCACTTGCTTTCTGCGCTTGACATGAAGATTTGGGGGTCAAAGTCGTGGCTATCGTGAAGCCGCCGACCTTACCAAACTTACTTTGGATGGCTTGTTTTCAAACTTGAAGTCCCATGAGGAGGAGCATCTTTCAGGTTCGGATGACTCCGGACTCTCTCGCTCTTGTGACACACCCGTCTACTTCCTCCATAGACTTGGGTGGTGTCTCTTTAACTTGTTTGCTCGAACTTTCTGACGAGCATCTGGACTCTGTGCGAGAAGAGAGTCTTGCCCTCCTCTCCAAGAAATTTTCGAGAGCTTTCAGGAGAGTGAGTGAGAGGAGGAGGAGCACTGTGAGATGCTTCGAGTGTGGTGGTGTCAACCACATGCGTGCCGAGTGTCCCAATCTGAGGAACAAGGGGCGAGAGGAGGCACCCAAGAAGCCCGTCACTACCATCACCAGGCCGTACCGCAAGCCGGAGGCTAAGCTTCCTCCTGGCGGCCAGAAGCCCTCCTTCCAGAAGGGGCGCAAGCTGTTCAAGGTGCTTGCCGCCTTGGACTCGGCTTGCGTTGACGAGGAGGAGGAGGCCAGCGGCGACGGCGAGGACGCTCGACGACGACGCCGACGACGACGGCAGCTCTGCCGCATGTGCTTCATGGCCGCCACCTCTCGACTCTTCTGACGCCGACACCGACTCTGAGGTACCTTGCTTTGAGAACTTCGATGACCTGAATGCCGCATTTCTCAAATTAGGCGGCTTTCTTGCTCAATCCAACCGTAGGGTTAAGGACCTCAAGTTAGAAGTAGCACACCTCTCAGCTGAACTAGAAAATGCTAGGGCTGCGCCTAGTAATGATGCTTGTGCTGACACTGAGACTTGGAGGGTCTGTGATGAGGCCCTCTCTGATTTGGATAAGCTAAGGACCACTCATGCTAGTGTGAACAAGGAGCTTGAAGAGCTTAAGGACAAACATCTTAGTGTGCTTGACGAGTTAGAGGAGACTCGTAGTGCTTTACTTTCTGCTTTGTTTCATTGAGCTTGTTGCTGTCCCCGATCCTTCGCTCACACACTTGACACACCTAAGGACCATGTCACTAGTTGAGGATGTAGAGATCATGTTTCACCTAAGGACCCAACTAGCTCGATGATGATTCTTTTGTGTCCGCCTCGCTTGTGATGAGTGCTTGTCCTTGAGGCTAGAGAACCTAAAACTCAAGAGTAAAATTGCTGATTTGAGTTCCCTAGTGATAGCTCCTTGCTTCTTGTTGTGATGGGTTGGATGAACATATGGGTAGAGCGCTAGAGGACATGAGTCTTAGGTTCGATCTCGCCTTATTTACGTGCAAAACTCGAGTGTCTCTCTGCAAGGCTTTTCAAAATGAGATCACTATCTTGAGTGATAAGGTTCGTAGGTTGAAGGGTAAGGACCAGGTGGGTGTCCAGGATAAGTCTCCCGAGTCCTCTCTTTCCTCGTGTGAGTTTTGCCCCCGTCTACATCAGGAGTGTGAATACCTGATAAGCACTCTTGAGAAGTTCGTGGGGGCAAGAAGAAGTGAACTTGATCTTGGATCACCCAAGATATCACAGGGTAGAGGTCTTGGGTTTGACTGGCTTGATCACATCAAGCGTCACCCTTCCAGAGTTGTCACAGCCGAGAGTGGCGGAGCAGCCGTCGTTTCTCCAGGGGTTCCTACCAAGACCGTTTTTAGGTCTGCAGGTCTCCAGGTTGCTCCTGACCAGGTGGTTGCTTCCTCTGTAGCACCATCACTGAAAGGGCAGAGCACCCTAGCAACACAAAATCTCAACCTCCTGCGGCTTCGCCCACGACCAAAGCCAAAACCAAAGCCAAGCCTAAACAAAAGCCCAAGGCTAGGTTCACTGTTCTTCTTGCCACAGTTTGGTCACCGAGCCGAGACTTGTTACCACTCGTTGGGTTTCCACAGGGTCACTCTAGGGAGAGGCAGCAGCCACCTAGAGCACACACCGCACCGCGTCCTAAGCAGAGTTTTCAGGTCCCTCGGGTAGACCAGGCTAGGTTTCAAGAGTGTCGTTCCTCGGCGGGTTCGACCAAAGCTAGGTTGCGTGAGTTCCACCGTCCTCGGGGTGTACCTTCTTTCTCTGGTGGAGGCGAGACACCATGGCGTGAGTTTCCTCCCAAAGGTCGATGGGGTGACGGAGGAGTGGTTCTCGGACTTGGGACAGTCCAAGGTTTTTACGGACGTGGTCCCACAGAGTTCCCCTGTGTTTCATTCCCGTAGAGTCATTAGGGTGCTTACGGGGTGTGACTCGATTTTGGGTACCTAGGTCCGCACTAGTGTGTCCTCAGTGAGTCCCGTTTCTCTTTACTTGACTCGAGTTCGTGGGGTGGGAGGAAGGGCATTTGGATCGTTGACTCGGTTGTTGTCGCCACATGACCGGTGAGTCACGATGGTTTGCCTCCTAGCCTCGAGATCCCGACGGTGAGCAGATCACCTTCGGGGGCGCTTCGTCGGGCCGTGTCTAGCTCGCGGTTCAGTCGAGTTAGCCCTCGGTTCGTTCAGACGTAGCTCTTGTCGGCAAGCTGCAGATAATCTGCTTTACGTGTCGCATGACTTGTTGATCGAGACTACGAGGTTAGGTTTAGGCGTCTGGTTCTTGTGTCTGAGTCCTCTGGCGAGTTGGTTTGCGGGATCTCCGCTTTCACCGAAGTTTTCGAGCTGATTTTCCTACTTCTTCAGTTGGTGCTCCTCACTTTGCTTACTTGCTTCGATTCTCGGGATATTCGTTTTTGGCACAGCGCCTTGGACATATTGGTTTTGATCACCTTGTGCGTGTCGATTCTTGAGACTTGCTTTCCGGTTTGCCCAAGCTTTCTCTTCTTGAGGATTTGGTTTGTGCTTCTTGCCGTCATGGCAAGATGGTTGCCGCTTCCCATCCACGCGTCTCATGCGTAATGATGATGCACCAGACAGCTCTTGCATATGGATCTTGTTGGTCCACTCGAGTGCGATCGGTTGGTGGGAAGTGGTGCGTGCTTGTTATTGTTGACGATTTTTCTCGCTACTCCTCGGTCTTCTTCATGGCCTCAAAGGAGGAGACATTTGAGCTGTTCGAAACCTCTCAAGGAGGCTTGCGCTTGAGTTTCAGTGCACTTCGGCCATTCGTTCGATAATGGCACGAATTCAAGAATACTTCTTTCAATCTTTTTGCACACTTTTCGAGTTGAGCATCAATTTTCTTCGCCTCATGCAGCCCAATGAGCGGGTGGTAGAGAGAAAGAATAGAACCTGGTTGAAATGGCGGGACAATCTTTGGATGAGTACTCCACCCCGCGACACTTCGGCCGAGGCTGTCTCTGCTTGCTTGCTATGTTTCCAACAGTGTTTCTCCGTGCCAAGTTGCACAAGACCTCGTCTGAGCTTCGATATGGGCGCAAGCCCAATGTTTCACACTTTCGAATCTTTGGTTGCAAGTGCTTCATTTTAAAATCGGCAATTTGGACAAGTTCGAGTCTCGCTCTTCGATGGTCTTTTCTTGGGGTACACTAAGTCCTCTAGGATCTCTGAGTTTGGGACATAACTAGGCGGAGGGTTGTGGAGTCTTGTGAGGTCACTTTGACGAGGCTAGACCAGGTTCTAGGCCGACATCTCCCGATCGATCTTTCCTTTGAGCCTATCTTCGTAGAGGAGAAGGTGAGTCGGGATGACTGCTCGTCGGTCCCCGATGACGAACCTCCTCCACAGGTAGAAGCCATAGTCAGACCCACTGCTTCTGATCCTCCTGAGCCCTCCGTACCTCCACCCTCCTCAGAGCCCACTCCTGTTAGGACTTCTTCTTCTGAGGTGTCCCCTGTAGAGTCCTCCCTTGGTGGCTCTGATCCTGCCTCAGCTTCACATGAGGTAGAGGCCACCTCGGGTGCACCTAGGCACGTTCAGGCTAGTCACCCTCCTGATCAGATTATAGGACCTATAGGTGAGCGTGTGACTAGGTCTAGAGCACACCAGTCCCTCCTCTCTGCTGCCTTCGTTTCTTCTCTCGAGCCTAAGGACATAGCTCAGGCTCTTGGCGACCCTGATTGGGTCAATGCCATGCACGAAGAGTTAGAGAATTTTGAGAGAAACAAGGTTTGGGATTTAGTGGAATGCCCAAGAAACGTCAATATCATAGGTACTAAATGGGTGTTTAAAAATAAGCGAGTGAGGATGGGGTAGTTGTGAGAAATAAGGCTAGGTTGGTGGCACAAGGTTTCACTCAGGTCGATGGGATTGACTTTGATGAGACCTATGCTCCGGTTGCTCGACATGATTCCATTCGGATCTTCCTTGCTTTTATGGCTTCACACCGTTTCAAGATTTTTCAAATGGATGTTCGAAGTGCTTTCTTGAACGGTTTCATTGAGGAAGAAGTTTTTGTTCGGCAACCTCCGGCTTTGTTTGTGTTGAGTTTCGATCACGTATACAAGCTCTCGAAGGCTTTATATGGGCTCAAGCAGCCCCTCGAGCTTGGTACGAACGACTCAAGAGTTATCGATTGGAAATGGTTTTCAATGGGCAGCGTTGATAAGACCCTGTTTATCAAACGCAAGTCATCTGATTTTCTCCTTGTGCAGATTTATGTTGATGACATTATCTTTGGTGGGTCTTCTGATTCTTTGGTCTCTGAATTTGCTTCCGTCATGAGCTCTGAATTTGAGATGAGCATGATGGGTGAACTGAATTTTTTCTTGGGTTTTCAAATCAAGCAGACCCCTCAGGGGATCTTTCTTCACCAGTCCAAGTACACTAGAGACTGCTCAGCGGTTTGCCATGGTGATAGTAAGCTGTTTCCACTCCCATGGCAACCACTTCGTGCTTGAGCCCGACTTAGATCTTGAGCAGTAGATCGAAGCTCTATAGGAGCATGATAGAACCTTCTTTGTACCTTACCTCTTCTCGGCGGACATACACTTTGCCGTGTGTCTGCATGCGCTCGGTTTCGAGCTTCCCTAGGATTTCTCACCTTGAGTGTCAGCGGATCCTCCGCTACCTAGTGGCCACCCCGAGATAGGAATCTGGTTTTCTTCGCTTCTTGTCTATCTCTTAGAGCCTATTCTCGATGCAGACTTTCTTTGGTCAGAGGATAGATAGGAAGAGCACTTGAGCACTTGCAGCCTCTAGGCACTTCACTTGTCTCTTGGTCTTCTAGGAAGCAGACCAGTGTAGCTCAGTCTGCAGCCGAGGCCGAGTACGTAGCTGCAGCCGCTTGTTGCAGCCAAGTGCTTTGGTTAAGACAAATGCTTCGGGACTATGGGTTAGAGGTTGGTAGCGTCCCACTCCTGTGTGATAATACCTCGGCCATCAACATTGCCAAAAACCCAGTCCAGCATTCCAGGACCAAACACATAGATATCAGGTACCACTTCCTTAGAGACCATGTAGAGAAAGGGGATATAGGGCTAGGTTTTGTAGAAGGTGATCATCAACTTGCGGATATTCTCACCAAGCCCTTAGATGGTCCTAGGTTTGCCACTCTCAGGGAGAGCTTGGCTTGGTTAGTCTTTGGGGTATCGTGTGAGGGGAGCTTGATCTTGTACTATATTGTATATATTCTTTCTGTTTTTGTCTGTGTTGGTTTGTTTTTAGAACATGCTAGAATCACAAAGACTTTCTTTGGCACCTCTTATCTCTTAGGTCGCTATCATGCGTGATTAGCAATGTCCTCTGCTCTAGTTAGAGAGTCTCACATAGACTTATTGGTTGACCAGGTATGTGGAGGATACCTGGGTAGACAGGGTTTGTGTTTGTTCTCTCTAGTAGTCGAGTTTAGGCTTGCTTCCCTATCTTCTGTAGCTAGGAGTGTGCCTTGTGCTAGAGTGTCTGCTGTTTCTCTTCCCTGTTCTATAGCAAACCGATTTTCTGCCTCTTTCCTTCCTCTATGCGCTTTTGCCTCGGGTTCTTATTTTGAGGGGGAGGTTTGAAGCATTGCATTTGCATCTAGTTTTTGTTTTTCTTTGCAAGTGCTTTGCCTATTAGGCTTGTTGGTCTCATCGATGTTGAGTTTTGATGTACCATTTGAGTTTATGTGCAAACTTGTTTGATTTGACACGAGTTTGAGAAAAGGGTAGAAGGAGCTTAAAAATCTTTGAGAAAATCATTGCAAAACTTGACATTTGCATGTTTTCATGGTTGGGCTTTTCATTGTCAAAATGTCGGTACATTTTTCTTGATCTCCGTCGAGATTTTGAAACTCGAGTTGCCTTCTTCTGATCATGACCACTTCTTTAGTGGAGTCCATTTGCCCCTTGCTTAAAATAAAGCAACCAAACATGGGTTTCAATCCCTGAGGTTTGCATTTGGTAGAATTTGTGGGTGACCTAGGGGGTCGGTTCCAAGTTACCCTTGGGTTGTGCTCTACTAGCAATCATTCACCATGTGAATAGGTGCAAATAAAGTCAAGAAGGCCTCTCCAAAACAAAACAAAAAAAAACAAAAACAAAACAAAAAAGGAAAAGGAGAGATTAAGGCCAAAAATAAAATTCAGTTTGGGCACTCTTTGGACACATTTTGGTCTTGGTCATTCTCGATTTGGCAACCTTGTTTTTCTTTGTCTTGATGTTTCTCAAGTTTGTGCACCCATTTTGATTTTGAAACGTCTATTCATTGCCAATGTGCACATGACTTGAATCAACAAAAATGTTTTGTTTTGCTCCTTTCATGCCTTAGTACCTTTATCTGTCTTGTCGACTTGAACCTCAAACTTCATTTGAACCTCGATATT
Source organism: Olyra latifolia (assembly GCA_036346145.1). Taxonomy (NCBI): domain Eukaryota; kingdom Viridiplantae; phylum Streptophyta; class Magnoliopsida; order Poales; family Poaceae; genus Olyra; species Olyra latifolia. Next base: position 43,835,645 of record CM070526.1, read on the forward strand.
CAACTTTGGTGACCATTTGGCTAATTGGCAAAGCCCTTGGTTAGGTTTTCTTCATTTCTTTTGCATATGCATTGTTCGGGTTCATGATTGGTGTCTTGTGACCATTTGACAAAAAGGGGGAGAATCATGATTTTAGGGGGAGTTTCAAAACTGAAAATTGAGTTTGAAATCAAAACTTCGCTTTCATGGCCAATTTTGGGAAATTTTGTCAACATGCTCATCAAGGGGGAGATTGTGAAGTCATGAGTGATGAGCATGTGGTGGTTTTCGTTTAAATTCAAAATTCAAATCCACTTTTGATTTGGCATGTTACAAATTTGATTCTTGCGAAGTTTTGAACCCCTGCAGCTTGGAGCTTGCACTTAGACGTTATGCTTAACGGTCCACGGAACCTCTGGTTCCCAGCCGAATCGCTCCTAGATCACCGGACAACGTCCGTCACCAGATTTCTGTCGTGCTCATTCTTCGTTTTCACTTACTCGATGAACCGTAACCCGATCGGAGATCGGTTTGTTTCCTGTGTTCGTGTTGTTCTCGTGTACGCAGTGATGGTCTCAATGCAGTTGGCCCCACGAAAGAACCGGCCAGTGGGCTAGCGGTGATCTCGAGGACCGCGTGAGTCTGCGGTGGAGGTTTTTCGGCGCCGACACTGGGCGTCGCTCGTGCACGACCTCGTCGAAGTCTTGGGAGCATCGGAGCCGCTGGAGGTGGTTGGCAATGCTTCAGATTCGTCTGAGAGACCGGAGTGTGTTTTCGGGTTTCGGCCGCCCAGGTGTTTTTCACAAATGTGTGGCTTGGGCTATAAATAGGACCCCAAGGCTTCACTTGGAGGGTGTCCCTTGAGCCATTTGTAGCCAGCCAACATAGGTGTGAGTTGAGGAGCTGCGTCTCTGTGTGAGTGTGGGAGCTGCGTCTCCGGGTCCCCGATCTGTAGTTCTGTTCATGAGCTAATAGATCAGCGTTTTTATATCGTTCTTGCACTTACTTTCAGCATTTAAATTCAGCATTTAAATACCGTGAGAGTGAAATGATCTTGTGGGATTTGTGTGTGTTCTTGTTTCGATCTTGAGCCATCCCTGAAAAACTCCGTGCCTCCTTTTCTATTCTATATGCTTTGATAGCTCAAGTCTGTTCTTGAAGTTCCTGTCTTGTTCTTCGCGCAGCAGGCAGTGTTTGATTTTTATAAAAATCTAGAAAAATCTTTTTGAGTGATTCTTGTTGGAGAAGGTGCGTGACTCATATATCTATTCACTATAAAAATTTGGAGTCCTGTTCTTGCACCGTTTGGGAGCAGTGAGGTGAAAACCGAGCCCCAAACTTTCTGCTCGATGTTCTTGACAGCTCGTGGTTTTGATTTTTCATATTTTCTGCAAAAGGAGTTTTGAGGAGATTTCTGGTGGAGTGCTTCATGACTTATTGATTAATCGGAAGAAAAATTTCCAAACATTGAGAAGCACCAGAAACCCACCATCCCTCTGCTCCAAGTGGAAACAAACTCTGGGGTTTCTGTTTTTGCTTTCCAGAAAGCAGCTTGTGATGTTTGAATTTTCATGATTTATCTACATGGAGTTTTGAGATGATTTTTGGTAAAGTTGTGCACGACCCATTGAGAAATAGGGAGAAAAATTCCCAAAATTTGATGAGCACCAGAAAGCCACCATCCATCTCCTCCAAGTGAGAACAAATCTGCTTTTTGCTTTTCTGAAAGTCACTTTGGTTATTTGGCTTGATCTCCTTTCTTAAAGTAAGGTTTGAATTGATTCTTCTCTTTTGGACACTTGACAACCAGGATTGTGTGTGAAAAATCCCCACATATTCCATGACTCTCATTCATGCTAGGGGTACACATAGTTGTCAAGTTGTTCATATTTTGGGGTGCCGGTGAATTCGAAAAAGAACGGCCGTAAAAAATTCGAGGCTCTCATTCACCCCCCCTCTGTTCGCCGTGGTTAGTTTCACAAATTGGTCCTTGCACAAGTAGTGTTGGTGTTATGGGTGCATCCATGGGAGTGATGTCCTCATTACTGCTCCGGAGTGCCACATGCCAATTCGGTGAGAATGTTGTATAACCTGTGTGCTCCTAAAAATGTCATAGAGAGGTAGGAAATCTATGGCAAGAAGTGCAAATAGTACGGATATTTTGTAACATCATAAACATTTGGTAAGTTTAAACTATGTTGCTTTACCCTAAATATTTCAGAGAAATTAATTTTATAAGTTCCCAGCAATTAAAAAGTAATTTCAAATGTGATTTCAAATTAACCTAGAGTGCAAAACAATTAAATAAGAGAAAATATAAGTGAACATAGCTTGATAAAATTTTCTTGAGTCCTAAATGCTTCATAGGATTTTTGAGAATTTTCTTAGACTTTTCTAAATTGTTTTGTTATTTTTAAACTTAAGGAAATATTAAACAACATTTCTAAAAAGGGTAAAAGTGTTTTCTTAGATTGTAGCCTAGACGACGATCTACCAACCGACGATCTGCCGAGGATGGAGCAATTCTACGATATAGCAACCAAAGGTCCCGCAGCCCGTAGATCTCAAATCTATGCTTAGATTGTAGCCTAGACGATCATATCATCCAGCCACATGTAGATCATAGAACGCTACCCACTTTGTGCCACCATAGCTCACCGTCGTTGGTCACCAACGATGAACATCGGTCCTAGAGCCTTGGCGCTGCCGAGGGCTTTCCATAGAGCCCAGCCACACATAGAATGGTGGTCCAAAGCATACCTGCAAGCTCGTGGGAGTTGCGCTGCCATGGGTTTTGGTCGCAAGGGCGGAGAGGAGACGTTGAGTACCCATAGCTGTCAGATCTTCATCAGGCGGTTCGGATCTGAGCGGGGTTGGTACAGGTTAGATAGGATCGGTTTGGTGAGCCGGGTTCATGGTGGACCGTGTTGTTGACATGATGTGTGGATCCTACATGTCTAGCCGATACGGGGTGCACCGTGGGTGCGTGCCTGGGCTACGTTGGCTGAGTCTTCCGTGGCTGAGACTATCAATCTGGGTGTGTGGGATTAATTAAAAATCAGAATCTAATTCTAAAAATTGTTCTAATTAAGAACTGATAAAACTTGTAAAATTCATAACTTTTATTTTAGAAGTCTAAAAATACCCATTCTTGTCTTTAAAATTCATAAAAATGAGATCGATCTGTTTATGAATTTTATTTCATTTTTTAAAATTTGTTTATGTTATTTTTAGATTTTTATTTGCTATTTATTATGTGTTTAAACGATTGCTTTTGGAAGGTGTGTAAGGAGAATATTGTGCTGCAAATTGAAAGTGGGAGTGGCAGCAAGGCAAGTTACACACAGCCCTTGATCCTGTTGAATCCTATCAGCAAATAAAATGTTTTGTTTTAAATTATGCATTGCTATGTCTACTTATATTTCAATGGGAAATTAGCTATGCCAATTTGATTGTTATCCCACATTTGGATATTATATTACCTATTATTCCATTGTAAATTAGCATGTCATCATTTTAGCTTGACACTGATGATATTTGTGAGATTTGGCAGCTGTTATTAGCTTTCTTAGTCATGCACAAAACTTGAGAGTTCAAATAATACTGGTTAATGAGATATATTCAACTGAGTCTAGAGGGCGGTGAATAGGAGCCAAATTAAGTTTGACCCTTTCTTCAGAACACGCCTCCAAAATCCAAACGTTCAAAAATTTCAAATGACTTCCAAGTCTCAATTATTGTGCACCAAATCAAACTAGAACCAAACTAACAAGAACAAAGCATCCATAGATTAAACTGAAACTAGAAACTAGTCTTCCTGCCCTCTAGAACCAAACTAACAAGAACAAAGCATAGTGGTGAGCCGAATTGGCCCTAGTATTGCGCTGGACCGGAGGAGGTTTGTGCCAGTACGGGCATGCACTATTCACAACCCGGGACAAAATAAAATTTCGTGTAATTCTTGATTGGAACTGATTGAGCTCAAATTTGAAACATTTCTTCCTTATGATATCTAATACTTATTCCACCTAACAACCAAGACTATAGTTCCTAAAACTCAACCCTTTTTGTGTTTTTCAATGCCTAGGTCATGAATCGGGCGAAATTAAAATTTTAAATCCATGGCTAAACCATGTGGACAACTTGGATGAGTTGCTGCAAGATATTTTTCTGCATGTTTTATGACCTAGAATTACTCAACTACACACACCAAAATGAAAGGACCAAGCTTTCCAAAGATTCAAGCGAAGAACCCAAGCCAAAACCAAATAGAACCGGAGGCAAGGAGCATGAAAATGAAACCATGAGTTGAAGAATTCTTGAGGAATGATTATAGTGGAATGTTGGGAACGATCAACACAAATCCATCTCCAACAAACCAAGAGTTATTTAGCTAAACCTATGTCACAACCCTCAACAAAAGTCTCTCTAATCCACTAGGAATCCTCACCTTATATCTAAGGTCATGACCCCTTTCTATAGTGGAGGCTCAACCAACCATCCTACTTAGAGTTTCCTCTCATTACACCTAGGCTCACCCGATACCCATTAAGACACTAGTTTTTCTCTTTCACAATGCATGGTTGTCAATGCAGGTCTCACAAGACACCCAGTAACCTATTTCGATCCAGCTTCCTCTCCAAGATGACCAATGACCTAATCCACTTATCCTTCAACTGTGGTTTCTCCAAAACCACCGTTCATTGCTTCCTTGGTCGCTAAGTCTGACACGCGTCCAATTCCCCTTGGACCGAACCGACTTGTGAACCTTGAAGCTTTCTTATCCAATCAGCCTCGTCCATGTACCTAGACCTGGTTCCGATCAACGTGCATGAACACTTGATAACCTAGACTGTGGATCGCCTATCGACATCCTCGATCCCCTTCACTGATGTCGATCCACTTTGGTCACCTATGCACATGAATTGAGAAAACCATATTCTGAAACAAGTATCTCTCAACTTGATCCACATTTGTTCAAGAACACCTACATTGCATCAAACCATAATGGAAGTGACATAAAGCACATGCCAAACCAAGGCACTTAGCAATTCTAACATAAATGACCACAAGCACATAAGTCCCTACACATCAGTGCTCTTCAATAATTTGTATCAATACTTCTGTTGCTCCAATTCAAAAGTTGGCCAAATAAGAAAAATTCATCATGAAATTCTCTACAACTTTCATGTATAAAACTTAAAATTTTTAATATGGGAATATCTCCAAAAAATACAAGAAACCACGAGTTGCTCGTTGTGGTCCGACCCAAATTGCCCTGGTTCGGCTCAACCCGCACACACACGCCGAACCACGTGCATGGGGAGCCTAACCAGGCCCATCTGGCCAGACCATAGCTGGACTATGGAGGTGGCCTATTCGTCCCAAACTGCATCGGCCTCAACCAGGGTCCAGAGCACCTCGGTTCATCGTAGCACTTTGGACCACCCCCGGTCCGGCTCAATACTTGGCTGGATCACTCCACTGAAAATTCTAATCTCTATTCAAATGCCCTCCAAATTAAAACTTGCAAACATGGATCAATGCACATAAACTCAAATAGAAAAAATCTGTTAATACCTCATCACATAATCTCACAGAGGGAGACATGTGTTGCTCCATTTGTATAGGAAAGTGTTGCTCTTATGTGGAAGTTGGCATGTGTTACAACCTGTTAATAACCTAGGTGGTGTCTTTGACTAAGGCAGGTGGATCTGCTATGGGGGTGGAGCCTATGTGGCTAGGCTATGAGGTAAAATTCAGAAGGGAGTTTTGCCTTAGTCCCCCTAAGGACTTAATCTTGTAAAAGCATCTCCAAGCTAAGACAATATAAACCATAAGCTTGACTTTGGTTAAATGTGACAGATAAGCTACTAAGTGTTAGCTTGTGGCAGCTCAAGGCAAGCTACGTAATGTGGTCATGTGTTGGGACATTGGGGGATAGAGGATGGATGTGTGTGCGTGGAAGCATCTATCCAACGATGTTGCTATACTCACTTCGTGTAGCATAGTGATGCAAATGTTTTGCTCTGAGTAAGAGGGCCACCTGCTAATGTTTAGTCCTGTAGCTATTAGGCTACAACTATGTCCTTCCTAACTAGAAGTTGAGATAAGAGTATGTATCTTATGGGTAAGATGTGCAACCTCTACAATGTGTTAAAAATATTCGAATAGTCCTGTCCACGGTTATAGATAATGCTTTATTATTCTTGAATAGGGTGTAATGTTTTAAATGCAAATGGGTGGTTGTCATATTGAGGACTACTGGGTGCAGATCTTTGGGATCTGTACAATTGTTAGGCTGTGTGTCAACGCTTATTATTGTAGGGGCAGCCACCCCATCTCCAGGAAAGGTGGGTGTTCACGAAGATGCTATAAAGATCCTTCATGAAGATCCTTATCCGAAGGGGGAAGCAGTGAAGCGTGTCTAAGATGACCTCAAGACCCCTTGGGATGGGAGCAAGAGACTCGTACATCCGCGAAGGGTCAGAAGGAGGACGCGAATGGTCAAGCGTTCGCGGATAAATCTCAAGCGATGAAGATCCTTGGGGCTCCTACCGAAGGGTGACAGAGGAGTGAGGTCTCGATGAGGAATTCACAAAGACTCTTTAGAAAAACTGAGTGATCGTTGATAAGTCTTTGGCCAGAGGATGAAGACCCCGCGACAGCCCCTGACAAGAAAGGATCAAATCAACAACCTTGTCAGAATGTGTCCCCCTAGGGCATATTAGGGATTAGAACAACTTGGATTGTAAGAAAGCTAGTCTAGCCGTTGATCGTAGGATCAACGATCCTGAGATCAGGGCAATCTGGGTACTTCCCCTGGGCCAGGGTAATTTGGGTATTTCCCATGCATGTAAACCCTGGTCCTAGAGTTGTATAAATTAATAAGTTCATCAATGAAAGACACAGGCATTCTGATCATACACATTAGCACTCTAGTTTATTCACTAAGCGCTCTGCTTTCTCACCACTACTTCTTCTCTCGGCGTCCTCTCCAGCACCGGGGAGGGGCGCTGAACCATACCGTTGGCAGGATTTCCCGGCGACAGTTGGCGCCGTCCGTGGGGAGGAGCAAGCGTTAGTGGTGATGGCCAGACCAAGGAGGAGTGTTGCAGCTGCCGGAGGCGAGCTGCCGGAACCAGGGCACGATGGAGCATACGCAAGGCGGGAGCGGCAAGCCTAGAGCGAACAAGATATCACTGGCGAGACGACGGAGGGATCGGCCTAAAGGGCGATCGCCACCGCGCTAACGACCGAACGGCGGCGGGAAGACGCGGCGGTGCAAGGACCTGGCGGAAGCATCCCAAGAACCCCCGGCCTCAACCTGCAGGGCTGGAGGGACAGGGCCAAGGCGCCCCAGGCGCGGGCGGTGCTAGACTCGATGAGCCAGGACCCAGCAGAGTCGTCAGAGAGGAGATGCAGCAAAATCCACCCACCCATCCCATGCAAGAGCGTCAACATGAAGATCCCACACTTGCCGAAGACATCCTGCGAGACAGAAGAAGACTGTTGGAGGAACAAATCAACCTGCTCCGAAGAGAGCATATGACAATGCAGCCCCAGCAGCACTATGTGCCCCGAAGGATCCCATACCCAGAGGAAAACCATGAGCAATATCGGCAAAACGTGATGGCGGCACAGCCGAGGAAGGCTAACGAAGGGCCTCTGAGCGCGCACCTTCGCGGCAAAAAATGGTCCGAAGGATTCAAAATGCTAAGTGTATTCAAGTTCTCTGGAGACACCGACCCAAATGATTTTCTAGATGTATATGACACGGCGGTTGAAGCAGCTGGAGGAGATGATGATATCAAGGCGAAGAGTTTGCTGCTGACACTGAAGGGTACCACACTGTCATGGTACACTTCACTACCACAAAGATCCATATACTCATGGAATCAACTCAAAGATACCTTCGCTAACAACTTTCAAGGAAATTATATCCAAAGAATGGTAGAAGGGGACCTCTTCGCCTTGGAACAAGGTAAGAAAGAAAGCACAAGGGACTACTATAAAAGATTTGCTGCTGTACGATGCCAGATAAGAGATGTATCCGATTCTTCGGTAATCAACGCATTCCGAAGAGGGCTTCAACCAGGACCCCTTCTACACAAGTTGACTCAGGACCCACCGCAAACGGCGGCGTTTCTCTACGATGAAGTTGAGGGGTATGCAAAGGAAGAAGAGGAGAATTTGAGAAGACAAGGCCAGCTGAATACACACAAGGATCGTGATGGCCACAAAGAAAGCAATTCAGAGAAGACCAAGAGACATCAAAATTCCAACAAAAGGGTAAGCAACATTGAACCCAAGCAAACTGACGAGCGAAGAGCCATTGACAACAATAGGAGGGGCGACTATCCCCAAAGGGATTACAATTCCCGAAGGGATGAGTACAGCAATCGAAAAGATAACACGAGAAGAGATGATCAAAGGAACGACAATTACCGGAGGGAGAATTACCACAGGAATGACAGATTCCGAGGAGGAAATCAGGAGAACAAGGAAAAGAAATACTGCGCGGTGCATGGAGAGAACTATTCGCATACAACCGAGGAATGCAGAGATGTCAAAACGCAACGCGAAAACTACCAAAACCAGAAACGACAACGAAGGCAAGAGCAGCGTCCGAGGGATCAATACCGCAGATCCCCCGAGAGGGTTCACAATGTTGAAGAGCCAAACTGTAGGGTTATTCATGTCATCACCGGAGGATCCTCGTTGAATCTCCCATCGAACAGAAAGAGAAAGGAATTCATTCGCGAGGTGTCGCACATCTCAGTGTCAAGTAGACCTACACTGGCTCCACCAATAACCTTCGACACATCCGACGCCAAAGGCGTCAAGTTCCCGCAACAAGATCCCTTTGTGATCACAGCTGAAATTGCAGAATATGACGTCCAAAGGACGCTGGTGGACGGAGGAAGCTCAGCAGATATCATCTTTGCCAGTGCATTCAAACAACTCAACATACCAGAAGATAGACTAACACCATCGAACATGCCACTCATAGGGTGCGGAGGGGAGCCTGTGGCTACTATCAGCCAGATATCTTTACCTATAACTTTTCATGAAGGCAGGAGAAAGATAACAAAGAGCATTTGCTTTGATGTTGTTGACATGGAGTACCGCTACAACGCCATCTTCGGAAGAGGAATCATCAATGCCTTCTGGGCAATCATACATCAGAGCTACCTATGCATGAAAATGCCCACCGAAGGGAGAGTCATCACCGTTCGAGGATGTCAACAATCAGTAAGGAAAAATGAACTCCAAGGCATACCAAAACTCAAGCCAATCCAAACTACGGAGAGGGTCGACTCCCAATACAGACCGAAGGGTTATAAGCCCCAGGTTAGGCCGGAGAGCGAAACGAAGAAGATACGATTATTCCCTGAGAATGAAGAAAAAACAGTATCCATCGGAACCACCCTCTCTGAAGAAGAAGAAGAAAGCGTCATCAACTTGCTTTGGCAAAACAGTGACATCTTCGCCTGGGTGCCGGGAGAATCTAAGGGGGTCCCCAGAGAGACAATCAAACACTCGCTAAACGTGAAAATGGATGCAAAACCAATCAAACAAAAACTTAGGAAAATGGGGCCCGATAGACAGGAAGCAGCGAAGATGGAAGTGGAAAAATTGCCTCAAGCCCAGTTTATTCGAGAAGTTGCATACCCGGAGTGGCTCGCAAATGTTGTGATGGTGAAGAAGTCAAACGGCAGCTGGAGATTTGCGTGGTCTTCACAAATCTTAACAAGGCATGCCCAAAAGATGATTTTCCCCTACCAAGGATTGACTAGCTGGTTGACGCGACAGCGGGTTGTGAACTGATGAGCTTCCTGGACGCCTACTCAGGCTATCATCAAGTGTATATGAGAAAGGAAGATGAAGAGAAGACGGCATTCATAACACCCTTCGGCACATACTGCTTCCGAAGAATGCCTTTCGGTCTAAGAAATGCAGGCGCAACGTTCGCAAGACTCATTGTGAAGGTCCTTGCAAAACAGATGGGAAGAAACGTGGAAGCATATGTCGACGACATTGTCGTCAAGAGCAAGCGGAGGAGGGACCACTGCGAGGATATTCAAGAGACCTTCGCCAGCCTGAGAGCGGAAAGCATAAAATTAAACCCATCGAAATGTGCCTTCGCGGTGGAAACAGGAAAGTTACTGGGATTCCTGGTATCGCACCGAGGGATAGAGGCTAACAAGGAGAAGATAGATGCAATCCAATGCATGAAGGATCTAGAAAACAAGAAGCAAGCACAGAGCCTCCTGGGAAAGCTGGCAGCCTTAGGGAGATTTCTCCCGAAGGCCGCAGAAAAACACAAAGACTTCTTCAACACAATTAAAGGGATAACACCCTTTGAGTGGGGACCACAATGCAAAGATGCCTTCGCAAGGCTGAAGGATCATCTTCAACAACTGCCAAGACTCGCCAGTCCGAAGGGGGCAGCACACCTAACCTTGTATCAAGCAGCAAGCCACTTCACAGTCAGCGCAGTCCTCGTCAAGGATGAAGCCGAAGGGGGACAAACGCCGGTATATTATGTATCAGAATCATTGGAAGGAGTAAGAAGAAACTACATCGAGCTAGAAAAAATAGCTTATGCATTACTTATGGCATTAAGAAAATTATGGCACTACTTTCAAGAATTCAAGATAAAGGTGCCCACAGCATACCTCTGAGGTCTATCTTTGAAAACAAAGATGCCACGACAAGAATAGCGAAATGGGCCGCGGAACTAGCACCCTTCAACATCACCTTTGAGCCGAGGGCAGCCATAAAAGCTCAGGCACTCACCGACTTCATCTTTGAGTGGTCGGTTGAAGTTTCGGAAGAAGGCCCAGCACTGCCCCCCTTATGGAGCATAAAATCCGATGGTTCTTTCACAGCAGAAGGGGCAGGAGCATTGGTAATTGTAACTGACCCCGAAGGACAAAGTACAGAGTATTCACTCAGGTTAAACTTCAAGACAACGAACAACGCGGTTGAATACGAAGGACTTTTGCTGGGTCTTCGGAAAGCAAAATCCCTCGGAGCAAAAAGGGTCGTCATCCACACCGACTCAAAGTTGATAGAAGGACATATAACAAAGGACTTTCAAGCCAAAGACACTGAAATGGCAAAATATCTGAAAGCAGTAAGAACAATGGAGAAGCATTTCGTGGGGATCTCTATGAAAACAATACCAAGGGGGGAAAATATGAGAGCAGATGAGCTGGCCAAGGCAGCGGCATACCTGATAAGAATACCTGATGGGGTGTTTTATGAAGCAATATCACGAGCGTCTATATGTCCCGAAGTGCAGCTTATAGCAAGATCCTTGGAAGAAGACTGGCGAACAATCATCGTCAAATATCTTCGGGATGGTGATTATCCGAGGATAGTAAGAAGGCGTACACAACGAAGCAACATGCAAGAACATACATCATGATGGCTGGCCTCCTTTACAAGTCGGGAATCGGCACGCCGTGGATGAGATGTGTTTCAAGAGAGGAGGGAAAGGAAGAGCTGGCGGAAACGCACGCAGGAGTTTGTGGTTCACATCAAAGCCCGAGAGCTCTAGCAGCGAAGGTGTTGCGCATGGGAATATATTGGCCAATGGCCAACAGCGACGCAGAGGAATTCGTGAAAAGATGCCGAGGATGTCAATGGATTACAAACCAGCCGAAGGCTCCGCCAACAAACCTACATCCCTCACCCCCAGTGTGGCCTTTCGCGAGATGGGGGATCGATATCGTGGGGGAACTCAAGCATGCTTCAGGAGGGTTTAAATGGATTATTGTTGCAATCGACTACTTCATCAAATGGGTTGAAGCAGAGCCATTGATGAGCATCATAGCTGCGAAGACCAGCATTTCTTTTGGAAAAATGTGATATGCAGATTTGGCATACCACAAGAAGTGGTGGCTGATAATGGATCACAATTTATCTCATCAAAATTCAAGTCATTCTGTGAAGACCTCGGCATAAAAATATGCTATGCTTCCGTGGGACACCCACAAGCGAACGGTGCAGTTCAACGGGCAAATCAGAACATCATGAAATCGCTAAAAAGAAGATTAGTAGATGAAGCGAAAGGGAAATGGCCCGAAGAACTGGAAAAGACGCTATGGGCAATTCGCATGACACCCACAAGGCCAACGGGATATTCACCCTTCAGGCTGGTCTATGGCGAAGAGGCAATAACACCGGCTGAGATTCAGGCAAAGACCCTTCGGTTCATAATAGGTGGGGCCAACATCAATGATCAACCACCGACCGACACCGTCGAAGAAGATAGGCTTGAGGCAAAGCAGGCCTTAGAAAAGTATAATGAGCTAATGAGCAAAACCTACAACAAGCGCATGAGACCACGGGAGATCCAAGAAGGGGACATGGTCCTTCGGAAAATGCCACAATGGCCATCCAAACTAGAGCCCACCTGGGACGGACCCTTCATCGTCAACAAACAAACAAGACAAGGATCGTTCCACCTCTCCAACCTTGACGGCTCTTCGGTCCCGAACACTTGGAACGCGAAGAGCCTGATCAAATATTACCCATGAGACAATGTAGAAGCGCTGAGTCCTCTTTTCTCCGACTCGGTTTTTTCCTAGCGGGTTTTACAAGCGGAGTTTTTAACGAGGCTCAGGCGCCAAAAACCGGCTGCGACCGAAAAAATCCTACGGGAATGTAAATGCAAAAATGTAATTTCAAATGAAATGAAGAAAAGGAGCATTCCCGTGCAGAGACTTTAAACTGACAAGGGGCTGGCGCGAGGCCAAGAGCACTCGCGCCAAGCACCCGAAACATGACCTTCGCAGGCCATGAGCCTTCGCGAACGTATCACGCGCGCCAAGGGGCTGGTGCGAGGCCAAGAGCACTCACGCCAAGCACCCGAAACATGACCTTCGCAGGCCATGAGCCTTCGCGAACGTATAACGCGCTAAAACACCAAAGGGCTGGCGCGAGGCCAAGAGCTCTCGCACCAAGCACCCCTAACATGACCTTCGCAGGCCATGAGCCTTCGCGAACGTATAACGCGCTAAAGCGCCAAGGGGCTGGTGCGAGGCCAAGAGCACTCACGCCAAGCACCCCAAACATGACCTTCGCAGGCCATGAGCGTTCGCGAACGTATCATGCGCTAAAGCGCCAAGGGGCTGGCGTGAGGCCAAGAGCACTCGCGCCAAGCACCCCAAACATGACCTTCGCAGGCCATGAGCCTTCGCGAACGTATAACGCGCTAAAGCGCCAAGGAGCTGGCGCGAGGCCAAGAGAACTCACGCCAAGCACCCGAAACATGACCTTCGCAGGCCATGAGCGTTCGCGAACGTATCACGCGCTAAAGCGCCAAGGGGCTGGCCTGAAGCCAAGAGCACTCACGCCAAACACCCGAAACATGACCTTGGCAGGCCATGAGCCTTCGTGAACGTATAACGCGTTAAGGCGCCAAGGGGCTGGCGCGAGGCCAAGAGCACTCGCACCAAGCACCCCAAACATGACCTCCGCAGGCCATGAGCCTTCGCGAATGTATAACACGCTAAAGCGCCAAGGGGCTGGCGTGAGGCCAAGAGCACTCGCGCGAAGCACCCGAAACATGACCTTCGCAGGCCATGAGCCTTCGCGAACGTATCACGCGCTAAAGCGCCAAAGGGCTGGTGTGAGGCCAACAACACTCACGCCAAGCACCCCAAACATGACCTTCGCAGGCCATAAGCCTTCGCGAATGTATAACGCGCGAAAGCGCCAATGGGCTGGCGCGAGGCCAGGAGCACTCGCGCCAAGCACCCGAAACATGACCTTGGCAGGCCATGAGCCTTCGCGAACATATAACGCGTTAAGGCGCCAAGGGGCTGGCGCGAGGCCAAGAGCACTCGCGCCAAGCACCCGAAACATGACCTTCGCAGGCCATAACCCTTCGCGAACGTATCACGCGCTAAAGCGCCAATGGGCTGGCCTGAGGCCAAGAGCACTCGCGCCAAACACCCGAAACATGACCTTGGCAGGCCATGAGCCTTCGCGAACGTATAACGCGTTAAGGCGCCAAGGGGTTGGCGCGAGGCCAAGAGCACTCGCGCCAAGCACCCCAAACATGACCTTCGCAGGCCATGAGCCTTCGCGAATGTATAACACGCTAAAGCGCCGAGGGGCTGGCGCGAGGCCAAGAGCACTCGTGCCAAGCACCCGAAACATGACCTTCGCAGGCCATGAGCCTTCGCGAATGTATAACGCGCGAAAGCGCCAATGGGCTGGCACGAGGCCAGGAGCACTCGCGCCAAGCACCCGAAATATGACCTTCGCAGGCCATGAGCCTTCACGAACGTATCACGCACTAAAGCGCCAAGGGGCTGGCGTGAGGCCAGAGCACTCACGCCAAGCACCCGAAACGCAACCTTCGTGGGCCACAAACCCTCGCGATTGCCGGCTACGCTAAAAATATCACGCGTGGGGGTGCAATGTATAAGATGAACAACGGGCTCATGCCGACAAAATAAAACATCAAGGTAAATAAAATCGCTCAAAATACGAGACAACATCGAAAGGAAAAGTGAACAAAAGATCATATATTACATTAGCAAAAGGTTACAACTCTAAAACTATTACAATCCTACTCCGCTGGCTTTTTGCCCTTCGGATCTACAGAATCTTTGGGATCCTGGGAGATAGCAACCGCCGGAGGATCTTCGCTTCGCACCTGGGCTCCGCTATCCTTAGAGACGGGGGCGAGCCAGCCACAGAAGCCGAAGGAGTCTTCTTCTTCGCGTGGGCCATGAAGGCGCGGCAGAAGGCAGGACCGCCAGCTTGCCGGCGTCAAACTCAACATTCACAGAACCCCCGTACTCCGTATCAAGAAAAAATGCCCCGAACGAGAGATGGCGGCAGGAAACTGGCGTACCGGCAAGCGCGGGATGACAGGGGTCGGCGACGAATCAGCGGCGAAAACCCACTGGTGGTGCGGCACGGACGGTGAACTGGCGGCGGCGAAGCGCGGATGAAGGAACGAGAGCACTCGGCGGCGGGAACTAAAGAACTTGAAGCAAAGGTAAGTGGGGAGAAGACAACCGCAGGACCCCTTATATCAAAGACAGTCAGACGCGGATGAACGCCACGTGTCCTCACCAACGGCGACGATGCGCCACGAAGAAACCGAGGAGTCACAAAAAGAAAAAAAAAGAAAAGAAAAATCCAACGGATGCCTATGGATGTGACGACACGTGTGACGATCAATGGTCAGGATCAACGGGAAGAATTCGAGGCCACTGACATTGTCAGAACATCAAGTCCAAGTCACATCAACGAGCGAAGATATCATCGCGAACAAAAAGAAGGAGCATCTTCGGGAACACCACCTCGACGTGGAGAAGGGGGGAGCTGGATATTCCGGCCAGACACCCCGGCGAGGTGGCGTCATAACCGTAAGGGGCTTCTATTGTTGGGGCAGCCACCCCATCTCCAGGAAAGGTGGGTGTTCACGAAGATGCTGTAAAGATCCTTCATGAAGATCCTTATCCGAAGGGGGAAGCAGTGAAGCGTGTCTAAGATGACCTCAAGACCCCTTGGGATGGGAGCAAGAGACTCGGACATCAAGCGATGAAGATCTTTGGGGCTCCTACCGAAGGGTGACGGAGGAGTGAGATCTCGATGAGGAATTCACAAAGACTCTTCGGAAAACTGAGTGATCGTTGACAAGTTTTTGGTTAGAGGATGAAGACCCCGCGACAGCCCCTGACAAGAAAGGATCAAATCAACAACCTTGTCAGAATGTGTCCCCCTAGGGCACATTAGGGATTAGAACAACTTGGATTGTAAGAAAGCTAGTCTAGCCGTTAATCGTAGGATCAACGATCCCGATATCAGGGCAATCTGGGTACTTCCCTGGGCCAGGGTAATTTGGGTATTTCCCATGCATGTGAACCCTGGCCCTAGAGTTGTATAAATTAATAAGTTCATCAATGAAAGACACAGGCATTCTAATCATACACATTAGCTCTCTGGTTTATTCACTGAGCGCTCTGCTTTCTCACCACTACTTCTTCTCTCGGCGTCCTCTCCAGCACCGGGGAGGGGCGCTGAACCATACCGTTGGCGGGATTTCCTGGTGACACTTGTGATCAAATACTGGTTTATGAAATGTATTATTCATTCGCTTTGAAAACTATTATTCTATTACATATTAGTTAAATATAGATTCTGTAAAATAACCTTCAACACATTTGTTGTACCAAGTTTGCATATAAAAGGTAGAATTGCATCATTCCACTGTGTATGATTTGCTGAGTATTCGTCTATACTCATTTTGCAAACTCTATTTGTGGGCTGCTTATTCCAACAGGCAGATCAAGAAGTGAAAGAATCCTCCTCAATGTATGAGAAGTACATCCAAGATAGCAAGTAGTTAGATGTGCTTCCTAGTCAGTAGCCTGTGGCCTATGATGGGACACCTGTGGGCCTATCCTTTTCCCACCACTTGATCTGCACTAGTCCCTGAATCATTACACTAGTGCACACCATTTACATAGCTGGATCATTTCATACAAGCGGAAGACTTATATTACATCGAGTACCTGTCCAGAGGCTATTAAGTATTACAACAGGGTGCATTCGCCCAAAATAATTCAAGAAACAACAAAAGATCAGAGTACGATAAAAGAGTCAAAAGAGTCTCCTGCCAACTATGCCTAAGCAATCGACTGGAGAGACGCCATGAGCCCTATTCAACATCCTACTCCTAGTCTTGGTACTAAGTATGATGTGACCATGCGCATCATGGATATAACCAACACTACATCAATATGTTGGTCATCAAGATGTCATCATCCGCCACCTTGGCCAGGACATATAAGCTGGCAGCACGTACGTCGTGCTAATATTGCGCTGTCGCCGTCACCTGTTCAACCACCACCTTGGCCGTCTCCCATATATGAAGAACTACTTAATAAAGGCACGTCAGCAACTCCTCGACGTCCTCAAGAATTCTATCAACTCACGTTGCTCAAGGCCCAAATCGTGATCAAGCCCAATTCGTCGTTCGCGAGTCCAGTTCGGCCTTCTGGAGCATTCCAACTTCAAACGGACGTAACTGGGTCATACGAAGTCCGTTTTCGACGTTCTTGGTATCCACGGATAAGAGAACGACGAGATATTTGCAATGGATCCAGTTTCAGGCCCAAATTCGACTCCCGTCAATGGGAAACACAAAAACAAGAGGACGTCCAGAATCTGCCGGCTGCCGTTCGGTGCTGCGTCACCGCTGTTTCGGGCCCATGGCCATGTATCCCTTAGGGACTGCGCCCCAAACCCTAGCCGTTGCCCTTCTCGCTATATAAACCATGTAGCCATCATAGTTAAGACTTGGGTTTTGCTTAGATTAATCTAACATTGCAGTTTCGCCTTTTATCGGTTTGTAGAACCCCAACTTCGTGTGCTTAATTCAATTTCGCAATTTCAGATTGCTTTTCTGTGTTCTTGCTCGTGTTCTCCATTCGCTTGCAAGAATTAACCCTCGTGGTGAGGTCAATCGCGTCTTGGCACGGTTGATAACCAACGGAGCGGTGGTGTAGCGATTGCAGGCTTAGGTCGGTTCTGATCAGAAGTCGGATCGTCAACGTCGAGTCTCCACCAATCGACTTATCATCTACCTATCGGAAGATCGGGCACCCGTCCCCCGTCAAGTGGTATCAGAGCTTAGGTTGCCCGGCAGGTATCTTTGTATCTCCTTTATTCATCGTTCATCCATCACTTAGAGTCCAGAAAATTGCCCTAAAAAAATAGTGTTCATTGTATACCTTTATCCAAACCACTTTGTGGCTTCGCAATTTTCGTTTTCAGTTTTGCATTGTTGAATTTGTATCCATTGTCAACGTATTGTTGCTGCTTTAGAGTACATTCTTGGTCTAGTTTGAGTCTTGCGTCTTACCGTCGAGTCCAACTCCTTCACGTCGTCGTCGCCGCCGCGTCCAAATCGGGTGCCAATCTGTCCAGTTCGGTATTTTGCTATTATCTCACTCATACGAACTCGGATTTAGGTGTTCTTGTGCTTTCTGGAAAGCTAGAAAAGTTATCTACAACTCTATCCATTGCACTGAGTTCCAGAAATGATGCGCACAGGGGTGCCCGATCTTCTGGTGAAATGGATAAATTTGGTTTGGTGGAGAGTGATCTTGTCGATCTGGATACCAACCACACAAGAATCGGAATCCGGCAATCGCTAAACCACACTCACGAGTTGTTATCAACCGTACCAAAACGTGGCTGACCTGATCTCAAAGATCAATCCCTGCAATGCAACCAAAGAACACGCAAGAACAAGGTAAATAGCAATCTAAAATTGCAAGTAGGAATTAAGCACAAGATAAATCAATTCTCGAACAAGGGTGAGGTTCTGTTTCTCGTGTCGGACGGTCTAGTCGACACACGCAACCACGAGGAGGGACGCACACGGGGTCTACCAAACACAACAAAACCTAAGCGTAGAAGAGAGGCGACGGCCACATATATAGCGGCGGCCAGGGGGAGTAGGGCGGGCAAAACAAAGGCGGCCACCAAAACCCTAACATACATGGGCCATAAGCCCAAAAATAAGGTGGTGCAGCACTTGAAGTTTCTAGCCCAAGATGGTTTTCTGCATATTCCTGTAGCTCTGGAATAGATCTGACAGTGTGGCTCGATCTGTTGGAAAGCTTATCTCGTAAGCTTTCCAACGAGTGGTGGCACGTCGAAAACGGAGCTCGGATGTGGCCAGGGCGTCCGTTTGAATTCCTGCTGCGCGTAGAAGTCTGAACCGGGCTTTCTGGCATCTTGGGCTTCCATATGTGCCTTCCTTGGCGCATGGGCTTTCCTCGTGGTGCGTGCTTGATGTGCTGGTCTTTTGTCTTATGCTTGAAAGGCCGAGCTTCTGAATTAAGGCCCCTTATCGGTGAAGATGTCGCAGCGTCGGGTGTAGGTGATGAGGACGGTGCGACCGGAGAGGAAGTTGGTGTAGCAGTCTCGTTGGTCATATCCACGCTGGTGATGTCCTCATCATCCTCCCTTTCTTGAATTGGAGTCATCCTCGACTCCTTCTCATACTCCTGCAAAAGGTTACTGACAATAGGTGGCAAAAAGAAACAGGTGTTTGCAATGCGGTATCAATAGAGGACATAGTTTTATCTAAATGAACGACCTCCTTTATCTTTGGTTCAGATTGTTGTACATTGCTAACAATATTATTATCCCATTTGCCATGATTTTTACTCTCCTTGTATTAATCTCATTTATTTCGGCAGGAGTCATTGGTTCCAAAATTATTTTCTTTCCATTAAAAATGAAAATATATTGATTGGTCCTACCATGATGAATAACATCAACATCATATAACCAAGGTCTACCTAATAAAAGTGAGCATGCTTCCATAGGTATGACATCGCAATCAACATGATCATGGTATGAACCAATAGAGATAGGCACTCGCACACTTTTTGTTACCTGAACCTTACCACAATAGTTGAACCATTCCATCGAGTAAGGTTGCCGAAGTGGAGTCATGGTCAAGCCAAGCTTCTCAACCATGTTTTGACTGGCGAGATTGCTACAATTTCCTCCATCAATGATGACTTGTACCGCATGTTCTTTCACAACAAACTTAGTTTGGAATAGATTGTTGCGTTGAGTTTGATTAGCATGCTCCTGTGGTGCACTAAGTAGGCGATGAGACATGAGGCTCATGTAGTTGTCAGTTATTGCAACACTCAGGTGCTCATCATCATGATTATTCTTGCCTGCAGGATTAGTCGTAGAAGTACCAAGCACATGCTTAACTTTATTTATTGTAACAGACTCACCATCCTTCTTCTTGTGTTGTGCGACCGTGACTGTTTTTCTTGGTGTTGTTTTCTCTTTCTTGGCTGAAGAGAACATCTCATGCTCTTTAATCTCTTCCAACATCGCCATGGTCTCAAGATACTTTTTTCGATCAATAAGTCGTTTTGCCTCAAATTGACGATTATGTTCCCACATAACTTTCTTTGTTCTAGGCGAAATGCTCAAACCATCTTCAAAGTATAGATCATCTTTCTTTTTGTGTGGACCTGCCATAGTTAGTAGCAAACAAGAAAATACAAAAGTATATATTTTTCTATAAACTACCAGAAAGTGGAGTTTATCAAGTCACTCACACTCAAGCTACTATCAAGTTCTTACTAGTTCTTACCGATGCAAGTAGGTGGTGCAACCGGTGGCTGGTTCGTGATAACCTGAAACTCAAGTGATGGCAAAGTGATTGCAAGGTCCTTCCCTGTATGGTTAGTAGAAGGTGTAGCTTGGACAGGCTATTGATATGTGGAACATCAATTCAATATCAGTAATGCAAAGTTGAATAATAGTCCAAAGTGATGATCGATGTGCTGGACTAGCCTAGAATTAGACCTAGCTCAAGCAAACAACTAGCTATAGAAAGGACAATATCCAACGATGCACAACTGAAAGTTTATTCTCTTGATTCACTTTTCTTGTTTGATTTTTTTCACCTTTTTTAGTGCAGCTCTTTTGTATGCACTTGCCTTTTTTTTTCCTCTCAAGTTTTCAGACTGGACAGCAGGTGCAGAAAATTTCAGCGATGTTTTTGGCTTCTTAACAGCCTCAAACAGAAACATGTATAATTGACAATTGTAGATCTTTTTGTGCTGATCAATTTGCATATATGGAACGCCTATTTTTGATAAGGGAAGTCAGAGAAATGGGCCCCGAAATACAGACTGCTCAGGAAAATCCGGGACAAAAATAGATTCAATTCCAACGCTATTTTGGACATGAAAACAGCGTTTTCCGAAATTCTCACAATGGACAAAGTTGTAGATAATGTTCCAAGCTTTCCAGAAAGCACAAGAACACCAAAATCCAAGTTCGTATGTGGGAGATATGACAAACATACCGAACTGGACAGCAGCAGATTGGAATTGGACGCGACGACGTCGAGATGAATTTTGACGATTCTAGATGCAACTCAAACAAGACTAATACCAGGACAAACAACCAACCCACGATATGATGGACTAAAATTCAAAGATGCAAACTAACGAGAATGATGCAAAGGCTAACGATGAGGGGTTGGACAGCTGATGAGAAATATTTTTGTGAGGCAATTTTCTGGACTATAGGTATGAAATCATCAATCTACTAAACAAAGAGATGAATCTCACCAGTCAACAGTCAACCGACGCTCTGATACCAACTGATGCGCGCAGGGGTGCCCGATCTTCTGGTGAGATAGATAAATTTGGTTTGGTGGAGAGTGATCTTGACGATCTGGATACCAACCACACAAGGATCGGAATTCGGCAATCGCTAAACCACACTCACGAGTTGTTATCAACCATGCCAAGACGTGGCTGACCTGATCTCAGAGATCAATCCCTGCAATGCAACCAAAGAACATGCAAGAACAAGGTAAATAGCAATCTAAAATTGCAAGTAGGAATTAAGAACAAGATAAATCAATTCTTGAACAAGGGTGAGGTTCTGTTTCTCGTGTCGGGCGGTCTAGTCGACACACGCAATCACGAGGAGGGACGCACACGGGGTCTACCAAACACAACAAAACCTAAGCGTAGAAGAGAGGCAGCGGCCAGGGGGAGTAGGTCGGCCAAAACAAAGGCGGCCACCAAAACCCTAACATACATGGGCCGGTCTAGCAGTGTGGCTGGTTCCGTTGGAAAGCTTATCTCGTAAGCTTTCCAACGAGTGGTCGCACGTCGAAAACGGAGCTCGGATGTGGCCGGGGCGTCCGTTTAAATTCCTGCTGCGCGTAGAAGTCCGAACCGGGCTTTCTGGCATCTTGGGCTTCCATATGTGTCTCCGGGTTTACCCCTCTCGAGCTCACGTCCGCCTTTAGCTCACGTCGCGAGCCGTAGGCGGACGCGCCGCCGAAAATCACAGCGACGTGCCCACGAGCCTCCTGGAAGGCATCATCGTGGCCACCTTGGGGCGCCCAATCATCCGGAACTCCGTTATCGGGGAGTTCGGGCATGGGCCCACGTCTGGCGTAGAAGTCTTCCAACCGCGCTGCCCACGTCCTGCAATTACGCAGGTCGTGGCCATACTGGCGATGGAGAAGGCAGTAGCGGTTGTTCGGAGGGTTCGCCCCCTAGGCCGGTCGAGGTCGGGGTTGGGGAGCTCGTCCCTGCCGTTGGCCCGTTCCACGGCCGTTTCTGCCACCCGCCGGATGGGCTGGCCGGGGAGGAGGCCGCTCCAAGGGAGTGGGCCTCTCGGGCTCCACCGTCGTGATGTAGTTCAGGGCGGCAGGCTCCTTCTTCTTCTTCTTCTCAGCGTCATCCTTCTTGTCATCTGCACCAGTCCGGGCCGCCGCCCTCTCCTCCGTCCTGCCTCTCTTGCGCTCCACCGCCTCGGAGGCGTTGATGTATCCCTCCGCAGCACGAAATAAATCGGCTGCGGTGTTGTAACAAACCCAAAATTTCAAATTCAGCATAAAAATTTTTCGCAAAAGTCATAAATATATTCATATAACCATTCCTAATTTTTAACTAATTTTAAAACAAAGCACCTATTTATTCTCTAAAGAAAATACCCTATTTCTCTTTTTCGTAAAAATAAAAATCCCATAAAATAATAAATATTATTTCATATTTGAATTCTACTCATTTTTATGAATTTTTAGAAATTTATTTGATATTTTTCTGAGCTTCCTACAACTCTCTATGAATTTTTAAAACTATAAATATATTCTGAAAAATCCCTTTCTATTTAAATCCGAGAGCTTCCTTTTTAGGCAATCTCGAGGAATACGCTTTCCTTTTACGGAAATGCGCTTCCACTAAAACCATTAAATAATTGTGCCAATCTTGGACCATTAGATCAAAATCCAATGGATCACCGATCATACCACCATATTGATTCATCTCTTCTAATCTTAACCGTTCATTTTCAAACCAACCACCCTGATGCAGCCACGTTGCCCCTTCTCCATCCCCCATATTGGCTCAATCCAAAGAATCCAACGGCGCCCAAGGAATTAAAATTTCAATCCGACGGCCGCCCCTTGTCTTCCTCCTCCCGCTCTACGTTGCCACCCGCAACCCGCCGGCGCCGCCGTCACCCACGGAGAAACCCACGCCGCCGCCGTTTTCCTTCCTCTCCAGCCCCCGTTTTGTCGTCGCGGAACAGCTCGCGCCGCTGCCGACACCCGCCGCCTCGTCATCATCCCCATCTCCTCCCCAAGCCACCCAATCGGCCGCCGCCACATAGCACCGCCGCCGCTACCACGAAGTTACGATTTCGTGCCCGTCACTCCATCCTTCGCCGATAAAAGCCTACCTACGGCACCGCAACACCCCAAGCAACACTTCTCGGCCGCTCCTTTTTCCTCAATCACCCCGAGCCGCCCGCTCCACCACTCTCTTCTCCATCTCCGGCGAACACGCTCCTCGTCGTTCCGATTCCTTTTAACTCTCGACTCTTATACATAAAATAGTCCACTACTTCCCGTAAACCCGGCCCGACACTCACCCAAGCCAAAACTTCATTGGAGCACCTTCTCCGCCGCCACCCCGTAATGCCGCCGTCGCAACCTCGTCGCCCCACCTCCTCCGGCCACCTCGAGCCCCACTACAACAACCAAGATCACCCACGCAACCCTAATTTCATAATTCCGCCTCCAATTCCTCGCCGCTGGCATTCTTCGCCGTCGCCGGTGAACCATCCCGCCGCCCCCTCCATTTTCATATTTTTCTCTCACCGACACCTCGGTCCTACATGTCAGCCGCCAACCTCACATACATTGCCGCCGGGTCCCATGTGTCAGCCCACGCTGCAGCCATATTGGGCTAAGCCCAATAGCCCAGTAAGAAACCCTTTTCCAATTTTTATTTTCACCTATACTGCTTAAGATTATTTAAAATATCTAACCACATTTATAAATTCTGCAAAAATTCATAAAAATCTAAAATAAAATAAAGCATAATATAAAAATATAAAATATCATATTCTTCTAATAAAATAACCCTAAATAAATCCTAATACTCTCTTTTCCTTATATATATCAAAGCATTTTAATTAAAATGGAAGTAAAATTAGTAAAATCTTCCAATATAAAAGTTACTCAAAATAATGTTTTATATCTAGAAATAATATCTCTATATTTTTAAAACCTATAGAAATCCAAAATTTAACTTAAAAACCCTTTCTTTAATTAAACTAGAATTTTCCTAAATATAAAATTTTACTAGTAAATTTCACATATACCACTCAACTCATATAAGTACTTCTATATAAGATTATAATGCCAAAATTAATTTTAGTTATTATAAAATAAAATATTAATATTAATACTCCAAAATTAATAATAATTCTCTATAAATAAAAATCATCATATACATAACCCTAGTATTATGCTGCCAAAATACCTATTTTTATATTAAAACTCCTAACCCTTTTTCTTTAGAACATATTTTCAACATTTTAGAAAATCATACAGCCCATCAGCCCTTTTACCCCAGAACCCTTTTATTTTGTCGTTTATTTAAAACTTTTCTTATTTGAATATTTATTGGAATTTTTTTTTACAACGTATAGACAACAAGATACGTCCTTTGGAAAGAATGTCCAAATGATACAATAAGTATGATCCAATCTTCAAATAAGGCAGGTTTTCTTATTCTTGATGCATTCTGATATATACCTACATTTTTTTATTTATTAATTATTGCATATATTTTCTAGTTATTTATTTATACATTTAGAGTATAATTTTTATCCAAGCCCCAATACCTTAAAAAGCCACCTAAAAATAATCAATCCCCGATAAACCCTAGTATAGGCAAAAATACAAAATTTTGATTATATCATGAAACGATAAGAGAATTGGTCCGTATAAATAAGTTGGGTTGGATAACTTATTTGATATGGAAAAGATTGTAGTTTGGGAGATAAAATAATTTCTCATATAAAGCAATTTGGAAAAAAAGCAGTTGTCGGCTTGGGCTAGGTACCTTGGGGTTAAAAGGTACACACTCAAGGACACCAGGTGGGCGAGGATGTGAACTCCCTTGGAATCATTGCTTTATAAAAATATAGAAGCAGATTCGGAAATATCGTTATCTTTGCCGTCTTAGGCCAGGGTCACAGCATGTATGGCTGGTGGAAACACTCAAGGGCACTAGATATTTGCTCTGCGATAAGAGGATATCTAGATATCGTTTGCTTCTATAAAAACTTGAGTTTAAAATTTAAGAATGACATAGTTTACCGTCCATCCATGGAAGTCATGAATCCATGGGTAAAGCTGGCCAGGTTCTGCAGAGCTGAAAACAAATACATCGATGGACCTTACTTCAGGTATATGAAGTTATGTCAAATGGGTGATGCCTCTCTTATTTCTCAAAACTCATGAATTTATTTTATAAAAATTGTTGTCTGGTTAGCAGATAAGTAAGGATGGAAAAAGATGATAGAATTTGTATTATTATTATTAATTGTTTTAGAAATATAATAGGACTTTTAAATACTCAAAATTGCATATCCACCATAAAGCTTTGCTATTCCTTGAATCCCGTTTTCATATAATATTAATATCATTTTATTAAGAAACCTGCAAGTACGATTAGTACTTACCCACATTTTGTGGGCAATTTATTTCTTTTTGCAGGATCTACTTTATAATCAAATTGGACATTTATGAAGAAGATAAGAACTCACATAGGATCGATTTCTAAGGTTTACCTTATGCTCAGGCTTGCCTGTGGTATATGGGCATGTAATTTTCTTTTTATTACCAGGTTATATTTTCACTTTCCGCTGTAAAATATTTTGTAACATGTAATAAATCAAGTAAGCTGTACTATTTCAAATTGCAACTGAAATCCTGGACAGTTGGCATTCTGGATATTTTCTGGTAAATTTTTACTGGAAATTTGGTCCGTCATAGGTGTGGACCGGATGGAGCTCAAGGTCCTTGGTGAAGCGGGTATTCCGGACCCCCTCCTTGAAGGCCTCGACAATGGCCTCGTCGGATATCGATGGAATAGTATTGCGCACCTGGACGAACCTTCGGACGTAGTCTTGTAGGCCTTCCCCCGTCTTCTGGACCACGAGCTTGAGGTCCTGGGGGTTTCCAGGGCGCGCGTAGCAGCCCTGGAAGTTTGTCCGGAGCGCTTCCTGCAGTTGTTCCTAGCTGCGTATAGAACCTCGGCGCTGGTTAAAGAGCCATGTTCGGGCCATTCCCTCCAAGACGGTAGGGAAGTTGTTGACCATAACGGCCTCATTACCGCCAGCGGCCAAGATGGCGGTAGTATACATGGCGAGGTATTCGTCAGGATTCTTGCTCCCGTCGAACTTCTCGATGTTCCCGGGCTTGAACTTTCGGGACTAGGGAGCCTCGCGCAAACCTCGGGAGAAGGCCGGACACCCTGGGGTAGCCCCGTTCTTACCAACGGGGGGCCTTCCACCCGGAAGCAGCCCGAGGCGGGAAAATACTCCGCCCGGGGTGCGCTGGGGGCACCACCTGCTGTGGACGCGGACGCCTACTAACGCGACCGGACGCTTTGGCCGTGGCGCCTTGAGGTGCCGCTGGCGCGCGACCGGGCCTGAAGGTGTTCACCGAGGTCCCTGGCTAGCTCCTCCAGGCTGTCCGCAACCGCGGCGCCTAGGTCGGCCATGGTGAATCCACGCGGATCCTTCTCTAGGTCACGCATGACTGGCATCGCCCTAACCCGTTCTTGTTCGTCGAATCGGGTTGGTGATGGTAGTGGTGGGCGAGGGTGTGCGCGCGGCGCGAGTGGCAGGCGTTGGGCCGATAGGCCTACGGCGGATGTCCGCCAAGGTCCGCCCGACCGACCCAGCGAAGAGGCTCCGAGCGGTCTCGCGCCGGCGGTGCTCTTCGCCCAAGTCAGCGCGCGTCTGGTGCGGAGTCCTTTCGCCTGATGCCGCGAATACGTGGCATGAGGCGGGCTCCTGCGAGGGGGACATGCCAGTGTCACCCACGGAGGCGGTACCGTCGACACCTTCAACCACCATGGGCACACCTTGGTTCGCTGCCAGCCCTGATGGGCCGGGGCGCCAGCTGCGTGCGCAGGACCGATCCTCCTCCTCGGACAGGACCACAAATGTACGTGGTCCATCCGGCTGCAGCAATGGTGGCGGTGTCTCCAGTCCCTCCATGAGGGTCTCACTGATGTGAGTCAGCGAAGCGCCGCCCTAGCCGGGCAATGCTGGGGGGCGGACAGCTACTCCCGAGGTGGGCGATGCCTCTACCTCCATCTCGTCAGCCTAGGCTTCGCCGAGGAAACCAGCCTACCATCTCTCGTACGACTCGTCGACGTCGTCGACGTCGTCGCAGTCGTTGAAGTTGAGGTCTAAGCCCTCGTCGTCATCGTATGACAACAAGGCCACCCTCGACTCGACCGAGGGGAAAGACATGTCGGGCCCCACGGTGGCGCCCGGTGTCGGCGATCGGGAGGCCACCTCCGTGGTGATGAGCAAAGGGGTGTCTGAGACCCGAGGGCGGCCCCTCGACCGAGGCTCGGCCGCCGCCGAAAGTGCCGAGGAAGGAGGATGTGTGTGATGTGTACTAGTGTAACACGGGGATTTTTATCCTGGTTCAGGCCTCCACTGTCAGATAACAGCTCTACGTCCAGTCTTCGTTTAACTCCGAGCTTAAACGAGTACAAGAGGGTGAGACCAGGCTTTGGAAAGCCCAGACTTGAGTATAATAAGTGCTCAAGACACTATGTGTGTTCCTACAGTACCTGGATGCGAAGAACTACTACCCAAAACTAAAGCTCCTACGTGGATGCAAGTGCTCCTGCTTTACGGTGGCCGAGTGCTCTTCTCGCTATCTCTGTCTCTTCTCCTCCTATCTCTCTTGTCGCCTCATCTTGGTTGTGGCCTGTGCGCACTTTTTATAGGCGGCCTCCGGCCATTGTAGTCTGACCTTGGTCCATTGTGATGCACCGTGTTGTCCCTCGGTCACTAGTTGTGTTCTTCTGCTTTGCCATGATGGGGCTTGGCGGACGCTCGAGGCCCGCTAGTTATTCGGGCATATTCTCTCATCCCGCCAGGATCGACGTTCGGACCGCAGCCCGGCAATACGTGTCTTTCTCTGTAGGGGCAGTTGGTAAGCTGACCGTTGACGCGACCTGCCACCAACTCGCCAGTGGCCTTTGTCAGGCGTGCCTTGGTACTGCGGTCGCATTTAACTCACGGTGACCTGCGGAACCCGCAGCGTGCCTGTGCGCGGCGCCGCGTAGTCTGCCTTGGGTCCCGAGCCCCGAGCTTCGGAAGCCCAGGAGGGGGGGCGAGTGACCCGAGCTTCAGAGCGGGGAAACTCGGGCGCGAGCTTGCCAATCTTGGACATGAGCTTATAGAGCTCCCGCGTACTTTCCGCGGGGCTGGAGGCAAGTTAATGGGCCGTGTCTCTATGGACCGCGTACTTTCCCCAACAATTTGGTTGAGGAGTTTGTTTTCAAGATTAATTTGAGCCGGTTCAGCCATTTGTGTTAGGACAGAGTATTTTGCACAATTGAGGGTCTTCCCGAGCTCGGATGGAAAAGTGTTACATGCGGATTTAGTAGAGAATTTCAAGGCGCATCTTTTTTAAATAATGACTTTTTCATTTGAGCAGGGGAAGTATTTTCAAAATGTCCATCTTTGACCTGTTGTGCTGAGGGAAGCACCGGTTTGAAAGGTTTTGGTTTTAGTTCGAGTGGGAACATGGCCATGTTGTCATATATGTTTGAATTGATGATCAAATTGAAATAATATGTAGAAAACAAAGGTAAAAAAATATTTTTGCTTGTGAGAAATGGTTTGGTCCTTGTGAGCGCAGGCTTGGAGGTAACCGTGGTTGGCGACGGTACCGGGACTAGATCAGGTGGATCGAGGTCCAGAACGGTGATAATGTCACGGGATGGATGGGCTCAAGCTTGGGGCTCATGAGGACACCATGGAGAAGGACTTGAGGTAGCTCAAAGGTTTCGACTCGGGTTGGAGGCCAGAAGGCATAGAAACGGAGCGGTCAAGTCCGGCAGATGAAGGTCCGTTGCATTAGATTGATCGGGTTTTGTGTAAAACCCATGTATGGCATATTTGGGCCATGTTGGGTTGTGTGTGAGTGGTTTAGGCCCATATAAGTTGCTGGTTGAGTGGGTCAATCCTAACCCTTGATGAGGCTACCTGGAAGCCAAGAAAGCTATTAAGGGTGGAGGTTCACTCGGTGGCCCTATATAAGGAGAGGTAGAGGGGCTGCCTCCACTAAGTCTTAGGCTGAGATTTTGTGACTTGTATTCTGCTCTTTTGTGAGCTTTGCCCACCTAGGTTTGGCTGTGAACAAACCCTCTCAAACAATAGAAACTAGTTCCTCAAATCATGGCTTTGTTCTTGTGTTGTTCATGTGTTTGATCTAGTTTCTTTCTTGCTTTTGGTTGAAATTAGTTTATTTGCCTCACCACCTTCTATTTGCTACTGATCTATGGTGCCTTGAGGTTGCACAGATGGTTTGAAACCTTTCTTGCAATCTAGGAGAGGCTATAGATCAAGTTCTTCAACTAGTTGCAATCATGTCCAGAAACTTTTTCTCACGCAGTGTGTAGTCTAGGAATTTTTGAAAAATCAAGAGAAATCCTTTTAGCGTAATTCCTATGGGAGAAGGTCGTGACTTCCATATCTACCTGTGGAAAAAGTTTGGAGTCATTTGGATTCTTCATTTGGGAGCTATGAGGTGAATACCGGGCCCCAAACTTTCTGTGCGCGAGTTCCAGACAGTTCTTGGTTTATGATTTTTCCTGAATTTTCTGTGAGGTGGTTTGATCTGAAACTTGGCTAGAGCTGCATGACTCATCAAGGAATAGGGAGAAAAATTTCGATAATTTTTAGAGCCCAAGAAAGACAGCAACCACTCCTGTGATCAGAATTGATTTCTGCTGGAATATTCCTGCGTGCTTTTCCTAAAGCACCTTTATTAGGTGGGGTGTTTTGTCTTAAGTGCAACCACTTTGGACTGAGATTTCTTTTGTTTGAGCACTCAACAATCAGAAATATGGTTTGAAATTCCCTCATTCCAGCATGATTTCTCACCTGTACAACTAGGGGTACGTATAGCTGTTGAGTGTTCTTGTTCTTGGTAGTTTTGGGGTCAATCTTCATGCCTCTTCATGGGATATCATTATAGGATCTTTTTTATCACAAAGACACCCATGAGCATGATCGTAGATTAATATCTTCTTCCAAGATCTTGAACAAAGAAAGAACCTCTCTTGGCTTTTCTTGCGGGTTGTTATTTTTGAGACGCGTTGGGTGAAGAGCATCATCAATCTCCTTGCGAGAAAATTTATTTGGCTCCTATTCACCCTTCCTCTAGTCGCCAGGTTCGGTATTTCAGAAAACATGGCTGGCGGAGGTCCAGACGAGCACCCCGGCTCGGTAGGGCCTTTGAGCTCGATTGGGCCAAGGACGACGTAGAGGGGGCCAAGAGCCATCCCACGACCTCCGGGATAGACGGAACGGTCCACCAGGCGGGCGATTTTATGTCGCCGAAGGTTTCGCCGGATTTCGGGTCAGGAAGGAAATGGAGAAATTGAGAGCGGGAGAGCTCAGGTGGGGCTTAAGAAGCAAAGGGACAGCGAGGGAGGGGGTCGGTGACCCAATTAAGCAGGACAGGACGGCCGGTCGGGGGCTTGCGTAGGCGGCGGAGGCAAGCGGCAGTGGCAGGGGTGGGGAGCCACGAGGTGGCTTAGCAGAGAGGAGAGCGCCACGAGGTGGCTTCGGTAGGGTTCACGTGCCAGTGCGACGTGAAGGGAGAGGTGCAGTTCGGTCCGTTGGGCAAAGGAGGGCTTGGTGTGGGTCAGCAATAGAGAGAGCGGTCGAGTAAGAGAGAGGGTGCGGGAGGGAGAGAGAGCGAGCCATCAAGCTACTCGGCTCAATAGGGTGGAGATCAAAGAGAGAGATGCTCAGGAGAGAGATCAGGAGGAGGGAGAGAGTAAGAAAGAGAGTGAGGGAGGGAGGGCGGGAGGGAGCCAGGAGCTTAGCTCGGCTCAGTTGGGATGGGCTGAGCCAGGAAGTGAGGAGAAAGGAGGGAGAGTATTAAAGAGAGGTGTTGTTCACTCACAAGGGAAAAAAATTTAAATTGAAATGCAAAATGGGTTCTAGGAATCTTGGTAAGTATTTAGTGAATTTTTGGGGGATTTTCCAATCCACGAATATAGACATATAATTAATTATATGTATAAGTGTGTACATATATACATATATATAATAATTCATGTGCAATTTATGAGAATTGGTTTGGAATGATTTGGTTTGGTGAATTCTTAACCGCAAAACTATGAATTGATCAATTATGTTTCAAATTGATGAATTTTATTAGGGGCATAATTTCTAAATTGGGTTTTAAAGTTAGGTTAATTAGGGGTGAATTTATAATTGTAGATTCTAGGCTTAGACAAGCCCATAAGACTTTTATAAAAAATGTTAATTAGATTTGATGAGGCTATGACACTATCCGAAGTCTGAAATACTATTCCATATATGATAATATGCAAGAGTTCATGTTTTATCTATTGATATATACTTACATATATATATATATATTTATATATATACATTGCAAGAAACATTTTTTGCAAAAGTTCCTGATTAGACAATTATTGAATACATATAAAAGGATATACATATGAAAATATGAACTTTGCACAACGTCTTAAATATAAATATAAAACCACAAGGTTCAAGTGATAATTTGGATTTACACAATGTTGTTTTGAAAACCAAAAGTTTTCTTGATGATGAGCATAGGTTACAAAAAGGGAATTAATAAAAGAATAAACACCTAGTTTCTGCACAAGGATAGATATATTTGAGAGTTTTATAAATTCTAAAGTGGAAGGGATCCTTTTAGGCTCTTCCAATAAGTTCAAAGGGTTTGATAAAAAGGTTTGAGATAAAATCCTTTAAAGGGTTAAAAGGGTATTTTAGTTCCTCTAAAAAGATTTACTTTAATAGCCTCCTTTTGGAAAAAAAATAAATTTTGATTTCGAAAAGCTCACGAACTTATATAAAAGAAAATTTTTTCACAAATTTTTCTAGTCCCAAATTTGGGATGTTATAACATCTCTTTGTTTTATCTCTATTATTATTTCCACAATGCTGCAATAAATACCCTGATGAATTTGTTTATTGAGCCTGCATGGCATTGAATCTTATTTCTAAGGTTTACTCAATAATTTATATTATTCTTGTGAAGTACTATAATGATATACACCTATAAAGTCACTTGTGTGCACTGGAATTGATCCTGGACTAGATTAGCTTGAGGTTCACCAAATTTGTGTAATCTAGGGTCCCGACAATTTTCCTATCGATCGAATCAATTTAAATAGTGATTTGAATTGTTTTATGGATATTCAACTACTTTTGTGGATATTCAATATGGTTAATGACAAATAATATCTACTAGATAATATTAGGAAAATGTGACAGCCCCACTTTCGCATTACGATTAGTTAAGCATATCATCATTATGTTGCCTTGGTTATATTTTGGATTTTCGAAGTTTTTGCATACAACCACCATACTCTATGGTAGAAAATAAAAATCCGAAATTGAAAATCAATGAATCCTACTAGCCGAGCAACTAATCGAGCGAGACATAGCCACTAGACATATCCCTAGCCCGGACAAGCAAGTATTGGCCTAGCCAAGCAAGAAACAATCCCACCAGACAAGGTAATGCTCGGCGTCAGCCAACCAAGCATGGTGATGCCCGGACCAGCACGGACGGGCAAGGATTAGCTCGAACGGGCACGGCGAAGTCTGAATGGGCACGACAAAGAGTGAACGAGCATGAAGTAACTCGGACGGGCAACGACACCTCCTAGGTTGCCTAAACAGGCACAATTGTTAAAAAAATAGCTAGCTACTGCAGTTATATCCATATTATTTTTGCCCCTAGACCATGATGAATAGATTCTCTCATCCATTGGCTGAAATGGGCGGTGCTGCAGATAGCTATAGTTCATGTCTTTTTCCACCTATTTTCCTACCCGTAGCATCACTATTATAGGTGGGACCTAGCCCCAGTCATCTATAGGAGAGTCCAGCACTATATGAACCACCTCTCCACCCAGCCACTTTACCTCATTTGCCTCCATCTCCCACGAGCTGCTGGTTAGCACAGCAAGAATAACAACAGCAGCAAGTTCTTCCTCATTCTCACTCAAATTTCCCCACCAGAATCCAGTTTTCCCCTAGATTGTTATACACCGTTGGAAAGCTTATCTCGTTAGATTTCCATTGATCCCCATGGTAACCACATGCACACAGGTTTACTATGGTTCTTGCTCACTTCTCTCTCTGCTGCTCATTTTCTGGACAGCAAGAAGCTGATTTCATTTTCTTGCCTTTTGTTCATCTTTCACTCTTATCTAGGGCAGAAGATGAGCAATATTAGTTTCCCCACTTCCTAAGCTCCAAGTACATCCAAGCCATTCATGCATGCACCAGGTTTTGGGTGAGTTCTTAATGCTTTTGCTCTCTCTACTTCACTGTTCTAGACTGCAGTGAGATAATATGTTTGTTTCTCATTTGCATGCCTTCTTGACTCACATGCAAGCTTAGAGATAAACAAGAGGACGTCCCCCACAAGCTAAGGGAGGAGTAGGACTAGATCCATGGCCTAGCAAGTGAAGGAATGGCAAGGAGCAAGCTCAGGAGCAGCCGAGCCATTTTCGGGACAGACTAAGGTATTCTTCTTCGATCTCTTCATATTTGAACTCCCAACCATAAGCAAGGCTTTTCTTACTTGGTGAGAACCTTATCCTACCTATTCTTCATGTTTTCCATTAGCTAGAACTCATGGCTAAGTTGATTCCTTGCTGAAGATGAAGAATATAAGCACTCCAATCTAAGCACCCAATTTTCAGGCCATTTCCAAGGCAGCAGTGTAGAAAATGATTTTTACAAAATTATACGTTACTCGGATGACAATATTCATAAAAGATAAAAGTTCCACCATAAAATGTTCTGCAACTTTATGTAGAATACTTTTTTATTCGAGCATGTTTGCATCCTCCGAAGTCACTCCTACCCGTCAACATGCCATTTGGATGACCTTACCAGGCAATAAAAGCTATCCCGGAAAAAGACAACCTATTCCCGACCAAGATAAGCTATCTCGGACTATAAGAACCCACTCTCAGGCAAGGAAATGTCCTTCTCAAATAATATTAGGGATTCTTGGGCAAGGTTGAGCTGTTTCCGATCAACTTGAGCTATTCCCGAGCAAGAAAATGCATTCTCGGATAAGAACAACATACAAAATTCAAATAACCATATCTCCCTCATCTGACTTCGGATCTGGGTGATTTGTTTTTCAAAATTTGTATTAGCTCATGAACTTTCTGAATATCTAAAAGCATTTGATGTTTTGAGTTGAGGAATATTTTATTTGGATTTTATTTTATGTGCTTATTACCGAATGATAGACCCCGACGTTCCGGACGAGCCCAAGCTTGATTAAGAAGCTCTCCCCGTCGACCCACAGCAAGCAGGCACTACATACTCTCCTTTGAATCATATGAATCCCATTATTGGCAAATGTATGATTTTAATTATATTCTATGAGTTGCTTGCATGCTACATTAATGTATATATTAATTGGTGGGTAGAAAATTAGTTACCCCTAACTTAGTGGACGGTACCATGATAGGCATGATATCCTTCTTCCTTTGTTACCTAAGTGGGTACTATTATCTATGTTTGGTCTGCGAAGGCTAAGCAATGCTTAGAGTCAACGAGGTAAGCGATCGATGGATTTAGTCCATTGGTCATGCATTTTCAATTGTGAATGATTTACTACTTGATGTAGATTATGGTGATGATGGATCATGTGTGAGATCTAAGCTGGATATTAACGAATGATAGGGGAATGTTGGGAGTATGGATCCTAGACATGTAGCCACGTTTGAGTCAATTAAAGACCGAACATGGTGCCATTCTGTAACACCCCAAAAATGGAATTTTGCTATGGCAATAAAAAACAATGTATTTTCGGCCTGAATTTTGCCCTATTTTGGTCATAATCTAGAACACCTCATTAAATTGGATCCCTTCATCCATAAATAAATAAATATATATATATATATATATATAGATACATACACATGTATTAACACGTATAGGGTTTTCATGCATTCAAGAAATAAATTAATTTCTAACATAACAAAGCCTAGGGGCATATAAGTAAGTTCATCGGATTTAGCTAAATTGAAATTTTAAAGCAAATTAGGTGGTGTGAGCCTGAAATTAAATTTAGCCACTCCCAATTTAGTCCCATTTCTTACCTTTCCAAAATTTATCTAAATTCAATCTCCTCGATACTATGTTGAGGACAAAATGGGACCTTTGGGCTAGGCCCAACCCATTTGTGGGCCTAACCCGGTTCGGTTGACGTAGCTAGGCCCTCGGCTCGGCGCTCTTCTCCCCTAAGCCGAGCCGGTTGTGCTCCCCGGCTCGTTCCACCCAGCTTGTCCCCCTCGGCTTGCTCTCCCACTCATCTCTCGCTTTCCACCCTCCCGTGCGGCTCTACCTGGCGCACCCCATCGGACCACCGGTCCGTACGTCGGTCGAGCACCGTCCAAGCTGGCAGTGACCTCTGCCACCTCGCCTCGCCTACGAGGTAGAGGTTACGGTGTACTACATGCCTGATTTCATGGCACACCATATCTGGACGGTGGTGCCCCGCGACCAGCTGGATTTTGCCATTAGCGATGCCGCTATGTTGGCAATCCAGGAGCTCTAGGAGGAGTACGCCCTCGACTTAGTTGGAGGACCCTTCGCCCACCTGCTGGACGTCCCACTTCACCTGCTCCCCGGCCTTGGAGAGGCCAAGTACGGGGAGCTGGACCCAGAGCTCCTCTGTTTAGTCCGCTTGCACCGAGGAGCCAGCCACACTCGACGTGGAGCTTTGGAGGAGAATCAGATCCTCCATACTTCTCTGCAGGAGGCGGATAACCGCGCCCGTAGTTCTCACCGCCAGGCCTACCACCTCTCCCGCCACCTACAGGTTTGCCTGCAGGAGAGGAACAGGCCCTACACATTCCCTTTAAGTTACTATACGTACGACCACACGTGTTTATGGGGACACTTAGCCAAATTCGTGTGCATGCTTGCGTCGTTGGGTACCAATGGGGCTATTGTTATTTAATTGTTTATGTTTTTTGTGGGGCACAACCGTGGGTTGCTTCTGTAGGGGTCCATGGATGTCCGGATACAGGGCCATGGGCAGCATCTATAGCAACAGTTAGATCCTTCGAACCACAACACGGCACATGGGACGTAGGGTTACAGTGATCGGGTGACCCAATGGACTTGCATGTACATATAAGAGGCTTCGGCATAGTTTGCTATGCCATGTGGGTAAAGTCGTACATCTCTACAGAGTTTAAACTGTTCGAACAACCGCATCCCTGGTTAAGTACGAAAACTTGTTAGGTGAGACACTGATGTTAGTAGTACATGGTTTGGTTATGGTGACATGGCCGGGTTTTATTTCCGAGCATAGGGTTGCTTGTGGTGTATGGTCGGATAGAGAACAAGGGTGGATGGAGCCCATGCATGTTTTGGTTGTGGTCAGATGGAGCCCAAGGATAGTTAGAGCCCCACGGATTAATGATGATGGATTTTATGAAGATGAATTATGATGGGTAGTACAAATTATTACTTTTGAAATGTTTCACTCAAATGCAATTTACAATCTACATATCTATGTCTTCCAAATGCTCTTTATACTGAAAATAACCTTTAACCCTTTCTTTGCTACATTCCATTCATGAATGAGGATATATTACCTCCTAGTGCAAGTACCTTTTGTACTCAATCAGTTGCTGGTGAAGACGACCCCGTGCTTGAGTACTACTATCAAGCCGGGCATGGTGACGCTAGTGGGCAAAATGCGGAGTTCTAATTTTCAGTCAGTTGCCCATGGGGTTAATAGGGCCATACCACATTGGTCTTTTGGTTTATTTATGATGATCTTTCGTTGCCTTTTGTTGGACAAATTTATTATTTTCGCTGTTATGATACTCTAATTATGTCATATACATTATATGGATAGCAGTCCATACTATTTTGTTTATGTAAATTATGTCCGATAATATATGTATTGTGCTATCAATTATTGTGAGGATATGTGTGTGATGGTAGCTGATCCTGGGAGCCATCACCGAGCACAAATCCGGGCACCCGATTTACCTTCGTTTTATTTGAGGATGCTCGTGTGCATCTTTGCATGCCTGTGTTGAGGAATAGCATGCCCAGGTTGTTTTAGGGCAGCTGGTATGTTAGGTTTCAACTAAAGGGAGCAGCAAGTGAGTGATCTCTCAATTGGACTGCATGTGAATTTGGAGGGGCGCCATAGTAGGTTGGCATCAGAGCACATGTGACTGCAGGTTAGAACTTAGCGTGGTCAGCTAGCTAGCTTGAAGGTGTTTTGAGTCTAAACTATTTTAACTATCAAATGTGTTTTGAAACTTAAGCTTGCTGAATTTCCTCCTCATCTATCTTGTGCTCACCCTTACCTTATAAAAACATTTAGTTTACAATGTGAAATTTTTTCTAACTCCTCTTCTCCTTCTAATATGATAGATGACTCGTGGACTTCTTATTTTGGCCACTCATGCTGAGGGAGTTGAGGGTTATCCCTCTATTCTTCGGGACCTTCTTTGGAGCTCCAATTATACCTATGCATCGGAGTATACCATCTATAACAACACTTAGGTACCGGGCATGGATGATTACATCGTCGCGATCGACATCATCGCAAGGAGCATGGAGGGAAGCCACTCCTATCACTTTTAAGCAAAGGGTACTTCCATCGCTATGTTTGTCCAAGAAGTAGCACATGTTGCCATGTGCTGTCTTCGTCATGACCATAGGGAGATGGCCTGAGCACCCTACACTTATTTTCCACAACTGAACACCAATACACACACTAAACTACTTTGTTGAACTAGCTCTTGAAGGGAACCAAACCATCCGTTCTTTGGGGGTTTGGTTCGCACCATGGACTGAACTCATCGCTGTATTCTCCATGAGCTTTGGACTACTCATGCTTGCCTTGGTGCAGCACGTGAGCAACTTCACCACCTTGCTCGGATCGGACTTATGTCTCAGGATGTCTTAGGATCCCATGGCATATCTCCTCGTGAGCTCGTTCCACCTCATTTCTAGTTTCCTCGTGTAGATGGAGTGTAGCCACCAAGGAATTTTGTTCGCAATGCAGGCGTATGTGAGGCCAATATTGGTTGTCGTCGTGCGCAAGGCAACCATTAAAGTCATTCACTCTTTAGGGTCACGCAAGGCAACCATTAAAGTCATTCACTCTTTTGGGTCCTTGTGACCCTGAAGATATAGGTTCACCGGGATACCACCTTCTATATGTGTTTCCTGATGGCTTTGATAGGGATCTCGACTATGTTAGGGCTGATTAGTGAGTATAACTTTGGCCGGAGGGGTAGTCTCTCCATTATGAACCTATGTATTTGTATGTTGAACTTGGCTCTTTGTTCCAAGCGATTTTCGCTTGCCTACGGGCTTTGCACTTATGTATTTGTGTCAGAAAACTACGAATTCGCTTCAATGGATCTTATTTTGACCTACGAGTCTTTGGCTCTTATTGTGGTTGGACTTACGAGCATTGTACATGCATATAGGATCATCATTGATTGCTTGCTATCCATTGTCATTCCCTTCTGTCCTATCAACTATCCATTCTTCCGGTTGCTAATTTTTATTTGGCAACAGGATGATGGGAGCCAACACTCATTCTCGCTCGTATCTTGGGGGTGCTTCATCCTCTTGCAACCCTCCATCTGCTGGCTCTCAAGCTGGGGATAGCGCCCATGTCAATCCCGAGCATTCTCAACATCAATCGAAGGAAAACCCGCCACCACCACCTTAGACTATGGCTCAAGTTCTCGCCCTTATTAAGCAAAATCGCCAAGATTAAACTCTCATTCTATAGTAGATTCCTTGCAACACTGTTCCTGCTGCGGGCAATGCTCAAGGAGCTGGAAGAGTACACACCGTGTAGCCGGAGGTCTTGCTGAATTCCTTCGCACCCAACCACCAACTTTCTCTCGTTCTAAGGATCTACTTGATGCGGATGACTGGCTTCGTACCGTTGTGCACAAGTTGGTCGTTGCTCAATGCCCAGACAACGAGAAGGTTCTCTTTACCTCTAATTAATTGCAAGACGCGGCTTGTGCGTGGTGGGATAGCTTCCTTGCCAAGCAGCTCACCAGATATCATGTCATCTGGGATGAGTTTTGTACGGCTTTCCATGGAGCCCATGTCCCAACTGGTATCAAGGCCATCAAGAGGCATGAATTCTCGCGTTGAAGCAAGGCCGCAAGTCCGTCATGGCATACGTGCACGAGTTTAAATATTTGGCTCATAATGCCCCTGACAATGTTTCCAACGATGACCGCAAGTAAGATCGCTTCTTGAATGGTCTTTTCAATGAGATGCGGCTAGAGCTTGTTGCCAATAACTTCTGTGTTATTTTGTATTCATGCCCCGGGATCGACATTTAGAGCTGACCGAGTTTGCCGAGAAGCAAAAGTCGATATCTATGGGGTAGAATTTTTGGCCGACCTTATCATCATCGATATGGGAGACATCGATGTCATACTTGGTATGCCAGACATTTAATTGTGCCTGAAAATTCATCTCCCTCACCAACACAACCGGTGAACAGGTCAAGTTTGCATCTAGTTCCAAATCAACTCATCTCAATGCCTTGAGAGATGATGTTTCCCCTAGGGTTAGTGATGTACCTATGGTATATGACTACCCAGATGTCATCTAGTTCACAACAACGATAGTAATGTCAGTGACTTCTTCATCGAATGAGTTATCATGAGATGCATAACTCATATAATTAATTTTACTGTCTCCGTCTCTGTTCTCTGCTTTCTTAAACTTATTATTAAATTCTTTTTTTTCAATGAATTAGCTTTCGTGAGCCAATAAGTGCTAAGCAAGGCTGCTCAGATCAGAGAACTCATGTTCAATAAATTTCTCCTTTATTTGGGGCAGCAATCCTTGATAGGCAAGACCACACTATAGCATCGATTCCACACCTAAACCACTTGATGTAATCATTAACCGATTCTTCAAACTTCTGGTGGACGGAACTAAGATCAGATATCCTTAGCTTCGCACTGCCACTGAAGAAGTGTTCATAAAATCGGCTTTCCAAGTTGGCCCAGTATGAATAGTATTAGCTAGCAAAGAAGTGAACCATGTAAAAGCAAGTCGCGAGAGGAACAAGGGGAACAATCTAATTTTATGATGATCATATCGACCTCCTTCACCACACTAAGCCAAAAATCGACTGATATGCTCTATAGTTGAAGTCGATCATCACTAGAGAACTTGGTAAAGTCAGAAACGCTAAAACCATTGGGAAATGCATATTGATCCATCCATTCAGGGTATGGTTTATGGTATTCCAACATTCTTCCTTTCAACTGGATTCCAAACTGGTCTCTTAATATAGCAGCTATTTTATCAATCATATCAGCTGATTGTTGAGGAGATCCACTGTTGTCGACTTATTACCCTCCCTGAGATATAATGTTGAGGGGATGCGTCGGCAGGATGGACAGTCTAGTCCCTGTGCGGGGTTAAGATTGTGGGACGTGTAGGAAGTGGCTGCATTTCTGCTAGATGATACCCCCAGTATGTCTCCACTCCACCCGCTCTGTTTCTTGTCCAAGGCTTAGGTGTAACAAGGTTAGCCGACGTGTAAGTGTATTGAGGAGCATACTCTGCCTGATTTTGCATCGGCTATGAAATGCCCTGGTAAGCCTGCTGGTTGGCTGATGGTGTATATCCCACATTGATCGGCATCGGATGAGGAGCCTGATACATTATTTGATTAGGCACAGGAATGTAACCCGCATGTACCCACGTCGGAGCCTAATACATCTGTTGTTGTACTGGCGTTGGATAAGAAGCCTGATATGCTTGCGGGGCAGGCACTGGTAGTACCTAAGTTTGTGGAACCGGCGCTGGATTCAATTGACTAGGCCCTGTAGGTTAAGAGGCGTGGTAGTCAGTACGCAACGACGTGGAGGGAGCACTATGCCCCATTGAAACTGTAGTAGTGTGTGTCGGTTGTGGTGGCATAGAAGTTGACTCAAAATTCTTAGCAGCCATCATGGTGTCGATTTTCTGTTGTTGTCCCACCATGAACTAAGGGTATGTTGGTATGTTAGGACCAGGAGTGAACAAGGTTCCATAAATTGCCAACTTG
The DNA here is from genome assembly GCA_036346145.1 of Olyra latifolia. NCBI lineage: Eukaryota > Viridiplantae > Streptophyta > Magnoliopsida > Poales > Poaceae > Olyra > Olyra latifolia. Next base: position 43,876,908 of record CM070526.1, read on the forward strand.
TGAGCAACCTGATCTTTTGCTCCGCTTATAATCACCGGAGTTATAGTGGAGATACAAGCCGATGACTGATTGGTCATAGCATGATGGACAGATGAGTGGACCATCTCTGATACCTTCTAAGGTACCTCGTGTCTGCCTTTGGAAGGGTCAATCACTTTAGGAAGTGTATCCTTTTGAATAGTATTGTCATGTGTTTGTGCCAAAAGTTGAATCGATTAAAAACACATGGGCTTAGGATTTAGCATCCCTATCAGCACTAAATTTTAGGATTTAGGGCATGCCAACCGATTTGACATGAAATCAACTAGGTTGTAACGTCCCAAATTTTCAATAATTTAATTTGGCATGTTAAGTATTTTTAAATTTTTGCAATGATAATTTTAAGCAAATTTTAAATAATAATTCTAGTAGTGTTTGGCATTTGTTCACACCGGAGATACTGAGCGTGAGCCTTAATCCTTATTTCTTAATCCCTCCTTCACCCACATTTTCTAATCTCTCTCACATTTATTTGCATGCATGCATGACATGCATTTGTCAACTCCTTGCATGCATGTCTCTCACTCCCCTGTACTCACTCTCACACACATTTTATTTGCATGCATGCATGGCATTAATTTTCTCTCTTTCTTGCATGCATGCATGACATTGATTTATATGCATGACATTGATTTACATGTATGACATGTCTCACTCTCCCGTACCCTCTCACTCTCTCTCACATGCTTCCTTGCATGCATGCATGGCTTGTCAACTCACTCTGCATGCTGCTGCATGCATCTCACTCTGTTGCCACTCTCTCCCCGCTGTCTTCTCACTCGCTTCCTTGCTTGCATGCGAGTGTGCAGATACCTCGTCGTTGCTCTCTTAAAGACAAGCCAGTGCATGCATTGCTCCGGGCGCATGCATTAGTGATTTAACTGCTACGGTCGCCGTCGTTGTCGTTGTCACGTCGCGCTGTTGATCACCAGCACCCTGCAGCCTCCTCTATTTTGAGGTGAATGATGCCATGATCATCGTCGCGCGCTTATATTTGGACCACTGAGGTTCTATTTTTCGCAGCCCTTGTTTGGCCGCGCAAACTTGCCGCCATCGGCTTCGGTCAGTATCGTCAGTTCTCTTCGCGCCACCGCGCCCCGGGTTCTCCTCTCATGTTCTGAGTTTGGCCGCAGGACACTGAACCGTCTCGCAGCTGTGTCGCGTCGGTCTTCCGGTGCCTGACCGTTCGGGGCTGCGCGAGAACCCCTGAACCCCAGTGAGCACCCTATCCTTTTTCGGATAGCTCACATCCATTTAGTCGAGCTGTCTCTACTTAATTCGGAGACCCGGTTATTTATTAAACATTCTGTCAGCATGTAGCTTTAGGACTAGTCTATTAGTTCATCATCGCATGTGGGTCTTCTTTAAAAATATATATATAATAAATAAAATAAAAAACAAAATTCATTTTGAAATAATAAAAATGTTATTATTTGTACTGGTAGCTTGATTGTGCTATGCTTGGTTTGTTTGGCATATTCGCGTGTGCGCGGTCGTTTCCGTCAAAAGGAGGACGCGCCGCGGAGGGCACCACCACCGAGGAGCACCGCTACTAGGTTCCCGAAACTTAAGGCAGGTCCTTTGACGCATATTGTCTATAGCCTGTTTTTATTAAAATGTTTTATTAGGAATTTATTGTTTTATTAGGAATTTATAAATGTGCATGCTAGTTTTTAAAATATTAAAACTAGTTTAATAGTGACTAGCTAGACCTATTTAACAGTATTGATATAACAACCCATTAATATGAAACTAGGTGTAGCTAGATTAATTGTTATCTACTTTCCATTAGACTTAGATTGTTTAAAATGAAATGCCTGCAAAAATAAATCATGTTATATTTCATGCTTACTGGAAATGTCTTTATAAACTTGTTTGGAAAATAGGCATCGGAGGGACACGATGCCGGGTATGGGTATTCTTATTCGTCTCCCCCTCAAATATTCCGACTAGGAGGAACTTTCTGCCAGTGAGTGCTTTCATGCACCGTGTTGGTATTTTCTAACACCGTGGATTTTGTAAACCGGGGCTTAAAAAATGTTCCCTCCTAGTCTAAGAACTGTTCATCCTATGAACCTACGAGCCTAGCATTACAGTACAACCTCGGGTCCTGGTATGGGATAGGCCTGGTTCCCGGTCCTCTGGCTCTGTTGCGACCTCCTGGTAGGAAGCAATCGAGTTAGAACCCGGGGACTTTGTGGGTAAACACTTCGGCGGGAAGCCTCTCGAGGGTAAAGCGTACCACCTCTGCAGAGATAAAACTGTTATGATAGCCGTGCTCGCGGTTATGAGCGCGAAAAGCGAGTGTTCATATGGTAGCCACTTCTTTTATAAAATTTGGGAGTTCTTCTAAAATAATTTGGCAAAGAACCGCCGTTTCATATTTTACTATTGGAACCCGTCGTGAGACGATGGTGGTTCCGATCTTAGTATGTCGACGGTTGGCTAGAACAGTCCCATTGGCCAAATGACCGAGCCAGGGAGCATGGTTCGCTAGGGGTCGATTGGAACAGTTCCGTCTGGCTAAATGACTGAGCCGGACATGATTGGAGCCTCTAAATATTATGTTTATTAAAACCGTAATTTTTAACTCAGTAGGAAAAATTATTAAAGGCTTTTCTGCAAAACACCTAAGCCACCTTTGTACAGAGCAACCATACCATGTCATGTCTTTTCCCCTGCTAAGTATTAGTACTCATCCCTGTTTTCTCCCCCTCTTTTAAAATTTCAAAAGGTGCAGAGGCAGGATTTGACTCCGAGGTAGATGATGAGGACTACGATGAGTCGGACTACGAGGAGTCTTCTGAGGAGTGAAGCTTAGGGTCTGTTCCTATAGATAAGATGTCTGTGGGATTCTGTATCTAAGAGTAGCTGTAATGTGTGTTTAACCCGTGATTTTCGCTGTGTACTCTGTGGTTCAGCCTGCGTGCTGACATGTATGTAAAATAATCGGGACGAGTTCCCCGACCTTGTACCTTGTATAATTATGGCAATGTATCACTTTGTTTGACAACTGTGTGTACTAACGATGATTCTTGGGCACAGGAAGGGTTCGGTCTTTTACGGCCGGGTCCCGACATAGGTAGATAATTAATCAGCTTAATTTAGTCCATTAACTCAGAGAATAGTGTGAACCTGTATATAATCTTCAGAGGAATCAAAAGAAATAATAGTTCCAAAGAATAACAGAACTATCAGCATAGATTAGATCTAAACTAGTAATTCCACGGGTAACCAATATACTATAAAGCCGATGGTATCAATCAAATAGTAGAGCGAAGGTTAAATAGACTATTGGTTAAACCAAGAAGTTGATCAAACTAATAGAACAAAGGTAAACAGACCATCGACTAGATTTATAAAACCAAACTAGTTTGTCGACCGAATGAGGGTAAACAAACTATCATGAGTGAATGTGTTGGTTGATAGAACGAGGGTGAAACTAAACCCCTAGTTGACGTCGATGTGCAAATATCGACTAAGATAGTATCTCGATAAACCAAGCAAGATTGGAGTTAATCAAGATAGTACTAACCTAGGTATCCTAAAGCCGATCAAGAAGACGATGTGCAACAAGCCGATCGAAACCAAAGTACATTGAAACTAGAATAAATAGGCAAAAAATGAAGGACATAAAAATAGTAGATTTGATTGATTGATTCTTGCATCCTTTTCACGTTGTTATTATATATTTATACAGATTCATTGGCCAATCGATTAGGACTCTAACTCGTACCGCATACGAATTTTGACTAGATACCTAGCTAATTTATCTAAAACCTTACCTAAATTACCTAAGAAATCGGTACAGGTTTTCCTTGCCATACGTGATCCTGCCCGCAACAATCCCTGTAATATTCACCACAGTTTAGCCAATTCTAGAACTTTCCAAAAACAATCGGCTTGTTCTAAAATCTGGTGTCAACAGAAGCTTGACTAGGACTCATGGAAAAATGATTTAGTAGCTTGTACTTTGTTGTAGATTTCAACATGTATATATTTGTTTGATTTTTTCCTCCAAAAGCTAATTTGAGTTTTGCGTTGGTTTTTTGTTGTGATAGCACTACCTTTTTTTTTGTAAATTGATTGATGTTTAAAATATTAGTTCTCCTGTTATTTGAACTTCTAGGTTTTTTTTTGTGTTGGGCTTTTATAGCTTTTTAGTACTCATGAAAGGTTTTTGTTAGTAATTTTTATGAAATAGTAAATATAAAATATGTGTATGGCAAGTTACACTTAAATTCAAATTGCACTCTATGTCATGTGCAATTTTATTTTTCGTTTTATTCAATTTTTTATTGTCAGAACTATTTTTGGTTCACTTGGTATCTTTTTCTATGTTGCTTATACTGATGCTTGTTGAATCTCGTCGTACTACTTTGTTCACCACAACGTTGAACCACATTGAGAAAATTGTAATTTAAATTTGTTTGGTTGAAACACAAATAATTTTTGTATAGAACTATAAATATAAAATACATACATGTCATGTTGCACTTCACTTGATTTTAAATTGAACTGTTATGTAAAGTGCAATTTCGGTTTGAGTTTTATGCAATTTTATGTTGTGAAATTTCTTTGTTTACCTAGTAATGTACTGTAATGTTGTTTATAGGAATAACTCCATATTACACCCAAACTATAAAAATGTCCATTCTACGTCACAAACTATAAATCTGGTTATTGAACACCCCATCTATTAAAACCGTGTCATTTTACACCCTTGGTGGTTTAGGAAAGTGGTTTTAGTAATGTGGCATCAGGTTTTGTTCACTTGCACACGTGACCAAATTAGTGATTTTTGGACTCCACAAATTTATAAAAATTCTGAAAAATACTTTGGTGCAAAAGGATCCTAGGAAAAAAGTTTTCAAAAATTTGGAAATTGAAAATGTTTGAAATTCATTTTTAAAAATTTTAGTTGAATTAACTAAAAACATTTATTTTGTATATTTAAACATTCAATATTCTAAAATTATTTTTTCCCTAACCCTTATACACTAAAATGTTTTTGAGATTTTTTTCTAGATTGTTTAGAGTTCAAAAATCACTAACTTGACCATGTATGCCCGCAACATGGACAAAACCGAATGCCACGTCACTAAAATCACCGTCCAGAACCATAGAGGGGGTAAATGAACCGGTTTTGATAGATGAGGGTGTTAAATAACCGGTTTTACGGTTTTGAAATGTATAATGAACTTTTTGGATAAATGAGGAGTGTAATATGAAATTATTCATTGTTTATATCAATACTTGTTGAATCTGGTGGTCCCCTTGCTCCATTGCAATGTTGACATGCGTTGAGGAGATCAGAAGACTATAATTTAATCTGCTTATGTACTCAATTTCATTTGGATATGGCCTACTTTCGATTACTTGTAATTTTGTATTATAATTATAATCAGGCTTATTTTCCTTGCAGAAGTGGATCCGGTAAACAAAATTACTTTTTTGTACGTTTATTTTATTTTTCATTCCTAATCGGTAGGGGGCATATGTGGTCCAGTACTTCGCTCCGTGTTGGGATTGTGCAGCTGAAGAATAGAGATTTTCAGTCCATCGACTGATAGTCCAGAAAGAAAAACGGTTTTGTTACTTCCAGGGAGTCTCTCCCAAAGAAAAATCGTCCAATTATTCGTAGGAAATCTAATAAAAAAGTTCACATCCTTGCTTCCTGGAGAGCGGAGACTAAACAGAGTGAACGGGACCAGTCCATTACTCTATTCACGAGCTTGAAATTTCCCTCCGTTTTTAATCACTCAAAATCACGCATCTTCCCACGAATCCCCCCTTTCCGGCTTCCCCCTCCCCAAGCTCCAAGATCCATCCATGGCGAACACCACAACGCTCTCCTTCCTCTTGCTCTCGCTGGCCACGGCCCTCTTCCTTCTCATCTTCCTCCGCAGCCTCAAGAGCATGAAGCGCCACCGCCGCCTCCCGCCGAGCCCGCCGTCCCTCCCCGTCATCGGCCACCTCCACCTCTTCAAGAAGCCGCTCCACCGCTCGCTGGCTGCGCTCGCTGCGGCACACGGCTCGGTGCTCCTCCTCCGCTTCGGTTCACGCCGAGTGGTCCACGTGACGGACCCTGCCTTCGCCGACGAGTGCCTGACCACCCACGACATCACCTTCGCGAACCGCCCGCAGCTCCCATCGGCGCGCCACCTCTCCAATGGCTACACCACGCTGGGGTCGTCCAGCTACGGGTCCAACTGGCGCAATCTCCGCCGCATCGCCACCGTCGAGGTGTTCTCCACGCACCGCCTCCTCCGCTCCGCAACCGTCCGCGCCAGGGAGGTTCGGGACATGGCGCGGCGCCTCTTCTTGGCCGGCGCCGGGGCCGACGAGTCGAAGCCCGCGCACGCCAACGTTAAGGCCCGGACGTTCGAGCTCGCGCTGAACATCGTGGCGCGGATGATCGCCGGGAAGCGGTACTACGGCGAGGGAGACGCGGAGGCGGAGTCCGAGGAATCGGCGAGGTTTCGGGACATGGTGCGCGAGTACTTCGCGATGCACGGGGCATCCAACCTGCAGGACTTCTTGCCGGTGCTCGGGCTGGTGGACATAGGCGGCGCAAAGCGGCGGGCGGTGAGGCTCTCCAGGACGCGCAACACGTGGGCGCAGAGGCTCATCGACGAGCACCGGGAGGCGGCCGGAGAGGGGCGGGAGCAGGGGAGGACGATGATCGGCGACTTGCTGGAGATGCAGGCGTCGGAGCCGGATGCTTATAGCGACAAGGTCATCAGAGCTCTCTGCCTGGTGAGTAGTAATTTCTCGATTGCCTTGTTTGATTATCCTTCTTCCTTATTAACATCTGACATTGGGCTGGAGTACTCTAAATGGGGGAAAAGCTAAGTTCAAATGCAGCTGCTAGTTCGTATTCTACCTGTTCTGTTTGGCAAATTGCAAGATTCAGAGATTGTATATAACGGTGATTACTGATTAGTGGCTCATCATACAAATTACGAAGCAGATAAATCGCATTTCGACTGTTAACGAGTAATTAAGCTGTTTCCCTCGGATATAAAAACTAAGCTATTCATTGATGCTACAAAACCTGCTCAGTGTTCATTAGTTAGTTTAGCCACGTGCTCAGAATCGTGATAGAATCATGGAGTTGGAGATAGGGTAGTATTTAACTGTTATATCATTACTTCAATAAGTGGAAGGCTGTGCAGTGTGCAGCACTGCACCTACTGCTCAGTTTGGTTGTCCATCCATCTCAATCACATTCTTATCAAGTATTTCCAGCTAATCTTCCCAGCCACACAGATATTGGATTCGCTTGTACAATTTTTGAGTGAAGTTGTGGCTGAATCCGTAATCCTAAGGGTCATGAGGGTCATGTTTTGAAGGCACGAAGAGACAAAAAGAACAAGCGTCCAGGATTGAGTCACAGTCAGTGGATTGACATATCGGAAGTTGGGAACTTACTACAGAGAAAGAATTTTTCACATGATGTTGTTTTGATTTCTCCAAAATATATATATATATGAAATGGATTTTTCCTGCTAGCTCTATCATTTTACCAAATCATTCCTAAATTCCAGACATTAATTTATGACGTTTTGTTATAGGATTTTGGTCCTATAAAGTTCCTATTAGAATCCTTTGTTCCAAACTTCCCAAGCAAATATATAGCTTGACGATAAGTTTGAATCTATGCCATATTGAAATTTTAGTGTGACCCCAGATTGTGTTAATCAGGTGACGAAAAATTGTTGGTACAATAGGATGGACTAAAGCTGCAATAGGTTAACGGAGGCCAATCAGACCATAGATTGCTCAACATCCAACTTCAAGCTCATACTTCACTTATATCGGTATTGAAATTTCAGCAATAAGAAGTTGAAGTGTGTAGCACCCTTTAGATTATAAAGTTCAAACACCGATAATATTATGCGAAACTAGAGTTTTGGTTACCACTTTGGTCTTGTTTTGGAACCATTTCCCATCGGGGTCCATGCCATTTCGTAGGGATTGACAAGGTTTTCCTAAAGATTGACAGAGTTTTTAGTACAAATTCCCTACCAATCCTAGGATTGCACACAATCCTTGTACAAACAAGGCCCATGACATTTCCATATATAGAACCTCCAGAGATTTCTGAACAAATTTTACATTTTATATTTGCAGTATAAAGGATCTGTTAATATATAATTATACATAATTAGAACATAGTCGTCTGGGTATATTGAGTTGTAAGCATATCAGTTTTGTAATCCAGCGTAGCATTCATTATTCAAAGGATTCAATGGAAAAATAGGGAAATCCAATCCAAAGTAAAAATTCATATAGGGTTTGATTTGTAGGCTTTCTACAAAGTAATTTGGGAGCATTTCTGGTATAGGTTCTAACCTTTATGGCATTCATTTATGATTTCCAAAAATCAACTTCTCTCTTCCATATAGGAAAACCGCAGTATTAGGAATTAGGATTTCATGACATGTTGAATCTTGCTGGAAACAATGCCACGGGAATTTTTCAAAACGAGAATTTGATTGCCTCATAGGAAAAATAGAGGTAGGCTATTTTTTTCGAGTTATCTGATTTGTTCATCTACTTATTTGCCGGTAAGCTGAACTTCGAGAGCTTTCCAAAATGGCTTAGAATGTCTGACACACTTTGTTTGGCTTGCTTTTTAGAGCCAACATTTTTGAAATAAAAAAGAATGGACCAAAAAATTCAAATCATTTGTGTTTTCGAAACTGAAGATTAGCAAATAAGTAGATAATCATAAGAAAATAAATCGAAAAGAACATGCCAATATTAATGATTAGATAGAGGGTGGAGAGAGGAAGAGAACTTTTTATTGGAATTCTAAAAGGAGTGCGAAAAAGAGCTTGCAACTCTTCTTAGAATTCCTTCAATTTGACAAAAAAAATATTTCTTTGCTATGAAATTTGTTTGAAGCAATCCTACTAATCAAACACTTCTAAAGGGATTTTTTTCGTTTGGACTGAATTGCATCATATTTCCTTCATTTTTTTAATCACAATGAGGCCCTTAAGAATTCTAATGCAACTTCTCTCTCTCCATTCTCATTCTAATCAATTAATATCTAAACTTAATATTCCTTATTTTCCTAATAAGGTGATCAAACACAGCTTTTGAGCAATTCTTGTGTTTTTTACCTTGTATGAAATTCAACATGGCACGAATTTCTGGTCCTAATTTGCTTGTTTATGTGTTTTTAGCATCCTAGGATAAAAAAATAGGACGTGTCTTTTTTTTTTCCTTTTTCATGATGGGACTTCAACATTAATCTGTGATTGGAAGGAACAAAAATATGAACTTTGAACCAAACATAGGGCTTGAACTCTAGACCCAAAATTATGTTTTCCATTCCAGGGGTCATTCTGTATTGGCTGGTGCACTCTATTCTTCAATATAATAGAGTAATAATATACGAAAATATATTTGCCAGAAATGACAATTGAATTGTTAATATTACGAAACTAACTGTAAAATAATGAAAATTCTTAGAGAACCTATGGAATGATTATTGTGAAGCTAAAAAATTATTTTCTAACACCCTTAAGTTTTTATTTAACCGTAGAACCATTTTCGGATGTAAAAACTATGAAACCATATATATTCAAGTGCCAAAAATTCTGAAAGATCCTTAAATGCATAAATGATTTTTTAAGATTAAATATATCAATTTTAGGAAATTTGAGACGTTACATTTTTTTTGTTTAGTATTGTGTTTACTAGATCTCTTAATTCGGGACCTCTAGCCTCATGTACCGTATTATGCTGCATAAATGTATTGTCCAATTTGCACAAAAGATTAGTCAATGGGGAAAAGATGTGTAATATACTTGTAATAAACATAATATGTTTTTTCAAAACATTCTTAATCACAGTCGTTGAGATCTCTACCATTCAAACTTAGTTTGCAATTGACATATGTCACTTTTACCGTGCTGTTTACATTTGGTGCTGAACTCCATATGGCTGCAACACATGATTTATTCCATATATTATTTCACTAGAATCTTGCAATTACCATAGCCAGGTTATTTGACACATATGTTCATTTGCCTTAGCCCCTAAGGCTGTCTCCAATGGTTGGGGAGCCACTAGCTCCCACCCCTTTCAATGGTGGAGGTGGGAGAGAGGTGCTTGTGTGGGACCCATACCTCACTAGCACCTCCACTAACTACCATCCCTCCAATAGTGAGGCGGTATGGAGGCGGTACCGTGGGTCCTAAATATTTATATGTGTTTATTATTTTTAGTTACATCTATTTTTTATTTGTTACATAATGTGAAATGTAACTAAATACATAAATACAAATTAAATATTATTGACAATAATAATATATAATAATAATATTTAGCTAGTTTTTGAAATACGTAGTTCACAAACAATTACAATGCATGATTTAAATTAAAAATATATAATAATAATACATTCATAGGTTAAGATACAACACATCCGTAGGCTAAAATACATAAACTACGTTGTATATATTCACTACAAATACAAGCTAATTCTCTAGTCCATGCCCCACCAAATATCTCGTGGAAGTAATTCAATGCACAATAACATTTCTTCATCTCCTCTTTGCTGAAACCTGTAGTGTCCTTAGCTAGTAGCTTGTAGTACGCTGTGTATGCCTTCGCAGTGGCTGCCTTCTCCCTGATGACAACTAGAGATGTCAACGAAGTCCTTAGCTCTAAGGCCTTTCTCTTCCTCTCAACTATATATTGCCTTCTTTGTTCCACCTCCTCGCTTGTAGCTGGATTAAGCGTGCTCTTACTCTTACGCTTCGCCTTTGCAGCATCTCGACCTCCTGGCCTTTGTAGCCCTGCATCGGTTGCCTCCGCTTCTTCGGTATTGGCATCAACCCTTGATAAGGAGGTGTACTCTTTGGTTCCAGAGAGTTTGGTCCTCTTGTTACTCGTCTGTCCCCTTCTTCATGTACTTCCTAGTCCATTTCGTATGGCCACGAATCCGTTCCCACCAATAATCTAGGTTGAACCATGCATTCTTTTGGTCCTCCCGCATGTACATCTTTTGAGCTTCAGACATGATTTGATCATCGGATCGACCACTTCTATACAAATTCTTCACTCTAACCCATATGCCGTTGAAACGAGCAACTTTGTATTCGTTCGCTACCAATAGTCTTTGCATTGCTTCCATGTTCTATTTGTTGTAGCCGTTATGTTGTAGGTTACTACGACGTCCTTCTAGTACCCTTCCTCATTCTTTATTGATTCCCCTCGATCGGGTTCTATGCGTTGTTCAGCCAAGCACTCGCCTGAAAGTATAATCATACATAAAAATCAAATATTGCTATAGTATAAAGTTCGCACAAAGACGATGAAGATGCAAAATGTGCTTACTAGACAGATGTCATCCTCTCTGGAACAGTCCTCATGTTTCTTCTTTTTAAGGGAGACAACTTCGGCGTGCCTATTATCATCTTCCACTTCGATGACTGGTTTCACCACGAGTGTTCCCGTGTTCGAACCTGAAGCCGATCCCACTATTACATGAGAATATGCTAGCGACGGTGACCCTTGGGGAAAATTCGATGGCATGCCAACAAAATGGAAGTTTTGACCCATGTTCGCTAGTTGTGAAAACATAGGATTCGATGATAGAAATTGGGGTGGGATCTGAGAGAAAATAGAGGAAACATTGGATGTTGAAAGGCTTGTGGATCTGAGAAGAAAATGGAGGAAACATTGGAGGGATGTTTTGCGGGAAACTCGAAGGTAAAGGCACTTGAGTATTTGGAGAGTCAATATTCTCACTTGGGTCTACACCAGATGAATCGAGTAAGTTCACGAAGCTGCCAAGTTGAGTATTAGGATTCATAGGATACAAATGTGGTCTGAAGAGAACAATGCATGTGCTGTGGTTAAGAAGAGGATGGTGGATGGTTTATATAGGCTTCCACGGTGTGTGGTCATTTGATGACTGCTTTCGCAGTATGTGGTCATTCAATGCTGGCTTTCGCAGTGTGTGCTCATTCAATGCTGGCTTTCGTACTGTGTGGTCATTCCATGTTGGCATTAATGATAATACAATAAAAATAAAACGACAATGCATTGATAAGGTAAGATACATGGGGCAAGTGAATTGAAAATTATGCTTTTACATAATCCTACTACTCATATCAAGCCCCCAAATGCTGCCAGATGTGCTCCACCAAATCTGCTTTAAGTTGAATATGTGTGGCTCGGGCATGGATTCTGGCATTTGCTGTCAGCACCTCATCGAAGTTTAGAGTCATATTGGTCTGGGCATTGGGTAGGGTCATAATTGCCGTCATTATGCTTTCACTATAATCATAGTCAAGAGCATCATCATCTCGCTCATCTTCCACTACAATGTTGTGCAAGATGATATAAGCTATCATGATGTCCCCTAGTGTGGAAGGATCCCAACACCGAGCGGGACCATGGATTATGGCAAAGAGAGATTGTAATACTCCAAAAGCTGACCCAATGTCCTTTCTTACTCCTTGTTGTTTTGCATAGAGCTTATCTTTTGGCGTTTGTGAGAGATGTATTTTCTTAACAAACATCGCCCACTTTGGGTATATACCATATGCGAGATAGTAACCCTGGTTGTACTGCTGACCATTGACATTGAAATGGACCCTTGGAGCTTGTCCCTACAATACTTCAGTGAATAGAGTTGATTGATTGAGAACATTGAGGTCATTATTAGAGCTGGCAACATCGAAAAATGCATGCTATATCCAAAGGTCATATGAGGCCACAGGTTCGAGTGTCATGGTTGGGACCCCATGATCTATATGGGTGAATTGGCCCCTCCATGCCACAGGACAATTCCTCCACTCCCAATGCATGCAGTCAATGCTTCTCAACATCCCTAGGAAGCCTTTACCTCTCCATGTTGTAGCAGTCTTTGTAGATCTTCAAGTTTGCCTCCAAAGATACTCTGGTCCGAACTTCGCAATGACACCTTCAACAAATTTTCGTAAACAGTGCTCTCAGCCACCCTCAAGAACTCATCCACTTGGTTAGCCGGGACACCATATGCCAACATGCGCATCGCTATGGTACACTTTTGCAGAGGAGATAGCCCTGCACTATTAGTGGCATCCCACCTCTATGTGAAATAAACATCCCACTTATAAAGAGCTTCAACTATGTGAAGAAACAAAGGTCTCCGCATACGAAATCTCGGATTAAATGTATAAGACCCATAGGTGGGGTTGTTAGAGAAGTAGTCTGCAATGAGGCGTCGGTTGGCTTCTTCACGACTCCGCTCGACATATCTTCTTCTACCACCCCGTCGCCTACGAGATGGCTCTCCCTCGAGCTCGGTGATGATGCGCTTCTCCACAATTTCAGCATCTATCTGCATTGCATACTCTAGTAATGTGTCTTCCATCTTGTCGAAATCACTGCTATCACTTGAGGACATTGTGGAGGTGTGGAGTTTGAGAAGATGATGTGTTCTGCTTGAGAAGAAGAGAATGGGTTGTCTTTGTAGACAAACTTGACCAACAGCTAGTTTTCCAATGGGCAGGTAGGAAACACGTAGTTTGCTACCGGCTAGTTTTCGGATGGGTTGTCTAACGGCTAGTTTTCCAATAGGTAATTATCCAACGGCTAGTATTGTAATTGTTTAACGGTTAGTATGAAAAGCTACATACATTATAATCTAAACAGTAGAGAGCCCTCGAAAAGAGGCTTGAAGAGGCTTAAAAAATTTATTGGAAAACATTTTTTAAATATTTGAAAAAAACTATTAAAGGCCTCGGAAAAATGGTGACGAAATACTACAAGGTATGACTTGTAGAAAAATGATAAAATTTAAGCTGAATCTTTTCACCCGACTTTTAAAAGATCTTAGTATTTTTTAATTCTTTCAAAACCATTTTTAATTTTAGCCTTTTTTTACCTCTTTATCTCTCTTCCAAATAATAATAATAAGAATAAGAATAGTATTAATAATAAAAAAATTTATAATAATAATAAGTATGCGATGCATGCACATGCGTTATGCTAATTGTGGTTGTGCTATGTGACTGCATGCACATGATGCACCGGCGACGCTGTGGGACCGCATGCATGCACATGCGTCGACGAGTGTTGCTGCAATAGGCAGCGTGAGGGCAATGCTACCGTGGTGGGCCTGGCGCGAGGGCGACAACGCGCGACGTTACCGCTCCGCTCCCGCTCGTGGCTGGCGCGTCTCACTCTTCCACCTGGCGTCGCCCTCGCGCTGCCCATTGGAGACAGCTTAAGAGCACGTGCCGAGTTGTTCTATTAGAATTAATCTAGCCATCAACACGCTACAACACACAAATCACAAATGGTACGTTATCCTGCTTTAAAAAAAAGCTTATCATCAATCTTTGCTGCAACAGAGCATCCTGCAAACTGGAACAGACACCTCGTCGAGCGCCATCGAATGGGGCATGGCGCAGCTGCTCAACCATCCGACCAAAATGGCCAAGGCCAGGGCGGAGATCGACGAGGTGGTCGGCATAGGGCGCCTCCTAGAGGAAGCCGACCTGCCGAACCTTCCCTACCTCCAGTGCGTCCTCACGGAGACCCTCCGTCTCCACCCCATCGCCCCGCTCCTCGCCCCGCACGAGTCATCCGCCGACTGCTCCGTGGCCGGCTACGACATCCCGGCGGGGACCATGCTGCTCGTCAACGTGCACGCCATGCACAGGGACGCGCGCCTGTGGGAGGAGCCGCAGAGGTTCCGGCCGGAGAGGTTCGAGGGAGCGAGGGGCGAGGGGAAGTGGATGCTGCCGTTCGGGATGGGGCGGAGGCGGTGCCCCGGCGAGGTCCTTGCCGTGAAGGTCGTCAGCCTCGTGCTGGGCACACTGGTGCAGTGCTTCGAGTGGAGGAGGGTGGGAGAGGAGGAGGTCGACATGGCTGAAGGGTCCGGGCTGACCATGCCCAAGGCCGTGCCCTTGGAGGCTTTGTATTGGCCTCGCCCACAGACGGCCTCCGTGCTTAGGGCGCTGTAGCAAAAGTTACCTTTTTTTTTTTCTGAAATGGCTGCTGTTCAAATGTCGGACTCCATCGAATGTGACGATTCAAAATGTACATGAAAATGTCTGAGCAATGGTCCGATGATATTTCATTCACACAAAAGTAATGTCTGCATAAACATACAAAGCTTACAAAATATTGCAAATATTTTTCATAATGTTGCATGTATATTAATATATGTTACACTAATAATATACATGTTGCACTAATACAAATCTCAGTGGTGTTACGCACATCATCAATTACTGTTGCAAGAATTACTTACAAAAATATTGCATCTATTAGTTTTTTGTTGTTGCAAAATTAGTTGGCATTTCGTCGAGTATGGTGGAAACATCCTTGATCTTGATGTTCCCATCATGGTTGGTCGCCATCCAGTGGTCTATCGAGCTCGGCCGCTTTGTTGACAAAGCTCTCTCGTGCCCATATGGTGCCACCCCAAGCTCGACCTCAGCCCCCATATCAGTGACACATTAAGCTTGGCCCCAGCTGCTAGAGAGAAAGCCGATTAGATACTACTAATATTATGTTTGTATCTATTCATTTTATCGGATACAGATAGTGTCGGAAAATATGAATAATATTTAAACAAATTCAGATAACATATGATCATATGGTGATCAAATGGACATTTGATAATACGCGTAAACACAACTGAATTGAATATTGTGGGCAATTGAATTTGTATTCTTAAAAAATAAGATATGGTACATTTAAATCAATTTTTTCTGAGCAAAATTCAGATGCTAATGTCAAAATGGCATCTATAATCTATTACATTACAACCATAAGATCAATGCTAATGTACAAAATAAAGGATGAGTAAGCTGAAAAGTGCACAAATACACAAGTGATTGTCATCAAACTAATAAACATGAATTGAAATGCATATCAGATGTGACCAAACGGGCCAGGCTAAGTGGCATGAACCAGGCTGATCTGCATTTTTACCGAACCGGGTTGGCCAGGTTCGATCAACCGAACCAAATTTGGGCCGAGACCTTAGCCCGCCGGGCCATCCTGGTTCGGTTTGTATAGTGGTGGTTCAGCCCAATTCGGTTCGGCCTGGTACTGCAGCCCACAAATTAATATATATGTGTTTATTTCCTTATGATATATAATTTATTTCTTTATTTTATAACATATATTTATTAAATATAATTATTATATATATATATTATTTTTGCTAAAATGGGTCGGCTCGCTTATAACCAGGCTAGCTCGATTTGGCTCTGATACTGTGCGAATCGTGCTTAGGCCGAGACCCTAGCCCGTTGGCTCATTAGGCCTAGTTCATACAGTGAACCAAGCCAAGGGGGCCCAAACTAGGCCAGCCCGGTTCGTTCGTTGGCCACCTTTAATGTAGAAGGCTAGATGGAGTTGTGATCTTATGTAGATGGAGATGGGTGTTGGCGATCGTTAAATTTCGAATCTTTACGCCAACATTCCGGTAATTTGGAAAAATTCAAGGTCTAATCCTCTAAAATTATTTAAACTAATAAATTTCCATAAGTTTTGGTGAGTTTCTGTCCTCAGGTACAAATGGAAAAAAACCGAAGCCGAACCGGCCAAAAAGCCAGGCCGGCCGACCCAGTTCCTTCGGCCAATTGCATTGTGCTTTCTCCAGAGATCAACAAGCATAAAAGGAGGCCATCCCAGTCGTTCATCCACGTCGGTTTGATCAAAGGGCAACACTTGCTTCACAAATGGATCCATAGGCCCACTTGGGAGAGGGTTTTACTGGCTCCATCTAACAAAACCTACTTGGGGAGAGCATCTACGCCGTCAAGGAAGGATCCTAGGAGGAGGCGACGGCCTGGATCACTCGGAGGAGGGTCGGCCGACCCACCCTAGGCCGGCCGACCCCTTCATTTTCTCCCTTGGATGCTACTTCAACTAAGGAGGCTCCTACACGTGTCCCCTAACGTGTCAAATGTTCATTGGCTCCGTGACACTATATAAAGGACCCCTCACCTCACTTGTAACACACACATCACACCATTTTGGAGGAGAATAGCCTTATCACTAGCTAGAGTAGTTCTTAGTTAGTTTGGGAGTTAGAGTTCAAGTCGAGCTGAGGCTCGAGGTTCCGGAGCTGTCTTCGTGAATTCGAGTAATAGCTCTTGTATCCTTTACTTTTCCCCTGTGTAAGACTAGATCAAATTAATATAAGTTCTTCACTTTATTCGAGCTGAAAATTTACATTCCGCATTAGTTGAGAGTGTGGAGAATTACAGTCGTGTTTAAGGTTATCTGGTTTCGAGTCTAGGTTCCCTCTCATATACTTCTTAGTATCGAACCTAGATCGTCCCCTAAGGACCCGAGGGGAAGTGATCGGTTCTAGTAGCAGACGTGGTGTCTGATGCTAGATCTGACTTGGAAGACACCTGATTCAACAATTGTGCGGTAGGTAGTAGGTGGTGATAGCCCTACTATCCGGGTGGTATTAGCTCTTGCAAAGTCCGCCCTGTTAGTCTCAGACCAGTTGAGCCCAATCGGGAGTGATCATAATCATCCGGTGTTCTTAATTGATAGTGGGTGGTAGTGAATCGGCCGAGCTCCGAGGATTTTCATAAACATTACTACTATCTTTATTAGCTCAGACTTGTTAATCTAATTGAACTTATCTTAGGAACATACTCTTCTCGTAGCCCTCCCAAACTAGCAAGATTACCAGCTCATTTTATCTCATGTGTATGTCACTTTGGTTATCTTGTTATATCCTTATTATATCCCCGCTGCCTAGCTGGCTGGTAACTCAATTAATAGAGATATACTATACAACGATAGCGACATTCTTTACCCTCGTTCTCTGTGGATTAAAAACGATACCTTGGAATACTCCCGGGTGAAAACTATAGCGATATCCTTCCACTTTCGGATTATTCTGTAGCGCGTAAGAATCGCCAACAATAGGGAGTTGTTGTTGGACTACAGCGATGGTCCGGTCACTGCGATGGATGGTGGACCGGTGTTGCTTAGGGAATGCGGGTAGCCAAATGGGTTGTGCCCTAGTGGTCCGATGATCACTAACTCATTATATGGCTGCTGAGAAGACCATCCTTGAGTTCTCGGCCCCATCTAGCACAACGTCCCCACTGGTCCAACCACCAATGTGGGAGACGGAGGCTTTGAGTTGAAGCCGGCTCTTATCAACATGGTTCAGGCTAGCCCATTTTATGGCAAGCAAACGGAGAATGCCAACGCCTATCTCCAACACTTTTTGGAGATTTGTAGTACTTTTACTATCAAGGGGGCACCCCTAGATGCTGTCCGGCTGCGTCTTTTCCATTCTCATTGATTGGGAAGGTGAAAGAGGATCGAAGGCCTAGAGGGGGGGTGAATAGGCCTAATTGCAACTTTTTAGGTTTTCTAGGTTTAGTGAAATTTAAGACAAATTAACACTAAAACAATGACCTATTCTAAGCAAAGCGGACACAAGACATACAAGGAAACTATATCGGCGATAGCATCACAACCATTACATGAACATGAAAAGAATATAAGAAATTAAAGGAGCACAAGGGACAAAGGATATTTTTATCCCGAGGTTCGGAGACGAACTCCTACTCCCCGTTGAGGAAACCCTCGACGAACGAAGGCCGGTTCTCAATCGAACCTAGTCCTCTTCTCCACTCGTGGTAGTCATTCGCCGCTCCGGCAGGTCGACTCCGAACCTTCACACCGTGTCGAGTGCTCCCACACGCCTTGGTGAGCTACTCGATCTCACACCACCCCCAACGACACACGTCGGGTGGGAGACACACTCCCGAGGGTAACAAGCCCGATGACGACGAGTCCGCAACTCCGAATCCCCAAAGAAGCACGACCGGAAGATCGAAGAACACCGGAAGAACCAAAAACACACTCACACGGGCTTGGGAGACTCAAGAACTTACCTAGCAAGAGTATCACCAAATGCTCGAGCTCACCCTCTCTCTCGGACACACTCCCTTAAGTACTGACCACGATTTGGGAGGAATATTCCCTCAGATTCCTCCCGAGGTGGGAGGATCCCCTCACAAACCGGACTGTCTGCCCAGGGGAACCAGACAGTCCTCCCCAAAACCTAATATGCTCCCTCACCAGCCCAGGTGGAGGGGTTCACACTTCGACCAGACAGTCAGCCGGACAGACTCCTCGACTGTCCTGACGAAGGCTGAACTCCACTGGACAAACACACACGACGCAAACAACTGGGAAACCAATCGTACTACCCAGCCGGACACCCTGGCCGGACAGTCCGGTTGGGCTGTCCGGACCAAGGCCGGGCTACACTGTCACCAAGCTGCTCTTCTCCCAAACCCCTGCGGAAGGATTCTCCCGTGGGCCGGACACACTGGCCGGACAGTCTGGCTGGGCTGTCCGGACCAAGGCCGGGCACCACTGTCTACCCCAGCACCGCTTCAACCATCGTGGGGAACCACCTTGACGGACACATCGACCGGACAAGTCCGCCCACCGTCCGGTTTACGGCTGAAAACTTCTTGCTCCTATCTTAATTAACCTGGGGCCGGACCCCCCAACCAGACGGTCCGAACCCTTGTCCGGTTAAGGGCTGACCCCTGCTGCCAACACTCCCAAGCTGTAGACCACACCTAGAGACACTCTTAAGCCAGAAACAGGAGAAAGGAAGGATGTGCCTCATGGGAAATTGGAAATGCACGGATAACATCACCATCGAGCCCCCCTCAGAACAGCGTCGAAAAGATCAGAAAAGAAAAACCTAGACTAAGGATAGACCCACACACTTCCCGGTCTATCCTCGAAATCATCCTTAGCCCTGATTGCATCGACGAAGATCATTTAAAACAGTGAGGGGTCCAAGATAGCCATAATACCCTCAGTTGGCAGGAAATGGCGTCCAGATGTAGCTTCACTTGAGATGACCGATCAACAATCATCAAAATCAAATAAAAACCCATGGGATGGGGGCCTTGATCCTTACAGAAGGTAAAGCAATGGTTCTATGCCAACAAGGATGCAGTTTCTACTTGGGAAAAGTGCTCCAACGCCTTTCTCACCAAGTATTTTCCATTAGGCAAAACCAATGCCCTTCGGAACAAGATTTTTAGTTTCCAACAAAACACCGATGAATCTATTTCGGAAGCCTGGGAGTGACTTCAAAAGTATATACTAGCTTGCCCCCATCACGGAATGCAAGACTGGTTTATCATACAAAGTTTCTACCATGGGCTGAACCGCATGGCCCGAGAGCACCTTGATGCTGCTTCTGGCAGAGCTTTCTTCTCCCTTAGAGTGATGCCGCACACACTCTCATTGAAAAATGGTCTCAAGCCAAGGCCAGAGCGACGAACATCTCCAGCCGCGCACACGAGGAGTCCACCAAATAGACAACACGGACAAGCTCGCGGCCAAGATGGATCTTCTGATGAAGAAGCTAGAATCACCAACACCGTAGACTGTTTAGTCTCTCGAGTCTCGCATGACTTGCGAGGTCTATGGGAGTCTTGGACATTCGGGTGATAACTGCACAGAGACCCAGCCTGAATATGTCAACTTCATCGACAATGGGTTCCGTCCACAACAACTGAACTTTACCCCTGGATAAAATTCCAAGCCCAATTTCTCCTTTGACAATCATCAACAAGGAGGTAATGCTGGCAATTTTTAATTGAAATAGATCAACTCTAGATGATTTTATGATGGCCCAAAATAAGATAAATGGAGACATTAGTAGGAAATTTCTTGCTAATGACAAAATTTTGGAAAGCCTATCAAAACTAGAGGGATTTTCGAATGCCATGCAAAACCAAATGAGCGTTAACAAAATGCTAGAAACTCAAATAGTTCAGTTGGCTGTTGTAATTCCTACATCTACTCCGGGAAAGTTGCTGGGACAACCGGAACCATACCCAAAAGAGAATGTTAGTCCTGTCGCGACGAGATCGGGAAAAACCACCCGAGACCCGTCGTGTCCTAACTATGTAGGGAGGCAAGATGATAACCCCAATAAGGCTACCGAGGAGAACGAGGAAATTGATAAGGCACCCTGTGAAGAGCCACCAAAACCGGTGGGAGAAAGTTCAGGGACTAAAGTTAGTCCGGTTGAATTCACAGATACACCGGTCCTACCATTCCCGCGCCGTTAATGCAAACTAACTGCTAATGTGCAGTTTGGCAAGTTTGTCGAGGTAATCAAGCAACTATATGTCAACATTCCAATGCTAGACGCAATGCAGGTGCCTACGTATGCGAGGTATCTAAAGGACATCCTCAACAACAAACACCCATTGCCGACGGCGGAGGTCGTTAAATTGACCAAGGAATGTAGTGTGGCAATCTTGAACACTTTCCCCGAGAAGAAGAAGGATCCTGGTTATCCAACCATCTCTTTCTCCATTGGTGCACAACACTTTGATCGTGCTCTATGTGATCTTGGAGCAAGCGTTAGCATCATGCCCAAGGTAATCTATGAGGAGTTAAATCATTCTACCTTGTCTCCAACTGCCATGACCTTGCAGCTTGCGGACCAATCAGTCCGTCATCCCATTGGGATCGCCGAGGGCATACCGGTAAAAATCTAGAATTTCTTGGTATCCGTGGACTTTGTGGTCCTGGACATGGAGGTGGACGCCAAGACGCTTCTCATTCTTGGGAGACCGTTCTTGAGCACGGCAAATGCGACAATAGATGTTGGTGTGGGAGAAATCCAACTCAATATCAATGGCAAAGATGAATGCTTCAACTTCAAACCAAGGGTTCAACAATGCTCATAGGTACGTACTTATTATGGTAAAAATCCTAAGCCTGTGCAGAAGCGAGAAGAGGCTATACCAAAACCTCAGGTGGATAGTCTCATCGCTTCAATGAAGAAAACTCTCCAAATATTGTCTAAACCAAACCGGAGATAATATTGGAGAAAACCTTCAAAGAGGATGAAACCTCAAGAAAAGGAGTAGAAACAACTTGCGACCGAATACTCGAATCCGCAAAGGACGGTCGACGCCATTCAAACCACTTCGAAGAAACAAGTATGTCATAAAAAGGAAGTTCAACTAGCCGCGATTTCAACTCCGATCGCGGAAAATTCTCTAGAAAATTGAGGAATGGAGACGGTCTGACTCGAGGAGCGTGAAAAACGTCAAGTCCTCACCGTGAGGTAAACCGGAATTTATCCTTTAGTTACATTTAATTTTTGCATTTAATTAATCACCCCAATTTTTAAAAAACTTTTATCCTTGCATCCACTTTACACAAAAAAATATTTTGGGGCCGGCCGACCCCACCTGGGCTGGCCGACCCACCAAGCCCGGCCGACCACCACCAACCGGCCGGCCGCTCATCTCTTCTCCACCACACATGTTACATCTCACCCACCACTCTATTTCATAGCTAGGCATCTCTTTGCATGTCTTCATGCATTTCTTGCATCATTTGGCTGCACGAGCTGCGGCTATAAAATGAAATGCCGGTTACTGCGATCGATGCATCCCTCAAGCGGTGATTGCATGATCTCACAGCTTGCACTCTTGCATTTAGTTGCTAATAAACTGATTAGGTTCTTGCTTTATTAACTCTGGCAAAATAATATTTTGTGGAGGCAACCACTAAGTCCCACAAGGACTACTGACTATCTGGACGACTCACCAGCTGACTTTGGACTACTAACCTTTGATTCTAGTATATATCCTTCGGGTATTTGCAGTCCTAACCATTTTGCAGAAAATGTCATGGTACGACCGACTTGGCAAGAACATGGCCAAGGGTGCCAAAGGAGTACACAAGCGGTTTAGTTCATCAAGCTCCTATCGAAGCCACACGGCGACTGAGGTCGTGGAGAGCCAATATTGGGACAATATATCGATGGACACTCGCCACTCCGGGTACCAAGCTGGCCGGCATTCCGAATCAGATGAAGCCTGTGACGAACCCGAAATTTTTGCATAAAAATTTTTCGCGCAAATTGCATGAGCATCTCCTAGATTTACATCCTTACCTTTAGATATATCTAGAATGTCCGAAATACCTTTTTTTTAAATTTTCTAAAAATAAGAAAGAAAAGGACTTTCAAAAGAGCCTTAAAAAGTTATATAAAACAAGGGTAATTTTATGTTTTTATAAAATTCTTGGTATTTTTCTGAACCCATAGAAATTTTTCTCACATTTTTTTGATCTTCCTACAATTTTCTAGAATTTTTATAAGCTTTCTAGAATTAAAAACACACTGGAAAACCTTGTTCGGAAATCCAACCGGAGAAATTTCCCCTCAGAGCCACGCGTCGCTCTCCCATTCGCGCGCATGCGCTCCACTCACTGCCAATTGGGACCGACCCCAGAGGAAGCAGCTCGCGGGTGCGCTCGGTCTAAGGAAATCCGACGACTGCCGTGCCCTACATCACCTCATCCGATGGACACGGCTTGTTCGCCGTATTCTTCTACTCCACCGCGCTCTGTTCTCCGGGGCTGCCGTATTCACCATGAAGCTTCACCGGAGCGGCAAACCTCGTCGTTTTAAATCATTTCTCTTCGCGCTGATTCGTTCGGAATCTCTCTCGGACTTGTCCATCATGATTACTCCTCATGCCATGGTCGGGAATCTCCTTGCTGGCCCAATCCGCCGCCGCCACGGTCCCGGTTTCAAGTACCGCCGGCGTGCCCCTGTCGCCGACCCTTGCTCAGCCTTATCGGTACCCGCTTGGACGTCTAACCTGGCCAGTACCACGTCGACCCTCTCCATCACTTATCGTGCGCCAATTTGGCGGGATAAGCTCCACCGCGGTGAAAAATCCCCGGCGAGCTCATCCTCTCAGGGTGAATCACGACAAATTGACCCTGCCTATATATAAACGTTCATCTAGCTTCCAAAAGCATCACATAGCTAAAGCTGCACGAGCAGCGAGCAAGAAGGTGAGCCACATTTTCTCTACTCCGCTCCGCCGCCGCCATTCTCGCCGGAGCTCGCCGCCAGGACGCTCCGATGATCTTCCTTCTATGCTCCCAAAAGCAAAAATTCTCCTGGAAGCCCCCTAAAGCCTAAACTACTTTCAATTTCCACCCAAACCCACTGCAACTTCGATTCCGCCCTCACCGGCGCCCAAAACCCACTACCTCCGCCACCAAGCTATCCTAAAGCCTTTCGTAGCCCGATTTCTATCCCAGAACACTCCATATAGTTCCTAGTAGCATATACACTCCAAGATTTGATAAATTAAACACTCCCCAGAGGAATCCCCAATTCCCCTGGTCTGTGCCGCCGCTGAACCTCATCGTCCGGCCAACCCCGGCCATCCCGAGCCCCAAATTCGGAGGCAAATCGCTGCTTACACACCAGAGACCAAAAGCCCCATGGTTAATTCGATCCAAACTCCACAAATCGAAATCGCCCAAATCGGATCTCCAAGAACCCTAAATTCCACTGTTCATCTCAGCGCAGATTTTGAATTTCTCCAAATTGAAGCCCTTAGAGGCCAAATTAGGTCACAGTTCCTATATAAAAGTTTCTCCAAAAGATGTTTTACATCCAAAGATGATTTTTTCATATTTTTAAATCCTTGCCAAACTTAAATTTAAATTTAAAACCCTCTCTTTTAAGGTTTTAAAAATTCTTAAAAACATAAAGGTTTGCTGTAAAACTAAACTAATATTTTTCAGAATACAGGAATATAAACAAAATTTATAAACCCTTAAACCTAAATTTTTCAACAAGGGATATACTACATGTTGGTTTTCTACTTATAAAAATCTTTCCCAAGCCCATCTTTCTAAATAAAAAGTATAGAAAATTATTTATTAATGCTAAAATGAATACTTACCATTATTTAAGAATAAAACTCCTATTTTATAGGACAATGCTAAGAGATTTGGAAAAAGGTCCAAGATTAATATTATATTCTTTCTAAAAATTTTCTTAAAAGGAAAAGGGGCCAAAATCCTTAAATTAATAACTAAAATCTTTCAAAACCTAGAACCCTACCCAAACTCCAAATTTTTATATAAAACAATAACCCTGATCTGGGGTTGCTCAAAAAGAAAATTTTCTGCATTATATTTTAAAATTCTTCTCAAATATAATTTAATTACTTATTGCCTTCCTTCTCTAATAAATAGAAGAAGAACAAGAAGCAATATATTGGGTTGAACCACCTGCAGAGGAGGACTACGAAGAAGGAAATACTTATATCCATAATCAAGGCAGGTTTCTATTCCTTTGATGCACATTGAATTCCTATTTAATTACGTATGTGTTACTTTTTAGTTATTATTCTATGGCCAAATTATTGTTCATGTGTTATGAAATGATCATGCCAAGATACAAAAACCAAAAAGCCTACCTATTATTGATTAGCCCTATCCTTTGAAGCCTAGAATAGGTTTTTGGAATATTTAATTAAGTAGGATAAGTCAATCATTTGCCATGTGGATAAGTAGTATGGGATGCTTATCTGGACGTGGGAATGTTGTGAGAAAAGAATTTTATATGAGCCGCCAGGTGTAGTGAGTATGACAGATCCAGCCGGTAACACTTGGAGCTAGGAACATCCTTCGTGGATCCAAGCCTGTTAAGGCTCAAGTGGGCACATCCCATGCAAAACCTACAATGGTACTTGTCGGGAGGATGCAACTAGATTATACTCATATAAAAACTTGGGTATAATGAGTAAGAATGACACAGATGTCACCCATCAATGTAACTGATCAATATATGGGTAAAGCTGGGTAGGTCCTGCAGGGCTGATAACAAAATCATCGATGGACCCTACTTCGGGAATATGAAGTTGTGTCAAACTGGGTGATGCCTCTCTTATTCAATAAACTCATGCTTTCAAGAAAAGTTTACGGTGTATGACGCTGCCTGAGGCAGGTAGAAAGTGGAGAATGGTGATAGTATTATAAAAAGATGGAAATGTTTCAACCAGTTTATTAAAGTTCTTTTAAACCTTAAGTTTCTTGAATCTACTGTATATTATTGCATTTACGTTCCCGCATGAGCCTTACTTCTTTTCGAATTTCTGCACATAGTAAGTTAAAGCTTTCCTAATGGGAACCTGCAAATACTATTGGTATTTACCCACTATGTGGGAAAATTTATATTATTTTCAGGTACTCCTCAAACCTATGGCGAGTGCGAGGAGTTTACTGCCGAGGAACTGGAAAGTTATGGCATAGATTTCTAGTTTACCAGTTTCTAAGAATTTTCTTGCACTCACAACTTTTGCAACAGTGGTAATGTAATAAATACTTTGAGAACAATGGTTTGTAATAATTTCCTTTTGTAAAATAATGGTTCCTCCCATGAGTATTTTGGATTTTGTATTGACTCTGGCACTGTTGCATCCTGGGTAATTGTGCTTTTGAGGGAACAATTTTCGATAAGATTTATTGGGATTTGGTCCCCACAAAGCCCACGGTGGCTCGTCCGGTCAGGGTCTCCAAATACGAGTCCTCACGTCCGAGGAGCAAATCATTCTCCTCAATGACCGGGAAAGGCAGATGTTCAACGCTCTCCTGAACTGCACTTTCCAACATGCCCGGTCATATGACCCGGTTCTGTCGATTAGTCTCGGTCTCCTAGATGACTTTGATGAAGC
The DNA here is from genome assembly GCA_036346145.1 of Olyra latifolia. NCBI lineage: Eukaryota > Viridiplantae > Streptophyta > Magnoliopsida > Poales > Poaceae > Olyra > Olyra latifolia. The sequence continues at coordinate 43,903,505 of CM070526.1, forward strand.
CTTTCGAGCCGTTGGATGGTCCGACTTCGCTTCAATCATGGAAAAAGGTTCGCAATTACTAACTCTTGAATTTTTGAGCACGCTTCGCATTCTAGATAATGGCACTAAGTTTAGCTTTAGATTCTTCAATGAGAACTTTGAATGCTCCTTAAACGATCTAACTTGCTATCTAGGCTTTTCTCTAAGATGTAAAACTACTCCTGAAAAATAAAGAGGATTTAACCGTGATGATTTTTGGCTATCCATTTCTGGTAAGGAATACACTAGCAAACCTCGCATGAATGAAATTCATAATCCTACACTTAGATTCATGCACTGTTGGCTGGCTATGGTTGTTAACTCTAGAAGAGACTTGTGTAATGTTCGAATTGATGAGCTGCAATATCTTTATGCTATGGTTAATAGAAAACCAGTAAACCCAACTTTGAATATGATCACTCACTTGTTAGAAATGAAAAACTGGGCAGGTGATATAGACTGTACGTCTCTTATCAGTCCAATCACTAAAAATATGGATCTTTAAGCGAATGCCCAAGTTGCCGTCCTTGATTTACCATTTCCATTAATAGGAAAGGATCATTTCATTCAAGGGCATATTTTGGGGAATGGCCCAAATGACTCTGTAGTTATGCTCTTCCCAGGCAGAGATGTGGAGATTCCACTGCCTAATCCAAGGCTGAATCTTTACACTGCCTAGGGTCTAACTATTAACCTTGGCACAAGAGAGCCCGCTCGTCATAGTGTTTCAGGTCCCACAACCCGTAGCCGCTCACACCGCCAACAGGGGGAGCACTATCAGCAGCACCAACAGGAACAAGACATGTCCGAGCACGGAGACCCATGGATGGGTCCTTCCTACCCTCACCATTATGATCCTAGTGCTGGATGGGGACCAACCTGGTCCATCTGCACATGGATATGGAACACAAGAGTATGAGGGATGGGGAACCCACCATGATGAGGCTGGTAGCTCGAGACAACACGATGCGGGAGGTTCCCAATACCCGTATGAACAAGGTCCTACTCTGAAGCGAGATGGGAAGTCTTCGTCTGCTTGTTACCTGTCCTACATGGAACCTTTCGCAAGGGACCTGCACTTCATTGGTGACTGCGTGCACACATTAGTAGACAAATGGGATATGTCCGTGCTACTTTGGAACAACATAATAAGTACCACGAGGACACGAGAACGAGCCTCCAAGCCAACACCGACGCCGTGACAGTCCACACCAACGCCCTGTCAGCATGGTTTCATCACACGGGTTTTGACCCTTCGGGTCAATGAGGTATGGTCTCGTCACCAGCTGTTCCGCTAGATTGTTGCTGCCTTGCCATTGTCGTTGCTTTGTCATTACCGTGCTGCTGCCCTGCCTTGCCGTTGCCTTGCCTTGTCTTGCCTTACCCGTCAAAATGCACTGTCAGTCTGTCATAGTTGTTGCACCACCCTGCCAAAATGGAAAAATTTTGCCTAGTTAGTATAAGTTTGCCTGGTCATTATTACTAGCATATATATATAAAAAGTTGCATAATCTAGAAACCCCAAAAATATTTGCTTGACTTCAATAAAGTAGCATAGATTTTGAGTTTCACCCAAGAAAATGATGCAATGTTGCTCTATCATTATCTTACAAATATTGGGTTTACAATTTGATACTCTTCTTTAAGTTTAACATTTATTGGCATAAGTTGTGATCCTACCTTGATCCGTACTTAGCGAGAGCCAATATTTTGATCCAAGTCTAAGTTGTTGAGAATATGTTATAGCTAAGATGAGAGCTTAGTCCGCTCATTATCCTAGTAAGGAAATTCTCGGAGAATTTATTCTGAAAATACAAAAATATTTTGAAAGTTCCTCAATGGCTTTTCCTCCTACCAAAGCTAAATTTATACCAAAGAATTCAAAACCTATACTTTAGCCACTTATGGCTGTATTGAGTTTTGTCAAAATTTGTGCCCTTAAGAAGTAGTGACCCTTCAAAGCCGGTCATCTCTTTTTACTTGCCCTTTTTGCATTCTAGCCTATTCATGTCTGGCTATGCTAATCTCCAAATTGGAATTAAGCATCCATTTCGCCAGATATTCCTTCCCCAAGCAAGAATCAAGTCAAAGTCTTCTTTGCGCATACCTACCTATACAGTCTGAAGTCTCCAAACTACCCAAAGCTTTCCCTCAATAATGTTTAAAAATTGAGAGGCCAAAAAAAAAGAGAGAAGAAAGAAAGGAAAAGTTGGGAGAAATATTATAATCTCCCCGAAAAAAAGAGAGTTTAAAATTATGGCCTGTCCCAAAAGAGTTTCATAAAAGGGAATTGCTTAAAGGAGTCAAATTAAAGAGACTGTTCCATAAACACAAGATCCGATGTGATGGACTCATTAGTACCTCACATCCTTGCACTTGTGTTTTTTTATTCCTTTCGCGTGAGTTCATTTTCTCCCTCACCCCTAGACATTATTCTCTAATGACCGGAATACGAAATGGCACGATCTTCATTAGGACCAATCTTTGACTTAGCAAAATATACAGCCATATGACCAAGTCTACGGTGCCAAAAGAATAAGTCCTTGGAAACTTGTGAAACAAGACATGTAATTTCAGACGATGAGCAAGAAAAATCACCTTTAAACAAGCGATCAATGCTAGTGATACTGCATACTAAATTTTCATAAACATCTAATATGCGACATGAATTTTCCTTAAATCTTACCTCAAGATCTTCATCACGTAGCTATGAAATAGAGAGCAAATTGTATCTAAGCTTACTTACCAAAGCGACATCCTTAAGAACAAAGTTTTCATTGACTTGCATAGTTCCTTTTCTAATAATTCATCCCTTTGAGTTGTTGCCAAAAGTGATGACTTCATCACCTGAACTTTGTGGGAGGGAAGAGAACCATTTTGAATCACTAGTCATATGACGTGAACATCTAGAATCAATGAACCATATGTTCTCCTTCCTCTCTCGAACAGCCTACACAAAAGAGCATGTGGAGGCTTCAGTACTGGGGTTAGAAATAAGACATTTAGGAATCCAGCACCGAGACACACGACCAACAGAACCAGTAGGCAAATTCGCACGTACAAAATCATAGCCACCTTTACCTTTCATCAAAACTAGGCGCTATCGGTCTGACCAGGGTTGCACTGCTGGTCTGACCAGGGCAGGCCGGTCTGATCGCCGTCTAACTATCGGTTTGACCGGCCCCATGGGCCAGTCTGACCGCCGGTTAAACTATGGTCTAACCACCGGCTTCCGGTCTCACCGCCCAGTGAATTGCGGTCTGACCGGTTTACCCGAACTAGAAAGTGGTCTTTGCCACCTAGACTTAGCAAAAGATTTTTTTCCTGTCTTTTTTCTGTTTTCTACCAAGTCTAAAGCAAAACTGAACTAGATGACCATCTTTACCACAATAAGAGCAATTGTACTTCACAGGTGATTGTTTTTGAAGAAGTATTTGCACTAGTTGTAGACAAATTAGAAATAAAACCAGCAGATTTAAAGATGGTTTTTTTTGGTTTAGATTTCACCTTAATTTCATCACTTTCAGTCATATTAAGCAATGTTGGTGGATGAGATTGAAAATAAGCACGTGCACCACAACCTAGTCCTCTGTTGTATGTGCTTACTTTTGTATTCAAAATTATGTTGAGGTTCTTTTTACCAAAGAAACACAATTATCACAAACTTTTTCAGTAGGACCTTTTTGTTTGCCACAATTAGAGCAAGAAAGCACCTCATGTTGAAGCATATCATATTGTAATTGATCAACTCTACTATATGCATCTTTCAATTTTAGTTCAAGCAAGGAACACTTAGAACATAGCATATTTGAAGTTTTGGTATTCTTAAAAACATGTGATCCAATTCTCCTGGTTCTCAGCAAGATTTGCCTGCAGGTTGAGCCCTGAGGGGTCCATCTCCATCCTTGCTTCTTCCACAACCTATACAAAGAAGAAGATGAAATCGTACACACCCTGAAATGAAAAATAAATTAACATAAACTCACCAAGAAGGGAACGAAGATATGGGGAATGAGAAAAACCTCCCCAAAACTCAGAAAAGAAGAGAAAAAATATAGCCAAGCGCGTGTACCTAACATAGAGCATTTGGGTTCAGCTGAACCCCCAAATTTTTTATTCGAACCGAGACAGAGGTAGGTGGCAGAAGGTCAGTAGCGTCGCTCCTCCGAACCTGCTCACTGGCCGTGCGAGGGGAGCAGGCCGCACAGACATGAGAGGAGAAGGTTCGGGCGGAGTTAGGAAGAAGAGGAGGCCGTGCACACCGTGCCTACAGCTATAGGCCTTCTCGCCGGCGCGCACGAGGAGGCGATGCCTACCTCTGGCTCTCACTGCACATTGGAAAAAAACACACATACACACACACAAAGAGAGGAGGAGGAGGTGACGCCGACCTCCGGTGCGGGAAGAGAGAAATAGTAGAGGAGGGAGTGGCATTTGGTCATTCACTTGGTTTCAGGAGCCGACGGTTACTGGCTAGTAACCGTTGACCTGGGACAGTTACTAGTCGGAAGGATATGAATTAAAAAATATTTTAAATTTAAATTACTGATAAAAAAATTGAGTGTCCAATAAAACCCATAGGGAATAGCGTTCGTAGCGGCCGCAATTGCGGTAGCGGCCTATTACCGCTACCGAGTCGAGGTAGTGGTCAGAAATAGCGGACGGGAACTTTGCGGCCGCTGTAGCGCTTGTCTGGCCGCTATAGCAGCCCGCTATCACTGCAATGTACCAGTGTGGGTGGAATGTTCTAATTGTCAATGACCTATGGACTAATGTGTAAAATTTTCGAAGCCCTAGCCATCCCATTCCCACAGCAGTATGCTACGCTGCTCGTGTTGTGACTCCTCCGCGCTGCCGCAACTCCACAACCCACATGCTTCTTGTTCTGCTCCTCCATCCATGGTGGCCACCGTGCTCGTGTCCTGATCTGCTTCTCTGCTGGCCCCTGCTGCACGCCGTCCTTCTCCCCGGCTTCACTGCTGGTGTTGCTGCCGTGCCAGCCGAGTGGCCGATGAAATAACAGTTGCTGCCGCCGCCGGTCTGAAACCAAGAGCAGTTCAGCCGCTTCAGCATACAGTACACTAGGTACAGGCAATCAGGCATACAGCAAGTCAGCAAGATAACAACAAGCCACCGCGTAAGCCTCTATACTACATTTCTGCTGCTTCTGATTTCTGAATTTTGAGTCAGTGATTTCTGCATATAGCTAAAAGACTACAACTTACAGTCTGTTCTTTCTGGACTTCTAGTTGCAACTTGCAAAATGGCTTCATCAGCAGCATCATCTGCAACTGTAAGCCAATCAACATCCTCAAGGAAAGACCCTGTTTGAGAGTATGCTTTATGTTTTCCAGATGAGAAGGGAGTTAAAAATCAAGTTGGATGCAAATATTGCTCTAATATCTACAATGGTGGCATTACTAGACTGAAGAAGCATTTATCTGGCATAAGAGGAGATAGTGCTCCCTGCACACAGGTTCCTCAAGAAGTTAGGATCAGATGAAGGCACTATAAGTGCAAAAGATGAAAAGAAGAGTGCAAGATTAGAGCAAATTATTCAGCTTAGACAGCAGGTTGATTTGGAGGAAAATGATGATGAGGATAACTATCATACTACAGAAAATTAGCTCTCTACTCGTGGTCACCATTTTACTATGTTGAGGAAGTCACGAACATGTGATATATTCATGATTAACTAAAAAATCTAGAGTTTTTTTAGTTCCGCTATTGGAATATAGTGTCTGCTAACCTTGATCCGCTACGACCCCGCTATCCGCTATTTGGAACCTTGGCTGAACCCCCAAATTTTGCTAGAAACGAATGTTGCTATTCGATTCGAACTGAGACGGAGGCAGGTGGAAGAAGGTCAGCTGGGTCGCTCGTCCGAACCTACTAGTTGGCCATGCGCACGAGGGGGCAGGCCGCACAGGCCTTAGAGGAGGCTATGGCGGAGTCAGGAAGAAGAGGAGGCCATCCACACCGTGCCTACAGCTACAGGCCTTCTCGCCGGCACGCGCGAGGAGGCGACACCTACCTCTGGCTCGCACTGCACATCGAAAAAACACACACACAAAGAGAGAAGGAGGCGACGCCGACCTCCGGTGCGGGAAGAGAGAAATAGTAGAGGGACACTACTAGAGAACTCATCTTTAGTACCGGTTGGGAAATGGTTTTAGTACCGATTTTTGAACCGGTAAACCAGTACAGGCCATCCGGTAAGCATCAGTCCTGGTTACCTCACTCGGTACTGATAGTACTAGGAAATATTTAAAAATATCAAGGATGTATGGGAGAAGTGGGACTCGAACCCACAACCTCATGACTCTATTCTCACCCTTCTAACCAACTGTGGGGCCTGTCCTTTGCCCACCACACGATCTGCACTAGTCCCTGGATCAGTACACTAGTGCACACCTTTCACATAGCCGGAATCATTTCATACAAGCGGAAGTCTTATATATTACACAAGTACAGTATTAAGCCCGGGGGCTATTAAGTATTACAAACGGCACATTGGCCCAAATAGTCGAAAAGTCCAAAAATCGAGTCGGAGACCCAAAGATGCAAAGAGTCTCGTCTGGCTATGCCTAAGCACTCGATCGGAGAGACGCCTAAGCCTCGCCAGTCGTCAACGAAAATCTGTCCTTCATCTTCATGGCAAAGCGACTTGATCCTGCTCATATTCTCCATATAAAAGAGAATATGAATGCGAGGTCAGTGTCATCCAAACACTGGCGAGCTAACACCCAACCTGATGCAATTTTAGTGATAGGGGTTCCAAAGGAAAGGTTGGGGTTTATTTATTTGTAGAAAGCAAATTTTCTAAATCAAAGCCTATAACTTAGCACTTTTAACCCAAAGTTCTGCTAATCATTATTTTCATTATTGTAGTTTGTCACAATCCACATTCCACCAATCACAATCCACATTCCACACCAGTCCTTAGATCTACTGCACACACCCGCCATCAGATTCCGGGTGTGGCGCACCCGTTGTGGATCTTACGCCAGCGAAGTGCCCGTTCTTCCCTAGCCGGGTTGCCACGCCCGCACTAGAGTCACGGCTCCCTGACACGTAAGATCTAGATCATCCCACGGATGACAACATGATACTGTCTTCACCTCAAGCATGGCAGCGAGCAGGTACGCCCGCAGTCGTACTATCCTGAATCCCCAATACTTGCACTACCGCGATGGCCACGCGTTGTGGTGATAGGAACCAAATCCCGCAGGCATTTGGTCAGCGACTTCCCGCTGTGTGCCTCCCTGCACACCCGTCCGGTCCACTCTACGAGTCACATCGGATCCGGCCATTCCACACACATATTCACATTCACTTCCTTCTTCTGCTATCGTTCCTCCGTGTGCCCTGCACACGATGTGGTGGAACCACCCCCGGTGGCAGCGATTGGCAGCTACGCGTGTTGCCCCGCGCTCCTCTCAGCACCGCGTCTGTGAACGATAGCCCTCTTCACATCACACCAGTAGCCATGCTACTTCCACCTTAACCACAATTCGGACCACGTCCGCTTTCCCAATCACATCCAACACATACACACACTGGCATGCCAGGCCCAATTTCCAGTTTCCATACTTGATATGTAATCATGTCCGGTGAATGTCGGTTCACCGTTCCGAGGCCAATCTAAGCCTAAAATTATTAATTGGACCTGAGCAATGTCTAAGCAAATTTTAACCAAGACTTAAGAGTCTAAAATTATTTTATTTCACCTAACTATCTATCAAGGGTGATTTTCAAGTCAATCATTCATAAAATCAAAGGACAGATGAATATTATCAATGCAATATCATCAAGGTAGAACACTAACAAATGATAATAAGGCATGATAAATCATGATTAAGCAAATAGGTATTATTTACTTAAAAAGCATGCAATTTAATACAGTAAATAAAATATTTAATAAAACTAGGAATCAATATGATCCATTAGAGTGTTAACTCGCACTAGGGAAAGCTGACTCTCCCTAATAAAAGCAAACACTTTTATGGTTTAAGATGTTAACTCGCACTAGGGAAAGCGTATCCTCTCCCTAGTAAAAGCAACACTATTAAGTGTAGGTATTAACTCGCCTTGGTCCTGAGAGTAGTAGGGGTCTTCTTGTTGTTCTTCAAATTGCTCCTTGCGCTTCTCTGCGTCTATTAACGGAACAAATTCGAAGAACAAATAAATAAAATACCAATATGCAACGAGGAGGCATGATGCATGAATGTACGCATCTAAGGCGATCGCAGTTAGGGATGCTAGTTATGCTAGGGTTTTAAGCGTAGTAGCGTCGAGAGATGCAATGCATGGATGTGCGAAATGCGATTTATATTTTATTTTATTATTTCTAAAATTTTCTTCAATTAAAATATATGGTCAATTCTAATAATACAATATAAACAATTGAATGTTGCTAATTAAGAATGTTTTCTTTTAAATAAATAATTCTGAAAATGATCTATTTACACAAGAAAAGTATAAACATTAATTTAGTTATACCTACTCATTTCCAGAAATTTTCAGTCCTTTTAAATAGACATGAACAATTAAGTCACTGTTTATATGTATTTTCTTATAGCTAGAAAATTGCAGAAAATAAGATATACTCAGAAAATTATGAAAAATTCATGGGAGCTAGAATACGCCCCGATCTATCCATTTTAACTTGTTTCACCTAGATCGGACAAAGGAAGAATTTTTGGTGGCCTTAGCGAAATGTGATTTCTGGCCTGTTTTCCAGTGGCTGCTGGCTCCGGAAACACCACGCAGCAGCAGCATTGGTGTTCTTCATGGCTGAGAAGGGAGGGGGAAGAAGCAGCTCAGAGCAGCAGCACTAGCAGCCGCAGCAGCTAGAAGCAGCTACAGGAGCAGCATTCAGTAGCAGAGAAGCAGCAAAAGAAGCGCAAGAAGAAGCAGCAACAATAGCATCTTCTTCAGCATGCAGCAGCTGCATTCCAGTATCAGCTCCAGCCAGCAGGAACAACAGCAAGGCAGCGATGTCTTTATCATCTCATGTTACATAGATGATTCATGCACCGGTTGTGGATAGGATTGCAAGAAGGAAAAATAGGGGAAAGCTCATCAATGGCTGCTGCATCTAGTGACAAATGAAAAAGGGAAGAAGGAGATAGATCTCACCGAAATCAATATGCATGTCGTCACCACTTGGATAGATGAGAAGCTTGGGAGCTAAGGAACAAAATTGTTTCAGCATCCATAGGTTAATACTTGGTGTTTGAGGGTGTTTGAGAGGAGAGATGAACAGAGCTTGCTGCTGTAGCTGCAGCTGCCAGCTGCGTTGGGGAAGAAGGGGCTGGGGCAGCTGCTGGCTGTGGGGTAAAAGAAAGGAGAAAAAGAGAGGTGAGAGGGGGGTATATAGGGAAAAGTTATAATAACTAGTCTTAACTTAATAAAAAAAGGGTTTATTGTTGTCATAATTGTCATTAGTCATTATCTTAAGTTTAGAATGCAGGAGCAATTTTAAAAGTTAAGAACAAATGACTAATTGATTTTAATATTGCAAGAGAAAGGCTAGGTTTAAGGTTGTATTTATTTAAAGAATAAATACTATCTTACGGATCATGATCTATCCTTTATTTAGGTTCCCATGGATTTAAAATATTACTGTAGTTAAATAAATTATTAGTTTACATAATGCTATGATTAATGTAACAACAACTAGAGGGGGCTTACATATTTTTAATAGTTTATTTTCCTTCCTGAACAGTTGGTTTAAAATATTTCTTAGGTTCCTTACCTTTGGTAGTATTTTCAGAGAAAGTTTCATAATTTTTAGACATCATTTACTATTTTAAATAAATCCTAAAGCCTTTACTGGATTATTTAATAATAAAAGGCTGGAAAAAGCCAATGAACAGTAACAGGCCGGCCCGGTTACGGCTCAGCCCGAGAGCAGATAAGGAGAAGGCGTATTTTCTGGTGACGCCTTCCATCTGCGTAAGCGCCACGGAGGGAGACGTATTTTTGAAAAGACGCTTTCCAACGGTGAACGTTCAATGGACTGAAGGCGTATTTCCTAATTTACGCTAGCGCGAGGTGAATGTGCACTATGAGCAGGACGCTAACACTAACCCTGACGTGTGGGACCGGGGCCCACATGTCAGCGGCATACCGAGTCACCGCGGGAATATTTAAACCTGTGAGCACCAACGGCTGGGGCCCACCAGTCAGTGGCACATACACAGTATATGGCACGAATCTTAGCGCACGATCTATGGCCAAGAGTGTGTCTTCCACCACCGGCCGGGCGGCGGGGTGACGTCATGAAACCGGCGGTCCATCGGCGACTCACCGGCGGAGTTACAAGGCACTAGAGGCTGAGCGCAAGCTCGCTACTAGTTTGGGATGGCTAGTACTAGGACGTGTCACCGGAGAATCACCGTCGGCGAGCCCGGATCGGCGGTGATCATGAGCGAGCGGAAACTAGCGTCGGCGAAGCTTTACGTGGTCGACATCGGGTGATTCAAGCTCTACGGCTTGACGGGAAGCATGCTAGGCAGGAGGGGAAGCTCACCTAGTGTCCTGAGAGGCTCGTGGAGGTCCGAGGTGACTTGGCGGCGTGGAAGCAGGCGGTGGCCAAAACAGAGGAACGCTCACGGTCCAACTCCTGTGAAGCTCTTGCATCAATGAGGGAGGGGAAAATGTTAGTGGGTTCAAGGTGAAGCTCTATGCGCAAGGAATCGCGGGGAGACTTACCGGAGAAGGAGAAATCGATTTGGGGTGATTTCGTGTGATGGCGAAATGGGAATTCCAGCTAACCGGCGGCGAGCTAGGCCGATTGGTTATGGCCTGAGCACCACAGGGGTGAGAGGAGACTTACTCCGGCGAGAATGCCTGGCGCAAAGTTAGGATTTTGGGCTGGCGACGACGCACGGTGTGGGAACAGTGTTTTCATGGTGCGCGACCCGTATATATGATCGAGCGGGCTCAGGCCAGTGATCAGCGGTCACTGGGAAGGGCGGTGCGGTTGCTACGGTGCTCTTCGAGCGATTGGCGGACATGGGCGGTGGCGTGTTCGCGAACTGGGCTTGAATCGGTCCAAGCGACCGATTGAGTGTGCGCGGATGGACACGAGCATTGATCCGCCTAGGGTCGGCGCGGCTCAGTGCAATTGAGTGTGAGGCAGTGGTGGGATTGGGCAATTGAGGGCGGTGCCAGAGTTGCCTTGCCCAGCCGAGCCGACAGAGCGGCAGGACAACACGCCATGTCAGGCGGCGGCGACGAGCATTGGCGGCGAGGTCGTGTCGGCGTAGGCACGGGGCCCACGGGGCCAAGACGACACACACGCGTGGCCAAAGAAGGATCTCCAAAGGTAGATTTTGGGCGGGGCACGTTGATGGCACCGGCGAGCTGAGGGCAGGGCTGCTGCAGCCTAGCTGCTTGTGGAAATGCCCACAAGGGTAGAAAGAAGAAGAGACTGCCATGTGGGCCCCACCTTGGTCAAGATTGGTCCATACTCAACTTAAGCTGTCACTTAGGACCTAAATTAGTTTCTAGAATTTTTGTAGGATTTTTAATGCAGTTTATCATGTATATATATAAATATACACACAAGCGTACATATACATATACAAATATATATATGCACATATCCATGAGATGTAGAGTGATATTTAAAACCACTAAAAACAACCTAGTCTAAATATTGCTACATTTTAGGTATCCATGATCAGGTCCTAATTTTAATTTTTCACTATCTTACTCAAGTTAGTCAGCCAAATTTTGTTCTAAATAATATCAAGAAGTCTAGGAATTTGTATTTTCACAAAATTGTCTTAAAAGATGTTGGCATTGCATCATTCAAACATCACAAAAATGTTTTCAAAAGTATCGCCCAATTTTGGGCTGTTACACCAACCCACCCACCATCGCGTACGGATAATGTGAGGTACCGGTTCATAACAACCAGTACTAATTTATCCTATGCCTTCGGTACTGGTTCGTATCACAAACAGGGACTAATGCGAGGCATTAGTACCGGTTCGTGGCTCCAACCGGTACTACTGCCCTGTAGCCAATGAACCGGTATTGACGTCACTACCAGTACGGGCTGGTATGAAAGGTCAGTTTTCTAGTAGTGGGAGGAGTGGCATTTGGTCATTCACATGGTTCCACGTGTCATGTGAGGAATGGTCAAAATACTTGTTAACGGATAGCGGATAGCAAAAGCGCACGCTATATTCCATGTATGAAACCAAGGAAACTTTGACAGCGGCTTCAACTGCCACTCAGTGGCACATGTGTAGCCTCGTACAGTTTGTCGTCTTCCCGGAAATCAGTAGCAGAACATTCTCCTCCTAGACAATAATTCACTTTGCTCACAGTCAGCAATAGGACGAGATTTAACCTGGGTAGGTGAAAGAAATGAATTGGGCATCTAATAATCTAATGTGATACTCTCTCCGATTGGAAATGTAAGGGGTTTTAGTTTTGTGCACACATATTAAGAAGCTTAGTGAATAGACTAAAATAACCTTAGTTATTGTTCATTAAAGACTCGTACCTAGTTTCAGCCGCCCGCAACACACACATTTTTCAATTAATGCAGTACTGGATACTCCCAAGTAAACCAATTTGGAGGGAATGGCTAAATTTGTGCTGAACTAATTGGAGGGAAGGAGATTAGGAGCCAAATGAAACTTTCAGAAGTTTAAAATTTCAGTTTAGAACCAAAAAAGTGTCCGCCTATATAAACAAACTTAGAGCTGTACTAGTTGTCATTCACTCCATGGCCTCCGGTGAAATTTTTTTCCTTGATCTAAACCTCCCGCCTGATGAAGATGACACACACGTTGATTAATTAGAGCAGTGGTATTTGGTAGGAATATAAAAAGACTTGGACGGAGAAGGGGCCCTTGATTAATTAGAGAGTTGGTGGGAGAGCACGTGCACAAAAAAAGAGACATAGAAAATTATACAAGGGCAATAAATGGAACAAGGGCAAAACTAAAAGAAATGGGCTAAATTTAGCCTTGGGATACTAGAACCCCTTATATTTTACAAATAGTATAGAGACCTAAAACCCCTTACATTTCCAATCGGAGGGAGTAGAAGAGAATTCATTTCATGGAGTTGGCCTAGAAATCAGGAAGAGAGACGTGTGCAGCAGGGTGTCTATTCCTCTTCTGCACAAGCTAGTATATGTGCTACAAAAAAAATTTTAGAGATCTTCCCGGAGTTGAATTGTATTCATTCACTAGTAAAACCATCCAGAAACACCCAAGACAATGCAAGTGCAGCATTATGTACACCCTTCACCACCCAACAACCCAACATGTTACCATCACGGCCGCACAATGGAGCACACGATCAAGAGCCACAAATTGCATCCCCAAGGACCGCGGGCCTCCAGGTCTGTCGGCAATTGTCGTCCCGCTCTCCAATAACGGCCTTCCGGATTCTCCGGCTCTATTTCTTTTGGCGGTTTCTGGCGGTTGGCGGTTTTACTACAGCAAATTTATAAGTTTTTAGAAAAAATTTAAAATAATTTTAAAAAATAATATAAAATTTTTTTACTGTAGCAAACCGCCGGCCGACGACCGCCGGCGGTTTGCAAAAAGGAACGGAGCCTCCGTTACCCACGCGCCCCTCCATCAGAAGGTGGGACCAACCCCTCGTGCTAATAGGTCCCATGCGCCAGTCACACGGTCTCGCTGCCCTCTCTGTCGCCGGCACGCACGGTTGCCGCTCCCAATGCAGGTCACGCCAAAGGCGATGTACCGTCTCCCCTTCCCGAGCGACCTAGTCCCACCGCTCCTCGCACTTGCCGATTACGTGCACGTGCACGGTCCGCCTAGGCGCGCGGTGCAGCAGGTGCATGTACCAGTCGTAGAGGTTGTCGAACTTGCGCGCCCACGACGCCGTCACATACGCTGTCACGTACGCCTTGCACGCTGTCACGAAATTCCTCCATGTTTTGAGACTGAATTCAGTCAATCCATAGAATCCTGCTACTAAGAGCATCCACACCAATTACTCTATCTCTATTTTCTCTTTCTTCTACTTTATTTTCTCTCCCCATCCCTCTAAAATTACTTCACACTTTACACTATACTCTAAAAGATTTCTTCACTCCACCAGAAACTCTATCTCGCCACATCAGCGCTATAGTCCATGGACTATAGCGCTACTGCTATGGATGCTCTAAGCAATAACAGTTTGTCAGGAGAATTCCCAGCATTTTTGCATAAGTGCACGAGCCTGCAGTTCTAGGATCTTGCATGGAATAACTTCTTTGGAAGGTTACCTGAACGGATTCGGAAACCGACTGATTTACAGTTTCTTCGACTAAGCCACAACAATTATCTTTTGTGATATCTGTAAAAGCAAGGAGCATGTGACACACAAATGTTCTCTTCGGCTATACCATGTGGATGTTGGACATAATCCTGACGTGGCCACGGCGCTCTTGGTTTTGCGACGGCAAACAGCAGGAGCGAGTCTTCAGCGTCGTGGTGACTGCGGCAAGCGCAGCATGCGTGTGTGCGTGAGTTCTATAATGTGCGGTGCACACGATTTAGCTTTGAGTCCAAGTCTAAAGGGTTGTGGGATGCCACGATCCAAGTTTATCGCATTCTATAAGTAGCTAGCTGTTAGCAAATTTCTGTAATCGCACAATTTTCATTCGAGAAGAGAAGAGAAGAAAATCGCCCCAAATCCCCTGCTCTCATTCCTCTGTTTTGTTCTTCGCGTTTTTGTGTCCTTGCCGGATTTGCTACAGTGCACAGGTACGGGATCCTGAGCCGATAGCCAACAGTGGATATGCAGTAGATGGGTTGGGAATTTTTTCAACAAGGGGAGAACCCCAGTTTCCATTATCACTGGAATAACAGAAACAAAGTTATAGTTTTCCAAAAGTTCAACCCTGCAAAATTCTCAGTTCACCACAACGAAGTAGACCACTAATCGTCACAGAAGATAACAACACCGCTCCCGGCCTAAATACTATTAGCATCAGCCTATTACACTTTTTGTTAAACATCAAAAGCATGGATCCAACATCACCGAGAGATCAGCTGCTGGATGGAAAGCCTCCTACCCATCTCATCAGCACCTTGAGCAGCAACCTGAATCGATGGGTTGGGAATTTATTACATACCATACACAAGCAGTAAAAAAGCTAAGAATGAGTCCAAATCCGCACTGGTGAAAGTAACCGAAGGTTCTATGACTGTTGCTCAAGTCACAGTGGAACCGGAGAGACTTATCCTAGGAAAGTGGAAGTGGAAAGTGGAAAAGAATAGCGAAAATACTTTCAGAACCATCTTTCCATCCAAGGCTGAATTGCAACGTATGGTGGTATGGGGTACGGTGGAAACTAAATGTACTGGCAAAAATTGTGATTAAAGAGCGTGTGGGTTCCGATGAGGTGAAATATATCATGCCAAAAGTTTGGGTGCAGTTCCGCGGGCTATCAAAAGAGCTGCGTGATTGCCTGATTATTTGGGCAGTGGGCTCAATTTTGGGGGCTACCCAAATTGGTGGACTTGAAATTTATAAGAAGACATCACATTACTAGAAATGCAAGTGTCCGTGCTTAATTCTGACTATATCCGAGAGTTTGTAGATGAGGTCATTGGTGACTACTTATATGAGTTACAGTTCCGAGAGGAGGAGGAGGAAAAAGATAAACCTGAGCCGATAGACATGGATAATGATATAGATGGGGAGAGAGAATGAGGAGGAGGGGCAAGGAGAAGAAAATAACAATAAAGATAATGCTGCTCCTAACAACAGTGCTTCAAAGGAAAATAAAAAGGATGATGACAATGGGAAGAAGAAGGACACTGGTGACAAAATGCAGGAGGAGGTGGAACCATGCAAGGTGGGTCGTGCGGTCGAGGCACACACCTGGCCCTTGGTTCGCCTGCGCACTACTGGGCCTGCCAGCACTGCAGGCCAGGAGTCTAGCTAGCCCAATCGTAGTACCGGAAGTAGGCTTCTGACATCCCTCCCTTCTTGAGACTCGGCTTGTCCCCACTCCCCAAGTCGACTCCCAAACAAGGAAAAATTAACTATTTGTCACTCTATAGAAGTGGCTTCAATGATTTGCCACTTAATAGATGCCAATTAATTATTTGCCATCTATTAGTTGAGTGCTCCTAATAAAACACCACATTAGCCTTTTTCTTTACAGTTCCCCCTAATCACCAGCCCCACCTTAATTGATACCTATTTTGCCCTATCATGTCAATCATTCCCTGTAGATCGACATCTTCCCCTTCTCTCACGGTTGGCACGGGACGATGCGCGTGTCCTTTCTTTCGCCGACAGGAACGATATACCGCCGAGGAAGGGCGCACAGCAGGACCAGTGACCAGGAGCGCACCTGCATCCTTGCCCCTGCCCCTGGTACGGAGAGCCATGGGAGAGGATGTTAGACCATCTCCAACGGTCTCCCCTCGTGGCTCCCGTTTCCTTCACGAAGGGATTCCCGTTCCCTTCAGCGCTCCAACGAATTCTCTTCAGCAATCCCTTTGCGAAGGGATTTCTCTCTCCAATCCCTCTAGGAAGGGATTCTCTCTCCTTTCCCTATACCATTCTCTTCGAAGGGATGCTGTTGGAGATGTGGGAAATAAAGGAAATGTGGATTGGGAAGGAAATAGGGAAGGGAATAAAATGAATGGAAAATGGTTGGAGATGGTCTTAGATCCTGCTGCGCTCTGGCCATCCCATGGGCCCACACCCGCAGCGATCTGAAGGCAGCTGTAGGCATTGTTCGTTGTGTCGAGCAGGTAGGCACGCTCAAGCGTTGGCCTGCTTCTCACCCTCTCTCTCACACCTGTACTCTGCCGTGTCTCCAATCTCTCAGCTCCGACCAAGCTGTTGCCCTCTCTCTCGCTATCGCTCTTGCTCTCGCTCGCTAACGTCTTCAACAAAGCCTCTGCCGCTACCTCCGGGAGCTCTGCTCGACTCCCTCTCTTAGCTACAGAACCCCTAGACACCGCCGAGATGGTTGTGGCTGCCCCCACAATGAGCCACGCCACCTGAGGTTACATCGCGCCGCCGAGAGGGCTGCCATGTGGTGTGCGGAGCTGGCCTACTCCTCTATTTGTGTTGCTACCACCCAAGCTTCTCTCAAATGTTCAAAGCTCCTCAAATTGCTTCCTGAAGTGCAGAGCTCCACCTCATGTTGCTATATGAAATTAGTGTTAAGTACAAGAAGAGGATGCGGTATCATTTGTTATTTTGTGGCTCCCATGTTTTGTATGAAAGCAGTAAATTCTAATTTTTGTATGAAAATCAACAATGTTTTTCTTGAACGAACGGGCAGCAGCACTGCCATTTTTATAAGGAGCAGCAAATGAAACAAAGTTTATATACAAGCGGGGCCTCACTATGCCCGGGCAACGAAACGAAAGGGCGATTACACTGTGAAAGAGGTGCTCCCTAGACGGAGTAAGGTGGAGGCCCTGACCCAAGAGGAGCGGTCATCCAGAATGAGGGATGAGACGCTAGCAGCCGAAGAGGGCGAGTTTTAAAAGATGTGTCTGTTTTTCTCCTTCCAAAGGGTCCAGAGGGTGAAGATGACAAGTCCACTAAGTCTACAACGGTCGACTTTGTTGGACCTAAAGAAAACAGAGTTCCACCAATCGAAAATCAACAATGTAATTCCCGAATCTACAAGTACACGAAATTCCTCCCTGTGCCGTTGTGCTAGTAACTATGTGCATTGCCCGACGCGTAGGTGGTGACCGCTAGGGTTTGGTGGGGTGGAATTCATCTATTCTAGTCATCTCAATGTCTCCCTTTGTGTAGCCATAGCCATTCAATAGAACCCTACTTGATGGCCCAACAACGTGCCAAGCCCATGAGGCTCACAATTTTCTCAAGAGCAAAAAAAAAAGAAAAACATAACATAATTACTTTTCTAGCGTACTTGCTTTTATCTTGTGGGTTTGCCTCTTGCAAGCTTTTCATATGCTTATTTAGTTATAATATCTTAATTAGATGGAAATTTCACATCTGCGTATGCAGCTCTCCAAATATTTTCTACTGTAGTATGCAGATAAGAGGTGAATGGAATCTGGTAGTTATCTCGCGAGGAAAATAGAATTATAAGTTTTTTAACCATAGAATTGCAAGTTACAGAGCGATAATTATGCATTCTGCTTTCGCGTTTGGTCGTAGTGACAACTACAAGGGACGGCCCACAGCTTAGTCCGTTGCATTATGGGCGGACAATACGGATTGTGATAAGTGTTTGTTGTACTTCTTTTTTTTTTTTAAGAAAAAGCACACATTACCTGATTTATATTAATGATTCATATAATCTAATTTATATTGTTCTTTGCTAGAACAAATATCACATACTTTCATGGTGTATTGGTGTCACATTAAGTATATTTGGCCCACACCCTTAGCTCCGCTTGTGCACTCGATTGTGTGTACTCAAGCTCTCGGCTATGTTTTCACACTCCATTGTGTTGTATGCTTTCCCGCTCGACCTCGTCATAGTCGACGCCCACATGAGAG
This sequence comes from Olyra latifolia, assembly GCA_036346145.1. Taxonomy (NCBI): domain Eukaryota; kingdom Viridiplantae; phylum Streptophyta; class Magnoliopsida; order Poales; family Poaceae; genus Olyra; species Olyra latifolia. The sequence continues at coordinate 43,922,021 of CM070526.1, forward strand.
AGGAGAGGAATAGCGTGCATAGCTTTAAAAACCGGACCGGAACATCAGTTTAACTGGAAAAAACCGGAACTGGGGTCCAAGGTGGTTCGGTTTGTTCTAAGAACTGTCCAAGCACTTGAACCGAAAAAAAATAGAAAACCGCTGGGTTGTTTGTTGAACCGCCGAACCGGGTGGGTACAACTGAACCGGGAGGGTGGGGAAGGAGTTGATAATGTTGGTGTAGGGAGCGGAGCATGGAACGTCGTGGGGGAGCACGACGCACTGTTGGGGGAAGGTAGCATCGATGGAGGGCCAGAGCAGGGCAGCTTGATGTTAATGGAAGGAGGAGCAAGGCGTCACGATGTCGAGGGAGTATGAAGCTCGATAGCACAACATTGGCAACAGGAGGGAGCACGGTGGCACAGCAATACGTCGCGCTGTCAGGGGCCTCGGGCTCAGTATGGAAGAGCACAATGGTGGTGCCATGGGGGAAAGGGCGGCGCTAACATAGAAGGGAGGAGAAGGCAGCGCCGCCAGCGCTAGTGGGGGAAGAGGAGAGTAGGAGACAGGAAGATTTGGGGGTTAAGGTGACAATTATCTGATACATGGTGACTAGGTGGGCTACGTGGACAAAAAATGACTAGATGGCCGCATTGGGGAGTCGAGGTAGGGAAGGATGGGGCAGACGGGATGGGTTGGGCAAGAATCATAATTGTTGAGAAACCGGCCCACGAAGGCCCGGTATTGGCCCATGCCGAAACCCTAGAGCTACTCTAATAAAGGAGGAGGGGTTTTCCCCATTGTATATACATGAGAAAGTAATAAAGAATCGTTCCCCTCCTACATCTGTGTTCATCTGTGATTGTCTTGCGTGTGAATCGACAACCTCGGACTACACCCGGTAGCGTGGTTGTCTAACACGTTATCAGCACGATGCTCGAGGATTGCAAGACACCGGAGGGATCGAACGACGACATCGACGTCCTATCGGCATCGAATCGCCATTACGCCAGCTGGTCTAGACAGGACCAGCCGATCTGTCCTACGCGACAGTCGTCGAATCCCTACTTCGATTCACGAAGAACGAAGGTAAAAGAAGATTGAATCTATGGAAATTGATTCTGTATTTAGTAGATTGGATGGCACGGATTGGTTAGAACCATCGGTTCTTGCGCACGCAGCGCAACGCTGTCAGCGACGTCACGCGCTACCACGGCCACAGCAGCCAGGCGCCGCCCGCAGCGCGCGCACGTGCACTGTGTGCACGTGGAAGCCGGTCCCACTGCGCGTTGCGCATGCATGGCGCGTGGCAGCCGGGGCTGAGGACGTGCGCGCCGCCCCTTCAAGCGCACGAAGCACCACCGCCGTGTCTCGGGAAACGTGTTGCCCTTTCGGCGTCTGAAACAACGGGCGTGACCTGCGCCTCGCGCGCGAGCACGCCGCTTGAAGCGGCCAAGCATCCACACTGCCGCGCCGCTCGACGTCGCCATTAATGCGCATGAAGTGCCGCCACGATCGCCCGCGCTTGTAGCGCGACCGACGCCGAGCCCGTTGCGCCGCCTCTAGCACTCGCGCATGAAGCGCCATGATCGCCACCACCCGGCCGCCCTCACAGCGCCACCGCCCGCCTTCTGCGCGCCATCGCGCCGGTGCCGTCCCGAGCGGGTCGCCCGAAGCGATCCTATTCCACGGCACGTGCACGCCGCCGGCTCGTAGCCGTTGCCCACTGGTCCACCGCGCCGTCAGCCACCATTTTCGGCTTGTAACCACTCGCCGCATTCCTTGCCGTCGACTGCCCGGAAGATGTTGCGTGGCGCCACCTAATAGGGGAAACCCTATTTTGGAGCTATGGCCGGGCGGGCTTCTCACCATGCCCTGCGGGCTGGTAGAAACAAAGGAGGTCAATGGTGGGGTAAGAAAATCAAGGGCCGGCCACCGTGAAAAGAAGTGGGCATGACGGAGAAAACCGTGGGGAAAGAAAAGAAAAAGAAAAAAAAAGAGAAAAACCGGTGGGCCACCAAATTTTGCACTTAGGCCCCCGTAAAATATAAGAACTACATAGAGAATTTTTCTGTAATGCTGAAAATTACAGAAACCCCCTGGAATTGTTGAAAATTACAGAAAACACATTTCCTAGCATAAAAGGGCCTCGGGATTTCGAATTTTTGTCCCGTTTTTGAATTTGAAGCCCTCTTTTACTGCTTTCATGATTATTTTATGAATTTTGTCATGATTGAGAAAATTACACGAAGTAATTATCTAAAATACTGAAAATTGTATAATCCCCATGGAAATTGCAAAATTTGCTGAGAATTTATATTCTAGCATAACAGGGTCTAAGGATTTCCTGGAAATTACATGAAGTTTTTCCAGGCCATTGAATTTTGCAGAAAGATCCTTAGATTTTTGGAAATTATAGAAAAGACATATTTAGGCATAAAAGTGCATTGAAACTATGAATTTTGAATATGTCTTTGAATTTGAAGCACTATTTTACACCTGTTAATTACCTTTATGCAATTATACTTTGAATTAGTTGCGGTAATTAACATTTTATGCCTATTTATTGTGTGTATGCTATGAATTGGTAAATGGCTTATTTGTATACTGGAATTCATGAGAATTTGGAAGAATTATGTCATGCACCACTATCTACTAGATTACACGTAGTAATCATGTGAATGAACTTTAAAATATGTAATTGTCGGGTATCGCTAACCATGAATCGAGGCGGCACCAATGCTAGAGCAACCTCACTTGGGCATTGGATGCTAAAAATCATACCCGGAAGCATGAAGCTTCAGGTTACCATTGGGATTAGATCCTCGAAGGATGGGAAGCCTATCGATGAGCAGAACAATCAAGTATTGCACTTTCTCTGTCACCACCTCTGCTATTTTAAAGAATAAATATATGGCTGAGGGAGAGTGCGCTAGAGCATGGGGCTGCATGTCTGAAGCAGTTTAAGAAGCTCGAGCGCAGTATTCTACGACTAGCACAGTAGAAACTGGTGTACATGAGACTTGCAAACTATAGAACCATGGTCTAATAGAATTCCATCTTGCATAGGTCTTGCACTAATCCCTCTCTCCGTGACAAGAAGATCACAAGCAAAGAGATGATATTCCCTATTTTTTTTTCTTTTCTCGGTTCAATGGCAGCTACCAGAGAGAGAAAACCCACCCAAAAGGGCTATAAGGGGAAATAAGAAGTCAGCCTAAGAAAAGTCCACTGCTCAAAAGAAGAAAAGAAACAAGGAGAAGCCATAAAAGAAAGCCATATGGTCAGTAGGATCATACGTGCTAAGTATGGCATTTAGGGGCAATGGTCAAAGATTTGTTATGACATTGAGTATGTAATCATGACTTGTCAGACCAATAGGAAAAAAAAAGGCAGCATTAGAGGTCCACCTTGCCATGGCAGGCAGGCATGACCTCATGGAAGAGGACACTCATGTAGAGACACCTCTAACTCGCCCCCTTGATTTCATTATAGCCACACATGAAGTGGATAAAGAAAGAAGATACCGACATATAAAATTGAAGCTAAAATAGTAGCATCCAATGGATTTTTGCGATCCTCGGATGCGTCAAATGCAACGACCATCGCCGCCTTAGTGCGCCTGCACGAAGCAGTATACCTTTTAGATTGTGATTGCTAGAAGACATTGAATAATGAATATGAAGCTCCAAAAGAGTGAAGTATATGAATTGAAACTCCCGAAGAGCAAACTATCTCCACAAAGAATTGAAGCTCCAGTAGAGCAAACCTTATTCTCATGATTGATTTTAACTTTATTCCAGTATATTTGAAGTTGCAATCCTTGTTTGAATTATATGAACTATGAATTTTGCCATTGCCTGATTGCAATATAGAATTTGGTAGTGCCCTATGTGGGAGGTATGCATTGTTGATAGTGGAACAACAAATAAAATTGAAGAGAGACCAAATACTCCAGTAGATTATGAAGAACACTGGTAGTATTAGAATTATCGCAGGTAGCGATTTATACATATCAGACTCAAGAAGAGTCATAAGAATATTATCTATTGGTACTACACTAGCACTTAGGAAAGCATTGTCATACCTGGAATTCACTCTGGCTCTCTTAGGACATCCGTACAAATGAGTTTCATGTAGAAACCAATGAAGAGAATGAAAAGAATACTTATGCATTATGAAGCATGACGGATACAAGAATATAATCTTAGAAAAACCTCTTTCATTTGAATATGGGCTATACTATATTTAGAATCTGTGCACCCGAAGTGTACACTTCCCTGAATGCTGAATTTAGAAGCTTTGATCTCTTCTATCTATGGCATAGTAAATTTGCCATCCTGAACTTTAAGATGATGAGGAGAAAAATAAACAACTCATAAGGCCATAGTATTAATTTTAGAATTTCCCGAATCATGAAGATTTTCGTGCGCACTCTCAATGCCACCAGGAAACTAATACATGGGCTCCTACCCTAGATTGAACTAGGGGTTATGTGCGGCCGAATACAGCCCGTATTAGGGCAATTAAGTACTTTTGGTGCTCATTAATGTTTCTTTTGAAGTGGCCAAATGCATACTCTCTACAAGGAATCATGCATTTGTGAAACTGATCTTGCAGATTATAAGAACTAAGAATATATTTCTTTGTTGTTGTGTGAAGTTCATCAAGAAGAATGAGCAACACTAAAGAATTCACAGCATTGGAAAATAAATAAGAGCACTCAGTACCTTATGTCCACACGAAGAATGGACTAGAAACGACATTAATTTTATGAATCAAATTAATTGCCAGGCCGCTCTTGCAGAGTTGTAACTGAAAGAAACTATAAGCAGTAGCCCTCATTAATTAGTGTAAGGGGACAAGCAGTCCCACAACATCCAACTAGTGCATGAAAGGGTCTGAAATTTTCCACTTTGAAATTTTGAATGTATATGTACCTATACCACACACAGAAATGAATTGCATATTTGATGAGGATCTTTTCCGTCATTAGGGGGGAGGAATAGAACCCCTGATAGTAGAATACCAGAAAATCATGTGGAAAGCCACGTAGATCCTTGTGCATGACCCGCACTAGTAAAGCAAATGATGAAGTCTATAAGACATTTAAAGCAATGAAATCTGCCTAATCATTTTTGTGATTTGAAGGATGTGATCAAGTCGCATTACTTGGAGTAATGCACCAGAGAGGGTTGAAATACCACAGAAGGTATCCTCATCCCGCTACGAGGCCTCGAGAGAAAAGGACAGAAATCTGGTCACTCGAATCCTAATTATTCGGGGACGCCTGGAGAAAAATGGATAAGAGAGCTTGCCACAACCAATCATGAAAATGCCCCGAAGAAAAAGAAGGGGAGCGAGTTGAGTCCTGGCAACTCTGGTGAGAAGCCTACTAGCGAGGTGCTCCCAGATCTGAATATACCGGTTATAACAGAAGAAGAAGAAGCCGAAATAAATGTGAGTACACACATCGGCAATAATAAACTAAAGGAACTTGCTCCCGTGATGGGAAATAGCGGTGAAGAGCAAGTAGAAGTGGATGAAGCGCCTCGTGATGAAATAGCTATGAATTTTGAATTAGCAAGAGAGTGTTTGAATTGAGCAACAGCCATTGTCGATACAAAGAAAATAAAACAGAATTACCACCATTATTGAATTTGATCCCAAGCCTGCATCTCTTGGAAGAGTGCGAGAAAGGCTGGATTGAAAGGAATGGAAGATAGCAATTTTCGTGAAACAAGAGAAATGAATGAGGAAGTGGTATGGTACAAGAAAGGCTGATGGCTCACTCTCTGGTCATGGGATAAACTACCTTTAGACATTTAATCTCATTGGCAGTACTCAACATGAAGTTGAGGATTAAAAAAATGAAAATGAATTGAAGGATGTTGTCACTGAATATATATATATATATATATATATATATATATATATATATATATATATAGACTTGGATCCGGACTTATATATGAAGATACATGAAGTATCACCGTCTCAAATCATGGCAGAGCAAATAGAAATCCGTATAGTGTGAAACTCGATGAGTCACTATATGGATTGAAGTAAAAAAATAGAAGAAGCAAATTCATACTTGAAGTATGACTTAGAAGTGAAAAAACAAATTGTGTATTGTAGCTTAGGCTTGTAGCTTGAGCATATCTACGAAGGAATTTTGGTACACTAGTCAGCCTACACTCAGAATGTGTTGGAAAGGTTTGGCTTTAAGAATGTGTAATTGAAACCCCAATGGTCGGAAGGTCACTGCAAGCAGACCAAGACCCATATAGGCCTAGAGAAGAGGAGGAGGAAGTTCTGGGATCAGAAACCCCATACTTAAGTGCAATTGGTGCGCTCATGTACCTCGCGAACAGCACTAGGCCGGACATTGCGTTCGCCGTGAATTTGCTGGCTCGGTACAGTGCAGAGCCAACCAAAAGACATTGGAAGGGGGACTAAGGACATCTTCAGATACCTTCAAAGAAGTAAGGATCTTGGCTTGTTTTATGGAAGGAATCAAGAATTGAATCTAATTGGCTATGCAGATGCAGGATACCTGTCTGACCCGCATACTGGCAAGTCACAAACTGGGTATGTTTTTCCTTTGTGGTGGGACGGCCATTTCATGGAGGTCGTCCAAGCAGACACTTGTGTCAACTTCTACAAACCACTCGGAAATAATTGCCCTGTATGAAGCCTCTCGGGAATGTGCATGGCTTCGAAGAATGGCTCACCACATCTAGAAGTCATGTAGACTGAATATTGAGCAAACCCCATAATAATAGCTTGTGTTGCTTAAATGCAAATGGACTATGTGAAAAGCAACCTTACGAAGCATTTTAATCCCAAGTTCTTCTATGCTTATGAAATGCATAAGATGAACGAGATCAAGATATTGCACACTAAGTCATGCGAGAATTTAGCGGATTTATTCACTAAGTCTCTCCCAGCATCTACTTTCGAAAGGTGCGTAAAGGGAATTGGTTTGAAAAGACTTAGAGAAGTGCAGATTTCAGGGGGAGAATGTTCACATACTCCAAAGTAAATCTTAGACATGTAGTCTGAGTACCCAAGGGAATGTCACGAAGACGATTTGAAAATTGGGTAAATTGTACTCTTTTTTCCTTAGTGAGTTTTCACAGAAGTTTCTCATATAAGGTTTTTAACGAGGCAATTCGTGCAGCACAAGGCGTATGCTATGTACTCTTTCTCCAAATTTTTCCCACTGGGTTTTTATGGAGTTTTAATGAGGCATATGCATCTCGCGGCAAAGGCCAAAGGGGGAGTGTTGAGAAACCGGCCCACGAAGGCCCGGTATTGGCCCATGCCGAAACCCTAGAGCTACTCTATAAAAGGAGGAGGGGTTTTCCCCCATTGTATACACATGAGAAAGCAATAAAGAATCGTTCCCCTCCTACATCTGTGTTCATCTGTGATTGTCTTGCGTGTGAATCGACAACCTCGGACTACACCCGGTAGCGTGGTTGTCTAACAATAATTAGTAGAGCCCATTATTATGAATCGGTGGTGCAACCGGTTCAAACTGGTGAACCAAATCTTGGAGTGGTTTGATAATTGACCTGGTTTTAAAAATTATGGTAGCGTCGTGCCAATGCGAAAGGAGGCAGTGGAGGGAAAGTACTAGAGCTGGATTTTATGAGATGACATAAGGTTGGTAATTTATGTGGTGGTGGAGCGAAATATCATGGAATACACATTGGTGGGTAATTTTTTGAATGACTGCTTCACCATCATCCCTCACCACTGGACATTTCTTATAGTAAAGATGATATCTATTATTTAAAAGAGGATTATGGTGATGATACGTTCTATTCAGAATTCGAAATCACAACTAAAATTGTAATTTTTTCTCCGAGGCACACAAGCCTCGTCCGAAATTTCTCGACTCCAACTGCAACGCCGAGGCTCTCGGACATGACCGCCAAATCATGCTCTAGTTAGTTGTTCTCGCCCATTCCAAATGCGTCCTTTGAGCCTTCCGTCGGGTGGCTCGACTCGGCCCTTTGTGGCTTCGTACGGGCTTCGCTGGTTGTCCAGCAGTACATGCAAGAGTTGTCCCATAGTCCAGATCAGTGCGTGCACCTCCTCTCGCTAATCCCACCAATTCTGCCTCTCTCTAGGTCGTATCTGAATTCTGGATCAACATTTGGAGTATTGTGGGTTGTAAAAATTTGAAATTTTCTTTGTAGATTCTTAATTCCAAAATAGAATGTAGAATTTCATAGCATATAGGCCTTGTTTGGGAGCCCCGATCGGGATCCTAGGGATTGGTGGGGAATTAGTTAAAAATCTCCACCAATTCAAGGGATTCTGTCACGATTGGCCTTTCTAAACAAGGCCAGGATCTATAATTAGAAAAATGCATGTTTTTTATTCTGCAAGGTTCGGTTCATGTTGTCTCTTCCCTTACAGATACTTCAGCAAATTATGAATTATAAATTTAGCAGTTAAGCATATAAAACACTATTGTGGATTGTAATATCTGTTATGGATAAATCATTAGGGTACATTCCATGTTGAAAAATTGTACTCCTTGACATTGTCTTAGATCTTGAAAGCAATATGAATTTGTGCTTAGATTATCAAATTTATGTTGCTCCTGGTTTTATGATTTTTGAATTGTTATGGTTCTCTTTTTGGTTGGCACTACGAGAGAACGGGGCAGCAGTACCGGTTCCAAACCCCCTGCAGTACCCTTTTTTTTTACCGGTATAGCGCAATCGATACTGGAGGTCAAGGCCTCTAGTACTGGTCCCTTAACCGGTACTGCTAGTCCCCAGAAAAACAGAATATATGGTGCGTGGGATTCAAACCTGGCACCTCGTGACTCCCACCTCAGCCTTCTAACCAACCCATCCACTCACGCGTTCTAATATTAAAAGAATATGCATTCCTTTGACATGTTCTGAAACAAGGCTTCAGTACAGGTTCGTGTTACGAACCTGTCGGCGACTGGGAGGCGAACCTCCGCAGGCCGATAAGCAAGGAAAGGGGGGTGCAAGGCTCGAAGGCGGCCCTGTCCCCTGGACCGAAGCTGAGGGAAAGGACGGTCGATGGTTTGAAGCGGTTAGACACGCCGGGCCCTGGGAGTGACGCGAGGTTTTTTATTCTGGTTCAGGCCTTCACTGTCGGATAACAGCCCTACGTCCAGTCTTCGTTTAATCCCGAGCTTAAACGAGTACAAAGAGGGTGAGACCGGGCTTTGGAAAGCCCGGCCTCGAGTACAATAAGTGCTCAAGGCACTGTGTGTATTCCTACAGTTATCTGTATGCGGAGAACTACCGCCGGGAACTAGAGCTCCTACGAGAGTGCGAGTGCTCCTATTCTACAGTGACTATCTTCGGCGACCTTTGGGACCCGAAGCGTATTCTGTCCGCGGCGCGGCGCAATCTGCCTTGGGTCCTGAGCCCCGAGTTTCGGAAGCCCGGGAGGAGTGAGTGGCCCGAGCTTTCAAGACGGGGAAGCTCGGGCGTAAGCTTGCCAAGCTGGGGCGTGAACTTGCCAAGCCCGAGCTTACTTCCTGTGGGGCCGAAGGTAAGTCAGTGGGCTGTATCTCCATAGGCCACGTACTTTCCCCAATAGAACCGGTACTGGAGGGGCTCCAGTTTGGGTTCGTGTTACGTAACACGAACCGGTACTGGAGAGCCCCCTTTCAATACCGGTTCGTAAAACAAACCCGTACTAATGAGTCCCATACTAGCTGGCGTGCCAGAGGGCTCTCCAGTACCGGTTCGGGTTATAAACCGGTACTAGAGGGAGCCACGAACCGATATTGCAGCTAAAAATTACGAACCGGTACTGCTCTAGTACTAGTTTAAATCTACCCCGTACTGTTCCATCGGTATTTTTGCGCGTTTCTGTAGTAGTATGGTTGTCTGACTTTAGGAAAAAGAATCATGATATGTTCAGTTTCCAGTATTAGAAGATTAAAATACTAACACAGTATATTTGGAATTCGTAGCAACACACAAGCATTTGACTAGTTCGTATAAAAGGTGCATAAGTACCTAGACTTTACTTTAGATACTTTGGATGAAGTCTTGGGTCCACGAAGATGATGGACTCCTTTGTTCCTCACAGAAGACCTTGAATCCTGCATGATGTGATGATTCTTGACAATCAAGGTACTTAGCTCGCAGTAGATTATTGATGATATGTTTGCACAGCATGCTCTCGATCTCCAATGCAGACATTGTCAATTTGTCATAGTTGTTCCATGTTAGTTGATCCGGTAAAACCCCATTACACTAAAGTAAATATGGATGATCGAGAACTCATTCCAGAAAAACAAAATCTAACAAATGGAAATACCGGATAATTACCTTTTCGTGAAGAATACCATAAGCTGCATGCACAGATTGTAGACAAACCCTTTTTCAGTACCGGTTCGTAAAATAAACCCGTACTAATGAGTCCCATACCAGCTGGCCTGCCAGAGGGCTCTCCGGTACCGGTTCGTGTTACAAACCGGTACTAAAGGGAGTCACGAACCGGTACTGCAGCTAAAAAATTACAAACCGGTATTGCTGCTCACTCTAGTACCGATTTAAATCTACCCCGTACTGTTCTGTCAATATTTTTACGTATTTCTGTAGTAGTGTGGTTGTCTGACTTTAGGAAAAAAATCATGATATGTTCAGTTTCCAGTATTAGAAGATTAAAATACTAACACAGTATATTTGGAATTCATAGCAACACACAAGCATTTGACTAGTTCGTATAAAAGGTGCATAAGTACCTAGACTTTACTTTAAATACTTTGGATGAAGTCTCTTGGGTCCACAAAGATGATGGACTTCTTTGTTCCTCACTGAAGACCTTGAATCCTGCATGATGTGATGATTCTTGACAATCAAGGTACTTAGCTCGCAGTAGATTATTGATGATATGTTTGCACAGCATGCTCTCGATCTTCCAATGCAGACATTGTCAATTTGTCATAGTTGTTCCAAGTTAGTTGATCCGGTAAAACCCCATTACACTAAAGTAAATATGGATGATCGAGAACTCATTCCAGAAAAACAAAATCTAACAAATGGAAATACAAGATAATTACCTTTTCGTGAAGAATACCATAAGCTGCATGCACAGAAGAGGCGTTTGATAAGGCGTTTGACACCGTAAGATGGGAATATTTGCTAGACAAGTTACAAGCTTGTTGGTTCCAAAAATTATATCTGCATGACTGCATGACACACTGTGGACTTAGGGCTTAGGATCCCCACACCAAAATCTAAGGATGAGAGCGTGCTAGCCGATTTGATCTTGCAATTGGCAAAAGAGATGTAATCAGATTTAGATAGACGATTAGATCTTAAAATAGTGTGAACCTGAAATACTTTTAGGACAACAAAAGGGAGTAATAGATTGAGAGGATAATAAAGTTATCGGCTTAGATCGGATCTAAACCAATATAGGTACTAAACCAATAAACCAAGCGAGAAGATACTAAACCGAGACAATACTCACCTACAGTTGTATCCTAAATGATCGAGAAGACAATGTGCAACAAGTCGATCGAAACCAATATACAGCAAAACTAGACTAAATACGACGAAAAATAAAGGTACAGGTAAAAAGTAGATTTGATTGATTGGTCTTGGACCTTCAACATGTCGCTATCGGCTACATATTTATATAGACTGACAACTCAACCGACTAGAACTCCAATTTGTATCTAACACGAATCCCGATACAATACTTGGCTAATTTATCCAAGACCCTACCTAATTTACTAGTAGGTTGATACAAGCTCTCCTTGTTTGTAGCCGATCCGGCCTGTATCACTTTCACTGAACCCGGCCTAATCCTTAGCCGATTCTAGAATTTTCTAACTAAATTGGCCTATGCCAGAATCTGGTATCAACACATGCCCTAAAATTACACAATATATCAGCTTTCACTTCATCCGCAAACATTTCTCCTATTCCTGTTGTACCCTTGATCTTCACCGTCCATCTTAATTTCTTAACCTTTGATCCTAGGGTTTTGCCTCCTTTTTGTCCTTCCAATTTTACCACGTGTGACGGTTAACCTCCCCAAGTTTACTTCCTATATATAGTGTGGTCAATCTCTGTCATTCACATGCCTCGTTGTTCTGTAATCGGCTACTGCACTTTGCCATCGGTCTTCCTATCCTCTTCTTCTTTGGTGATCGGCTTCTTCATCCTTGCTTCAACATGAGCCAGATACTCCTCCCGATCCAATTTTATAATGGGGGAAATCAGATCCTACTCCCATTATAAACTTGGATGTCCCAAGACTCCCCCTCAATGCCGTAGATGTTAGCATCAAGGGTGGAAAGGATAGTTTAATGGCATGACCGACCTCGTTCAACGGATGGAGAGATTGGTATATGAGGGTGTCGGCCAGTAAGATGTCTAAATTGGAAAGAATGGGCATAGCCGATTGTATATCCTTATCTTTAGCTGATCTTTTAGCCAATGAGTCAATGCTGGCGGCCGATAGGATCAACTCTATTGGACGCAATGGCCTTAGACTTGACGGTGAGCAACCATCGGTGCATACACTCCAAGGTACCTATCAACTGATATCTCAGAAATGTGAAGGATGGAACCTTATGTGGATGAGAACAACCTAGAGAAAGGCCCTATATCAGACAAAGAACATGTGGCTTTCCTAAACATATGGTTGGATTGTTATTTCTTCTGTGGGCAGCTTTAGGTCCAACACAAGTATTCCAAGGTTTGGCTAAGAGATTGTTAAGTGAAGGGAGAGCATCTCTAGCAAAGTTGCTTTTAGGACCGGCTTACCAAATGATACATATCATCCGATCTTGATTATACACTAGACTAGGAGGCCATTCTGTTGGAAACGTTGGAGGTTCAATGTGGTTCATCCAGTTGTGGCTATATGCCTAGTTTCATCAGCTTAGGGAAATCAATATTTCTCATAGTATTTAGTTCCTCCGAGCGGACGTTAAGGAAAACCAGCTGATGGAATACAGGAAAAGTATTTCCTTTGTAGAAGCCTTGTCCTTTAGTCAGGGAGACAAGAAGCTCAATGCATCAGCTTTTTCTTCATATTTTGCATTCTTTTATGGCCTTAAAGTCGATGACCTGCCAACCAGGGGATTCTTCTACTATGAGGGCACCAATGTTTTTGCGGTTCCTTCTTTCTTTAGGATATCAGATCAATTCTCTGAAGAATCGCAAGAATCTCTGTAACATTTTATTTCTCCATGCACCCTTATCATTGGCTTGAACACAAGAGCAAGGACATTCAATCCATCATATGAATTCTATCATCTGGCTATATACTCTAGGCAACTTCGCTTCCAGCAGTTGGTCCAAGACCTTGTTTTGAACCAAGATTGTGTAGCCTAGGATGCCATCAGCTACATGGACAGTAGATGTGATCATAGAACTAGCCGATGACTTTTTCTGCATAGTATTGCCACCTCTCTGTCTACATAATAAAACTTCTAGCAACTTTAGGAAGCTGTGGCAAAGAATATCGGAGGCAATATTTCCTGACAATCGGTCTGTAAAGTATTTCATGGGCCAATTCTACCCGGACTTGCCTAATTTGCTCAATGAAGCTCCTTTTGATGATGATCAACCAAAGGAGGATGAAACGAAGCTGATCCAACATCCAACCAATCGGCTCAACCTTGTTCAAGCCCATCTAACTCCTTCTCGAGCAGCAAATCAACTTCTAGTGACGATACAAATTCTTCGAGTAATATTAATAACCTCATTTAGTGATAGTTGATTATGACCCTTTTTTCTCACTTGTCATGTTTGCAGGCTAACAAGGCTAAGAAGGTGGCCTCCGTCGGAACCGTTGGCTACTCTTCAGCCAACCTTCACCCGAATGCTCCAACCCTTTCTGAGCTAGCGGTAAAGAAGGGTGCACCCAAACCCCCAAGCTGCAAGTGTAAGCCCCATCTACGTCGGCTTTTCCCTTTTTTTTAGTTCATCTAATAGCCGATGTTATTATTTGGTGCTTTAGACGTCTCGAAGGATGCTGCCTCCAAGAAGGGTGCACCCAAACCCCCAAGCTCCAAGAGGAGTAAAAAAAATCTAAAGAGAAAGAGCCAACCAATGTTGGCGACGAGGAGGAACATACTGCCGAATCTCAACCCCATGGATTGGCATTCCAGGAGGTAATCTACTTGTTGACTCTTGGCCAATTTTTATCTTCATGGATATTCAACTCATGCCCTTATTACATTCTATTCAGGACATCCTCGATATCACTGCTATCATTTCCCTATTGGCTTTAAAGCCGACACAGTCACCACTTGAGCCACTTCCCATCATGTAGGTGGCAATTACTTCTAACCAATATGATACAATTAATGTGAATTCAAACATATGCATGCTTTCTGTAGGCTCCCTTCAAGCCAATGAAGGGCACGTCGGACATGACTAACCTCCTAGACTTTGTTCTAGGAGATCTTGGCTGCTTGAGATTTGAACACTCGCAAAGAAGGGATGGCATCAACTAAGGAGAGAAAGGCCCAACGGGCAGCTCAAAAGGATGAAGAAGACTTATTAAAGAGCATAGTCACAAATGCCAATTCTCAACAAGCAACCTACGAAGAACTGTCCGAGGCAGCTTCCAAGGCCACGGAATCGGCTTGTCATGCATCGGCTGAAGTCACCTGCATGCCTAGAGACCAAGTTGTAGGCCGCAAAAGAAAAATTCTTAAGGTTGCGGCGACCCAAGCGAAAGCCGGTGCTGGCATCCAAGTGAAGAAAAAGAAAGTGTAAGACTGTATCATTGCTGAAAAGCAGCAGAAGTCTAAGATTGTTGATATCCTAGGGTCGGATAAGGAGGATGAAGAGATTATCTGGGAGGTGCAAAATATCTTGGCAACCACAATAACAACAATCTCCATGGTCATCATCCACCCTGATCACCAACGTCAAGACTATGAATGAATCTCATCGGCTTGCATGCCAAAATAGTACCTTTTTTCCGGTCTTCAAGCTAATGAAACATTAATTTGTCTCACCTTGCTAGCCCTACATTGTAGTTAAGGTTTGGATGCTTATGTAAAACATTATATCTTCATCGGCTTTGCTTTGCCAATTTTAATTTATTCTTTTTCTTTCGTTTGGAATGCCTCTTATTTTAATTCTCCGACCATCTTAACAACAACATGTTGAGATGGTCTTTTAAAGAGCTAGAGGTGATGAATTAATCATCAAACTTTGACCAATCATTTCTTAATCAAAATTTGAAAACATCCAATTATGCCCTAATCCAAATGCTAGGATAGTACCTTTTCACATACTTCCCATTGATAGCCTTAGGAAATACTTCCCCTTGTAGCATTTCCAAAATATACGAATTACCAGGAACTAGCCGATTCAGTCGATACGGTTCTTCCCATGTAGAAGACCATTTCTCGTAGCGATTTTCTTTTGAGCCAATGGGTAACACAATTTTCCAAACCAAATCAGCTTTCTCAAATGACTTAGGCACAACTTTCTTATTGTAATGTTTAGCCACTCCTGGTTTATTCTTTTCTATCTGCTCTAAGCCGATTTTTTAATAAGTCCTCTAGATTATCCAACATTGAATTTTTAAAATCATTGGCTAATAACTCATCTTCTTCGCTAATACGCAATGAGCTGATGTTCATCTCTACTGGTAACACTACTTTTTGGCCATATAGTAGTTGATAAGGAGACACCTTATTTGCTCCATGGCAAACAATCCGATAGACCCATGGAGACTCCATTAATGTAGTATGCCAAGCTCTCGGCTTCTCGTCTATCTTTCTTTTGTCAACTTGATCAGACCCTTATTAGACGACTTAGCCTAGCCACTGGCTTGAGCATAATAGGGCAATGAATTTAGCAACTTAATACTAAAGTCCTTTGCAAAATCTTGAAACTCCTTGGACATGAACACTGTACCCTGATCGGTTGTTATAGTCTCTGGAATTCCAAACCGATAGATGATGTGTTCTTTTACAAAGCTGATGGCTTCAACAGCTATGACCTTTTTTAATGGAATCGCCTCAACTCACTTGGTAAAGTAATCCGTGGCTGCCAAGATATATTTGTAGCCTGTGGATGACGCACGATAGATTTGGCCGATCATATCAATACCCCATCCTCTAAACGGCTATGGCTCGATTATCGGATTCATAGCAGATGCAGGAGCCAATTAGACATTTCCAAACTTTTGGCAATCATGGAAACCTTTGTAATACTTGAAGCAATCCTCCAGCATTGTCGGCCAAAAATAACTAGTCCTTCTAATGAACCACTTCATCTTATGAGCCGATTGATAAGTTCCACAGATCCCTTCATGCACATCCCCTATGACAACATTAGCTTCTTTTGGACTAAGGCACTTAAGAAATATTCCCTCTAAAGTTTGATTGTACAATACCCAATCGAGCAACACATACTTCATTGTTTTCCTTTTTAATTTCTTATCACGAGAGCTAGAAGTATCGACTAAGTAACTAATAATCTCTTGCCTCCAATTGACTTCATTTACTAAATTAATATTCACCTCCATCTTCTGTTCTATTGGCTTATAGCCAGATGCACTTTGAGCTAAAGCGCTGCCTTCAATGTTTTGCTCTCTAGGAACATGCTTAATCTCAAAAGACTTAAACGAGCCGATAATATCCAAGCATTTATTTGAAAACCGATTGAGTACCTCATCTCACAACACTTTCTAGCAGCTGTAATCCCATAAGCAAAGTCTGAACTCAACTTGGTTATTTGAATAAGCCGATTTTGCCTTAGATGCAAATTCAAAACGAAAACCCTTTGAGGATATTATCAACAAGTTGATCCTTATCCTTTACTACACACAAGATGCGACCACACGGGATGTAAACCCGATGATCACTAAACCACCACAACGAGCGTTACCAACCACGCTAAAGCACGATCGACCTGATCATGAAGATCTATTCCTACGAACAACTGAAGAACAAGTAAGAACAAAGGTAAAAGCAATCTGAATTACAAGTATAAATTAGGCACAAATGAGTAGGTAGGGTTTCCAAGATGAGTAAAACAGGCGGTCTAATTGTAACAGCCCAAAGCTAGCCTACATTTTGAAAAGTAATTTTTGTGAGAATATGTATGATGATGTGACATCGTACCATAAGATAAGTTTAGTGAAAATGCAGAATTTCTTAAAACTTTTGCACTGAACCTAGGACAAGACCCTTCGTCTAGAATGGGACTGTAATTATGTAGACTAAGGACCTGATCATGAGGGCAAGAAAACCTAGATAGTTACGACTGAATGAAAAACATAAAAATAAGAATAATTAAAGAAAGATTCATAACTACTAAAGAATTAAGGAAGGGTCTGTTATTCACCCTAACCACTCTACTAAATTCAGGTGCAAAGCCCTCACACTTATACAGGTGCATCTACATATATATATATATATACATATATATATATGTGTATATTTTTTTTGTTGTGTTTAAATTATATAGTTTGTCACATAAAATGACAACTTGCTAATGAGCTACCTATCCACATAATTAGGTAAAATGCATATTAAATTATCAAAAAATTGCTGATCAAGCCTTAGAATCACTAGGCTATTTTGATCTGGTTTTTGGACCAAATTTGGCCTGGTGGGACCCACCCAGCAGATGAACAACTAAGAACATGCCATATTGGCATTTCCACGAGCTGTTGGTGGGCAGTGGAGGATCATCCTCCTCTCTGCAAATCTTTGCTCCAAATCTCTGTGTGCGCGACGTTGGATAGCTTGGGGAATAGGCATTTGTCGCCTTGCGGCTGGCCGCACCCGCGTGAGCCGCTCCTTCAAGCCGGCGCGCCGCCGTTGCCCAATCCCGAGCCCTGCCGCTCTGCCATGTCCGGCCGACCGCATCGGGAAAATTTTGACCCGCCAATCGAGCTCTTGTGCACCTGTGCACGTTTACGTGCTGCCCAGTACTGCCTCTGCTATGGCACTCGAGTGCCCGGGCACTTCGCCGCCTAACAAGCCGCTCCGCGGGCCGCCGTCGCCAACCGGCCACGCTTGCTTCTCCAACACCCTACCGTGTCCGAGCTTCCCTTCCCGAGCGCCTGCTCACGCCTTCAATGCCGAGCCTTGCTGGGGAAGCTCCTATATAACCGGATTGCTCGATCACACACGCGCACCGTGAGCCCCCAAAACACCTTCGCGTCGCCAGGACTCTCCAGAGCCCAATAGCCCCGGTTCTCATGAGCTTTAGGTTCGCCTTAGCTCCCCGGTGCTCCCAGCCCAAGGAATCGAACGGGGAGGGGGCCTCGCTCGTTCCTTCCTCCGCCACGCCGGATCCGATGTGACTCGTAGAGTGGACCGGACGGGTGTGCAGTGAGGCACACAGCGGGAAGTCGCTGACCAAATGCCTGCGGGGTTTGGTTCCTATCACCACAACGCGTGGCCATCGCGTGGTAGTGCAAGTATTGGGGATTCAGGGATTGTACGACCTGCGGGCGTACCCTGTCTGCTGCCATGCTTGAGGTGAAGACAGTATCATGTCGTCATCCGTGGGATGATCTAGGTCTTACGTGTCAGGGAGCCGTGACTCTAGTGCGGGCGTGGCACCCGGCTAGGGAAGAACGGGCACTTCACCGGGCGTAAGATCCTGGCAGGTGCGCCACACCGGAATGAGATGGCGGTGTGTGCGAGATCTAAGGACGGTGTGGAATGTGGATTGTGATTGGTGGAATGTGGATTGTGACAAACTACAACAATGAAAATAATGATTAGCAGAACTTTGGGTTAAAAGTGCTAAGTCATAGGTTTTGATTTAGAAAACTTGCTATCTGCAAACAAATAAACCCCAACCTTTCCTTTGGAACCCCTATCACTAAATTGCATCAGGTTGGGTGTTAGCTCGCCAGTGTTTGGATGACACTGACCTCGCATTCATATTCTCTTTTAGATGGAGAATATGAGCAGGATCAGTACGCCTGCCATGAAGATGAAGGACAGGATTTCGCTGATGACCAGGGCGAGGCTTAGGGCGTCTTTCCAGTCGAGTGCTTAGGCATAGCCGGCACGAGACTCTTTTGCATTTTTTGGGTCTCCGCACTCTGATATTTGGACTTTCTGACTATTTGGGCCAATGTGCCGTTTGTAATACTTAATAGCCCCTGGGGCTTAATACAGGTATTTGTGTAATATATAAGACTTCCGCTTGTATGAAATGATTCCGGCTATGTGAAAGGTGTGCACTAGTGTACTGATCCAGGGACTAGTGCAGATCGTGTGGTGGGCAAAGGACAGGCCCCACAGAGCTGGTATCAGAGCATACGACTGTAGGAGCCCTAGACCTTGGCCGATAGCCTAAGATTATTTTAAGCTAAAAAGGGAGATTTCCTTACTAATAAACTTCACTTCTTTTAAAAAGAGTGCTATAATCTGTCCTTCTACTAGTTCTTGTATTAAAAAGGTGCTAACTCTTTAATTTGTAAAACTATTTTGTAGATGGAGATTCCACATGCCGGATTCTTCGACCAGCTGCCCACTTTTGGGTACTGTCTGGACCCCGAGGAGAAACGCTGAGTCTTGCAGAGCTTCTGAGACTACTTGGGGTTTGAGGAGCCCCCACCTACTTTTGGAGGCTTGTACGGACTTTACCCCGCCTCGCTTACGAGGTCGAGGTTAGGGTCTACTACTTGCCTGACGTCGTGGCGCACCGATACCGGACGGTGGTGCCCCGAGACCAGCTGGATTTTGCCATCACGATGTCGCTATGATGGCAATCCAGAGCTTCAGAGGAGTACCCTCGACCTTGTTGGGGACCTTTGCGTCTCTGCTGGGCGCCCCTCCACTGCTTCCCGGCCTAGGAGGGGCCGAGCACGAGGAGCAGGACCCAGCTTCTCGCCTTGTCCGTCAAGACTGCATGAGCTGGACACGCTTCCATGCATGAGCTCTGGAGGAGATCCAGATCCTCCGCACTTCTCTACGGGAGTCGGATACCCGCGCCCGTAGCTCCTACCGCCAGGCCTACCACCTCTCCTGCCACCTCCAGGTCTGCAGACGGGAGAGGGATGAGGCCCTTGCTGTGCTGGATCTGCTGGATCCTGCTCACCACCCTCGAGCTGGGATGGACCATCCCGCTCCACTCCCAGGACCGCCTCCACCAGCACCACCGCACCCCCGTAGGGCACGCTCCCGCATTACCCCGCGGAAGAGGTGTTTACCCCCTAGGGCCTTGGTGGGGATTCCCCACCACGACCCTCCACTGGAGGTTCCTTAGCCTCTAGCACCCTCCACCAGCTCTTCTGACGCCGCTCCTTCGGCGTTGACCCTGGAGGACTACCTCTACGCTCCGGGGAGATACCCTGCAGGCCGTCCGCCGTACACCTACTCTCGTCGTGCTTGTTAGGGCGTAGCAGCAGGATGTACTACTTTTGTTGTCTAGCTCCCTAGTAGAAGCTAGAGGTAGTAGCTGTAAATGTAGCTCAGGAGTAGACTACACACAGCCTAGTCAGTATTCTGTAGCTTTTGCCACGCCGTAGTAGATGATCGGCGTGAACTGTTTGTACTATTTAGTCCTCTTGAACTATGTATGGATTTGCTTTTCCGCGCTTACGATTGCATTCGGATCTTTTCACCTTTTTCTGGATATCATGCATGCATATTAGGCGTTGAGTTTGAATTAGTAGAGATTATGCAGATGGCTCGTGGGCGTGCTGCCGCAAGAGGCCGAGGTGCCGGCGCTGCTAACAACCGGGGCCGTGGTCGAGGCCGCGGCAACTTACCCCCGCCACCTGCTGGGAATCCTACCACAGCACAAGTTATGGCGTATCAGGCCCAGATGCTTGGAGCGATACTAGAAAGCCAACAAGTTGCGCAGCAGGCCGCTCAGCATTGCCAAGGATCTAAATTGGCGGATTTTATGAGAACCAAGCCCCCGACCTTCACCTATGCCACCGAACCCACAGATGCTGAGGATTGGTTGAGGACCGTTGTCCGCAAGCTGAACCTTATCCGATGCCCGGATGAAGACAGGGTGTTATTTGCCACCCAGTTGCTCGAAGGACCCGCCGAAGTGTGGTGGGAAAACTATCTTGCTACCCGTCCTGATGAGGTAGAAGATGAAGATGAGGAAGAAGCGGAGGCTGATAACAATGGAGAACCAGGTCAGGATGCTGCCAATCTTGAGGAGGGAGGTGATGAGAATGCAATTGGGGATCAACAGGAAGTACCAAACCTACAAGCTGCTACCCAGAATATACCATGGGCTAAATTTGAAAGAGTGTTTCGGGAAAATCACATTCCTCGAGGAGTGCTTAGAATGAAGAAACAAGAGTTCCGCAATCTGCGGCAAGGAAACATGACGGTCAACGAGTATTTGACCAAGTTTAACCTGCTCGCTCGATATGCTCAGCAAGACATAGCAGATGATGAGGAAAAAATCGACAAGTTTTTAGAAGGAATGGCTCCCGCCTACCGCTCTAAGCTCATCCTTCTCGATCTCACAAATTTTCATCAACTGGTGAACAAGGCTCACATTTTGGAAAAGGAGCTAAAAGGAGAAGAAGCTAGCCGCAAGCGTAAGATGGAGGCACGAGCTGCGCAGGGATCCAGCCGTCCTGGACCCTACCGCCCCACCTATCAGTCAAGGCCACCGCCACCGCGCACTCAAGACTATCCAACATGTACCTACCAAGCTGGTGGTAGCCAACCCACTCCTCCTCCTGCAAGAAGGCCTACAACCCAGCCCGCTGGTGCCCCGCGACCCGGGTGGACTGCGAATGATAAAGCTGCTGGAACCTGCTTCAAGTGCCATCAGCCGGGGCACTATGCCAATGAGTGCCCAACCTGGAAGACTCAGCAGCCACGCTTTGATATCGCCCCACCCCGTGGCCAGCCCCCAGCTGGGCGTGGAAGAGGAACTGCCCCGGTCAAATCTACCCCGCCAACTTATGGAAGAGGACGCCTCAACCAAATCTCCACCGAAAATGCAGAGGAGGCTCCTGGAGTACTTATGGGTACGTTCGGAATCCATCGCCACCCTGCTCAAGTACTTTTTGATTCCGGAGCATCTCATTCGTTTATATCTAAGAGTTTTGTGGATAAGCTTGAACTGCAAACTTTTCCTTTGGATAAACCCCTAATTATAAAGTCTCCTGGTGGAAGTCTAAAAGCCAGCAGGGCTTGTAAGGGAATAGATATTTCTCAGGAGAGGATCAGCTTCCAGTTCGACCTAATGGTCCTTCCCAATATGGGAATAGATGTGATCATTGGTATGGACTGGCTGACCTTCTATAAAGGGGTGTTAGATTGTGAGAGGAGAGAAGTAAAACTGGTTAAGCCCCCTGGTTACGAGAGGGTTTGGAAAGTTGATACCCCTTTCAGATGGGGAAGAGCCATCTGGTTCTTGGAGGAAGATAATCCTACGAAGGTACCAGTGGTCAAGGAATATCTAGATGTATTCCCGGAGGATCTGCCAGGGCTGCCACCTGACAGGGAAATGGAATTCACCATTGAGCTGGCACCAGGCACGGCACCCATCTACAAAACATACTTCAAGATGAATCTTGTAGAGCTGGCAGAACTCAAGAAACAGTTGGAAGAACTGATGCAAAAAGGATTGATCCGCCCCAGTTCGTCATCATGGGGATCACCAGCCATGTTTGTAGATAAGAAGGATGGTAGTCGAAGGTTGGTAGTGGATTATCGAGCCCTCAATGCAGTTACTATCAAAAACAAATATCCTTTGCCTCGAATTGATGACTGTTTGATCAACCGTGGAGCCAAAAGGTTTTCAAAGATTGATCTTCGATCGGGATATCATCAAGTCAAGGTCGAAGGAAGATATACCCAAACGCCTTCACCACAAGATATGGGTCAGTATGAATTCTTGGTTATGTCCTTTGGACTTACCAACGCCCGACCCATTTCATGAATATGATGAATATGATCCTAATGGAATACTTGGACCGGTTAAATCGTAGTGTTTATCGACGACATCTGGTATATTCCAAAGATGACGAGAACATAAGAAGCATCTAAGATTGGTCCTCGACAAGCCGAGAACACCGACTTTACGCCAAATTCAGCAAGTGCGAATTTTGGCTAGATGATATTAGCTTCCTCGGGCATATCATCTCTGCTGAGGGAATCAAGGTCGACCCTTCCAAGGTAGCGACAGTTATGGACTGGAAATCCCCTACCACCGTAAAGGAAGTAAGAAGTTTCCTAGGGTTGGCAGGGTACTACAGAAGGTTCATTGAAGGCTTCTCTAGAATAGCCAAACCCATGACCCAGCTATTAAAAAAGAAGCAGAAATTCGATTGGACAAGGGCTTGTGAGGACTGCTTTCAAGAGCTAAAAATCAAATTGACTACCGCTCCTGTGTTGGTAACACCCAACACCGACAAAAAGTTTGAAGTATATTGCGATGCCTCAAAGCAAGGATTGGGCTGTGTACTCATGCAAGAAAGAAGGGTAGTCGCTTATGCCTCTCGGCAACTCAGAAGGCATGAGGAGAATTATCCAACTCATGATCCGAGTCGGGTGCGCAGCTTATTCATGCTCTAATGATTTGGAGACATTATCTGATGGGTAAGCAGTGTGATGTCTATACCGACCATAAGAGCTTGAAATACATGTTTACCCAAGCCAATCTAAATATGCGTCAGAGAAGGTGGTTGGAACTGATCAAGGACTACAACTTGAATGTCCTATATCACCCAGGCAAGGCCAATGTGGTGGCCGATGCCCTCAAATAAAGCAGCAGTGTAATCAAGTGACTCCTCAATGATACTACTACGTATGAACGTAACCTGTGGTCCCGAAATTCCTGAACAGATCATAAAAGATATGGACGCATTAAGCTTGAGTTTGGTAGAGGCCGGGTACTTAGCCACCCTGGAGGTTCAACCAGATTTGTTCAACCAAATCAAGGAACTACAAAAGAGTCACTCTAGCGCCCATAAAATAAGAGACCAAATAAAAGGGAATTATGGATGTAAGGTTATGGAGGATGAACAGGGAATCCTACGGATGGGACAAAGGATTTTTGTTCCCCATGACCAAGAGTTGAAAAATCGCATCTTAAAGGAGTCCCATGAATCCCCTTTCTCCCTTCACCCCGGGTGCACCAAAATGTATCAGGATCTAAAAGCCCAATTTTGGTGGCCCCGATTAAAGCGAGATGTGGCCGAGTATGTGGCCAAATGCCATACCTGTCAATTGGTTAAAGCCGAGCATCAACGCCCAGCAGGACTGCTGCAACCCCTAAAGATACCCGAGTGGAAATGGGAAGAAGTAACAATGGACTTCATCTTAGGGCTTCCCCGCACAAAGACTGGGTGTGACTCCATTTGGGTCATAGTGGACAGGTTAACTAAGGTGGCCCACTTTATTCCGGTCAAGACGACTTACAAGGGAGATAAGTTAGCTGAACTCTATATGGCAAGGATAGTCACTCTCCATAGAGTTCCTAAAAGAATAATCTCGGATCGTGGATCCCAATTCACTTCCAAATTTTGGGAAAAGCTACATAGTGCCCTTGGAACCAGTCTGTCTTTCAGTACAGCCTACCATCCTCAAACAGATGGACAGACCGAGCGAGTCAACCAAGTCCTAGAAGATATGCTGAGAACATGCATTTTAGAGTTCTCCACAGATTGGGAGAAATGGTTACCATATGCTGAATTCACCTACAACAACAGCTATCAAACCAGTTTAAGGATGTCCCCCTTTGAGGCCTTGTATGGACGTCGCTGTAGGACACCCCTGTTTTGGTCAGAAGTTGGAGAACGACAAGTGTTTGGAAAGGAATCAATACAAGAAGCCGAAAGGATGGTAAAAATCATTCGAGAACGATTGTTAGCTGCTCAATCCCGACAGAAAAGCTACGCGGATCATCGCCGTCGTGAACTCTCCTTCTCCATAGGGGATTCAGTATACCTTAAGGTGTCACCATTCAAGGGAATTCAAAGATTCCAACAAAAGGGAAAGTTAGCCCCCCGATATATCGGACCTTACCAAATCGTTGCCAAGAAAGGCCAGGTGGCCTACGAGTTGGAATTGCCTGCCGAGCTTGGAGACGTGCACAAGGTGTTCCATGTTTCGCAACTTAAGAAATGTCTGAGGAAACCTGAAGAAGAACACCTCTCCCAACCACCAGCGCCACTAAATAAAAACCTCACTTATCGACCTCATCCAGTTCAAATAGTCGACTTCTCCGACAAGCAACTAAGAGGCAAGACCGTTAAGATATGTAAAGTCCAATGGGATGATGTGGCAGGAAGTCAGTTCTCTTGGGAACCCGAAGACAAGCTTCGAAAGGAGTACCCTTACCTAGTTGAGACTTAAGCTACCAATCTCGAGGGCGAGATTTGTTTTTAGGGGGGGACGATTTGTAACAGCCCAAAGCTAGCCTACATTTTGAAAAGTAATTTTTGTGAGAATATGTATGATGATGTGACATCGTACCATAAGATAAGTTTAGTGAAAATGCAGAATTTCTTAAAACTTTTGCACTGAACCTAGGACAAGACCCTTCGTCTAGAATGGGACTGTAATTATGTAGACTAAGGACCTGATCATGAGGGCAAGAAAACTTAGATAGTTACGACTAAATGAAAAACATAAATATAAGAATAATTAAAGAAAGATTCATAATTACTAAAGAATTAAGGAAGGGTCTGTTATTCACCCTAACCACTCTACTAAATTCATGTGCAAAGCCCTCACACTTATACAGGTGCATCTACATATATATATATATGTATATTTTTTTTTGTTGTGTTTAAATTATATAGTTTGTCACATAAAATGACAACTTGCTAATGAGCTACCTATCCACATAATTAGGTAAAATGCATATTAAATTATCAAAAAATTGCTGATCAAGCCTTAGAACCACTAGGCTATTTTGATCTGGTTTTTGGACCAAATTTGGCTGTGGGACCCACCCAGCAGATGAACAACTAAGAACATGCCATATTGGCATTTCCACGAGTGTTGGTGGGCGGTGGAGGATCATCCTCCTCTCGCAAATCTTTGCTCCAAATCTCTGTGCGCGACGTTGGATAGCTTGGGAATAGGCATTTGTCGCCTTGCGGTGGGGCTGCACCGCGAGCCGCTCCTTCAAGCCGCGCGCCGCCGTTGCCCAATCCGTGCCTGCCGCTCGCCATGTCCGCCGACCGCGCGGGAAGATTTTGACCCGCTAATCGAGCTCTTGTGCACTGCACGCGTTCGTCTACCATCTGCCTCTGCTATGGCACTCGAGTGCCCGGGCACTTCGCCGCCTGACAAGCCGCTCCGTGGGCCACCGTCGCCAACCGGCCACGCTTGCTTCTCCAACACCCTACCGTGTCCGAGCTTCCCTTCCCGAGCGCCTGCTCACGCCTTCAATGCGGAGCCTTGCTGGGGAAGCTCCTATATAACCGGATTGCTCGATCACACACGCGCACCGTGAGCCCCCAAAACACCTTCGCGTCGCCAGGACTCTCCAGAGCCCGATAGCCCCGGTTCTCGTGAGCTTTAGGTTCGCCTTAGCTCCCCGGTGCTCCCAGCCCAAGGAATCGAACGGGGAGGGGCCCTCGCTCGCCGGAGCTCGTTCCTTCCTCCGCCACGCCATTAAGCTCTTCTCGGCGATTCCGCCCTATTGAGTGAGTCCTTTTTCAATTCTTCGCGCCATTAGCCTATGTGTAACCTTGTTAACCTTTCGCCCAATTTAATTTCACGAAGGATTCATCGAAGGCGTGGGGCACCGTCTCCCCTGTTTTTTCTCCTTTCGGCTCCACCGACGTCAGCTCATCGCAGCGCTTCCTCGACTCAATCCTCCGCTCGGTAAGCCCCCCAGTAGACCCTAGACACTCCTTAGCAAAAAGCCTCAAGCATTGGTGAGCCATGTTGCGTAGATAGGCCCGAACCGTAGCGCTCTTCCGCCATAACTTGGATAGTGGCTACTCGATTGTGTTCCATAGAGGTTCTTCCTTAGACATGTTAGGGCTTGGGCCGCTCTTTTATTTTCCGCAAGAATCACCGTAAATGGTGGCCTCAGGCTCCCGTTAATCGTCGCTGGATGCCTCGCCGGAGTTCCGCCGGAGTTGGAGAAGACCCCGAGTGTCTTGTTTGTCCGGGGGGTTGGGTCATCGACACCCCGGCCCTAGACGGAGGCGACAAGTGGGCCTGGCCCCACTTGTCAAGATTAGTGAGGCGCATTTCGAAACCAGCGTTCGACGTGGGCGGTCGTCTTTGGGTCGGCCGGCCCGATCTGCGTGCTCGTAGGATTTCTCGCGATTTACTGATTAAAACAAATAAGGAAATTAATA
Organism: Olyra latifolia; assembly: GCA_036346145.1. Taxonomy (NCBI): domain Eukaryota; kingdom Viridiplantae; phylum Streptophyta; class Magnoliopsida; order Poales; family Poaceae; genus Olyra; species Olyra latifolia. The sequence goes on from CM070526.1 coordinate 43,949,276, forward strand.
GGAGATGATTAATATATCTAGAACCCGTCCAAAAATCCTAGAAAAATCATGATAAATATTAGATTACCTGGTGGATTTATTAAAAATAACAGAAGGAAATTATATCATATAAATTTGCCCCTGTTTAATACTTAATCCTATTCTAGGATTTTCCTTTAGGGAAATAAACCCGAAAATTGGATAGGGGTTAAATAAAATAGGAAATGACCTTAGAAAAATCTGGGAATTTATGGAGTTACCATTTATGACAGAACACATGTAGTAGAATTTTATTTGGACAATTAATTCCCTTTTTGCCTTTAGATGGAAAATATTTCATCTCATATCAATATTTAAAAAAGGGGATTTCAAGTAATAAAATTGTCAAATAAAGCTCTTAAATTCATAAGAATATTCCAGGAGGACCTAAATGTAATTTAGGGAATTAAAACAATTATTAAAAGATTTTAGAACAATCTATTAACCTCCAAGAAATTGTTTAGCCCCGTTTACCATTCTCCTATATACTAATATCGCAATAATACTTAATTTATTGCATATATTAAATGATTGTAGTTAAATTCTCAAATTTCCTACAGGAATGTTATTGAACCCTAGTGCCTTGTAATTGGACTCCATAGAATTTACTTAGCGAATTTTACTAAGAATAAAACCGAGTACTTAGTTACCCTACGTATATAAATAATCATGTGTTTTAACCAACACCACACACCAATCCGAAAATAAGAAGTATTCTTCCGGGAGTTAATGAAGGAAATTCTTCAAACAAAATTATTTTTGCTAAAATATCTTTATGTGTTTAAACTATGGGTACATTATTTAGGGTAGCCTTTCGCATTATTGCATGTCATTCTCATTTCGCCCTGCCCCGTTATTTTTCTGAAAAAAATACTAAGCAAAAGAAGGATCATGGAACTTTCTCGATATTTTGGATAGAGATTTACACCAGTCGTCGATCGCTAAACTTAGCAAGAGCATTTCATTTCATACATCATACTTTTATCGCATTCTGGTGTTTTATTTATGGTCTTTCGAACTCATTCCGTTAATAGACGTCGAGGAGCCCGAGGGATCTTCTGAAGAACAACAAGAAGACCCCTACTACTCTCAGGACCAAGGCGAGTTAACATTCACCCTTAAGGGATTGCTCTTACTAGGGAGAATCTTGATTTTCCCTAGTGCGAGTTAATACCTACCCTTAATAATGTTGCTTTTACTAGGGAGAGGATGCGCTTTCCCTAGTGCGAGTTAACATCTTAAACCATAATTGTGTTTGCTTTTATTAGGGAGAGTTAGCTTTCCCTAGTGCGAGTTAACACTTTAATGGATCATATTGATTCCCAGTTTTATAAAATATTTCATTTACAGTATTAAACTGCATGCTTTTTAAGTAAATATACCTGTTTGTTTAATCATGATATATCATGCCTTGTTATCATTTGTAATTGTTTTATCTTGATGATATTGCCTTGATAATATTCATCTGTCCGTTGACTTTATGAATGATTGTCTTGATAATCACCCTTGATAGCCAGATAGGTTAAATAAAACAATTTTAGACTCTTAAGTCTTAGTTAAAATTTGCTTAGACATTGCTCAGGTCCAATTAATAATTTTAGGCTTAAATTGGGCTCGGAACGGTGAACCGACATTCACCGGACATGATAATATAATGAACCTGGAACTGGAAATTGGGTCTGGCATGCCAGTGTGTGTGTTTTGTGGTTGTGGTTGGGAAAGCGGACGGGGTCCAACTTGTGGTTAAGGTGGAAGTAGCATGGCTACTGGTGTGATGTGAAGAGGGCTATCGTTCACAGACGCGGTGCTGGGAGGAGCGCGGGGCAACACACGTAGCTGCCAATCGCTGCCACCAAGGGTGGTTCCGCCACATCGTGTGCAGGGCACACGGAGGAACGATAGCAGAAGAAGGAAGTGAATGTGAATGTGTGTGGATTGCCGGATCCGATGTGACTCGCAGAGTGGACCGGACGGGTATGCAGTGAGGCACACAGCGGGAAGTCGCTGACCAAATGCCTGCGGGGTTTGGTTCCTATCACCACAACGCGTGGCCATCGCGCGGTAGTGCAAGTATTGGGGATTCTGGGATTGTACGACCTGCGGGCGTACCCTGTCTGCTGCCATGCTTGAGGTGAAGACAGTATCATGTCGTCATCCGTGGGATGATCTAGGTCTTACGTGTCAGGGAGCCGTGACTCTAGTGCGGGCGTGGCACCCCGGCTAGGGAAGAACGGGCACTTCGCTGGCGTAAGATCCACAACGGGTGCGCCATACCCGGAATGAGATGGCAGGTGTGTGCAGTAGATCTAAGGACTGGTGTGGAATGTGGATTGTGATTGGTGGAATGTGGATTGTGACAAACTACAACAATGAAAATAATGACTAGCAGAACTTTGGGTTAAAAGTGCTAAGTCATAGGTTTTGATTTAGAAAACTTGCTATCTGCAAACAAATAAACCCCAACCTTTCCTTTGGAACCCCTATCACTAAATTGCATCAGGTTGGGTGTTAGCTCGCCAGTGTTTGGATAACACTGACCTCGCATTCATATTCTCTTTTAGATGGAGAATATGAGCAGGATCGACGCTTTGCCATGAAGATGAAGGACAGGATTTCGCTGATGACCAGGGCGAGGCTTAGGGTGTCTTTCCAGTCGAGTGCTTAGGCATAGCCGGCACGAGACTCTTTTGCATTTTTTGGGTCTCCGCACTCTGATCTTTGGACTTTCTCACTATTTGGGCCAATGTGCCGTTTGTAATACTTAATAGCCCCTGGGGCTTAATACAGGTATTTGTGTAATATATAAGACTTCCGCTTGTATGAAATGATTCCGGCTATGTGAAAGGTGTGCACTAGTGTACTGATCCAGGGACTAGTGCAGATCGTGTGGTGGGCAAAGGACAGGCCCCACACTAATCAACACACGTGATTATAAGAAAAAGTAGCTTCATAAGAAAAAGTAGCAATGGCAAACTTCAATCTAACAAAACCTAAGGTTGAAGAAGGGGGTGGTGGCCATATATAGAGGTATGATGGCTAGAGGGGGCGTGCTGGCCATAGAGGCATGCACCCCCATGCAACCCTAGGGTTACTTGGGCCTTGGGCCTAAAATAGAGGTGTCGCAGCACCTGACAGATTTAGCCCACTATAGTATTTTGGCCATTTTGGGCGATCCAGAAGGAGCTTTGAGGTGGTACTAGATACGTTGGAAGCTTATCTCCTAAGCTTTCCAGAGAATGCTCATTTGCATCAATCAGAAATCGTATGCGGCCTGGGCATCCGTTTGAAGTCAAATTGGTCACAAACGACTAAACCGGGCCTTCCTGAGAGTTGGGCTTGCACTTGGGCTTGATTAGCCATGGTGGAGGTTCTTGGATCTTGGTTGTGGCTTACTAGACCTCCCACAATGATGGCTCAAACAACTTGGCCAAAGGATTCAAGCCCACATGATGTTTCTCTTTAGTATATCGACACGGTTGTTCAGCATGTCAACACAGCATCGATGTCGGCTAGGTTGGAGTTGAAGGAGCGAGAGGTGTTGTGTGCACGTCAGTGTTGGTGATGTCCTCATAGGTTGTGGACGTAGTCAACGTAGTAGGAGCCATGTTTGTATCCATGCATGTGATGTCCTAATCATTCTCCCCTTCTTGATTTTGAGTCGTCCTCAACTCCACCACTCTCTCCTGCAAAATGTTAGTGGCTGAAAGGGGCAATGAAATTTGCACATCGTTTATGGTCAAATCTGAAGAACTAGAATTATTCTTCTCCTTTTCACTTGAAACAGATTGAGTAGCTAATAAAACAACACCCTTCGATCTCATTTTAGATTTCTTACGACTAGTTTCTTTCTTCTTATGTGGGTTTGATTCTTTAGCCACAATCTGATTCTCAATTTTATCACATTCCCTCTTGTCTCCTTTAGCTTTTCTACATCATATTTCAATAATTCAGTAGGGGACATTGGATGCAACACAATTTTGCCCTTAAACAATAATGCATATTGATTAGTTCTACCATGATGGATAACATCTCTAGCGTACAACTAAGGTCTACCTAATAAAAGTGAGCATACTTCCATAGGTACAACATCACAATCAGCATAATCATGGTACGAACCAAGAGAAAAATGTACTCGCATAGTTTTTGTTACCTTCAGCTTATCACATGAGTTGAACCATTCAATCGAGCACGGATGTGGATGTGAATTAGTGGTCAAGCCAAGCTTCTTGACCATGTTGGTGCTTGCTAGGTTGTTGTGACTTCCACCATCGGTGATAATTTGTACCAAGCGTTCTTGCACAGCAAACTTAGATTATATCATGTTGTAGCGTTGAGTTTGATTGGCACGCTCCGATTGTGCACTAAGTACACAATGAGATATCAGGCTCATGTACTTATTTGACATTGCAGCATTCAAGTGCTCTCCATCTTGATCATCCTTGACTACATGGTTAGTCGCAACACCCTTCTTATGTTGTGCAGGGTGCACATCTTTCTATTGTGCTTTGTTATTCTTAGTCGAAGAGACAGTCCCATGCTCGACCTTCTTCCTGTTCACCACTTCAATGTTCTCCAACTTCTGCGAATGGTTAGTGACAGAAGGAGACACAACAACAGGAGTCCTAGCATCAAATATGGGTAATCCTTTTTCAATATGATTTTCAGCATTAGAAGCAAGTTTAAACAAATGAGAGATACAAATTGTATTCTTTGTAATCCAAAATGTCTTGAATTCACGGTTCAGAATACCCATAAATCTAGCAATAGCAGCCTCCACATCTTCCTCCATCTCCGCATACCTATCTGCAATTCTTGATAATAGTCTTCTGCATTTTTACTACCTTGTCTCAATTGCTGCAATTTATGTAACAAATCACGCGCATAATATGAAGGAACAAATCTAGCTCGCATGATTCTTTTCAAAGCATCCCAAGTTTGTGGTCTAGCATTTGTATTTTTATGACAATATTCACTCCACCAAATAGAAGCAAAATCAGTAAACTCACTAGTAGCAGCCCTAACCCTCTTATTTTCAGGATATTCATGGGAAACAAATTTTTGATCTACCGCTAATTTCCTTGTGAGATATGCATCAGGATTATAGACACCATTAAAAGGGGGTATAGTGAATTTAATCTTACCAAGAGAATCATCATTGCCACGTACCTCATGGCGTGATCATAAGGGATCCATAGTTTGGCGATTGCATCAAAGTTGACGTGGAGCAGGATCATCCTCATAGTGTTGATCATCTCTCTTTTGATGTTGACCTGCCATGGTTAGTAGCAAAGAAGGAACACAAATATGTAATTCCCTATGAACTACTAGGATGTGGAGCTTGCAAGTCACTCACACTCAGACCTTTACCTTGCTTTTACAAGTTCTTATCACACAAGCAATAGGTGCGACCGGCGGCTGGTTTGTGATAACCTAAGCTCACGTGGTGGCAAAGCGATATTAAGGTTCGTCCCTATGTGGTTAGTAGAGTAGTGGAGGTTGGATAGGCAAATATGTAGCAAAGGAGTAGCAATTGTTCAATATTAGTAATGCAAAATTGAAAATTAGCCCAAAGTATAAGTGCTAGACCGGCCTAGACCTAGAATAGTGTTGAGCAAATGGAATAACCCAAGGGCTAGGATCCCAAAGATGCAGCACCAAAGATAAAAAAACCTCTCTTTAATCCTCCTTCGCTCACTAATTTTGTTTTGTTTTCCTTTTCTTTTACACAGCGTGGCTTTTTTCTGTTGCTCTAGCATCTTTTCCACTTCTCTTTTCTTTTTTTATATTTTCTTAACTCAAATTGAGCACAAACACACCACAATGACTGCTTACAGATGTTTACACAAGGTTGCCAAAGGAAAAACCAAAACTTGATATCGAACCGGTGAAGCAAACAGACCCTTGATTTACAGGCCGATACAGCCCAAAATAAGCCGGATTTGGAGATTCAAACTTTGACAACGTCAAAGTCCAATCTTATGGGAAATTTCATGATCTTTCCAACGAATACAAGAACGTCAAAATCCGACTCCGTTTGCAAAAGTTATGCTCGAATTACAGAAGGGATCATAAATTGCACGCGATTTGGAATTGGGCTCGGTTTTGGAGTGGGCCTTTGGGCCAAGGGGGGGATGTGGGTCTCGTCCAGGAGGTGTTGGGGACGTGATGGGAGGGCTTGAAAAACCAATTTACTATTTTTGTGGGATTTTTTTTTACAAGAACACAAACCCTAAGCGGCAATGCAAACTCGAGACTACAACTAGAATCTAGACGTGGACAGCAGCAACAACGACCATGGGCAAAAATTCCATAATGCAAAACAGTAAGGAACAATGCAAAGGTTCAAAGGGCTCGGGTAGTAGATGCAAATATTTTTGTATGGTAATTTTCTTAACTCTAGGTATGAAATCAATCTAATAAACTAAAATAGATGAATCTCACGAGTTAACCGATGCTCTAATACCAAATGATGGGGGGGCACATGGGAGTCCGATCTTCTGGTGAGTGGGATAACTACGGTTTGATGACACGGCGACCTTGACGATCCGGCTACCAGGTTTGATGTCATGGAGACCTTGACGATACGGCTACCAACCGCAAAGGATGTAAACCCGACGATCGCTAAACCACCACAATTAGAGTTATCAACCACGCCAAAGCACGATCGGTCTGATCACGAAGATTTGTTCCTACGAGTAACCGAAGAACAAGTAAGAACAAAGGTAAAAACAATTTGAATTGTAAGTATAAATTAGGCACAAACGAGTAGGTGTGGTTTCAAAGACGAGTAAAACAGGCGGTCTAATTGATACGCGCGATTACAAGAAAAGTAGTAATGACTAACTTCAATCTAACAGCACCCGAGGATGAAGAGGGGGATGGTGGCCATATATAGGTATGACTGCTAGAGGGGGCGTGATGGCCATAGAAGCATGCCCCCCCCCACACGCAACCCTAGGGTTATATGGGCCTTGGGCCCAAAATAGAGGTGATGCAGTAACCGACAGATTTGGCTTGCTATAATATTTTGGTGATTCCGAGCGATCTAGAAGGATGTAAACTCGACGATCACTAAACCACCACAACGAGCGTTACCAACCACGCCAAAGCACGATCGTCCTGATCATGAAGATCTATTCCTACGAACAACTGAAGAACAAGTAAGAACAAAGGTAAAAGCAATCTGAATTACAAGTATAAATTAGGCACAAATGAGTAGGTAGGGTTTTGAAGATGAGTAAAACAGGCGGTCTAATCAACACACGCGATTATAAGAAAAGTAGCAATGGCAAACTTCAATCTAACAAAACCTAAGGTTGAAGAAGGGGTGGTGGCCATATATAGAGGTATGATGGCCAGAGGGGGGGTGCTGGCCATAGAGGTATGCACCCCCATGCAACCATAGGGTTACATGGGCCTTGGGCCTAAAATAGAGGCGTCGCAGCGCCTGACAGATTTAGCCCACTATAGTATTTTGGCCATTTTGGGCGATCCAGAAGGAGTTTTGAGGTGGGACTAGATCCGTTGGAAAGTTTACCTACTAAGCTTTCCAGAGAAAGCTCATTTGCATCAATCAGAAGTTGTATGCGGCCTGGGCATCCGTTTGAAGTCAAATTGGTCACAGACGACTGAACCAGGCCTTCCAGAGAGTTGGGCTTGCACTTGGGCTTGATTAGCCTTGGTGGAGGTTCTTGGATCTTGGTTGTGGCTTACTAGACCTCCCACATTGATGGCTCAAACAACTTGGCCAAAGGATTCAAGCCCACATGATGTTTCCCTTTAGTATGTCGACACGGTTGTTCTGCATGTCAACACATCATCGATGTCGGAGTTGAAGGAGCGAGAGGTGTTTTGTGCATGTCAGTGTTGGTGATGTCCTCATAGGTTGTGGACGTAGTCAACGTAGTAGGAGCCATGTTTGTATCCATGCATATGATGTCCTCATCATTCTCCCCTTCTTGATTTAGAGTCATCCTCAACTCCACCACTCTCTCCAGCAAAATGTTAGTGGCTGAAAGGGGCAATGAAATTTGTACATCCTTTACGGTCAAATATGAAGAACTAGAATTATTCTTCTCCTTTTCACTTGAAACAGATTGAGTAGCTAATAAAACAACACCCTTCGATCTCATTTTAGATTTCTTAGAACTAGTTTCTTTCTTCTTATGTGGGTTTGATTCTTTAGCCACAATCTGATTCTCAATTTTATCACATTCCCCCTTGTCTCCTTTAGCTTTTCTACATCATATTTCAATAATTCAGTAGGGGGACATTGGATGCAACACAATTTTCTTGCCCTTAAATATTAATGCATATTGATTAGTTCTACCATGATGGATAACATCTCTAGGATACAACTAAGGTCTACCTAATAAAAGTGAGCATACTTCCATAGGTACAACATCACAATCAGCATGATCATGGTACGAACCAAGGGAAAAATGTACTCGCACAGTTTTTGTTACCTTCAGCTTATCACATGAGTTGAACCATTCAATCGAGTACGGATGTGGATGTGAACTAGTGGTAAAGCCAAGCTTCTTGACCATGTTGGTGCTTGCTAGGTTGCTGTGACTTCCACCATCGATGATAACTTGTACCAAGCGTTCTTGCACAGCAAACTTAGATTAGATCATGTTGTGGCGTTGAGTTTGATTGGCACGCTACGATTGTGCACTAAGTACACAATGAGATATATGAGGCTCATGTACTTATTTGACATTGCAGCATTCAAGTGCTCTCCATCTTGATCATCCTTGACTACATGGTTAGTCGCAACACCCTTCTTCTTATGTTGTGCAGGGTGCACATCTTTCTATTGTGCTTTGTTATTCTTAGTCGAAGAGAGAGTCCCATTGTCGTACATCCCGGTATTTCTACCGGCTTGAGTGACCGAATACTAGTCCCAGAAGACCATAGCTAGTATTGCACTCAAGAACATTTGGAATATCATCGCAGGCATTGCATTTAACTAGAATTTAACAGTTTACATAGCATAAATAGCATCCCAGTTGACATAGACATTACATAGTCTTGCACAGGACTTAATTCAATAACATAAAGAAAACACAGCGGAAGACAGAAAATGATGATATCCCGAGGTTGACCCGGAACGCGCGGCTAATCACCTTGACCCTCCTGGTCACAGCTGGCACCGTTGCTGAATTCTTGACCTGAACAAAAGATCCGTGGTCCATATAATGAGTACACGACTACTCAGCAAGCGGTCCTTAATAAATGAATACAAGGTCAATCGATGGGTATGGTTATTTTGCTAAAATGTCACCTATCTACTTGTTTATTTGTTCTTGATTCAATGAACACATGTTAATACACGAGCGTAGCCAAGGGACGGCTAACCAGCTCCAAGAGAGGCAATCCCTGCCTACACTACCATCAAGTTAATTAATTTAAAACTCATTGGACTACCTTGAATTAAACTCCTTTCCCCATCCATAACCGCGGGCACGGCTACCATGATAGTTTTAACTATGCAGAGCATGTACACGTTCCCCACAAGCCCTGTCTCATCCCGAGGGAGAAATAGTACAAAACCATTCACTGCTTTCACCTGTCCCTTACTGTACCCTTTCTTTTGGTTTTGCGCCCCACATGCTACGCTTCGACCAGGCCGACAGTCATGCGCATCTCCTTCAGCCGGACCTGATAGCGCACCATATGAGGTTAGCCCCTATTTAAGCCATTCAGAACCGGTGATCGCGAATCACGTCCGTCCACTACGAGTACAGCGGAAACTAAGCTTCCACAGCTAATAAATTAGTTCCAGAAGGCACAAGTGGCTGTACGGTTCAGGTCCGGTTTGGTAATCACAAGTATTTGGTCCTTATATGACAGAGAAGACCTGCACAACACAACCACAAGCCCAAAATCCTCCTCTTCTAGGTCTCCTCAAATCAACACACACCACGTTGATTTTAGTTGATTAGGTTTACCAAAAACAGCACCACGAAGCCAAGACTCCACGGGTACCAGTTAATAATATGTGAAACCTATCAACTACCAAACCCAGAAGCTAGGCTAAGCATCTACACAAGGATAGGCTAATAAAATAGTACCAATTGGGTTGTCAATGGTAGACTACATCATATCAGTAGAAGACTAATATGAAATCGGAACAAGGTAACACATACGATGATATTTAAAGCATGCAATGTAAATAAGCATGGAATAATTACATTTTAGCAAACTAGGAATTCAACAAGAATCTAGCTTGCCTTCGAAGAAGTTAGGTTCTGGTTCTCCTCCCTCGAACGGCTCCGAAACATCTCCTGGACAGCAGTGCACATCGGTTCTAGGTGAAAAAGTAAATTAACATAAATAAATAACAAACATACAGAAAATAGTATGGTAAAAATATATAAAATTCTTGGGATTATTTGTGATTTTTGGGCTCTGGAATCATCTCAATTGGAGTTCGGGAACTCCCTAAACAATTCGGGAAAGATTTGGGATAAATGGAAAAGATTGGAAAAGTTTAAACCGGGTTAACCGACGGTTAACCGTGGGGAAAACCGAGGAAACCCGGAGAATCCGCCTCGGCCGGAGTGGCTGACGCGGCGGGAGCGGGATGTGCGCGGGGCCAATCGGAGGCGGCCATGCGTCGGCGGGGGTGGCCTCCGCGGTGTCACGTGCGGCCGGTCGGCCTTGAGCAGCGGCTACATGCGACGCGGGCGATAAGTGGCGGTGCGTGTGGTCGGGCAGCGTGGGGACACGGCGGCAACGGCCAACCGAGGGCGGGCGCGTGGCGAGCTGGGAGTGGCGGGCGGCGTCACGCATGTGCGCGCTGGGGGGGGAGGCGGCGGCGCACACGCGTGGACGATCAGGCGCGGCGTGTGGCGGAGACACGCTGGGCGGCGTGATAATATGACACGCGGCGGCGATGGTGGCGGCAGCAAGATGGCGAGCATCGCCAGACAATGAGCAGCGTGCGCGTGCGCGCGGGATTGGGCGGCGTGGGTTTCCGCAAGACCGCACGACGAGCGAAGGCGGCGGGAGCTTCGCCGCGGCGACTATTCCGGCCATCTCTTCGGCAAGGCATATCTTCCTCATTTCTCCACCAAATTGGGACTTCCATATAGTCAAATTGATCAGCGCGACTAGCTCTACAACGTGTTGGCCTTGGATTTGGGGTTTGGGCACTGGAATTCAAGAATTACCTCGATTTGCTTCGGTTTGGCACGGAAACCGAGGCGACGGCTAGAGTTTCGAGGGGTTGGGGTATGATGGCCGACCAGGGGACTCTAGGGGGTTTATATATGGCTTGGGCTCGGCTTGGGCAAATCCTTATATGGGTTGAGTTTGAATTGGGCTAGAATTAGGTCTTAATTGGTCAAATAAGAGTCCTAGTGGGCTTAGGACTAGATGGAGCGGGTTTTGGGCCTAGCTAGGGGCTGATCAGGCTATCCAAGCCTGTTAGGACCTTTTTACTATTATTATTTTATGTGTTTGGCTTTTATTTTCTTTATCGCTAATATGTGGCATTATAATTTTATTAGGATGTCACGCCCATGCTCGACCTTCTTCCTGTTCACCACTTCAATGTTCTCCAACTTCTGCGAATGGTTAGTGACAGAAGGAGACACAACAACAGGAGTCCTAGCATCAAATATAGGTAATCCTTTTTCAATATAATTTCCAGCATTACAAGCAAGTTTAAACAAATGAGAGATAGAATTGTATTCTTTGTAATCCAAAATGTCTTGAATTTCACGGTTCAGAACACCCATAAACCTAGCCATAGTAGCCTCCTCATCTTCCTCCATCTTCGCATACCTATCTGCAAATCTTGATAATAGTCTTCTACATTTTTACTACCTTGTCTCAATTGCAGCAATTTATGTAACAAATCACACGCATAATATGAAGGAACAAATCTAGCTCGCATGATTCTTTTCAAAGCATCCCAAGTTTGTGGTGTAGCATTTTTATTTTTATGACAATATTCACTCCACCAAATAGAAGCAAAATCAGTAAACTCACTAGTAGCAGCCCTAACCCTCTTATTTTCAAGATATTCATGGGAAACAAATTTTTGATCTACCGCTAATTCCCATGTGAGATATGCATCACGATTATAGATACCATTAAAAGGGGGTATAGTGAATTTAATCTTACCAAGAGAATCATCATTGCCACGTACCTCATGGCGTGATCATAAGGGATCCATATTTTGGCGATTGCATCAAAGTTGACGTGGAGCAGGATCATCCTCATAGTGTTGATCATCTCTCTTTTGATGTTGACCTGCCATGGTTAGTAGCAAAGAAGGAACACAAATATGTAATTCCCTATGAACTACTAGGATGTGGAGCTTGCAAGTCACTCACACTCAGACCTTTACCTTGCTTTTACAAGTTCTTATCACACAAGCAATAGGTGCGACCGGCGGCTGGTTCGTGATAACCTGAGCTCACGTGGTGGCAAAGCGATATTAAGGTTCGTCCCTATATGGTTAGTAGAGTAGTGGAGGTTGGATAGGCAAAATATGTAGCAAAGGAGTAGCAATTGTTCAATATTAGTAATGCAAAATTGAAAATTAGCCCAAAGTATAAGTGCTAGACCGGCCTAGACCTAGAATAGTGTTGAGCAAATGGAATAACCGAAGGGCTAGGATCCCAAAGATGCAGCACCAAAGATTAAAAACCTCTCTTTAATCCTCCTTCGCTCACTAATTTTTTTTTGTTTTCCTTTTCTTTTAAACGGCGCGGCTTTTTTCTGTTGCCCTAGCGTCTTTTCCACTTTTCTTTTCTTTTTTTATATTTTCTTAACTCAAATTGAGCACAAACACACCACAATGACTGCTTACAGATGTTTACACAAGGTTGCCAAAGGAAAAACCAAAACTTGATATCGAACCGGTGAAGCAAACAGACCCTTGATTTACAGGCCGATACAGCCCAAAATAAGCCGGATTTGGAGATTCAAACTATGACAACGTCAAAGTCCAATCTTATGGGAAATTTCATGATCTTTCCAACGAATACAAGAACGTCAAAATCCGACTCCGTGTGCAAAAGGTATGCCCGAATTACAGAAGGGATCATAAATTGCACGCGATTTGGAATTGGGCTTGGTTTTGGAGTGGGCCTTTGGGCCAAGGGGGGATGTGGGTCTCGTCCAGGAGTGTTGGGGACGTGATGAGAGGGCAAGAAAAACCAATCTACTATTTTTTGTGGGATTTTTTTTTTACAAGAACACAAACCCTAAGCGGCAATGCAAACTCGAGACTACAACTAGAATCTAGACGTGGACAGCAGCAACGACGACAATGGGCAAAAATTCCATAATGCAAAACCGTAAGGAACAATGCAAAGGCTCAAAGGGCTCGGGTAGTAGATGCAAATATTTTTGTATGGTAATTTTCTAAACTCTAGGTATGAAATCAATCTAATAAACTAAAATAGATGAATCTCACCAGTTAACCGATGCTCTAATACCAAATGATGGGGGGCACATGGGAGTCCGATCTTCGGGTGAGAGGGATAACTACGGTTTGATGACACGGCGACCTTGACGATCCGGCCACTAGGTTTGATGCCATGGAGACCTTGACGATCCGGCTACCAACCGCGAAGGATGTAAACCTGAAGATCGCTAAACCACCACAATTAGCGTTATCAACCACGCCAAAGCATGATCGGTCTGATCACGAAGATTTGTTCCTACGAGTAACCGAAGAACAAGTAAGAGCAAAGGTAAAAACAATTTGAATTGTATGTATAAATTAGGCACAAACGAGTAGGTGGGGTTTCGAAGACGAGTAAAACAGGCGGTCTAATTGACACGTGCGATTACAAGAAAAGTAGTAATGACTAACTTCAATCTAACAACACCCAAGGATGAACAGGGGGATGGTGGCCATATATAGGTATGACTGCTAGAGGGGGCGTGATGGCCATTGAGGCATGCCCCCCCCACACGCAACACTAGGGTTATATGGGCCTTGGGCCCAAAATAGAGGTGATGCAGTAACCGACAGATCTGGCTTGCTATAGTATTTTGGTGATTCCGAGCGATCTAGAAGGAGTTTTGAGGTGGGACTAGATCCGTTGGAAAGCTTATCTCTTAAACTTACTAGAGAGTGCTCATTTGCCTCAATCGGTCGTCGTATGCAGTCTGGGCATCCGTTTGGAGTCAGACTGGTCGCAGACAACCAAACCGGGCCTTTCGGAGAGCTGGGCTTGCACATGGGCTTGATTGGCCATGGTGGAGGTTGTTTGATCTTGGTTGTGGCTTGCTGGACCTCCCTCATTGATGGCTTGAATGACTTGGCCAAAGGATTCAAGCCCACATGATGTTTCTCTTTAGTATGTCAACGCGGTTGTTCAGCATATCTTCGCGGCATCGATGTCGGTTAGGTTGGAGTTGAAGAAGCGAGAGGCGTTGTGCGCACGCCCGTGTTGGTAATGTCCTGATCGGTTGTGGACATAGTCGACATAGTAGCAGCCATGTTCGTATCCATGCATGTGATGTCCTTATGACTAAGCCATAAAAGAAATAAGGTCCAAGACGTCACACTTACCATCCTTATATTAGCCTCCGAACAATAACTAGCAAAAAAATTGGCTTGCACCTGGCCCTTGACCACTTTAGCTGATTCGCACTTAAGACCGTACTCGATTGAGGCATAACCCCACTTACCAAACCAACCTTTCAATATAGGCACATATAACATGTACTTTATTACGTCGCTTTACAAATTACTTTGCACCCAAGAGCCAATACGTAATGCCACATTTTTTTACACCCAAAATATAAGCATAAGCACAATTTTTTAATTAAACAATACTTGGTCTTAGCGTCGATGAGCCATCAACTTAAGTAAAACACTACCTTCTCTGTACCATTGACTTCTTGTGAGAGTACATCCCCGATCGAAGTGCCCTCAGTCGATATGTAAAGTTTGAAAGGTACTCCTTTTCGTGGGGCCACCAATACTGGGGAATTGGATAGGTACGTCTTGATATCATCAAAAGCCTTTGCTTCTTTACACCCAAAAAAACTCTTGATTGGCTTTTAGCTTTAACATTGGTGTAAATGCTCCAATCCAACCAGACAAATTAGAGATAAATCTTCTGAAATAATTGATCATGCCGATCAATCTCTGTAAATCATTTTTGCACTTCATTATTGTCTTCACTCTCTCTTGACTCACTTCAATACCCCTTTCATGCACCATGAACCCTAGAGACTTCAATGGATTCATCTTCAATCGGAATCGTCTAGTTTTTTCAAAAACCCTTCGTAGATCGGCTAAGTGTTCATATTGTTCTTTTGACAAGACTACCAATAAACCGATCAGCTCAGGATATATTAAATTCATGGCTCGTGGGTAGGTTGCCCTAGCATTTTTCATAACAAAAGTCATGACAACACACTCAAACAAGCCAATTGCACCTGGATAATAGAAAGTTGTCTTAGGGATATCAGCTTCAGCCATAAATATTTGGTTATATCCTGCATTACCATCAAAAAACTATCTTATGTTCTAATGCATCAATAAGCATATCGGCTATAGGCATCGGGCACTCATCCTTCGGGGTAGCTTTGTTCAAGTCCCTAAAATCCACACAAGCACAAATTTTTTCTATTCTCAATAGGGACAATATTTGATACCACCTCAGCATATCGGCAAGGCCTGATAAGCCCAGCCTATAAAAGTTTTTCAATCTCAGTCTTGATCGCATCATAGTTTTTACGATTGAGTCTCCTAGGGGCTTGTTTAAAAGTCTACAACCCGATTTCAAAGGTAACTAATGTTTAACCAACTATTGGCTTAACCCAGACATCTCATGGTATTCCCATGCAAAACAATCCCGATACGCTTTAAGTAATTTTATTAATTCACCTTTCAGTTCCTAAGGTAACTGACCCATACAAAAGTAGGCATTTTCTTTCCATCACACCTTATGTCGACTTCTTCCAACAAATCAGCCATCATAAACCCCTGGCCTAACTTTTCCTCAAAATCGTTTACAACTTTAGATCCCATAGACAAGCAATTGCTTCAGCAGCCTCGTCAGAGTGTGCCTCAGCAGAGATCGGCTTGAAGCCTGATCGGCTAATATTGATAAACTCACAATCTTCCAGTACTCCTCCAAACAAGCATTCAACATCTCCTAGAGGCCAAACCACGTCAGTGTCAGCCATAGCAACTTGTGCAGAAGCATCAGCTTGTACAATTTCAACATGATTGCTGTCCCATTGAACCAACATCTAATGCCTAGTTGATGGGATGCAACAGTTGGCATGGATCCAATTACGCCCCAAAAGCACTATGTAACTTCTTTTGCCATCAACTACGAAGAAAGCGATCAGCAAAGTTTTGCTTCCCAACATTAACTCCACTCCACAATCAATACTCCTTTTGACTCTATCGGGTTACCATTAAAATCATTATGCACCATGTTAGTTTTAGCTAAATCTACACGAGATTTACCCAACTTACGACAGGTAGAGTAGGGCATCAAATTCACTGTAGCTCACCCATCTACTAACATCTTGTCCATCAACTCACCATTGATAAACCCTTTCATATATAGAGGCTTAATATACCGATGCTTTCTAGGTTTCTTGAAGATTGCCTCTTGAGATCCTAAACATAACTGACCCCTCTCGGATCTGACATACAAGCCTCGGGTACTCGATACTAATTAGAAAGTATGAATACCATATTAACATCGGCTTTAGGAGAAGGTAAGTCATCAATGACTAAAGGTATCATTGGTTCATCATCACTAGACTCTAATAGCTCTAGCCTTTTCCTGTGCCAACCATGCTTATGGACCGTCGACCTGAGCTCCTCAAAGGCTTTGTCCCTCTCACGCTCTGTATCGGCTTCCCTTTGCTCTTGAGTTCTTAGCCTCTTCAAGGGCCACCTTTGAGATTTAGTTGGGCCGTCAAGAACCCACTATGGTTTAGGCTCAATTGGTGCACGAATTTTCCCATCGAAGTCTTTTTTAGTTTCTCCTGACCTCCGAGTCTTGTATATCGGCTCTTTAATTATATCCTTAGTCGATGCTCTCTACCTCTTAGGGCTTGGACTTCTTCTTGGATAGCATCATCATGGCAAAAAGTGTTGCATTGGACAATCCCTAGCCGATGGTAAGGTCATCTCTCTTTCCTAACAAAATTGAAAGAAGGGACACTCCTAGTGTTCCATGTTTGGGTCTCTCTGAGATCTGACCTATGTATGTATTCTCGGAGGCCTCATGTTGCGATGTTGTGCCGATTGAGATGCCTGCCTCTGGTATTTGTTAAAAAATTGGTCATACATTACATTTGACTTCAACATCAGCTTCAAAGTCTTCCTATCCTACTCAAGCCGATACCATGTGCCAGCCTTATGATCACCCTTAGGCTTTACCGTCCTAGACATACAGACCACATCAGCAGAAATATTTACTGAGCTGATGGTGGATTTGATGCTTTGATTCACCATCTGAGTGACACTTTTAGAAAATGTCACATTTGGCGCTGCCCTCCTGTTTTCCTCCTCCACCTCATCAGCCCAAGACTGAATCTTCTCTTTCTCCTTAGCCGATACCTCCACCACGTTGACAGGGAAAAGGTTTACATCTACTTGCAATACCTTTTATTTTTTATTTCCTCTAGTGAAAGCAAGACACGGCCCTCCAGCAACCGGATATGATTTTCTGATTTTCTTGCAAGAGCAGGTCAAATATCCAATCACACTTAGTTACATCTAGCGAGTATTTGACTTCCAAACGCCTTTTGGCAGGCTTGAGCCACATGCATACCAATTGCTTCTTGTTCCCTTTGACCCACTCAGCTACTATTATTTCAACAGGTTCTTCATCAGAGGATTCATTATCCAATGCGTAGTTCACATAGTTGATTTTGCCGTCACCATTTCTATTTTCGGCATTCTTGAATTTTTTTTTGAACTCCTTATTCTCTGTGAATCCATGTTTAAGAGCCAATACTCATTGAGCAAGGCTGCTCAAGTTGGGGAAGTCCTGCCTACTGAATTTCTCCCTTATCTGGTAGTAATTCTTGATACGCGAGATTGGCCAATTGTGCATCGAGTAAGACCACACTATATCATTGATTCTGTACATCCATAAACCGCTTGATGTAGTCATTAACCGATTCCCCAAACTTTTGGCGCACAGATCTCAGCTCTGAAATCCTTAACTCAGCACTGTCATTGAAAAAATACTCATGGAATCGACTTTCCAAATTGGCCCAGGTTTCAATTGAGTTGGCTGGCAAGGAAGTAAACCATGAGTAGGTAGGTCATAAGAGAGATAATGGAAACAATCTAACCCTATGATGATCATATCGGCCTCTTTCACCACACTAAGCCAAGAATCGGCTAGTGTGCTCCATGGTCCAAACCAATTTATCACCAGAGAATTTAGTAAAATTAGGGACTCTGAAGCCAATAGGAAAGGCATACTGATCCATCTAATCCATGTACGGCTTATGCTATCTCATCATCCTGCCCCTTGGCTAAATCCCAAATTGATCCCTTAGCACAACAACTATTTTATCAATCATATTAGCCAATTGTTGAGGGGACATAGTATCGGCTTGTTATACCCCTCGGGACGTAGTTTGTGGGTACGCATCTACATGAGTGTTTTGATCTCCATGTGGAGCAAAAATTCCTAGGCACACGGGAAACGGCTAGGTCTCTACTGGGTGCTATCCCCAATATGTCTCCACCCTAGCGGGTGTGTTTCTAGTCCAAGGCTCAGATATGTAGGATTAGCCGATGTATAGGTATACTGAGAGGCGTACTTCGCTTGGCTTTGCATCGGCTAGGTCATCCCTTGAGGAGCCTGCTGATTAGCTGGTGTTACCCCATGTTCGTTGGTATCGGCTGAGGAGCCTGATACGGTGTTGAGTTAGGCACCGGGGCATAACCCAAATGCGCCAAAGTTGTTTGCGGTGCCTAGTACATCTGTTGTAGCGGCGTTGGTTACAGAGGAGCATACGCCTATTGCTAAACCACAGTCGGCTGTGGAGCCAGATACGCTGAGTTTGATGCCTGCGGCGCTTGAGCACATGGAGACTTGGCCTTGGAGGGGAAGAGGCCTGGAAGTCAGTATGCAGCGAAGCTGGAACACCGCTATACCCTATTGGAGACAGAGCTGAGTGCATCAGCTGTGGTGGTGCAGAAGCTGATGCAGTATTTCTTGCGGCCATTATAACGCCTATCTGTTGTTGCTGGCCTACTGTGAACTATGGGTATGTGAGTAGATTTGGACATAGTGTGTATAGCGTATCATTCATGGCCAACTCCTCAGCAACTTCTTTCACTCCTAGGAGACATTGTAGAGATAAAAGTCGATGATTAGTTGATCATAGCATGATGAATAGATGAGTTGACCATTTCCGATACTTCTTAGGACGTAACTTCGTATCGGGTTTTTGAAGTATCAATAATTTTTGGGAGTTGACCTTTTTGGATGGAAGTAGGCAAGGTAGGCTTGCTTATATTCTTTCGTGCGAGCATTCAGGTTCTGGCATTCTTCTTCAATAAGATTAGCATCGGTCACTTTAATGACATGCTCCTCGGTAACATTACGGTAGTCAATCTGCTATGACACCATCTTGGTCACATCAGGCATGCCAAAAAGTGTGTTCGCGTCGAAAATTATATCGTCACGACATACCGTGGGCATAGGATCCCCATCAGTAATAAAATATAGGGTTCAGAGTGTCCCAGCCGATTTGATTCTGTAATCGACAAGAAGAGATATAATCAGTTTAGATAGCCGATTAGATCTTAAAATAGTATGAACATGCAATATTTTTAGGATAACAAAAGGGAGTAATAGATTCAGGGGATAACGAAGCTATCGTCTTAGATCAGATCTAAACCAATAGGTTGAAGAGATAAACAATCTACTACTAAGTTGATGAGACCGACAAAGTAGTAGAAAGAGGGTAAACAGATTATTGACTTAATCAACGAGTCAATCAAGTCAACTAAACTAAGATAAACAGACTATCAGCTAATAGTAAGCTATCAGCCGGTAGAACAAGGGTAAACAAACTATCGACTAGGTTGTAAAACCAAACTAGCGTATAGAATGAGGGTGAAACCTAACCCTTAGTCGAAACGGCGATACACAGCAATATCGACTTAGATGGTATTCCAATAAACCAAGCGAGAAGATCGAACTTGTAACATCCCAAAATTGGGGGTATTTTGAAGCTTTCAAAATAGCAAATGAAGACCCATATTTTGGTCCGAAAATTTCGAAAAAAAAAACTTGAAATCAAGTTTAAAATTTGAATTTGTGAAAACCTAATTTAGAATTTGCGCCCATAATAAAACACACTTATATAAAAGAAAAACCTAATAGAGCTAATTAAGTTTTTCTTTTGGTTATGAATTTACCAAACCAATTCTCTTAATTACTCATGAATTAATAGCTATACCCACATAATGGTGTGTACAAATATAAGTATATATGTGTTTATATACACATGTGCACTTGCGGACTAAGTGTTGGAAATTCTAAATTAACCCTAACACATAGATAATCTAAATGGAAAATAGCAAATATTATCATAGAGCAAAACTTAACAAGGTATGATTGGAGGATTTCAACTAAAAATCT
The DNA here is from genome assembly GCA_036346145.1 of Olyra latifolia. NCBI lineage: Eukaryota > Viridiplantae > Streptophyta > Magnoliopsida > Poales > Poaceae > Olyra > Olyra latifolia. The sequence goes on from CM070526.1 coordinate 43,969,912, forward strand.
TAGTTTAATTAGAGGGATCAAAACACTGAGATTAAATCATAATTTGGGTTCAAAATTCAATTTGAAATTTGCCCTAATGAAATTAAGGAAGATTCAGTATATATATATACTTATAAATATATATATATATACACACACACATTGATATATCTATATTCTTACACCATGTTAAGTCACCTAGCTACCCATTTTTGACCCTAGTCAACCAGCTAGGTGGGCCCCACTGGTCTCTCTCTCACTCATCTATCTCTCTCACTCATCTCTCTCTCACGAGCACGCTGCTCCCTGTGTCTTTCTCTCCCGTGCTCTCCTCTCTCCGGCTCTCTCTTTCTCTCTACTCATGCTCCGGCCAAATCGCTTCAGACGTCAAGGTCAGCCGAGCTCGGACATTGGCTGCCCACTGTCGCCATTGCCGCCCGCGCCCGGTTGCCGTGCACGCAATCGTCCCCCGCAGCACCATTACTTCCCCTTGGTTCGAACCGCCGCCTCGCCTCGCTTGCTTCGGGCCGTTGCAAAGACGTCACCGCTTCTTCGCCAACCAGCGAGCCATCCTTCGCCCGACGCTGAGCCGCCCGCCGCCTAAATGCCCCAATGGAGCTCCCGCAGCTATCGCTAACCGCTATGCCTCACTCTCCTCTCTCTCGCTTTGACTCCGTCGTGGCTTCCTGCTGGCCACCCTCCTCCCAAAGCCATCCCGAGACCATCCCATGCCTATATAAACCGAGCCAAGCTCGCAAACTCTCTTCTCCCTCGTTGCTTTCGCCGCCTATCTTCGGCGACACGATTCGCTCACTTCAGTCCACCATTCGCCACAATTTTTCGGCCACAACTTGACACCTACATCCTCTACATCGTCCCCGGCCCAATCGAGCTCGGAGGCCCTATCGAGCTTGGGCGAGCTCCCGGACCGCCGCCGGCCAAGTTTTTCCCCTTTTCATTCTTCCTCCACGGTGAGTCTCTCGATTCCTTGCGTCCGAGCTTCTCCAGTTATGCTGATCATGCCCTTACCCTCAATTGCTCTAGGCCCTCCGGCTTGCGCCGCCGCCATGCTCTCTGTTCAGCGCCGCCGGCCTCCACGTCGCCGGGCTGCTCGAGACCATCTCTGGCCACGCCGACCCCTCAGGTAGAACCTACTCCTTCTTCCGATGCCGTAGGACTCCTTTGCTTGAGCTCCTAGGCTCTACCTCACCGGCGCGTGCATTGCCGCGGCCGCCGCCAGAGCTTTCGCCAGCCAGCCCGAAAGCAACAGCTAGCCAAACCGAGCCTACCTTCGGGTGCGCCTCGCCAAGTGGAATCCATTCGAGCCATCCTCTTGCCTAGCCGAGCCCTCCCACGCCGGCACCACAGAGCTCCCGAGCCAGCCATGGCGCACTGCCCTCTGTCTTGGCTGCAGGAAGAAGACAGCCTATGCTGGTCATATATGTGCCCCTTACAAGTAGGACCCGCCTGTTTTAACCTTAGAGCAAAAGACATGTGGGGTCATGGTCCCACTTGTCAATAAATGGAAACGTATTCTTCGGAATACGCTTTCGTTTGCCCCTTTGCGCATTCAGATAAAGCCACGTTTGGCCCAAATTCGGCCCAAGGCTAGCCCAAACCGAAGTCACAGAATAATTCCCGAAATCAATATTTTATGTGGGAAAGTGCACTTATGAGATTTATTTAAAATAGTAAACGGTGTCCAAAAATTATGAAACTTTTTCTATGAATACTAAAATTAGTAAGGAGCCTAAGAAAAATATAAACCCAACTGTTCAGTAAATAAAATAAAATATTAAAAATAGGTAAGCCTCTCTAGTTGTAACAATTCTAATCCTAGCATTATGTAATCTAACAATTTATTTAACTATATTTTAAATCCATGGGAACCTAAATGAAAGATAAACTATGAACATTATGATAATGCTTAATTTTTATTTAATTAACTAAGTACAAACCTTAAATCTAGCATAACTATGATTAGGTTAGTTAATAAATTTATTGCACAATTTTACGACCCATATTGCTCTCTAGATAATTAAAATTGTGCACTTAAGCTATTGTTCTCCTTATATATTAATAAAACAGAAACCGAATTTGATTTAATTTAAATATCAAATGATTTAAATTAAATCAAAACTTGTTGCAAAGACATAGTTAACCATTAAGGTAATTATGAAAATATTGAGATTTAGCTTAGCATGGTAATTATGCATAATTTCCTAATTAGGGTAATTGAAACCCTCTTTTAATAATTTCCCATTTCTATTAAGATAATTAGGAGTTAAATAAAACACTAAGACCGAAACATACTATAAAATCCTAGAAAATATAGAATAGCATTCTAAGACAAAGGAAAATTATACTTTCAGCTTGTCACCATAGAATTCCCATTTCGCTAGAATTTCCTAAATTCTCCCTAGTTAATTAAAGATTTAATTAAGTGATGTCCCTAAAAACAATCTTAGGAATTACAGGACTATCAATTAACCACTAAGCAATTGTTAGCCCTATTTGCCGTTCTCCTATGTAATATTACACCCGCAATGATACTTGAATTGTTGTATATACTAAAAGATTTCAATTAATTCCCAAATTCCTACAGAAACATTATTAAACCCTAATGGATTTGTTATAATTAAGAGATCTCATTTAAACTCCGTAAAATTATTTAATTATTTTAACTAAGGGAAAACCCGGGTACTTAATTACCCTACGCATACAAATAATCTTGTGGTAATAATTCCTCATTAATTTAAGAGTAACCTAACCAACACCACACCAAACACCGTAAGTACCCTTTCGAGAGTTGATGAAGGAAATTCTTCAAACAAAATCTATTTTTGCTTTATACATCTATTTGTTAAATCTAAGGGCAGACTATTAAGAGTAGCATTATGCATTATCGCATATCATCTTCATAACGCTCACACCCCGTTATCTTTTTGTGAGTTATTATACATTAGTAGCCTCAATAAGTAGAGAAACTTATTTAGGAATCTTAGTAGCAAGAAGCGACGCCCAGATAGTTGCGACCCTAGCCGTATTTGCATTTCATCCATCATCTTTCCTGCATATTTTGGTGTTTATTGGTATTACTTGGCTCTTCGCGATAGATTCCGAGGACTCGCGGAGTAACCAGAAGATCAAGACCCAGGTTTCGGATTCACAGGATCCAGGCGAGTTAATACCTACCCTTAATAGTGTTGCCTTTACTAGGGAGAGGATGCGCTTTCCCTAGTGCGAGTTAACATGTTAAGCCATAAAAGTGTTTGCTTTTATTAGGAAAAGTCAGCTTTCCCTAGTGCAAGTTAACACTCTAATGGATCATATTGATTCCCGTTTATTAAATATTTTATTTACAAGATTAAAAGCGCATGCCTTTTAAGTAAATAATACCTGCTTGCTTAATCATGATTTATCATGCCTTATTATCATTTGTTATTATTCTACCTCGATGATATTGCCTTGATAATATTCATCTGTCCGTTGACTTTAAGAATGATTGCCTTGAAAATCACCCTTGATAGCCAGCTAGGTGAAATAAAACAATTTTAAACTCTTAAGTCTTGGTTAAAATTTGCTTAGACATTGCTCAGGTCCAATTAATACTTTTTGGGCTTAAATTGGCCTCGGAACGGTGAACCGACATTCACCGGACATAATTACATAATGAACCTGGAACTGGAAATTGGGCCTGGCATGCCAGTGTGTGTGTGTTGTGGTTGTGATTGGGAAAGCGGACGTGGTCCGACTTGTGGTTAAGGTGGAAGTAGCATGGCTTCTGGTGTGATGTGAAGAGGGCTATCGTTCACAGACGCGGTGCTGAGAGGAGCGCGGGGCAACACGCGTAGCTGCCGATCGCTACCACCAGGGGTGGTTCCGCCACATCGTGTGCAGGGCACACGGAGGAACGATAGCAGAAGTAGGAAGTGAATGTGAATGTGTGTGTGGACTGGCCGGATCCGATGTGACTCGTAGAGTGGACCGGACGGGTGTGCAGTGAGGCACACAGCGGGAAGTCGCTGACCAAATGCCTGTGGGATTTGGTTCCTATCACCACAACGCGTGGCCATCGCGCGGTAGTGCAAGTATTGGGGATTCAGGGGTAGTACGACCTGCGGGCGTACCTTGTCTGCTGCCATGCTTGTGGTGAAGACAGTATCATGTCGTCATCCGTGGGATGATCTAGGTCTTACGTGTCAGGGAGCCGTAACTCTAGTGCGGGCGTGGCAACCCGGCTAGGGAAGAACGGGCACTTCGCTGGCGTAAGATCCACAACGGGTGCGCCACACCCGGAATTTGATGGCGGGTGTGTGCAGTAGATCTAAGGACTGGTGTGGAATGTGGATTGTGATTGGTGGAATGTGGATTGTGACAAACTACAATAATGAAAATAATGATTAGCAAAACTTTGGGTTAAAAGTGCTAAGTCATAGGCTTTGATTTTGAAAACTTGCTTTCTGCAAACAAATAAACCCCAACCTTTCCTTTGGAACCCCTATCACTAAAATTGCATCAGGTTGGGTGTTAACTCGCCAGTGTTTGGATGACACTAACCTCGCATTCATATTCTCTTTTAGATGGAGAATATGAGCAGGATCAGTACGCCTGCCATGAAGATGAAGGACAGGATTTCGCTGACGACCAGGGCGAGGCTTAGGGCGTCTCTCCAGTCGAGTGCTTAGGCATAGCCGGCACGAGACTCTTCTGCATCTTTTGGGTCTCCGCACTATGATCTTTTTGGACTTTCTGACTAATTGGGCCAATGTGCCGTTTTTAATACTTAATAGCCCCTAGGGATTAATACAGGTATTTGTGTAATTATAAGACTTCCGCTTGTATGAAATGATTCCGGCTATGTGAAAGGTGTGCACTAGTGTACTGATCCAGGGACTAGTGCAGATTGTGTGGTGGGCAAAGGACAGGCTCCACAGAGCTGGTATCAGAGCATACGACTGTAGGAGCCCTAGACCTTGGTCGTTAGCTTGCTGTAATTTTAAACTAAGAAAAAGTATTTTCTTAAACACACTACTTAATTATGGAAATCTGCTGAATTCTTTCCTCCTAAATTGCATTCCAATTCCCTGCCCTTTTCAGAAGTTTTTGGAAAACTCTTCTCTCATGTCTCTTCTTACCCGACATTTTCATTTTCTATCTTGTCTCATATTCTCCTCACGTAACTTCGAATGTCTTGATTATTTTTCAAACAAGAGTCACTTCTAAATTATCTCCTGATCCAAAGGTCTAGTCGACCTCCCTTTCTCATCATTACAACCTAAAACTACCCGTCTCGACAACATACTCAAGGAACTTCAAGGATAGTAAAGAGACTTGAAGATAAAGAGTCATGAGACTCCTCAATCAGCCATCGCCCTTGCAACCGACCACAATAATCTGAGAAGACATCAACACTTGCGACCAACTCGGAATACGTCAACACATCGCCGCCAACTATAGGCAACTCTACCCCAATATCTCTAATTTCTCAACTCTAGTTTGAAGAAGTTGTGCACAAAATCCGTTGCCAAAACAATCGATAATAGTGCCCTATAGCCTTAAGTGTGATCCCTAGTTTTCTAGGGTACCATTTTCAAAGACTTGTTAGTCTATTAACCTTCAAAGCTTGTCAAGTCCGTTATATGTATGTGAGATTAGTTTAAGATAATCTCAACTTCGGGCTGCTGTTAGGACTTTTCATCAAAAGTTACCCTAGCCTAGAATCGTAAATTATTGCTTGTGATAGTAAGCTGTGGGACGCCTTAATTAAGAGAATGGTGTTCTACCCCTTACAAGTTAAATTTGAGCATTATAAATGTTGTTGGGTCTTATTGACACTTGTTAACTTTTGGTTCTTCTGCATCTGCATATCATGCATATAGGCATAGGACTAAAATAGCTTTAAGACTTACCCTGACGCCCGAGAGGTCTTTCAAAGGATCAGTGCCGACAATGGTCGCCGTAAAAATAATAGCTCACGGCAGTCGGAGTCGTGCCTGAAGACTAACACCTCCTCTCCCATCAGATATCCCTAGTTTGACCATAGCTGGATAAAATAAACCAAGTTGCTCCAAGCCCCTGAAGCTATCTAGACCCTCTAGAAACAACAAGAATCAAAGGTTGAAGATTCCCTACACTTTATGCAGCCGAAGACTGAAAGAGCAATGAATAACCCAAGACTACTCAGAAGTGCAGGCTAGTCTCTCAACTAAGTCGTCAGTTACAAGACCCGAAAAATCTAAATTCTCCATTAAGGATCTCCGTCATCCCATTCTGCCAACTCTTCAATAACCGAACATTCAAGTCGTCTATCCTCTAAGGAATTCCGTCGTATCCTCCTTCCTTTGATTTAGTCTCCGAAAGCCCCACTTTGAACAACATTTTGATTTGCACAAAACTGCAAACTATATGTTTCAAAGATTATCTTCCTAGAAAATTGTTGGTAAAATGATTTACTCTCAAAACGCTTACATACCTTGGTCAAAACCAAGTACCCTTTTTGGAAAACACGGTTTCAACTTTTTAGCACCAAAAATTTGTTTGGCACTTTGGGTTACTAAAAATCTGTTTTCAAAAAGGTATCTTTAAAAGGTATGTGCAAAGGATTTGGAAAATGAGCTTCGCAAAAGTTTTCCAAGGCAATGCTTTGAAATGTTAAAAATATATATATATTTCAAGACAAAGGTATTAAAACAAAAATTTAGTTTTGACCTCATGAGCTGCTTTTAAAGGAATTTTCTTATTCCAACTTTCTCCGATGTAAATTTTAAAATCTCCGAGCCCTTTCAACCACGTTTTCTCATCTTGCTAAGATCTTTTGTTATTTTAAAGGAAGATTTCCCAATTGTGATTTCCAAACCTGTTTGCAAACAAGGCGTGACAAAAGATATTTATTCCCCTACTCAAAATTGCTCACTCTGGTCAGTCTCCTTTTCAAACCCAATTTATTCTCTCCTAGATTTTTGTGGGTGCTAAACTTATTCTTCCATCACCATGAGTGAGATAGGAAATTTCTTCCTACCATTCTTACCTTCCTTCTTGCTATTCCCTCTTACCTGTTTTTAGGACTATTATCAGACTGATAGAGTGGCGAGAGACAGTAAACATCTTGGAACTAATCAAGAGGAAGCCCTATAATGGATAGAAGGATGGATTGATGTGTGTTGTGCATCATAAAAGTTCATATCGATATAAGACATGATGCCTATTTCTGGAGTAGAAGGATTTGACTTAGATGTATTTACCTTGGAAGTGTATGATGATTTTAACATTGGTTTAATTGTGTGGCGAAGATGTTTGGGATGCGATTGATTATCTCTTAGATGTTAATCTCAAGGGAACAAATCAACTTTGGAGATAGTGATATGATTAAAATGGCTGGTTACCACCAAGAATCGGTGTATATTGAGCCCGAAATAAATTTGGTGGATATCGATAAGATTTTATTAGAAATCGCTCATATAATGGCGTAAATTTATGGATGCTATAGGAAGTACACTAACCCTACATTGGTGGATTAAATTAATGATTAAGGGTTATAACATGGTAATTTCAAACAAAGTATCGATGGACCGATTAAGAACTATTAGCACCTGGTGCATTTATGAATTGCTTGAAGAAGTTGATCTGTCCACTATTGGATTCATTGGACTCAGATGGATTTCGTAGAAATCATTGAATTATTGGAAGACTATCATATTGGTCATTGATTGGTGGATCTGTTGGTTAATTATTAATTAGGTGATCCTTTGTCGCATGATGGATTCTTAGAGTATCGGTGATCTAAAAATTAGAGGAGATGTTCCATGCTGATTTTTCATGGAACTACCCAGTTGTGTTTGGATTGGTAGGAATAATCTTATCCGGGTGACCCGATACAGAAAACAAGGACTGTGTAAGAAGTTTTCGGAAGAACCGAAATTTGTATCATGTGTCATCTACCTAGGAGGTAATATGATCACTCGGACTTGGATTTTTAGATGATTAAATTATCACAATTAAGGATTGGATAAGCACCAAAGGGTTAAATAATAATCTTATGGACTTGTTTGCAGTGGATTTGAAACATGGATTATACTAGTCGAAATATTAGTATTAATGACCATTGTGGGATATACAGTCTCACTTGGAGGAGTGATATTAAAACTATTGACTAGAAATTGACCCTAAGATTGGTGGAAAATTTTATTTAGGGGGGGTAGTCAAACATGACCATATTGGATTGTCGTCACATATGTTAAGAGGAAGTTGAGGTTACTCATTAGAAGTATCCGATTTATCTAGAAGTTATTGTGGGATTACCCATTCTAGTTAATGACGATTGTGATTCAGGATCAGTTTTGGAATTTATTAAACTGTATCTTAAATTTTGGGTGATGCTTAAGGATAACTCAATCCCTTGGTTCATAGACTGATATCGGGATTCGGATTGTTAAGAAGCCAGTGACTCAAGCCGTTATTGGTGGATGTGTAGATATTTTGAGAATGGGTAACTATTGATTTGGCTAAAAGCAATTAGGCGGTATAATAAAGATGGGACAAGGAAAATCGTAGCAGACCAAGATTTGATGGAAAATAATAATAACAATAATAACAAGGACGAGACTCTAAAATTTGGTGGTAAATCATTTAATAGTAAGAGTCTCAAACTGTTATGATCAAACCAAGAATGAGGTCATAAACTGTGATCAAATTGGATTTTTTTAGGTGATTTATGAAGTTGTTATAATGGTCACATTGCTGGATGAAATACGAAATAAAGTACATAATAGATTAGAATTGGATCTTGGTGGATAATTAAAATGGAGGCATCCTAGATGGTATTGTGAGCTTTTTGAATACAGCACCACATATCTATCCATTGAGTACTAAGGGAATCAGAAGTAATCACAACACCAGGTATCATTTATGTTCTTGATCAAGGAAACAAACCACAGAGCTGCTATCTTGAAGAAGAAGATTTCCCTCTGCCGCCCTCTCGATCTTTTCCCTCATTATTCTTCTTGCCTTTATTCTACTAAATTCCTCTCATCTACATTCTAACAAACTAGGACGAAGGAGTCTTATGACAAAGGACTAGCGTGTCGACCCTTCTGACAATTCAAGATAAAGATCCTCTTCTCCCATGATCGGCACCGTGAGTCGCCATGATTCAAAGACTACCAAGTACTTCGAGGATCAAAATTAAAAAGCGTATCCAAGAACCTTTTGGAACGAAGAGCGGATTGCCACCTCTCTATTCTCTCTAGCTTCTAAGCTATCAAATCTCGAGGTCGAGATTTATTTTTAGGGGGGTAGGATTTGTAACAGCCCAAAATTGGGGGTATTTTGAAACTTTCAAAATAGCAAATGAAGACCCATATTTTGGTCCGAAAATTTCGAAAAAAAAAACTTGAAATCAAGTTTTAATGTTTAAAATTTGAATTTGTGAAAACCTAATTTAGAATTTGCGCCCATAATAAAACACACTTATATAAAAGAAAAACCTAATAGAGCTAATTAAGTTTTTCTTTTGGTTAAGAATTTACCAAACCAATTCTCTTAATTACTCATGAATTAATAGCTATACCCACATAATGGTGTGTACAAATATATGTATATATGTGTTTATATACACATGTGCACTTGCGGACTAAGCGTTGGAAATTCTAAATTAACCCTAACACATAGATAATCTAAATGGAAAATAGCAAATATTATCATAGAGCAAAACTTAACAAAGTATGATTGGAGGATTTCAATTAAAAATCTTAGTTTAATTAGAGGGATCAAAACACTGAGATTAAATCATAATTTGGGTTCAAAATTCAATTTTAAATTTGCCCTAATGAAATTAAGGAAGATTCAGTATATATATATATTTATAAATATATATATATACACACACATTGATATATCTATATTCTTACACCATGTTAAGTCACCTAGCTACCCATTTTTGACCCTAGTCAACCAGCTAGGTGGGCCCCACTGGTCTCTCTCTCACTCATCTATCTCTCTCTCACTCATCTCTCTCTCACGAGCACGCTGCTCCCTGTGTCTTTCTCTCCCGTGCTCTCCTCTCTCCGGCTCTCTCTTTCTCTCTCTACTCATGCTCCGGCTGCAAATCGCCTGCACGCCTGCGCCGCCCGAGCTCGGACATTGGCTGCCCACTGTCGCCATTGCCGCCCGCGCCCGGTTGCCGTGCACGCAATCGTCCCCCGCAGCGCCATTACTTCCCCATGGTTCTGAACCGCTGCCGCGCTGCCCTGCTTGCTCAGTCGTCGCAGCACGTCACCGCCTCTTCGCCAACCCGCATGAGCCATCCTTCGCCGACGCCGCCGAGCCGCCGCCGCCGCCTAAACGCCCCAATGGAGCTCCCGCAGCCATCGCCAACTGCTATGCCTCACTCTCTCTCTCTCGCTTTGACTCCGTCGTGGCTTCCTCGGCCACCACCCTCCTCCCAAAGCCATCCCGAGACCATCCCATGCCTATATAAACCGAGCCAAGCTCGCAAACTCTCTTCTCCCCTGTTTTCGGTTCGGCCGCCTATCTTCGGCGACACGATTCGCTCACTTCAGTCCACCATTCGCCACAATTTTTCGGCCACAACTTGACACCTACATCCTCTACATCGTTCTCGGCCCAATCGAGCTCGGAGGCCCTATCGAGCTTGGGCGAGCTCCCGGACCGCCGCCGGCCACGTTTTTCCCCCTTTTCATTCTTCCCCTCCACGGTGAGTCTCTCGCCGATTCCTTGCGTCCGAGCTTCTCCAGTTATGCTGATCATGCCCTTACCCTCAATTGCTCTAGGCCCTCCGGTTTGCGCCGCCGCCATGCTCTCTTCGCTCAGCGCCGCCTCCACGTCGCCGGCCGCTGAGACCATCTCTCGCCACGCCGACCCTCGTAGAACCTACTCCTTCTTCCGATGCCGAGGACTCCTTTGCTTGAGCTCCTAGGCTCTACCTCACCGGCGTCGTGCATTGCCGCGCCGCCGCCAGAGAGTTTCGCCAGGCCGCTTCCGAAAAAGCAGCCCAAACCGAGCCTACCTTCGTGCGCCTCGCCAAGTGGAATCCATTCGAGCCATCCGCTTGCCTAGCCGAGCCCTCCCACGCCGCACCACCAGAGCTCCCGAGCCGCCATGGCGCATCGCCTCTGTCTTGGTCTGCAGGAAGAAGACAACCTTATGTTTGGTCATATATGTGCCCTTACAAGTAGGACCCTTTGTTTTAACCTTAGAGCCAAAGACATGTGGGGTCATGGTCCCACTTGTCAATATGTGGAAACGTATTCTTTGGAATACGCTTTCGTTTGCCCCTTTGCGCATTCAGATAGAGCCACGTTTGGCCCAAATTCGGCCCAAGGCTAGCCCAAACCGAAGTCACAGAATAATTCCCGAAATCAATATTTTATGTGGGAAAGTGCACTTATGAGATTTATTTAAAATAGTAAACGGTGTCCAAAAATTATGAAACGTTTTCTATAAATACTAAAATTAGTAAGGAGCCTAAGAAAAATATAAAACCAACTGTTCAGTAAATAAAATAAAATATTAAAAATAGGTAAGCCTCTCTAGTTGTAACAATTCTAATCCTAGCATTATGTAATCTAACAATTTATTTAACTATATTTTAAATCCATGGGAACCTAAATGAAAGATAAACTATGAACATTATGATAATGCTTAATTTTTATTTAATTAACTAAGTACAAACCTTAAATCTAGCATAACTATGATTAGGTTAGTTAATAAATTTATTGCACAATTTTAGGACCTATATTGCTCTCTGGATAATTAAAATTGTGCACTTAAGCTATTGTTCTCCTTATATATTAATAAAACAGAAACCGAATTTGATTTAATTTAAATATCAAATGATTTAAATTAAATCAAAACTTGTTGCAAAGACATAGTTAACCATTAAGGTAATTATGAAAATATTGAGATTTAGCTTAGCATGGTAATTATGCATAATTTCCTAATTAGGGTAATTGAAACCCTCTTTTAATAATTTCCCATTTCTATTAAGATAATTAGGAGTTAAATAAAACACTAAGACCGAAACATACTATAAAATCCTAGAAAATATAGAATAGCATTCTAAGACAAAGGAAAATTATACTTTCAGCTTGTCACCATAGAATTCCCATTTCGCTAGAATTTCCTAAATTCTCCCTAGTTAATTAAAGATTTAATTAAGTGATGTCCCTAAAAACAATCTTAGGAATTACAGGACTATCAATTAACCACTAAGCAATTGTTAGCCCTATTTGTCGCTTCTCCTGTGTAATATTACACCGCAATGATACTTGAATTGTTGTATATACTAAAAGATTTCAATTAATTCCCAAATTCCTCTGTAAACATTATTAAACCCTAATGGATTTGTTATAATTAAGAGATCTCATTTAAACTCTGTAAAATTATTTAATTATTTTAACTAAGGGAAAACCCGGGTACTTAATTACCCTACGCATACAAATAATCTTGTGGTAATAATTCCTCATTAATTTAAGAGTAACCTAACCAACACCACACCAAACACCGTAAGTACCCTTTCGAGAGTTGATGAAGGAAATTCTTCAAACAAAATCTATTTTTGCTTTATACATCTATTTGTTAAATCTAAGGGCAGACTATTAAGAGTAGCATTATGCATTATCGCATATCATCTTCATAACGCTCACACCCCGTTATCTTTTTGTGAGTTATTATACATTAGTAGCCTCAATAAGTAGAGAAACTTATTTAGGAATCTTAGTAGCAAGAAGTTTACGCAGATAGTTGCGACCCTAGCCGTATTTGCATTTCATCCATCATCTTTCCTGCATATTTTGGTGTTTATTGGTATTACTTGGCTCTTCGCGATAGATTCCGAGGACCCGCGGAGTAACCAGAAGATCAAGACCCAGGTTTCGGATTCACAGGATCCAGGCGAGTTAATACCTACCCTTAATAGTGTTGCTTTTACTAGGGAGAGGATGCGCTTTCCCTAGTGCGAGTTAACATGTTAAGCCATAAAAGTGTTTGCTTTTATTAGAAAAAGTCAGCTTTCCCTAGTGCAAGTTAACACTCTAATGGATCATATTGATTCCCAGTTTTATTAAATATTTTATTTACAGTACTAAACTGCATGCCTTTTAAGTAAATAATACCTGCTTGCTTAATCATGATTTATCATGCCTTATTATCATTTGTTATTATTCTACCTCGATGATATTGCCTTGATAATATTCATCTGTCCGTTGACTTTAAGAATGATTGCCTTGAAAATCACCCTTGATAGCCAGCTAGGTGAAATAAAACAATTTTAAACTCTTAAGTCTTGGTTAAAATTTGCTTAGACATTGCTCAGGTCCAATTAATACTTTTTGGGCTTAAATTGGCCTCGGAACGGTGAACCGACATTCACCGGACATAATTACATAATGAACCTGGAACTGGAAATTGGGCCTGGCATGCCAGTGTGTGTGTGTTGTGGTTGTGATTGGGAAAGCGGACGTGGTCCAACTTGTGGTTAAGGTGGAAGTAGCATGGCTTCTGGTGTGATGTGAAGAGGGCTATCGTTCACAGACGCAGTCTTTGAGAGGAGCGCTGGGCAACACGCGTAGTCGCTGTCGCTACCACCAGGGGTGGTTCCGCCACATCGTGTGCAGGGCACACGGAGGAACGATAGCAGAAGAAGGAAGTGAATGTGAATGTGTGTGTGGACTGGCCGGATCCGATGTGACTCGTAGAGTGGACCGGACGGGTGTGCAGTGAGGCACACAGCGGGAAGTCGCTGACCAAATGCCTGTGGATTTGGTTCCTATCACCACAACGCGTGGCCATCGCGCGGTAGTGCAAGTATTGGGGATTCAGGGGTAGTACGACCTGCGGGCGTACCTTGTCTGCTGCCATGCTTGAGGTGAAGACAAGATCATGTCGCTATCCGTGGGATGATCTAGGTCTTACGTGTCGTGGAGCCGTGACTCTAGTGCGGCGTGGCAACCCGGCTAGGGAAGAACGGGCACTTCGCTGGCGTAAGATCCACAACGGGTGCGCCACACCCGGAATTTGATGGCGGGTGTGTGCAATAGATTTAAGGACTGGTGTGGAATGTGGATTGTGATTGGTGGAATGTGGATTGTGACAAACTACAATAATGAAAATAATGATTAGCAGAACTTTGGGTTAAAAGTGCTAAGTCATAGGATTTGATTTAGAAAACTTGCTTTCTGCAAACAAATAAACCCCAACCTTTCCTTTGGAACCCCTATCACTAAAATTGCATCAGGTTGGGTGTTAGCTCGCTAGTGTTTGGATGATACTGACCTCGCATTCATATTCTCTTTTAGATGGAGAATATGAGCAGGATCAGTACGCCTGCCATGAAGATGAAGGATAGGATTTCGCTGACTCACTGTATGCAGGCTTAGGGCGTCTCTCCAGTCGAGTGCTTAGGCATAGCCGGCACGAGACTCTTCTGCATCTTTTGGGTCTCCGCACTCTGATCTTTTTGGACTTTCTGACTAATTGGGCCAATGTGCCGTTTGTAATACTTAATAGCCCCTAGGGCTTAATACAGGTATTTGTATAATTATAAGACTTCCGCTTGTATGAAATGATTCCGGCTATGTGAAAGGTGTGCACTAGTGTACTGATCCAGGGACTAGTGCAGATCGTGTGGTGGGCAAAGGACAGGCCCCACAGAACTAAACCGAGATAGCACTCACCTAGAGTTGTATCATGAAGCCGATCGAGAAGGCGATGCGCAACAAGTTGTTTGAAACCAAAATGCGGTGATACTAGACTAAATGTGATGAAAAGTATAGGTACAGGTAAAAAGTAGATTTGATTGATTGGTCTTGGACCTTTTACACGCTGCAATCAGCTGCATATTTATATAGATCCTCAACTCATCCGAGTAGAACTCCAATTCGTATCTAACATGAATCCCAATACAACACTTGACTAATTTATCCAAGACCCTGCCTAATTTACCCAACAAGTCGACACAAACTCTCCTTGTTTGTAGCGGATCCGGCCCATAGCAATTTCACTGAACCCAGTCCAATCCTTAGCCGATTCAAGAACTTCCCCAACTAAAGTGGCCTATACCAAAATCTGCTGTCAACACAACTTTTTGTTTCGGACAGAGGTGAAGAACCTGGATGTCAATGTCCTTCGCGGCGTCCTTGTCATCGGTCATCCTAAATGGTGCTAAGGGGCATGTTTTCCGACATGCGAGGGGTGTCCAACAAGGTGACCCTCTCTCGCCATTACTTTTAATTCTAGCAATGGAACCTCCCAGAGAACTAATGGAAGCAGCTTGTCAACAACAACTCCTTAAAAATGTTCCCGGTGGGATTGATAGAATGAGAATGTCCCTGTTTGCCGACGACGTACGTAGCTGTCTTTGCCAATCCATTGAATGACGGGCTTGGAGCAATCAAGGAAACACTGTCCATTTTTGGCAAAGCCTCGGGACTGATGGTAGACATCAAGAAGAGTGAGGTTTTTAGCATCGGGTATCGAAACATTGATCTCCCTCAGGTCTTGCAGGGTTGTGGAATGACCTACAAGGATTTCCTATGTACTTAATTACTTTTTTTTTAAGGGTCCCATGTACTTACTTGGGTCTCCCGTTGAGACCGACAAACCTCAAGAAGCCAGATTTCTTGCCGATCATTGATAAGGTAAGGGTCAGGTTACCTAATTGAAATGGGCAATGGATATCTACAGCAGGCTGTCTGGGGTTAGTTAACTCGGTATTAACGTCGATGGTTATATATTTCTTGACAACTTTCAAGCTACAGGCCTGGGTAATAAAGAAGATTGATCGGTTAAGGAGGAGTTTTCTATGGAAGGGAAAAGAGATTTGCCATGGAGGCCATTGTTTAGTACGGTGGAAAACAGTGTGCACGCCTAAAAAGCTAGGGGGTCTGGGTATCAAGGATTTGGAGGCAACGGGAAGAGCCTTGAGGCTGACATGGCTTTGGTTCTACTGGGATCATCAACAACGCTTTTGACAAGGTTCGGAGTTGTGATCAAAAGGACAGGGATCTTTTCAAGGTTTCGACCAAGGTTCGCTTAGGCAATGGCAAAAAGGCTATCTTCTGGTCCTCAAATTTGTTGAATAGGGCAGCCCCATGTGATTTAACCCCTGACTGTGCGGGTTTGGCAAAGAGAAGGGCCACAAAATCAGTCTTTGATGAATTACAACACCATCGTTGGGCTGACATTTTTCAGCATATCACAACGGCATCGCAGCTCATGCAATTCATCAGGTTGGGCCTTCAAATCATGCAGGTCAACTTGCAAGAAGATGAAGAAAGACAACATAGCCTGGAGGTGGACAGTGTCGGGAGCATACACGGCTGCATCTGCTTATGATGCCCAGTTTCTAACCACCTATGCGGATCAGGAGCAGGGTTTTAAAACCCGAAACCACTGATCCACCGGGCCGGTTTTTGGAAAAAAAACCGCTAGAAACCGGTGGAAACCGCTCAAATTTAAATTCAAACGAAACGCGTGAGCCATCGGTTTCCCGGCGGTTTTTGCCAAAAAACTGCCGGTTTTACCGGTTTCTCGGCGGTTTTTAGCGAAAAACCGCTACAAAAACCAAAAAAACCATGCAAAATGGGAAAAATAAAAGGATGTCTGAAAAATATAAAAAAATTAGGAAAAATCAAAATTTTGTTTCATACAAATTGTTCTACTCAGCATCTAGTTTTTTATAAGATTTTTTAAAATGTTTTTTAAAAATCAAAAATTTTGAATTGGACCGAAAAAAAACCGGCGGTTTCTCAAACCGCCGCACAGCGGTTTGGCGAGAAACCGCCGGTTTTATAGGTTTTTCGTTGATCAGGAGTACCTTCGAGTATGGCATGCAACAACGGTCACTTGGCTATTCATCCGAGAAAGAATCTTGACGGCGGACAAACTACAAGCCCGTGGATGGCCAAACGGAGGGGTATATGCATCCTGTGTGGAGTTCATGACGGAACAACCAAACATATTGCTATACAATGCTCGTTCTCCAAGCTAATCTGGCGGAAGCTAGCTGATGCGAGAGGAATCCCTCGACCCAATGAAAGACTGCAGGGCTTCATGGAGCTTCTCAATCATTTAAGGCAGGGGTTGCCAACGAGTGATCATAAGGGCAACTCCAGCGGTGGTGCATAAGCCCCATCCCCCATCACTGTAGCAAACAATGATGGGGCATGAATAGGAAAAGTAGAGTATATCAATAGTGATGAAGCAGTTGTTGAAGAGGTGAATAGGGATGGGACAGCCCCATTTAGTGAGGTGCCACGTGAATAGAGATGGGCAAAAGAGAAATGGGGTGGACTGCTGGAGATGCCCTAAGGTCGCTCATGGTTTGTTAATCCGTGCGATCTGCAACATTTGGAAGGAACGAAATGTCAGGATATTTAGAAATGTTTTTAGCATGGTTGACAGGACTCTAACCTGTATAGTCGATGATATCCGTAGCTGAAGATTAGCAACTCATGAGTTTTCATAGGTCGTCGCTGCTGCAACCTCAAACCTTATACATAAAACCTTCTTATCTTCCACTATGAATACAACCAATGGGTTTGTTAAAAAAAAAAAGAAATAAATATTTTTTTTCAACACTACTTATATAAATCAATGTGTCCCTGATCCACCATTTAAAACAGGAGGAAGAGTAGCCAACAGCAAACTGAAAAGTTGCGGCCAGCAACAAGCAGCTGCGTAAAGGCCCCGACGAGACCGATTCATGCCGATAATCGGAGTTTACTGGCCAGTAATAAAGAAATAGACTTGTCATTGTGCACCTAAAATAGCCATTAAGAAAAGGCGACCCCAAATCGCTCTTACGTTTTCTACGCTTACCCGGAGACTGAGTTGGTCTCCGATACGCATCCGCCAGTCGCCATTACGACTGCAGATGACAGATCTATCGTACTACTGATTTGCACAAAGCACGACTTAAATTAAATGGTGGCGTGGAAGCGCGACTTCTCACGAGGAAATCACATGGCATGTTGTCGTGCAATGTGCTGGTTGCAACCGCACCAGAAGAATTTGCACACCAGTCAGGTCGCATCCGTTTGATCTTCATTAGGAAAAGCACCAGTTGCATCACCTAGCTAGTGGGCGCCTTTTTTTCTTCTCAAACTGAACGAAGTTGCCAAGGGGTCGAAACTTCTGACGGAAGCAAAAACAATTTATTTCCAAGCTTCATTAATTGCCCATTGAACAGATACGAATTGAATGTATATAGTTCTACTTTTCGCCTTCTCCGCTAATGTGCAAACTATCATTTCAGCAGTTGGATATATTCTTGTAGTTGTTTTTTTTTTTTTAAAGACCCGGTGAACCAATTAGCTATTCGCTGCACTAGCCTGGCGCATGCATCCATGGTTTGCTCTTTGATTGCCAGCGAGGATTATCGAATTTGGCTCATGAGACATACCAACTAGTGGTAAGTTTGTGCAAGGCGTATATATTGAATTAAAGAAGCTCGAGAGTTTTGTAGGCCCATCAATTTATGATATATATGCTATAGAAATGTTTAGGGGAAAAGGTTGGGTTTTTTTTTTTGCCAGATAGTAGCACAGCTGTTTATGTTAGAACATTATGCACTTTAATAATAAAATTAATTCCTAAAACGAAATAAGAAAAAGCAGCGCAAATCATAGGACAAATCACATATTATGAACAATATGGTTCATACCCGGATTGAATCTATCACCCATAAGCGCAAAATAGATCTCTTAAATGCTGACTTACGACAAAAACACTCCGGCGAAGTTTGATGTTGTTTAGGGTGAAGTCTGTAGAAGGAAGTTGTTGACACCGTAATTTGGAAATATAGCTGATACTTCTAAAAGTTTTCATGACTGTAATGACTACAAGAAACAACCTAAATTTTGATGGCTAGAGCCGTCGAGAAAGGCCTTTCTAGCCGTCGGCTCAGTCTGGTCGAGAAAACGGCCTACTCTCGACGGCCTGCCCATCGAGGAAACCTCTCTCGATGGCTGGTCATTTGGCGGTCGAGAGAATAGGCGGAGCCGCCATTCAGGGAGGCTACCGGCTCAGGCCACATTAGCACCCATCTCTCTCGACAGCCACCACAAAGCCGTCGAGAGAGATGGGAGGCTGTACCATGAACCTAGTGCTGGTTGATAGCCCTTTACTCTCGATGGCTTATCCTTAGCCATCGAGAATAGTTAATTTCCAGTAAAAAATTGCAACAAAAATGGCAAAAACCCATAATTTTGAGACAGCTATTGCACCCAGCAGCAGCTGCTGCTGTAACCTGTAAACCCAAACATATAGACATCCCAAATAAATATCCCACATCCATAGCTTGAATCCATACAACCATGCATACACATATAGTCCATAAAACACGCACAAATATTGACAATTCCACCTTTCACATCCATAAACACATAAACATGCATTCATACACATATAGATCCACATAGTTTGACACATATGTACATCCACATCCATAGCCATCCATAGTCCTTCAAAAGGAGTACATATCACCTCAAGACTGAAGGGAAGCGCAGCGGGTTGTGGTTGAACAACTGATGGACAAAGTCTGTGTGCTGACTGCCAAAGGTGTCGTCACCCTACTGCCCACTGTTTGCCTGAGGTGGAGCTAGAGCTGGAGCCACTAAATCGGAACCCTATGAAGCATGCAACACAATTATTTGACAAATGTGGTTTCCAATCTCGGTTTGGACAACGATTTTAGATAACAAAGGCAATTAAGACACTTACCGACTATGGAGTGCTCGTTGTCCAAGGGCGTAGAAGTCCGGAGATGCCCGCAGAGGCCGCCTAGGCCTCGTAACCGCTTGGGTTGGCCTACACATTTGCAAAATAGGAAGTTAATGGAAAGAAATGTAAAAACTATAATACAGTGTTCGGACGACCATGCATACCACGGTGAGTCGAGAAGCATGCTCCAAGGCTAGGAGTCTCACTTAAAACTTCTGGCGCTCCCTCTCACACTCCTCGCGGTCCTGCTGACGGTCCTCCTCCGCCGTCCTCATGCTCGGCTGGAGGTCTACAAGAGCTCCTCGCGCTTCTTCCTCTCCTGCTCCCTCTCCCTCAGGATCCACGTCTCAAACTCGTGGCTGCTCTCCGCCACGCTCTAGGTAGCCCTCACCTCAGGCATTTAAACCTTGAACCTATAAGAAAGCACTGTGACCAATCAGAAAATGGACTTGTTGCGACATGTAAGATTTAGATGGGTCTCTCACCTCAGGTGATCCCCGCCGATAGCCAGCCTCCCATGAACCTTCCCCCCCATGTGCTTGTGGATCACTATAGGGTCCAGGGGCGCCTCGTCTGGGCTCCTGTTGGTCCCGTACTCTTGGATATATGTTTGTTGGTATATATCCTGCGTTTGGTTCGAGTAAATATTTGGGAAACAGTAGTTCAGCTAGGAATGAAAGATGCAGATGCCACTTACCATCTTCTATTGTGTGAGAGAGTCTATGGCCAACTGGGTACCGTCCTTGGCTTTCGGCGTGTGTCCATGCCTCCACAACTCCCTGAAGCCGGGGACCGTGCCGGTTCTTATCCCTTGCATGACATAAAGTAAAACGCAAGTTAGTGAAACAAATAAAGTGAACGAAGTAATAACCGAAAGATTACAATTTTCTTCCTTGGCTATGGAAAGGACCACTTCCCGGTGGTCACCTTGTAGTCCTTGAAAGCCAGGTTCTTCTTGGTCATGGTCGATTTCTCAAGGAACACCTTGCTGGCCCACCTCTGCCCAAGTGCCTCCTAGGCGTCCGGGTAGTTTCTGGCCCACTTTGGTTGCATATCTCTATACTGCTCATCGAACAAGTACTTGTGCGAGCCTCGGTGCTAGTGATCCTCTCGCCATGACCTCTCCTGCGAAATAAGAAGGTTCGGTGTAGATGACAGTAATATATAGCGGTTGAAATTGAGTTGAGGAAAATGATATCACATGTAGTATTCCTCGACGGCAGTGACACGTGCCCTGAACATCAGATCCTGCATCTTCTACTTAGCATTCATATCCAGGACGGAGTCGAAGTCCACCTCCATCAACGCTTCGCGGGGATAGTACCTCAGCTGAAATAAGGTAAAGCAAGCAGATTAGTAATATAATCAAAGAGTAGAGGGATTATTGGTTAGATAGCTTACCCAAAACTCCTAGACGCATCGGGAGGCAATGCTACCATCGCCATATTAGTCAATGGTGTAGTCCTTCCAGCTGTACATTGACCTTATGACCTTACTTACAGTCACCATGCCGGGGTACTGCTGCCTCACGAGTGACCCAATGGTACTCTCAGGCTAAGTCCTGATCCTAGCATCTATACATATTGCTGCATTGATTGAAAGAAAGTTAGTCATTTTCATGTTTAATAGGAATTAATGGAAAAAAGATTTAAAACGAGTTATGAGTTTGTACATACTTGTCCCCATCGATGTCGATCAGGATCCACTGGCTCGGAACTATCGGAGCCTTGGGCAACTTGTTCTGGCCCCTTTTCTTCCTAGGAGCCTGGGAGCCACCAGCATGGCTAGACCCCGGGGTGCCCCCCTGGCCAATGCCGGACTCCTGAGAAGAAACCAACTCTTGGCCGACCCTAGGGCTGCCTCCTGGTCAAACCCCTAAACCTTCCCCTCCTCCTCTGCCTGCCAAGAGCACGCTAGGTTGAGAAAGCATTGTGTAAACCTGTACATTGAGATTAGAAGAAAAAGTTAGCCACATATATACCGAGAAATTAAGCAAATTGAATTGTAATGCGATAACAAAGTAAACTAACCAAAAAGATAAGCATAATGCATATCTACCATCGATTTAGAAGTAATTGGTATTAACATCAAGCGAATCGTCGTTTGTGGGTTCAACACCATCTGTTTTAGCTTCAGTATCGTGTTTGTCTTCAACATCATCATCGATGGTGGCAACTAAGTTGTCAAGGCCCTGACTAATGTCGATGACACATGTGTCGTTCAAGCATTGCTCTTGCATTGGCCTGTCGCCGACTTCCTTCAATACACTATCGTAATCATTGGTCATCGGGACTAACAATCTTCCAAGACGTCTAACTTTGTACACAACCCACCATGGCTTCAAATTTTTAACACTTGTGTATGGATAAGGTAGGTAGTACACTTGCTTGGCTTGGTTAGATAGGATAAATGGATTGTAACTTTTAAGCCTGGAAGTATAGTCTATCTCCACTAAGCCAAGCTAAGGATTCCGTCGTACCCCTTTAGTCTGGTCAAACCAATCGCAGTGGAAAAGAATTACCAAGAGCTATTTGCTTCCTTCGAATACTAGTTCCCTTATCTCTTGAATGATTCCATAGTACTCAACCCATCATCACCATAGGACAGTACACAACTATTAACCATTCACAAATTAGGCTTTGCTCACTCGGTAGGTGCAGAATGGAAGCAGAACCCATTCATATCATAACACCCATGCACTTTAACAAATTGTTTAGATCTGCACAACATGATCAGAACATCATTGTGTATGCTACCATGGGCAGTGCACTGCATAAAAGGTAGGAAAACGAGTTAAAAAATGAATGCTTGTCGATATCGCTTGGAATGGTTCGAAGATATTTACATGTTTCCAAAGCAAGAGAGGAAATTTGGATGGCCAACTCCCGCACCCTATATCATTAGCATGCGATACTGAGGCAGGAGAGGGTTCCCTTCTTCCTACCCATTCAGACCTAGCAAATTGTACTTCAAAGCCATCATAAGTGTGACCTAAGAGAGTTTGGTCATGGTGGTTCTATTCATGCAATGGCTCCTAGGCAAACAACAAAAGCACCATAAATTTAGAGAAGGTTGTGGGTGACTCCTTGTCGTCAAAATGATGCACAAAGTCTTCCATGATATACTGCATCTTGTCAACTTCATCGAAACCCTCACACGGGTTTGGAAGGCGCAACCCTAGCAATCTCACCATGACAGACCCACCAATAATATGGGGCCTTGAACCTATTCTTACATAGGTATCTCTCCATCTCAGACCTCGATCTCTTCTGGTAGTTGCAGTAGCCAACACAAAGGCATTACACATAGGCGATGTTGGGATTCGACACTGCTTGGAAAGCATGACGCACGAATTCACCAGCCTTCTGGTACCATTCATCTAAGTGTTGTCCATTCTGCCACCAACCATCGTACATCCACCTCCTATCTTCCTCCAATCCTCTTCGACCAAGATGCTACAATCCGATGCACGTTATTGGTTTGAAATATAATGCTTGCGAGGCTTCTAAACCTACCCACAAATGACCGCTTGGTACGACCCCTGTGACACCCGTGGGTTCCCCTAGTGCAACGAGGAGCAGGGTGCTGTTTCTAGCACACCAGCACTTATCTTATGCACCGTAGAACCATAAAGCCATGTCGTCGAAAAAACCATCTCCAACCCACCGGTATCACCATGAATCATACCCAAGCAGCCATTCATAGGCACCCATTAGGACGTTCAATCAAGGCTATCCACTGGACAATTTAGGGAATGCTTTCTACAACTTGTAATAAAACTGAATGAATCACTATCCGAGATCGTTACGAGTTGTGTCGTTCCCAAATGGGTGACTTATGCCTAGGTACACGCGTCCGCAACACATTTATTGAACTGAATGTGCATAGCAAATATTTACAAAATGTGCAACACAATGAGGGCATTTAATTTTGTTCCTATTATTTCTGCCTAGTCAGCATCTACTAGTCTAAACACATTTTTTAAATTTACTCCTTATTAACATGCTTAACATTCATATTTACCCTAATCTTTAATTAAAATTAAATGATTTACTTTTTCATAATTTATCCTATGATATTAACACCATATTTTATTTTAACTCTAATTATTATCTATTTCGCTAAATATCACATTTTTCTAGTTATTTGCCTTAATCATTGTCTATTAAGCTAAATCACCATATTAGGCCTACTACTCTTCTTTACCGGGTGACTACGGTCGTCAAGACTAAGCTGCAAATTTTGAAAAAGAAAAGATGCGAACGTCACCTGCTT
The DNA here is from genome assembly GCA_036346145.1 of Olyra latifolia. Classification (NCBI taxonomy): domain Eukaryota; kingdom Viridiplantae; phylum Streptophyta; class Magnoliopsida; order Poales; family Poaceae; genus Olyra; species Olyra latifolia. The sequence continues at coordinate 43,993,906 of CM070526.1, forward strand.
TACGACGGGATGGTGGTGATGGTGTAAGGTTCTTGGCGGTGACGGTGGACGAGCGACGACGGTCCTTCTCCTCACGGTGGCGTGGTCACGGCCTTCTCCCTCGCCTTCTTCCTCCTCCAGTGGCCTTTATCCCCTTCTCCTCCTCCTCCTCCTCCTCCCGATGCCCTCCTTCTCCTCCCCCTCCCAACGCCCTCCTTCTCCTCCTCCCAGCAACCTCCTTTTCCTCCGGTGGTGCCAGCATGGGACGGCGGCGTTGGGGTGGCGGCGTGGTTGCAATAGGACGACAATGACGTCGTTGATGGCACATGGACCGGCAAGGGCCGACGAGCTCGGTGGCGACGATTGCAATGTAGGCTGGGCAACTGTGTCGACGGGTGGTGCTTGGGACTGGCAAAAATGCCCAAGTCCCGAGTGCTTGCGGGATCTAAAGGCCTTGTCTCTCTTGACGGCCAAACTTGAGCCATCAGGAGATAGTGTGGTAACGGTCAGTTCCATCGTGCCCACGTTCATCTCTCTTAACGGCCGTACACCTGCCATCAAGAGAGACCTCTAAACTGGCATGCGCTGGCTTACCAGGCCGCTGTTAGGACCCCAAATTTCATAACTTGGTGCCCCTCATGCTACATTGATTCAGGATCAAGTCCAATGCGCATAAGTAACTTCTTTAGTGAATAAACCTTACAAAATAAATCCAATCCCACAAAGGGCTAAATAAACAAGTTCATCAGAGTATTTATTACAACAAAAGAACTACTAAAGATAGCATAAAAGTTGTCCCATCATAAGCCATAGGCTTCTGACTGGAAAGCATGTCCAGCTACTCGCCTCCACAAGGAAACTCCTCCTCAAACAGTGAAGAGGACTCCTCAACTTCTTGAACTGCCAGATGGAATAGGCAGCTCACAAATAGAATTTGCAAAAATGAGTATAGACGAATACTCAGTAAATCACACACCGTGAAATGATGCATTCTAACCTTTATATGCAAGCTTTGTATAAGAAAATGACTAATGGTTATTTTGCACAAACAATATTTAACAAAGACGTAGTAAAATAATAGATTATAAAGCGATTGAACAAAGTATTTGATAACCTGCATTTTATCATAAGCATTGCCACAAAGCCTAATAACCTGCACAAGCAGTCCATGTGATAACCTCCCACAGGCATTTAAAAACACTATACCTTGTTCATGTACAACCAAGAATTGCCCATAACCGCGGACATGACTATTCAAATAGTTTATAAACATTCTGCAGAGGTTGGACATCTTTACCCACAAGATACTCATATCTCAACCTCTAACCAAGAAGGAGACACTTGTAACCTAACTGTTACGGGACTAAACATTAACATGTGGCCCTCTCGATACCTACTATGCTACCTAGAGCCAAACATCTGGATCACTAGGATCACGTAGTAGCATAGCAGCATCGCTTAGATGATGGCTGCCATAAATAGCACATCTCCCCTAAATGTCCCAACGTATGACCACATTTACTAACTTGCCTTGAGGTGCCACATGCTAACACCTAGTGGCTTAACTACCAGACTTAACCGAAGTCAAGATCATGGTTTGTACTATTTTAGTCTGACAATGCTTTTGCAAGATTAAGTACCTAGGGATAAATAAGGCAAGACTTCTTAGGCTCTACCACCACGCAGCTCCACATAGCCAAGCCACTTAGGCTCTATCACCACGCAGCTCCACTTAACATAATCAAAACACACACTCGGTTGTTAACAAGTTACAACATAAGACAACTTCTACACAAGAGCAACACATGCATATCCATATGAAGCAACACGTCTCACTCAAGTCAAGATTAATTATTCCTCCTAGGTCTATGCATGACTAAGCATACTAATAATGACTACCACCCCACAGATATCATCATTATCTAGCTAAAAAGATGATAAACTAGGTTACAAAGTAATATCCAACATACAATAACTCAAATGAGGGTGATAACCAAATTGGAATAACTAAGTTCCCAATAAAACATATTAAACATAGCAATGCATAATTTAAAAAAATAATTTTATTTATAGATAGGAGCAACATAATAAACATTTCATACCACCGGCGATCACCAACAGCGAGCTAAGATGGCCCATGGTGGTGGAGCTCTATGGCCTACACGCAAAACGATTCTACGACGATCCTAGACCAAAATTGAGCATGGGCATGGGATCTAGGGACTACCAGAAACCTTACCATAGTAACGTGCAACTCTAGGGACCTTCGGTTGGCTCCAACGACCTACAATTACGGCAACGGCGTGCGGTCTCAATGGCGACGACTCTCCTGCACTCCCTGTGACAAGAGCATGCCACAGGGGGTTCACGACCAAGGTAGTCAGAGTCGGGATCCTAAGTTGGATCGATTTTCCCTAGAAAGAATCGAATCGTAGTATCCAATCGTAAAATCGAGGATTCTATCTAATTTGTAAAATAAATATATATTTTGTTCTCCACTGTACTTTTATATTATATATATATATAGTTGAGCTCTGGTGCTTTGCAAAGCACCGAAGACACCATGCTTTGCGTCTAGTTTATAAAATCCGAGACTCAAAATGGACAATCCGAACTATCCATCTTGATCTTCTCGTTGAAATCTCTTACATGACCAAATTTCGTATTTTTTGAATTTTTTTGCTATTTGTGTTGTATTTTTGAAAACCAGAAAATTTGGACACTCCATAACTAATTAGATCGGTGATGTTTAAAATACAAAACAAATAGCAAAAAATTCAAAAAATTACGAAATTTGGTCATATAAGAGATTTCAATGAGAAGATCAAGATGGATTTATCATGATTCGATTGAATCACACACTAATTAACATTATAGTTGCTGTCAATTATCAAAAATAGCTTCTAAACCTTATCTGGAGTAGGATCGCGATTCTACACGATTCTACGATTTGGATTGCGATCCTACTCCGATCCTATGTGATCCCGATTCACTAAGCGACTCGGATCGATATGCTTCCATAGAATCGTAGAATCGCACGACTCTACGAGTAGGATCGCGACTTTAACTATCTTGTTCACGACACGAAGGCATGTCGCTAAGCGAAGAATCACGGGCTAAGACTCACCGGCGGTGACGGAATTGCTCGCTGTAGCTCTCGGTGCCAATTCCTTCCCTTCCCTCTCCTTGGCGATTCCGTCCACCTCGGCTCAAGGCGACGGTAGCTACAGGATCAAGGAACTCTAGTGCAGCGGCTTGGGGTTTAAATAGACCTGGAAACCCTAGGTTGACATGGACGCCAAGGCCCAGCCCGTGATGGCGCAATAGCCAGCTCCAAAACAGCTGTGAAAACGATGGCTATAGCAGTGGCAGGATCCAATAACGTTGGCACGACCACATCACGCGAATGGGCGCCTGAGATCCAAGCATACTAGTTTGCTCGGATAACTACATCCGACGACGAGCAATGCACACGTGGGCACGACAACGGTCCTGAATGCGCCACGTCGCCCCACTATAGAAAAAGAAAAAGAAAACCCTTTTCCTTTTTTCAAAAATGTTGATCAATGTTTTCTTAGGTTTAAAAAATCAAAACACTTTAGAAAAATCTGACAAAAATCTCAAAAATCCCCTGAAGCATTTCGAACACAATAAAATTTTAACAAGCACTGTTCACTTATATTTTCTCTTATTCAATTGTTTTGGTCCTCTAGATTAATTAGAAGTTTATCTTTTAATAATTTTAATTGCTAGAAAAATATAAAACCAATTTATTTAAATTATCTAAGCTAAAACAAAGTACTATGAAACTCACAAATTTTTAGGAAGTTACAGAACTCCCCACCTTAATAAAATCTGGACCCAGAGATTCGAGCTGACTAGAGCAGAGGTCTGGGTACTTTGCCTTCAGGTCTTCTTCTTTCTCCTAAGTTGCTTCGCTCTCAGCATGATTACTCCACTAAACTATGCAAAACTTGATCACCTTATTGCGAGTAACTCGGTCTGACACATCCAAAATCTTGATTGGCCTCTCTTGATAAGTCAAATCCTCGCTCAGGTCTAGATTCATTAGTGGCACTAGCTCTGACGGTTCCCTGAGACATTTCCTTATCTGCAACACATGAAGCACATCATGAATCCCTTCCATGGATTTTGGTAGCTCCATTTGTAGACTAGCTTGGTAACTATTTTTATACCTAAACTCTGCATACGGCAAACTCTTATCCCAACTATGTGTATATGCCAGAGCACATGCCCGCAATATATCCTCCAATATCTTGTTGACTCTCTCGGTCTGCCCATCAGTCTGAGGATGATAAGCTGTGCTAAACCTTAAATGGGTGCCCAAAGCATCATGAACCTACTGCCAAAATCGAGAAGTGAATTGGTTCCCTCTATCCGATACTATTTTCATTGGTACTCCATGTAAACTCACAATCCTTGACATATAAAGCTCTGCCAACTTATCACTGGTATAGGTTGTCTTTATAGGTATCAACAATGACCCATATTGAATCATAACTAGATTGTGTCCACGACAACCCAGTAATAAAATCCATGCCTATCTCCTCCCACATCCACTTGGGTACTTTCAGCGGTTGCAGCAATCCCGTCGGTCTTTGATGTTCAGCATTTACCTTTTTAGATACATCGCATAATGCTACATACTGAACAACTTCCTGCTTCATATGGGGCCACTAAAATCTCGCCTTTAGCTCCTAGTACATCTTAGTACTACCTAGATGAATGGAATACTTTGACTCATGTACTTCCTTGAGCATTAATTCCTTAATTTTGCTTGTTATCTAGTACATAGATCCTGGACTGCATCCACATAGTACATTGGTTGCCTATTCGAAAATCTGATTCTTCATTAATCTTAGACTTTATCTGAGCAAGTTTAGGATCCTCTTTTTGCCCTCTCGTATCCGATCCTATAAGTCCGGTTTAAAATTCTAGGGTAGCCACATAACCCTGAGGTACTACTTCCAACCTCATTTACTGCAACTCCACTTCCAAATTAGGCAAGGTTGAGGTACTTCTTTCTTACCAGACCTATCTTTCCTACTTAAGGCATTTGTAACCACATTGGCTTTATCGGGATGATAATTAATCCTGACATTGTAATCCTTTATCAGCTCTAGCCATTGCCAGTGTCGCATATTGAATTCTGGATAAGTAAAGATGCACTCCAAACTCTTGTGGTCTGTATATATCTCGCAGCACTTCCCAATGAGACAATGTCACCATATTTTCAAGGCATGAACAATAGCTGCTAATTCTAGATCATGGGTAGGGTAATTCAACTCATGTGGCCTTAATTGCCTAGAAGCATATGCCAACACCTTTCCATTTTTGCATAAAACACACAACCTAATCCTTGTTTAGAGGCATCACAATACACCTCAAATCCTTGACTCACATCTGGTAGGGTTAAAACTGGTGTAGTAGTTAACCACTTCGTTAACTCCTAGAAACTCTGTCCACATTCTGGTGTCCAAGAGAATTTCTTCTTCTTCTTCAACAGCTGAGTAAGAGGTCTGGCGATTGTTGAGAATGCTTCTATGAATCTCCGGTAATACGCTACCATCCCAAGAAAACTCTAAACCTTGGTGATGGTATCAGGTTTCTCCCAATGAATCACCGTTTCAACCTTGGTTGGATCTATGACAACTCCCTCCTTGGTGATCACGTGCCCTAAGAATTCCACTCTAGACTTCCAGAATTCGCACTTGCTGAATTTGGCATACAGTTTATCCTTTCGCAGCCTTTGCAGCACTAGCCTAAAGTGCTCTGCATGCTCCTCATTCTTGGAGTAAACCAGTATGTCATTTATAAACACCACCACAAACTTTTCTAAGTAATCCATGAACGATTTGTTCATCATGTTCATGAAGTAGCCAGGTGCATTGGTAAGACCAAATGACATCACTGTGTACTCCTGCACCTTTTAACTGGTTGAACAAATCATCTATCCTTGGTAAAAGGTATTTATTCTTAATAATCACTTCATTTAGTAAATGATAATCCACATACATTCCCAAGCTGTCATCCTTCTTCTTAACAAAGAGAACCAGGACTCCCCATGGCGAATAACTTGGCCTCAAGAACCCCTTCTCTTTTAACTCCTCGATCTGTTTCTTTAATTCCACCAACTCATCGGTGGGCATTCGATATGGCCTTTTTTAATATTGGTACGGTTCCTTGTACCAAATCAATCACAAACTCAATGTCTCAATCAGATGGCATTCCTGGCAATTCCTCTGGAAACACATTTGGAAACTCGGCCAAGATGGGTACCTCTTCTATACTCACAGCCTACATACCATTCACCAATATCTGGCCGTCGTTGATTCTCGTGGCAGAGAACTCCGCTTTCTCGCCTGCCATGCTTTTGAGATTTATAGTTCTCCGTCCATAATCTAGTATGGCCTTATGCTTAATCAACCAATCTATCCCTAGAATGACATCAATACTCTAGGTATCTAACACAACAAGGGTTGCCTAAAATTCTGCCCCACTAATCAACATCCTTACTCTGAACCATCCCCTTTTGGTTTCCATTTGATTCTTGATTGTGAAGATTTGCGAAATAAAGGAATGTGAAGCTCCGGAATCAATAGAACAACTACTGGTACTGAGTAGACAAGGAATTTACCCATAAGCACATCAGGTGCATGATGGGCCTCCTTGGCTGCAACATGGTTAACTCATCCATGAACCACTGACTAGGGAGCTCTAAGCATAGGTGTTGGTGTCTGGAATCCTTCGTGGCTTGCTCCTAGGGTTGGTGTCCTGGCTGGTGTGTTGCCAAAATTTAACAACACAGGAGTAATTACCTTCTTCTCCGGGCACACATTCACCAAGTGTCCTGAATTTTTGTAGTTATAACACAACTTGCCCTATGCTAAGGCTTCTCCCACAGACTAAACTTGGGGTGTTGACGCTTGGTTGATCTGCACAATCGGACAATACACAGTCTGCTGACTCTTGTACTGTGCTGGCTGTGTCTAAGATCGAACATACTAAGTAGTATTAACCCTGAACATTTGTTGATTCTGCAACCCTTTTGTCTGCTCGAAGCAACATTTCCTATCCTCGCCCAATTCCTTCCTTTTGTCCTTAAGAAAAAGTGCCTTGTTCACCAATTCTTGAAAATCAGGAAACATATGAGTCATCAAGCCAACCTGTAATCCATTATTCAACCCTTTAAGCAAGCTAGATTGCCTTGACTTGTCAATTATCACATCCTCATGTGCATATTGAGCAAGCTGCGTGAACTTGTTAAGATACTCATTCACGAACATGGTTCCTTTCTTCAAGGCACTGAACTCATCCTTCTTGAGCACTTTGATCCCTTCAAGTACGTAGAAGTGGCAAAAAGCTGCGCAAAACTCCTCCTAGGTGACTTCTTGTGGCGCTGCCCTGGAATCACAGTAGTTCTCTCGCCATTCCATAGTAGGTCCCTCCAACTGATGGGTAGCATACAACACCTTGTTGGCATCCTCACGCTGAATAATGTTCAACTTCCTTTCCACCACCCTTAGCTAGTCATCACCCTCTAGCGGGGTAACACCACCAGCAAAGGTTGGAGGATGAGTCCTCATGGAATCTGCAAATGGTAACTGAACTCTAGGGGCATGAGTTGGCACATGATGATAGCCTTGGTTGTTAAGACCTTGTCCCACCATGTTTCTCTGCATTTTCTCTGTCATGGTTCTCATCCATTGGGTCTAAGCTGCTATGAAGGCTCCAAGATTGCCAGCATCCACTTGCGATGCAGGGCGAACATTCCCAGCTAGCCCATCATCCTACCTGGTTTCGTTCTGGCTGCTGCCAAATGAGTTGGGCTCTGCTCCTCTTGTTACAAAGGAATATCTAGTAATACAATAACTCAAATGAGGTCATAACCAAATTGGAATAACTAAGTTCTCAATAAAATAAAATAAACATAGCAATATATAATTTAAAAATAAAATAATTTTATTTGTAGATAGGAGCAACATGATCAAGGACTGTATGTAACTTGCCTTACAACCAACCTCACTCTTAATCTGTAGCACAATCTTCTCCTGGCACACCTTCCAAGGTAGTCATTTCGACATGTAATAAATAACAAATAGCAAAAAAAATCCAAACAACTAATATATAATTTTATAAAAATAAGTAAAATTCATAAACAAATAGATCTCTTTTTTTGAATTTTTAGAGACTTGAATGGCTATTTTTGGACTTCTAGATTAAAATATATGAATTTTACAAGTTTTAACTAATTTAAAACTAATCAAAACAATTTTTAGAATTAAATTTCAGTTTTTGACAAATACCACGCGTGCTCCTAACAATGGGCCCCACCGGTCAGCTTCTTAGCCCACGGCAAACTCAGCCCACGCGTATGCGTGCTCACGCCCACGGTGCACCCGTGCCTTTCTGACATGTGTAGCCCACAAGTCAGTGACATGGTCCACCGTGAACCTGGTCCACGAGTCCGATTCCGGTTTAAACCCGCGCGATCCCGTACCGTCCGGTCCAGATCCAATGGCTGCGGTACGCTACGTCACAACGCCACGCCGGCGACCTAGCCACATTGTGGTGCCCGACTCCAGCATAGCGACACAAATTGAGCACAGGCTTGGGATGTAAGGACTACTAGGAACCGTCCCACGACAACGCGCGACTCTAGGGACCTTTGGTTGGCTCCGGTGACCTCCAACTGTGGCAGCGGAGCGCAATCTCAGCGGCGACGACTCTTCGGCGCTCCCTGCCTACCAGGCCGAGCTTCGGGCTGAGCCTGGAAAAGCCCAGTCACTTTGACTCGAGCCCGAGCCTGGCCCAGCCCAACAATTTTTTTTATGCACCAAGCCTGAGCCCGGCCCGAAAGCCTGGCCAAAAGTCTGAAGCCCAAAGCCCGACTTTGCACTGATTTTGTGTTTTTGTGCAGGCCCGAGCCCGGCCCGAATTTTTCTCGGGGCTTGGTTTTCGGCCTGAGTCTGGCCCGGCCCGACTCAGAAAAGTCGGGCTTGGTCCAGGCTGGGTCATCGGGGCGGGCTATCCATGATCATGTCTAGACAAGAGCATGCCACGATGAGGTTCATGACACCAAGGCATCTCCAGGTGAAGAATCATGGGCTAAGACTCGCTGGCAGCGATGGAATTGCTCACCGGAGCTCTCGGCGCCGATTCCTTCCTTTTTCTCTCCTCGGCATCTCTATCCACCTCGGCTCAACGTGATTGCGGCTATGGGATCATGGAACGAAACCCTAGCGCAGTGGCTTGGAGTTTCAATTACCCCCAAAACCCTTGGCTGGCATGGATGCTAAGGCCCGGCCTACGGTAGCACAATGTCGACTCCGAATTCGGTGCGGAGATGACGACAAGATCCAACGGTGCGGGCATGACCACATCACACGAACCGACGCCCAAGATCCAAGGATACCGGTTTGCTCGGATAAGTGACATCTGATGGCTGCCAACACACACGCGCACACGACAATGGTCCAGATTGCGCCAAGTTGCTTCTCTCAGGAAAGACAGAGAGAAAACCCTTTCCCTTTTTCAAAAAAGCTAATCAATGTTTTCTTAGGTTTAAAAATATCAACACACTTTAGAAAAATCTCAGAAAAATCTAAAAAATCTCCTGTTGCATTTGGAACACAATAAAATTTTACCAATCGATGTTCACTTATATTTTCTGTTATGTAATTGTTTTGGTGCTCTAGTTTAATTAGAAATTGATCTTTTAATTATTTTTAATTACCAAAAAATATAAAAATAATTTATTTAAATTATCTAAGGTATAACAAAGTACTTTGAAACTCATAAGTTTTTAGGATGTTACAACCATGGTCTCTCTCGATAGCTTCCACCTAAGCCATCGAGAGAAACCTCAATCTCTCTCAAGGGCCATTTATGAGGCAGCCATCGAGAAACTCCTTTCTCCATGGTTAGAATTGAAAACCATGGATGTAGAGACTATATAATCAATGATTTTGGAGAAGGCCATCGAGAATATGGCTTGTCCTAAGGGTTTTCACAATGAGCATCCTAGTGGTCAACGGCCCGATTTTATTTTTAAAAACTTTTTGTCGTGCACCCCGGTATTTCTACCGGCTTGTGTGACCAAATACTAGTCCCAGAAGATCATAGCTAGTATTGCACTCAAGGACATTTGGAATATCATGGCAGGCATTGCATTTAACTAGAATTTAACAGTTTATATAGCATAAATAGCATCCCAGTTAACATAGACAAATACATAGTCTTGCACAGGATTCAGTTCAATCATATAAGAAAACACAGCGGAAGACTGAAAGCGATGATATCCCGAGGTTGACCCGGAACGCGCAGCTAATCGCCTTGACCCTCCTGGTCACGATTGGCACCGATGTCGTGATCTTCTTCTGAACAAATAATCCGTGATCCATATAATGAGTACACGGCTACCCAACAAGTAGTCCTTAATAAATGAATGCAAGGTCAAAGGATAGGTTTGGTTATTTTGCTGAAACATCACCTATCTACTTGTTTATTTATTCTTGATTCATTAAACACATGATAACACATGAACGTAGCCAAAGGACGGCTAACCAGCTCAGCACACGATGAGCGTAGCCATAGAAACGGCTAACCAGCTCAAAAAAAGAGACAATCCTTGCCTACATTACCATCAAGTTAATTAATTAAAACACATTGAACTACCTTGTGAAAACTCCTTTCCCCCGCCCATAACCGCGGGCACGGCTACCATGATAGTTTTAACTCTGCAGAGTGTGTACACGTTCCCCACAAGCCCTATCTCATCCCGAAGGAGAAACAGTACAAAGACCGTTCACTGCTTTCACCTGCCACAATACTGTACCCTTTCTTTTGGTTTCACGCCCCATACGGTACACTTCGCCGGCGGTGATAGTCATCGCATCTCCTTGATCGGATGACAACAAGACCGCATGAGGTTAGCCCCATTTGAGCCATTCGAACCGGTGATAGCTAGTCACGTCCGTCCACTCTGAGTACAATGGAAACAGTTTCCACAGCTAATAAGTTAGGGCCAGAAGGCACAAGTGGCTGTACGGTTTAGGTTCGGTATGGTAGTCACAAGTATACGGTCCTTATATGACAAAAGAGACCTGCGCATCTCAACCACAAACCCAAAATCCGCCTCTTCTGGGTCTCCTCAAATCAACACACGCCACGTTGATTTTAGTTGATTAGGTTTATCCAAAAACAGCACCACGAAGTCAAACTTCACGGATACAAGTTTAATAATGAGTGAAAGCTATCAACTACCAACCCCAGAAGCAAGGCTAAGCAACTACACAAAGAATAGGCTAGAAAAACAGTACCAATCGGGCTAACAATGGTAGGCTACCTCACATTAGTAAAGGACTAACATGAAATCGGGTCAAAATAGCACATACGATGATAATTTAAGCATGCAATTCAAATTAAAATAAAATAAATAAAATTTAGCAAACTAGGAATTCAATATGAATCTAGCTTGCCTTCGAAGAAGTTAGGTTCTGGATCTCCTTCTTCGAACGGCTCCGGAACGTCTCCCGGACAGCAGGTGCACGTCGGTTCTACGCGAAAGAGTAATAAAACAGAAAGAAATATCAAACATACAGAAAACAGTATGGTAAAAATATATAAAATTCTTGGGATTATTTTTGATTTTTGGGCTCTGGAATCATCTAATTTGGAGCTCGGATGAATTTTCTAAAATTCGGGGAAGTTTAGGATTAATAGGTCAACACTAGTTGGTGGGCAAAGTGCAAGGATTAATATATTATTCTACAAAAGTGTCTCCTCCTAAAATATATAAAATTCCTACGGGTTTTAGATGAATTTAGGTTTTTGGATCACTCAAATTGGATCTACGGTTCTCTCTAGAGAAATCTTGGAAGTTTTGGATAATTGGAAAAACACTGGAAAAATAGAAATTATCACTGCTCATGGTCATGGGCTCAATCTGAGCAGACTCGGGCTACTGCGCGGCTTGGGTGGAGTGGGCCGGCCCAACTGAAAGGGGACGGGGCGGTTCTGGTGGGACGAGGTGGTCCAGCAGGGTCCACTCGTCATTGAGAGAAGGGAGAGGGGAAGGAGGACGGGACGATCCCGTTCGGTCCGGATCCGTCCGGGACGGTGGGGCCCGCTCGACAGAGAAAGAGGGAGGGGACGGGGTGGTTCGGGTCGGATCTACTCGGGACGAGGCGGTCTTCTTCCTCCCCGATGGCAACGACGGCGGCGGGAGGCGGCGGCGCGGATACTCCAGCGATCGGCGGCGACGGCGGATGGGTCAGGGGGCATGAGGCCGACCCAGGGAAGACGATGGTGGCGGCGGATTTGGCCGGCGGCGACCAAGGTGACGGCGCGGCGTGGATAGGCGGCGGCGGAGCTAGGGCTCGGGTGCGACGGTGCTCCGGTCGACGGCGGGGGAAATTGGATGCGGTGGAGGGGTTATGGCGGCTAGTGGGAGGCGGTGGTGCCCTCAATTGGTCTCGGGGTGGCTCAAACAGACGGGGAGGCTCGGGTGGGTGGTGGCGGCGCCCATGGCGACGGCGGCAGCCCGCGGGCGCAAAAGCGGTGGTGGCCGGCGATCCAGAGGATGGGGGGTGGAGTCGGATAGAGGGGAAGGAGAGAGGATGACGAGGCTCACCTCGCGGCGGCAATAGCAATGCCTAGCGGTGAACAGAGATGGCGGCAGTGAGCTTGAAAGAGAAGGCGGCGCTCCGGGTAGAACTCCGGTGATCCCTCCGGCGTTGAAATTCTCTGTCGATGCTCGACCAAATCCCGTGATCTTGGGCTCCTTAGCTTTGTCTTCGAGTCCTCTAGGACGTCCTTCGATCCGATTATAGAGCCCTGCGCCCGATCTCGATCTCTCCTCGAATTCTCTCTCGGTTCTCTTAGATAGTTAGGGTTTAGGGCTTCTGGCGGCGCCTAGGACTATGTGCACACGACCAAAGGGGTTTAGGGGTATTTATAGGGTCCTAGGGATGTAGGGATAAGCTTGGGCATGAAGGAAATTGAAATTCGGTATATATCCCGAATTTCCTTTGCATGAAATAAGGATATTTCATTTTGGGATTGGGGTGAAACTTGGGGGATAGCTTCTATACATACTAGAGATCTCTCCCCACGGATTTGGTGATTTATCTCGGCCAGGGTAATTTTCTAGATTTTCGAAAGAGTTTTCCCACTATTCCAATAAATGAAATAATAGGAAAATAAGTTTGGGTTGGGCTGAGAATTGGCACAGGGTTTCTAGAGGGTCTTAGGGCCCACTTAAAAATACTCTCACGAATTGAACAAGCCTCTAATGGTTTTTAGGATTTCCTAAGGTTCTCCTAATAAACAGATCTACAGCATATTATAGGGAAAGGGTTTTAATTAATAATTATTAAATTTTAAATAAGGTGACAGAACAATTTTATTGGGATGTCACACTTTTTAATGATGATATTGACAGTCCCAATAGGTAATGTTGCTCTATACATCCTATAGCATGTTCATAAATTTTTTGAACATGTTTTGAGGTTCCGAGTTGTCGACCCACATGTAAGTGCCATTATCGGGTCAACAATCAGCTCAACATCTAGAGAGATGTTGTAGGCCCATTAGGGCAAGCCATTCAAGTTTCATGTTATTTACCTACTGTACAAGTTTTAATGAGTCCATAATGGGCTAAATGAACAAACATACCTATCATAATTTTTGAGATTTGTTTAATGATTTTCAAATCATTTTTGTATTATTGAAGTAACAAAAAGCACTTGTCATACGACAATTTGATCTTGCTCAAGTACAGTACCATTTATCAATGGTTGGATGGTACTCTATACGTAGCATGATGTTTCTGAGCATTTTTCTCAATTTTTATGTCATTAATACATTTATTTATGTTAAAAAATCAATTATACACTCCTAGAAAATATATAAACTTCAAATATGTCATCATATATTAAAAAATAGACTTATTTTTCTAAAATTTGGAATTTTTAATTTCATGATTCTTGAGATGGATTCATGCGTTATTTTCTAATTGAAATATCATTTGCAAAACATAATTTAATTGTAATATCAATCTGTCTCAACGATCTATCTGTTGGCCGTCAAGAGAGACCAGCCCCTGCTACATGGCGCACTGGCCCAGCCCACTAAACCACTGCGCCACATAGCAGGGATGGCTCTTTCTCGATGGCCCACAAATAGGTCGTCAAGAGAGAGCCACCCCGCTGCCCCACACAAAAGGGACGCGATTCCTTACCCAGTTGGCTTAACACTAAGAGGCAGGGTGTCTAGTGGCGCTAATGCTCCCTCGTGATTTCAAGCCCACACCCTGCACATTTTAATTTTTTTCTCTCTTGACAGCTATGTGCATAAACGTCGAGAGAGACCCCTCCACCGCCGATCAACATTTCAATTATTTTGGAAGCCTACGCGCGCTAATGAGGACCCTTCTCGATGGCCCTCGAGAGTAGTTCACATCGTAGCCACTCCACCAATCATGTGGCTAGTGAGACTATAGACTCAACGACCTGATTTAGGCCGTCAAGAGTTGGTACGTGTTCTGACAGTTTTTGGTTGGCCACCAAGAGACATAGCTGATGGTCGAAGATATTTTTGGAAAGTTTTTAGATGTCTCTATTTGGAAAGAGACCTAGATATAGGATAAGTCAGTTAGATTATATACAATAAGTCTTTAGGGTTAGAGTTCGAGTCATATTGTATCAAATCTATCTCTCAAATATAAATACCTACCATATGTAATGAGAAAAGAGTTCCCAACCAATCAATCTACTTTTAAATATGTATTTTCAATTTCTAGGAGTATCAGTAACTTAGTTTCATCATAGTTTGTTCTTGTCGTCTTTCAATCAATTTTAAGATATACCCGCACAATGCCAACAAGAGTAAGTACTATCTCAGTTAAGTACAATCAATTTTGTCAGCTTTGTGTAGTTATTTAGAGCACTATCTTTGTTCATATTGTTGCGCAACACCGTTTTCGTGAAAACGTGATGAACACACGGGGTGGCCCGATCTTACGGTGAGGAGATAACTTTAATTTGGTAGAGTATGACTTTGACGACTAGGCTATGAACCACGCAAGAATAAGTGCTCGCAATCGCTAAACCACACTCATAATTATTATCAACCTTGTCAAGACATGGATGACCTAACCACGAAGGTCTATTCTTGCAAGCAATCAAAGAACTAGCAAGAACAATCATAAAGCCCACATAAGTTGATGTTTTAAACTTGTTTACTGCTGTTCTAGCCGAATTAGGAAAACAAGGATGAAGTTCCACATATGGGCAACTAATCTAAATAAAACCTAAAGAGAAACTAAGGGGAACATCTTTATATAGGAAAGGAGGTGGCTGTTCACATTCTTAGGCTGAGGTGGCTGTTCACATTCTTAGGCTTACATGGGTCCTTAGCCCAAAATAATGGTGACGTAGCACCTGAAGAGTTGTAGACAGTTTTTGGATGCTGAAAGTTTTTTATTTCTGCAGCCAGCTCAGAATGAATTTGATTATAAGGTTGGATCCGTTGGAAAGTGTACGAGATAAACTTTCTAGAAAGTGCTCACATGTCCCGAACGGATTCCGTCTGCATTCTCTATAAGCGTTTAATGTCAGATTGGTTAGTGGAGGCCAAGTTGAGTTCTTTCGTATTCCTATTGAACATTCTCATAGTCACACATTGAATAGTCCTTCCTTACTCATCGTCCATACCATCCCTTCTAAGTCCGAGAATATTATTAAATAGTATTTTATCCTCCATTGTATATTTATTTAACTCGAGAAATAAGATCACCTGATAATTCAACTGTCACGCGCATGCTCCATTGATTTGTCCCTCTATGATCATTGTTGCGTGACCTTCCAGTTTGTTGTAGGTCCCATGGGTGTATCGGAGGAGTGATGTCCTCATCAAAAGGGTTAGATTCCAAACCTTTATTTTATCAATCGATCGGTTTTACATGAAATTGATAATCTGTTTATCCTTCGTTCTGTTAGCTAAACAATCTAATTGGCTAGTTAATAGTCTGTTTACCCATCGTCCTTCTAATTAGAAGATTTTATCAGCTTCTTAATTGTCTGTTTACCATTTGAATCTATCAGTTTGAACATTATTTAAGCTGATAGTATCATTATCTCTTTGGATCTGTTAATCTTTTGGTGTTCCATCTATGTTTAACAGGATTTCACTTTTCCTTAGATTTTATCGACTTTCTATGGATGATTAATTTCTTTACCTTGCCATTTTTAGCTCAAATCGGCTGGCACACCCTGAACCCTTGAATTTGGTGCCAACAGAGTTCCAAACCGGTGTGAACAGAAATAGATCGAAAGTAGCGACTAGGCTTCCCAAAAACCTGATCTCCCCTTATCTGTGCAGGTTCTTCAGTGAGACGTGGTTTCACAAACATTGCTCTCCCACACGTTGGTGACATGTTAGTGCACGGATAGAGGAGCCTGGAGGCAATGTAGCACAAAGGATGAAGAAGCTCTCTCGCCGACATCTTACGAGATCAATTTGTTAGGGTTCTAGTCATGCCGATCTGAGAGGACGACTCCACTTATATAGGGTGGTCGAACCACAGATAACCTACGTATAAAGATAGGAACAGCTATGTATACTTATTCTCCACCCCCCCCCCCCCCACCCACCCACCCCCCCCCATAGTTCTCTTATTATTCTTGACTTGACTTATTAATAAGAAAAGTACTCACTAATAATATGAAAGACGATCTAGAATCTACCTAAGAAGATAGAGAGTCCCACGTACGAAAAGGTCACAAATGGAGTTGAACCAAGTAGCATTGCAAATGCATAATAATGATAGGGTCAGGATATCCCGCCCTCTGAGCCGGATATAAGTGTCTCCCCTTGTCCTGCTCTCTACAGGGGAATCTCGGCTCACTGCTTGCTCTAATATCCTCACTTTACCACATCATGGGGTTTTACAAGACTCGTGATGTGCTTGCTTAGTACACAAAGATACGATTTCCTAAACTCATGCACTAGATAAGTCGTATTAATGCTGGATTCCGCAAAAAGAAAGATAGAACTATTGTGCCAGAAGACCGGTTGCACCGTGGCCCACAAGTCACATGCGAAAATACGGGAATAAATGCGCCCGTGTGACTTTTGTATGTAGCTTTAATACTGGCAAGTCCTCTACCTTATAAAGTGATCAATTTCTCTCCACCCTAAGAGCATCCACAGCAAAGACGCTATATACACTGTTTCGCGAGTGCACAGTGCGGATAGCGTTCCGCGAGCCGCTCCAGCAGAAACGCTATGCTCGATTCTCGTTTGGCATCGCCCCTTGCGGACGCCAAATCTGGAGCGATAGCGTGGAGTCCCCCCGGCTACCTCTCTCTTCTCCGGCCGCAACTACCGGTGACACACGGCATTTCTCCCGCGCTGGTTTGGGGAAGAGGTCGCGGGGCGACCGGCGGCGGTTGGAGCGGGACCGAAGTCGGCCATCGTGGGCGGGAGAGGTGCATCGCGGCGGCGCCGACGCAGATCTGGCGGGTCTACCGGAGAAGCCTCTCTGTCCCGGTTCCCCTGCTCCTTCCTAGTCGTCGTCTGCTCCAACACCGCCGCGTCGTCGGAGAAAAAGGTATGGGGTTGCCTTCACCGCCGCTAGTGATTTCGCAGATGTGAAAATAGCGTGTATTATTTAGATGGATTGTAGATCTAGATGCGGGCTAGGTTTGTGGGTTGCGATGACGGATTGTGGGGGTTGGGGGTGGGTGATGTTCATATGACATCCATGGATGTGTGCTGGTTGCTGCCTGAGTTTTTCTGTGGTGGGAGATCCGGACGTGAGCCGTCGGCATTCGTAGAATAGGCAAACTCTTTTGTCCTTTTTCTTTTATCCCAATCTTTCAGTATCCCTTTTGTCATTTGCTTGCAATTAATTGTTGTTTCATGCAATCTTTGTCTAATAAGTGTGGATTATCAGTTCATATTTTCATGAATATGGAATGTTGAATGCTAGATTTGCAATGGGGAATGTTGAGATCAGATGTGTGACAGCCAGGGCCATCATGTGAAAGTTGTGCGTCGCTAGCGAGTACAGTTTGTTTTGGAGCACAACATGTATAATTTACGAGTAGGCAAGAACACCCTGTTGTAGGCTTGCATGCGACATATAATCTATTTTCACATTAAAGATGTAATCAATTCAGTATACAACTTGAGCACTATAATCTTGTTCGGTTGTTATATTATTTTAAAAAATGCTACATGACATTAGTGTTCCATGGTCTATTTAGTACATTGCAAGACATCATTTTGTGTACTGGCGGAATGGATGTTCCTATTTTCTGACAACATGGAACAATGTTCACTTTACGTCATGCTTGTATATGAGATAAATCTAGTTCATTCTAGTAAAACGCTAACTTCATTTTGGGTCAGTCTTTCTGTAGTGGAGAATTCAAGAACAAAGTGAATTTGTCGTGCTTTTCATTTTACCGCTGATTGACCTGAATATTATTATCAGAGAAATTACCCTTTACAGAATATTATTATCACAGTGAATATTATTATCAAAGAATATTATCACAGAGAAACTCTGGACTGATGCCTCTCCAAACATTAAGACATCTGTCTGGCTTATTTTCCCCCACATGCCCACAATTGATCTAAAATATTTCTTTTTTCCTCTGAGAAATTCATGGTATCTCTCTAGCTGCTGAACATTGTAGGTTTTCATCATGATAAAGAATGCCCCCCAGTTGAATGTTACCTGCAATTTGCAATCAGGTTCTGTGTTTTGACATAAAAGTAAAGAACAGGGAGTAGGTGGGGATTGTGGTCAAACGGCTTTTATTTACATGGCATCCAATGCCAAGCTCAGCATATGTGAGTAAAATTTAGTAAGCTAAATGTATACGGACTAGATGAATGATTGTTGTGATAATGTCATAATTGGAATCCTTGCCACAGTTTGTTTCATTATAAAGCTAATAGGCATCCTATATGTTAGCGTCTCTTGCTTAATTAGACATACCCTAATTATCATACTGCTTGTAGTGCTTGTTGCCATGGGGCCTTCGGAGCAGCAGCTTGCTACGTTGCTTCGGACAGTGCTTGACCATTTGGAGGATGTGGCTACCGAGCTAAAGAATTTGGCCAACGACCACTTTGATCCGACAAGTTCCCCAGAAGCTATCGCGGTGAACAGCCTAGTGCTGGACGTCGATGCTGTGGCGGAACAAATGGAGAGGTTGGCTTTGGAAGGCAAGGATGAGCTCCTGAAGGTGATGGCAGATCCGTCACCTGCGGAAGTAGTTATCAGAACTGTGGAAGACAATGGCGGTTGGAATGATATCGACCCAGCCGACATCATTGACTCCGACAACGACGGCAGCGACGACCATCCTTTCTGCTTTCAGGACTGGTGTGAGGAGAACGGCATGGACTACGATAGCGAACTGTCGAGGGGCGTGTAGGATTAGTCGTAAATGTGCAATGCACAGCAGTATGATCCCTGCAATGGGCGTGTGTAATAAAATAGGAGCAGTACCTTTTGTACGAGAACAAACTTGGTATCCAGTATTGTCACTATGTTGTCACACATGGTACCCTTTAATATGTGTAATGCCTATGTACAAACTTCTGTTCTTATTAATTATTACAGTACTGGTCTTTTATATCCTACGGCTGGAGATGTACCTTTTGTTCGTGGACGATAACAAGAATTTCTTATTTTGTTTTAACGGATACGTTTGCACTGACGTACCGTGATTTTTGTTTACAAATTTCAGGCATAAGATGGATCCTGATTTCCAGCGGCTTATGAAGCAATATGGATATCATCAAGGTGCAAGTGGTACGGGGGAGCAAAGTGGCCCTCCTCAATCACCATCTCCGAACATAGGTCAGCCTACGGATTTACCTACCTATCCAGCTGTTGGTATTAGTCCATATCGTCCAAATTTTTTGCTACCACATATGAGTCCAGCTGGTCCTCAATATCCTCCTGTTTTTCCTCCATCAATGGCTGGCTACTTTCCATATGCAACCATGCCGCCTAATTTCGGAGAGGGGTCAGGAAGTTTAGGAGGCCATGGGTGCACCTAGCATCATCTGCCATGTCGTGTCTGGTAGCAAAACAATGGACAATGTCTCAATCGATGGGGTGGAAGAAGTCCAAACTCCCATGGTTTCAGCCCGGGGTGTGGGTAGGGTAAGAGGAAGAGGTCGAGGTAGAGGGAAGTCTAAGGGTAAATCACCTGTCATGACTGACACAATCCAGCAAAATGATGATAATGGCAATGATCAGGGGGGAAGAGGTCCCAATTGGACAATTCGCGAAGACGAAATTCTCATCTCTTTATGGCTGAACTCGTCGTACGACCCTATTGTGGGGAGGGACCAGAAACAAGATAGTTTCTATGGGACTATCACTACAAAATTGAATGAACTTACTGAGGGCAAACCCATCGAGAGGCCGATAAGGTCAGTGCAAGGAAGGTGGAACTTCATCAACAAAGAGGTGGCTAGGTACGTTGGCCTGAAGAGTGATGTGGACGCACTAAACCCAAGCAGGATGACCGAGCATGATAGGGTAAGAAGACTGCAGTACCATATGTTCATTTTACACAAGTGTAGTAAAATATGTAGCTGGTTGCTCATGTAATATGCTCGCTGCCTTTGTTTTGCAGGAGGAAATGGTGGCCGAGCTGTACCGCAAGGAAACAGGCAAGGCATGGTCTCTCTTAAGCATGCTTGGATTCTTCTCCGGCACGAGCACAAGTGGCTTACTGAGGGGCAACTCGCCATTGGAGGTAAGAAAAAGCAAAAGGCCAGCTCAACTGCATCTCCGGGGGGTACTGTAAGCATTGATGGGGACTCGAAGGAAGAAGAAGGGATTAGCCGACCTATTGGAAGGAAGCAGGCCAAGTCCCGAATGAGGGCTGCTTCTAGCCCGATGTATGAATGCCTACAAGAGTGGACAGGGCTGCAAAGACAGCTTACTGCCCCAAAACTGAACTACTATGAGGTCATGTCTCACGTGCGGGAGAGGGACTCTAAAACCAGGGAGATGGAGGTCAGGCTAAAACAACAAGAATATGACACACGTATAATGACAATAGACCTTTCCCAAGTACCACCAAACATGAGAGCCTACATTGAGATGCAGAGGGAGGCAATCTTGCAACGAATGCGGTCTAGCTCGGGCAGTGGGCAGTGATGATCTTCGCTGTAATTTTCCTATTTAAGTTGTAATCAAACTGTGCACTAAGTAGCTGCTGTGATGTTCCTTGTGTCATGTTCCTGGTGTGATGAAATAATGTTGTCATGTACATTTACAGATATTCAGCTGTGAATGAGGCTCACTATGCCTCAAACTTGGGGAATATTATTATTTGCAATCTATGATGTTCCTGGAGTGTTCAATGAAAGGATGCATGTGACAGGTCTGGCCGACAGACGGTTTGAATGCTTATGTACTACTGAATTGCGGTCTTTGCTTATTATTGCCTCTGGAAAAATATTTTGTAAACTAGCCGATTATTATTAGTTGCCATGGGTGTACACATTGTAATAATTCTGATATCTCTATAGATTGAGCTACAACACAGTGGGCATCATGTTTTCCTTCAATTAGTGTGCTGTCATGTTCCTGCTCTGATGAGATCAATACTAAGTGTGCTGTCATGTTCTGGCTGTGAGATCAAGTACTGTGATGTGCATGTTTCGGCTGGATGTTGTGTCATGTTCCTGCTGTGATGTTGCCGCTGTCAAGTAGTGTGCTGCTCTTTTGCACTGCCTGACTTGTACCTTTCAATTTGATCTGGTCTTATTATGCAAATATGGTACGATGGGTGTGTTTATATGCAAATCTGGTATGTGGCATGTGTTGCCGGGGTACGAAATTTTTTGTCAGACACTTGAAGGTCAAACGCCGGATTGCATAGTGAATACTTCATGATAGCGATCAATAAGGCAGCTAGCTCAATCTTCTAACTACTAATTAAACAGGGAATCAGTTTGAATACTACTGCATGAGACGTACTACTAATACAGGTGGAAGCTTAAATAAACTACTAATTGTACTAGAGAGAAATCTACCATACATAAAAAGACTATTGCCCGCCATGGAGTGTCCACAGATGGTCAACGAGGTCATTCCGTAGTTGCGCATGTGTTGCCCTATCACGAATTGCACTGTGCATCACCACGAAGTCCGTCCAAACTTGTGCCGGTGGTTTCGCCGGCGTGACAAGCTCTCCCATTGCCTCGAAGTCTGGCTCACTTGCCGGAATCCCGCCCTCATCCTCCACTATCATGTTGTGCATAATAACACAGGCGGACATGATATTTTGTATGATCTTCTTCTTCCATTGCCTAGCGGGGCCCCGAATGATGTGGAATCTTCCTTGTAGTTGTCCAAACGCCCTCTCAATGTCCTTGTGGGCCGCGTGGTGCAGGCTTGTGTACAACTTGTCCTTGTTTGTGATTGGGGCGGGGACATCCTTGACAAGCGTCGCCCACTCCGGGTAGATGCCATCGACGAGGTAGTAGCCATGGTTGTACTCCCGCCCGTTCACCGTGAAGTGTGCCGGTGGAGCTTCACCCCTGAGTACCCTGTCGAGCAGTGGAGATCGTTGAAGAACGTTAATGTCGTTGCTCGAACCTGGGGTCCCGAAGAACGAGTGCCAAATCCACCCGTCGTAAGATGCGACCGCCTCCAGGATAATCGTTGGACCTCCGGCATGTCCTGAGTAGCTCCTGCCCATCTTTGTTGGGCGGTTCTTCCACCTCAATGCATGCGGTCAAAGCTGCCGAGCATTCGGGAAGCCTCTTTGTTCTGCCATAGCTAGAAGGCGCTGTGTGTCCGCTTCAGTGGGAGCCCTCAGATACTCCGCCCTGAAAGCAGCAATCACGCCTTTCACAAACTTCCTTGTGGACTTGAGGGTCGTCGTCTCTGCAATGCGAAGGTACTCGTCGATGGAGTCCGTCGCGGGCCCGTATGCGATCATACGAAGAGCCGCAGTCATCTTGATCAGCGGGTGGTGCCCATGCTTCATTGCGTGGTTCCGCCGCTGATGAAAATATGGTTGCTCTCTCATGACCCCGTCGACAATGTGGAGGAAGAGGCGCTTACTCATACGGAACCTGCGTGCCATCAATAGGGGTGTCATCATGACGGGTCACTGTGTAGCGTGATAATGTGAATTTGGTCATACCTCTTCCGAAAAAGACCCTCGTGATATGTAGGGACGTCGGCGAAGTAGTCTCGGAAAAGTTGTGCGTAGCCAAGGTGAGACTCCCGGTTGATGGTGCGACGACCGGGCACAGAACCCCCTGGCCGTCCCTAAGCGGCGTCACCCTCCTCACACTCCGCTAGCATAGCAAGAAACATGAAATTCTTCTCATCGTCGGAGTCCGATATTAAATCATGGTCCGAATCGGAAGCCATTGCTACTCCTTTTGCGAATGGACAAATGATTGTGAGTCCTGGTATAACGTCCTCGGCAACGTTTTTATAGCCGAAGTGGCTTGCTATGGAAGCCATTCCAACGGTCAAGCTTTGCCTCGAAGCTTTGTTTCGTTCTGTACCCAAGCTTACGATGGAAGTTTGCTTTGCGGTCTTTGTGGCGAAGTGGCTTGCTATGGAAGCCATTCCAACGGTCAAGCTTCGCCTCGAAGCTTTGTTTCGTTCTGTACCCAAGCTTCCGATGGAAGTTTGCTTTGCCGGTGCTGAGCAAAGCATGGAAAGCAACCAGAATGTTTGCAAAGCTTGCACCGCAGGCCGAATCTTGTCTCCGACGAGCTCATCATAGTATGGGGTCTTCGGATGCTGCTCAATTTCCGTACCTTTCTCCTGTTCCATACTGACCGGCTGCCGTGCAAATACACTCGTACAAATACACTCGTTCATGTACTACAGTATGGGGTCTTCGATTATATGGCATAGCAATCTCGGCAAAATTTCAAGTTTTATTTTTCCATTTTGCTAAATGGACAATTACACTCGTACATGTACTACATCGCAGCTATACGTCTTGAAATGTTCAAATCTGAAAATCTGACGGTTATAGTATGGTAGTTGGAGTGGGAATATGAAATGAAGAGAGAGAGATAGTGTTTCCATTATAGAGTTTCTGGTGTGGATGGATTGGGTAGGTAGAAGAGAGAGAATATAGGGTTGGGTGTAAATTGATGGATAGAGTAGATAAAATAGTGCCATTGGTGTGGATGCTCTAACTTTCAATGTGATACTAAACTTTCTACCACCATTCTACATGATGGGTTTAGGGATTTATTTGGAACTTTTGAAATATAAATGAGCCAGGCCCACAAAATTCCAACAGCTTACATATATTTTTTAGAGAAAGGAACAATTAAATTATATGCCCAATCGGATCTCTACATGCCGAGTGCTTAAGTTAGAAGTGTTGCTTACACATTTTTTTTAACTTAATGTAATATCTAAGCACCTATATACATTTAATTGCATTGAAGAAAATATTTTTTTTGCAGGTGCTTAATTAGTGATATTGCAAGCACTTTGCTTTATACATGCTAGTCATTTATTAATCCTCTGTTTGGTTTGTTAATTGGGAGGGAAGCTAATATTGCAGCTCACATTTGTTCCAAGAGATATGCTTGATTTTAAGGGTGATATTCTTTGACCTTATCTCCGAGCTGATTGTAATGTAGTTTCGATCGATCAACAATTTACTAGTAAATTTTCACTATATTAGTTAACTATATATTAGCTATCCAGATTAAAACAATCCAATATGGTAATTTTGTCTGATTGTTTGCGACGCAAATTATACGTACCTAGCTATGGCGTATCGAAACCTGCTTAATGTCACATTATATATCATCTTGCATTAAATTTTGACAACTTCAATGACAGTAGTAGTCTCTTGATTAATGAGTGCGTGCATCAAGATAATACAATTCATGAAGTTGTGCGATCATAGACTTATCTTAAATTGTTAAAACTGAAGTTCAGAGAGCTGTAAAAAGTTCAACCAGAGCTACGTGGACAAATTTGATGACAGCTGAGCGGAATTTTCCCTGCAACTTCACCAGCGACAAGAGTTTGCAATGGGGCGTTGAGTAGATTCAACATGTACTTAGATGACATCGCATAATCAGATTATATTAGTTCAACTTGGCAAATGACGGGTGATGACCATGAGCCTACCCTACAACTACTGCGTCAATGTCGCTGGAATGCATGTTGACGCAAACTAATCATGGACGAGACCAGCCAGACTAATTAAACTTGTTAAAAATAAAAAAGAGCTTGCTGACCCAAACCCAGATATGTTCATCACTGGCACCGACCTGCACCAATCGTAACCGGCCTCGAATCTGGGGCCATAAAAACAATGGTCAGATTGTTTAAGCCTCAAGTTTTAAAAAATAAACCAAGTACATTAATAGAAAATATCAGCTATTTCATTGTAAATTATAACATTGTCATTACTCGACTTACTTTTACTACATCACGAAATGTTTCATTAGTTTGCTTTTCTCTTAGAAAACCGATATTTTTAGCTATCAAAGTCACTGTTCATATCTCTCTGACCACTAGATTTTATTATTATATCTTGAGAAAAGAGTTAATAGAAGAGCAGTATTATGAAAGTATATATTAATTTCAAATTGTAATTATATATATACACCTGCATATTCCAGATGATTTTTTTGTCAAAATTAATATGGTTTGACTACATATATTCTATAGGCATCAATTTTTTTAAATAAAACAGCCAATCTTTGAATATAGGGGAAAAATCCTATTTTGGTTCCTTAACCGTGTATTTCATCCTGTTTCAGTCCATAAATAACAAAATGAGGTTAACTCGATCCCTCTATTAGTAAAACCAGGCACAAAAGGTCATTTGACTACTCAAACTATTATTTTTTTTCTTACGTGTCTACACACATGGCGGTGTTAGATGACGTGGCAGACATAGGCTACACACTTGACTAGAGTTCGAGGATAAAAATATGACTTTTTCCTTTATTCTAGACTCCCTTGGTCCATCTTTTTTAGGCGCGCTGGGTTTTGGCTCACGTCCAGATTTACAGGGCGCACATACACTGCTATAAAGCTGGGCATTACTACCGGCCCATCACTACCGGTTGGATATCAACCCGTAGTGATGATTGCATCACTACCGGTTCAATGGCTACAAGGGCATCCAAGGCCAGGACTAGGTTGAAGAGGGTTGTTTTACGACCGGTTGTAGCCACAAACTGGTAATGAATCTTCCACTACCGGTTTGTGACCAGTAGGCGATGATTGCGGTCCCAACCGGTTGGTTATACCAACCGGTAGTAGATCACATGGTCTCCCCGTGCAGCGATTTAAACAGTAGTCTCCCTTCGGTTAGTATCACCGACCGGTAGTAGATCACTGGGGTCTCCTTGCCCCGCGATTTAAACAGTCGTCTTCCTCTCTCGGTATCGCCCATGAGCAGAGAAGGGAGGAGGTCTTTGCCGTGGCGATTTTTGAAATTTGAGAGGAGGTGCTGCCCAAATTTTTCAAAATTTGGTGATTTTACTCCAATCCAAGTGTTTGAAGGTTAGTAACATCAACCTCACTTCATATAGTGTTAGATGTATACCTCTTTGCTTTAGATTTGGAGGAAATGTGGTTTCTTCCATGATTCATGAAAGCTTTTGAATCTAGATCCAATCCAAGTGCTAGCTGTGGCAATTTTTGAAATTTGAGGGGAGGTGCTACCCAAATTTTTTAAAATTTGGTGATTTTACTCCAATCTAAGTGCTTAAAGGTTAGTAACATCATCCTCACTTCATATAGCTAGCTCACCTCATTTTTGAAGTAGATTGTTAAAAACTTGTTATGTATGTTTGGAGTTTACTTAGATTAAATTTGGAATTGTAGTTCACATGATCGATGAAGGATTTTGAATCTAGAGCTAGCTCGATCATTTTTTGAAGTAAATTGCAAATAATTAAAAATTTTGGTGATTTTGCTCCAATCTAGAGCTAGCTCGATCATAATTTAATTGATTAATTTATGTGCATGGTGAATAGCCTAGGAAAGGGCTATAGTCCAATTTAGCAATAATTTATGTACATGGTAAATTAATGTAGGTTTTGAGATTCTAAAAATTGATAAATCATCATGTGAAAATTAGTTAAAAATTAGCTTGCTACATCCTATTGTAGATGGATCGGCAATAGATGTACAACACGGACCGACGCTCGGAGAAGTACATTGAGGGTGTGCAAGCTTTTATCAGTGCGGCCGTTGTGTACAAGCCATCAGGCTTTATATGTTGTCCATGCCTGGACTGCAGGAATAAGAAGGAGTATTCAAACTCAAGGCCCCTTCACAGCCATTTGCTCCAAAGAGGTTTCATGCCTAACTATATCTATTGGACCAAGCACGGTGAAGAAGGGATTATCTGAGAAGACAATGAAGAAGAAGAGGGAGCGATGTAAACACGACGCAATTTTAATACGGTTCAATGGCAGATACATTGGGGAGTTTGATGGGGATGATTTAGATCAGATGCTGCGTGATGGTGAGGGAGATTACACCAATGAAAGATAATTCCAAAAGTTCCAACGCCTGTTAGAGGACCACAGAACACTCTTGTACCCAGACTGCGAGCAGGGCCACAAAAAGTTGCGTACCACACTTGACTTGATGCAATGGAAAGCGACAAATGGTTTGTCCGATAAGGGATTCAACGAGTTGCTTTGTCTCATTAAGAGGTTGCTTCCAAAGGATAACACGCTGCCTGAAAGTACTTACGAAGCCAAGAAAGTTGTCTGTCCTTTGGGATTGGGAGTACAGAAAATACATGCATGCCCTAATGACTGTATCCTTTATCGTAGGGGGTACGAGGATTTGGATGCTTGTCCAGTGTGCCAAGCATCACGGTATAAAATCAAGCGTGATGACCCAGGGGCGGTAGAGAGGGATCCCAAGAAGAAGAGTCCCCCCGTTAAGGTGGTGTGGTATTTCCCTATAATCCCCTGGTTGAAACGTTTGTTTGCGAACAAAGCGCATGCCCAAATGTTGCGTTGGCACAAAGAAGCGCGAAAGGATGACGAAATGCTAAGACACCCCGCTGATGGCTCCTAATGGAGGAAGGTCGATAGAACATTCCCTGACTTTGCAGAAGAGATGAGGAACATAAGGTTTGGCTTGAGTACGGATGGGATGAATCCTTTCGGCGAGATGAGCAGCAGTCATAGCACTTGGCCTGTGACTCTATGTATCTACAACCTTCCTCCACGGCTGTGCATGAAGCAGAAGTACATTATGATGCCGTTGCTTATCCAAGGCCCCAAGCAACCTGGAAACGACATTGATGTGTATCTTAAACCATTGGTGGAAGATCTACTAACAATGTGAAACGATGGTGTACGGGTATGGGATGAATACAAACGAGAACACTTCACCCTACGCGCCATGTTATTTATAACCATCAATGACTGGCCTGCACTTGGCAACCTAGCAGACCTGACTATCAAAGGATATAAAGCCTGCGTCCAGTGCTTAGATGATACTGACAGCATTTACCTAAAAAACTGTCGGAAGGTTGTGTACATGGGCCACCGTAGGTTTCTTCATACAAAACACCCGTTACGGAAGAAAGATAAGAATTTTAACGGGAAACCAGACCATCGTACTAAGCCTGCGCATCGTAATGGGATACGGGTATTCGCTATGGTAAAGGATCTGAAAGTAGTTTTTGGAAAGGGTGCTGGTAGCAAACCTGTCACAAGTGAAGAAGGCAAGGCACCCATGTGGAAGAAGAAGTCAATTTTTTGGGACCTACCTTATTGGAAACTCTTAGAGGTCCGTCACTCAATTGACGCCATGCACCTAGTGAAGAATGTTTGCGTCAACCTGCTAGGCTTCCTAGATATTGTGGATAACATGGTCCCTGGGTATCTCACGGAGACAAATTAGGCGGACCACCTCACGGAGCAAGGTCACGTCTAACATCTAGAAGACGGGCCTGCCCCGCATAAAGACCCGACTTATATCACAAGAAAGGCACAGTTGTAATCCGGTACGCTTACGTACTCGGCAAGAAAGGATAGAGATAGGAAGACAGTTGTAATCCGGTACGCTTACGTACTCGGCAAGAAAGGATAGAGATAGACTTCCTATCTCTATCCCCAGTTTTCATAACCGACTAGAATACTCATCTGTAACCCTACCTCTTTCCACTTTATAAAGGGAGGCAGGGGCCCCTAGTTCGGCATCACTTCATCCTTGAGATCCACCATAATACAATCCACGAACACAAGAGTAGGGTATTACCTCACCTCGAGGGCCCGAACCTGTATAAATCTGTCTCCTGTATTACCATCGGGTTTCGGTCTTACGCATAGCTCCATGAAGTATATTGCCGACATAATTCGTCGACAGTTGGCGCGCCAGGTAGGGGGCAGCGCTAAGATCATCTTCATCAAGCTCGATGGCATCTCTCGGCGGCAGCGCCGTCGAATTCACCTTCGTCCAAGCTTCTTGTTTTGGAGGCTTGATTTTCGTCATCAACAACCTCGGCAAACTTTCCCTTGAAGAATCGGATCAGATCTGATCGGAAGACAACTTCAACCGTGAAGCGAACGCGGGAAGAAGATGCGATCTGTTCCCATCCAGAATCTGGATGGAAATTGCATCGCGATTTTCCATTAACTTGGAAGGAATTTTGGGGTGATTTTGGATGCGTTGGAAAGCTTATCTCGTTATCTTTCCAACGAGTCCAAGATAATCGAACACCGAGTTTGGATGTGACTGTGGCGACCATTTAAAGACAGACTGCGCGGGGTGACGTGAATCCCGCGCGAAGATGGAGCTCGACGTGAATTTCGCTCGGCACCTCGGCGATCCTTGGTACACCTCAGCAAGGGCATGGCGGACATCGACAACAAAACGGGTCTCATCCCTGAGATCACGGCGAGGCTCCTACGCCGTCCTGACTTGCGGCTCCTACGCCCCCCGACTTACGGCGACGACGACAACGACTACCGCTGCACCCACTCGTTGGTCCGGCAACAACGACAAACAGCGATTTTCGCCATGACATTGAAGCTTGGCGATGGGAGCGAGAAGAAGATGGGAGACGTCACCATGGTGACGATAGAAGAGGTTTCGGTCGAAACCGTGACCGCCGACTTCCTAGGCTGGCTTCTCGCGCACGACGTCGAGGATTGCCGCACCGACTTATTAGGCCGGCTTCTCGCGCACGACGTCGAGGACTGCCGCGCCGACTTCCTAGGCCGGCTTCTCGCGCACGATGCCGAGGACAGCCGCGCCGACTTCCTAGGCAGGCTTCTCGCGCGTACGACACCGAGGACAGCCGCGCCGACTTCCCTAGGCAGGCTTCTCGCGCGCAGGAAGCCGAGGACAGCCGCGCCGACTTCCTAGGCAGGCTTCTCGCGTGCACAACGCCGAGGACAGCCGCGTCGACTTCCTAGGCCGGCTTCTCACGCATGACGTCGAGGACAGCCGCGCCGACTTCCTAGGCCAGCTTCTCGTGCGCATGATGCCGAGGACAGCCGCGCCGACTTCCTAGGCCGGCTTCTCGTGCACGACGTCGAGGATAGCCGCGCCGACTTCCTAGGCCGGCTTCTCGCGCACGACGTCGATGACACCCGCGCCGACTTCCTTAGGCCGGCTTCTCGCGCAGGACGTCAAGGACAGCCGCGTCGACTTCCTAGGCCGGCTTCTCGCGCACGACGTCGAGGACAGCCGCGCCAACTTCCTTATACCGGCTTCTCGCGCACGACGTCGAGGACAGCCGCGTTGACTTCCTAGGCCGGCTTCTCGCGCACGACGTCGAGGACAGCCACGCCGACTTCCTTAGGCCGGCTTCTCGTGCACGACGTCGAGGACAGCCGCGCCGACTTTCTTAGGACGGCTTTTCGCGCACGACGTCGAGGATAGCCGCGCCGACTTCCTAGGCCGGCTTCTCGCGCACGACGACGAGGACAGCCGCGCCGACTTTCTTAGGCCGGCTTTTCGTGCTCAACGCCGAGGACAGTCGCGCCGACTTCTTAGGCTGGCTTCTCGCGCACTGTGCTGAGGACAACCACGCCGACTTCCCTAGGCCGGCTTCTTGCGCATGACGCCGAGGACAGCCACGCCAACCTCCTTACGCCGACTTCTCGCGCATGACGCCGAGGACAGCCGCGCCGACCTCTTTTCGTCGGCTTTTCACGCACGACGACGAGGACAGCTGCGCCGACAAGGTGACATGCCCAGGGGGCTTGTTCACTCGGGCATGAGGACAACACAATCAACAGCTAAGTTGTCTATTTTTATACTCAATTACATCATTATAATCTATCTCCTGACTTGCTACTTAGTTGGTATCCAACTAAGCAGTAAGTCGGGAGCTACACCCAATTAGGTGTATTATCTGCACCCAATCGATATTTTTCTTTTTGAATTCTTGTTGAGCCTAAGTATTGGTTGTTCCGAGTAACGAAACTCTTGTCTTCATGCAACACTCATACTTTCCGATTGCGTTCTGGGAGACAGAGCTCCACGCTAACTCCTAACGCTAAGAAACTTAATGCGCTTGGCAGAGTGCTTAGTAAAAGGATCTAATTTACTCGGGCAAAATACAGAATCAATCACAGAACGATAACATCCCTTTTCGAGTTTCTTTTGTTCTTTTCCATGTTGGTTTTTACCGATTCCGAGTGTCACATATTCTGAATAGTGAAACTCTGGTTTCTATGAAAATTTGGGTTTCCTGACGCTTGTCCGGAGACAAAGCTCCGCGCCAACTCCTAACGCTAAGGGACTTGATGAGCTAGGCGGAGTGCTTAACAAAAGGAATTAAACATACTCGGAGAAGCGTAAATCAATATGGAAAAGATAAAAGGACAACAATTTGACATAATAAAAATACATAAATTGGACATCATGCATATTGCTTTACAATCCAGTTTTTGCTATACTACTCGTGTTTTTCATTGTCTTAACTTGCTACTTGGTTGAATTCCAACTAAGCAGTAAGTCGGGGGCTATACATAATTGTGTGCACTTGCGTGCACCCATCTTTTTCATAGTTATTTCTTGACTTGCTACTTAGTTGAATTCAACTAAGAAGTAAGTCGGGGGCTACACATAATTATGTGCACTTGCGTGCACCCATCTTTTTCATAGTTATTTTTTGTTTTTGTTACCTAGTGATTTAAGTGAAATCCGAGTGCGCTATAAATCTGAGTAGTGAAGCTCTGAACCCATAACACGGCGAACTCTACGTCACCCAAACGAGTGCCTGGGATAAAAAGCCATGTGCCAACTCCCTACACTCGGGGGCTAGACTAGTCGGGCAGAGTGCATAACAAAAGGAAGAAAAACCACTCGGACTAACAAAAATCATCATGT
This sequence comes from Olyra latifolia, assembly GCA_036346145.1. Lineage (NCBI taxonomy): Eukaryota > Viridiplantae > Streptophyta > Magnoliopsida > Poales > Poaceae > Olyra > Olyra latifolia. The sequence continues at coordinate 44,026,280 of CM070526.1, forward strand.
AAGAAAAATAAAAAATAACTATTTCGCACATAAAGATAGTCGGATTTTATATCCGACCAAATGTTTTCATATTTAGATACTGCCTAAATCCTACATGTACATGTTACAGGGGTTCAAGGAAGTGTTTACGCTACAAGCACCGACCATAGCACGATTCGTGTCAACACCGCGCCCGGCGCAATCTACGGCATGGCTCCACGCCTCGCCAACTTAGGCACGGCAGACGCCTCGCCAAAGACCACGAGTGCATTATATGGCTCGGTGCAGCATACCTCGCCAGCGCCGGCGCAAACTATGGTTTCGGCTTCTCGCGATCAAGGCCGAGGCAGCCACGCCGACTCCCTACGCCGACTCCCTGCTCCGGCAACGACAAGGACGGCTACCCCAACTTGCGGCTTCTCGCGCACTGCGCTGAGGACAACCGCGCCGACTTACTACGCCGGTTTCTCGCACATTGCGTCGAGGATAGCCGCGCCGATTTACTACGCCAGCTTCTCACACTGCGCTGAGGACAGTTGCGTCGACATTCTACTCACGCCGCGACGTCAACCATCGCGCCGACTTCTAGGACTCCAAGAAATTGGGCTGGGAGTCACTCGGAGATTTCAACCTGCAAAGCTCTCTTAAGCCCTTCATAGCCTCCTTGCATGCCAATGGAGCATTCAGCATAAAGAAGGTTCCAGTCGGAGCACTCGGCATCAACTCGGCTATAAAGCAGTCGGGGGCTACTGTGGATAACATGGTCCCCGAGTATCTCACGGAGACAAATTAGGTGGACCACCTCATGGAGCAGGGTCACGCCTACCATCTAGAAGACGGGCCTGCCCCGCATAAAGACCCGACTTGTATCACAAGAAAGGCACAGTTGTAATCCGGTACGCTTACGTACTTGGTAAGAAAGGATAGATATAGACTTCCTATCTCTATCCCCAGTTTTCATAACCGACTAGGATACTCATCTGTAACCCTACCTCTTTCCACTATATAAAGGGAGGCAGGGGCCACTAGTTCGGCATCACTTCATCCTTGAGATCCACCATAATACAATTCACAAACACAGGAGTAGGGTATTACCTCACCTCGAGGGCTCGAACCTGTATAAATCTGTCTCCTGTGTTACCATCGGGTTTCGGTCTTACGCATAGCCCCATGAAGTATATTGCCGACATAATTCGTCGACAGATATGTATGGCAAATCGAAAGATACACTTCAAGCACGAAAAGACCTAAAACAATTGGAACTAAGGAACGACTTACATCTAGAAAAGAGAGGGAAAGGAAGACATTATCTACATCCTGCCAGCTACACTCTAAGTAAGGAAGAGAAAAAAGCATGATCCAATGCTTGAATAGTATTAAGGTCCCATCCGGATACTCCTCGAACATAAAGAGACTCATCAACACGAAAGAGAAAAAATCGTACACCTGAAATCCCATGATTGCCACGTGTTGATGACACAATTGCTTCCAGTTGCAGTGAGAGGTATTCTACCGGAAAGGGTACGAGGGACAATAATCAAGTTGTGTTCATTCTTCAATAAGGTTTCACAGAAGGTCATCGATCCAGATAACCTAGTTAAGCTACAGGATGACGTCGTCCAAAACGTGGTGAGCCTTGAGATGACCTTCTCTCCATCCTTCTTTGATATTATGGTCCATCTCATGGTTCACATTGTCAAAGAGATAGATATTCTCGGACCCGTGTTCCTGCACAATATGTTTTCTTTTCAGAGGTACATGGGTGTCCTAAAGAAGTATGTTCGTAACCGATCTCGTCGGGAAGGCTGCATTGCCAGGGTGTTGGGACAGAGGAGGTGGTTGAGTTTTGTGTTGATTACATCGACGATCTGAATCCAATTGACATTTCTATATCACGCCATGAGGGGAGGCTACGGGGAAAAGGGACACTAGGGAGAAAAGCAACCATCAGCAATGATCTTGTTTCATTTAAACAAGCACATTACACGGTGTTGCGACAATCAGCTGTAGTGGCTCCATATATCGATGAGCACAAGAGGATTCTACGGTCTCAATACGCTGGCAGGTCAGAGGATTGGATCACACGGCAACACATGGACCTTTTTGGCGGTTGGTTACAAAAGCACATGATGGGTAAGGAGACCAATGATAAACAGTTGAAACGCTTGGCTCGAGTACCATCCAGTACAATATTGACATTCCAAGGGTATGACATAAATGGGTACACATTTTATACTAGAGCTCAGGATAACAAGAGCACTAACCAAAACAGCGGTGTCCGTATAGATGCCATAGACAACAATGGAAATAAGGACATCTATTATGGTTTCATAGAGGAGATCTGAGAGCTCGACTATGGACCTTTGAAGGTTCCTCTATTTCGGTGCCAATGAGTCAAACTAACAGCAAACGACGTGATGATCGATAAGTACGGTATGACAACCGTAGACCTTACACAAATCGGATATAGGGATGAACCATTTGTGCTCGCCAATGACGTGACACAGGTCTTCTATGTAATGGACATGTGTAGCAAACCGAAGAAGCGGAAGGACAAGTCTACCGATCAGCCAAAGCACCACGTGGTTCTTCCAGGCAAAAGAAGGATTGTCGGACTTGAGGACGTCACAGATGAAGAAGAATATAATCAATTCGACGAGCTGCCTTCTTTCGCGGTGCCGGTCGACATAAGTGTCCTAGATGATATTAATGAAGCTCCCTATGTACGCCACGATCATAATGAGGGAACACTTGTTAAACAAAGTATGAAACAGTTAAGAATATTTTTGGTACATGTGTGTGACCTATGAATATTTTTTCATATTTTTATGCAGAATGGAGATACACAATTGCAGATACATGTCTATTTACAATATAGGTTACATCGATCCAATAGTTGTAAATGAATCAACCGTTATGGACAAGGCAAAAGAAACCGAGAACAATATCCTCATGCTCTCCTTGGACAATACTACAAAAACTTTATACTTCTACCCTACAACTTTGTGTACGTGTTTTCTTATCTTCTCGTTCTAAATTTTTTCACATGACATGAAGTTAGGACTAATTACCTATGTTGACATGTGCGCAGGTTTCACTGGGTCCTTCTTGCTATCTACTTAGATCGCAGCCAGATCATTGTTTTTGACTCACAAAAAAGGCCCATACAAAATTTGGAAAAAAACATACGCTTGCTTAACAGGTAATATTGTTCCTTTCATTATTATTCTAGTAATATTTATTTCGAGTGAGTCGAACTCTAATAACTACTATCCGTAATCACGCGCAGTGCATTTGCAAGTTTTCGTGCACAGAAGGGTGGTCAATTCAAGGAGACACTTCATGTTATAACCGATTTTCCAGTACGTAGCGAATATTCATGTGTCGTACCACTTTTTCATGCCAATAATGATTTTCACCTTTCCATGCCAATTATATTTTTCAGCTCTTCTCACCGCAGTGTATGAGGCAGGAGTCAGGAAATAACTTATGTGGCTACTATGTATGTGAGTTCATGTGGTATTTCACTATCAACCACAATTAGATGCAAAGTATCGAATGGGTATGTAGATACTTATCGATTCGTAATTCTCACTTCGTACACATCAAAGTTCATGGATTGATTAATTTTTTCACTTCACCTAATGACAGCTCACCAATTCTGAGAAAGGCATACTCTCGCAGCACCGAGTCAACGCAATCCAAGAACAACTCGCCGGCTTCCTTGTTGATGAGGTCATATCTCCAAAGGGCGTGTTCCACGAACATGCGTACAAACCGTGCCCTATAATAAGGACTAACGAACTCACGGGCTCAACCTCGGTTTCAAAAAGCGATGGACGAAAAAAAATGAACTATTGTATTTTGAATTGTAAACTTGAGTTCCCTCGTGTACTTGATGTGAATATGTGTTAAATTAGCTTGATGTGAATATTATTTGAATGTGAATATGTACTTTGTTGAAGTAATTAATGTTGTGAATGAATTTGTTGTGTTGTCAATTAATTATGTGTGCATTTTGAAAACTGATATGCAAATCTGTGAATTAAGAATCTGATTGAAATGTGGATTGCAATTAAACCTGAATTGAAAGTAATTTGGTGGCCTGTTGTCGGATGGGTAACAGGGTCTCTACTACCGGCTTGTAATACAAACTGGTAGTGAATCCCTGGATCTACTACCGGTTTGTAATATAAACTAGCAGTGAATCCATAGATCTACTACCGGTTTGTAATATAAACCGGTAGTGCATTTGTTGTTGGCGCCAAAGAAATCCCCTTTTCAGGCAAGGTGTACTACCGGTTGGTGATACAAACCAGTAGTAGATACGCTGCAGCGCCATACGTGCGGTCCCTTTTCTGGCAAGCTCTACGGGTTGATCAACCGGTAGTGCAACCCCGTGAGCATCACTCCCGGATGCCTACAGCCGGTTCCAAAACCGGTACTAGAGCTGGTTCGGAACCGGTAGTGTAGGGTTGCGTTCGGCGCGGAGGTTGCGGCGCGGCGCGGCGCGTTCCGCGCGCGGTCAACACGCTGGTCGCGCGTTCACACCGTGCGCGCGGAACGCAACGCAACGCGCCGCACCGCGCAAAAAAACAGTTCCTAGGTCCCATGCTCAGCGGTGACAGTCTCCAATGATGTCTTATCCGTATTTCCCCTGTGAACTGTTTAGCTACTGCACAGCATTAACTAATGACGTTGCATGGCATTAAACATCCCCTGCATGGTGACGCTTTGTACTCATGAGACATGCATGGTTGCTGCTTCATACTCCACCCGATTGCAAGCATAAGTAAGAAAAACTCCATCCAAAACAAGCAGCGTACATGCAAAACTAACAAAGATTATCCTGGTGCCTTTCCCGCATACATCAACCATTAAAAAGAACAATCCGCATACATCAACCATTACAAAGAACAATAACAGTAAAAAGCATTAGTTCAAGTAGTCGATAGCTTCCTGGACATCATTGGAAGGACATCTTAGTCTACATGGAAGTTCACTATTCCTCTACAATGCTTGCTTGCTCATATGTGGAATTTCATAATTTTGGCCGCCTTTTATTCATATGATTTCTCGCATGCATGACTGATGAGTAAGAAACACATGGTTCGACCTATGTGGTTCGTATTCTTCGTAGGCTTTTACCACCGCATTAACAAGTTCTTCCACGGTCTTGGGTGATTCCTTCTACTGTATGGACTGAATTGCTACAAAAAAACCAAGATCTAGAACATTTAGATCAGGAGAATTAGGAGGTTGGCACATCAAACGAATGTCAAATCCATCATCGTTAGATACTCGACAGAATTCTTCATCATTGGGATCGATGTGGGTTCTTGCATTATCTTGTTGAATAAATATAGGGTGTCCTATATCCTCTCTTGGCCACTTTTCTCTGATCGAAGGCAAGACCTTATTAACAAGATAAGACCTGATAGTTTGCAATTCAGATATATTACGAGTTGGGTAGCAACAAAATTTGGTACTTTATGATTACCGACTTTGAGGGAAATCAGATGAAATACGAATGTCTTAGATATAGTTGTACTTATGGAGCTGAATATGCTACTGACGATAATCGAGCAATTGCCACTCTGCGCTCACATTTGAAAATTTTACACTACTACATAAATAAAAGGGTTAACTAGAGTTGGCTTCTTCGAGAATTGTCATTAAAAGAATGGGGTCTTATGACCATGCATGCAACCGCAAAGTTTCGAGAATTGCATTCGTGCCACTATCAGCCATTTTACCCCTGTCCTCTTCTCATTTTGTGCGGTTCTACCTCCCTCCCTCACTAGTGACCACATCCTATCCCTCGCTGCCACTGGCCACCTCACCAATGGTGACCAACTCCTCCCATGACCCACTGTTGCTACCTCACTACCTTATCGGAGTTTTCCCAAAAACAAATGCTCAAAAATAGGATAAAATTTAAATTCCAAAAACTGTATGTGACCATGAACTCAGCAGTTCTTTAAAAAAAATTGCTCTTTACTGATTTTGATTCCAAATTTGAAATTTTAAATTTAGGCCGGTTTACCGAGCTGTATCTCATGTCGTACCCCGATGGTAGGAGCAAATTTCAAGAAATACTTGAGAATTTTCGCAAAATTGTTATCCCTAACCACCATATCTTTGCCAGATCCTGCGAAAACGGGGTCGTCACTATAGGGGTGCATATGGTAGGATAATGTCGGATACGGATACGGATCCATATTTTTTGTCAGATGTGGATACGGAAACGGGCAGTGCCAGACATGGATATGAGCACAGATAGTGTCAAATACGGATACGAAGCATATAAGATCGATATTATCAAATTAATTCAAAACGGATATTACTCAGATAATATGTGAAAATACAAAAATAGTCAAATATCCGTAAAACTATCCAAATCGATTTGGTCAGTCAGTCAGAAAATATACGTACCATTTGCACCCCTAAATCACTGCCATTTGTGGCCGACCTTCATGCTCAAAATATACGTACCATTTGCACCCCTAAATCACTGCCATTTGTGGCCGACCTTCATGCTCCATGCCATTGTCGCTACCTCACAGTTGCATTGTCTTCCCACCAGCCACCGTTGGCAGGGGAAGGAGGTAGCCCTGCCTGTTGTACTTGAGGAAGAAATCTTTGTCGACCATGGAGGCAACAGCACCATCCACGCCGGATCTGGCAAAGCAGCGGCGAGAGGGCAAGAAGCATGAGAATACAACGACATGGGATGGGAGGAGTTGGTCACCAACGAGGGATGAAGGAGTTAAAGGTAAAATGAAAAAAGAAGAGGACAGAGGAAAAAATGTATGATAGTGGCATATATGCAATTTTGAAACTTTACAGTGGCATAGTTATAATATCGGACTTTATAAGCCAACTCTACATGGCCATGTATCTAATTAACCCTTGTCATTGGCCTTAACCGGACAAACATACTAGGAGGTACCCCCCACACACACTCGAGGCTGGCGAAGTGTCGACCGAGCATATGAGGAAGTGACCTTCAGGGGCACGATACTAAGCATGAATTACGAATTGTATTGTACAAAAAAATGGTGTCTCCTCCTTTACAGGGGCTCGCCCTCTCTCTTATATAGGCGGGCTCGCCATACAGTCTGCAAAGGACCAAAACGCCCCCCCTAAAAGGGGCAACCCTAGGGGTGCGATGGTCCAATAAGGAGTAAATGACCTCGGCACCCTTGCTTTTTCTTCTTTATTGGGGCATCAGGGTCATTTATCGTTACAATGTGAAAGGAGCGGACCAAAGTGCCCCTCCACTGTCATACTTAAAGCAGGGCTACGAGAGAGATTTACATTGCACTAACAGTTACAACCTACCCGCAAAGGGAGGATCATTGATCCAATGATGCTTATCCTAACACCCAACAGGCCCTATTGTACTGTTTGTCCTCAAGCTTCCGTGGATCCCATGTCGACCCCCCCGCTCAGCTAGGTCTGCGCATTGGTCAAATCACATACGCCCCTTGGTCCTTGCTTTGCCTGACGTGCTAAATGCCTCCCTCCACTTCGCCTTATCTGCTTGGCCTCATCGAAGTGGTGGCACCAGAGGTTATTGCCTCGTTCTACCTCCTTCAGCCCCTCCGAAGCAGTGTCACCGAAGGTTATTGCCTCGTTGAACCTTCCTAAGCAATTATCTTTACTTTGCCTTGCTCGTCCGGCTCTTGCGAGGCAACGGTGGCGGGGCTGCCGTTGCCTCGCTCCACTCCTGCTCCGCCAAGTCAAACCATTAGTCACCATGTCGCAGGAGCGGGTGTATTCCCCATACAATAACCCTGAATAGAAACAATTCCCACACAAAATATAAACATACAATGATTAAGTGTACTGGCAGCTTGCGAGGAATGGTCAGATACTCTCCACTCTAACTTCCATGCGCGCACACTCATCCAATCACTAGGTCGTGTATTATGAGTCAGAACCTCCATCCTTGCATTACTAAGAAGAAGAACAGGTAAAAATTGTCGTGATTCAGTTGGAATATTGCGATGCAACAACTTATATATAAAAAAAACAAGTTGCAGCAGAAAGAATGCACTGCAATTTTTACATACAGATATTGAATCATTACATGTGAACTGGTGAAACATGCTACTACGACCGCTCCATTGTCCGTTCACTACTACAGATAAGAGTTTCACAAACGGCCTATCACAAGCGGTTGACTTCGGCCCACTTGTAGTTTGAGAAATACAAGCGGTTTGAAACCAATGGGCCAGAAGAGGGCTTCTACAAGTGGTTCGTGTCCCGAACCGCTTGTAAAACCCATTTCTACCAGCGGTTCGTGTCCCCAACCACTTATAGACTTCTACAAGTGGTTGGGGACACGAACCGCTTAGAATAGGTTCTAGCGTTCGGGATACTGAACCGCTTAAGTGAGAAATAACTTCCTAGCGGTTCGGCACACGAACCGCTTGTAAAGGCATAGTTTTCGAAAGGCTAAAAAGAAATTTTGTCCTACTTTATGAAAGAGCATGCGTGGGTGAGTTGGCTAGCTGGGTGAGGTGTGAGTCACAAGGAGGCATGAGGTCCTGGGTTTAAATCCCATTTCTCCCAAATATTTTTTACCTTTTTTTACAAACTATCACAAGCGGTTGAGGCAACCGCGTGTGATACCTGGCTTCCGATGTGCAGCAGTGGTTCCAGTTCTCGGTGGTTAACACCGCTTGAAAACCGTCAAAAAAATGAATTCAAAATTTAACATTGACTATGCAAGCCAGATCAGCAATTACCAAACAAACGAGACAAAAATTGAAAGAGGTTAATTCGTCAAAATCCGAATATGACGAACAGAATCGATATGTTTTTGCATTCGGTAGGTGTTGCCGCAAATTAAGAAGAGAATCGATGAACATAAAAAAAAAAAAATTGAGTGTACTATGTATTCTCTGCCAAAGAATGCTAGCGAATTACGAGGAATGGTCAGCTCGTGTTGTCCATGTGCACACCCATCCATGGCGGGAAATTTATCTCCACATGGACATGCGGCCGCATATATGTCTATGACCACACGATGCGCTTCAAGATTCATGCTCCAACCTAGAGTGTATTTTTACAAAAACGCCATTATAGCTTTATTTAAAAAGCAATCTAATCCTTCTTCTTCCTCCCTTCCTCTCTCTCTCCCCTCCACCCCCACGCCACGGCAGACTGCTGCTGCCCGCATCGGCGACCACCGCCGGGGCAGCCATGACCACGCCGGCGCCCGCTCGAGCCGCCACCGCCGCCGCCACGCCGCGCCGAGCCGCCGCCACACGAGCCATCCGCCGCCAGACCACCGCTCGCGCGCCGTGCCCCACCGCCACCGCTTCGTCCCGCCACGGCGACCACATCAACGCCGCACGCGACCACGCCGACGCCGTGTCGTGGCGCCATCCGTCTCGAAGCCAGGCCGCCGCCGAGCAGCGCCAGCACGGGCCCGCGCAGCGAGGCAGCGCCGGCGTGGTCGTGCGCCGATCTTGCCGGATGGTCGCCGGCGGCGATGTCAGGCCCCGGTTTTTACCAAACCGGACCCCTCTGTGTTACCGGTATGAGTCACAAGGATTAGTGCTCATACCCACAGTGAACAGAATCATGATACCAAGACCAAGCTGCATTAGCTAGTAAAATAATTCGGAGTGCGGCGGAGCAATATATTACATTAGCGGAGGAATACAACACATATTAAAATGGAGTAAACAATTACAATCAAAAGTAGTGTCCCATCACGGCCATAGGCACACGCTGAGTAGGGAAACGGCTAGTAGTCCGGAGCATCATCTGGGAAGAACTCAACATTATTCTGTGCGTCTTCGAATTCTTGACCTGCTCAAAGATTGAACAGCCTCGCATAACAAGCAGGATTAGCATTGAATGCTAGCAAGTCCTTCCTAGGAAGGGCCAGGTTACAGTTCATACTAGAAAGCTGATGGTTAATTGCATGGAAGCATTTTACCTAGAATTTTAAAAGCATTTAAGGAACATATATAAATAAGTATAAATTCTCATGATCAATAGTAATATCATAAACTTTCTATTCTCAGATCTCAAGTTCTCAACTCTTTATTCTTAGCTCATTATCTCATCTCTCCTTTCTCAATTCTCATATTTCAAACTCATGATTCTCATCTAGCAACGGCACACACATGCCAGAATAACCGTACCCATGTCATATTAAGAATGATGATGCTACAATGTGAAACCCTACAATGTGAAACCCACCTTGTCTGCCCTTAACCGTGAGTACGGCCATTCAAATGGTTTTACTCTGCAGAGGTTATACGCTTTACCCACAAGATACAATATCCTCCCGTCGAAGGATATTATAACAAAACCTTCCGAAAAATTAACCTCGAGCTTAAACACGGTCGTACCTCATACTCACAGGTACCCAGAGAAATGCTTCCGCACAAGACTCTGGCAATACCCCGGTGATGTTTCTCAACTTTCTCCCTGTACTCATCCACCGTGCAAGGACAATGAGTAATCTCGACATTTCTTTTCCTTTAGATAGGCTCGTCCCATACCGGGCTAGCGGTCGCACTCAGTAAAGTAATCACATGGCTCGGTCCTTATTCTCGGAGCGGCAACCCACACAAACCCAAATCTCGTGCTCAAATGCACCCACCTTACAATCCACTCGCTCCCGATCCTATTTATTAGTTGGTCAAATTTTAATTAAGATGAATGAATCGAATCCCAGATCCCAACACAAGCGATTAATCAAATCTCTGGATTTTATTCTTAGCTAAATCAAATATTTAGGATTGGATCCCCGAATATCTAACTGAGCAATATTAAGCATCTATTATTTTAAAACAGTGGATGATATTAACATAAGTTATACTAGGGATAGGGATTTATCGGTAGACGCATATCGGATAGACACATGCACTAGGTAACACTATTCATTCATACGCCGTTTTAATTAACATAGCCATTTTCGGGTAAAACTACAAAATTAGGATTCTAGGGGAAAGACTTGCCTTCGGGGTAGTCAGAATCCGGCGGTGCGATGGCGGCGTCAAGAAGTTCTCCTTCGGCGCCCGAATAATCTATCGCACGCAAAAACGAGGAAAAACAACCAATAAATAACATATATAGCAATATAATTTTAAAAATTATACAAAAACTACAGTATGTAGATATGATTTTTATAGATTTTTAGAAATTCGAATCGCCGGAATCGGAGATCGAATGAACCCGTAGCGGAATTGAGAGGGATTACTATTTGCTGAAAATCCCAAAAATAGAAAATGGCACTGTAGCTCGGGCCCACTGTGCAGTCCAGGCTGACCACCTGGTTTCCAACGGGTAAGAGTAGAAATGGGGAAAAATTGGAGAGAGAGAGCAACAGATAGAAAGAGAGGAAGAGTGAGAAAGGGAGAGAGAGGAAAAGGGAAAGAGGGAGGAAGGAGGAAGGAGAGGGTGGCGGTGGAGTTGCTTGGCGGCGCGGACGGACAATGGCGGCGACATGCGGTGGGACGGCGAGGAACTGGCGGCGGTGGCGCGACGTCAAGGCGGTGGCTAGACTGGCGAGCAATATGCAGCGGCGACGCTAAGCGGCTTCTTGGGCTGGGATGGCGGGTGGAGTTCTTGCGGCGGCGGTGGCTAGAGCTCGGGCGGCTACATGCGACGGCTCGGCGTGGCTGGTAGCACGGCGTTGGGAGGAAACACCAACGACGGCGGGTTGTAGGGGAGGCGACCGGTGGCTAGCGGCGGGGTGGCGCGGCGACAGCGACGTCGGCGGCACCTGGCAGGAGCTGGGGCGGCTCGGCTCCGATGTGGCATAGGGGGAGGGCTGAGGCGACGGCTACCTTGGTCGCAGCGGCTCCGGTGAAGACCCGGCGAGGGAAATTTGCATGTGATGTTTTGGGGTTTGTTGGTTCGGCAGTTGGGAAATTGGGATTCTGGGTTTAAGTGTTTCGGCTGCAGGGTTTTGCAGGTGCTCACAGGAACGATGGACTCCCGGACGTGGCTCAAGGCAAATGGCCGTCGCCGGTAAGCATGCCACGTCGGGCTAGGGCTCCATCATGACGAATCATGGAGAGGATGAGAACAGAAAGAAACCCAATCATGAAGAATCATGAATAGGATAGGAACGGACGGAAACTCAATCATGAAGAATCATGAATAGGAATGATGAAGAGGATGAGAACGGACGGAAAGAAAGAAAAATGAAATTTTTCTTGTAATTTTAAATTTTAGGAGGAATGGATAATGTAACGAATAGGATTTAAGTAATTAGTGTCTTTGTAATATATTATTATTATTGGGAGGAGGAATTGGGAATGTAATTTATTAAAATTATAGATAAGATTGAAAAATTCAATTTTTGTTGGTTGCGAAATATAAGCACAATTTATTTATTTATTCATTTGGGTGTCACAGGCGACGGCGACGGATGGCGGCTGGCTCGGTGGAGGATGAAGCGAGCCCCCAGATTGCTTTTTTAAAAAAGTTTTAGGCGTGTTTTCGCAAAAAAAACCATTTTGGGCTAGGTGATGGCTGAGCACGAATCTTCGTGCGGATCGGATGGTTTTTGCTTCCGTGCGGTCGCATATACGTCCGTGATCATCCGATCCGCATGGAGATTCGTGCTCAGCCATCACCCAGCCCAAAATGGTTTTTTGTGAAAACACCCCTAAAACTTTTTAGAAAAAGCAATCCGGTCCCTCGCCTCATCCTCCACCGAGCCGCCGCCATCCGCCGCCGCCGCCGCCGGTGACCATCCCGGCGCCCGTCTTGCCACGCCGCCGCTGCCTCGGCTGCGTGTGGCGGCGGTCGGCACGCACAGCGGCTTCGGCGGCCGATGGCGCGGCGACACGGCGCCGGCGTGGTCGCGGGCGGTCTGCCGGGCGTGGCGCCGATGGCGAAGCGGCGGTAAGGCGGCGGCAAAGCACGGCGGCGCGAAATGGGGCCCAATGGCGGATGGCTCATGCGGCGCGGCTTCAGCGCCTGCAGCGGACAGCGTCGGCGGCTCGAGCTTCAGCGCGGCGTGGTCGCATGTGCCCCCGCGGTGGTCGCCGGCGCCAGGCCATGTGGCTGACTGCCGGCGCATGGGGGAGGGGAGAGAGAGAGGAGGGGATGAGGAAGAAGGATTAGATTGCTTTTTAAAAAAAGCTATAAGGGCGTTTTTGTAAAAATATACTCTAGGTTAGAGCATGAATCTTGAAGCGCATCGTGTGGTCGTGGACATACATGCGGGCGCATGTACATGTGGAGATAAATTTCCGGGATGCATGGCCCATAGCCAGCGGCAGCGGCAGCGGCACCAAACACTAGACCGCGAATTATGAATTTGACTTCAGATGCTTACGCCTCCGATATCTTTTCATTGTACTAATTACAAAGCAAGTTCGTGGCAAACTAACGAGCTAGGCAAGCTACGTCGCCGCCGGCCGCCAGAGAATGGAGGTGCAAGTTCGGAGGTCGAGTGTCCTCCCTGCCGGCGGCGGCCCGGCCGAGGTCCCGCTCACGGTGTTTGACCGATTCGCGCCCAACCTCCATGTCCCGATCATGTTCGCCTACCGCCCGCCGCTGCCGGAAAACGACGACGTCGTCTCGGCGCTGTCCGCCGCGCTGAGGCACTTCCCTACGCTGGCCGGCCGGCTCCGGTACAGCCGCGCGCTTTGCCGGCCGTGCATCCAGGTGGGTGGCCCCGGCGGGATGCTGGTCGTGGAGGCGACGGTGGCCACGCCGCTGGCCGACCACCTGCCGCTGGAGCCCTCCAAGCGGCTCGACGTGCTCCGCCCGCCGGCCGACGCCGAGCGGGACCACGTCTTCATGCTGCAGATAACCCGGTTTGCGTGCGGCGGTGCGGTCGTCGTCAGCGTGCACCACCACCACGTCGCCGACGGCCGGTCGATGGGCACCTTCTTCAATGTGTGGGCGCGGGCGTTGTGGGGCGACACGCTCGACCACCTCCCGATCTACGACCGGTCATGGCTGCGGCCGCGCAGCCCGCCGCGGTGCGAGTTCGACCACTGGGGCACCGACTTCCTCGCGCCGACGGCCGGCATCGCCATGCAAGGGAGCAGCTGCGACATCGACGCCGATGGCCGCGGCATAACCAACGTCGTGCTGCACTACACCGAGGACTACATCACCAAGCTCAAGGACGAGCTGGGGAACAGGTACAGCTCGTTCGAGACCCTGCTCGGCCACCTGTGGAGGAAGATGGCCGTGGCCCGCGGCCTCCGCGGCCACGACTGCACCATGCTCCGCGTCTCCGTCAACGGCCGGGGCCGGATGAACCCGCCGGTGTCGGACAAGTTCTTCGGCAACCTCGTCCTCAACGCGTACCCCAAGACCGACGTCCGGCGCCTGCTCGCAGGCGGGCTCGCGGGCGCCGCCGCCACCGTGCACGAAGCCGTGCAGCGCGTCGACGAGCGGTACTTTCAGTCGTTCGTGGACTTCGGCGAGTTGCACGGCGACAAGGAGCTTGTGCCCGTCTACGACGTGGACGGCGTCGTGCCGGTGTACGACGCGGAGGACAGCGCGGGCAGCGCGGTGGCGGCGCCGACGGTGGTGCTGGAGGTGGACAACTGGCTGAGCTTCCGGATCGAGGAGATCGGGGGGCCGCTGCTGTGCGGGTTCCTGCTGCCGTGGCTGCCGTTCGAGGGCAGCGTGGTGTTCATGCCGGCGGTCGGCGACGGCAGCGGCGTGCACGTGTTCGTGACGCTGCTGGAGGAGCACGCCGCCGTGCTGCGGCAGATATCGCACACCTTGGACGACATGCATTTCGTGAGGAGCGCCTTGTAGCACCGCCGCGCACGTGGTTTGTTCCGCACCCAGATTGGATAATTTGTTTTGTGCAGATCCTCGATTCATGCTTTGCTGCTCCCTTGATTAATTTTTATAAAATTTCTTTCTTCTTCTCAGTAGAATTTCGGATGCCACTGCTGTTGATTTGTTGTGAGATCGTGATTTTGGTTTGCAAAGCAATGCCCACAGAAAGTGTCTCATTGGCAAAGCAGATGCCCCTTCCTAGCTGAAGTGTGTTTCATGTTCTACTGTTCTGATAGCTAGTTGAAATTATTTGCTGATTTTGATTTTGTTAAACTGAACTTCGAGAGCTAGAAGCTGGTCTGCTTGGTTCAACTTATTCTTTTAGCGTTTTCATTAACAACTTTGATATTTTTGAGAAACATATTTGAGAAGCAAAAGGTTTTACTTTTAGAAATGCCCTATTTTAATTCGCAAGCTAATTTATATATTTATGCAAATTAATATGTTATCCAACTAATTTTCATAGTGATTGAGCATGCTCTCAACACACACATTATCTCTCTGAATGCTACTCTGTTCGTACCTTTTTTATCTTTGTATAAGGTGTGCTAATTAATAAATTGTAATATTATGAAAAATTAAATATAAATACGATTATTTAATTATTATATATTGAATAATCCAGGTAGTCTTAATTCTTAAACATATCGCCGATTAAACTTTGGAAAGTTTGGCGGTACAAATCCAGCAAAGTGAAGTAAAAAAAAGGAATAAAGTATATTGCAAGAATTAATTAAAAAAATCATATGATTTCAATTTGGTATGAAGAGAGAGGTGAAAATGAGGTAGATAAGAATGGCCAGGCCAGGACGTTGATTGCACGCATTTTTTGCCGCTGATGGAGTACTCTGGTGGGCTAACATGGAGCCTTGCTTAGTTGCATGAGTACCTACAAGGCTCCAGCCTCCAAGTCAGACCGAACATGGGAAAAAATAAGAAAGAACTGCAATACAGAAATAAACATGTACTACTTTTACTAAGTATAGGAGGAATGGTCAGGAAGATACCTATACATGCTTCAAATGCTCAACTGCACTCCATGGAAAAGTCAGGCTTATTTGTCAAGGCAAAATGAGCAATCATGAGCTGGTTCAAGCCAGGAACAAACATCCCATCATACTGATAGTTCCATGTTTCGATTTTAAGCAGACGGAGTGATACTCAGTCACAAAGGAAAATCAGCTAGAGCTACTAGACATTTTTTTCTCTACTGATAATGCAATAGAATACAATCGCATACCATGATACACATGGCACTTGCAATAGGGTGTACAGGAAAAATAAATCTTCCTGCATGCACTCCAAACTGAAGCATGCCGGTGTTCTCATGATTTGTGATGAACTGCATCGCTCTGATGAAAAGTTGCCAGGATCCAGAAACCAATAACAGGTTGGATTTCAACATTGCTGTCAAAACGTCCTCCGTCGAAAGTTGTGATGTCACGGCCCCCATTATGAAGGGTGCAGTTGAAGGTCGGGACGGCAGTCCGCCGGCGCTTGGACGGCAGGCCACCTGCTGGAGATGGGCGACGGCAGCGAGCGCCGGCGCGTGAGGATGAACGAGAGAGATGAGGGAACACAAAGATAATTCTATTGCTTGATTATCTTGATACGATTACATGACTACAAATAACCTTAGGTGGCTAGCGACTCGAAAGCTAACAAATATAACATTTCCTTATCTTCTAACCAATCTTATCTTCTATTCAGGGCGACCGATCGATCCTTCCAATGCACCAGAACTTGCCACACGCCTCGCGCTAGCCTGCTGTGAATGATGCGATTTGGCTGAGCCATGACACGGCCATGCTCCAATGGAGGCAACCGCGGAGGCTGAGCTGGTGCACTGCCATGATTTCTTCAGGACCCCCACGTGGAAGACATCGTGGATGCGGGCATTGACTGGCAACTGGAGGCGATAGGCCGGCCACTTGCCCAATGTGGGTGGAGACTTGATATGGTCCATAGAAGTAAGGGCTAAGCTTACCTCGACTAGTAGTGATGGAAGTGGCGGCCCGCTAACTGAGACGAAGCCAAACACAATCACCTACTGCAAACTCCACTTCACGGTGATGTCTTTGCGCGTTCTTGAGCTTGAAGGAGATGATCACAAACATCCACCAAAAGGATGTTTTTGTTGGCCATGGATTGCTCAATGGCTGGCACCCTGGCATCACCAATGGTGTATCCACATGTGGACAGCTGGTCACAAACATAAACCACTTTGAATGGAGTGTCTTTGAGCGAAGACTGGAAGTATTATAGTAATATTCCACCCACGGAAGCCA
This sequence comes from Olyra latifolia, assembly GCA_036346145.1. NCBI lineage: Eukaryota > Viridiplantae > Streptophyta > Magnoliopsida > Poales > Poaceae > Olyra > Olyra latifolia. The sequence goes on from CM070526.1 coordinate 44,043,340, forward strand.
TTGAATCCACTGTTCTGGCCGGTCACTGGTCAAGCACCTGCGATACATAGAGATGATCATATTTGTTGCCTCTCAATGGCTATCAGATTGCGGGTGATAAGTGGAGCTCATGTGTCAAAGAAGGCACGACTTATTGAGGAGGCACTGTAGGGATGAGCCAGTGGAATAAAGTGTACTTACTTCGAGAATCTATTAACCACTGTTACTATGATAGTCTTGCCACTAACTTTGGGTAATCCCTCAATGAAGTCGAGGGTGATGTCACTCCATACTTGCTTCGGCACCTAGCTCTAGGGGTTGTAGTAGGCCGACCAGGTGGAGGTGTTCTGTCTTGTTCCATTGGCAAATCAAACATGAGCAAATGTGATTTTGGACAAGATGGTGTACTCAAGGAAGGTTGAAATCAGCACGTAGATGTTAGTGTGTCTTCCGTATGCCTTCATGCCTCATGCTATGCGCCATGTCCAATATAGTGGGCACAAATATGGACTGCTCCGACACGAAGAGGGTTGTGGAAGAGGACCAAATCATAGCCGAATGTCCATGATGCGTCCTGCTGGCCTCGAGTAATCTTGTCACGAATAGTGCACCAAGCAGCATCGGTCAGCAAGGCCTGACGGAGCTCTTGGAAGAAAGCCAAGGTCGGTGTAGAAAGTGCTAGAATAGCACCGTCCGTGACCAGGGTGTCACCATCGTGCCAAGAAAGGGCATCGGCTACAATTTGAGGCGTCCCGGTCAGAACGAGACTATGAAATCAAATCCGACTAGTTTGCTCGCCCATTGGTGTTGGGGGTTGGTGGAGAGGCGCCGATCGAGGAGATACTTCAAGCTGAAGTGGTTGGTGCAGATGATGAACCGTCGACCCCAAAGGAAAGGCCACCAATGCCTAACGGCCTGCACGAGGCCGATGAGCTCGCACTCGTAGGCCGCTAGCTTTGGATGTCAAGCGAAGATAGGCTGACTATAGAAGGCGATTGGTCCGACCCCCTAGTGTAGGACAACGCTGAACCCAGAGCCCGAGGCATCGCACTTCACTATAAATGAGCTTGAAAGATTCGGGAGCTGCAGGATTGGGGCTAAAGCTAGGGCCCATTTAAGGGCCTAAAAAACTGTTGTCGTCTCCTCCATCCATGAGAAGGCCTCCTTCCGCAGAAGTCAAGTGAGAGTCGCCACAATGGCACCGTACTCCTTGATGAAGTGCCGGTAATATCGAACGACACCAAGGAAAGCCCGAACGGCTCGCGTAGAAGTCGGCGAAGGCCATTGTTGCTTGGCAACCTCCACCTTTTGGCGGTCCATATCCATCCTAGACGTAGTAACCACATGGCCTAGTTAGGCCACCGAAGGAGCACTTGGACATTTTCAGCACAAGGTGGTGGCGCTGTAACTCCAAGAAAACCCTACAAACTTGGTAGAGGTGCTCCGCCCACGAGGCACTGTATATGAGAAACATCATCTAAGAATACAAGAACAAGACGTCATAAAAATGGCCCCAAGATGTTGTTCGTGAGGGCCTAGAAGGTGGCGGGGGCATTAGTGAGGCTGAAGGGCATCACAATGGCTGTGATGCGTATGGAAGATGATCTTTGGGATGTCCTCCGGGTGCATACACACCTGATTATAACCAGAAAAGAGATCGAGCTTGGTGAAGAAACGTGTGCCCTGGAGTTCCTCCACCATAGGGATTAGAAACTTGTCTTTGATGGTTTGGGTGTCCAGCGCTCGGTAGTCGATATAGAGACACCACGACGCATCCTTCTTGTGAACCAAAAGTATAGGTGAGAATTAAGAACACCGATGTATTGCCATGAATGATGCGTTGGTGCAACATCTCCGTGCATTGGCACTCGAGCTCATTTTTCTGGAGTTGCGGGTAGCAATATGGCCATACCACGATTGCATCGGCACCTTGGCAGAGGTGGCTGCGATAATCATAGGGTCGTGCTAGGGGTAGGGTGTGTGGTTCCTAAAAGAGATCCGCAAACACATCCATCAAGGTGAGCATCAGGTCATCCCTAGCGGTGGGCATGGTGCGCACTGCTATGTTGCTTGTGGCTTGCCCTCAAAGGAGGACCTGTTTGTCATGGAACCAGAATGACATTGTGAGGTTAGTAAAATCACAAGTGATGGGACTAAGGGATGCAATCCATTGGACCCCTAAGTCGAGCTCCAAACCAGACAGCGGAATGGGGTAGCGGTTCACTTGGAATGTCAGGCTACTAAGCTATATGGACACCCCCTTACACATGTTGATGCTGGTGAGGTGATCACCCTTGGTCACAACAACGCGCAAGCCCTGCCCGGCTGTGGTTAGTGGCAATGAGAGCTCCTACTGAATCACGTTGTCAATGAAGTTATGGGTGGAACCAAAGTCAATCAAGGCTTACAGGTGGCAACCACCGAGCTCAACCTCCACGCGCATGGTCCGACCCATATAGATGCCGGTCTGTGCATTTAGGGAGATGGCTGGTGCCATGGCACCATCTAGTTCTAGAATATCATCTTTCATCTGTCTCCAGTTGGAGAAAGAAAAGTTTCTTGCATGTGTGGCCTACCACCTACTTTTCATCACAGTTAATACGGTCCAACACGATGATGCTACTTCATCTGTTTGCGATTAAGCTTCTTTTGAGAATAGTTCCACATCAGAAGTTAAGAGACTTGAGCATGGTTTATAAGGATGAGGGAGCACCCTCTTATTGAGCAAGTTTTTTGGAGGGGAGATGGTCCAAGAAATCTTGACCCGCTGCTCTGGTTGGGTTTGTGAGTATATTGTAACCCAACGACCTGAGGTCCGAACGTGCTAAGTGTAGCTGTCTAGCTAACAGCTTCTTGATAAACTTGGGAGGCTCGACTGTGGTGGTGGTAGCCCTCGGCGTCGCTGCTGGCAGCAGAGAGGCCGATGGTGTCGTCGCGCTTGCGGTTCACGGGCGCCGCCATGCCACGCGGGGCGGCCGATGGGAACTGTCCGGACTTGGCGAGGAATTGCTTCGTCTCCTCTAGCTCGCATTGTTGACGCTCCTCGAAGATACGCCACAGGCTCAGCCTCGGCGAGAGATGCAGACCTAGCATGCCCGAGAGTCCAGCTGTGAATAACTTGATCTGTTGATCGGGTTGTAATTCCGCCCGAGACAGGAGGGCCTGGAAGGCGTCTTGATATGCTGCCACTGGGCCCGTCTGATACAGGGCTTTGATCACGTGCAATTTGTTGCGGCGAGAGCGTGGTCCAAAGCATTGATAGATAGATGATCTCCTCGAAGCGGGCGCAGGATGGTACGCCGCCTTCTTCTTCCAACATGGAGTACTCCTCTTGAGAGCATCTCCAACAATGAGCCCTTTAAAGCAATTTTCTATATTTAGCGTCTCATCCTTCAATGTAGTCTCTATCTTAAATTTAAATTTACGCTTTCTCTCTAACCTCTAAATTTAGAGGCTCTCTATATCAACCTCTACAGTTTTTCTGAATAGAGCCTACTGGAGATAATGAAAATATAAAGAGCGAATAGTGATTTAGAGGGGGTGTATAAAGGCTCGATTTTAGAGCTTCCGCTGGAGATGCCCTGAGCAGCATCTTCGAGATGGTACAAGGCTACGGTGACCTTCTCAGGCACGAATGTGTGCAGCACCCAAAAAATCATCCACATCTATTCAGCCAGGCGAGCGGATCCTTCTCGCCGTTGTAAGTGGCAAAAATCATCCGGTGGAATTTGGGTAGCATCGGGTCAAGTACTTCCTCTTTCGCCGTGTACGCCTTTGATTTTGCCTTCTGATTGGTCGCCCTTGGGTCTTCTATGATGGCCAATCTTTTGTCGTGGCTATCAAGCCGCCGTCGTGAGTTGCGCGGTGTGGACATCTAGTGTCTTGTGCACCTCTACGAAATGAGGTGGACATCACGTGTTCACCGCTGGAGATGAGCGACGGAAGAGAGCGCTGTTGGCGCCTGATGTTGAACGCGAGAGAGAGAGATGAGGCAACAAAAAATAATTCTATTGCTTGATTATCTTGATACGATTACATATAAGCCTTAAGTGGCTCACTACTCAAAAGCTAACAAATATAACCTTTCCTTATGTTCTAACCAATCTTCTATTCATTTATTCTAGCTAACGACCTGGTCTCTTCCTTTATTCTTGTATGACTTCGCGCCGTGTGGCGCGTCATGGCTGTGCCGGTTCGGCCACAAACGAACAGAACATGCTTACTACATGATGCATTAGCTAGTGACAACAATGGAGGGTAACGATCTTGGAATTAAATGAAATTGTCGTACAAAAATATTTTGGCCACCCGAATACTTCATGCTCCTTAGAATGATTGGATTTTCAACACAAGTACCCCTCAGACGCAGCCAAGATGCCTTCAAATCGGTGTCTCCATTCTTGAGGAAGGGCGATCATATCCTGCAGCAGCCAACAGCCTTACCCTGACTCCAGTGCAGTGATCATATTCCGCGTGACAGGAATAATCCAGTAGAAGCAACCTTATTAGGCATGGTTTTGTTGTCCTAGTTGCATGTCCATGGGCCGTGACTATAAGCATATCATGAATATCATGAAGATTTTCTTTCCTTGTCTAGAAAACAGATGTCCCTTACTTAACAGTGCAATTATCTCTGGCATTTCAGATATATGCATTCAGATTAAGGTACAGGACTGTGCAAACAAGAACAATTTAAGGTTTTATCAATGGTAACTTCTGGAGTCAGGAAACTTGTGAAACACCTAAATTTAACTAGAGAAACACAGATACAATATATAACCTTGTAGGAAAATATAATGGCTGGCGCAAAAACTCATAATTTTGTAGACAGCTGAAATTGTAGGCGTCAACACATGGCTGGACCCAGATGGCCTCAATCAGATCCTGTGATTGCATGCCCATAATAGTAAGTTCGTAGACATAAAATCCTCTTCAAATCCAGCTGCCAAGGCTTCATCAACTCCCCAAAACAACTGTCCTGACACAATACTTGTAATGGAGAAAGGAGGCACTATACGGTGATTTATTAATACAAATTAACCCTCCTGCTCCAAGGTATCAGCTGATCCAGAAATCAGCCATCTACAATAGAATTTTGCATATCAATCAAACACTAATAAAAGCATTGCAATGTAGAATCGCCAAGATGTCTAAGGGTAAGCACCTCAAAGCCTAATAAGAAATAATTTGGAGGGATTAAATTTCCAAGGACAATAGCATGATACAATTGAAGGGTGTGAAATTAGATGCTGATTATGATTATAACTGTATTAGATAACATTACACCATGAAGAGCTAAGACCATCTTATTGGTCAGCAGTGGAAATATTCTTCCCATTTGCAATTTGATATCTTACAAGATGGCTGAAAAACCGAAAAACAGGTAATTGAACACTCAAAACTACATTTTGCCAACTAGTGAGATCCAATTACAAATTAAGAATGAAGCTTAAAACAGATGGGGACAATCACAAAAGTAAATGAAAACATCAAGCTATCCATGGTATCCTGTGTTATGTGTTACATGAGTATGGCTAGAAACAGGCATATCCGTATCAGAAACCATGTCCAATACAGATACACTCCGATATGCATTGGGGGATTTTCTATTTATCACAAAATTAAAATAAATTCCCATTTCCTCCAACCCTAGCCTCGATCTCACTCCACAGGCTACAGCTAATCACAACTTCCCCTCACTCCACCCCTGCTCCTAGCGCCACCCCTCCCTTCCTACTTGTTGCACTGTGGCCTCTTCCCTCCACACCTGCTCCTGCCTCCATCCATGTCCATGGGTACCATAACTAGGAGCTATAGTGCTAGATCATCCATTGGAGTATCAACATCAACCGGTGGAGCAGCTATGGTAAGCAACATCTTGGGTGTTGCCCATATGACGCCTCCAAATGATAATTCGAAGAAGCCCCTATTGAGGTCTATTGAGTTGCTATAGTAAGACTGGTAGAGGTCTTGGGGGAATGCAAAGTATAGATGTAGGCTTTGTTAACATTTTATCAATGGGAGCTACTCAAGAATTAAAGAACATCTACTAAGGATTGCAAATTGTGGTGTAAATGAATGTTGGAAGGTCACAGTAGATATCCTTGCTTAATTTCGTGACAAAATAGCTAGAGCCAAGGCAGCCACTATAAGAGTTGCCTAAGGACATTCCACTACCAACAAAGGGCGTGGGTATGAGGTAAAAAAGGTGTTTCGGCCATTGAATCTAGCTTGAATTCAAAAGTTTGTACCAAATCCGATGCTTTGATTTTTAGGATGTTCTACACTGCAGGTTTGCTTCAATTTAGCATGATAGCGGCAATGATGCTTTATAAAAAATTTCATCATGAATCACTTAATGAGGCTCACCATGTTCAATGAGTTTACTAAGGTGTGGTTTTTTATAGCTTATCTTATCAACTTATTTGACTTACCTCGTAACTTCGAGAATTTCCTGAGGTGGTCTCGAAGGCCAGGTGCCTTGTGTTTAGGGTTTAGAGAGCTTTTAGACACACCTACAAGATAAAAAAACGGATTCAAAAATTAATAAAAAAGTGAGATAAGTCAAATAAGACACATAAATCTGACTTATTTGACTTATTTACGTGTCTTATTTAACTTATCTTACTTTTTTATTAATTTCTGAATCCTTTTTTTTTCTCATAGACGTGTCTAAAAGCTCCCTAAACCCTAAACACAAAGGACACCCGGCTCTCGAGGCCACCTCAGGAAATTCTCGAAGTTACGAGATAAGTAAAATAAGCTGATAAGATAAGCTGAAAAGAACCACACCTAAGTTAAAATTCCTTTTCACTACTAATACAAGATTTGATTCTATTGTGATGTTAAAGAGGTTTCACACCATACAAGAGGCTTTATGCTATCAAGATTTGCCATTGCAATAGTAGAAGCAAATCTAGTATTAGCAATGGCAAGGAATTTTAACTTATTAAACTCACTGAACATGGAGAGCCTCATTGAGTGATTCATGATGAAATTTTTTATGAAAGCATCATCGCCTGCAATCTCTCATTGATCCACTGAAATTATTCAAAAGCCTTCCCATTAAAGCTCTTTGAAGCACATATGTTCTTCAACGCTAGGTTGAAGGTATGAACAACGCATAGGGTCTTAGCAAATATGATTGTACTTTCAACCATTAGTCTAGCTGCCCTGTTGGCTGTATTGTCAGTTATAACTTGCACAGCATTTTTTGGCCCAAGTTCAACAATGGCAAACAACTTGTCGGCAATATAATCATTTCTCTTGATTTTGCCTTCATAGTGTTGATTGCCCTTAAAAACATTGGTCTATCATTTGTGCTGATTAGAAAATTCAAGAGTGGATGCCTTTAAGTATCAGGCCCCATCAGACACAGTGATCACTTTTTTAGCTCCGTGTTGACTTGATGGGTAACATCCTCCCAATATGTGCCTTTTTCTTGAACAACAAGAATTTGTCCTTAGCTTGTCGTAACTTGGAGGGGGCATAACCACTAATTTCGCTGTTGGCAAAAACATGATAGCCTTCCTAAAATATAGGTTTCTAGCAACAATGAAAGATAAGTCTACAAATTCAAGTAAACCAAATGTTATAATTAATTTCAAAACATAATTAATAGAAAATGAAGCGAATAAGCTATCATGCTAAATTGAAGCAAACCTAAAATGTAAAAACACTCTAGCAATCAAAGCATAAAGTTTGGTGTACGAACTTCTAAATTGAAGCTAAATTCAATGGCCGAAACACCTCTTCACTTCACCACACCCATGCCCTCAGTTGGCATGGCAGGGGAATGTCCCTAGGAAGTAGGAAGTCTCTTACAACAGCTACCTCGGCTCTAGCTATTTCATCACGAATTAGAGCAAAGATATCTACTATGACCTTCCGACATTTTTTTACACCACAATTTGCAATCTTCAATAGATGTGTTGTAATTCTTGAGTAGTTCCCATTGATAACATGATCACAAATTCTACATCTACACTTTGCATTCCCCCACTACCTCTAGCGGTCTTCTCTAGCAATTCGACATACCTCCATAGAGGCTTCTTCAAATTTTCCTTTGGAGGCGTCATATACGTAACAGTCAAGATGTTGCTTGTCATGGATGTTCCTATTTATCTTGATGTTGATGAACAAATGGATGATCTAGCACTGTAGATCTCAGTTATGGTATCTAGAGGAAGAGAAGAAGGTGCAGGGATGGAGGAAGGGGCAGCGAGGCGACGAGTAGGGGCGGAGGGTGGAAACAGCGACGGTAGGTTTAGAGGCAGAGGGAGGGGGGCTCATGATTAGCTGGTTAGCTGTGGCTTGTGGGGCGAGAGAAAGTTGGGATAAAGGGGTTATGGTTGGAGGTATCGGGAAAGTATCATATGCATATCATACAAGTATCAGAATTTACTTTAATTATTTGAGAACTACAAAATCTCCTGGGTATGCATCCGTATCGAAATGGCTGTTTCCAGCCATACTGCGTACTGGCGTACTGGCGTAATGCAGTATTTCACAACTTACATCATTCGATAAATCAACAAAGTGATTTAGTGATGAAAGGGAAGAATAAATAGCGCAACAGGTATCTTGCAGAGTTTATGAACATCTACATTCCAAAGGAAAAACCTCAAGACGGACTATTATGATAAAATATTCTCCAAGTATCATAAGCATAATGTTAAACATAAACTAATATACATTCCACCAAAGCTGTAAAATGACATAAGCAAGCAGAGAGAAGCTTACCATATCAAACACTAGTTAGTGACAGCGATGGGGCGAAACCAGTGTAAAGGTATGCTTCGTTCAAAGTATCAGAATTTATCTCACAGAATCTGCCGATCCGCATACTCTTGATATCGAACCAAAAATATGTGACATTTCGCTCAACCGGATCTCCAAAGTTTTCCTTGGGGTGATCTAGCTTTATAAATAAGTAGCCCTCAGATGCCCCTATGATGCCTCGAAACCGATATCCCCATTCCTCAGGCAAGGTGATTTTGTTCTGCAGCTGCCACTCATCATTGAAATAGATGAATGTATAGAAATACAAGACACATTTTTTGTCTTTCCTAAAAACATCAGAGACCACAACAGTGCTTCTGCCTTCTCTTGACTCCAGAGTGGTAATCTGATTGCTAAACATCACCGAGCGACCTGACAAGACTGGGGAGATGTCAATGATAGAGAACTCCATTCTGCGGGTGTCCAGCACAAGCCACCTATGCGTGAGAGCTATCATCCAGTAGAAGCACCCGTGAGCATGGTTGCGTTGTCCTAGCCGAACGCCCATGACTCTCCGCATACTCAAAGCATAGTGTGACGGAGGTGAAAGCGCGCGCCACTGCTGGAATTCTGAGGAGAAGAAGAACGCGACCAGCTTTCCTCGGCAGCAGGCCATCCAGATGACTGCGAACGGTGGATCCTCAATGCCACTTTCATTTCCGAGAGAAGCCAGGAAGATCTCGCTGCAGCGCGATTGCAGTCCGCCGTCGCCGCCGCGCTGGATGTAGGGGTTTTCGACGGAGGTGGCAAGGTCGTCGGGGATGGGCGGGAGCAGGACGTACCGCCGGAAGAGCGGATCGCAGACGGCGATCACGGTGAAGGCAGTCGAACCGGACAAGGCGCGGTCGAGGAGGAAGCGGCCGTCCCGGTGGTCCCGGACGAGCCAGGCGCGGCACGGGGGAGGGAGGAAGGCGAAGGAAAAGTCGGCGGCAAGGGCGAGCCCGTGCGCGGCGGGGGCCGAGGGGTGCGGAGGCAGGGCGGGGTGGAAGCCGGCGCCCACGGGGCAGAAGACGCCGAGCGGGGGCGGGGCGTGGAGGGAGCGGAACCGGCGCAGGAACCGCGGGGAGGAGGCGACGCGGCGGAAGGAGGAGCACGCGGCGGAGGCGCGCGAGAGGTCCGAGGGCAAGGGCAGGCGGACGAGGATCTCCGCGAGGACTTCATCGGTGAGGGCCAGCAGGTCGGCCATCGGCGGCGGCGAACCGGAGTGGCGGATGTTTCCAAGATGCCGTTTCTAGAAAAGGATAATTGATGAGATGTTCTAGAGCGCTTGCTCAATCGATGATTTGTTCTCCGCTACATGTTTCTCTACAATATATCTCAAAGTTTTTTATCTAATTAATAAAATGCCCTATTTTAAAATTTTAAACGAAATTTGCCATACAACAAGTGCAAAAGTTTCTTTCTTCCCTTGTAATTTGCCTTTTACTCCTGAAAGATGATGTATCTATGAGCGAGTGCAGAAAGAAAAATAGAGATTGGATCATTAGATTGGTAACTCGTTTCGCTATCTATAAACATTCTTGCCTTATTTCTTTTTCTTGCTTGCAGGTACATGCTGTTGATGATCTATTATTTTGATGTACTTACTTTTGAGTTCAAAAGACTGCACTAGTGGCAAATTGTTGTTGGCAATTTTCAGAGGTAGAAATGACCTTTTGTATTTGTTGTATGGCAAATTTTGTTTAAAGTTTTAAAATAAAGCATTTTCTCAATTGGACAAAGACCTTTGAGACATATAGTAGAAGAGCATGTAATGAAATATAATTTATCAATTGAGTAAATACTTTGTGGCATATCATCGATTGTCCCTTTTAGAAATCAAAATCAGAAGGGTGTGTACTGCTTCTCGTGGGCATGCCCACGTAAAGAAGAGACCAGCTCGAGTACCCAGCGGCCCAGCGCTGTGCGTGCAACCCGTCGGGGGTTTGATGGAACCCAATCTCATTCTCACCTCTCCAGCATTTTCTAGGAATTTTATTTTTTATATTTATTTTAATTCAAATTAAATAAATAATAGCTGGTTTAATAAAATTAAATAAATAGATGCATGTTGCCAATTGATCTGGCGAGAAGGTAAAAATTCAACAGGCGGGATTCGGTCCACGGCCATGGCAGCAGGTTGGAGACAAGTACTCGGAGTAGGGGTGGAAACGAGCCGAGCCCAAGCGAGCCTGGCCTAGCTTGGCTCGGGCTTGGTTAGGGTACCGAGCCAGCTCGGCTTGGCTCGCCTAGGAGCACAAGCTGGGGACAAGGCTCGGCTCGGGCTCGGCGGTAGCTCGAGCTGGCTCGGACTAGCTCACGAGCTTGTGTGCACCAGGGGTTACAGGGGCGGGGGCAAGGTGACAAAGACAAAGTGGATGGAGAGGCGGGGATGGAGGTAAGGCGAGGCGGCGCCGGGGCTCAAGAGGCAAGGCCGGAGTTGGAGGCAAGGCGAGGCAAGGCGGCGGAGGCAAGGGGAGGCGTCGTCGCCGGAGGTTGGAGAGGCAGTAGAGGCAAGGCGTCGTCACCGAAGGCTAGATGGCAAAGCAACTCGGGCTCGGCTGTCCGGCGAGGCTGGAGAGCCGGCAGAGCTAGAGAGGCGAGGCAACCTGAACCGAAGAGGCGCCGGAGGCTTGGCGACGGGCCGAAGAGGCACCAGAGACGGGGCTGGAGAGGCGTCGGAGGCGAGGCAGCCGGTCTGGTGGATCTGGAGAGGCACCGGAGGGAGGCGGCAAGGCGGGCGAGATGCCGGAGGCGAGGCAGCGACAGCAAGGCTAGAGAGGGCGAGACGGCCAGGGAATGGGGATTAGGGTTAGGGATTTGGTAGGGACAGGGTGGACAGGACCGTGAGAGAGCGGAATTTCGGGCCTTCGGGCGTGGCCACGTAGGTCGCAAGGCCGGGGCCCAGGGATATGGCAATCTGGGCTAGAAACGAGCCCGAACGAGCTCGCTGTGGCTCGGCTCAGGCTCGAATTCATGACCAAGATAGAAGAGCAGCTCGGCTCGAGCTCGTTTCCTTCCAAGCCGAACACAAGCTGAGCCTGCAACCGAGACGAGCCCAAGCTTAGGTTCCAGCCCTAACTTGGAGTGACAAGTCATGTCTACATAAATTGTACTACACTGTGCAACTGTAGTAATTAATGTTTGCCAACTGTTACTAGCAATGATGGCACGTGATGCTGGTACTACAAATTGTGCTCGAATAGATTTGAAGAAAACATGATTGCATAATTAAAACGAAATATTTATAGTATTACAAATACATTGGTTGGGATTTTTAGGAGACCGAAATAAAGCTTCATGGTGGTAGGGCACAAACATGGTTTTATTGTGACATGAGACAAGTGACAAACACAATAACACCATTGCAGGGAGCACACATGATTTAGGTCGAAGTCAGCGTTTACATGAGAAGGATTCACAGTACATAGTAAAACATAGTTCAGCAACCATGAGGATGTCACCCATCTACTCGTAAACCAGATGGCCCTGCCTTCAAATCCTAGTACTCTTGTCGCAATTTTGGTACGTATGCCGGTTCAAACTCGTTGCACCTGTTACATCTCTTCTCAGGCCAATCTACTTCGGATTGATCCATGCCATTCCAAATTCATCAGTGATATCGACGACCTAGATTGCACTTTAGCAGGGACATGAGGACGGTCTAGATTACGCTCTTCGATGAATGTACTGAATATGGCGAACCTGTATGCCATATGTGTTGGGTCTTATGCCTAATAGCAATCATACGTCACATGAGATGTGGGCTCAATGTTAATAGGGCATGTATGATGTGGGCTTTATAGGCCACATAGGACATGGGTCACAAACCTTTTTGGGCCTCTAGCATAAGGACTCATTGTGGGGCTATATAAAGGAAGGCAATGGAGGCTAAAGAGACAGATCAGCTTTTTGGGTTTTTCTCCTCCACCGAACTCTAGCCATCATCTCCCAGGTCATGCGCGCCGGTGCTAGCACGCTGTACGGACGTATTCCTCTCCTAGGTCACAGCTGGAATGTTTCGTGGACTCAATTAGGCGGCTAAGCATGATGTTGTTGTGGTTCGCACTAACAGACCCTCTATCCTCAAGATCCAAGAGTCCAAGCTTTCTTCACCTACCTATCAAGGCCTCATGGAAGTTTACGCTCATCAACTGAAAGGTGTCCTTCAAATCCCTACTTCTGGCACTAGAGGAGGAATCCTCCTTTTCTGGAATGATGATGAAGTGCACCTCTCCGACCCTCTTCTCCTTTCTCGGTCCATCCCTGCCAGGGTCTCCTCTCCTCACAACCAAAGTAGTTGGATCATCACCATTGTTTATGGCCCACATCTCGATGCTGAGAAGAAGGAATTTCTGGACAAGTTGTAAGAAATTGCCAATCGCTACAACGAACCTTAGCTTGTGATGGGGAACTTCAACATCATTTATAAGGCCTCTGACAAAAACAACCTCAACCTCAATAGACGCCCCATGTCCTGCTTCCGTGCCATACTTAACACTTGCTAGCTCAAGGAGCTGCATCTAGAAGGCCGCTACTTCACCTAGAGCAACGAGCAGGTTACTCCAACCCTTGTTAAGCTTGACAAAATGTTCTGCAACTCCGGCTTGGAACTTCTCTTCAACAACAACACTTTACTGTTGCTCTCCTTTGATGTGTTAGATCACTTCCTCTGCTGCTTTCCTCTGAGCACCTACACCACATCCATGACCGCTTCCGTTTCGAGAACTATTGGACGAGTGTCCCCTTTCTCACTATGGTGCAATACGCCTGGCACGAGGATCCCAACTCTGCTATTCTGGACCCCTTTCGATGTCTTCACCTCAAGCTTCGGCGAACCGCCTTCACTTTGCACTCTTGGAGTCACCTTCACATCGAAGACACCCATGTCAAAACTTCTTATGGCCAAGGAAGTGATTCTCCTCCTTGACGAGAGCATGGAATCTCGGCTTCTTTCTGAGACCGATCGTGACCTTCACCAGAAGCTGAAACTCAAAATCCTTAGGCTCTCTGTCATGGAAAAGATCAAGTGGTGCCAGCAGTCCAGGATATCCTTGCTGAAGCTAGGAGAGGCCAACATTAAGTATTTTCACCTCAAAGCTAACTACAGGTGTCACCGCAATTTCATCCGTTTCCTTGAATTTCAGGGCATAGTGCACTCTAAGCACGCAAATAAGGCCAACATCCTCCACCATCTTTGGTCACCTTTTGACCTCCGACACCAATCCCTCCAGCCCATCCACTTCCTTTAACTGGCACCAGCTTAATTTGCCTTCCCTGGACTTATCTACCCTCAAGGCCCCTCTTACCTTGGAGGAGCTTCACAATACAGTGCTCTCCCTACCCAGCTGCAAAGCACCTAGGCTAGATGGTTTCACATCAACCTTCTTCAAGTGATGTTGGGAGATCATCAAGCTTAATTTTTTCGCTGCATTCCAAAGGCTTTTCCCCTTGGATGGGCATAGCCTTCGGCTCATTAATGATGCCCACGTCATCCTCCTCCCTAAGAAACTCGATCCCCGCACTGCTACGGACTACAGACCTATCAACCTCATCCATAGCTTAGGGAAGCTCTTCACTAAACTCCTTTCCTCGCACCTATCACCTTTTATTGATGAGCTGATATCGTCCTGCCAAAGCGCCTTCATTAAGAAGCATCACATCTAAGATAACTTCCTTTTTGCCTAAAAAAAGCCAAATTCTTTCACAGATCCAACACTCCGATGCTCCTCATCAAGCTCAACATAGCCAAAGCTTTTTGACTCTGTGTTCTGTCCTTACTTGCTGGAGAACCTTTAGGATCGAGGTTTCAGAACAAGGTGGCGTGACTTGATCTCTTTAATCCTTAGGTCCTCCTCCTCCAAGGTCCTCCTTAATGGGTCGTTTGGAGGTTCCATCCAGCACTCTAGAGGACTCCGTCAAGGCGACCCTCTCTCCCCCATCCTTTTCAATCTAGCCATCGAACCCCTGCATCGATTGCTAGATATGGCTATCGAGAGAGGCATCCTCTCTCCCATATGTGGCATTAGTACTAGGTTGCATATCTCTTTCTATGCTGGTGATGCTGCGATTTTCATCGCCCCTATTAGCAGGGAGATTGATGCATTCGTGTAACACCCCGGCTCCTACTGAGCCCAAGATGCTACCAAGTCTCTAAATTCTACGAAATTTCGGCAGAACCTCCCCTAAAATTCGAACATCCACTCAGCAGATAGAAAACAATATAAGCACATATATTACAATAATAACCATACAAGCGTCCATAGGCTAACCAACAGCTCCACCTTAGCAAGGACCCCATCATGATCACCTCTTACCTCGCTTACCTTTAGCGTCGACGGCGTTCCATACAACTATAAGCAAACTACCACACAAGAACGTAATAAGGATAAAACCTAACAAATCTTCTAATCCAACCCAATATCAAACTGAGTCATATTACAAAGTATTTAAATTAACCAAATTATATCTAATTAAGAGACAGTTTATGTAGTGTTCTAGTGCCGAAGTGAAGCACTACTCCCATCCCATGCATGTCGGCCTCAAGATGTACTTAAAAACATAAAGGAAGCAAGAGTGAGTTCAACAACTCAGCAAGTACATAACGGAATGACAAACACAACATAACACCACATTCTGGTTGTCAAGCTTAATAACCCAGCACATTGTGGAAATTAATGCAACTCTCTCTTAAGACGGTCAAACCTAGTCATACTAGGATTCTATTATAGGCACTCCTTTTTCATTTATGTGGGTAAACCTCCAACTCCTGACTAGCGTTGTATACAACATATTCACCCCTTGCTTAAAATTACCATAACATGACTCTTAAAATACTTTGGCCCAAAACAACACAATCCAATTCCATTCCAAATACGAGCTCCCTCACCAATAACTAAAAACTATGGACTACGCAAACTCTAAACCCAATTAGAACCAGGCACGACCGAAGACTAGAACAAGAGTACAACCATCATGTATGCTTAACCATGAACAAATAATATAACACAAGCAAGGGTGAGCCCGCAACTCAATTACCACGTAACATGCCATGAATTAGGCCATTTCTAAATTAACACCATTATTTATGAACATTCCTTCATCGATATCCATAATAAATAATTAAATCACAAAATGCTCATGCTCAAGCGAGCGTAGTTATGCACAACTTCATTACCATAGCATATAGAGCAACTGTCACAACACTTGTTCTTTTCAACTTTCACCTTTCATTACCAATGCAATGTAGTATGCGTCTGTTCGCTGTGAGCTCATACCGGTATAGCTAGAGTGTCACCCTTCGGTGCACACTCTTGCCTGTCCTGAATCAGACGGGGACCAATTCCTCCACTCCCGTGGAGTGCCTACTCTCGTAGGACTTAGGGCTCATGGGTCTGATCATATAGCTTTCTCATCGACCTGGCTTAAAGCACTTTGAACTAGTTATATGATTATTCTTCGACCCAACCTATGCACATGAATGCAGTTGAACACGACAACTAAACTCTTGCCACTTACCAAGTTATTCGATTACTACATACCTTCATTCTTTAGCAGATAAACGAATAATACTCACCATCGCACAACCACATACCTCCATCCATCCCTTCGGTAAATACAGTCACAGGACCGTAAACCAATTAGTCATGTATCCAACCGAATAAATGTTTAACATATACTGGCGAATACAACAAGGACCTCAATAAGCATTAGTAACCATCGCCCTAAGGCAAATACCCATTAGAAGCATTACATTTATCATATTGAAATCGGTGCATAAACAATATTAAAAGCAAAACTACGAGACAATTCAAGTCCTAAGTTCAAACGCACCCTTATCTACCAAATTAAACCAATCAACAACTTAATTCAACCATTTCCACGTCCATAGCTATCTGCTAGCCTCTTACTAATGTGTAGCAACCCAACATACCCATCAACCTAGGATATTTTCATCTATTATATTTTAACAAGTACATGTGTAACTCTTATCAACTTCAATCCTTTCTCCTAGGTGAAACAAGCATGACATCATACTCAAAAGAATGCATATTAGAGATAAGGGATCAGTTTAGGATGGGGAGTCACACCGCGATCACCATCCCACTATGTACTTGCCTTCATTACCAAGTGAAGAATGGAGTGAGGCAGCAACGACATCGACCCCGAGAAGATCCAACCTACACAGTCAGACATCTCATATTCACAATCATATAGCAACACCACTAAGCACCAAGCATAACGAAGTTTAACCATCTAATCATGTCTTCCCAAGACCTTCAGGATTACCAACAATTTTCATATCAGACACTATCTAATTCTTGATCCTTCTAGGTCATATCAAATTAACCCCGCGATGGTCAAAGTCTTTATTATCTAAATTATTGATTAGCTAGATACATAATTCATATTTCCTACAACATGACTGGGTCTCATTCCTCGACATAATCATCTCAATTCCGAGACACAACCTACTGCATGTCCAAGTCCACCTTCTAGGTTTAAAGTTCAACACTAGGGTTTACCATCTCTCACAATTAGCAACCTAAGCCTTATAAGAAACAGTAAATAGCAGGGGAAAGGCTTCAATTCGTTACCCACAAGGATTGGTGAGCAGAACCCTAGGTTTCCCCTTCTCTTGTCAGGCCGGCTGGCCCTCTTCTTCTTCCTTGGCTGGCTACCCTCCTTCTTCTTGGCTTCTTCTCCCTTCTCTCCCTCCTTCCCCGCCTCCTTTCTCTCCCTCCTTCACCAGCCTCCCTTCTCTACCTCTTCTCCTTCTGCTTCTTGCTTCCTCCTCGCAGCCTTGGCGACCAGCGGCGAGCGGCGAGGCGGCGAGGTGAGGCGACGACAGGCAGCGAGTCACCGGGCCTTGAGACACGATAACGATAACGGGATGGCAAGCACGCTGCAGGAAGATGGCGGCGGCTAGGGTTGTGGCGAAACACTGGCGGCGGCGGCACACGGCCGATGGCGAATCCAGCCCCGCTGCTGTGCGCCGGACGGCGGAGAGCAGCGGCAGCTGGCGCGTCTTGGCCTCCCTCGACGCTTGCGGCCATGGCGGCGGCAAGGCGACGACGAGAGGCGACGGGCCCGCGTGGAAGGGTGGCGGCGGCTACGAACATGAGCAAGGGCGGTGGGGTGGTCCAGTCTAGGGAAAAGCTAGGGTGTGGCCCCTCCCCAAGCTGCCCTTAAGGAAACGGCTCTGGGCCGAGCCGGGCCGGGATATTACAATTCGTTTGTATCCTCGAACTGTTTAGGAATATCTCGAATCTCCACACCAATCTCTAGATAAGTTAGATCATTCCCATCAGATGCGAAGGACTGGATTTGTATAGAATCCTTTCCAAATTTTCAGCCCATCATACCACCTTCCCACTGAAGTACCTTGGCCTCCCCCTCTCCGTCAGGAAAGTCAGGAATATTCACTTCTAGCCTCTTGTTGCAATTAGGAAGAATAGATCGGTTGCTGAAGTCCTCGACAACAACAGGTGGATTGAGGACATCCGCCCCTCTTTCAACCTTACCCTTGTCTTGGAGTACATTGAGCTTTGGAGTTGAGTCTCCTCTTTTCAGCTTCGGCAATTCTCTGTTAGTTTGGCCTACAAGATCTAGTGCCCAGGTGGTATTGCATCCTCCCTGAAACGCCTAATTTGGAAACCTTGGGCTCCTTCAAAGTGCAAATTCTTCACTTGGCTCTTGGTGCACCATAGGGTTCGCACAGTAGATGCTCTCTAGAGATGGCAATGGCCAAATGGATACTTCTGCCCGCTTTGTTACAAAAACCTCGAGACCCCTAGCACCTATTGCTATAGTGCAGTTTCAGCATAAGGGTCTGGCACGACATTGCGGACTGGCTCAATGTCCCCGTTTTGTGCCCTACCGACTGGTTTTACACTAGCGACATGCTCAGCTGGTGGCTGGATGATATCCTTAACGACTCGCCCTCTTCCATACATAGCTCTACAAACTCCGTCATCCTGGGAGTGCTTTGGGAAATCTGGAACGAGTGGAACAACAAGATTTTCCAGCAGCTTGAGCATCCTCTCAATGTCTTCGTTAGCAATGTCAAAGACGAGTTTTGCTCCTGGATTTGTGCTGGTGCTAAACTCACTTTTGTAACATAGTCCTCTTATAACCCCTTTTTTGCCAGCCGCCCTTGGGTACCTCTAATTTGTATCTTTTTTCCTGTTCAATGAATGGAAGACAGTTCTCTTGTCAAAAAAAAAATTCCAATAGAATCTAAACCACAAGATGTAGCTGAAATAAAATACAAGATTTTAATCATTTCAGCTCTTCCTGCTTTTGGTATGTCCTCCATTATTCTGGTTTCAGTTTTTATCTCAGAATAAAGATCTTCCATGACCGTGTCCGTCATCTCTGAGCTTATGTCAGGTTGTATCCTTGCACTTTCTTGCAGTCTATCATCACCTTCTTGTTCACTTTCTAAACAGGCATCATACCGTGTGAATTAATCTATCTACCCTCCCACCCCCAACCCCCCACCCACCACACACACACACACACTTACACACAAAAACTAATCTGGCTATGCTTATCACTCAATTCACAGCTCATGTCCAAGCCTCACTTGCTGCCATAGTATCTGGCATCATAATGCTGACTTGAATATTCTGGAAACGACATTGGATTGGAATCTTCAGTAGTTGTGTCACCATGCTCCCAAAACGTCCTGAAGAATAATGTCTAGAGAAAGCTCATGACTTGACAGCACGCATTAGGACTGTCAAAGGATCAGATATCTAGCATAAAACAAAATGATAAATCTTAGCTGAACAAAAATGATAAATCACCACCTAGGCGGTAGCCTAGTCTGCTTTTACCTTTAACCAGTGACCTCTTTATGACTGGTTCTGGTTCCCGTTCTTCTATAGAGCCCAATGAAGTATTTCTTTTTTCAAGTGTCAGGGACATTTGCAAGGTTGATAGCATTGATAAACTCCGTGATTGCAATAACAGTTGGCCAATGGAAAAAGAAGTTTATGGCAACAGTCACAACTACCTGGTGAAAACAAAGAAAAAAAAATCAAATATCATAGTTGCAGAGCTATGAGGAATAGCTCCACTTACATAAAAATTTGAAGCCCATTAATAATTTTTAGATATTAAGATATTTACCTTGTTGTCCAAGTTGTTTTATTGGGGAGACTGTTATCATGAATCACAATCAGAGGTTTAACAAAACTATAAAAAGTTCCACTTCCTTCTAAAGTGAATCCAACAGTCTGAAGCTCACTGTCTGGTATCAAACCAGGAATTCGAATAAATGCAAGGGGTTGTAAGGAAGGGAGACCTCGGTACTGAAGGAATATGATGACTCCTCTCTTGTAGCATAGGCGTTTCAAATTCATCAAAATCAGTTGATGCTTGAAAAAAAATTTCCTACCTGTAATTTTTCTTTAGAGTGCTGCCTTCTTTCTACCAGGAGTTGGGTCTTCTTTGGTCAATTGGTCTGCATCTATTGATAAAGGACCTTGCCAAGTATATTGCTACAGGACTTCCTGGATGATAATATTGGTCTTTCATTTCCAATTACCACAAAATAGTTCCAATCAGTAAGTTGCCACCCTTCATTTAGAGTTCAATCTGTTTGTTTCCACAAAAATCCCAGGTAAATAAAATGAGTCACATAACAAGGGCTAAAAGAAGATAAAAAACAGGTATACCTGACCACCTACTTTTCGAAATTCGAACAAGCTACTCTCCTTAGCGAGAAGTACTTTTTTCAGTTTGTGATTGCTCTACAAACAATATCAATTCATCATTAATATTAAATTTAATACTACAAATAAAATTTGGTAAAAAGGGCATACCTCATAGCCACGTGAAAAAACAGGTCTTTAGTTTGTCAAGAATGCAGGCAACAAACAATTTCTCTATGTTGACAACATCCGGAAAGCTACCTTTGAAGGAGTTAGTCTCTGATGGGAAAACTGCTTCTGGAAAGCTCGAAAATGCAGAGGAACCATGCAATTATGCTTAATGGACATTGAAAGAAGAGGGTTCTTATTATAATTTACAGTACACTGGTCTACTATGTTCTCTCTGATATGCCATTATTAACTGAGGCAAATTGTGAGATAACATGCATAATCCTTTGCCTTTACAACTCTTTAGTCTTCTTCTCATTCTAGGGACATCCTCAATAGCCTCTATTTCCAATAACCCTAAGGGTTCGGGTATCTCCATACTACCCCTACAACAGTCCTCTACAGCTGGAAAACGTCATCTCAGAGCTGTTCGATGTTCTTGTCATGCTACTGGATAACTTGCACTGAATAGATTATGCAGACGATGATGAGATCGTTGTCAGCCTCAGCTGGCTCTTCATCATAAGAATACTATGAGGCCGATAGTAACCAGGCGCTCCTTAAGAGCCTACAAGCCGACGACCATCTTCAAGGAGGCCTTCGGGTCGGTCTACGGCGCCTTCTGTGGCGTCGTCCTCGGTGGCAGTGGCGCGAAGAGCCAATGCATCCGCGAAAGTAAAATTTTTAGCCACGGGTTGAGATTAGTTCATGACGTGAAAGAGTGCTAGTGCAGAGCAAATATGGATGCCCCTCCACCAGAATTCAGGGTTCAGGGATGCTCAATTGGAGCTGGGAATTAATCGTTTATAGAACTAGATAGTGTCGATGATTATTATTTGTACCCTGTAAATGCTTTGATTGTTTGTGCCATTGGTTGACATGTGATCAAAATCAGGTTTTCTTCATTGCAGAATGTGCTGAACATTTGTTCCGATTTGAATAATATTTATGAGTATCAGAGTATGGTCCCTACAGCATTGAACGATCATCAGTGAAGCTACAATACTCTGCAAATGTAAGCCATGTTAAATCACACAAACTTGCTAGATAAGGCTCATCTTCAGAACCCGAGGATTATCCTGTAATGGAGTAGTCCGGCCCCTGCCCAAAGTGATAGCAATCGTGTTCTCGAACCCCTCGGCCAACATGCCTGCAGCACCGGAGCTGATTATCCTTTCTGGCATGTAAAATGTCGGCTGTCCATGGTAGTGTATGTTCTTTTCAGTTTCGGATGAAGAAAAGATTGCACATCGACATTGGAGTTGTACCTACAAGGCTACGAGAGCTACGTATCAGTGAATGGCGAACAGATTGCAGATACACTTAGGGAACAATCATCACTCGGACCATTTGATCGAAATGTTCTAGATACTCATGCTATATAAGCGCCCGACAATTGCAGAACAACTCCTCTGAATTTCTGAATGTTTCAGAAAACTAGAAGTCAGCATATAGCACCGGCAGCGGTGTTCTTTTTCCAATCTGATTTGCTATTGTTAATAGGCTAAACTTTGAGAGCTTTCTAAAACAGATTGGAAAATCTGGACTGCTTAGTTCAAGTTTCTGAGTCTTAAGAAGCAGTTTTGAAATCAAGGAAAAAAGGGACTCAAGAAAACAAAACGCTTCACTTTGATACGGAGATAAAACAAACAAGTAAGAAATAAGCCATAAAGAACATGTGACCAAAGAATCACATCAAGGAAGTAGATTTTAGACTATGGTCCCATTCCTAATGTGAGCCGGTCCTGCCTTTCTTTCCCTTGCTCCTTTGGGGAACATGAGAAAAGTGCACACGACTAGGGCTAATGGGGTCAAACCCAATTCATACCCAACCCAATCCAACACATGAAAATATAATTGATTTTTCCACCCCAATCCAACTCAAATACAATTCTTAACCCAACCAAACCGATATGGCATCCGAATTCAAACCAACCCAACCCATTTCTCTAATATGGGTGCAACAGCCCAAGTTTAGCCCTTAGGATCTGTGCATGCATACCTTTTTGAGTAAATTAACTTCGGCATGCATATACCTATGTGTTTATACACATATACAATGCACATATATATATACACACACAAAGACTATTGTACTCTTAAGAGTACGGAGCCCTTCCGTACTCATACTTTTTTAACCACACGATTTAGATTAGATCTAATCCTCGTAGCTCCACGTGAAAAAAATCCACGCCACCCTCTCACGCGGGCAACATGTATGCATGATGACATCACCTCTCTCTCTCCTAGTCCAAGCATGCATGTAATGATTTTTTTTATTTTTTCACCATATCTTTTGATTTGAAAGCTCCAATCAACAAACGGTTTTCGGAAATGGGTTCCGGACATTTTTTTGAACAAAACTAGACCACACTTGCTATATAAAATTTTTAAAAAATATTTTCATACTATGTACGGTATACATATAGTAGCTTTACTATTTTTTTAAACACAACTTTACTACATTTATAAATACAACTTTATTATATGTATGTAATACAATAGTAAATATATGTAGTAAAGTGTTATATATGAAGTAGTAAAGAAAAATTTATACATTGAGACTAGCCACATGGTGGCTTTACTATTTCAATAAGCATAAATTTATTATTTTTATGAATACAACGTCACTATATGTATGTAGTAAAGCGTTATATAAGAAATAGTAAAGAATAAATTTATATATCAAGACTGGTCTAATTTTGTTCGTAAAAATGTCAGCAACATGTAGGTGAAAACCACTCGTCAATCGGATGTGTCAATTAAAAGATATAATAAAAAAAGAAGGAATATATGTCACCTTCGCTGACATCAGCGCTGACTTCATTGCATGCATGCATGCAGAGCCATCCATGGGCTTCTCACGGGGATTTGCTCCACGTGTGTTTATTGATTAATCCAATGGCTAAAAAATTATATGTACGGAAGCCTTCCGTACTCTTAAGAGTACGTTAGTGCTACTCTATATATATATAATATATATATATATATATAATATGCTAAAGCCTAGGTATAATTATATGCTTCGTTTCATGCATATATGCAAGCTTAATTGAAATTTAGATTAAATAGCACTACTAACCCTAAAACAAGCCCTAAATTGAATTAGACTTGACGTCAAACCTAATTAGGCGTAAATCTCTCCTTGGAACCTTAGGGGAAATGGTCACATATACAAAATTCCTCACCCTAATTCTAATCAACATCTTACCCTATGATTCAATTCTTGATATTTAAGGATTTCCAATTAATTCCTCTAATTTCAAATCTTAGCCGCAATTCCTAATCATAAAACTATACACACAACCAAATTCAATTTGTGTTGTCAAATTTAATTAATCCCTATATGTACTCTATGCCAAAATGGGTCCCTCCCTATGGGACCACCTCATTTTGGGGCCTGGCCCACCTAGGCGGCCCAGCTTAGCCCTCAGCACAGCTCAACCATGACCTGGCCGAGTGAGCCATACCCTCCTCGGCTCACCTCTCTCGCTCGGCTTCCCTCTCCCCTCAGCTCGGTCGCAGCACATGCTCGCCCCCGGCGGTCCGTACACTGTCACCGTCCCTGCCGTGCTGGCAGAAACTCCCTGTCGTGCGCCTCCCTTCCTGGTGCCTCGCCCCTGACCCTGCCGCCGCGTGGCACTCTTGCCTTACAGCACTGAGCCGTCCTTGCGTGCGCATTGGCCGCCGCCTGTGCCGCACCGCTGCTGCGCTTGCCCCATTGCTGCTCGCCGTCCCATCGCTGCCTATTCCTTCGCCCTGCCCTCCCTTTTCACGGGTGAATCAAGCATCGGCTCGCCAACCCCTCGCACTGGCCACCCGAGCTCGGGTCGCTGCCACCGCGAGAACTCTCTATCTCTATTCTCACCCCCACCGTGGCATTTGATCCCTGGCCGGGCTGCCTTGTGGCAGTTCCATCCTACGCCAAGGCTTTCGCGTGGACGCCTTGTCTCTGCCATCACGCGAGCCCGTGCCGGACGGACCTCTTATGTCTTAAACCACTAAGACCCTCTCTCATCGCCCTCCCTCTCCCAAGCTTTCCTCTCTTTTCTCTCGCCCGCATTCGCCTCCCCACTCCCTTACCTTGTTCCGAGCCCAAGCAACCGAGCCCGGTCGCACCATATCGATGGAATTGCTTGATTCCTTGCCACTGGCCGAACTTTTCTCCATACCATGCCCTTTTCGATTTCTCGCTCTTCGGCGAGCTACTCTCCCATCCCAGGCACTCATAGCACCCTTGTGCTGCCTCTGACTTAGTGCGTCTGCTATTTTATTCAGGGCGCCGCCAGGCTCACCGGAGCACGAACACCCGCCACCCTCCCCTGCTCAACTCGCACGAGGACAACTCGATCTAGCCTCTCCCTTGCCCTCCAATCTCTTCGGTAAGCTTTCACATGTCCCTGCATTGCCCGTGCGTGTGCTATCTCCCCTTGAGCCGGACTGCAGCATAGTTGACCCCATCGTGATCGTAGTTTTATCGTCGCCGCTCGTAGCCTCGGCGCAACTGAGCATCGCGCCACCAGTAGCCACAGGTGCGCGGGAGATCATGGAACCCAACGTGTCCAAGATCTCCCCGAGCTGTAGCCTGTAGCATCGCCGCACCGTGATTCATTCTCGCTAGAAGCAGACACGAGCGCAGGAAAGAAGAAGGTATGGCTGCCGTTAGATTGGCGCCAAGATCCGTGCAGGCTTCAGGTTGCAAGGAGTAGTTTCGTTGATAGGTGGGCCCAAGGTCCCACATGTCAGGTTAAGTAGAGACATATTCCGCCTAATATGTTTTCTCCGCTCTATGGCGCATTCGCGCCGTGTGGGGTCTGTCCTCTTTCCACCACTTGATCTGCACTAGTCCCTGGATCTGTACACTAATGCACACCATTTACATAGCCGGATCATTTTATACAAGCGGAAGACTTATATTACATTAAGTACATGTATTAAGCCCGAAGGCTATTAAGTATTATAACGCGGCATATTGGCCCAAATTAGTTCAAGAACTACAAAAGATCATAGTGCGAATAACGATCCAAAAGAGTGTCCTGCTGGCTATGCTTAAGCAGTCGACTGGAGAGATGCCCTAAGCCTCATCCTGATCGTCAGCATACTCCTGAACATCATCTTCATGGCAGGCATAGTGGTCTTGCTCATCATCTAAAAGAGTGAGTAAGCGCGAGGTCAGTATCATCCAAACATTGGTAAGTTAACACCTAACCTAATGCATTTTAGTGATAGAAGTTCCATAGGAAAGGTTGGAGGTTTGTTTATTTGCAGAAAGCAAGTTTTATAAACCAAAACCTATGACTTAGCAATTTTAATCCAAAGTTCTACTAATCAATTATTCAAGTTTCAGTTTCTCATTCCATACCACAATCCATACCTATCCTAAGCTTCCTCCAAACACCTGCCATCATCTTTCGGGTGTGGCACACCCGTCGTGGATTTTACGCCAGCGAAGTGCCTGTTCTTCCCTAGCCAGGTTGCCAAGCTCGCACTAGAGTCATGGCTCCCTGCAACGTAAGACCTAGATCATCCCGCGAATGACGACATGATCCTGCAATCACTGGGGCCTCACGTCCGCACTACCGCGCGATGGCAATGCGATGTGGTGCTAGGATCTAAATCCTGCAGGCAATTGGTCAGTGACTTCCCGCTGCGTGCCTCACTGCACGCCCATCCGGTCCACTCTAGGAGTCACCTTGGATCCGGCCAATCCACACTTATCCATAACCACTTCCTTCTTCTGCTATCGTTCCTCCGTGTGCCCTGCATACGATGTGATGGAACCACCCCTGGTGGCAGCTATTGGCAGTTATGCGTGTTTCTCCGCGCTCCTCTCAGCACCGCATCTGTGAACGTATAGCCCTCTTCAACCCAGTTGCCAAGCTACTCCATCTTAACCATAAGCCGGACCACGTCCACTTTTCCAATCACCCACACACTGGCATGCTAGGTCCAATTTCCAATTTATCTATGTTTGTTGTGTAATCATGTTCGGTGAATGTCAGTTCACCTTTCCAAGACCTAAAAACTATTAATTGGACCTGAGCAATGTCTAAGCAAATTTTAACCAAGACTAGTCTAAATCATTTTATTAAACATAACCGGGCTATCAAGAGTGATCATCAAGGCAATCATTATTAGAGTCAAATGACGGATGATTTCATTAAGGCAAGATCATCATGATAAAACAATACAAGTAAATAATAGGCCATGATATATCATGATTAAGCAAGTGGGCATAATTACTTAAAGAGCATGAATTTTGATGCTTTAAATGAAATACTTTAGGAAAACTGAGATTTAATATGATCTAACTGAATGTTAACTCGCCTTGGTCCTGTGCAGGATGGGGGTCTTCAAGCTGCTCTTCGAAATGCTCCACATGCTCCTCAGCGTCTAATAACGGAACGTTTTCGAGGAACAATAAATAAAGCAACAATATGCAATAAGAAAGCATGATGCATGGAATGTAACTCGCTTAGCCTAGCGATCGGTGACTGACGTTAAGTCTTATCCTAGGTATCAAAGAAGTTCCATGAGTTACTAACAGTTTATAGCTAACTTAGGAAATTCAAAGGTGTTGCGATAACTCATCGCAATGCCTAAGATGGGCATGATGATGCAATGTTTAGATATACAACTATATGTATATACCCATAGTTTTGGAAATTATATGTAGATGGAAAATAGGACAAGGGTTAGATTTAATTTATTTAAAAAGGTTTGTAGTTATCATGATCACCATCATGGCATTAAATCAAGGTTTTTAGAAGGCAGTTGC
Organism: Olyra latifolia; assembly: GCA_036346145.1. Taxonomy (NCBI): domain Eukaryota; kingdom Viridiplantae; phylum Streptophyta; class Magnoliopsida; order Poales; family Poaceae; genus Olyra; species Olyra latifolia. The sequence goes on from CM070526.1 coordinate 44,070,685, forward strand.
TAACCATATGTTAGTGTCCATAAAAAGTTTTTTGAAAACAAAATATGTCATTAGGATATAGAATGTCGATTGAACCAATTTGATGTTATTGGAAACTAGTCCCAAGAGGGTAACGTGTTCTTTTACTAAGCTAATGATCATAAACCTATAGGGTCCAAAATTTTCTCAGGTTAGAGATCTACTATGGTATTTTAAGGAAATATCATCACATTTTAAATATAGAAATGTGAGCAACCAATTTCCAATATCTCGTATTGAAAATTAGTTACCCTAAAGTTACAAAAATCCAGAATTGATATAATACTAACTTTATTACATCAGAGTTTTTACAATATCAAACTAAATAATTTACAATTTTATTTCTCTTATTTACATCTTTTTTGAGTGTACAGGAAAACTTAATATTCTTGACCGAAGAGATCCATTTCTTCTTGAGAAAATTTAATATCTGCAGCGTAACAAGGATCTGTTCATTTAAAATGAACAGTTCCCAAATAATGGGTGAGTATATTAATTATACCAGCAGGTTTCTTGAGAAAATAATACTATTATTATATGAAGACAATATTCAAGGAATAGGAAGGCTTTATAGTGAATATGCAGTTTTGAGCTTTAAAAGTCCTATCATAATTCTAAAACAATTAATAATAATAGTACAAATTCTATCATCTTTCTTCATCCTTATTCATTTGCAATCCAGATAATAATTTTTGTAATGTAAATTCATGGTTTTTGATAAATAAGAGAGGCATCACCCATTTGACATAACTTCATATACTCGAAGTAAGGTCCATCGATGAATTTATTATTAGCTCTGCAGAACCTATCCAGCTTTACCCATATAGTGGCCTACTACATGGATGGGAGAAAATTTGTGTCATTCTTATTCATTAAGCCCAAGTTTTTATGGAAGCAAATGATACCTAGATATTCATATAGCAATATCTAGTGCCCTTGAGTGTCAATCAATACTCTTGATCCTCTAACCCAAGACGGCAAAACTCTGTTGCTGAATCTGCTTCTATAGTTTATAGAGTAACGATTCCAGGGAGTTCACACTCTCTCCACCTGGTGTTATTGGGCTGGTACTCCACGTACCAACGGGCCCAAATAACATATCACTGCTTCCGAATTACTCTATATAAATTCAATAAACCTTCCAGATTACAACTTTTCCACATCAAATAAGTTATCCAATCTAACTTATTTGTATATACCAAATCTTCATCTTTTCATGAGATAATCAAATTTTAATATTTTTGCCTATACTAGGGTTTTATCAGAGGTTCATTATTTTTATGTGGCTTTTTAGGGTATTGGGGCTTGGATAAAAATTATACTTGAAATGTATAAATAAATAACTAGAAAATGTATGCAATAAATAATAAGTAAAAAAATGTAGGTATTTCAAAATGCATCAAGGATAAGAAAACCTGCCTTCTTCGATTATTGGTTCAAACTCAAAAGACTCTTCCAGGAAATCCGACTCAGAAGTCTCGGGAAGTCCTAATTCGTCTTCTATAAAAGTATAACAAAAATTCAATAAGGTATTAAAATAAAATAAAAATTCAAATAGTAATATGTACATAATTTTAGGTCGAAAGGGTAGTGATGGTTTTTATAAATTTTATGGTTTAAAATTATTTTCTTTATATGATTGGGTGTTTGGAAAAAATTTTGGCAGAGTTTCAGAATTTAAGAAAATTTTGATATTTAATTGTGTTTATAAGAAAAATTTTGAAATATGGATCAATTGAGCTCTAGAGATAGGGGTCGACAATATTTCTCATGTTGGAGTTCCGAGATAGAGCTAATTGAGTGTAAAAAAGGGATTTTTAAAAGTTATTCTTTTTACCACTTAAAAATGCTTAAATAGGTTAGAGGAAAAAGGTTTAAAAATTTTATTTTATTATGAAATGTTCAGGTTTAATAATTTAAATAAATTCCTTATGTTATTTTGAATTTTTGAAAATTTTGGCAGATTTTTAGGAGGTATTTTGATATGTAAAATAAAATCAAAAGGTTTTTCTTGAAAAGAAAAAGAAAATAAAATAAAATGAACAGTGTTGGATCAATACTGGGCCGAAGTGGGCTTGGTCCAGCCGGATGCGAGGGCAGCCTGACAGGTGGGACCCGGTGGCAGTGAGAGGGGGAATGAAGGGGAAGAGGCTCGTCGGGATTTGCTTCGCCGGCGGCGAGCGGTGGCCGGAGTGGGGCGGCCGGTGGTCGGGGAAGGTAGAGGGACTTAAGGGCTATGTATTGGTAGTCTTAGCAAGGGCTGGGATGGGTTGGTGGTGGCCGGCGACGAGGTTGGGCGGCGGACGACTTCTCTCCCAGAAAGAGGGCTCCGTGAGATATAGGTGTGGAGAGGGGTGGAAGAGTTTGTTTGGGTTATGCCGAGGCCGAGGATGGCCTTTTATAGGCGCGGGGTGGCTTGGCGGTCATGAATTGACGAAAATGGCGGCGGCGGCAGCGGTGCTGGCGATGTGGTTGAGCACGATTGGCCGTGCTAGGCTGTCGGATGAGCTCGGTGATGTGGGGGATAACGTTCGCGGTGTTGAGAGGAGTCCAGAGATGTCGATTTCAAGGGCGGCGGCGAGCTTCAATGGTGATTCTTGTCTTCTCCGGTGGAGACAGCGGCGCCGGGGCTGGGGACGACAGTCCCATGGGCTAAGCTTGAGGAGGCGACGTGGACAAGTCTGGTTCATTGGATCAAGTGCGAACGGGTATGATTGATTACCTGAAGCGGTACGACCACTGGTCGTTGGATCTGGGAAAGGGAGACGTGGCCTAATCCTGGCCATTGCATGTCACTTAAGGCACCGGTGGGGAAAAATAGGCCGAGTTGGGTCATGGGCCGTACTGGGCCTATCCTAGTCGGATGGTTTAATAATCTTTTAGCATTTTTCAAAATAGAGGTAAGGCTTCAAAAATCATAATTAATTATAGAAAAAATCAGAAAATTATGAAATTGGTTTCTAAAAATTTGTAAAAATAAGGAGAATTTAAATATGAGATAATATTTGATATTTATAATATTTTTATCTGTTAAAAAAAATTAATAGAAGGTGTTTTCTAAGAGATAAAAATTGAATTTGGATGGGGAATTTATATTTAATTTGGGAAAGGAGTTTTAACTATTTTTTATGTGAAAAATTTTTATGCTAAAAATGGAAATTTTTTGGGTATGTTACAAGAAACATAAAAATGAATTATCTAAATCATAATTATGCTCCACAAGGATTTTATCATGATTTTAGGAACTTAATGGTTAATTCAATTAAATGGAAAAGGATTTTTTGATATTATTCAAAAGTGGGATAAATAAGGCTTGTAGATTAAAATAGGTGACTTTTGGGGGGTTACTATTAACAAATAAGGTTCAACACTTTTTATGGGGTTTATACCCTTTTGTTGTAGCTATAGGAAAATCATAAGTAATTTTAGGGAAATACAATATATTTTGTGAGTAGTAAATTCCCCTTTTTAAAACTACTCGTAGTTTGGAAATTCTTTTTAGTAGGGAAAATATGAATAATGGGTCTTAATTTACTTAAAAGGGTTCAATGTTGTATAATTGTCCTCAGGCATTAACTTAAGTTTTAGAGTTCAAGAGCAATTTTAAAGTTAAATAAATAACTAATTGATTTTTAATACTACAAGAAAAAAGCTATTATTTAAGGTTTGTATTTAAAGATTAAATATTGTCCTTCTGTTCATGATTTATCCTCCATTTAGGTTTCCATGGATTCTAAAATATTATTATAGTTGAATAAATTATTAGATTATATAATGCTAGGATTAAAGCTGCTACAACTAGAGAGGCTTACCTATTTTTAATTTATTTTATTTATAGAACAACTGGATTTATTATTTTTCCTAGGTTCCCTTCCATTTGTAATATTTACAGAAAAAGTTTCATAAATTTTAAACATCATTTACTATATTTAAATAAATCCTAAATGTGTAATATAGAAATTTTGGTTAAATATAAAAGATGGGATTTGGGCTGGCCTTGGGCTGCTCTTGGCTGTGGCGCAAGCAGCCAAGGAGGTGGCCCAGATGGGCCCAACACGCAGCCTACACGTGAGCCACGACCGGAAGCGGCTTCACCTAAGTACATGAAAAGGTATTTGAAAGCGTATTATCCTTTTGCGCTTTTAGTTATTGACATGTGGGACCGATGGCCATGTCAGCCACACAGCTACCGTGCCCTGAGGAAGTCATCTTCTACCTCAAGACGAGGCACGCGCAGCGGCCGTGGATGGCCAGGCAGAGGTCGGCATTGGCCGGGTTGGCTTCGGTGGTTCGGCACAAACCCCCAAAAGGGGTTCCTCACGGTCGGATGCACCTGAAGGTGCACACGGCGAGGCTAGTGGTGGCGTGGCGAGCACCCACGGCGGCGGCCGTGACGTGGCATAGCGACGGTGAGGTAGGGCCTTGGGGCTTGAGAAAAGGGGTCCTACGGCATCGACAGAGGGAGTGGGTTTTACCTACCTGCAGGGTCAGCGTGGCCGGGGATGGTGTCGAACAACTCGGTGACGTGGAGGTGGGCGACGACCGAGCAGGGAGCACGGCGACGGCACCACCCTGCAATGCCTAGGGAAAAAGAGAGGGAGAGGCGTGATTAGTATGCCCCGGGGATGCTTCGGGTGCGAGCAATTGGAGCATGGCTCACCATGGAGGAAGAGAATGAAAATGGGAAGAAATCCGGCTGGCGGTGGTCCATGCGACCACCTGAGCTCGGTAGGGCCTCCGAGCCCAATTGAGCTGAGGACGTCGTAGGAGACATGGAGTGCTCTTCAACAGGACCACGGGCAAGCAGAGTGGCCAACCAGGCGGTCAATTTGAGGGTGCCGAGAGATCGCCAGATTTCAACTTTGGAAGGAAATAGGAGAATTGAGAATGGGGGAGCTCAGATTAGGCTTAAGAAAGGGAGGGGGCCGTAAGGGGAAGAGGAGAGCAGCCTGGAGACAAGGGAGGACGGTTCGGTCGCGGGATAAGATAGGGCTGTGGCGCAAGCGGCAGTCGCGCAGAGCAGCGACGCCACGGGACGACTGATGCAGGCGAGGGGACTCACGAGGTGAGCACGGCAAGGCTTATGTGCCAGTGCGACTCGAGGGAAGAGGCGCGGTTCGGTCCTGTGGGTAAAGGCACGTGGGAGAGAGAGATCCACGAGAGAGAGAGAGAGGGATGCGGGCAAAGTTACATTTATCGTCGATTTGCCGCGATTTATCGTGGCAAATCACGATATCGCCGCAGCTCGGCAACGGCAAACCGATATACATATTCAAATTTTGATTTGAATTTGTAAAAATTTAAAAAATCTCAAACAAATCTCAAAAATTGTAGACGCGTGTATAAAGGCAATGGTGAAAAAAAATCAAAAACAACGTTGGAATCGTTTGGAATTTTGAATTGAAGTCGTGAAAAATTAGAAATATTACTGTTCATCATGGCCCAAAAGAGGGGGCATCTCCATTATTGCACGCTGAGTCTTTTGACTCTTGTGACTTGTCTACATTATTGCGTGCAAGCTGTGCAGTGAGCACTTCCCTTTACCCGGTGCCTTTCCCCTCCTCCTCTTTGCGCGTAGGACAGATCTCTCTTGAGATTGCCGGCAAGCCATGACCCTCACTCGGCTAATTGAGCTCTTGCAGCGGCAACCCGCGGCAAGCCAACGGCGGACAGTACAAGGCGCGGCTGCGACAAATCGCAAGAGGCGGGCGGCAACTCGGACGCAGCGGCCGGCAAGTCGGCAACGTGCAAGCTACAGCACGCGGGTGGCTACAGCGGCGTGGGTGGGAGGCCGCGCGGGCGACAAAGCAGCTGAAGCACAGGAGGCAAAGCGGCGCAGGCGGCCCGGTCTACGCGCAAGCTACAGCAGCACGTGCGGCTAGCCAGCTACAGCGGCGCGAGTGGCGAGCAGCAAAGCAGCGCAGCTGCGCAGGTGGCAAAGCGGCGCGGGCGGCCCGGTCAGTCTACACGCGGGCGCGGCAGGTCAAGGGCGACAAATCGGCGCTGCGCGGCGGCAAATCGACGCATGGAGGCGGCAAATCCCCGGAAGACGGTGGCAAATTGACGGTCGCGCGGCGGGCGGCAGTGGAATACAAATACAAATTAATTTTGGTAAAAGTATTAACCTTTGTTATGCATGGGTAAAGGAGTTTAAAATATTTAATAGACATGTACCTGCAATGAGTAGCATACATCTGCACGTGTGCATTTATTATTTCGTCTGCAGGTGTGCAAACGAGTTTAAATTGTTTAATAGACATTGGTTCGTCGAGGTGTTAGTTAGTTAGTGTTAGATAGTGTTAGTTCACAAAATATATATGACAGTGTTAGTTAGTTAGTTCACTAAGTAGTTAGTGTTAGTTCACAAAATGGTGTGTTAGACACTGTTAGTTCATAAAATGGTGTTAGTTAGTTCACTGAATTAGATCATAATTGCACTATGACTACGTGAATATATTGTAGTGCTTAAATCAGTTATGATCTCTGTACTATTTGATGGGGATGATGCCTTACAGGTTTGAAGTATGTCGACGGGGGATGAGCGCGACGCTGTATGGCAGCACGGGGAGGCAATTAGTCATACTGCCTGGAAGTGCAAGTACTTAAAAAAGGAAAGAGGAGAGGGGATGCAACTAGACTGAAACAACACCTAGCAGGACGCGGTACCAATGTGACGCATTGTGACCGAGTCACCCCCGATGTGAGGGCTTTCTTTCAGCGTGAATTGGATCGAATTGCTAAGAAGAAGAAGGGAAGAGCTCAGGTGTTGGTGAGACAGGAAGAGGCAGCAGGGTGGCGAGATGATGATTTTACCGGAGGCGCAGATGAGGAGGCACAGATGGAGCATGCACTGAATATGTCAAGACATGTGGCAGAGCTTAGGTCCCATGCGGGACTACACTACGAGCATGGAGGTGCAAGTGGTTCACAGGGTACAGGAGGGATGCGGGGGGATGGGGAAAAAGTCAATTTCGGATGTGCCACGCCCAATGCTTCGAGACCCCGATCTCACAGCAGCACGAGGGCTTACACAGACATGGATTGACACAGGTAGTTGGTCCGCGAAGGGGAAAAAGGCGAAGGAAAGGATCGGATAGCTTGGGCTAAGTTTTTCACTTCGCGGGGATCGCTGGTAGGCGGGCTGACAGCCCGTATTTCAAGAGCGCCGTAAAGGAGACACAAAGATGGGGTAAGTTATGTCTATTTTTAGATTCTTTTTGCATTGGTTCATAATTAACCTCTGAGAGATGTTATGCAGGTGAGGGCGTGCAGGTCCCTACAGAAAGGGACATAGATGGCATGCACTTAGAACAAAATGAGAGGGAGATTGAGAGGGAGATGGCACCATGGAAGGTGGATTGGCCCACGTATGGTGTGAACATAATGTGTGATTTATGGACCGGGCCAACCAGGATCAGTGTCATTAATTTTCTTCTATACTGCAAGGGCACCACGTACTTCCACAAGTCCGTGGATGCGACTGGAGAAGCGCAGGACTCAAAATTCCTGCTTAAGGTAATTGGAGTTCTAACTACTTACTCATGTATTTTGAATGAAGCCTAGCAGTGACCTAAGTAAATTGGTTTGCTCTTGCAGGAGATCGAGAAGGTTGTCCAGGACGTGGGGCCAGACAATGTTGTGCAAATCGTGACTGACAATGGCTCCAACTACAAGAAAGCTTGCAGGGACCTTGCAAAAAAGTATCCTGCTATTGTGTGGCAGCCTTTCTTGGCCCACACAATAAACCTGATGCTAAAGAAAATTGGAGAAACGCAGGAGCACCAAGATGCCATTGATAGTGCAAAGAGGATATGCAAATGGCTATACAATTTGAACAAGCTTCATCACATGATGAGGCAACATATTGGTGGCGAGCTGGTGAAGTGGAACGTTACCCGGTTCGGGACAAATTATATGTTTCTAGACAGCTTCGCCAGGAGAAAAGAAAAGTTCATGCAGTGGATGGTCTCATCAGAATTTCTGCACAGTTCATACATAGGCACTGACGAAGGCAAGTATGCACATGAGTGCTTGTCTAGGTTGCAATGGTGGGAAAATCATGAATGGGTATGCATCAGCGTCGAGCCCCTGTATGAATTCCTATGGTTCGTGGATCAGGACAGAGTTCCTACTCTCGGAGAGGTCACCCTACGATTTAAAAAGCTGAAATCTGAGTACAGAAACCTTTTTGGTCCTGACAACAAGAGACATTATAATACATATACGAAAATTATGTTTGAAAGAATGGTGTCCGTGGCTGAGGACAACTACTTGCTTACAGGTACTCATGTCACATTTACCTTCGCATATATTTTTGATAACTTCATACATACTAACACAGTTATCTCATGTTTGCAGCCTGCTCGCTTCACCCGTACAACCACTATGTCGGTGTTACCCAAGCTGATATACTTGGTCAGATGCAAAAGGCTTTTCAACGGCTTGCAGACCCCGAAACCGCTTCGAGGGCACTTTTAGAAGTGGATGTTTGGAGACGCAGAGCAGGAACATTTGTAAACGAGCTTGCCACTAGAATGGCGCATAACAGGGACACAAACCCAGGTAAACTATTTAAATGCCCATTTAAAAATGCAGTACTTGCAATTTATTCTTTCTTCACACTTACGGACTACCTTATATGACATGGTTTGTTGCAGCTGACCGGTGGATCATGTTCGGTTCGGAGACACCACACTTGCAGCAGCTAGCGGCTCGTCTCCTCTCTCAGTGTGTCTCCTCAAGCGGGTGCGAGAGAAATTGGAGTACGTTTGCTTTCATCCACACCAAGGTTCGCAACAGGTTATTATATTTGAAAGCTGAATCGATTGGTATATGTCAACTACAACTTGAGGTTGCGACTGCAGCGGACAACACAGGGGGCGCAGCTTCCATCATATGAAGACGATTCTTACCAACGATTAATGGACCTAAGCTTGTTGGACAGGAACAATGCTATTCGCCAATGGATGGAAAATGGAAGGTCCAATACAGCCCCTATGCTTGACGAGGAGGACACAGAGAGTGACATTCCTAAACCCACTCACACCGTGCTAGATCCTAATGCACAGTCTGCCGGTGTTTCAAAGTGGGCGACACAGAATGTAGGGGACACGCATCTAGGCAAGAGAAAAGAAAGAAAAGGGCCTCCTCCCCAGCGACCTAAAAAGACTAGAAGGGAAAATGACACAGAAGAGGAGGACATTAGTGATGCAAGCATAGATGATCCACAGAAGAGTCCACCATATCAGGAATCAAATGATAGCTCCTCAGCCAATGATGATGATGATGATGATGACGGAGCTGGTGGCGATGGTGGTGGTGGAGGAGCACCTGAACCTCAAATACAATCACAACCCCGGTCTCCAGTACAGTTCATAGGAGAGTCCCAATTTCAATATGCCACACAGGACCAAGACCATGGGGCTCCATCTTCCCAGAGGATCACAAGATCTACATCTACACATAGGTTTAGGGAGCACATGTATGGTTACTGGTACGATACCTCAGAGGGTGACTCCAGCTCCTATGGCAACGCAGATAGTTGGGGTGGATTATTTTCTTATCCTTACCCACCCTTGCAACAGCCGCGATAGTTTAGCCCCCACTCAAGCTCTAGCTCCTATAGCGGTAGTCACCAGCAAGCCAACCCGTCCCCCTATTCCAACCTGCCACAAGCGCCTCCTCATCAGCCCTCCCAATATATGTATGAGTAGGAGAATCCTAATTTTTACAGGATGTTGTACTCAGATTGGCAAACCTCTTCAATGCACACGGGGTTTACTTAGCAACAATACAAGGCAAACCTTCTGGTGACACAGGGATTGATATTGATGTCCATTGAAGCGATGAATATGGCGAGCCAATCCCAAATTTACGGTGGCCAATGGTGGGAATAGAGGTAATGTCGCATATTTGATAGAATTTATATAAGCTCAATCTTAATTCATACATATATGACATTTCATTATTACTTATCACCAGGTACCTTGCAACCAGACGGAGATGTTCACTATTTCTTCAGACAAATTGCAAGGTAAGTCAATTACAAGCACTCCATATCATGCAGTTGTTATGAAGTTGTTAACTTTTGAACTTGTGAACTTGTCATATCGTATGGCTCATATGTATATATGAATTTATCTATGCAATGAATTGTTTTCGTGAAATAGATACATGAAATAGATACGAATTTAGCAAAGGTCATGCCAAAATATTCAAAAAATTCATTTCCTATGTTGTGTCATCTCGAAGTTCATGCCAAAATATTTCATTTCCTAACATTTTACATAATTTTCAATGTTGCCTAAATGTTAAATAATTACCAAAAGTCATGCCTACCATTTACATAATTTTAAATAAATTTTTACCATTTTTCGGCACCATACAAAGTTTCAAATCGATTTTTCCAATAATTTCAAATGTTGCTTAAATGTTACATAATTACAAAAAGTCATGCCCTAACCATTTTCATATTTTAAAATTAATTTTTACCATTTTTCGCACCATACATATTTTTACCATTTTTTCACACCGCCCAATCGGTTTGCCGGTAAAACCAAACGATTTCCCGAAGAATTCCATCAATTTGCCGAAAAAAATCCATCGATTTGCCCTTTTGCTGATTTGCCGAGATTTGCTGGTTTTTCCATTCGATTTGCCGAAAAAAGGTCGGTTTTTGCACTTTCGGCAAGCAATTTGTGATTCAAATTTTAAATCCCAAAATTTGTTTGATAAATCGCAATTTGCCGCGGCAAACCGGAAATCGGCGGGGAGCGATTTTTTGAAGGAAAACGATTTTTGGAACCTTGGTTGTGGGTGAGAGCAGAGAGCAGGGAGAGAGTGAGTGAGGGAGGGAGCGAGCCAGGGAGCTCAGCTCGGCTCAGGGCTAAGGAGGTGTTCTTTTGAGCTTATGAGCTCTGACTTATCTGTCTTATTTCCAACTTCGAGAATTTCCCGATGTGGCCTCGAGTCGGATGGCCATGAAATTTAGGATTTAGGGAGCTTTTAAACTCGCCTCTGAGATAAAAATAAGCAGTTCAAAAAGTAATAAAAAGTCAGATGAGTCAATATTACTTTTAAGTCTGAAAATCGAGACTTATCTCGAGGCTAAGTCTAAAAGCTCCCTAAATCCTAAATTTCAAGGCCATCCGACTCTCCGTGCCACCTCGAAAATTCTCGAAGTTGAAGATAAGACAGATAAGTCAGATTAGATAAGCCCAAAAGAACCGGGCCTAAGCCAAGAAGTGAGGAGAGAGGGTCACTCATAGCCTCAATTCCAAAAATGGGACATAAAAATGGAACCTAGGATTTTAGGAGGAAATTTTAGGGGATTTTCAAGGTATATGTGTGTGTGTGTGCACGTGCGTGTGTGTATGGGTGTTCATATATATCCATATATGTGTAGCTATATATATATATATATATATATACAAGTTCATAAGGTTTTATGTGAATTGATTTGGGATGGTGTGGTTTGGTGAATTCTTAAACCCCAAACTATAATTTGATCAACTAGGTTTTTAAAATAATGGAATTTATCGTGGGCATAATTTCTAAATTGGGTTTCACTACTATGTTAATTAGAGGTGAATTTCTAATTGAGCTAAAAATTTCTAGGTTTAGGCAAACGGGTAGAACCATAATTTTACCTAGGCTGTTCAATCCTGTAGGCAAAGTTGATTATTTAGTTTGTTACTAATCATGATCTAAAAATAGAAGTACTTATATAAAATACAAGCCAGTTAAATAGGCTCAAATATTTCTGAAAATAGGAAAAATGCATGACGTAGTTTTGCATTTAGCATTTTTAGCAAGAAAAAATATTTTTCTTGCACTCAATATTTTAAAGTTTAAAATTTGGCCCAAATTGGGCTATTACACGCCAGCGCCCCTCTCCCATGCACAAGTGGTGGGCCATGCAACCGGGCCGGCTTGATACAGTTCATCTGAGTTTTCCAGCCATTTAGCATTTTAGATAATGGTAAAAAATAAAATGAATTTCTATACATAGTTAGACATCCCTAAAAATCCTAGATAATTTATGGTAAATACTAGATGACCTGTTGAATTTGTTAAAAATATCTGGATAAGCAGTAAAGTGGATTTATGCCACTTTTTAAGTTAATAGTTCTATAAAAAGGTTTGTCTTTTAAGAAATAAAACCAAAAAAGGAATAATGAATAAATAAAATAGTAATTGACTTAATAAAAATCTGTAAAAATTTAGGAAAATCTTTTATGGCAAGCTGGATATAATCAAATTACTGTCTGCCACAATAACCCTACGTAAGGCCTCTGGATAAATCAAAACCCATTTTTTGTAATTTATTAATAGGTTTCTCATTTATTTTGATTGCTTAATGAGTTCCTAAAATCATGGGAAAATTTCAGTAGGGCATAGATATGATTTAGGAATTTAAGAAGTTTGTTACTCAATTATAGGACTATTGCTGTTCACTAGATAATTAATTAAGAGAGTTTAACCCAATTCCTTTAGTATTATTAATACAGAAAATAGATCTGGATTATTTTAACTACTAAATAACTTTACAAAAATTCCAAAATTTCACAGTAACCTAATGAACCTTAGAGAAAATTATTAAAAATATTAAACTTGGAATAGCATGACATTTCTACTTAAGTAACCTAGTTTTGTTAGTAAAACCTTTTTGGGATTAACCTATATTGTTAATTTAACCCAAGAAGTTATGGCACAGTTGCTACAACCTGAATTAATTTAGGAATAGTTCAAACAAAAGTATTCCAAATATTTTACCAATATTTGAAAACTATATGTATATGGATATTTACTGCATCATCATCATCATCATAAGTACCTATCGCCCACACCACCATTATCTTTTCGTAGATTACTATACAGTACTAGACTCATGACTCATGGAACTTCCTTGATATCTAGGATAGAACTTAACGTCAGTCACCGATCGCTAGGCTAAGTGAGTTGCCCATCATGCTTTCTTATGCATAATTGGTGTTTTTTATTGTTCTTTGAATTCATTCTGTTATTAGACGCTGAGGAACACGAGGAGCATTTCGAAGAACAGGCGGAAGACCCCCATCATTCATAGGACCAAGGCGAGTTAACCTTTAGCAAGATCATATTGAATCCCAGTTTTCTAAAATATTTTATTTACAGTATCAAAATACATGCTCTTTAAGTAATTATGTCCACTTGCTTAATCATGATATATCATGCCTTGTTATTTACTTGTATTATTTTACCATGATGATCTTGTCTTGATAAAATCATCCATTATTTGACTGTAATAATGATTGTCTTGAAGATCACTCTTGATAGCCTGGTTAGGTTTAATAAAATGATTTAAACTCTTAAGTATTGGTAAAAATTTGCTTAGACACAGCTCATATCCAACTAATAATTTTAGACTTAGTCGTCTCGAAACGGTGAACCGACATTCATCGGGCATGATGACATAATGAACTTGGTTATCTGAAAATTAGGCCTAGCATGCCAGTGTGCGTTTGGTTATGGAATGCGGACATGATCCGGCATATGGATAAGGGTGTGAAGTAAGTTGGCTACTTGTGTGAAGAGGGTTACCTATTCAAACATGGTGCTGAGAGGAACACGGGTGGAACACGCGTATTGCCTAGCGCTGCCCTAGGGGGGTTCCATCACAACGTGTGTAGGGCACATGGAAGAACGATGGCGGGTAAAGGAAGAGATTGTGGATAAGTGTGGACTGGCCGGATTCGATGTGACTCCTAGAGTGAACCAGACGGGTGTGCAGAGAGACACACAGCGGGAAGTCGCTGACCATGGACATGCTTCCTATCACCACAACGCATTGCCGTCATGCGGTAGTGCGAGCATGGGGCCTGATGGCTTGCTGGACAGCATCTCGGTGAACCCCCGTCTGAGGCGAAGACAGGCTCATGTCGTCATCCGGACAGATAATCTAGGTCTTACGTTGCAGGGAGTCGTGAATCTAGTGCGAGCCTGGCAACTTGACTAGTGAAGACCAGGCGCTTCGCTGGCTTAAGATCCACAACAGGTGTGCCACACCTGGAAGATGATGGTAGATGTTTGGAGGAAGCCTAGAATGGGTATGGATTGGAAAACTAAAATTTTGAACGTTGATTAGTAGAATTTTGGGTTAAAATTGCTAAGTCATAGGATTTGGTTTATAAAACTTGCTTTCTGTAAATAAACAAAACCCCAATTTTTTCTTTGAAAACTTTATCACTAAATGTATTAGGTTGGTGTTAACTCGTCAGTGTTTGGATGACACTGACCTCGCTCACACTCACTATTTTAGATGATGAGTATGAGCAAGACCAATACGCCTGTCATGAAGATTATGCTCAGGAGTACGCTGACGATCAGGACGACGCTTAGGGCGTCTCTCCAGTCGACTGCTTAAGCATAGAAGGCAGGATGCTTTTTTAGATCTTTTAATCACACTTTGATCTTTTGTTATTCTTGGACTATTTTAGACCAATGTGCTGTGTTGTAATACTTATTAGCCCTCGGGCTTAATACAGGAACTTTATGTAAAATAAGTTTTCCATTTATATGAAATGATCTGGCTATGTAATTGGTGTGCACTAGTGTACTAATCCAGGGACTAGTGCAGATCAAGTGGTGGTAAAGAATGGACCCCACAATGGGTTCAACCCATTTTGAACCTATTCTTCAACCCAATTCTATGCAAGGTTTAAATTTATAAAGAAAAAACCTGCAATAAACCAAAATATGTTGGATATGATTCCACATATTTCAAAGCTACTTTGTGCAATTTGTGCAAATTTGCGAGTCTAAGCGAATAGGTGAGGCTCACATCTAAAACTTGATTTTTTTTAAACCCTCGTGTTCACATTATAAAAATTTCATAAAATCGACCGAAATTTATTAGAAATGACTCCACATATCTAGAAGCTATTTTATGCAAATTGATGGCCCAAATAAATAGGTGGACTCAAATGCTTTTATAGAACCTAAAACAACCTATCCGAAGCAAACCCATTGGTTGAACCTGAACCCAAAATTTTTGTAGCCCATACCAGCCAACCCATTTGTTACATCAACCCATTTTCACTGATCCAAAACCAACCCAAATTAAAACCCAACAAATTTAACCCATTTCAATCCAGCCCATTAGCACCTCCAACACGACCCATGTCTACAGTAAAATGCTCATATTAATATCTAGGGAACTATTGAGAGAAGGGAGAAAATAATCTTCGCATCAAATCTATCTAAATGGTAGTGAGATTCGTGATCCTCTTAACACTAAATTTCTAATAAGAAAGATAAAGGACTTTTCTCACCATTTTTTAACTGCAAGCAGTACTTCGAAGGACAAATTTTATACAACTGCTACAACTACAGGCTACAGCTTCACCTTGTATCATTTAGCTAAAATACATACATCTAGCCTATGCACAAATCACACGATATTTGACAAGTGGCTACAAATGCTACAGTTTACAACTTCACAACTTATCCTTTATTGTCATTCAATAACGAGTCAACATCCGGGGTGACAACAACATGACGAGTCTCGATCTCCCCAAGTAGGCAACAATGTCTCTCTCTGGTGTTCATAGCTACCACATGTTGCGCCATCCCACATTCTGCTCCTGGGTTCACCTGCAATGGAAGAACATAAGCACCATATGCTTGGAAATCTTGCCAAATCGTCAGGAAATAAACGAGGAAAGTGTAAACTATGTTTTCAAAAAGAGAAAAACGTGAACTAACGTCAAACATGACATCTCCAAAGTTCATCTTGATCTTGCCACTCTTGTATATCCGCATTTTCCCCAAATACCCTTCAGGCAAATCTTTCATATTATATCCTTCTTTCACCTCCTTGTTGACAGTCTTTCCGTTCCTTTCAATTATAGTGGATGGTATTCTCAGTAATGGAAGAGATTTCGGCAACTGGAATACAAACATCCTTCTTTTGTCATCTTCTTCCTGTTGTTCAAAATTATAAACAAATGCGTAAGTGCCAGAAAATATCAAGGTAATTTTGCTGAGCTTATGAGTTCATACAAGCATAGTGAGTTCTCTTGCTGCACAGATGGAAGTTTCACATTCGGTTGAACTTAGTTGAGTCTCCTGCAACTCATCGCTGCCATCATCATCATCCTCGTCATCGTCGCTATCATAGAATATTCCTAACAACAGTTGAGCATTCCTGAGATTATTAATAGCAGAACGTATTGATCAAAACAATGGGAGATTACGATGCCTCAAATTCACCTGGATTGGAAGTCTCACGAAAGACTCTAGGGATCTGAAGTGCTTTCTTTTGCTATAGCAAGTATAGACAAACAAGTCATG
The DNA here is from genome assembly GCA_036346145.1 of Olyra latifolia. NCBI lineage: Eukaryota > Viridiplantae > Streptophyta > Magnoliopsida > Poales > Poaceae > Olyra > Olyra latifolia. The sequence continues at coordinate 44,087,035 of CM070526.1, forward strand.
TGTCTATCATGAAAAGGGTGCTTCAAACTTTCTAGCAGAGCAGCGTTGAACCTGAAAGACTGTTGAACTCATAGTTTGACCTAGTTCGGGCCTTCCTGACTGTGGCATGGACAAGCTAACTCCAGATGCAGAAGGCATAGTTGGTGAATTATGTGCTGAGAGCTCATCTGTGAAGGGAATATAAAGAAAATTATAGACTCTGATGTGCTTAAGATTACTACCAAAATCACTATGTTAATTTTCAATGCATTGTGCTGGTTAATACATGGAGCAGTTAAGGGACATGAACCAACCTTTTGTACTTGGCAATGTTTTTGCAGCTCCTTTGCCAGTCTAAAAAGAACAAACAGCAATTCAGTGCTAGAAAGGAAACTTCCATTTTCTCCTCTGTAAACAACTACAAAACTATCTAACCCTCAAGGCCTCAAGACAAAACAGATAAATAATCAATTACCCTTAGTCTCTTCACCAATTCTTCATCAATTAATTTTGGCTCTTCCTGTTTCCTGGAGAAGCAGATATTGCTTGCCAATGTAAATTGTAACATGCTAGGTGAACTAACATAGTGGTGTTCTACAAGGCAAATAGAATTTAACAGCATAGGTCAAAGGGAACTTTACTTTTCTGGAGTTGATTTTTTTGGCTTTTGTGCTGGCACTTTTGGCTTGAACTTCAGCTTCTGTGGCTATTATGATTGAAGAAAAAATTACAGAAACACTAACACTTATCAGTACAAACTATTATTGGCAATTCACAACCATAATAAGAATCAAAGTTGGTGGACCCACCTTCTTAAGACGAAGAAATCTTTTTGAGTTACCACCTGCTTCCATATCTACTTGCTCCCTATGATGAGAACACATGCAATTACTCAGTGAGGTTATGGAAGGTAATGTTAAATCAATTCAGTGAACAAATGACTAGTTTTAGCGGAACAATTTGCTTTCCTATCTTATTTACAACCTCAGGAATTAGCCTGATGTACATCGTATACCTTATCAGCTATTCTCGACCTTCATGTTGTCATAATTCATCTTATACAGGAGTGTTATAGAAACTCTGGTTATAATTGTATAGTTAAACAGTAAAACAACTCATGTACATGTTAGTGCTGGTGTTGCATTTCTACAATTAATCTACAAAATGATGGATGATTCTACAACCATGTAGCATGACTCCAACAATTTCAAGTCTGTATGAAATGTCCAATACAACTCGTTACAGTTAGACCAAAAGTTGTTCTTGCATGCACACAAATTCCTACACAGCAGTAGTGTATGCAAAACATATTGAAATGCATACAAACAGACCAAAATAAAAAATCCAAGCCTGCTAGGGATGTGTTACAAAAAGTAACCATCCTTCTGCCAAACAAAACAATTGGTCCTTCTAAATTTACACTACTGGGAAGCCCTATAAATTGGATGTAGAGAGAGAGAGAGAGAGAGAGGAGACAAAGCTCCGCAAAATTGGACTTGCTAGCTGATAATGCAAGCAAGAAAATAGAGCAGAAACAAAACAACAAAGGTACTAACTATAGCCAAAGTACAGGACAAAACATAAGTGCTCCCATGGAGCAAGAAAAGCTCATCTCTTTTGCATCCATGGATTTCTAATTAAGAAACTAAAGAGAAAAATTTGCAACTCCTAAGCATAATTCTGAATGCCTGGATTAGAAGTAGAGCTAAAAATGGTCCCTGGATCCAGAGTCACATTCGGCTGCGAATATGTACTATTAGGATATAAATATAGGATATTTAATTCAGAACAAGAAATATGCTGATCAACCAGTCAGCAACTTCCCTATGGAAGAATAGAAGCTCTGCCCACGAAAGAGAACTGTTTGATAAGTCAGATTAAGCTGTTTCATCATTAGCCATAGAACAGATCATCGGCCAAGGCAGCCCCAATATTCAAATCAATTAGCCACGACCGAGTTTCAAGAACCACGTACAGACAACAGAGCATTAACCAAAAGATTCACAAAATCAATCACAATAGTCTAATCAAATCAGGCATGAATGAGCAAGAATGAGAGATACCACTTCAGTTCCCCATCACCTTTTCCGTCCTCTTCTCCTTCACCACTGCCTACTCTTTCCTACGCTTCCTGCCCTTCTCACGTGCCATCAACATGACGCTGAAGCTAATTCAACACTTATGAAATAACCAACTGACCTTCTGAAACTAAAAGAACTGAATCCACAATAACCAGCTGAGTTAAAACCACGTGAGATATCGTTGAATCTTACGTGTGACTATCATAACAATATCTCTACTACTTAGAAAAGCTTCTTGTGTTGGTGCCGTCCAATCAAGCACCCACGCTCCACGATTCCCCCTTCCCCATCTCTGGATCGTCCCCATCCCCATCCCCACCGCCCCCACACCCAATCCAGATCCATCGCCCCTCTGCGTCACACGCCCCGCAGCCCACGCCACCAATCTCAACAACAACACCACCCCCACCCACCTCCTCCTCGCGCTCTCCCCTGCCCTCCTCCAACACATACGCCCTTCCGCCGTCGCAGAGACCTCCGTTGGTTGGATCTAGCCCCGCCAACGCCGGCTCCGCAGCACCAACTCTGCCCACATGTGCTTGGTCTCTCGGTTCGGCTCCCTCCGGTGTCGCTGCGGTCGGCTTGATTCGGTCAGTGTGAGGAAGGATACCGGGCAACGCCGACATCAATTGCGGAGGGGAAGGAGGGAACCGGCTCTAGGGAAGAGGAAGCCGAGCGGCGCCGCAGTGCAGAGAGGGAGAACGAGGGGGGCAAGGCTCCGAGGAGGGAACCGAGAGAGAGAAGAAAGGAGGTCTGAGAAGAGTTTCCCACCCGGTGCCGCTGCCGCTGCCGCTGCCGCCGTCGTCGCCCCGCACGAGCTCGATGTTGCCCTCTGAAGCACCCCGCCGCAGGCTGGTGGGAGGAGAGGGATGGAATCGAGGACGGCCGAGCTTGCTCTGGGGCAGTGGGGCCTGGGTCAGGAGCGCAAATCGCGGCCTTCCCTTTTGTGAGCTCAAAAGCTACGTCGGTCATAAGAAATACTCCGTAAGAGCATCCACACCAATTACTCTATCTCTATTTTCTCTCTCTTCTACTCTATTTTCTCTCTCCATCTCTCTAAAATTCCTTTACACTTTACACTATACTGTAAAAGATTCCCTCGCTCCACCAGAAACTCTATCCTCGCCACGTCAGCGCTACAGTGCATATAGCGCTACTTAAGGAATTTAGAGAGATGGAGAGAGAAAATAGAGTAGAAGAGAGAGAAAATAGAGATAGAGTAATTGGTGTGGATACTCTTACACACGTCTAAGGGCTTCGACGCGCTGCTCGCAGCAACTAGCTGGACTCGCACCCCACTCTCCGGCCGCTCCTTAGCTTTCAGAATATACTAGTTAAAAAATAAATTTAATAAAATATAATAGAGGAAAAAAATTAGAGAAATGATTGTGACAATACGATTGGGTTGGTCGCGCCACCAAGATGGCGCAGACCACATCCTCATCACGCAGAGCGGCGAGAATGCCAAGACATATTCTACTACCACGTACTGCCCTTTGCGAAATTTTTTAAAAATAACGGAACATCGAATTGCAATGAAACTTGAAAAATAGAACCATAGCTTCATAAGAATGGTCCAAAAAAAATTTCAGTTTTTTTTTGAAATTTTGACTTTGAATGTACTGTTGCTTTTTTTCGAGTACCGTTGATTCAATACAAGGTCAACGCCTTCCTCTTATGAAGTCCTTCGGAGTGAAATGATCTGGAGGACGTCGGAGACGCATACCGGCCGCTTGAGTTGCGCCTACATGGGTAGGACGGTCATCATCCTCCTCTTTCTGTGAACCAAATGTGTACATGGATCCACCAGCAACATTCCACTAATCCATATCGTGCCCGACCTGGGATGTCGATGGATGCAACACATGCGGTGGATCGACAACTTGCCACGGGCCAATTTGGCTTTACCAATTTGACCCTCCTGCCTGGTCTGGGCGAGGTGGTGGTGTGTACATTGCAGAGCGATGCGGCTGGGCCACTCCGGGTTGCTGTGTGAAGGTAGCATCTGACGAGAAGGCCTTGTCATAGATCACACCCATGGCGGCCTACGCATTGGCATAGTCAGGGCGCGCAAGGTATTCTGAGTCAAACGATGTGGAGGGGGAAGTGTTTATATCGATGGTCGGGCGTGGTTGACTGCCATGCAGAGTCCTTGCTGCGCTTGCCGCACCGGATGTGGGAGTATCAACCTCCACCAGCGTAAATGCTGAGGCCCTTCTAGGTTGGACTAGAGGGTATGCAGGTATAGGTGGGGTACGTTGGTCCATGGACATGCTCCTCACAGGGCCACCTAGGGAGGAGGATTTTGACCAGATTGGTCCTCGTAGTTGCGGTGGGTTGTTGGTCTGTGGCCCCCAATAGCCCTCACCGCGCCTATCAAACAGTGGCCGGTACGACGAAGAAGGCTACGCACAGGATGTCGTGATGATCGAGACTCCAGCTCTGGTTGTGAAAAAATTTCTTCCGCTGTGTCGTGCATGTATGCAGCCTCCCATCCCTACAAAAAGGAAGCAACATATTTGTTAGGAAAAATTATGACCAAGTGGATACAATGTGATAACAAACGGTATGGAATGTACCAGTCTATACACACGTTCGGCATAGTTCTTGCATGATGTTGTGCAGGTGTGGGTTCTCTATTTAGGAGGACACACCTCGTGCGGCGGTAGTACCAGTCCAGGTAACCCCACAAGTCTGTGGTGTGCGAAGGACCAGAAGGGTACCACACCTGTTGCGTTGCCACCATTGCCTACCGCTCTATATGATTTCGGTGGATCGTCGGCCAGTCGTAGTTGTGCCCTGATGTACTGCGACTACATGGAAAATAAAGTGCATGTAAGTAAAAGATAACAAAAATTAGCTACAATTGTAATATGAGGTGCTTATCCGTGGGGCCGGCCAGGGTCGCGAGGGGCAGGAAGTGGAAATTTTTGTTCATAGCCGAATTGGCATTGAACGCGCTCCGGGGAATATCCCTCAACGGCATGCATGCAAAGCAGGAAACATGTGGTCATCCAGTACCCCGCATCTGATGTGCACATGGAGGAGATTTGCCCCTTCCCCCCGGTTGCAATTTTGGCCATTGCCATTGGGTTGAAAGGATCCCAAGTTACTCGGTTAGTTGTCAAAAAGTCCAGATCCGTGATGACACGTGGATAGCATCCATGGTCCGTATCATGTTAGCACCTCAAGCGAACGTGCATCCATAAATACCCTATCGTTGGCCATGCCAGAGCCGGTAGGTTGTCTTCTGTCTACAGGAAAGTATCGACATACGTGCTATGGTCGAGCGATGGGGAGATATGTCCATGACCACATCTGCACCAAAAGGGAAAACCCCCCGAATATTGCATTGGGAGAAGAGCGGCGGTACGTCACGCACATCTCTCTGTATGTGTCAGTGAGCACCGCTGATCCCCAGCTATACATTTCACCGGCCTGGTTGGCAGCTGCATCTGTGGCGAGCTCCCGAGCAACATGAACCAAGTGGGGTGCCACAGAATCACTGTTCCCGTTCATGAACATCACCCCTGCAAGCAAGAAGTGCAGATATACTTCTATGCAAACAGTAGCATACTTCACCTACGGTTTACTTCCCTACCATATTTAAATATATTACTTACTAATTTATCAGTAATTACTTACACACTCGCTTACCTGTTCAATAACTCAGACGCAGATAGTGATGCTTCCAATCACACGACCCCCTCTACCAATCAGACTGTAATACTTCGCAAATAAAGCCTAAATATTTCGATTTGCATTCCACATTAGTACTCATTTATGCAAACTGTACTAAATTACACCTAATCGCAACCCTATCGGAGGTCATTTTCATCTTTATTATAATACAATTATATCAAATTTAATACATATGTCCTTCATGCAATTTGCTAATTTTTTTAAATATCGAGCTTTCTTTAAGGGTGACATGACTACACCGGTTTTGTTACTACAAATGCAACATGAATACAAAAACACTGACAATATAAATACTCCATACTTTATACTACCAAGTTTATTATTATAATATACTAGATATTAATGATAACAGTTAAACTACATAAAAAAATGACACGCATATGACATAGAATTACTCTTAATTTACCTTTAATTAACATTACATAATTGACCATTTGTCCAAATTACCTAGCCATTACTAATTACTACCACTAATTTACGTTAATTAACAGTACTATGAGTTGCCTAAGCATTCCCACTAATTTTCGTTAATTAGCCATCATTTCCTCCTAATAATGTAGTCATCGCCCCTAATAGCACTAACATTACTAAATACGCCTAATTAGGTTTCAACACCCAACATTACTTAACATCACTAACAACTAATAAAACATACATACAGGACGATACTAATTACCACTGATTAACATTACTTACAATTAATAATACTAACATGTGCGATGCTACTAATTAAGTTTCAACAAATAACATTACCGACAAGACAATTTACCTAATTTACATTATTAATACTCCTAAGTATGAGCTTTAACAGTACTTTGCAATCCCTAACTAACGTAGCGCGAGAGAGACGCAGCACATACCTCGCAGCTTGCAAAAAACTGAATGCACGATGCCAGTATCACTTCCCTACCTCTCCTCTTATAGCAGCGAACGTCATCACTGTGACATATCACTATGACATATTATTGTGTCGTATAGCGTTTAAACACGCACCAACGGAAGACTTTTGGTGCGCACCCGTTGCACCATATGGTGGTAGCGCTTCTGTCCACTTGTTTTCGTTGGTGCAGTGATAAATAATTTCTAAACGTCCCTTTCAACCGGTCAATTAGGGTACTAATTGCGCGATACGTCGCTATCATCTAGATAATTAGGGGCAGAAGTGGGGCAAACAGTGCCGTACGTCGCTTTCAGCCGGGCCGAATTGCATGGCTGCCATAGTGACATGCACGCTGCTCGCTGCCGCGCGTAGGCCGCTCATGCTGCGTGTAGGAGGCCCCCCGCTCGCTGCCATCACGGCGCGTGGCTGCCGCCATCCCGCATGGCTGCCGCCACCGGTGGCGCCGACCACGAAGCCGACTGCCGTCTCGCGCCACCTTTCCGCGCCACCACGATTGCTCCTTCCCTTGCCGCCATCCTGGCTGGCGGCCACCCGAGACGGTAGCTACTTCCCCAATTTTTTTCTATTAGTATATTATATTAAATTTAATTTTTAACTAGTATATTTAATTAAAAATTCCATTATTTATCTTTCTTACGTGAATTTTATTTCCTATATGTCACTTACATCGATATACCCTCCTTTTGCCGTTAAATCGGCTCCTCTTTGCCCCTGCCTTTTTAATAGGTTAAAAAATAGAAAATTAATTAAAAACGGGAAATTCATAAAATTGTAAGAAAAATTTATATGGATTCAGAAAATTATGAGTACTCAAAATTAAAAGTGTATTTTAAAATTATTGGGATGTAATTTTTAAAAAAATTTATGGTACTACCATGTCTCATGAAAACGAGATAAAAAAATAGAAAATGGAGAAAATTATAAAATTTGAACATGATTTTACATAAATCTAGAAATTTGAATTACTCAATTTGGAGTTAAAATGTAACAAATGATATGTTTCAAAGGTCTAAATTCAGAAATTATGAAAGGGGTATTTTGGGCACTGACAGAGCTTTCTAACAGATTAATCTAACGGAGTTGGCGGAACTGGCTTGTAGGGAATGAAGTTCACGTGACAAGGGCAAATTGTGAACTTCAAAAAAGTTAATGGCAAATTGTGGATTCGACTAATTTTTTGGGCAAATATGAATTTTACATCTCCTCCTTTCCTTGTCTTCATTATTGATTCGCTTCATCGCGCAAGCACTTTGTTTGCCCTTTACTGCAACCATCCCACTCAATCTTTTACACCGATTTTCGTGCTCTCTCGACTAGGTCATCATAAGATGAGAAAGGAGGAAAGACGCACTACAACTAACTGATGAACAATGCAAGATTAGTGCTAAGAAGCAACCCTACTTTAAGTACTAGCGTCTTGCCCCCAACGTTCTTGTACTTACTTAAAAAGACTCTACCCCACTTGTTGCTCGCCTCAGCCAAATGTGGCTTAGAGCATCCCCAACAGTCCCTCTAAATTTCCCTACAAAACACTATCAGCGTCCCCTCTATCCATCCCTCCAAACTTCCTTCACATTTTACACTACACTCTAAAAGATTCCTTCTCTCCAGCAGCTACTCTATCCTAAAAAAGCTAGAGCTACAGTGCTTTAGGAGGACTGCTGAGGATGCTCTTATGTAGTGGTCAGCATTCCTACATGCTCCAGCTGATCCCTACAGGAGATTATATGATGGGTCTTGGAAGGAATTCTCTCTAGCGTCTACCTTAATCCGCTCCACCCCATCCCCTCTGTTTCTATCTCTCTTCCTCCCCTAGCTAGTGATTTCTCTCACATAGCAACAACATTTCTGTCTGCCCCCTCTCTTTGACCTCTCTCCCCTACCTCTTCTGCTGGTGCCACCACACGCTGCCTACCGACGCCGCCACCCGTCCCTTTCCCCTCTCTCGTGCCCCCTCTCTCCCATCTCCTCCTCTTTACTCTCCTCCTCCTCCCCCATCTCCCAGCTCGTGGGAGGCAACTCGTGGGGCGACGTCCAGCTCGTGGGGAGTGACGATGACGGCGAGATCCTAGGACGACGACGGCCCCTCCTAGAGCAGATCTCATGGCAAGCATAGATCGTGCTAGTGTTTGCGCTCCTCATGCTACTAGGGTCTCCGTCCTATATGATGGCGCTCACATCGCCACCTCGCTCCATCACCACGGCGCCTACACTAAGCTCTTCGCCACTAGTGTAAGTGTTGAGCAGCGATGCTGTGCTGCTGCTGCTTTCACATATCGAGGAGACTCGCTCTCACTGCATTAGGAACAAGAATTGGGGAATCCTAGGATGGCGGTCGAGAGCTCGATGCCTACTCCACATAGTTGGGCATGCGGTGGTGATAGGCATGGCTTGCTAGCGGCGAGCTTGATGGTGAGAGTGGGGTGGCCATGCCAACCTCCTATCAGAGCTCGTCATGCCAATCTCCTCTCGGATCTCACTAAGCACGGCTCCTCAATGCCTGCTCAACGCGGCCTCACGGCGGACTCCTGCCAAAGTGCTCCATGGTGGTGGTGAGAAGGTCATCGCTACTGACGTAGCCAAGCTCCACAATGGCGCTGATGGGAGAAAAACCATCGTTGAATTTTGGCTTTAAACATTACCCTATACGTACATCTTGTTTACTCTTGTAAAATGAGTTTTCTTTGTGAAACATTATTTTTTGCTCATGTTTCACTACAGAAACAGGTTGTTTGCTCTATACATTATTTTTTGCTCATGTTTCACTACAGAAATATGTTGTTTGCTCTTATGAAACATTGTGTTTACCCTTGTGAAACATCTTGTCTGCTCTGGTAAAACATCTACAAATATGACTGAAACATGTTGTTTAGTTGTGAAAATTGCTCATGTTGATTGAAACATCCCTAAATAATGGCTAAAACATTTTGCATCACTATTTGAAACTATGTTTCATGTGTTCAAGCAAAAAGTTTCGGTAGAACTTGAGCTTTGTTTCTAATAGTCACCACTCATGTTCCAAGTCAAGCGTAATATCTGAAACATTTTATTTACTTTTATAAACATTTTGTTTGCTCTTGAAAAACATTGCATTTGCTCTTATGAAACATTTGTTCTTTTTCTCGCGTGCAATATCGCTTGTTTGGACTGAAACATCATTGAATATCTATTGGAAGCATTTCGTATAAATGTTTGCAACAATGTTTTACGTGGTAAAGAAAAATATTCTAGCAATGCCTGACCAAAATGGTCACTGCTCAATTTTCCAAAAAAAGTCCAATTTTTTATTTGGGGTCGGACGTCCGATCCTAAGAAATTCGTCGGGTGTAAGCATCTAGGCCCCCTAATTCGACGATCATCAATTATGTTATGGATTTGGTGTTGACGATGGAAGCGATTGCGAATGGAGCAATTCATGGATTTTTAGGAACCCCTGAATGATTTATTGGAATGATATCAAGTGCAAAAGATGAGGACCCATACTTATTTTGACTCGGGCATCAAGTTGAGCCAAAGGTAGATACAGGGTTTTTAATTTTTATTCGCCGTACTATTAAGAGGGGATCAGGTGATTTTTGATCACCTCAGATCTTTCTCCACTAAGTTGCACACTGCTATAAAAATCTTTTCAGTTGTTCCCATGTGAGTGTTGTGTTGTGGTGGCATTGTGCAACTAGACCGAGCTTTTGCCGCCAGAACTCAGTGATTCGGGTGGGCCAGACCGCGCTTCAGAAGGGTCTTGCGGAGCTTCTGTGTCGCCGAACCAAGGTGGTCCGGTCGGCCAGACCAACAGGCAGTACAGGTTGCACAACGGGTATGCTGTCGGACCGACTTGGTCCGGCCGCGTAGTGGCGGTTCGGCCGCATATTGGCGGTCCAACCACATATAGGGTAGTGTATGCTGCCGGATCGACGTGGTTAGGCCGCATTGCGGCAGTCCATCCATATGTATGCCGTTGGAACGGCCGGTTCGGCTGTGGTGCCACGGTCCGCCCGATGGTCTAGCTGTGGAGTCTTTATACCGTCGGACTGGCATGGTTTGGGTGTGGAGCCTGTCCTTTGTCCATGTCCTAATCTGCACTAGGCCCTGGATCAGTAAGCTAGTGCAATAGTTACATAGCTGGATCATTTCATACATCGACCATTTATTTATTACATAACGGCGATCACCAGATCGCAATAGTAGCAAACAGCCTTTAATCCTTTGTTACAAACCAAGTCTTGAACAGTGTTTAATCGGAAGTCTTAAAGGTACAAGCTCATCAGAGTTTTATGCGGAAGATTCAAAATCACACCAGCAGCTATGTAACAACACACGGCTGGCGGAATGACCTAAACCCTGATTTTCTTCTACTCCTGGTCTTGGAAATGAGGATCTCCATCCTCATGGCATTCATAGGTGACATCTTCTCCTTGGTCTTCTATGTCTAAAGAGTATATGTATGCGAGGTCAGTGTCATCCAAACACTGGCGAGTTAACACCCAACCTAATGCAATTAGTATAGAGGCTTCAAAGGAAAGGCTGGGTTTGTTTATTGCAGAAAAGTTAGTTTTTGGAAATCAAAGCCTATGACTTAGCAGTTTTAACCAAATTTTCTATATCAAGTTGAATTTTCATCATAATTCTATTTCAATACTCATTCCCATCTCATGGCCAGTTATACGCACTTTGCCAAAGGTTCTCCTCTACTCCTGCCATCATCTTTTGAGTGTGGCGCACCCCTTGTGGACCACATCTCTAGTGAAGTGCTCGATCTTGTCCTAGCTGGGTTGCCAGCCCATGCTAGACTCACGGCTCCTTGCGAGTATGGACCTAGATCATCCCTCGGATGACGACATGAGATTATCTTCACCTCAAGCATGGCAGCAAACAGGGTACGCCCTCAAGTCGTAACTACCCCTGAATCCCCAATACTTGCACTACCGCGTGATGGCCGGCGCGTTGTGGTGTTAGGAACCATCCTCGATGGTCAGTGACATCACACTATGCATCCCTGATGCACCCGTCTGGGGGAAACCTTGTTTCAGCTCAACCTGTTCACAAAGGGCCTTACCCTTATGCACTTCTTTGGCTAATCGCACTCTCCGTGTGAATCACCCATGATGTGGCGGAACCCCTTTGGGCAGTGCACGACATTATGCGGATCTCGCCACGCTCCTCTTCTAGCACTACATATGTGGGCGATTAGCTCCTCAATTCACGTATCCCAGCTACTTCATCTCTTACCCAATGCCAGACCTAGTCCACATTGTAACACATCACAACCAAACACACACTGGCATGTCAGGCCCCAATTTCATGTATCAAGGTTTCAAGTACAAGTGTATCATGTCTCGGTGAATATCGGTTCACCATTCCGAGGCCAGTAAGCCTAAAAGTAGTAATTGAGACCTATGCATAGCTAAGCAAGTTTTAACCAGACTTAGGAGTCTAACAAGTTTTAAACCATAGAAGAGTCTAGTAATTGTTTTATACCTAAACCAGGTTAATCAAGGATTGATCGTCAAGGCGATCACAATGTGATTCAACTAGCAATGATCATCAACATAATCATCATGGGTATCGACAATTCAATAAAGCAGGCATGATATATCATGATTAACAAGATAGGTACTCATAATTGAAAAGCATGCAATTTGATACTTAAAAGGAAATAATTTAATAAAATCTGGGATCAATATGATCTAACTGGATATTAACTCGCTTGGGTCCTAAGAGTAGAGGGGGTCTTCTTATTGATCTTCGAAATGTTCCACGTGCTCTTCAACGTCTAATAACGGAACGGAACCGACAATAAATAACCAAGATGTAGTAAGAAAGAATGATGCATGTGATGCAACGTGCTTATTCTAGCATTTCGGAAATGTCGATAAGAACTAATTATCGTATTGAGGACGTTCAATGAGTCTATCGATATTCATATTCCTTCAAATAAACAACGGTGGCGTGAATGTTTATGAATATGATATGTGATGATTGATGATGCATAATATTACCCAATAGTTTGCCCATATAGGAGCTAACTACCCGGTCTCAGCACCAGCCTTACCCGCCTCAAACTAGTCTCGATCATAGAGAGAAATAGGATTTTGTATTTTAAAAGGGTATTCAACAAATGCAAGAGTGATTCTAGTAAATAGTTTTGTTTGAAGTATTTCTTTCATCAATTAAACTTATCATTTTATCCTACCATAATAAGAGGTTAAGTGTATCGTGTGAAAATATATATGTATATATATGTATAAATAAATGTACATTTATATATATATAGGATTAGCTAAAATAAAAGTTGACTGTTATGATGGTACCGTAAAGCGGGTTCTTCGAACAGATACACCAATTTATATTAGATAGGCTTCAAAAGAACTATTTAACCATAGTCATTGACTATGCTAATTAGAAGATAATGTGTGGTTAGGGGTCGTACTATAGATTTAGTATTTTTCATAGGTCCAGAGAGGTATTATACATTTTCCATAATTTTCTAAGATTTTTATTAAGTAATATGCTATTTTTAATTATCAAAGAACCATTTCTACATATTTTCTATATAGATTAATACTCTAAAATATCCCATTCAATTTAATCAAAGATTAATGCCTAGTTATTGTTCATATTAATATTTTTATAAAGTTCAAAATGAGCTCTAGTATTTAAAATGAAATTTCTAGAATTATTGGAGAAGTCTAGCTATTTTCAATAAATCATTTCAATTAACTATCTTTATTTTATTCACTAAATTCGGGAAAATCCAATGAACAGTGATGGGCCGGCCCATGCGGACGGGCGTAGCCTAGCCCGCTACCGGGCAGACAGACGGTGTGTGTGTCACACACAAGGCTTCAAGAATAGCGAAGAACGCCTTGATTGAAAGCGTATTTCGAGGATTGCATCACCACTAAACCTGACAGTGGGCCTCTGGTCCCACCTGCCATAGACTCATTAGCTAACTTGCAGGAGATTTATACTTAACCTATATACGCACGGATCTTGGAACAGATCCAACGGCGCCGGCAACGTCACCAACCTCGGGCCAGGCCAGGCAAGGTAGCTCCAACGAGCTTTCCAGTGTACTCGCAATGGCGCAATGGGGAATTCGCGAGGCTGCACCAGCACACCAAAGGTTTAGCGCAGCTAGGGCTACGACGTGTCACTACCAGTTTGTTTGCGATGGCTCTGCAACGGCGACGCCATGCACGGTGGTGGGAACGAGCTTCGAGTTCATGCGGCTACGACGATCTAGAGCGTCAGGGCTACAAAATGATGCTGCAGCTTCTTAGGACTATGAGGATGCTTACCACGCTCTCGGTTTGGACGGAGGAGGCTTGGAGTGGCTTGACCCCGGTGAGGTCGAAATGGCTTGAAGCAGGGTTACTGTCGGCAGGCTGCTACGGCGGATCTCCGGCCAAGGCGCTGTGAGAAAAAAGATGCACCTGGTCATGGCGATACTCAAGGAAAAAGAAATCAAGCTAGGACTCACTACAGATGGAGAAATGGAAAAGGGCATGGGTGCGGTGCTCTCGGGCGGGTGGCAAGAAACTCGAGCAATGCGGTGGCTCTGGTGGGGTTTGGCCCGATTCCGTCGAGCCGGAGCAATGTGAGAGTGAGGCGGAGCTGCAGGAGCAAGCTTGAGAGCGAGGGACAAGTGCAGAACTCGGGCGACGGGGCGAGGTCTCCACGGCTTAAGACCGAGAAGACGGTGACAGGGCTGGCGTGGGGCAAGGGCAAAGCCACTACGCGCTCGGCGATGCCAGGAGGAGCACGCCATCGGACGGCATGGCCAATGGCTGGGCTCCAGCGCAACGGGAGAGAGAGATAGAGATCCACCGATGAGGGAGAGAGAGAATGAACCGAGAGAGAGAGGAGGGGGCGAACAGGTAGGCCCCGAGTGAACAGCGCAGTCAAAAACTGTGGTCAAGCCATGGTCAGAGGTAGTGGGACCCACTAGCTAAATTTCTGAGATCTTTAGAGTTTTAATTTGTAGCTATTGTGAAGCTCCTAGCCAAATTTGTTTTGAATTCAGATTCAAATTTAAATTTGAATTTGAATTGAAGATTCCATTTCTATGGTGAACTTAGTTTGTATGGCTTGATTTCATTAGGTATCATAAGGCTAGGTTCAATTTTTGCCATATTAAGAATCAAACTCTCTAAGTGAATGGATTTTCATATTTGTGTGTACATAAATACATACATACATATATATATATATATATATATATATATATATATATATATAAAGTGCAAAATCTTAGAATTTCATTTCTGAGTTTAGTTCAAGTATATGTGTCATAGGTTTATTGGATTTGGTCAATAAGTTTTGATTATGGCCGTAATCACAATTTTTTTATGTTTTTAGTTTATCCCCCCAATTAACTTTAGGATCTTATTAAGCATAAGTCAAAAACCTATTTATACAAAAATGGCCTTAGGGGAAATACCACTTCAAGTACCAAGCATTACAAAGTGTTTCTCAAAATTACATTATTCTAGGCTGTTACAAATCCGTCCCTCCTAAAAATAAATCTTGACACCAACATTTCTTAACCTAAGCATCGAACAAATGGGGAAATTCTTGACGCAACTGGTCTTCTGGCTCCCAAGAGAGCTGCTCTCCTGATAGATTGTTCATTTGTACTTTGCAAAGCCGAATAGTCTTGTTCTTGAGCTTCTTCTCCCGAGTTTCCAAGATTTGAATGGGTTCGACTTGATAAGTCAGCTTGGAATCCAGGGTGTTGGTGGGTAATTGAACTATCTCTTCTTCGGGCTTTCTTAAACATTTCTTAAGTTGAGACACATGAAATACGTTGTGTACCTCACCTAATTCCATAGAAAGCTCGAGTTCATAAGCAACCTTGCCCTTATGGGATAGAACTTGATAGGGTCCCACAAATCTTGGGGCTAATTTACCCTGGACTTGGAATCTTCGAACTCCCTTGAAGGGTGAAACCTTAAGATACACATAGTCTCCAACTTCAAACGACAAGTCCCTTCGACGATGGTCGGCATAGCTCTTTTGTCGCGACTGAGCAGCTAGCAGTCGCTCCTTGATGATCTTAACCTTGGCTTCAGCCTCCTTGAGATTACCCTTCCCAAACATTTGTCCTTCTCTAGACTAGGACCAATAAAGAGGGGTTCCACATTTCCTTCCGTATAAGGCTTCGAATGGAGACATCTGCAGGCTAGATTGATATCCGTGTTCTAGGCAAATTCCGCATAGGGTAACCATTTCTCCCAATCTGTAGGGAATTCCATGGCACAGGCTCGTAGCATATCTTTTAAGGTCTGAATGGTTCTTTCAGTTTGTCCATCCATTTGTGGGTGATAAGCTGTACTGAAGGTCAAGCTAGTGCCTAAAGCGCTATGGAGCTCTTCCCAGAACTTAGAAGTGAACTGTAAGCCACGATCAGATATGATCCTCCTAGGAACTCCATGAAGGCTTATTACCCTTGAGGTGAATAGTTCTGCCAGTTTGCTACCTTTATAAGTGGTTCTGACCTGGATGAAGTGTGCTACCTTCGTTAATCAATCCATAATGACCCATATGGAGTCATGACCGTATCTGGATCGAGGAAGTCCTACAATGAAATCCATAGTAACTTCATCCTATTTCCATTCCGGTATCTTGATCGTTTGTAAGAGTCTTGTTGGGCGTTGGTGTTCTGTTTTAACCATATAACAAGTATGACAATTAGCCACGTATTCTGCCACATCTCTCTTCATTCGTGGCCACTAGAATATTGATTTTAGATCTTGATACATTTTAGTGCAGCCCGGATGCATGGAAAAAGGTGATTCATGGGCCTCCTTTAAAATTTCCTCCTTCAGTTCCTGGTCATGGGGCACAAAGATTCTCTTGTTCATCCAGAAAACTCCTAGTTCGTCCTTGAAAATTTTGGCTCCATGACCCTTGGCCAAAAGCCTTTCCAACCGAAGGGTACTAGGGTGGTTCAATTGTTTGTCCTTGATGTGGTTGAGCAAATCTAGTTGAACCATTAGGTTGGCCAGAACTCCTGGTTTTACTAGATTTAAGCACAACTTACTCAATTCCTTCTGCAGATGCTCAGGAATAAAAGCCTCGAAGCTTCCATGATTTTCTTTGAGAACACTATCAGAAAATTACACTGGTTCTTTCTGCTTAGAGCATCAGTTACTACATTAGCCTTTCCAGGCAAGGTAGTTAAAGTCGCAATCCTACTCGTAGAGTCGTGCGATTCTATGATCCTACGGAAGCATGTCGATCTGAGTCGCTTAGTGAATCGAGATCACATAGGATCGGAGTAGGATCGTGATCCAAATGGTAGAATCATGTAGAATCCTATAGAATCACGATCCAAATGACAACGAAGTGAACATGGAAGACTTATACTAGATATTTGGTCTGTTATGTATTACATATCGTGCTCTTACTCTCCATACATAGTTTAGAAGCTATGATTGTATCTTTCTCATGGATCATGGTTGGTTCTTATTGTGATGTTCACTATTTTATCCCCTACATGAAATTTTTCATGCTAAATTTCTGATAATTGACAGCAACCATAATGTTAATTAGTGTATGATTCAATCGAATCATGATATATATATATATATATATATATATATATATATTTATATCATGCCATTTTATACTAAACTACATGTTAATAATATAAAAGTACCGTGGAGAACAAAAAATATATTTATTTTACAAATTAGATAGAATCCTTAATTTTACGATTGGATACTACGATTCGATTATTTCTGGGTAAAATCAATCCAACTTAGGATCCTGACTTTGACTACCTTGTTTCCAGGGTGGTACAAGATATTTAGATTGTAATCCTTGATCAATTCTAGCCACCTTCTCTGCCTCATATTGAGGTTGGTTTAGGTAAACACATATTTTAAGTTCTTGTGATTCGTATAGATATCGCACTTTTTACCCATCAAGAAGTGTCTCCAAATCTTGAGTGCGTGAACCACAGCAGCAAGCTCCAAATCATGAGTTGGGTAGTTGTCCTTATGCTTGCGAAGCTGTCGCGACGCATAAGCTAGAGCCTTACCATCTTGCTTCAGTACACATCCCAATCCTTGCAGTGGAGCATCATAATACACTTCAAACTTCTTGGTGATATTTGGGGTGGCAGCTGATATAATATGACCCAAGAAGCTAACATCATTGATCCAAAATTCACATTTGTTGAATTTTGCAGACAGCTTATGCTCCCTGAGCTTGTCCAACACCGCTCTCAGGTGCTCTTCGTGCTCCTTGTCCGTTTTGGAATACACAAGGGTGTCATCAATGAAAACGACGATAAACTTGTCTAGGTACTCCATTAGGATCGCATTCATGAGATTCACGAAGTAAGCCGATGCATTGATTAATCCAAATGACATAACCAAATACTCAAACAAACCATACCGAGTGGTGAATGCAGTCTTTGGTATGGCTTCCTTTCGAATCTTCACTGGATGGTAACCAGATCGAAGGTCGATCTTAGAGAAGCGCATGGCTACTTGAAGTTGATCAAACAGATCATCTATTCTGGGAAGTGGGTATTTGTTTTTGATGGTAACTACATTTAGTGCCCTATAATCCACAACCAACCTCCGTCCACCATCTTTCTTATCCACAAACATAGCTGGGGAACCCCAAGCAGATGAGCTTAGTCGGATAAGACCCTTACTCAGCAATTCGTCCAATTGTTTCTTAAGCCCTTCCAGCTCTTCCGAGTTCATCTTGAAGTAAGTTTTATAGATTGGGGCTGTCCCAGGTACTAGTTCTATGACAAACTCCACTTCTCGATCAAGGGGTAGACCAGGCAGTTCCTTTGGAAACACGTTCAAGTATTCTTGGACCACCTTAGCCTTACTGGGGTCTTCCTTCTTAAGATACCAGCTAGTCCTGCCCCATCTATAGGGTTCATCCACCTTCCATACTCTTTCAAACACGCCATGCTTCGTGAGTCTCACTTCTCACTTGGCACAATCTAATACTCCCTTACAAAATTTCAGCCAATCCATCCCGATTATGACATCGATTCCTAAACCCTCGATGACAATAAGGTCAAAGTTGAATCCAACATTTTCCTTTTTAATCTCTATCCATTTACAGGACCTAGTGGCCTTAAGTCTTCCACTGGGGGACCTTATAATTAGGGGCTTATTAAGGGGAAATGTCTGTAATTGGTGCTTATCTACGTATTCTTGCGATATGAATGAATGCGATGCACCAGAATCAAATAAAACTTGTACGAGGGAGTCATAGATTCCGAACGTACCCACAAGCACTCCTTCATCTTCTTGGGCTACTTCTGCAGTGACATGATTGTGCCTTCCACGGCCAACGCCTTGGGTTTGATTTAACGCCGGACGACCTCTGCCTCGTCCTTGCATGATGTTCCCTTGAGGTCTTGTACGGTTCTGATTAGGACAGTTGGCGGCAAAGTTCCCAGATTGGTGGCACAGGAAACAATTGCTCGACATCTTGTCTTGAGTGCACTGGGATTGCGAGGAGCGGGTGGCGCTTGGGGTCGGTATCCAGGGTTACCAGTCCCACGCCCACCCCTCGCCGGGTAACCACAAGTAGAAAAGGATGGCTGCTGGCAAGACCGTAGGGGAAACTAGGTTCTGGACTGTCCCGTATGGCTCGATCCAGCTGTCGTACACTCTGCCTGCTTGCGCTTATGGGAGAGATCTTCGCTCTTAAGATCCTTTTCTAGAACTAATGCCAAATTGACCAGCTGCTGAAAGTTTGCAAAATCTAGAATCCTGAGACAAGACTTGTAACGGGAATCCATTCCCTCCAAGAACCAGTCTATCTTCTCATCTTCATCTTGGATGTCACGAGGAGCATACATCCCAAGTTGATTGAACTTGGCAAGGTACTTCGAGACAGACATCGTGCCTTGAGTCAAGCGATGAAACTCATACTTCTTCATCCTCGAGACTCCCTTCGGTATATGGTAGTCCCAAAAAGCGACAACAAACTCTTCCCAAGGAATGTATTTCTAGACCGGCGGAGCGTGTAGCGACACCTCCGCATCATCAACTCATTCATCACCTTCGTGTGCATCTTCTGCAATGTCCTCTTTAGCAGGTCCATTCTCCTCTTCCTCTTCTTCTTCGTCTTCTGCCCGAGCGGCCACATAGTTGTCCCACCAAACCTCAGCGGGACCTTCAAGCAGATGCGAAGCCAGCACAACTTTTTCTTCTTCGGGGCACCTAATTTAATTTAACTTCCTGGTCATGGTACATAGCCAATCTTCTGTCTCCATAGGCTCGGTGGCCTGAGAGAAAGTAGGCGGATTTGTTCTCATGAAGGCTGCATGCTTAGACCTATCTCTACGATTCCTATCTGCTTGTTGGTTGAGCAAAACTTGGCCCAACATCTAGGCTTGGTACGCCATTACTTGCGCCATAGTTGGGACTCCTAGAGGAGGAGGAAGATCTCCTCGGCCTCGTCCACGGCCACGGCCTCTAGCTGCACCAACACCATGGGCTTGGCTAGCTCCTTGGCCACGAGCGGTTTCGTGGCCATGATCTACCCCTTGGCCTCGGGCAGCTCCACGACCACATCCAGCTCCTCGACCACACACCATCTACAGGTCGATGATCCTTACAATTATAACTAAGAATGCATGCATGAGGCCAATTTAAAACCAAAATATGCTGCAAAGGAAAACACATAACATTCATGATAGCAAAAGATAAGTTATCCATCAAGTCATACATCCATACAACAAAAGATACAATCGTCAATCATCTACTATGGCGATACAAAAGATACACTCATCGATCTAAGTCTGCCATCTAACGCTAGCTACTCACTGACAGGGACGACGTGTGAAAACTACCACCGGCCTTCCTACCGAGTATCTGGCAGGAGCAACGACGAAGTCCTCCCACATCCTCTAAGGGAGTGAAGTAGCACCAGGAGCAGTCGGTGCAATAGGAGGTACTGCCGGAGCAATTGAGAAGTCCAAGGAGTGCTCCGAGTCTGAAGTGTACTCCTGCAGCGAGAGGGAAGTCAATTGGGGAGAGTCGTGATGGGAAATCCCCTCCAGGGCATTAGGAGGGAGAGCACGCTTCCGCATGGTAGTGCGGGGGTTAGGGTACTCAGGTGGGAGAAACTGAGGACCTGGGAGAGAAAGGGAAGGGTCCCTCGCCTGCCGACGTGCCAACTGTGCAAGTGTGGAGTCCCTCTGATGCTTGCATATCGCCAGGCTACTGACGTAGTGGTGAAGGCACCGTCCAACCACCCATAGGCTGTTATCTGACTCATGGAGAGAGTAGCAGAGAAAGCTGATCTCCTCCAGTGCGCTGTCACAGTCGGTCTCCACTCCTCTATGAAGACAGGCAACTCTCTCCAACCGGTCTCTCACCGACGACGAAGCACTAGTGAAGCCTGGAAGCTATGCAAAGTGCTGCAGGGAAGGGCGAGCGAACGATGTGCCCTCCAAATCATCGTGGTACTCCTCCTGCAACTCCTGTATCGCCAAGGCTGCAGCGTCGTTGATGGCTGGCTGCAAGTGGTCTCTGGACGGCTCAGTCCTGTAGCTGTGAGCCTCCGTCTCCAAGTGGTGGTAATAGTTTCAGACCTCAACAATGTACCCTAAGCGAGGTAGGGTACGGACGAGCCTCCAAAAGTAGCAGGGATGACCGTCAAAGCACTGGAAATTAGTAAGCCGGCGGAGGACGTGCACCAATTGGCTAGCGTGCAAAGGGTCATCGTACCCATAAGTGGCACGCTCCAGGGAAAGCTGCTGGATACCTCGTCCTCCATCTATAAAACCAATTTTGAACAAGAGAGAAAGTGAGTACAGAATCCAAAGAATCAGTAGACAAGATATACAAGATTTTTGTCATATACTCAAAAAATACGTAAGGTCCTTAGCTAACGGCTAGGGTTTAAGGTTTCTACAGTCGTATGTTCTGATACTAGGGCTGTGGGGCATGTCCTTTGCCCACCACCTGATCTGCACTAGGGCGGCTAGTGCAACAGTTACATAGCTGGATCATCTCATACATTGACTATTCATTTATTACATAACGGCGATCACCAGATCACAATAATAGCAAACAGCCTTTAAGCCTTAGTTACAAACCATGTCTTGAATAGAGTTTAAGCGAAAGTCTTAAAGATACATGTTCATAAGAGTTTTATGTGGAAGATTCAAAATCATACTAGCAGCTATGCAACAGCACGACTAGCGGAACGAGTTAAACCCCGATTTTCTTCTACTCTTGGTCTTGGAAATGAGGATCTCTATCCGCATGGCATTGGTATGTGTCTTCTTCTCCTTGGTCTTCTATGTCTAAAGAGTATATGTATGCGAGGTCGGTGTCATCCAAACACAGGCGAGTTAACAACCAACCTAATGCATTTAGTGGGCTTCAAAGGAAAGGCTGGGTTTGTTTATTGCAGAAAAGCCAGTTTTTGGAAATCAAAGCCTATGACTTAGCGGTTTTAACCAAATTTTCAATACCAAGTTTAATATTCATCATAGTTCCATTCAATACTCATTCCCATCCCATGGCCAGTTATACGCACTATGCCAAACGTTCTCCCCCACTCCTGCCTTCATCTTCCGGGTGTGGCGCACCCGTTGTGGGTCACATCTCTAGTGAAGTTCCCGATCTTGTCCTAGCTGGGTTGCCAGTCCATGCTAGACTCATGGCTCTCTGGGATTATGGACCTAGATCATCCCTCGGATGATGACATGAGACTGTCTTCCCCTCAAGCATGGCAGCAGACAGGGTACGCCCTCAAGTCGTAATTACCCCTGAATCCCCAATACTTACACTACCATGTGATGTCGGCGCATTGTGGTGTTAGGAACTATCCTCGATAGTCAGTAACATCACACTGTGCATCCCGATGCACCCGTCTGGGAGAAACCTTGTTTCAGCCCAGCCTGTCCATGATTCTAGTAAATAGTTTTGTTTGAAGTATTTCTTTCATCAATTAAACTTATCATTTTATCCTACCATAATAAGAGGTTAAGTGTGTCATGTATATGTATAAATATATGTACATATATATATATATAGGATTAGCTAAAATAAAAGTTGACTGTTATGATGGTATCGTAAAGCGGGTTCTTCAAACAAATACACTAATTTATATTAGCTAGGCATCAAAATAACTATTTATCCATAGTCATTAACTATGCTAATTAGAAGATAATGTGTGGTTTGGGGTCATACTATAGATTTAGTATTTTGCCTAGGTCCAGAGAGGTATTATACATTTTCCATAATTTTCTCATATTTTTATTAAGTAATATGCTATTTTTAATTATCAAAGAACCATTTCTACCTATTTTCTATATAGATTAATACTATAAAATAGCTCATTCAGTTTAATCAGAGATTAATGCCTGTTACTATTCATATTAATATTTCTATAAAGTTCAAAATGAGCTCTAGTATTTAACATGAATTTTCTAGAATTATTGGATAAGTCTACCTATTTTTAATAACTCATTTCAATTAATTGTCTTTATTTTATTCGCTAAATTTAGGAATATCTGATGAACTGTGATGGGCCGGCCCATGCGGATGTGCGTAGCACCGCCCATGCTGGCTGACAGACAGATCCGTGTGTCAGCGACACACCGCGCTCGAGCCGTAGCGAGAACGTGCCTTTGTGATTGGAAAACGTATTTCGAGGATTGCGCCACCACTAAACGTGACAGTGGGCCATTGGTCCCACCTGCCATAGACTCATTAGCTAATTTGTAGGAGATTTAAAATAAACCCGTATACGCACGGATCTTGGAACAAATCCAACAGCGCCGGCATCGTCACCAACCTCGGGGCCAGGCCAAGCGGCGCTCCGGCGAGCTTTCTAGCACGCTCGCGACGGTGCTATGGGGCATCCGCAAAGCTGCACCAGCACGCCGAAGGTTTAGCGCAGCTAGGGCTAGGACGTGTCACCGCCGGTTTGCCGGTGATGGCTCTGGAACGGCGGCGCCATGCACGGTGGCGGCACCGAGCTTCGAGTTCTTGTGGCTACGGTGATCTAGAGCTTCCTACGGCTACAAAATGATGTTGCAGCTTCTAGGGACTACGAGGATGCTTACCACGCTTTCGGTTTGGACGGAGGAGGCTAGGAGAGGCTTGACCACGGTGAGGCTGAAATGGCTTAAAGAAGGGTCATCGTCGGCAGGCTGCCACGGCCGACCTGCGGCCAAGGCGTTATGAGAAAAAAGATGCGCCTGGTCATGGTGATGCTCAAGGAAAAAGGAATCAAGCTAGGACTCACTACAAATGGAGAAATCACAAAGGGCGTGGGTGCAGTGCTCTCGGGCCGGCGGCGAGAAACTCGAGCAATGCGGTGGCTCCGATGGGATTTGGCCCGATTCCGCCGAGTCGGACCAATGCGAGAGTGAGGCAAAGCTGCAGGAGCAAGCTCGAGAGTGAGGGACGAGTGTAGAGATCGGGCGATGGGGCATGGTCTCCACGGCTTAAGACCAAGAGGGCGGCGACAGGGCTGGCGTGCAGCAGGGACAAAGCGCCCACGCGCTTGGCATTGCCAGGAGGAGCATGCTACAGGGCGGCAGGGCCAGCGGCTGGGCGCCAGTGCAATGGGAGAGAGAGAGATGGAGATCCACCGTGGAGGGAGAGAGAGAGTGAACCGAGAGAGAGAGGGCTGACCAGTGGGCCCCGAGTGAACAGTGCAGTCAAAAATTGTGGTCAAGCCATGGTCCGAGGTAGTGGGACCCACTAGCTAAATTTCTGAGATCTTTAGAGTTTTAATTGGTAGCTATTGTGAATCTCCTAGCCAAATTTGTTTTGAATTCACATTAAAATTTGAATTTGAATTGAAGTGTTCATTTCTATGGTGAACTTAGTTTGTATGGCTTTATTTCATTATGTCTGTTGAGGCTAGGTTCAAGTTTTGCCATACTAAGAATCAAACTCTCTAAGTGAATGGATTTTCATATTTGTGTGTACATGTATGTACATATATATATTAAGTGCAAAATCTTAGAATTTCATTTCTGAGTTTAGTTCTAGTATATGTGTCATAGGTTTATTGGATTTGGTCAATAAGTTTTGATTATGGCCCTAATCACATTTTTTTTGATGTTTTTAGTTTATCCACCAATTAACCTTAGGATCATATTATGCATAAGTCAAAATCTATTTATACAAAAATGGCCTTAGGGGAACTACCACTTCAAGTACCAAGCATTACAAAGTGTTTGTCAAAATTACATAATTCTAGGATGTTACACTGGGCCACTCGGACCGGTTTGGCTAGCCACATTGGCTAGTTGTAGCTCAGGCTTTTTAAATCCTCCCGCAGTGTGTTTTTTTGGGGTGTGACTCCCATTTGCAAAATTTCTGAGTCTTCTTTATGGTTTGAGTAGGCTAGTGAGCTAAGACATGATGGTTTAGAGCCTAAATTCTAAAATCCTAAATTGTTCAAAGTGTGCATCAAGGTGGAAATTGATTCGGCGTGATCGAATTCTTCTTACTCTTATTACTCTTGGAGGTTGGTGATTCCTACACGGCTAGGAGGCAGTGCTAGTAGGATCTTCCAAGGATGAGAACTTGTGAAGGGCACCGGGTTATGCGAGGTTTGGGGTTCACCTCACCAGAGCGGTGAAGAACCAGCATGAGTGGAGGACTTGAGCGAATTGATTTGCTTAAGTCGAAATGACACTATTGAGGAGAGAGTGCTCCAACGAGCACTAATGGAAGGCACCAACCTTTCGATACCTCGGGATAAAATTTTATGAACATTTCTTTCTCTCACTCTTTACATTTTTGTATTAAGTTCCCGCAAATTGTTATATTGATTGTTTATTGAGTACTTGTAATTGTTATTGTTTAAACTTAGAGTTAATCTTGCTTGATTAATCCAAGAAAAATCTTAAAAATTAAAATTAGTCTACTCACCCCCTAGGCCTTAGGATCCTTTCACGTGGTATTAGAGTGGGTCTCTCCTTGGTTTTAGCTTAACCGTTAGAGAGTAGATAGTCAGAGAGGGGATTAGTGTTAGCGTAGGTAGAGCTCCAAACTTTTGATGGCTCCTATTATGCTTATTCGAAAATTAGAATGCAATGTTATTTGGAGGCCATGAATTTCAATATTTGGGAAGTCATCGAGGGTCCTATCACTCCTCCTTGGGATCCTCAGGCTCCAACTCCAAATGATATTAAAAATGCCCAACTTAATGTTCAAGCTAAAAATGTCTTATTCTCTTGTCTAAGCATGTAAGTATTCGATAGGGTTAGCAATTTGACTTCCAAACATAAAATTTGGACAACCCTCCAAGAAATACATGAGGGCACGTCAATGCGATGGAAGAGAGAATGTATGTGCTTTGTGAGAAATTCGATCAATTCAAGGTGCTTCCTCATGAAAATGCTAATTCCATGTTTACTAGACTCAGTCGGCTTGTCAATGAGCTCAAGGGATGTGGATCAACTATTTCGGACACGGAGGTGTGTCACAAGATTATCTGAATTCTTCCTCTGGAGTACCAAGGACTCATCATTTATCTTTCAAATAGTGGCAATCTCAAGAAGTTGAATCCCACCAAGCTATTCGGGCATCTGTGCTGGTTCATAGAAAATTAGCAGTGATAGGCGGGGAAAATTCGTGCATCAGTGCCGGCTATGAACACAAACCGGCAGTAAAACTTTCACTACCAGTTCCTTTTCAAAACCGGCACTGATATTGTTCATCAGTGCCGGCTCGCATTGACTAATATGAACCGGCAGTGAAAAGTCCATTTTCTCTGCCGATTTCTGCACCCTTCCTGCCCACAGATGAGAACCGGTAGTGATAGTTCATTATCACTGCCGGTTCTATAACATTTCCTGCCAAAGTATAGAACCGAGAATGATATATATTTTCATTGCCAGTTTTGTTGAAAAACCAGCAGTGATGTGTTGTCTATAAATTTCAACTCGATGGGAGCTAAGGTGGAAGGCACATTTGTGTGCAGCTCAGTGTCAACTACGGGTGAAGGCACATTGCGGCTGTAAGGCATATTTGAGCTCCAAATTTTGAAGGCTAAGCATGCAGGTTCCAAATCCAAGCAATTGTGTTGGTTTTCGTTGCGTGGAGGCTCTAAATCCAAGCAATTGTGCTAGTTTTCATGTCGTTGAGGCTCCAAACCCAAGTACATTTATTTAATTTAGTTTATTTCAAATGATTTAGTTGATTTTTTTTTGTAATTTTAAGTAATTTAGTTGGAGTATATTTTCATTACCGGTAGGGTGTCAATATTTATCTTAATCCAAGATGACCGAGTTAAATAGAGAAACTGTTTGTTGTGAATTTTTAGTTTGTATTAAAAACCTCCTTAATTACCAAAGAAACAAGTAAAACAATTTGAATAAAAAAATCTATGCTATATTATTTGTATTCTGTTGAGTAAGAAAAGTTGTATATCCTGTTGAGTATAAAATTTGAATGAAAAAATATATGCTATATTTGTTACTACGTTGATAGAGTCGCTGATGTGTGGGACCGACTTTAATTACCTGCATAAGTATGCTATAAGAAAGCATATTTTGTTAAGTACATCTTCTGCACGGCTGCCTTAGCGGTGGACTCCACAGTCGCCGTATTCAAAGATGAACTCGGGTGAAAAGACTCCACAATGTCGATTCAAAGATCAACTCATGGTGAAAACTAAGGCAGTTTATTTATGTAATTTCAAATAATTTAGTTGATGGAATGAAAAGTGGATTTAGTTTATTAATTTATGTCATTTCAAATATTTTGATTATGTATATATATGTTTTTACATATGATAAATATATATTCATAGGTAGTATAACATTAAACTTTTGTTCTTTAGTTGTAGATGGACAGGAGATGGATGTACGATGTAGACCGTCGCAGCCCAAAGTTCTTGAATGGCGTGGACTCGTTTCTGAGGGCTGTTAAGGCGCACAAGTCAGATACCCAGTTGGAGTATGTATGTTGTCCATGTATGGATTGCAAGAACGAGAAGTAGTTCTCTAGCGTAGAGCAAATTCGTCCTCACTTGCTTCGAAGGGGTTTCAAAGATCGATATACATGTTGGAGCAAGCATGGTTAACATGTTGAGACTGAACATCAAGACTCGCAACACACTGCCGAAGATGCTGGTGGAAGCGAGATGCAGGCTGAAGACGTTAACGATGTGGTTGTCGACGATCCCGATGATGACCTAGATCAGATGCTGCGTGATGGGGAAGGGAAATTCACCACTGAAAGACAGTTTCAGAAGTTCCAGCGTATGGTATAGGACTCTAAGACATCATTGTATCCAGGATGCAGGAAGGATCACATGAAGCTACACATCGTGTTGACATTGTTTCTGTTGAAAGCAAGCAACAGTTGGCCAGATAAGAGTTTCAATGAGTTGCTACTTCTCTTGGGTGACGTGCTTCCAGAGGGGAACGTTATGCCTGATACCACCTACCATGCCAAGTAAGTTGTTTGCCCATTGGGATTAGAGGTACAGAAAATTCATACATGTCCAAATGACTGCATCTTGTATCGCAAAGAGTATGAGGAGTTAGATGAATGCCCAGTGTGTGGAGATTCACAGTACAAGCGGCGCAATGATGCAGTTGGTGCGAAGCAGAACAAGAAGGGACCACCGGCGAAAATAATCTAGTATTTTTCTATAATCCCAAGGCCGAAGCGATGGTTTGTGAACAAAAAGCACGCCCAATTGATGCGATGCCACGTCGAAGAGCGTAAAATGACGGAATGCTCAGATACCCAACTGATGGTACGCAATGGAGAAACATTGATAGAAAATATAAGAAGACATTTGCATATGACCCGAGGAATATAAGGTTCAGGGCTGAGTACGGATGGGATGAATCCATTCGGGAATGTCAGCAGTCGTCATAGCACGCCTACCACCTTGGTTATGCATTAAACGGAAGTATATTATGATGCCCTTATTGATCCAAGGGCCGAAGAAACCAGGAAACGATATAGATGTGTATATGAAACCATTGGTTGAAGACCTAAAAGTGTTGTGGAACGATGGTGTATGGGTATGGGATGAGTATATGCCGTGCACCCTGGTATTTCTACCTGCTTGAGTGACCGAATGCTAGTCCCAGAAGATCATAGCTAGTATTGCACTCAAGGACAGTTTGGAATATCATCGCAGGCATTGAATTAACTAGAAAATTAACAGTTCACATAACATAAATAACATCCAGTTGACATTGACATTTACATAGTCTTGCCCTGAATAACAAGATATAAATCAAAAGCATAAGGAACACAGTGGAAGACTTCAAATGCGATGATACTCCAAGGTTGACCCGGAACGCATAGCTAATCACCTTGAGTTGGACCCTCCTGGTCACAACTGGCACCAACGTCGAGATCTTCTGCCGAACAAATAATCCGTGATCCATATAATTAGTACATGGCTACCCAGCAAGTAGTCCTTAATAATGAATGCAAGGACAAAGGACGGATCTGTTTATTTTGCTCAAACAACACCTATCTACTTATTTATTTATTTATTTTTGATTCATTGAACACCTTCTAACACACGAGCGTAGCCAAAGGGAGGCTATCCGGTTCGATACACAATGAGCGTAGCCATAGCAACGGCTAACCAGCTCCAAAGAGAGGCACTCCCTGCAAACACTACACCATCAAGTTAATTAATTGAAACACGTGGGACTATCTTGTGTCAAACTCCTTTCCCCGCCTATAAACGCGGGCACGGTTACTATGATAGTTTTAACTTCGCAGAGTGTGTACACGTTCCCCACAAGCCCTGTCTCATCTCAAAAAGAGACACAGTACAAAACCGTTCACTACTTTCACCTGCCCCTTAGTGTACCCTTTCTTTTGGTTTTGCACCCCATACGCTACGCTGCGACTAGGCCGACAGTCATGCGCATCTCCTTCACCCGGACCTGATAGCGCACCGCATGAGGTTGGCCTCCATTTAAGCCATTCGGAACAGGTGATAGCTAGTCACGTCCGTCCCCTACGAGTATACCAGAAACTAGGTTTTTACAGCTAATAGGTTAGGGCCAGAAGGCACAAGTGGCTGTACGGTTCAGATTCGGTATGGTAGTCACAAGTATATGGTCCTTATATGATAGGGGAGACCTGCACATCACAACCACATGCCCCAGATCCGCCTCTTCTGGGTCTCCTCAAATCAACACACACCACGTTGATTTTAGTTGATTAGGTTTACCAAAACAATACCACAAAGCCATAACTTCACGGATACAGATTTAATAATGAGTGAAAACTAACAACTACCAACCCAGAAGCAAGGCTAAGCATCTACACAAAGGATAGGCTAGGGAAAATATAACCAACGGGCTATCAATGCCAGGCCAATTCACATTAGTAGAAGACTAACGTGAAAACGGGACAAAATATCACATATGATGATAATTCAAGCATGCAAATCAAATAAAGATAAAATAAATAAATTTTAGCAAATTAGGAATTCAATATAAATCTAGCTTGCCTTCAAAAAAGTCTTGATCTTGTTGTCCTCCTTCGAAGGGCTTCAGGATGACTCCCATATAGTAGGTACACGCCGGATCTACGCGAAAAAGAACCAAAACAGAAAAAAATAATGAACACAGAGAAAATAGTGTGATTTTTGGGCTCTAGAATCATCTAAATCAGAGTTCGGATGCTCCCTCAACAATTCGGGGAAGATTCGGGGAAAATAGAAAAGTATGAAATAAATAAACCCGGTTAACCATGGGTTAACTGAGGAAAAACCCGGTTTAACTGGTGCGGGCGGCACGGGTTGGCTAGCGGCCGTTTAGCGTGCACAGCGGGGACACATAGCTGCGGCTGATTGGCGCGGGCGCGTGCGTGGACGGGGGAGGGAGGACAGCGGGCGAGGCGGTGGCTAATGCGGCGCCGCTGTGTGGCGGGTGTCGGGCACACGGGCGCGAGGCGGCGGCGGGGACACGCGCGCACGCAGTGGGCGGGTGGCGTGTGGCGCGGGCGGCGGCGGGGGACACGCGGTGCGCGAAGTTAGCAAGAGGCGTGTGGCGGCGGGAACAGTCGCGCAGGTGTCCGTCCTGCCGCCTTGAAAGTGGGGCGGCGGTGGCGGCTTGCTTGCTTGGCGGCGGCAGCGACGGCCAAGTCCGGCCATCTTTCGGCGGCGCGTACCTCTTCCAATTCTTGGGCAAAATAGGGCTTCCATATATTCAAATTGATCGTCTCGACGAGATCTACAACGTGTTGGCTTTAGATCTAGGGTTTGGGTTCGGGAATAGGAGAGATACCTCGGTTTAACTTTAGAGGCTAGGGTTTTGGTGGATAGGGCTCCAATTCCAAGGCTCCGACCTTGGGGGCTGAGGGAGAGGGTCTAGGGGGGTATTTATAGGGGGTGGGTCGTGGTGGATGAGACCTATTAGAGATAGAATCTGATTTGGATAGGAATTAGAGTAGAGATAGGTTTTTAGAAGTCCTAATGGGCCTCGGATTGATTAGGAGAGGTGTTTGGGCCTAAATTGGGCCCAAAAAGGTTTTTAAGGCCTAAATAGAGCCTTTTTATATTATTATTTTATGTTTTTATCTTTTAATTTTCTTTGTTATTATTTTTAATGCTAAGTGACATAATAATTTTATTAGGATGTCACAGTACAAATGAGAGCACTTTACCCTGCGTGCAATGTTTTTCAAAACAATCCAAGACTGGCCTGCCCTGGGTAATCTATCTGGGCAGGTTACCAAAGGCTACAACGGATGCGTGGTGTGCATGGAGCGAACTTCAGATCGGTATCTAAGTAACAATCGAAAAATGGTATACACGCATCACCGTAGGTGGCAACGCCAGGACCACCCATACCGGAAGGATAAGAAATCTTTTGATGGGACTGTCGAGACTGTTGCAGCTCCAGAAAGTAGCACTGGTAGACAGTTATTCAAGATGGTAAAGGATATCGAATTTGTCTTCGGAAAGGGACAGGGCAACAAAACTACCGTAAAAGAAGGGTAGTGGAAAAGAGATCAGTGTTTTGGGAACACCCGTATTGGAAGGATTTGGGCATGACGTCATGCATATAGAGAAGAATGTGTGCCAGAGCATTCATGGACTCTTAGTAGGCATACCTGGCAAGACTAAAGATACAGTGCAGGCTCGTAAGGACCTCGAAGATATGAAACTGAGAAAAGAGCTACACATAGTACAACATAATGGAAAAAAACTCCTTCCCTAGCTTGCTACACACTCAGCAAGAGGGAGAAAAATGACTTGTGCACTTTCTTTCATGGAGTTAAAGTTCCGTCCAGTTACTCTGCCAATATGGAAAGGCTAGTAAGTATAAAAGATTCAATGATACTTATTGGCATCATGAAGGCCCATGACTGCTGTATGATGATGACGTATATGCTCGTAGTTGCACTTAGGGCAATTCTGCCAGAAAAAGTACGGGGCACAATAATAAAGTTGTGTTCTTTCTTTAACGCAATTTCACATAAGATCATCGATCCGCAGAAACTGGACAAGCTGCAGGAACATGTGGTCACACTCTATGCCAGCTTGAGATGCATTTCCCACCAACATTTTTCGATATGATGGTTCACCTTATAGTTCATATCGTCCCCAAATAAGGGTCCTTAGGCCTGTGTTCTTACATCAGATGTACTATTTCAAGAGGTTCATGGGGGTTCTTAAGAAATATATTCATAACCAAAATCGGCCGGAAGGTTGCCTGGCCGAGGGATGGACATCTGAGGAGATCGTTCAGTTTTACATTGACTACATGGATCTCAAGCCGATCGGTGTGCCTGTTTCCCATCATGAGGGAAGGCTTCAGGAAAAAGGTACCATTGGTCAAAAAACAGAGCGTACTAATGACATAGTATCTTTCACGCAAGCACATTTCACAGTTCTTCAACAATCAGTTGTGGTTGCTGAGTATTGCGATATGCACATGACAATTCTGCAGACCAATAACCCGAAGAAGTCAGATGAATGGATCGAAAGGGAGCACAGAAATAAATTTGGCGACTGCTTATGCAGACATGTCATGGGCATGCAGACAGTCTCTGCTGACTTGGAAGTGTTGGCCTGGGGACCATCCACTACAATCCTCACTTGCGAAGGATACGAGATAAACGGTTACACATTTTACATGAGAGCACAAGATGACAAGAGCACTAATCGAAATAGTGGTGTCTGTACAGATGCATGCAACAACAATGTCTGTATGGAGACTTACTATGGATTCATAGAGGAGATCTGAGAGTTGGACTATGGAGCTTTGAAGGTCCCTCTTTTTCAGTGCCAATGGATCCAACTCCCTGCGGTGGTGGAAAATGACAAATATGGCATGACTATCGTGGATCTTAAATGTGTTGGATGTAGAGAACAACCATTCGTGCTTGCAAAGGATGTTATGTAAGTATTCTATGTCACTGACCCGGCCAACAAAGAACGCTACGTTGTTCTGCAAGGAAAAAGAAGAATTGTTGGGGTTGAGAATATCGTCGACGAGGAAGACTACAATCAGTACGAAGAGGTTGCTCCGTTCGGAGAGAACGTCAACCTGAGTCTAATGGAAGAGAGTGATGAACCTACTTACATCCGCCGCGATCATAATGAAGGACTAGTAGTTTAATTATAACTCCGTTGTAAGGAATGATGTGTAATCTTATGTAGTAATTACAATTTTATTTATCATAAGACCCTAATATCCAAATTATACTATTAATTACACATTAAAAAAGAGATGAATCATATTTTTACAAAATTATTGAACATTAAATAAGCGAGAATCACATTTTTTCTAGGTTGAAGACTATTTATAACATTCGTATAAATTTTAAAAGATTTTACCAAAGTCATTTAGTAATTTAAATAGTTCAGATACTATTTATTGGATTATTTATAAAGAGTTATGGAACAGGAATAAATGAAATAAGATATTTTTATCACAACAAGAATAATGATTAAAATTTATCAATACATTTATATATTATCCCTATGCCTAAAACTATATTTAAGAAATGGAAAATAGCATATCCATTAATTTAATAATAGAGGGCCAAAAAACCATATCAGTGCCGGTTTTCAACAAGCCGGCATTGATAGGCCAATTATCAGTGCTTGTTGTCAACAAACCGGCACTGATAGCCACTTATCACTGCTGGTTTAATATGGAACCGGCACTGATAGTGGTATACAAACTATCAGTGCCGGTTCGGTATACAAACCGGTACTGATGCCCTTCCCAACCTAAAAACCTCCTACCGTTTCCCCTATTTCCCCCATCCCGCCCAGTACCACACCGCCCTCCCTCTCCCACACCGCCTCCCGCCACCCCTCCCTATCTTGCGCCGCCTACGCCCTCCCTCTCCCGCATCGCCTCCCGCCTCCCCTCCCTGTCCCGCGCCGCCTCCGCCCTCCCTCTCTCATGGCCTTCCGCCGCCTCCCACTCATCTGCCCGCCTCGGCCTCCACCCCCGTCTTGTCTCCGCCTCCTCTCTCTCCCAAGGCCCCACCGCCCTTCCTCGCCCGCACCGCCTCCGCCCTCCCTCTCCCACGCCGCCTCCCTCCGCCCCTTCCTCTCCCACGCCGCCTCTGCCCTCTCCCTCCCGCGCCACCTCCCGCTGCCCCTGCGGCCGCATCTCCCTCTCCTCCAGCCCCACCCGGCCACCCCTCCATAGTTGCCCAACCCTAGCGCCGCCCACTCCTTGCCGGCGCCTCCTCCCACTCCCATTGCTGATCTGCTCCATCTCTGGCTCTCTCGTCAACCTCTGCTGATTTGCTCCCGAGGTACACACGTAATTGATCTGATTCCGATCCAATTAGAAAGGTGAAAGGGATGAATTTTGCTATATGTATATGTACAATGGTAATTGATCTTATTCCGATCCAATTAGAATGGTGAAAGGAATGAATTTTGCTATATGTATATGTACAATGGTGAAAGGGATAAATTTTGCTCTATATCTATTGCTATAAGTATATTGCTCTTTCTGTGGAACTAAATGGTAATACTATTTTGTTAGATGAAGGACACCCTCCACGACGCCCTCTTATTGCCGTAACCTCGACGCGTAGCTATCGGTGAGGTAAATTCCTACCGTCGTTGTCAAGCTGAGTTGTATTTGTGTGTGCTCCAGGTTTCCTAGATTTGAACTAGTGGTGGAGGGCACCTTACTTTGTAACGTGTGGGCAGCATCCAAACTTACTAAATTATTTGGCACAGTTGTCACATCTATGGGCTTCCCACAGATGTGTTCCATTTTCATTTGCCCGATAAAATGTTACACGAACTGCACTTATTTTCCGCCTCCCCTTTGACAAAGACAAAACAAAACAAAAAAAAGAGTCCGGCGGAGGTGGGATTAAAATTTTAAAAAGGAGGAAACCTAAAAAAGAAGGGTCAGCGCATGGTGAACAGTTAGAGGTGCAGGTGTCGGAGCATGGTGTCAGGGTGTCGGTGACTGGTCTACAGGTGTGGGTGACTACAGGGTCTTTTGATGACTATGAGTCTTGCTCTTCCGACTCATCGGTCGACATTGAGATCGACCTAGATTGAGCCCGTGACTCTTTCTTGTCAGACATTGTATGGTTTGATTAATGTTGTAACATTTTTTTAATTTTGTTGTGAACTATTTATACTTGTAACATTGTTGGTACAGTTATTTTTTTCCAATGTTGTTAACTATCCAATCTACATTGATGTGCGCATACGGTTTGATTTGGTTTGCTTATTTGTTTATTATGCATGCAATGATTTTAACTTGTTACGTGGCATGAATTAGTTTGTTAAATATGTATATACTTTTCCATCTATCAAAGCTATAATGGTATCTCAACAAACCGACGGATCGAACCAGGAGGCAACACCATAGAGGAGTTGTAGTCCAAGTGATTATCTCAACTTGGACCAGCATCGTGACGCCGATGATGTAATTCACACATATAGATACAAATTCATTTATATATGTGTTTGCCTCGGGAGATTGAAACGGTTCTCTTTCCATTTACTTCTCCCAGGCTCAATCAATTGAAACGAACGCCGAATCATCTCGACGTGGCTGTGGCCCTAGCAAGATTCCCAAGGGGCGAATGGTTATCACCCAGCTGTCAACAATCGGAGAACCTATCGCCCCCGATTCAGTAGTCGGGCCATACAAAACTGCATGTCACAATAAACTATCGAAGATGGAGTGGACATAGAGATGAGCAATATGTGGTGCCCAATAAGGTTAAAGACTTCTGTTGGGGCAAGATTAAAGAAAAGTTTGAGTTCCCTGAAGGGATTGAAGACATAGCGAAGAAACGTGTGATGAATAAAATGGGCATCGCGTTCAAGAATTGGAAAGGCAAACTAAATAGAGATTTTGTTTTGTTCAGAAACGGAGGATGCCAGACTTCAACTTATTTCCACAGTTCAATGTTTTTTGGGATGAATTTGTCAAGTTGAAGACGTCCGAGGATGCAATGCAGTTAAGCAAAACTAATAAGCTTAACGCGGATAAGAATGTTTACCCTCACACACTCGGCTCACGTGGCTACGTCAAGAAAGTAGCTGAGTGGGAAGAGAGGGAAGAAGAATTAACAACTAGTGGTGTCACACCTGCGACGACCGAGTGGGTCTCACGTACGAAGCATTACCTTTATGGAAGGGGGACTATACTAGCGGATGATGGATCCTTAAACTTTCGAGGCCAATGGGACCAAGAGGTGACGCAAAAAATTGCGGATGTGCACTCCCAGACATCCCAAGGCGATTTCAAGGCTAGCAGAGAGAAGGATGAACTCATCCTGGCACTGGGAAACAAGGAACACCCTGGTCGCGCACGAGGCGTTGGCTTGGTGCCTTGGATGGTAGCATTCCCCCAGAATGCTTCCATCTATCGTAGTTGGAAGAGGAGTGCAGAATACCGAGATGAGGCAATGGAGCTAATGAAAGAAGAATTAAAGAGAAGCATACGAGACGAGATACAACAAGCTCTCAGCCAGCAAC
Source organism: Olyra latifolia (assembly GCA_036346145.1). Lineage (NCBI taxonomy): Eukaryota > Viridiplantae > Streptophyta > Magnoliopsida > Poales > Poaceae > Olyra > Olyra latifolia. Next base: position 44,123,638 of record CM070526.1, read on the forward strand.
AGATAGCGGCCATCGATGTATTCGGTAGCCCCAGGGCTCGACGGAGTAGTTGTGCCTCTGGGGGGCTTGTAGAGGCTGATCCTAACACCACCCTGTGGACGACATCAAGGAACCTTTTGCATGCAAGCTATACGTGTAGAATCTAAACTTTTCAATAAAGGTTGCCACCAGGCAAGCTTTTCCATCTGGGGAAGGTGTTCAGTTGCACAATCGCCCATATCGGCCAGCTTTAGCAAAGTCTGCATTGACAATATAATTTCCAAGAGGTACCGAAGACTTGAGTTGGACTTTCCCGGTGAGGAGGGGAAAAACACTCTAGGAGACAACCTACACAGTTTCGTTGCGTGGAGAAAGCGATACATAGTTTTCGGCTCGGACTCAGAAGAAGACGATGATAAAGAAGAGCCATGAAGAGATCCCCCTCTCACCATGCAGAAGAAGCCCAAGACCTCCCCCCAGCACGGGCAACAAGAAGCGCAAGTCCTCCGCAGGCTCCACCTAGGAAAAGCCCTACTCCCCAACCGCCACCAGCAAAAAAAGGCAGCAATACCTATCAAAATACCTACTCCCAAATAGCAATCTACAAAAAAATCAACACCATCATCATCTCACATCTCACAGAAATTGCAAGCGTCTGATGATCCGCCTCCACCCTCAAAAAAGGAAAAAAAATTAGTGGAAGCATAACATCTTTGATGAATCATCCAGGTCAGAGTGCCGAGTAGTATGAAGTCCCTGAACATGCTCATGAATTTTTCATTTCCATGCCAGCAGTAAATAGACGGGGTCCTCGGAAAAGCCAAAGTCAAACTACGAGCGTATCACCCAAAAGCCTGACATGGTGCAGTGTAGAATTGATAGGTTCCGCGCAGAAGCGGGACTTATGCCGAATCAACTTGCACAACTACAATATGGAGATGACCAAGATATTCCGGTTGCACCTCTTAGATGGGGGTTTCAGTTAGGCAAACTATCCGTCCCCCCAACTTGGCTCTCCGGTCTAACAACTAGACAGCGTCAACTACATGACTAGTACGTGGAGTACAACAACATGGGCTACGAAATATTCTTCGCCTATATCAAAGATGAATATTTGCACAACGGGGATTACGCATTCTGGGTGGAATTTGATCAATTGTATCAACTGTACCAGCAAGACGCCCTCAACGTCAACATGCTTCAATGCTAGACTCTGTAAGTGTGTTGTGTATGATTCATTGTTCTACCATTATATTGCACGCATAATTAATTAGCGTTGTTTCTTTGTAGAATGGAGGCTCAGAAATGTAAGAGGGAAGGCATTCAAAAGATAGGTTCCTCGATCTAGGGATGGTCAACGAGACGCTCGTGAGGGACAAATATCAAACAATCGAGGACTATGTAGCTAAAGCCTTGATCAAGCAAAAACTTAAGAGTTCGATACTACTGCCCTACGCATTCAAGTATGTGTCATATACCCTTGTTGTATAATTTATTAGGGAAAAGATGTTACTGCTATTTAATTCCCCACATGTGCAGCTTTCACTAGATCGTACTTGTCATCGTGTCATTGGATAGTAGGATGGTTGTCCTCGATTCGAAAAAAAACCTCAAGAAAGTTACCAACCCATCATAAACTTGCTCGACAAGTAAATTCTATCATCTTTTCCATGTTGCAATTAATGTCGAATCTAAAACTGCTTACTGATATCCTTAATTACTTACGCACAGGGCTTTTGAACGATATTGTCAAAAAAGTAATCACCATCGTCCTTATCAGAAGAAATGCACTGTCAAAACTAACTTTCCAGTACGTATGAAATAATATTGTCTCGCAATTCCTACTTAACGGATATGAAAAAGGTTTATAAATATATTATTTCCCTTTCTCAGTGTCATAGGCAACCCCTGGCAACAATTGTGGGTACTATGCGGCAAAGTTCATGCACAACTTCATTGGGGACGTGTTGGGCACAACTAATATTTAAGGTCTGCTAAATTTGTCATAAAACACATGCAATGTTGCATATATAAATATTCCATGCATGTTTCTCAATAAATAACATATGTCTTCGATTATTTGGATGACAGCGTTTGCAAATATCCACAAGTTCGCTACTAGCTAATGAACTCATAGCAATTCAAGAACAGCTCGCTGGATTCATCCTTACCGAGATTCTAGATCGAGACGGTGAATTTTGCAATCCTGACTAGCGATTCATGGCCAAGGCGGACAAGGCAAAAACTGACCTAGCTAGTGGGGGAAAAGGGTTGACCTAGTTAGCGGGAGGAAAAGCAAGGCTGACCTAGCTAGTGGGAGCAAAAGTAAGACTCACCTAGCTAGTGGGAGTAAAAACAAGTCTCTACGTTGAACATTTTAATTGTTGTAATTAAAAACTAGCTAGACGTCACCTGTGTGTATACGTACATATATATCTTGTTATATTATATATTAATTGTGACCATGAATATATACTTCATTAGTCTAGTAATTAATATACCGTAATAATACATGTTTGTGAAAAATAGGAACTAATATACCAAATAAAAATATCACTGATGTTTATACAAATCCGGGTACATAAATATTATTTAAAAAAACTCCCGGAGATACTATCACTACTGGTTCATTAATAACAAACCAGCATTGATGGAGGGGCTACAATGCTCTGGGTGGAGGCCGCTCCCCCACTATCACTGCCGGTTTTTACGATGAACCGGCAGTGATGCCAGGAATCTGTGCCGGCTCTAAAACCGGCAGTGATAACGATAGTGATAATGATGGTCATCACTGCAGCTTACGGAGTGCCGGTTTAGAATCCGGCAGTGATGTTGGTTCCGAACCGGCACTGATGTGGTTATCTGTAGTAGTGATAGGTCCAATAATCTAGCTAAAGCACATGGTTTTGAGAGTTGGGTTCAATTCATTTGACCTTTTTTTAGAGCTTTGCGACGTGCCTTCAAGATAAAAGAACTAAAAAAAAACTAAAGTGTTTGTATTTTAAAAATAAAGAAAATTAAATAAGTAGATAAGCTGTAAAGAACAAAAAGGTGCTCTCCATATTGCTCATTGCTTGAATCCCCTATCGCGATCGCTGCTCGCTTGCTCACCAAATACGAGGTCTAGCCTCCAACAACTTCTAGGTCTCGTCTCTAGGACGTCGGGCGCCACTAGTCCAACACCGGTGGCACAGGAGGACGGCAACATGACGCCATAACTATTAGATAATTGTTTGTATTTGTATATTATCATGTTCTATGAGTGGTATAACCACATAATAAAAGGTATAATACTATGATTTAGAAATTTGATGTTTTTAGTGCTTGCGTCATAGAGGTTCTTTCTTAGCCCCCTCTTTGAAGTTTTTTGGCTCCACCACTGCTGAGCTTTCAATGCAAGATGGGACTATTGTAACATATCATGAGGAGAAAGCATCCACATTATGGCATTCTTTAAAAAACAGAATGGGCAACTCCATTTCACCCTCTATGGCCTTTGAGCTAGAAACCCTAAGACAAAGCAAGGAGGGCCTTGTTGGTATTTCTACCCCCCTTCACAACTAAAGAAATAGACAGTGTGATCTAAAAATGTGTATTGATAAAGCTCCATGCCCTGATGGTGCTTCCTCAAAAAATGCTAGCACGTTATTAAGCATGATTATTATAATATTTGTGAAGACTTCTGCCAAGGTTGCTTCAATGTTAACACTCTCAACAACTCCTTTTTTTTTAGCAGAAGTCTCAACCATTCCTTGATCACATTGGTGCCCAAGAAAGATGCTCCTATTACAGTGAATGATTTCATGCCAATGTCTCTTCTCATTTCCGGTATCAATATTATCACTAAGATATTGGCAGATAAGCTACAACAAAAAATCACTCCCATCTTTCACAAAAATCAGTACGGTTTCATCAAATTGAGAACAATACAAAACTCCTTGGCCTTGTCTTATGAATTATTTGCACAAAGGTTTCAATAATCTATCTTGTCTTTTGTACCACTTAATGGTGTACCTCGAAAAAAATTTGACAGCAAAAGAGCAGTTGGATAAGGAGACCCACTTTCACCTCTGCCTTTTGTTCTGGGGGCTGGCCTGCTGCAAATTAACAATTGTCCCTGGAGTTATGACAATTCACACCCATGGTATCTGCATTACAGTGTTTTCATATCTCGGTTAAAAAGAGTTGAGTTTGAGCTAAGCTTAGCTTGTTTGATTTTAGCTTGATATAGCTTAAATTAATGATAGTACGTATATGATTTTTATATATCAATTCTTATGTAAATGGAAAAGTGTAAGCATCTAGGCCCCAAATTCGAGGATTATCAATTATGGTGTGGTTTTGATATTGATGACGGAAGTGATTGAGAATGGGACAGGACAATTCATGGTTTTTTAGGAACACCTAAGGATTTATTGGAACGGCATCAAGCGCAAAAGATGAGGACCCATATTTATTTTGACTCAGGCATCGAGTAGAGTCAAAGGTAGATACATGGTTTTTTATTTTCATTCGCCATACTATTAAGATGGGATCGAGAGATTTTTTATCACCTCGGATTTTTCTCTACCAAGTTGCACACTCCTATAAAATCTTTTTAATTGGTCCCATGTGAGTGTTTTGGTGGCATTGTGCAGCCAGACCGTGCTTGTACAACTGGACCTCAGTAGTCTAGGCGAGCTAGACCTCAGTCCAGAAGGGTTTCGCGGAGTCCCTATCACGCTGGACTAGACCTGTGCCGCCAGACCTCGGTGGTCCGGCCGGCCGGACCAAGGTTTAGTAGTAAGGGTTGCGCAACGCATATGTCACCGGACCAGCCTCTATGCCGTCGGACTAGCGTGGTCCGGCCACATACGGCGGTCTAGCCACATAGGACAGCGGCTATGACCCTGGACCAGCCCTATGCCGCCGGACCGGCGTGGTCCGGCCGCATAGTGGCGGTCTACCCGTATGTATACCGCCGGATCAGCCGGTCTGGCTGTGGTGCTGAGGTTCGGCCACTTAGTCCGGTTGTGAAGAGTTTATGCCACCGTACTGACGTGGTCCAGGCCACCCGAACCCGTTCGGCTAGCCTGAAAGGAATCGGATGCCCTAGAGGGGGGTGAATAGGGCTAATCAAATTTTAGTTTTTAATTCCGAGCTTTAATCTTGTGTTCAAACCCTAAAACATGCGGAAACGAAATACTAATGTTTGAACACAAGTGGCTAGACCAGGTGATGGCAATCTTCATTATGGTGAGAGTAATCAAGATAAGCACCTTAGAATAAAGATCATCTAAATTGAGAAATGCAATCCTAGGGTGATAAGTAGGCAATTTAATTCTAGGTATGTAAATTCAAGTTATTAAATTACTCACAAGATAAATCTAGCACAAGCAAACACAATGGCAATGACACTAACAACAGGCTACCAACATAAGGTAAGAGATCAACTAGCACAGAGTACACATTATCATCCAAGGCATAATATGCATCATAGATAAACACAAGGCAGAACAATGCTTAAAGGAGACAAGAGATACCGCAAGTGACATGAGCACTTTTTCCCTGGTTCGTAGCCGCACTCCTATGTCTACGTTGAGGCAATTTCCTACTCCTCACAAAAACCGGCTCCCTCTTAAGCCTATTGCCTCATCTCCACTTATGGTTGCTAATTTCCCCCCTTCGAAGGTGGCAAGCACCAAAGCCACGCACAAGATTCGCCTAGGCCATCTCACAAGCTCCTTGAGAAGGTCACCGGCGCACGACGCCTCCCATGCTATCTAGGTGCTCGCAAGCACCAAGAGTAACAAGACCAAGATGAATCGGTCACTCCGGATCAATCCACACCTTGAAGCACATTCTCAAGGATTTAATTGGAACTAGGGTCTAGTGGCTAAAGGACATACCTCTAACTCACCCCAAACCTCTCTCTCACACCCTTTCAACTCTAGGGACACCAAAATTGCCAAATGGGAGAGATACCCCTCCCAAAAGCCTTCCCAATGGCTATAAATGAGCTCCCAAGAGAGAAAACTAGCCGTTGGACCAATTTACACTAAAACATACCATCCCGAATCAGTTCAGATGGTATGAAATGCACTGCGGGGGGGCAACTGCTACAAAGTCCGGACGGTCTGGACCCAACTCAACTAAGGACAATCAATGGAGTCCGGACTGTCCAGCCTCCCCTTGACAGCCTGACAGCATTCCGTTAAAACGCTCGTAACTTCTAGCTCTGAACTCCGATTTCGGTGATCTTGGACTTTTCGGAAAGCTAAGAATGAGAGCTATCCAACCCACAAGGTCTTACCACCCCAAGCCCAAAAGATAGGTGCAGGAAAAGCAAGGAATTTAAAGAAGACCTGTTTCTCACACTATTCGACGCTACCGACACCTCTCTTTCTCGCTACACGCTACCAACATTTAGACACCTCACCACTCTTACACTGTCGACGAATTGCGTCGGCAATATATTTTATAGGGCTATACGAAAAATCACAACTTGATGGTAGCACAGGGGGCAGGATTTATATAGGTTCAGGCCCTCAGAAAGAGGTAATACCCTGCTCCTGTGCTCGTGGTTTTTGTATTATGGGGTGTCGATCACAATGAACAGGGGATGATCACAATGATCGTATGTTCTCACCGAGATTGCACGAAATCGTATGCAATCGAGGGAGATGGCTCTGGATCGATGATCCTGGGTTAATCTGATATGCTGAACTAAGGACCCCGACCCCCTTTATATAGTGTAAGGGGTGGAGTTACAGATTAGTTTCCTAGTCCGTATTAGGGAGATAAGGAATATGGCCGGGTCAGCTTCGCCTATTTCCTCGTATTCGAGTAGAATTAGGATCCTACTCCTTGTAGAGCAAGTCGGGCCGCGCCATCCATAGGCCCATCTTCTGGAGGATCCATGCAACTTGGCCCAAGGAGGTGGTGCGTCCAATCGTCTGTCTCCAAATACCCGGGGCCCATGTTGTCCACAGTAGCCCTCGAGTGCTGCGTGACTGAGTTGTTTTGATTCTGGGTTGAGCTTGCAACCCATCAAACCTAATCCGAGTGACATCAGTCTTTGTTCGGTTGATGTAGTTCTACTCGCCGAGTAACCTACTGATGAAACAACACAGTCGCAAAGGACTCAAGAGAAAATTTCAAGCCTCTAAAAAGATGTTTGGTATCCAGTCCGGCTGGTCGGTATGCTGGCTATTGGCCCCGTGGAGAGGCATATCAAAAAAGTGGATGTAGCCGAGTGATCAGTGTCACCCTGCCTTATCCTCCCTGTAACAAATCATGACATTTGGGACTGATTGACAGAACTCGACATTCGGTCCAGCAGGGGACATGTCACAACTCGTGTATTAGGGTGTTTAGGCGCCCTGACCCGACTAGTGCGGTGTCAAGCTGGTGATTCTCGGGAGAATACGCCCACCTCCAAGTCAAGGTCATCCGAGTGGTGTTCATCATGATGACGAACGATCCAGAGATGTGCCACTGAGACCCGACTGAAGAGGTAACTCTTGATGCCCGATCCGACTAAAAGTTAGACCGACTATTGACCCCAGGAGGTACATCAAGAGCTGAGTTTTAACCCGGAAAGCGCCCAGTTCTCAGAGACTGACAACTGGCATGAGGCCCGACTGGGGGCACGCTATTTTTCCCGACTAGGTTTGATCCAAGTGGCACCTGTACCCGAGTAATGACGTGTACAGCTCGCGGCCCACGGGGGGCGTGCTCTATGGAACCTAAGTCCGGGCCCGAATCTTGAAGCGATGATTAGGGCTTCATCCTTTCCCGCCCAGCGTGGAAACTGAAACGTCGCCCAGTTCCTTGTAAATAGAACACGCCGGGGCATTTGAACGGTTACGCTTGTACGCCCCAGTCTGTTCATCTCCCCGCAGCGCTACCGCTAGGGTTTGTTGCTTCCACCACCACAGAGCAAGTTTTAACGCTGCCGCCGCCATCAATCTCCAGAGCGACCTCCGTCACCACTGAGGAGCGATTGCAGGCCCTGGTCGATGCCGGCGTTCTCCCAGAGCAGGAGCTCATCGGCTGGCGCACCGCCACGGGTGAGTCTTCCCCTACCCCTCGCCAAGAGGAGGTAGTTGTTTTCGAGTCCTTCTTCTCTCGCGGGTTCGGACTCCCCGCTTCTTCTTTCCTTCGTGGTTTGCTCCACCAATATAACATCGAGCTCTTCCATTTGAATTCGAACTCGATTCTTCAAATCTCCCTTTTTGTTCATCTTTTCGAAGCCTTTCTGGGGATTGCTCCCCACTTCAACCTTTTTCGCCATCTTTTCCACTTGAAGGCCTTCCCCAACGACAGTGCCCCTAAGGCCGTTGGCGGGGCCGGATTCCAACTCCGGAGTGGCCTCAAGAAGGAATATTTCTCTCTACCACTCCAGACCTCCCTGAAGGGATGGCATCAGGAGTGGTTCTATTGCTCCAATCCTCCTCCTAGTGTTCCTTCCTTTGATGGGAGGAAGCCCCGAGCTTCCCCTTCTTGGACTTCTTCTCCCCCCCTCCTCTGAGATGGATCAGGTCACCGAGCTACTCGGCCTAATCCAAAATCTGAAAGAAGAGGGGTTGACCGGTGTGGCCATCGCCATTAGTTTCACGATGCGCCGCATCTAGCCCCTCAAGGAAAGGGTCTGGCTCAGGTTCGAATACATCGGGCCGACCAATCCGACTCGGGAGGTGGCTACCCAGATCTCCCCTCCGGACGCCACCGACCGACTTGTGGAGTTCTTCACCACGGGGACATCCCTTACCAACCAAGGGTGTCCTAGAAGCTTCTCCATCACCAATCCGGCACCGGAGGTAACGGCCGAGTAGCCTTCATGTTTATTTTAAGCCCCCCGAGTAGTTCTGTTGTCATCGTACTAACTCAGAAGGTCAGATTTCTGCAGAGACCGCCAGCCTTCGATCCTCGCCCACCCCGAGGCCCCAGCTGACAAGGGCAAGAAGCGCCCGAACGAGGAGTATGGAGAGGCTCCTGCGGCGAAGAAGGGCAAGGGCCCGGTCTCCTTCGAGGAGGAAGACGTCCTGCTGCACGAGGGGTGCAGCCGACAAGGCTCGGGCCCCACGATCCATGAAGCCCCCATGGAGGGAGCGAGCCAGCCAACGCCGACCCGAAGGCCGAGCGGTCAGGCGGCTCGCCCTCCGAGGGCGGGGCGTAGGGCATCGCCCAAGAAGAAGCGAGCGTACTCAGTGCCCGAGCCCACAGCAGCCCAGGCCAAGCCGAGTGGCCCTCCTGACGCCTCTTCAAGCGGATCTTCCGCTCAGAGGGGCGCCGGGATCAAGATCAAGACCTCCAGCCGGTAAGTAAAATTTTCACTTCTTGGCAGTCTTTGATGTGTATTGTTTATATGCTGAAGTGTCCCTTCTTTCAGGAGACCGTCGAAGGAAATGCCGACGGACTGTCCGGCCGAGCTAGCAACAGAGCCTGAAAAGGCGGCTGCTGAGCCCAGCGGGGAGGTGTCGCCTCCCCCTTCTTCTCCTCCTCCGCCGCCTCTAGCGACCGAGCGGAACTTCCGCCGCCCAAGCCGACCGAAGCCAAGCAGGCGGCTGGAGCTCCAGCCGGTGATGCCGCCACCCCTCTGAGCCCGAAGCAGTCAGGTAGGGATGGCGAAGAAACCGAGCCGACGGTGGAAGAGATTCCACGCCGGCCTCCATCTCTCCTGGAGGAGACAGAGCCCAAGTTCTCGGCGGCCTGGAGAGACGAGGCCGGGGATTGGGCTCTACTGGACGATGAAGCAGAAGAGAAGGCTAGGGAGACCTTCTATGAGTACTCCGCGGAGTGTGGCCGACTGATCAGGGCAAGTCTCCCGACTCACCGAGTACGCCTTGTTGACTTGGTGTAGAGTTGTGCCGATGTACATACTCTTTTTGCAGGAACATGGTGACTTTTTCGAGTGGAAGACCAAGTTTCTCAACTACTTTCTCCCCAAGATCGAACGGATCAAATCTGTGGAGGGGCAGATAGTTGAGACCCGGATCGAGGCGTCCAAGCAGCGTTGGAATCTGCAGGACGAGATCAAGGAGCTGCAGGACGAGAAGTTCGACCTCGCAGGCTCTCTTCGATGTAAGTGTCCCGACCTAAGTCGGAATTGTATGATTTGATGTATTTGAGTGACATCACGTTCCGCTCATTGTGCAACGCGTGACGCCACGATTGCCAGCCTGCGGGAGGAGCTGGCCAAGTCCAAGGACTCTGAGGCCGCCGCCCAAGCAGAGCTGAAGAAGTCCCAGGACCAGAAGCTGGCCCTGGAGGAGCTGGAGACCCAAGCAGTCGCCGAGTTAGAAGGTAAGCCCCTTAACCCGACTGACTTCGAATCTCCAGTGTTGTACAGTTGCATGACTGCATCTATGTCTCTGCTGATAGAGTATAAGAAGAAGACGCAAGCACAGTATGACGTTTTGCATAAAAACGCCAAGACTGCGCTAGCACAATATGAAGAGCTCCTAGTGGCCATGGAGCCCACTCGGCGACGGCTCTATGCCGGTGACGCCGAGCCAAGCAACCGGGCTGAGCTGATCCAGAGGTGGACCCATGCCCCCGAGCAGCTCAAGGCCCGACTCAAGGAAGTCGGCTTGATGAGCACCAATCAAGCGCTGGGAATCGTCAAGTCACTATATCCCCGAGTCAAGCTTGAGGCTGTCAAGGACAGCTTCGCCTGCACCGAGGAGAAGGCGTTGGCCCTGCTTGAGGAAGTGAAGCCGGCAGCCGAGTCCCTTGTAGATAACTTAGATCTAAATTCCCTGTAAACATGTGAACCTCTTGTAAATTTCTAGTTCACTGTATGTAAACAGTTCTTCCAATATAATATGAGTTATGCTATCTTTCTATGATTAAGTCTGTATTTTGCCCGAGTAGATTAGGTTCCTTTTACTAAGTAATCTGCCAAGCGCATTAAGTTCCTGAGCGTTAGGAGTTGGCGCGGAGCTCTATCTCCAAAAACGCAGTCGGAAAGTATGAATGTTGCATTGGAAACAAGAGTTTCGTTACTCGGAACGATCAATACTTAGACTCAACAAGAACTCAAAAAGAAAGATGTTGATGTGGTGCAGACTGCACCTAATTAGGTGTAGCCTCCGACTTACTAGCTAGTCGGAGTCTGACTGGGGAGCAAGTCAAATCAATCTCAACAGAAGAGAAGGGGTGCGCGATTGCACACCTAATTAGGTGTAGCTTCCGACTTACTACTTAATTGTAATACAAATAAGTAGCAAGTTAGAAACTGAATTGCACAAGTGTAAAGATAACGTAAACGATATCTTTATTGAATTGTAAATGTGTGTACAATGGCCGTCAGGTATAGAACCGACGTAGTTACTCAATGTTCCACGAGTTATCCATGATTGTGTCGTCTTCTCGTCTCAGTCGGTAAGCCCCCGGGCGTACCACTGAGTCAATAATGTACGGACTTTCCCAGCGTGGGGACAGTTTATGGCCACTCGTCTGATTGATCCGAAGGACCAAATCACCAGGCGAGAAGGCACGATCCCGCACATTACGACTGTGGTAACGACGTAGCCCTTGAAGGTACTTTGCCGACCGAATGGTTGAAGCATCCCGAGCTTCCTCCAGTCGGTCCAGTTCGTCAACCTGACTGGTCTCTGACTCGTCCTCGTTGAACTTTTGAACTCGAGGTGACCTGAATGGTAGCTCTGTTAGGAGGACCGCCTCAGATCCATATACAAGAAAGAAAGGTGACTGCCTTGTTGCCCGACTAGGACTTGCCCAGAGTACGGCAGGCAATTCCTTCATCTATTTTGCCGCATATGGACTAAGCTGATCGAAGATGCGCGCCTTGACGCCTTGTAGAAGCATGCCATTTGCGTGCTCGACTTGCCCATTGCTCCGAGGATGTGCCACCGAAGCAAATCAAATCTTTATGCCCATATATTCGCACCAGCTTTGGAGCTCATCACTTCTGAATTGAGAGCCGTTGTCCGTAATGATCCGAGAGGGCACACCAAACCGACCGATGATCTCCTGGAAGAACTTGGTGGCCTTGGCTGCCGTAATCTTGGTCACAGGCTTAGCTTCGATCCATTTGGTGAATTTGTCAATGGCAACGAAGATATGTTCAAAACCACTCGGGGCCATCTTGAGAGGTCCGACTATGTCGAGCCCCTAGACGGCGAACGGCCAGGTGATAGGGGTCGTCTGAAGTTCCTGAGCCGGCACATGAATCTGCCGAGCAAAGAACTGACAACCTTCACACTTCCGCATGACCTCTTTTGCGTCCGAGACAGCAGTCGGCCAGTAAAACCCTTGACGAAAGGCTTTGCCGACCAACGTAGCTGAAGCAGCATGATGGCCGCACATACCCGAGTGAATTTCACGCAGCAGGGCGCGTCTTTCCAACTCGGATATGCACTTTTGAAGTATGCCAGAGGCGCTTCGGCGGTATAGGATTCCTCCAAGTACCACGTATGCACGACTCCGACGTTCAATTTGCTCAACAGCCCTCCCAGTCATTGGGAAGCTTTTCTTCTTGCAAATACTCCAAATATGGTCGCATCCAACCTGAGTCGAGGGCGAGCACTTCTGACTCGGGTAGCGGTTTATCTAGTTGGGGTAGTTGCTCCTGCGGTGTGATGGAGGGGGCGTGAAGCTCTTGCACAAAGATCCCAGCTAGGACTGCTGCCCGACTAGAGCCCATGTTCGCAAGCTCATCTGCCGCCTTATTGTCTCGCCGTAGGATATGTATAAGCTCCAATCCATCGAACTTATCCTCCAACTTTCTGACCTCTTGACAGTAGGCGGTCATATTGTCGTTGACACAAGTCCAATTCTTCTGTACGTGGCTCGCCACGAGTTGAGAATCCCCGCAAACCACCAATCGCCGAATACCGAGCGATATGGTAATACAGAGCCCATGGATGAGTGTCTCGTACTCGGCTGCGTTGTTTGAAGCTGGAAAATGAATCTGGAGGACATACTTGAGTCGTTCGCCTCCAGGTGATATGAGAACGATACCAGCCCCGTTCCCTGTCATCGGAGAGAGCCATCGAAGTACATGTTGCAGTGCTCGAACTCTTCGACGACTGGGGGAGCCTGCATCTCCGTCCACTCGGCAACGAATTCGGCGAGTGTTTGTAGCTTAATAGCGCTGCGTGGTTTGAATGAGAGCTCGAAAGCCCCGAGTTCCACTGACCACTTAGCGATTCTCCCAGTGGCTTCCCGATTATGAAGGATATCTCTAATAGGGAAAGAAGTGACCACCGAAATTGGATGTTGTTGAAAGTAGTGCTTCAGTTTCCGAGAGGCGATCAGGACCGCATACAAAAGCTTCTGCACTTGGGGACAGCGTACCTTAGACTCGCCCAATACTTCGCTAACGAAGTAAGCCTTATAGACGTGTCCTTGTTCTTCTCGTTCTACTACCACCGCGGCACTCACTACATGAGTGGTGGCCGCAATGTATGGCAGAAGCGGTTCCTGCGGCATGGGAGATGCCAAGACAGGTGTCGAAGTGAGGAATAATTTGAGAACCTAAAAAGCATTCTGTGCCTCGGGTGTCCAGACAAACTTGTCCTGCTGCTTCTTCAATAGTTTAAAGAAGGGCAACCCACTCTCGCTGAGCCGCGAGAGGAATCGACTGAGTGCCACCATGCATCCATTTAGATGCTGGACATCCCTTTGGCAAGTTGGGGGAGCCATCTCCATGATAGCTCTAATTTTTTCCGGGTTAGCCTCGATCCCACGGTGAGACACCACGAAACCAAGCAGCTTTCCCGAAGGGACCCTGAAGACGCACTTCTCCGGATTTAACTTCATGTTTTATGCCGACAGGATCTTGAATGTTTCCGACAAGTCGATGACCAAGTCGGAGGATACCCGAAGCTTGACGATAACATCATCGACGTATGCCTCCACGTTACGCCCGAGCTGGTTGTGAAAGCATCGCTGAATGCAACGCTGGTATGTTGCTCCAGCATTCTTCAACCCGAAAGGCATAGTGACGTAGCAGAAAGCCCCGAATGGAGTGATGAACGACGTCTTGATGTAGTCTTCTTCCTTCAAGCTGATCTGGTGATAGCCCGAGTAGGCATTCAGAATGCTTAAAAGCTCGCAACTGGCAGTAGAATCAACCACCTGGTCGATGCGAGGTAGCTTGAATGGATCCTTGGGGCCTGCTTTATTTAAGTAAGTATGGTCGACACACATACGCCAAGTACCATTCTTCTTTTGTACAAGTACCCGATTTGCTAGTTAGTCGGGGTGGAGCACCTCCCTTATGAAACCAGTGGCTAAAAGTTTGGTGATCTCCACCTTGATGGCTTCCTTCTGATCTTGCGCAAACCGACGCAGCTGTTGCTTGACCGGCTTGGCTTTGCCGTCTACATTCAAGGAGTGCTCCATCACCTTCCTCGGGACACCCCGCATGTCAGATGGTTTCCAAGCGAAGATGCCCTGACTTGCTTGGAGGAAGGTGACGAGCGCCTCTTCCTATTTTGGATCGAGCCCTGTCCCGATCAGAGCCGTTTTGGTTGAATCGGACGGGTGGAGCGAAATCCGTTTAACATCTTCGTCAGGTTTGATGCCCAACTTAGATTGCTTCTTGTTTGGCATGTCACCCTCGTCGCGAAGAGTGGTGGCCGCCTGCCGGATCTTATCCAACTCGACAGCCGCTTCAGCCGACTGGGACGAGTCACAATTTTCCCAATCGAGGAGATAGGAAAACTTGACGTCTCCGCGGACTATCATTACGCCCTGTGGGCCCGGCATCTTCATAGCCAGGTAAGTGTAATGCGGGACGGCCATGAATTTTGCCAAGCCCGGCCTTCCCAAGATTGCAATCTCGAAATCGGCCACCTCAAAGCTGAGATTTTCTATCCGGTAGTTGTCTTGAGTGCCAAATGTGACCGAACGAAAATTCTCCCAATTGGCGGAATTATGCCGTGAAATTGCGCATCAGTCTTTTGAAGCGCCGACCTTGGAATCTGCATCTCGTCAATCGTCTTGGCGAAGAGGATATTCAACCCGCTTCCGCCGTCGACTAAGACTTTACGCAGTCGAACGTTCCGTACCACAGGGTCCAGGATGAGTGGATATCTTCCTGGAAATGGGATGTGGTCGGGATGATTCGAGCGATCGAACTTGATCGGAACTTCAGACCATCGAAGGTATACGAGGGTCACCGGAATAGCTGCATTGACTTTTCGAGCGGTAAGCTTTTGCTTACGTCTGGACTCGTATACATCCGATCCCCCATATATATAGTTGAGCTCGCGCTCGGTTTCTTGGTAAGCGTCACCCTGAGGAGGATCACGCTTTTCATCTTGTTCGGCGTCCTTCGGAGTGTCCTTGTTGTGCTCCTCAGCGAACCTCTTCAGGACATTGCAATTCTTTGCAGCATGCTTTCCATTCGGATGGAAAGGACATGGCGCCTCCATTACTTTATTGTAGTCGTTGGGCTGAGGCAGCCTCTGCCGACCATGATCCGCAGCTGCCACCAATTCTCCACCCTTCCGCTTCTTGTCTTTCTTGGAAGATGACTCGGGCTTGTCTTTCTTGCCTTTATTTTTACTCGGGTGATCCTCCTGGCGTTCGGCGAGAGCGTCAGAGGTGGTGGCATACCGGTCCACCAGGGCGAACATCTCTTTGACAGTAGTCGGAGGTTTCCGAGACATCTTTTTAATTAGGTCGGGGTCACGAACTCCCTTTTGGAATGCTGCGACAATGACCGCTTCAGAGATCTCTCGGATTGTATTTTTCTTCTTTGTGAAACGCCAAATGAAATCTCTTAACAACTTATCCTTTTTCTGATGAATTTGATAAAGGTCCCATTGGGTCCCAGGCTTCTCGTAAGTGCTCTGGAAATTGGCGACGAATTGGTCGCAAAGCTCTCCCTAGGAACCGATTGAGTTCTCTGGAAGGCCTGCAAACCAACCCTGAGCCGGAGGAATCAACATGATGGGTAGATAATTTGCCATCACGTCATAGCCTCCACCCGCGACTTTGATTACCAAAGAATAAATCTGCAACCAAGCTTCTGGATCCCGCTCCCGTCAAATTTCACCATTCCCTTAGGGTTAAACCCTTCGGGCCAGTTTACCTGACGAAGTCGGGTGTGAATGTTTTGATCCCATCAATCATTCCGTCCCCAGGAGGAGGAGACTGACGGGAAGTATTCGGCACGGCGGAGTGCGGCACCGGTCTTCTCAGTGATGATTACCACGACGCGCAGCATGGTTGTCGCGACGATCGCAATTTCGATCGAAACTATCTCCAACGTCATCTTGGTGACATCCAAGTCTTCTTCTCGCTCCCTCCGCCGAGCTTCGATGTCGAGGTAGAGGTCGCGATTTGTACTTCGACGAGCGTCTTGCCCGCGAATGGGTGTGCGCCGACTACGCCAAGTATTGCTTGTGGCAGTCTGACTTCTGGCCGAGTCGGCCTGTTGATCCAGAGTACCCTGGACAGCCGCTGCCGTCACCATGGCTTTAATCTTCTCCATGATCGACGTTGCGGGACTGTTTTCTCTGAATAACAGGCCAACGTTGTCCAAGAGGGTCTTGTATGCAAGGATATTCTGTTGTGGCGTACGGAAGACCGAGTGATCTCCCATACGGACTTGAAGTAATTCCTCCTCGAACTCAACCGCAAGACGCATCACAGAACTCGCTATGCAGATCTTCTCCACCTCCGCGGTTATGCTCGGTTCCTGCTTCATTTATTGGGCGCAGGGCCGATCCGGAGGTTTGTCCATCCACCATGTAAATGCCACGAAAGTCAGGGAACCCGTTGATGCTCTCCTCCGACTCGGATCCCATGTAAGAGAGGTTTAACTGATCCCGACTTGTTAGTTCATCTATAGGGGTGATTATAACTCCCACTTCCCGTGATGAATCGTTTAACGGAGGAAAACCCAACTGAGATTTGGCAGAACAGATCTGCTGAAATCTAGCAGCCGAATTGATTAATCCGAGTGGCATCCTTGTATCCACTCGGGAAGTAGATCCGGTTAGAGTTATCCCCGAGTCGAAACTCAGGAAGCTCGTCCCAGTAAGTGTCCGTTGGGCTCCACCCCTTAGCTCAGATTGAAAAAGAAGGCGTGTTATCTCATGGAAAACAGTGGCCGAGTTTCTCAATCCGAACAGGGTGTTGCACAACTGAGAAGTTGCAGTTCCCGATTGGATCTGATCCATGTTAGGAATAGTATCGCCGATTGGTTCCTTATCAGCGGAAGAAGCTGGCAGAACCAAAGGCTGGTAATCCCGACTGGAACCGAAGAGAATACCTGCGGTGGGGTAGTCGGAATCGTCGTCGTTAGATTGGATCTCTCCCGAATCGGAATTCGAAAGAGGCAGCCTGACGTGGTGTAGTTCGGCTGGAGTCGCGTACGGCCTCCCCCAAACGTCATCCGGTTCAGATAGCCGAAGTTCCCCAAAGTCGTTGGCGAGGAAGCCGAGATCTCCGAAGACAAAACCTTGGCTGGGGGCGTAGGTGAAGACGAATCTGCCGGTTGAAGCCATAGAAGTCGATGAAGCTGATCGTGACGCTAGCCCCTACCTGGCGCGCCAACTGTCGATGAATTGCGTCGGCAATATATTTTATAGGGCTATGCGAAAGATCACAACTCGATGGTAGCACAAGGGCAGGATTTATACAGGTTCAGGCCCTCGGAAAGAGATAATACCCTACTCCTGTGCTCGTGGTTTTTGTATTACAAGGTGTCGATCACAATGAACAGGGGATGATCACAATGATCGTATGTTCTCGCTGAGATTGCACGAAATCGTATGCAATCGAGGGAGATGGCTCTGGATCGATGATCCTAGGTTAATCTGATATGCCGAACTAAGGACCTCGACCCCTTTATATAGTGTAAGGGGTGGAGTTAAAGATTAGTTTTCTAGTCCGTATTAGGGAGATAAGGAATATGGCCAGGTTGGCTTCGCCTATCTTCTCGTATTTGAGTAGAATTAGGATCCTACTCCTTGTAGAGCAAGTCGGGTTACGCCATCCACCAGGCCCGTTTTCTGGAAGATCCATGCAACTTGGCTCAAGGAGGTGGTGCGTCCAATCGTCTATCTCCAAATACCCGGGGCCCATGTTGTCCACATACACTAACCCGAGAAGGAACATCTAGAGAGTGTGCAACTTGGTATAGGCGACCTGAGGTGATCTAAACACCTTGATCCTCTCTTAATAGTACGACGATCTATCCTATCAATCCGGTCTCCCAACCAATGCCAAGACCCGCAAAAGATTAGAAAAAATCCTTAGCCCTACACTAGCCATACCTTTGATTCATGATGACGCCTTTATCTCATCAGCCTTGACTTGATCACTTCATGAGGCTCTCCCGTCCTATCGACTTTGACCCGATCATCTCCTCGACGATCCTCCATCAAATCGATCTTGACTCTGTCCTCAACTCTTGGTGAACCTTCGTTTAGTTGACCTCAACTTAGCCATCACCCATTGATTCCTCTCCTTCACTTGACGACATTTTCCAAATTGTGATGATGCCTTCGTTTCATCATCTTGACTCAATCCCAAAGTTTGATGACTTCGCGATCCTGTTGACCTCAACTTGATCAGCCTCCGCGATGATCATTCCGTCCTATTGGTCTCAACCTTGTCATCAACTATTGGTGATTCTCTTGTCTTGTTGATCTCAACTTGGTCATCATCTCATCTCACTTCTTTGTCGTCATGCACCTTCATAGGACCTAATCCTCTTCACACCACCTCATGAAAGGCATTAGTCCCAAAAGCTCAATATAAATGAATATATTTGATACTCATAATCAGCTGATCACCATATGTGTTTCACAATAAAGCTCATCATAAATAAAAACACTTGATATATGATAATTCTCTAATATGCATTATATGATGAGAAGATATTAGAACAAAATACACATGAGAGAAAGATGCTAAATTCCAAGACAATGCAATTAATCAAATTAATTCAATCTCAACTTCACTAAATGTGTACATGGATGAATATATGAGGAAAGCACACATGTACTTTATAATTCAAGATAAGTAAAGTTATTGATCCAATAAAAGAGGTAATTAAGAGTATGGATCAATATAGGAGACAACACATTATATATGATAAACATCACTTAATATGTGCATATAAAAATATACATGACAAGCATACATGCACAAATATAATTTATGACATGGTGAAGTCTATCGACTGAAGCAACTAAGGGATAATTGAAACATGACATATAAGAGCAAAGATCCCAAATTCAAGCAAGCAATATATACAATGAATTCCTAGTGTATTTATGCTCAAATAAATATGGCATGAAGCAAATAGCATAAATTCAATCAACTAATGTTAGTGCTTGCATAAGAGGAGTGCACTAATAAATATGAGTGACAAGCCGAATTGCATACCTTGACTTCGTTTATTCATCCTATTTGTATATATGAGACTAAATGGATCAACCAACCAAATTGTTAGTCTCATAAGATAATTACAAAGAGACATACCTTGCAAGGATGAATAGCTTATCTAATTAACACAAAGAATCCCTCTATTAGAATGAGACTAGAATAAACTTAGCGAGGAACACATTAGTCTTATAGCAATAAATATCATTTTAGAGGTTTATCATTAATCAAGCATTGTCATTAAATGTGTTGTCATTAATCATGTTTGCCATTAACTATGTTTGTCATTAATCACCAAAACACACAAGGGTTACCTTGAACTTGCATAGCCACAACGGCTAGTTCACAGCTCAGGTTTTTTAAGGCCTCTTGTAGTGTAATTTTTTGGGGGTGACTCCCATTTGCAGATTTCCTGAGTCCCCTAGGGTTTGAGTAGGCTAGTTAGCTGAGAGGCGGTATTTTAGAGCCTAAACCCTAAAATATCAAATTATTCCAAGAGTGTGCTTCAAGGTGGAAATTGGCCCGGTGTGATCAATTCTTCTCGCTCTTATTACTCTTGGAGGTTGGTGATTCCTAGACAGCTAGGAGGCGGTGCTGGTGGGATCTTCCAAGGAGGAGAACCTGTGGAAGGCCACTAGGTTGTGCGAGGTTCGGGGTTCACCTCACCGGAGCGGTAAAGAACCACCATGAGTGGAGGGCTTGAGAAAATTGATTTGCTTAAGTCGAAGTGACACTCTTGAGGAGAGAATGCTCCAGCGAGGACTAGTGGAAGATGCCAACCTTCCGATACCTCAGGAAAAATCCCATGAGCATTTCTCTCTCACTCTTTACGCTTTTGCATTTAATTCCCGCATGTTCTTGTTTTAATTGCTTGGTGAGTACTTGCAATTGTTATTGTTGCAACCTAGATTTAATCTTGCTTGATTAATCAAAGAAAAATCTTAAAAAATAAAATTGGCCTATTCACTCCCCCTCTAGGCCTTAGGATCCTTTTAAAAAGAAAACTTGAAATACATTGTCACCGGAAGTTTTTCTATAGTGCTTTGCAAAGCACGGATGCCTCCATGCTTTGTTCTAAGTTTGCAAAATTTGAGATCAATACAGCTGATCCGAACTATCAGGGACTGGCTTAAATATTAAAATTACATAATTGCCTTTGGACAGATAGCTCGGAACCCCTCAAAATTACCCTTGAAGTTGTACTCGAGGAGAACCTTGTGGGTCTACAAGGTCATGCCTACATGAGCATTACCAAAATAGCACGGGCTTGAGAGAACCCCCCCCCCCCCAATCATATATGCTCTGATATGGACCTCTTTTGGTCGAGCATAACTGTCACTCTAGAGAAGACGCCCATGACGTCCATGATCTCCCTGCCGTTGGCCACGACATGGATCCAGCGCGTCAATTAATGAGGTTGTAAGGTATGTTAATCCTATTTTTATCGTTAACCATCTATAAATAACAGAGTTAGTGCGTTGCATCATAGTACTGATGTAGCAGGTATAAATACCCTTTTTTTCGACGAAGGGAGGAGAGAGCGTCCACTATAGCACTCACATCAGTATAGTAACACAAGCAATAAAGGGGTTATTATCTCTATCGTGAGAGACCAGAACCAGGACTTTCTCCTTTGTCCCATATCCTGAACACCCTTCGGCATCTCTAAACTTAAATCTCTGTGGAAAGGGATATGATTGATCCCTCATTCAAGAAGTAACGTCGACACGGAACAAATTTCCCAATCGTCGACATGAACCATCCAATTTTTTCATGTCACTGAAAACTCACTGCCAACCAAATTTTTATATTTTTAAAAATTTTTACTACTTTTTTCATATTTTTCAAAATCCATGATCTAATTAGTCGTAGAGCCTTCAATAATGCCAACTTTTAAAAGTATGCAATAAATAGTAAAAAAATGAAAAATATATAATCTGGTTAGTAATGAGATTTCAATGAGATGGATAAAATGGAGGGTTCAAATTGGCCGTTTCAGTCTTGGAGTTTGCACACTTAATGCATAGCACGAGACATTAATTTGTGCTTTGAAAATCACCATAGCAAAACTCTCATTACTCCCTCCGTTCATTTTTATAATGGGTATTTTGAATATTCACATGGATTATGGTGATGAGTTTGAAAACGACGGAAGATGAGAGATGAAAGAGAGTACTTTTTTAAAATTACAGAGCTAGAGGGAATGCTATGTTTGGCAGGTAACAAAGAAATGCAAATAATTAAGAGAGAATACATGTGGATATAGTAGGTAACACCTTGTTAAATCCATGTGCAAGGCTTTATAAGCTTTATAAAAATAAACAGACGGAGTATCTTATACTCATTACTAGAAAAACGAGCATCACAAGCGGTATCTCTACAACCGGTTCATTTGGAACCCATTGTGATAGTGCATCACAACCGGTTTAATAGCCACGAGGCAGAAGAGGGTTCTACAACAGGTTGGAGACACAAACCGGTTGTAAAACGCAATTTCTACAACCGGTTTGTGTCCTTAACCGGTCATGGACTTCTACAACCGGTTAGAGACACGAACCGCTGGTAGAAAGTAACTTCTACAACCGGTTGGGGACACGAACTGCTTGTAGAAGCCTAGTTTTCGAAATAATAAAAGGAGTGCTTGTCCTACTCTATCAGAGGGCACGCGTGGGTAGGTTGGCTAGATGGGTAAGGCGTGAGACGTGGGTCACGAGGAGGGGGTGAGGTTGTGGGTTCGAATCCATCTCCTTCCAATATTATTTATCTTTTTAAGTGCCTTAAAACCGCTTGTGATACTGCCTGGAGTATCACACGCGGTTGCTTACAACCGGTTCCAAAACTGGTTGTAAAACCCGGTTAGAACCGGTTGTAAAACCCGGTTCGCTGGTAGTGGCTATTCATGATGTCAATTTTTTTTTTGCAATTTTTAGTTACATACATGGCTGTTATAGTCTAATTAGTCAACATGTTATAAATCAAATTTTTTTATTGTTAATATTTGGCCCGGAAAAGATACTAGGCGATCGAGTACAAGCCACGCCGTAGATCGATCAACCACTAATTCTCCTCGAATTAAACTGGCTCAATCCTTAACACGAGGTAATTAAAAGTGAGCTTTCGCCAGGTTTTAAAGTGTAAGAGCATAGCCTGACTCGGTTAAACTCAACTCTTTTGCTGGCCTATTGAGGACTAGGGACCAGGAAGGCGTAGTACTGCTCGCCGTGCGTACGAAGAACTATGATCTTTGGACATGTTACCATGAAGGCATTTACATCTACTGGCCTGCCATCCAAGCGGCACAAAATCCTGTTACCATGGTGATGTAATTAAGCTTATTCTTTTATTGTTTTTCTTTTCGTTACTTTTCGGGTGCTGGAAAGTGGACGTCGGCAGGGACCGTACACGGACTGTTGCTGAGTTCATCGTCTCATCTATTCAGATTCCAGCCTAAGGAGAAACCGTACGTAGTTACGTACATTGCTACTACTGTTGCTGAGTTCATGGTGCACGCGTCCACAGAAGTAACTGCGCTGCACAATACGCTAGTGTGCTTGCAGTGCATTCCGTTGTTCAGCGTGATGACGTGCATACATGCAACAAAACATCATGGCGCTTTCTGTTTCCATGTTCACAGAATCAGTCAAGTTTTGATGAGCTCATGTCGATCTGAAAATATTTTGGAGAAGTGGAAATTCAAAAAAATAAAGCTAGTTTGTGCCAAGGAATGCCAGGCCCACATTTTTACAAAGATTTCCTTGTCTTTCTGTGCCCTGTCCCCGTCTTCACCATCCGATGTCTACAAGATTCACGCATAGGATGATCCATGGAGAAAGGGACAAGGAGATCTTAATTGTACAAGTGTGAAATCCGTGCTAAATGGCACGGTGCAACGCAGCATGATTGTTACAACAGTTCTACAGTAGGACAGATCCAAAAAAAATCATTAGAGTTGTTATGAAATTACAAAACTCTAGTCTTCAGCTTTGGACAACCTTTGGCTCAACTTAGTCTGAGAAGGGAAGTATACAAGAGATGGATTCAGCTACTAAGGCTTTGTTCGAACGCGCGGCGCGGTCAAAAGTTGCGGCCATGCTTGCGGAACACACCGTGACCGTGCCGCAACGCGCAAAAAAAAAAAACGCACTATAAGAAAACCATGGACCAATTTTGTGTTCTCCCCTATGAACCTGGATCCTCTGCAGTTGCAATTATAGTTGTGGTTGTGCTGTTATAGCCACGATCATGTGGGCCTGGCCTCTCATGGCAGTGGGCACTGCAACGACAGAGGATACTAGTTGCTCCCCCTACCGTTTCTCTTCCTCCTCCTCAATCCTCATTTATCCCTCTCAAATACCTAGTATGTAGCACCAATTACGTACCTATGTTCGTATGGATTTCCTTGGCGAGATGTCAGGATGGTAATGTCATACATGACTCTTAACTAATGGTGGCCCGGCCCGTATGTTTCATTCCACTCTATATAATGACGCTCACGCTCACGCTCCGGTGCATGCATGCATGCATGACAAAATCCAAACCAGGATTTCCATGCTGGTAGACAGGAATGAAAAGCTACCTGAAAGAGGCTCCACGGAACGGGCCAAGATGCCAAGTGCCGGTCCTCATGCATCATTCAGCGAAAAGCCGATGGATGTTGCCACTTGCTCGCTCCCTTTACCCACCCCTGCAACTCTGCACCCGGCAATCGATCAGCTTCACGAATCCATGCATCTACATCGGCCGTCCACAATTTTAGATTGGTAGATTGGCATCAGGTGGAGATAGACAGGAAAAGCGCCGTGAAAAGGCGTCAATTATTAGAAATGCAGCACTGAAGCATACAGGCAATTAAAATGCATACAAAAAAAGCTACCGATCTGAAGCGAGGCAATGGATCGTGCGAGCAGCAGCTGCTGCTGCTGCTGCTGCGCTGCTCCAATCACTCGCGAAAAGGCTCCCTTTAACTCTCCCGTTTGCTATTCATCTCCCGCTGCGGCAATATTAACCTAGCCCTGGTCCTCCACAACATGCATGGCCCATGCACGCACATTTTGCAGCGTGCATGCATGCACCTCTGCCCCACAAAGCTACGAATGCAACCGCCAATTGGGGAGAACGGATGGCTAGTCTGGATGAAATGAAAACCGGCCGCCATGGAAAGCCGGTAGCTTGTACCCAACCAATTCGCCGAAAGATCAAACTGGCATCTTTACATCACCGGCTGGCTACTGGAATCATAGTGATTTCCAAATGCTGACACCCCTGGGGCCTCTCATGAGTAGCAAATGTCAAGTTAATTAGGCAGTGAATGAGTGTGGTCAGGTGTATACATATATGGGACTTATGTTTGTTTATGCATCACTTCACGAGAGTATGTATAAGTACTTGAAATCCAATGGAAAGTACTGAGATTATTGCCGACGCCAGTTAAAATGCTCTCATTTTGACTACTAACACAAGCACATATATACGTTGATCAGGTCGGCCGAATGAAAAAGGATACGTAGACGTACATCGTATCAACGAAGAAAAGGAAAAAAAAAAAAAAGGGAACCAGCCAACGTTTTGAAGACGAGCATAGGTTTGAAAAGCTCAGATTCAGCATCTTCTTGAGAAATATATATGATGTGATAAAAAATGTTTACAAGGAACTGTATGCCCGGGAGGGAGAGAATCGATCATGACAAATGCTGGAAAAAAAAGAATCGATCATGACGGGGCCACGGCCTTTTTGACCCGTCGAGGCAAAGGTAGCGCCCGGCCGGCAAGAGAGCTCGCTACCTACGTACGGCTGCTGGGTTCTGACGGTGCAAAACTTCGCCATCGATGCGCAAATCGTCCTGCCGGCTGGCCGTCCCGCGCGTACGTGCATGCATATATACAGTTCAGTGAACCACACACAGCCGCTGCTACTCTCTCGATCGATCGGCTCCTCCCGCAAGTGCCATATGCATGTTTGAGTTGGTAATCATGTATGCATCACTACTAGAAAAACGGCCTTTAGTCTCGGTTGGGAACAGAAACCGAGACAGACCATCCGGGACTAAAGGTCTCCGGTTCCCCTAACCGGTACTAAAGCGTAGAAAATATCTAAAAAAAAAGACGAATCCAAGACTCGAACCTGGGACCTCATGCCACCACGTGACTCCCCACTCACCTTTCTAACTAACCCACCCACCCACGCGTATTTAATAAACTAGGATATGCATTCCTTTTGAAATATACTCGAACGAGCCTTTAGTCCTGGTTCGTGTTACTAACCGGGACTAAAGGCCTACCTTTAGTACCGGTTTGTAATACGAACCGGGACTAATATGTGTCTGTGCCAGCTAGTATGTACTCGCCTGCCAAAGCCACCTTTAGTACCGGTTCGTGTTATGAACCGGTACTAATGTGAGCCACGAACCGGTACTAATGTGAGCCACGAACCGGTACTAATCGTGCTTTAAGCCCTGTAGCCACGAACCGGACTATTGCTACATCAGTCCCGGTTTGTGGCTAATCAGGACTGATGTACCAGTATGGAAGACAATTTCTCTAGTAGAGCATGCTTCAGTCTTCGATGAGTTGATAGCATCGAAGGTCTTTTCAGCTCTGTTCCTGCCTTACTACTCTGGTCTCTGGAGAACCATTGAGAAGCGGGACGATGCTGAAGACTGGAGCACCACCTTCTTCGATGGCCGTGCGCAGTAAGGTGCCTGCATCTGCATGTGGTGTTGGAAAATTTGAGCTTGCTCCATTTATTTGAGAATAATTCCTGAAAATCTTGAAGGCCCACATACAGAAGGAGGTGTGCAAACTCTTTAATTCCATATTGCTAATTGAGGTGGAGAGACACCATGATACGGATACGTCCAATCTTATAGTAAGATGGATAGATTCGACTTGATGTCACGGTGACCTTGATGATCCGGCTACCAACCACGTAAGGATTGAAACCTGACAATCGCTAAATCACCATGACGAAGCATCATCAACCATGTTGAAAATACAATCGACCTGATCACGAAGATCTGTTCCTGCGATGCAACCGAAGAACAAGTAAGATCAAAGATAAAAGCAATCTGAACTACAAATCTAAATTAATCACACAAGAGTTAGGGTTTCGACCTCGTCCCTGTTGGTCTAGCTGACACAAGAGAAATAGAGGTTGTTTTAACATACACGTGGAAAACTACACTTGTCGGCGTATTTCAGCCGGTAGATTTTGCCCTGGTGTGTGTTCGGTGTTCGGTAGAGAGGGTTTTTGTGGCTAACACGCCTCTCTCCTCACTTGCTCTGGATGAACTGCCCAAGAACACTCAAGAACATGCAAGGTTTCCTCAGGATCGGGCCCCCGAAGCGGGTAATAGCCCTGCGTCCTGCTTGAGCTCTTGTTGCTGGTGGAAAATGTGTGTCCCAAACCGATCCCCCTCTCTCCATGCACAGGGCTCCCCTTATATACATCGGAGCTGGCTAGGGCAAGTGGAGAGAGGATGGTATATTAATTGCACTGGTTACTGTTGACACTAGCCCTCTCTATCCTCGCCGCTGCCTGCCACCATCCTAATCTGACAGAGGGACAAGTTGGAGGTGACAGGGTGGACACCCGCTTTGCACGCCTCACCACTCGGCCTCGGACCGCGTGTACCGGGCCGCCATAGTGTAGCCGAAGCCTTAGAGGGGTAGGTAATCATGTTGTTAGACGGACCATGCGTCCGGTCAGGCCTGGTCATTTGCATTTAATACTCCTCATCTGGTGCGATCCGGGAGAAATCTTCGAGGGGAAGCCTACCAGTTCCTGTCAACGCGTCCACGTGGCTACCTAACAGTGCGACTCGAAAGCCCACCTGTCCGCTAAGCAGCCATGTGTCCTGGTCACCCGTTCTAGCGCCGGGCCCTAGCCGCCCGCCTACTAGCCACAACGGTCATATTTTCTATGCATCCTCCCAGCGCTGGGCCCTGCTCGCCTGCCTGCTCGCCGGCGGCCACGTGTCCTGCGCACCCAGTGCTTGGGGCCTGATCGCCCGCCTGCGCGCCGGGCAACCACACGTCCTGGTCGCCCAGCACCGGGGCCTGGTCGCCCACCTGCTTGCTGGACGGCCTCGTGCCCTGCCTGTCATCTCATGACGGGGCCTGCGCGACCTTCTGTACACCACGCGACAAGCTAAATCCTTTGGCAATAAATCTTTCCTTCTAACTCCTGTGCCTGTGGTCCCACACAACAGCGGTGGAGAGGGCACCTTGGTATAGAATACATCGATAGTAGCCCCCGGGCCCGTCCCGGGGCACGCGTCGGCCACTGGAGAACCTGCAGCGTCTCCTTTGACCCTGACACGACCCGGGACGGGGCCCACCACTTGCGCGTGCAACCGCCGAGTCCTCTCCACTTCCGCCATAACTTCTTGGGGACCGCCGCCGCCGCCGCGCACGCGGATCGTGGGCGGCGCGGCTCCTCATGTCCCTACGCACGGCAACCGAACCGTCCTGCGTCGCGCCTACAAATAGACGCGATTGCGGCAGCGATTTCTTCCTTCTGCTTCCGCTGCCCAAGTGTTCCTTGTGCCCTTTGCTCCTTTCAACCTTCCGGCCATTGTTGCACAACCTCTTCATGCCACCACAACACCACGCTTGAGATATGTGAGGATGACGCCTCCGCTGCGCCTTCTTCCATCGACAAGAGGCGCGTGGAGAGGCTCTCCTACATTGCCCCCGCCGGGGTCCTCCGTCTCCGCGTGGGCACTATCTCGCCCACGTGACACGCTGGGGAGATCATCACCTTCACCTGGGCATTGTTGGTGGGGCTGATCCCGCCTTACTCTGAGTTCTTCCTTACCGTCCACCATTTCTGCCGCATCCACCACCTTTACCTCACCCCCAAATCCATCCTCATCCTCTCTGCCTTCGCCTACCTCTGCGAGATGTTTGTGGGGGTGAGGCCAAACTTGCCCCCTGTTCAGGTACTTCTACACCCTCCGCGGTCCCATGGACAGCAGTGTGGTGGGGAGCAGCCATTTCCGTCTTCACGGCGGCTCCTCCTCCCGCTACATCCCCTTCCAGATGAGGACCAACTGGAAGACGTGACTCAACGAGTGGTTGTACGTCGGTGATGACAGCGGCATTGATGCCCTAGAGCTGCCAACCAGGCCGGCGGAGGCCTACGACAACTAGGGCTCCCCTGTCGAGGAGTCAGTAGAGCTCCGGACGACGGTGGCCCGCGTTGACAGGCTGCGCGCTATCGGGCTGACATGGGCGATGGTGGTCGCTGACTTCCTGGTTCGGCGGATCAGCCTGCTACGCCATCGCGTCCGTTCAGCCTGGCAGTAGACCGGCGATGACGACGTGACCCGCACGCACCAAGGCAGTAAGTTCCTGTACTCCCTTCTACTATGTCTTTCGATACGGACTCCCGCCACTGATCCTTTAAGTCTTGCCAGGTGCCGGAATCTGACCACCAGCCAGTTCGACCTGTGGTTAGGGTGTCTGTTGCCGTAGGTGCCGGGCACTCAGGAGTTCCCCGCCGATGCCTGAACGTTCTGCGCCCTAGAGCCGACGGAGCGCCTCCACGTCTTCTCCTCCCTCCCTGCAATGGACTCCATCGGAATCGTTGTGGTGCCAACCCGTGGCCCCTTGGTGATCAGGGGCGGCACCCCTGCTGACGACCGGGCTGCCAACAAGCAGCCGGCCACCGCTGATGCTCCGGCCCCGGACCCAAAGCAGTCCTGGACAGACGCTTCCTCCTCCCGCCTCGCCATGCCTCCGAGCACGGCGAAGGCGAGGTCTTCCTCGACGCTGCGCGCCAACCGAAAGTCTGATGGCACCTCCTCCTCCGCCCGGTGCCGCGCCGGGCGCCGTTACCACTGGTGCCTATGGCGCAGGTGGCCGCCCTCGAGGTCGTCCCTCCGGCGGCCACGCCGCTGCCCGCTGGCCAAGGACCAACCGCGGGTGGTGGCCAGCCAGCCACTTCGTCGAGTAGGCTCGCGCTCCCTTCTTCCTCCTTCAGCTTCGGGAGCCATCCTGTAGCGTAAGTTTTTACATTTGAATGCCTTACCTTCTTACCTGCCCGCGCTAACACACCTTCCTGGCATGTGTAGGCGGGGCCCGTCTTTGTCGGGCGCCAGAGGCCACGCCGCCATCGCCGCCTTGCCGCGTGGGTGGCTCTGTTCGAGTCTTCTCTTGCCCGGGAGGTGGGCCAGGCCGACGCCGACCACACTGGGGTTGTCGCTGGCGCGGCCTTGGCCGCTCTCCCTGCCTCCCCTACCCAGCTGGCAATGCTGGTCACCGAGCTGGGCCGGGTGCATTCTTCACTGGATGCCCACACCACAGTGAGCGTCCACTGGGAGGCCCAACTCGCCTAGCAGACTGCGTTGCTGCGGGGGGAGCTGGCGTGGGAAAGGCCCGAGAACGAGGCCCTGCTCGCCCGAGCCTAGGCAGCTGAGGTGATGGCGAGGAGCGCGGAGGGAGATTGTGGTGCGACGTGCGAAGAACTGCACTGCACGCTGCACAACCTCACCGCCATGCTCCGCCCTGCCTACCGCCGCATGGCCAGGAGCCTAAGGCAACTTGGGGTGGATCTGTCTGAGCCGGTGGAGCCGACAACGATGCAGTTCGCCCATGGCGTCACCCGTGTCGCCAAGGCCCTCGCTGGCCTTCCTGCCACCTTTGCCGACCGTTCCGCCTGTGAAGGGTGGGCTGCCGTAGCTGCCGCCGCCGGATACGTGCTGGCCTGCAGCGCCAGCCACGACGCCTCCTCTGACCCCCTGGCGGTCATCGCGGGGATCGAAGGGGATGCGGCCCAGGCCCAGACGCGCGTGCGCGAGGCTGCGGAGCACGTGGCCCGGCTGATGAGGGTGGAGACTGCGGAGGAGGACGCCGAGGACGTCGCGGAGGACATCGAGATCAGCGACCCGGAGTAATGGTGCGGCCGGCCACTTTATCTTGCTTTTTGTTTCTTTCCCTTTCTTTTTGCAATCATGTACTGAACTTGTCTTGCAACATTAATAAATAGAATGCTTTCTGTTTATACCTGGCTACCTGTACTTGTGTGTGATCGTGTGTGTTCTGCTTGACTTGGTGCTCGCCTGGGCGACCAGTCTCTAGGTTTGCCACGTGGACACCTAGGGCGACCAAGTTACACTTGCGCGATCGGCCCCCGAGCATTCCGCTCCTTGCAACTTGTCCTGCTGCCAGAGGTCACCACTCCAGATGCAAGCGGGAATTAAACCATTTTTTTTTTGCAAAAAAGCGACTGGAAACCAATGATGCCAAGTGCTCTTGCCGCAATATTGCCAATGAGCGGGTGCTAAGTCTCCATCTAAGACTTACTCCCTTGCGGTCTCCTAGGACCCGACCATGACACCACGCGGCTAAGGCAGCAGGTCCTCCGAGGTGGCCGTGGGCCAGCGGTGCTCGCAGTGTCACACCGGTGATCTGCCCGCACTGAGCACCATGCCAGACTCGCCCCCCGATCGCCCTTCCTCGCACGACATGGGTGCTGGGCGCCCAATTTTACCGCGAAGGGGTCGTCAGGATCTAGGTACGTGCGAGAACCATACAAGAGCAACATTGGCAATATCCGGACCAGGAGACAAGGAGCACAGTAGAAAACAGATGACATGCACGCGCGGAACTGAAGACTGATCATGCAAATATATATATATATATATATATATATATATATATACCAGCCAAAATTATGGTGTACTTACAGTATTAATGGATAGAATTTCTGGAGCTGCTCTATGTTCTGAGAGTTCTTCAACTCGTAGCCGTCCTCATCGACTAATCGAACCGTCCCGGGCCGAGAGACTGAGACCACCTTGTAGGGTCCCTCCCACAGGGGAGACAGCTTGTTCCGACCGGCCTGTGTCTGAACTTTGCGTAGGATGAGGTCACCCACCGTCAGTGTCCTCTCCTGGACCCGGTTGGCGTGGTACCGTCTGAGGCTTTGCTAGTACTGGGCAGCGTGTGGGCCGCCCGATCACGGACTTCCTCCAGGAAGTTGACCTCTTCTTGTTGCCGTGCTTCCTAGTCTTCTTCATTGAATGCCGCCACGTGTGGCGAGCCTAAGGATAGTTTGAATGGAAGCACGGCTTCAGCTCCGTATACCAGGAAGAAGGGAGTCTTTCTGGTCGCACGGTTGGGCATGGTGCGAAGTGACCACAGCACTGTTGGGAGCTCTTCTACCTAGTGCCTCCTGCGTTTGTGGAGTCGATCGAACGCCCTTGTCTTAAGGCCTCTTAGTACCAGTGCATTGGCGCGCTCGGCCTGGCCATTGCTCCGCGAGTGGGCGTCTGAGGTGAAGCACACCTTCGTACCCATCTCTCCGCAGAAGCCAAGGAATGCCATGCTGGCAAACTGGGTGCCGTTGTCGGTGATGATGCGGTTGGCAACTCCGAAGCGCACAAATACTCCGTGCATGAACTTGATTGCAGCGGCTGTCGTGACTGTGCATACTGCTTCAGCTTCAACACACTTGGTGAACTTGTCGACGGCAACAAACAGGTGGGTGAAGCCCTTTGTGGCCCGCGGGAACGGGCCTAGGATGTCCAGCCCCTAGACCGCGAAAGGCCAGTAGAGCGGGATGGTTTGCAGCGCCTGGGCTGGTCGGTGGATCTATTTGGCGTGGAACTGGCACACTTCACATCTCCTCGCCAGCTCGCAAGCATCCTGGAGGGCAGTAGGCCAATAGAACCCCTGGCGGTACGCCTTGCCGACTAGGGTATGACTGGACATATGGCTCCCGCACATGCCTCCATGGATATCAGAGAGCAGCCTGCTCCCCACTTCCCGAGTGGTGCACTTCAGTAGAATCCTAATTCTACCATGGCGATATAGGTCCCCACCTACCAGAGTATAGCACTTGGCCTTGCGTGCAATTTTCTCGGCTAACGCATCATCGTCGTGGATCACTTGGTCCCACAGGAAGGCTAGGATCAGATCGATCCACCGACCCTCCCAGCCAAGTGTGACAACCACACGGTGATCGCCTAGGTACTCCGTCCGGCTGGACGTTT
Organism: Olyra latifolia; assembly: GCA_036346145.1. Taxonomy (NCBI): domain Eukaryota; kingdom Viridiplantae; phylum Streptophyta; class Magnoliopsida; order Poales; family Poaceae; genus Olyra; species Olyra latifolia. Next base: position 44,155,968 of record CM070526.1, read on the forward strand.
CTGCCGATGCCGCCTCGGCAGCACTTCCACCCTCCCTCCCTGAGCTGGAGGGCGGGGCAGGTGCACCATCGTCCCCACCAGGATCGGGGGTTGCGACAGACGGTCACGTAAGTCTTTCTTCGAAGACCTCGACCGGAGCAGGGGTTCTTGAGGAAGTGAGTTGCGAGAGCTCATCCGCCATGTGATTGTCGCGCCGAGGGACGTGCATGTACTCCAACACGTCGAAACGGTGCTCCATCCTTCTGACTTCCGCCAGGTATGCCGACATCACGAGGTCGGTGCAATGAAACTCCTTCCGCGCCTGATTGACGACCAGCAGGGAGTCGCCCTTGATGTGGAGGCGCCAGATGCCTAGCGAGGCAGCGGCGTGCAGTCCCGCCAGTAAGCCTTCGTACTCAGCGACGTTGTTGGTGGCCTTCTTGAAGTCAAGGATGACCATGTACTGAAGAATGTTTCCGGTCGGGGAGACCAGAACTGCCCCAGCCCCCACACCCTTGATTCTAAAGGAACCATCGAATAATAGGGTCCACGGCGGGGGCTCGGGTGCTTCTTTAGCTTCGAGACTGGCCGGCGACCATTCCGCGACGAAGTTGGCTAGTACTTGACTCTTGATGGTGGTGCGAGGGGTAAATTTGAGGCAGAACTCCCCTAGCTCTATCGACCACTTGGCGATGCGTCCTTCAGCTTCTCGGTTGTGGAGGATTTCCCGAAGAGGATAGGCGGTGACCACCGTGACCTCCCACCCTTGGAAGTAGTGCCAAAGCTTCCTGGATGCCGGCAGAACAGCGTACAATATCTTTTGGGCCTGTGGATACCTGGTCTCCGCATCTTGTATAACTTTGCTGAGGTAGTAGACCGGCCTCTGGACGCCATCCCTTTCGGAGACCAAGGCACTCACCACGGCCAGAGTAGCTGCGACATATCGAAGCAGTAGCTCTTCAGGCTCGGGGGGCGACCAAAACCAGAGGGGAGGAGAGGTATTTCTTCACGTCTTCGAACGCTCGCTGCGCCTTTGGAGTCCATTCGAAATGGCTGGTCTTTTTCATCAGCTTGAAAAATGGGAGGCTCTTCTCCCAGTGCAAAGCTCTGAACCGCCTAAGGGGCGCCAGTAACCGCAAGGCATCAGACATGCTTGAGTCGAGCCGGTGGCTTCATGTGCTCGATGGCTACAATCTTGTCCGGATTCGTCTCAATGCCCTGACTGGACACGAGGAAACCCAACAGCTTTCCTAATGGCACACCGAGCACACATTTCTCTGGATTGAGCTTCAGGCGATACTTCCGTAGGTTTGCGAAGGTTTCTTCCAGGTCGCCGATCAGTGCTTCACTCTTCTTGACCTTCACCACCAAGTCGTCGACATATACTTCGAGATTCCTTCTAATCTACGGTCGGAACGAGACATGCATAGCACGCTGATAAGTGGGACCATGTTTTTTAACCCCGAAAGCCATTTTAACATAACAATACATGCCCATCGGGGTTACAAAAGCGGTCTTTTCTTCGTCCTCCTCTACCATGCTAATCTGGTGCTACCCGGAGTACGCATCCAGAAAGCACAACAGCTCGCACCTAGCCATGGAGTCTATGAGGAGATAGATGCATGGCAGAGGGTACGAATTCTTTGGGCAGGCTTTGTTGAGATCGGTGAAGTCGATGCACATCCACCACTTCCCGTTGGATTTCTTGACGAGCACGAGGTTGACAAGCCACTCAGCGTGAGTGACCTCCCTGACAATACCTGCACGTAGCAGCTTCTTAACTTCTACATGAATGGCTTCTTGGCGCTCTGGTGCCTGTCTCCGGACCTTTTGCCAGACTGGGTGCACTCCTGGAAGCACCGCCAATCAGTGCTCGATCACCTCCCTGGGGACCCAGTCATGTCAGACGGTTGCTAAGCAAACACGTCCCAATTAGACCAGAGGAAGGTGACGAGCGCGTCTTCCTATTTGCCGTCGAGGTTGGCGCCCACCTTGATGGTCTTTGCCGGCTCGACCTCGCTCAGGGAGACCACCTTAACCTCACCGGACAAGCCAAGAAGGCATGGGACTTCGACGGAGGAGCCCCCAGGTAGGCAGCGTCGGTTGGCCACGCGCAAACTGCGCCGGCCAAATCCAGGGCCTGCTTGCTGCAACGCAGGGCCTCTGGTTTTTCCACCTTGATGACGACGGGGCCGCGGGACCCCGGCATCTTCACCACAATGTAAGCATAGTGATTAGCCGCCATGAAGTTGACCAACACCGGTCGGCCAAGCAAGGCGTTGTACGGGAGGTCGAAACCAGCAACCTCAAAGTCGACTAGCTCCATATGGTAATTGTCCACGTCCCCAAAGGTGACGGGGAGGCAGACTCACCCTAGGGGCATCGACTTGGCCCCCGGAGTGACTCCATAGAACGGGAGAACTGGCAGCAGCTCCTGCTCTGGAATTTGTAGTCCCCGAAATGCCTTGGAGGACAGGAGGTTGATGGAGCTTCCTCCGTCCACCAGCATGCGCCCAAGCTTCATGTTCCGAACCGTGGGCGAAACCACGATCGGAAGGTGCTCTAGGTCGGCAATGCTTTTAGGGTGGTTGGCCCGACTGAAGGTGATCCGCTCCTCCGACCACTTCGGCGGCCTGCTCGTCCCCGGGCTTGGTTCACTGGCGCAGACCTCTCTCATCAGCAGCTTGTACTGAGTGTTGGAGGCGTAGGTGGCCGAACCACCATGGATGTAGGCCACCGTGTGCTCCGTCCACTGGAAGCCAGCTGGACGGGGTCGTCGTCCTTGTCATTGCTGGGAGAGCAGTGCTCTTTGAGCCGTTTCCCCACTATCTTGCTCACAACTTGACAATCGGCCAAGTCCTAAGTGCTAGACTGGTGGATGGGGCAATGGCTCCCACCCCCTTCTCTTTACAGTGGTTATCATGCCGATCGCGGTGGTCATCGGACCATGGCCGGGTGTCCTTCTACTCGCGCTTGGTGGCTAGGACCTGCCCAGAATCCGTCGCCTTGCACTTCTTCTTCTTCTTCTTGGAGCTAGAACCCTTGGAGGTTCCGGCCTCGCTTCCATCGTGGCCGCCCGCTTGCCAGGAGGACCGATCCGGAGCCTTCGCCGCCTGAGCACACATGTGCGCCAGGATAAAAAGCTCAGAGGTGGTGGTAATGCTGCGGGTGGCCATCTTCTCCCGCATCTTGCGGTCACATTCGCCCCTACGGAAGGCGATGATGACCGACTGGCTCGAGATCTTGGGGATGGTGTTACGACAGTAGTTGAACCGCCGGATGAACGAGCACAAGGACTCATCCTTCTTCTGCTAGATGGAGTGGTGGTCATTCTCCACCCCTGGCTGGGTGTATGAACCCTGAAAATTGGCGACGAACTAGTCGCACAGCTCCTCCCACGAGCTTATCGAGCCCCGCGGGAGGTTCAACAGCCAAGAACGGGCAGAGCCTATCAAGACTGTCGGGAAGTAGTTCGCCATGACCTTCCCGGATCCACCTGCCACCTGCACGATGGTTGTGTAGATCTGTAAGAACTCTTCCAGGTTAGTCGTGCCGTCATATTTATCGAGGGGTGCCGGACAAAATCTCTCCGGCCACATGACGCGACGCAGCCGGGCGGAGAACGCCTGGCACCCAACACCGTACAGGGTCCGACGTTGCCCACTGGAGCCCTGACTCGGACGGGACTCGGAAGAGAGAGTCTCCTCCTCTTCATCGTCAATGTAGCTGATATCATCAGCGGAGCCTTCCTGCTCCTCTTGGGCACACGCCTGCCTACGACGACACTGCAGTGTGTCGCGCAGGTCTCTACCACGCTGCCGGTGACGCTCTTCGAGGTGTGTCCTCAAGTCTTCGCCACGCCCCTTCCGTCCGGTGGGCGCCCGGGGTGGTACTCGGACTGGTGCATGGCCTTCCACACCGGTGGAGGCTGCATCCCGAACACCCTTTCCTTGCTTCGGTTGCTGCGACCAGAGCGCTCCTGGCTCGGATGGCTGGAAGCGTACGTGCGAGTCGCACGCGACTTCGACCGCGGCGTACTCGAGGTACCCATTCGATCTGACGGCTCCACGCGGAGCTGAGCCGCGTCTATAAGGCGAGCGATGTCCCTCAGCCATGGTGTGGCTGGGGTATCCCCGGCCAACTCTACCGGAGGGTGGCCCAGGAGCAGGCGGGCTGCATGCAAGTTCTGGGCCAGTGTGGCCTCGCTCATGACCAGCCACTGCTGGACCGGTGGCGCTTCCCCGCGGCAGACGCGTCATCATCCTCCCTAGGAGGCGTGTGACGGTCCGACGCCCGCCGGGAAAGCCCCGAAGTGTCATGGGTGTCGCCGGCCGCCACCTAGCCGTCACTGGCTCTTTGTCGGCCGCTCCTTTCTCGGCCTTGCATCCCTGGCCCGAGATCTCCTGGAGACTCGCGGCCGGATCTCCTCGCCGAGAACAGGTGCCGGTCATTACTGGTTGCCGGCTCATCGAGAAAGCTCGAAGAAGATCTACTGAAGAAGAAAGAAAATGCACTGGCTACTACCGCCCTACCTGGTGCGCCACTGTCGGCGTATTTCAGCCGGCAGATTTTGTCCGGGTGTGAGTCCGGTGTTCGGTAGAGGGGGTTTTGTGGTTAGCGCGTCTCTCTCCTCACTTGCTCTGGATGAACTGCCCAAGAACACCCAAGGTTTCTCAAGGTTCAGGCCCCCGAAGCGGGTAATAGCCCTATGTCTTGCTTGAGCTCTTGTTGCTAGTGGAAAATGTGTGTCTCAAACCGATCCCCCTCTCTCCATGCATAGAGCTCCCCTTATATACATCGGGGCTGCCTAGGGCAAGTGGAGAGAGGATGGTACATTAATTGCACTGGTCACTATTGACACTACTCCTCTCAGCCTCTCTATCCTCGCCGCCGCCTGCCACCATCTTGATCTGACAGAGGGACAAGTCGGAGGTGACAGGGCGGACGCCCGCTTTTCACGCCTCGCCACTCGGCCTCGGACCGCGCGTACCGGGCCGCCACAGTGTAGCCGACGCCGTAGAGGGGTATGTAATCATGCTGTCTGACGGACCATGCGTCCGACCAAGCCTTGTCATTTGCATTTAATGCTCCTGATCTGGTGCGATCCGGGAGAAATATTCGGGGGGAAGCCTTCCTGTTCCCGTCTTACGCGTCCACGCGGCTACCTGACAGTGGGATCCGAAAGCCCACCTGTCTATCAGGCAGCCACGCGTCCTGGTCGCCCGTCTACTGGCCACAACGGTCATATTTCCTACGCATCCTCCCAGCGCATGGGCCTGCTCGCCCGTTTTCTCGCCAGGTGGCCACGTGTCTTGTGCGCCCGGCGCTTGGGGCCTGATCGTCCGCCTGCGCGCCGAGCGGCCACGCGTCCTGGTCGCCCAGCTCCGGTGCCTGGTCGCCCACCTGTCTGCCGGAGTGCCTCTTGTCCTGCCTGTCACCTAATGACGGGGCATGCGCACCCTTCTGTACACCACGCGACAAGCTAAATTCTTTGGTAATAAATCTTTCCTTCTATCTCCTGTGCCTATGGTCCCACACAACAGCGGTGGAAAGGGCACCCTGGTGAGAACATATCGACAACACTAAACAAAACCCCGGTAAGAAGAAGGGGTGGTAGTCATATATAGAGGACGTATGATGGCCAGAGGGGTGCTAGATACCAGATTGGCACGCACCCCTACGCAACCCTAGGGTACATAGGCCTTGAGCCCAAAAGTGGGGTGACGCAGTACCCGGCAGATTCTGATGGCTTGATTGTTTCATCGATTTCGGACGGGTTGAGATGAATTTGGATGTGAGGCTAGATCCGTTGGAAAGCTTATCTCGTAAGATTTCCATCAAGTGCACATAGGCCTGAATTGTACGTCATATGCGGCTTGGGCATCAATTTGATTGCGGACTGGTTGTTGACGGCCGAACCAGACCTCCTAGAGAGTTGGGCATAGACTTAGGCTTGCTTGTCTGTGGGGGAGGTTGTTAGGGCTTGGTAATGACATGTTAGACCTTCCTCATTGATGGCGTGAATGGTTCGGCCAAAGGTTTCAAGCCCACTTCGCATTCTTCCCATCCTTGCAGCAATGTAGTCGAAGTAGACGATGTAGTGGATGTAGTGGGCATAGTGGAAGGAAAAGCCGTGCTCGTATCCTTTCTTGTGATGTCCTTATCGTTCATAGTGGAAGGAGGAGCCGTGCTTATATCCTTACTTGTGATGTCCTTATCACACCAATTTAAATAATAGAGTGTACTTAATTCGATGGAATTGTTTGATCTTAAAGGGGGTCTTCTATAATTTCACACATAAGGGGTTATTTCTTGGTTTCGTCTAGTCATTAATAACTTGATTATTTTGAGATAATAGTAGATGGAAAGAACGCTCGTAAGGAGTCCTATTGAAACCAAGAAATATAGGCCTACTTGTCATTCCCTCCAAAATAGATAAAGTTTTCTAAAAAAAACCTGCTAGTGGAGGAAGGCCTCCTAGGGATAAGAGACATAGGGCTAAAGAGAGAGAGAAAAAAGGATCTTTCGTGTATAATCCTGCATAATGTCAAATGTTATCAGTTCTAGTACGTAGACCAAATAATACAATGCAAGCAAGTACCGGTGTCTATATGATATGTACATGCACATAATAGACGCGAGGGAGATGCATCGGTTGGATAAATTTACCAGTGTCTGTGTGATGTGTACATGCACATAACAGACGCGAAGGAGCTATGGGAGCTATAACAAACACGAAGAAGCTGCATCGGCCGAATAAATTTACCAGTGTCTGTGTGATGCGTACATGCACATAACAGACACGAAAGAGTTGCGGGAGCTATAATAGACGTGAAGGAGCTGCATCGGTCGGATAAATTTACCGGTGTTTGTACAATGTGTACATGCACATAAAAAAGCGAAGGAGATGTGGGAGCTGTATGATGTATTGAGTACTAAATTTGGTGCATCAAATGCTGACAATGAACTATATATCATGCAGTAGTATCACGACTACGAGATGGTTGATAACCGTTCTATAGTCATGAAAAAAAAGCCAAACAGACCATAAATTTTAAGAAGAAGATGAAAAATTGACATGCATTGTTACATATGCGATGAGACTGGATGATGCGGACACGCCCGATCTTCTGGTGAGATGGATAGATTCGATTTGTTGTCACGGCGACCTTGACGATCTGGCTACCAACCACGCAAGGATTGGAACCCAACAATCACTAAACTACCAGAACAAAGCATTATCTCACAAAGATATGTTCCTACGATGCAACCGAAGAACAAGTAAGAACAAAGGTAAAAGCAATCTAAATTACAAATGTAAATTAGCACTCCAGAGTTGGGGTTTTGAACTCATCCTTGTTGGTCTAGCCGATACAAGAGGAATCGAGACTGTTTCAATACACACGTGGAATACTAGACTAATCAAAACCCGGAGAAGAAGAGGGGGGTGGTGTAAGCATCTCGACCCCTATTTTCGGTAAGATGAGTTTTAGTATTGATGACAAGGTATATGGTATCAAGATTAACAAAAGGCGTTTCACATTCTTCCTGGAACCCCAACATGGTGGTGATGGCATCAAGAAGAGGCAAGGCCGCAGAGGAAAAGGTGTGACCCGGGCGTCGAGAAGGGTCACTTTTCTAACGCTAGGGTTTATTTCTTATTTTTGGCCGTACTATCAAGAGGGGTCCTAGGTGTAGGTGGTTATCATCGGATCTTGAGCTCTCACGATGCACATTAGTCCTCTTACCTTCTTTCTAAGCCTTCGAGTGAGGTTAGGGGTAGTATGCTTGGGAATCAAACAACCTTGCACCCTGATTGATCCATTTGCGGCTCTCTGTAGCCCCCCGGACTGAGTCCGATGAAGGGCAATCGAAAGAAGGAAGATCTGTGCACCTCCATTGTAGCCCACCAAACTGAGTCCGGTGGCGACCAGACTATGTCCGATGATGAACAGAAAAGGTGCGTTTGGGGAACCGGGACAGCGGACTGTGTTCGCTGGCCACCGAATTCAGTGGTTAAACGGGTTGCCGGTCCGGCGGGCACCGGACTGAATTTGGTGCATTCTACAGGAGTTGGCATGAAGACGTCCGGAGCAGTGGACGGAGTTCAATCACCACCAAACCCAAGTACAATACAGTCACCGGACTGAGTTCGGTGAGCATCGGACTGAGTCCGTTGGCAACCAACAACTAGCAATTAAATAAGTCTAGGGCAGCGGTCTGTGTTCGCTCGCCACTAGACCCTAGTGATATACTGCCACCGGACTGAGTACGATGGCACCGAACTGACTCCGGTGGAGCTGTAGCGGTTAGTTTCTACGGAATTCCAAGCTCTAACGGCTAGTTTCCAGGCTTGGTGCTATTTAATAGGGTAGGTGAGCTTCCTTGGAAAGGTTTTGAGTATTCATTGAGCTAGCCCAAGTCATTCCATAGCCTTGGAAGAAGATAGCTCTTTGTTCTTGAGTTCTTCATCCAATTTCGTGTGTCTCTAGCTCTAATTAGTGTGCATCTTGAGAAGTTCTTGATTTGGTGAGATCAAGACACTTGGGGCTTGTTACTCTTGGAGCAAGAGCTGCTAGACAGTCTCTCGAAGGAGAGATGACCGAGTGATCTTTCGACGAGCTTGTGGAAGACCTCGGTGGTTGTACAAGGTTCTTCAAAGTCCACCTTACCGGAGAGGCGAAGGACTCCCCGAATCGACAACCCAACTCGTGGTAGAGTGTGGGAGGAGCTATACTCTTAGCAATAATGCTTTAACGAGGAGCAGAGAGAGGTCTCAAACCTCAGGAAAAATCATTGCGTCTCTTTTCATCTCTTGCATTTACTATTCCGCTCCTATTTACATTGTTGTGTTGATTGTTTTCAGGTTCTATATCTTTCTATCTTGATTATTAATATTGTGAGCCTAATCCAACCTTAATTGAAACAAATTTTTAAAATTTCCTATTCACCCCCCTCTAGGCCATAGATCCTATTTCACGTGGTATTAGAGCACTAGGTTTCTCTTACATTAGCTTAACAACTAGAGAATAGCACATGAGGGGATTAGTGTTGGGAGAGCTCCGATCGTTGATGGCTCCAACTATAACTATTGGAAGATACAGATGCAAACATACTTAGAGGCCATGAACTATGATGTGTGGGTCACCGTGCAAACCGGTTACCTGGCTCTAGCTAATAAATGGCTCTCACCGAACTTGAAATTAAACATCGACAACTCAATGCCCCAGCTAGGAATGCCATTTTCTCATGTTTGAGCATTGAGTTGTTTGATCGTGTGAGCAATCTCACCTCCACGCACAAAATTTGGATCTCTCTAAGAGAAATCCATGAGGGGACTTCAAATGTGAGGGAGAAAAGGATATATGTATTAAAAGAAAATTTTGATTCGTTTAAAATGTTGCCAAATGAAGATGCAAATACGATGTACTCTAGGTTGAATCCAATTGTTTATAAGCTCAAAGGACTAGGGTCAACCATCACTGATATTGATATTTGCCAGAAGATGGTACGGGTTCTACCACTGGAGTACCAAAACTTAGTGATCTACCTCACTAGTAGTGATGAGCTTCGGAAGCTCATTCCTACTTCTCTCCTTGGGAAGCTCACCACCTATGAGCTTTTTGTTGGAAATGTTGAGGAATGATCATCAAAAAAGAAAAACATCGCTCTCAAGGCCAAAGAGAGGATTGAGTCATCCAATGTTGAGAATGAAAATGATGATAGCGATGAAGAAAGTGATGGAGACGCCAAGGAGCTTGCCTTGTTAATGAGGAAGACAGGGCGTCTACTCAAGAAGATAGGCTCCAAGGGCAAGTTCAACTCTAGCTCCAACTCAAAGAACCCCCATGCACACCTCACTTGTTTTGAGTGCAACAAGAAAGGGCATATCGCAGCAAATTGCGATAAAAGGAAGTGAAAGCTCAAGGATAAGGGAGAGGATGAGCAAGAAGATTCAAAGGGCAAGAAGAAGAAGCCCTCCAAGAAAAACCACTTCAAGAGGATCAACAAACATGGCAAGGCAGAAGCCTACTTTTGTGAGTGGGTCTTGAATGATGATGAATCAAGTGATGACTCATGATCTGAAGATGATGACCAGAAATCCAACAATTTGGTCGATCTAGCAATTGTGGAGTCAATGCCTCCTCTAGCGAGCATGTCATTTTGCCTCATGACTAAGCAAAATGAGAAGGTAATTGATCCCGACCCTACACATGAAGATTTAGTTGATCTTATTAAAGAATTAAACCTTGCTCTTGCGAAAGAGAAATCTAAAATGATGAAATACAAAAATTTGCATGCTTTTTTAGTAGATAAATTTGAAGAATTGTCTAACTCCTATAATGAGCTTGCCTTAGAACATGAAAATCTCTTAGCTAAATATGAAATTTGTTCTAAGGTTGAGGCTAGTGTACAATGTGATCTTGGTCATGATAAAGTATGTGAAAAGATTGGTGTGGGTACTACATGTGATATAAATGATTGAATAAATAGTCCCTATATTCTATCTATTGATGCTCACATTAATAACCCTTGTCACGATCACGGTAATGCTAGCTCCATCTCTAGCTCAAATAAAATTGCCCAAAATAGTCTCACTAGTGTGTGTAAAAATTCATGTGCGTATGTCAATACCTCTAGTGAACTAATTAAAAAAATTTGCTGCTTAGAGATAAGGTGGCTTCCTTGAACATAGGATTAGCAAAATGCATGAAAGGAAGTGTCTCCCTAAATAGAGTACTCGAGGAGTAAAGGTACACCTTGAGCATCCATGGATTAGGGTATTACCCTAAAGGTAAGTTGCCCAAGGAAGAAAGGGATAAACATCGAGTGTTCATTAAGGAAGACACCATATGCTACTTTTGCCAATCACATGATCACAAGCCTATTGCTTGTCCTTTAGCAAAATCTTCACATGCTATTTCTTCTATGGGCAAGCTAATTGACAATAAATATGTACTAATGAAGAAAAATAGGAAAATGGTTGTTAATATATTGGATCTCCCATAAAAAATATTAAAAAGGCTAAGGCCATTTGGGTGCCAAAGTCACTCTTAACTAACACTAAAGGACCCAAAGCAATTTGGGTACCTAAGACCAAGAATTGATCTCCTCCATATAGGTGAACTACAAATGCGGTGGCCGACATTAGGTGATGGATAGTGGATGGACTCAACATATGATCGGCAACGTTCGTATGTTCACCTCTTTGGAAGAGGAAGGTGAAACAAGCAACAAAATCACCTTCGAAGATAATAGAAAGTCTAAGGTAATGGAAAGTGGTAAAATCGCCATATCCAATGATCATTCCATTGCTAATGTTCTTCTTGTTAAATCCTCAAGTTTTAATTTGCTTTTCGTAGCTCAAATTTGTGATCTTGGTTTTGAATGTACTTTCACAAGTGACGATGTTTCCGTTTTGGACAAAAATGATAAACTTGTTTTTAAAGCCTTTCGTTATCAAAATTTGTCTCTTTTTGATTTTTCATCTAACACCTCATGTTCCTCGACGTGCCTCATTGCTAAAGTCTCATTAGGTTGGCTTTGGCATCGCCGTCTTGGACATGTGGGCATGTCAACATTGAAAAGGGTTTTCAAAAATGAGCTAGTTGTGGGTGTGAAAGATGTAAAATTTGAAAAAGATAGGCTATGTAGTGCATACCAAGCCGTTAAACAAGTTGCAAATTTACATCCTATCAAAAACATCATGTCCACAACTAGGCCACTTGAATTACTTCATATGGATATTTTTGGTCTAACCTCATATGCTAGTATCGGTGGTAACTCATATTGCCTTGTTGTTGTTGATGACTTCTCTCGTTTCACTTGGGTCTTCTTTTTGGTTGATAAACCAAAACGAGGAAGACTTTTAAGACGATTGCAAAAAGGGCTCAAAATGAATTTGAATCTTATATTCATAAAATTAGAAGTGATAACGGAACCGAATTTTTTAACTCTTATAATGAGGTGTATTGTGATGAGTTAGGCATCGACCATGAGCTCTCTGCCACTTGTACACCTCAACAAAATGGGGGTGGTTGAGAGGAAGAATCGCACACTCATCAAGATGGCAAGAACCATGCTTGATGAATATGGCATGCTCGATGCATTTTCGACGAAGGCCATTAATACGGCTTGCCATTGCATTAACCGCATCTATCTCCATCGACTCCTAAAGAAGACATCATAAGAGTTATTGGTGGGACGAAGACCAAATATTTCATACTTCCGGGTCTTCGGATGCAAGTGCTTTATCTACAAGAAAAGAACCTGGCTTGGTAAGTTGCAAAGCCGGTGTGATATTGGTTTCCTTGTAGGTTACTACTCTAACTCTAAATCTTTCCATGTTTTCAATAATACCACCGGCCTTGTTGAAGAGTTATATGATGTTAAATTCGATGAATCTAATGGCTCTCAAGGAGAGCACGATAACCTAAGTGATGTAGGGGATGATGGGTTGAGGGAAGCCATGAAAAACATGCAAATTGGAGAAATCAAGCCAATAGAATCTTCCAAAGAGCCTCCAGAAGAAATCAATCCTCCATCATCTTCAACGGATCGTCAAGCCTTTACAAGTGAACAAAAGAAAGATGATGAAGATATCCTTTGAGAGCCTCCGAAGTTTATCAAGAGTCACCACAATATTACCAAGGATTTGTTGGTGATATGACCTAGAGACGATCATGTGAGATGATTATATCATACGTCTATGTTCATGTACTTATCAGTTCCATGAATAAATGTCACTCCTTTGTTGATTGAGTATGACTTAATTGTGAAACATATTGGTTATATGATATTATTCTAAACGATCCCTGGTCACATATCATTATATGGAACAATGTGATCTAACCAGCACATGTATTGATTGATGGTAATGTTTCACATACCATAGATATGGAAATATCAAATCAATAATGTGGGCATATGTTAGAGAACATGGGGTTGGATAGACCCGCTCCGAGACACTGCTGAGATTGTTATTTTACAAATACCATCAGGGTGTAGTCTCGAGTGGTATACCTATATGATCCTTTGACCTGAGATTCTTATTGATTCTCAGCATGCGTAATTATATACTTTGGGGCTATCAAATGCTTCACGTAACAGAGGAGTTATAAAGGTAGCTTACGGGTATGCCATGAAACATGACGTGAGATGTAAGAGATCAAGATGGAATTTGCCCCTCCTTGATAGCGGGAGAGACATCTCTGGGCCCCTCGGTGTGGATGGATAAGAAAAAGTGCATGGCAATGCCAAAGTGATTAAAAAGTTAATCACGAATTATATCCATTACATTGACGAGTCAATTTGTCGAGCTATCACAATGATGGCACGCTTCTCGCCTTGAGCTTAACTGATATCATGTGGCAAAAGGATCCTATGTGAGTGTATCAAGGTTTAGCTTATTAAATCATTGTGTACATTCAGGGGTCAATATGTGCTGCTAGGTACCGCTATTGACTTGTGGTCTAGGGAAAGGGTTCTTCCGGACCGCGGCCGACTTGTACATGAGCCTAATAGGTCACACACTTAACGGGTTGGATCATGTCTGATGGATTGGATCCATTAGCGGGTTTATGCGGATTTGGATCCTCCGGCGTCTTAATGGATTTCTATTGTAGAAGATCCATTAGCACGAGTCCTAGTGGGCTTCTATCATAGAAGGCCCGTTAGTGTGCTCTATATAAAGGAGGCATGGGGCGTGCGGCGTTAGAGTCTCCCCACCACGAGCCCTAGCCGCCGCCGCGTCCCACTGCCCCTAAAACCCTAGCCGCGGGCGTGGATGCTAGCACACCAGCGCGTGGTGTTCCCACCCCGGACGTGTGGATTCCGTAGAGGCGTCATCGCTCTTGCGTCGGCGCTGATCGATTCGATCGGCTACATCAACGGTACAACTACAACGACGTTGTTGTGACGGCAATCCACGACGAGGAGAAGTTGTACCACGTCGCGTTCGACTACGTATAGTGCTTCGCAGCACGCGGGGAGGCTTCACCCACTCTACTTCTGCTACTAACGTGCTCCAAGGGTAACGCTCCATGATCTCTGAATCGCATGTTTCCTGGGTGTTCGCGGTAGAAAAATTTTGTTTTCCGGCTAGCGTAGCACCGCGTTCTCCTTCAGTGGTATCAGAGCTGATCTTGTGTTGTCTTGGATCTGGATGCTGCGCATATGTTGATATGCTATTGAGTTGGTCACGGGTTTATGCGATCAATCGGTATAGGGTTCATGAGGTACGAGTTGGTAGTGCTACAAGACCAAAAAGATTAGTTCGTGCTTTATCTAGATCGTGTCGCGACTGGTATATACCGGCTGGAAACACTATCTGGACTTTCCTCATGTGCCATCTATGATATTAGCCAATAGATCGAGGCCGCGTGCGCTGAGGGGCCTCGCGCGCTTGATGTATGAGTTGATGGTTCTACACGATCAAAAGATTAGTTCGTGCTCATTTTGTTTCGTGCCGTGCATTACCCCTACCGGCTGGTATCACCATCAGGGTAGTAGCCCGTGCCGAATAGATCATGCCAACAGATCAAGATTGGTGTTGTCGCTGCCTTCTCAAGGATCTTATGGAAATTGAGGCATTCTGATGGCTCGGGACCGCCGTGATAGTCGCAGTAGCGGCCGTTAAATAAAACTTATTCATATCGCAGGGTAGAATACGATTCTGCGCTTAACTTGTTTTTGTAGGGAATGATGTGAATGGTATGGCTCCCTTGTGTGTATGTGATGCATTAATGTAATTTTCATAGCCTGTGTGCTATGGTTAGTTGTAGCTTGGGTTGCTATGTTATTGTATAATAGCCTTCGTGCTGATTTGTGATGCTTCATATCCTCATGTAATTTGTCACTAGCTATTATGTGTAGTAGCTTGGTGTATTATTATGGAGGCTTCTAGCATGGTGACTCGGTGGACAGGAAGCGCGATGAAGGAGATTGAAACGCCACGGGCCATATTATTTCACAAGTCAATATGATTATTTGTGATGATTCTTGTCATGATATTCCTTCATATTTCGTATTTGGCGGATATGATTTTCATATGATAGAATAGTTTCCCTCGAAAAATTAAGTGTTCGATGCCCTTCCAATAGCTGCACCCATAAGGTCTTGTACGTTAATTGGCAGTTTCAGCATACAGCAGGGTGCCATTAATTTCCTTGACCATTGGGATGAAGTCGAACTTCACACGCATAGTATTGGTTTACTTATCGAGGCTATCAATTGTTTTGGGCCTCGGGGCATCGGTGTTGGGAGCCGGGGCATTCGATGCCACCCAACGAACAAGTGTCACATACGATGTGATTGGCAAGGGGTTGCCTACCTATGTCACTTAGTCCTAGGAGTCGCCTCTGTGCACTAGATCTTTAAATGACTATGGATCTTATCTTATTAAAATGCACCAGAGGGAAAGTGATTTTAATGGGAGCATCTTTTATTAAAATTGTTTAATGGAAGGATAACATGAACATTGTGCTAAGACATTGCTGTACTGTTATAGATGGCACCTAATACTGTCAATAACTATGGTTTTAACTTGCGGTTGATTCGGAGAGAGAAGCTCTGGAACGAATCTCATTGATTGGTATCGTAACTTGAAAATTGTTCTCAAGTAAGAGAAAAAGGAGTATGTCATTGAGGAGCCATATCCTGAGGAACTAACTGATGATGCTACTACTGCTGAATGACGTGCTTATGAGAAAAATGTCAATGATGAGGTTGATGTTGGCTGTCTTATGCTTGCTACAATGAAATCTGAGCTTCAGAAGCAATATGAGAACATAAATGCCTATGCTATGATCACAGGCCTTCGTAGCATGTTTGAGAACCAAGCTAGGGCTGAGAGATACTCGATCTCAAAAGCTCTATTTGCGTGATTCTTCAGTCGCTTCCTGCAAGCTTCGAGCCTTTCATTATGAACTTTCATATGAATGGCATGGAGAAAAACATGTTTGAACTGCATGAGATGCTTAAGACAGCAGAGGAAAGCATCAAGAAAAGCAATAATCATGTGACGATGGTCCAAAAGGATGGTGGTAAGGAAAGGAAGCGTGGGGCAAAAGGCAAGGGTAATGATCTGATCTCGAACCCG
The DNA here is from genome assembly GCA_036346145.1 of Olyra latifolia. NCBI lineage: Eukaryota > Viridiplantae > Streptophyta > Magnoliopsida > Poales > Poaceae > Olyra > Olyra latifolia. Next base: position 44,172,046 of record CM070526.1, read on the forward strand.
AAACCTAAGCGTGATGGTAAGACCAAGGGTGGTCCTGCTGCTTTCGATGAATATCGCTACTGCCGTAAGCCTGGTCATTGGCGAAGGAACTGTAAGAAATATCTGGGGGATAAAAATAATGGAACTTTGGTTTCCACTTCAGGTATTAATGTTATAGAAATTAATCTTGCTACTTGTCCTAACGAGTCATGCGTATTTGATACCGGATCGATGATTCACACTTGCAAATCGTTGGAGGGACCAAGAAGGACTAGAAGTTGTGCAAGTGGTGAGGTCATGAGGTGGAAGTTCGCGTCGGCGTGGAGAAGTTGTACCACGTCGCGTTCGACTACGTACAGTGCTTCGGAGCACGCGGGGAGGCTTCATCCACTCTACTTCTGCTGCTAACGTGCTCCAAGGGTAACGCTCCATGATCTCTGACTCGCATGTTTCCTGGGTGTTCGCGGTAGAAAAATTTTGTTTTCCGGCTAGCGTAGCACCGCGTTCTCCTTCCGGATCATCCACCCACACAAGTCATTGGTAATATGGGTAAAGGCTTTCAAACTTGCTCTGAACAATCTAATTTTTGTGAGCATTACACTTTTGTCTCTTGTAGAACCTAAAAATATAGGTGAAGCTCTCAAAGATACAAATTGGATCAACGCCATGCATGAAGAGCTAAATAACTTCAAAAGAAATCAAGCTTGGGAGTTAATAGAATCACCTTCTATGCACAATGTGATTGGACCAAATGGGTCTTCCGTAACAAGCAAGATGAAAGTGGAACGGTAACGCGCAACAAGGCACGCCTCGTGGCACAAGGTTTCACCCAAGTCAAAGGTCTTGACTATGGTGAAACTTTTGCACCCGTGGAGCGCCTTGAGGCTATTCGATCATTAATTGCTTTTTCTTGCCACTTTAATATCAAATTCTTTTAAAATGGATGTGAAAAGTGCATTTCTCAATGGTTTTATTGATAAGTTAGTAATTGTTGAGCAACCTCCTGGTTTTAAAGATCCTCTATACCCTAATCATGTTTACAAACTCTCTAAAGCGCTATACGGTCTCAAATAAGCACCTCGTGCAAGGTATGAGCGCCTTAGAGACTTCCTCATTGAAAAAAGTTTCAAAACCAAAATGGTTGATTGTACACTCTTTACTAAAACCATCGAAAATGGTCTTTTATTATGTCAAATTTATGTTGATGATATTATTTTTGGATGCTCTAATGTCTCGTTGTAAGGAATTTGATGATTTAATGGCGAAGGGGTTTGAAATGTCGATGTTTGGAGAACTCACTTTCTTCCTTGAATTTCAAATCAAGCAATTAGGGAAGGGACATTCATCTCACAAAAGAAGTATATTAAGGACCTCCTCAAGCACTTTAAAATGGAAGATTGCAAGACAACCAAGACTCCAATGGCTACAAATACTCATCTAAATCTTGCTGAGGAAGGCAAACCGGTAGATCAAAAGCTTTATCGTTCTATGATTGGATCATTGCTTTACCTTACCGCATCTCGGCCTGACATCATGTTTAGTGTTTGCATGTGTGCTAGATTCCAAGCGTCCCCTAAAGAGTTGCATATTTCAGCCGTTAAAAGAATTTTAAGATATCTTAAATTGACTCCTAGTATATAGGTCTTTGGTATTCCAAAGGTGCTTCTTTTGATCTTATAGGATACTTGGATTTCAATTATGCTGGTTGCAAAATTGATAGAAAAAGCACCTCTGGGAGTTGCAATATTCTTGGAAGGTTATTAGTTTCATGGGCTTCAAAGAAGCAATACTCCATGGCGCTATCTACCATCAAGGCGGAATATCTAGCGGTAAGGAGTTGTTGTGCCCAAATCCTTTACTTGAAATAATCCTTTCTTGATTTTGATATTTCTTTTGATCATATGCCTCTATTGTGTGACAATGAAAATGCGGTGAAAATTGCAAATAATCTGGTCCAACATTCGAGCACCAAGCACATTGATATCCGACATCACCTTCTTCGAGATCATATTGTAAAAGGGGACATTATGATTGAGTATGTTCGAACGGAGGATCAACTTGCCGATATTTTCACAAAACCACTTGATGAGGCTAGATTTTGTAAGTTACGAAATGAGCTCAATGTTCTTAATGTTTCTAATATTGTTTGATGAGCTCATGGCCATATTTAGGGGAGTTTCAATGTATTCAATATAGTGTAACTTTCCTAAATGTAAAATACATCAAAACTCTTAGTTAAGTGCATTCACTCCTATATTTGAGCCAAAATGTTCTTCACTTAATCTCAAATGAAACAATTCACATTTATGGAAATTATCATCCATCCCCGGTGCAAAATGGGTTTTCATCTCATCTCTACTTGAAACTATACAAAATTAGTCAAAATAACCAAAATAATCTTATAATGCATTTAACTTTAAATGAATACTCTTTGCTAAGGGAAGATCTCTCACCATGAGTCTCCTTATTAGCAATTTTTTTATGAGATCCATACAATTTCTCGACTATACATTCATCCCTGTGTTTCATCTTGTGTTATATTGAATATATATATATATATATAAGATATAAAAGTTTTTCAAATCTTTAATTCAAGCAAGTCCAAGATATTTTGAGTTTCTTTTGGTTTTTCTATTCAAATATTGGACTTGTTAGAATTTATCTCCTCCTAAAATTAATTACAAAACTTCAAAATATTAAATGCTCAGGGGTATGTTCTGCTCTGGACCTCACCAAACTTAGTTCGGTGGCCATCGGTCTCAATCCAATGGCGACCGGACATAGTCCCGTGAAGGCCAAGATGGGTCCGCTGGAGATCCCTCCAAGCATGCACTCCTTTGGATCTCACCGGACTCAGTCCGGTGGGTGACCGGACTTAGTCCGGCAGTGAACAGAGAAAATTTCTTAGGGAGAGTGTACTGCTCTGAGGACAGAACTGTCCCTGCAGGTTACTTTCCTAATCCTCTCCTCTCTTCTTCCCACTTCCTCCATCACCCATTCCTCTTCTCTCCCAAACCTCCGCCGCCTCCATTCCTGTCGTGGGCACTGCCGTTCCTCTCCTCTCAGGCGATCTCCTCCACTTGAAACCGGTTTCTCTCCTCCTCCTCCTCCATCTTCTACACTCAGATCATCCTCGAAGGCTGAATTTCGCCCCCATTCTCCACCCTCACGCTCTCACCAAACCCTAGCCGGGCAAGGTGAAAGAGTGTTCTTCGGTGCGAATCGGTCTTCGAGCTTCCTCCTAGGGCTGGTAAGTAACTTTTCTGTGGCTTAATTTCCTTGATTTCATTATTTGTTGCTCATCAAATCCTATCCCTAGTTCGTGAATCCCTAGAACCCATTTCGAAATTCCTCTTGTGATTAGGAATTTCTTGTGGTCGCTTGAAGTTTGGAGTGAGAGAATTTGATTTGCCACTATGGTTAGGACTAAGGGATTGTTCTCTGCCCTTCTAAAGGGAAAAGGAAAGAAAGAGGGAACAAGTGGAGGTGGGAGTGATGATGAGCATGACAGGGAACCTGTTCCAGATGTGTCGTTTGGAAGTTCAAATGCCCCTCAAGCACAGAAGAAAGTAAATAGAAAAGTAATCTTTCCTAGAATGCGCAAACCTCCAAGATAACCATCCTCCAGTGATGGCGATCACTCAAGTGACAGCAATTATGAAGGAGGACAACCACCTGAGTCAGAATTTGATGTGAGCTTGGCAACAGAAGGTGGGGGAGCAGCAGAGCCAGCTAGCATTAACTTGAATCTCGCTAAACTGAGGAAAGAAAAGTCAAGGAAGTTAAGAAAAGATAAGTACTCAGATTGGTTTGCTTCAGAAGACACCGGGGATGCTCTTTTAGATCCATCATCTCAAGAGATCTTTTTACAATCTACTCTGTTCGAAAGGAGAAGCTTCATGAACCTCATTGGATAAACTAGAATGATATCTTAGAGGTACTTCGACCTTATGTCAAAACATGTTTTAAAGAAATTCCAGGTCTCCCTCAATTGCTAGGTTGTTCTACACTCACCTAGAGTGATCACGGGATTCTTAAGTTCTATGTCACTATCTGGGTTCCTAATGGAAGAAGTGAAATGAGCTTCACAATTGATGGGATAGTGAGGCGAGTCACTATCCCATCAATTGATGGGTTCTTGCATGAGTACACAACCTAAACCGTGCTTAGAGGCATCACAGTAAACCTCAAAATCCTTGTGGATATCTGGTAGTGTTAGCACTAGTGTAGTCGTCAGCTTCTTCTTGAGTTCTTGAAAACTGCTCTCACAAGCTGGCGTCCAAACAAACTTGGGGTCCTTCTTTAGCAACTAGGTAAGCGGTCTGGCTATCCGAGAAAAATCTTCAATGAACCTACGGTAATATCCTGCCATGCTAAGGAAACTGCGGACCTTGGTCACTGTCTTTGGCAGTGCCCAGTCCAAAACATCCTTCACTTTGCTTGGGCCAACAGCGACAGCATCGGCTGATATGACATGGCCTAAAAATGCAACTTTTTTCAACCAAAACTCACACTTGCTGAACTTAGTATACAACCGATGCTCTCTGATGTTCTCCAAGACTAACCTTAGGTGCTCAGCATGCTCTTCTCCATTCTTGGAGTAGATGAGGAAGTCATCAATAAAGACAACCACAAACTTATCTAAGTATTCCATGAATATTTTGTTCATCAAATTAATGAAATAAGCAGGTGCATTGGTCAATCCAAAAGACATGACTGTATACTCGTACAATCCATACCGACTGGTGAAAGAAGTCTTATGTATGTCCCCTTTTCTGATCTTAATCTGATGATAGCCTAACATAAAATCAATCATGGAGAAGACACAAGCTCCCTTAAACTGATCAAACAGGACATCGATCATAGGCAAAAGGTACTTGTTCTTGATTGTGACTTTATTGAGAGATCTGTAGTCCACGCACATCCTTAGGGTCTTGTCCTTCTTCTTGACAAAGATGGCCGGGGCTCCCCAAGGTGATGCACTGGGATGAATGAAACCTTTACATTCCAGCTCTTCAAGTTGTTCCTTTAGTTCTGTTAAAAGATTTGTAGACAACTGATACGGCCTTTGAGCTATTTGAGTAGTTCCAGGTGCTAACTCAACGATAAACTCAATGTCACGGTTTGGTGGCATGCTGGGCAGGTCATCTAGGAAAACATCCGAGAACTCTCTGACCACTGGGACTGATTCTAAGGCTATTCCTTCCAACTGGTTTAGGGTACAGACAGCTCTTGCAGTAACATTAGAGGAGAACTTCTACCAGGACTCCACTATTGATAAGAGAAATAGGACGACTAGCATAGTCAATCTGGCCATTGTACTTAGTTAACCAGTCCATGCCTAGGATAACTTCTATCCCTTATGAGTCTAGCAAGATAAGGTTCGCTAGGAACTTGACTCCATTAACTTCTATGTCTAACTTAGGACATACCTTATTGGTCCTCAGACTTTTCTGGTGATTGAACAATCAAAGGATGCTTTAAGCTCATTATATCCCAATCATTTGACTCCACAAAACTTTTTAATATGAAAGAATGCGATGCACCGTAATCAAATAAAACCATAGCTGGAACTGAATTCACTAGGAACTTACCAAAAACAACATCTGGAGCATTCTGTGCTTCTTCTGCAGTGATGTGGCTCACTTGGCCTCTTCTAGCAACCTGAGGTGCCCTAGGAGGTTGAGGTACTCCACGGCCTCTTCCAACAGCTAGTGCACGAGTAGCTGATCCGGAGTTGGACGGAGGAAAAGGCACTTGGCGCTTCTGGGGACACTTGGTAGCAAAATAACCCCACTGGAGGTAGTTGAAACATTGAACTTCTGCAACAGGGTTGTTCTGAGGAGCCTAGGGAGCTGGAGCTTGGCGAGGACTCTATGTTATCTAATGGGGCTGATATGCTGGCATCTTTTGACCTTGCTGGAACTGTGGCACTGAGGGCCTGCTAGGTGGAAACTGGGAGAAGCGGGGCCTTGAAATGCTAGGACATTGATGATGCTGTTGACCCATCTTCCTTTTATGCTTCTCCATGAGGTGCCGCTCAACGTCCTCCTAAACTAAAACCTTATTGGCCATTTGCTGGAACATAGCATAGTCATTGGAAGCAATAAGAGCCTTGATGTCAAGATCCATTCCCTCCATGAATTTCCATATCTTGTCCGATTCCTCAGCTACTTCCGTGGTGGCATAACGGGCAAGGTGGTTGAACTTATTCAAATACTCAGTGATAGACATGTTGCCCTGTTGGAGACAATGAAATTCCTACCTCTTCATCTCCATAATGCCCTTGGGAACATACGAGGCTATGAAGGCCTTAGAGAAGTCTTCTCAAGCAAGAGTTTCAGCATCCTGGTAAGAAGCTCGAAAGTTTTCCCACCATATAGCAGCATCACCCTAAAGTTGATGACCAGCAAAACTGACAATCTCCATATCAGTGCACTGGGTCGTGTCTAGCTTTCGCCTCATTTCTCGAAGCCAATCCATAGCATCCAAGGGTTCTATGGCTCCGGTGAACACTGATGGTCTTGTCCTCATGAAATCACTGAATCTAGACTGAGGCTGATACTACGGTGGCTGAGCTTGAGCCGGAGCAACAAGGTTGTTAAGATTGTTGACAATGGCTTGGAAGGCTTGCAAGTGCATTGCTAACATCTGGTCCAACTGTGGGGAATGAGGTGGTGGGGACGGTGGATCAACATTGGCCTGATCATCCGCAGCTGGTTGATTCTGGGGTTGACCGATAGGTGGAAACTGACCCTGAGGTTCGTTCGGTACCAATCCTCTTCCTCTTCCATGACCAGCAGCAGGTTCATTCCGGGTGTCCACATCTGATAGCAATTTTGAAAATAAGATGAGAAAGGGAAAATCAGGGAGAAAGCTAATAGGGGAGAAAGAACTTAGAAAACACACAATCGATAGTTGCACGATCAAGTCGGTGCACACTATCTAAAAAATCCAGCCAGAAAATCCAATATCATCTAATACAACTGTAGGTTATAGGGTTCCTACAGACTTAAACACTAATCTTGCTTTCTTGAAGTCATCTGGCTCCTCTATGCTTCGTGTTCTTCTAAGATATTCTTTGTTTTTCAAAGCTTCTTCTTGCTAGAATTGTCTTGCTCTTAAATGCTTCTCTTTGGCTTGCTCTAGTTGTCGACGACATGTGGCTTCAGGTATCCTAATAAGGGCAGAGGCGTCAACAAAATTCTTGAATCACGGAAGAATTTAGAAGCGATCTTTTTCTTTGAGAAACAAATCATACAGAAAGTGATAAGGAAGGAAAAGGTAAGACCAGATAGAAGCGGAAAGCTCAGGTAAGAAGAGAAAGAAGAGAATAAGTTTCAAAAAATTTTGAGAGTAATTTTTATAATTAAATAGATCCTTAGGGCAATACCAGTCTACCTAGGTTGCGGCTAACAGCCTAGGCTCTGATACCAACTCTGAAGGGACCTCCTAGCGGAGTCGAGTCAGGCCTGTGCTTTTACCTATACTAGTCCCTGAATCAAGCAGCTAGTATATACAGATTCCAGAACTTGGATCACAACCATAACGATTAATTTACATAATACATCAGAATGCGCCACATGGCATCATTACAATAGTTTGGCTCGATGGCCTTACAAAAGCAGAAGTCTTAGGGTCTTCCATAACACCAAATGGAAGAAGCCAAACGCAACCAACACGATCCCACAAGTAAGGCTGAAGGATAGCGATCCTAGGCGTCGGAATAATCCTCGTCTTGAACTCCAGCAGCGAAAACTTCATCTTGGTACATCTCCTCCTCGGGGTACCATTGCTGATCACAACCTGCTGATTGGAATGAGCAGCCCTGCATAAAAGGAGAGGGTGAGTATACTTTATACTCAACAAGCAAAGCTGACTATATGTAGCTATGGCTTAACAAGGGAAGGGTAATGCATAAAGCCAGTTTTGAAAATTTTTCCTAAGGTTTTAGAAAAATGTTTTAAAATATGTTGAGAAAAACTAATATTTGAATCAATTTCTTTGAAATTCCGGCACCAACCGGTTTTTGCCCAACCTGGCTACTCACGGCACCCACCGTGCAAATACCCTCATCGCTCACAGCTCCTACTGTGAGGAGAAAAACCAAAACACAAGACTGCAATCGTGGTTTTCCTTTGAAACACCGTTTTAAAAACAAATAGATAAGAAGTACCATTGAGGCAACTTCCTGTCGTCTGCCCTTAACCGTGAGCATGGCTATTATGATAGTTTTATACTATGCAAAGGTTGCACGCTTTACTCATGCGAGGTGGTTTTTTTCGAGGGTGGACCCAAACGAAAAATGATTACCACAAAGCCTTTCTCCGACATCCTCCTAGTTAGGACATTCCCGCTAAGGTTTCCACTGCAATGCCCCTCTTGCGTCAATAGAATAGCACCAGCTATCTACTCCACCGACTGGAATGTTAAACTAGCAGTCCGAAGGGTACTCAACCAGAGCCCGCCCATACAAGCACACATGATCGCACTATTTTACTTACCTCGAGGAATCAGTCCTTAGGGATCAGGGTGGTTCCTACACTGGGCCCAAGTCTCGTGCTTGCTACACCCTCCTTGCAACCATCCACCCCGACCAGGTTTTGCAAAACAATTTTTCCCTCCCGATAGCACCCACTATCAAGTAACCCATTTGCAAACATGACAGCACCAACTGTCCTTTTAAAATCCTTAGTTTAAACAAGCATGTGATAATGACAATTATTCAGTATGAACAATTATTCAATACTAAGCATTCTTAAGCATGTGCAAAACCTAATTCAAGGGTGTGGCAATATTTAAGAATTTTAATAACCTAGGGCAGTAAGGAATGTTTTAACATAGTAATTAATAATTGGGCGTTATCTAAGCAACTAGGTAATTAGCAATTTTAGTTTTAATATAACATGCATTTTGGAAATTTCTACAAATTGTTTTTCAAATCATAGGGGTACAACGTTCAGCACTTATCTTGATCAGCACAACCTTGGTGATCCTCCGCGGGATTGTTCGCAACGCTATCGTCGCTAGATCCTAACAAATGAATTAACAAAAATAAACACAAATGCAAAATTAATTCAAAAAGATAAAGTTTGTCTCTCTAGTCAAAATAAGATTTATTGAAATTTTATTGAAACCAAAATTATCTAAGTAATCATTTAAAGACATTTTATTAATATATTAATTAAGCAAAAAATAGAACGTGTGCAATTGCATATGGAAATTTATATAGTAGCAGATTTCCATTTTCAAAACATTTTCAAATTTGTTAGACAATTTTTTTGGTGCTATAGTTTTAAAGTTACAAAATTTATAAATTGTAATTCACAAATATTTAGAAACCCCTTAGTGGGCTCGGCATGCACAGTGCAGCCCAGCCCATCTACTGGCGAAGCCTGTGAGGGCACGCTGCCCAAAGACGAGACGCGCCCAAGAGGAAACGGCGTGGGGAGGCGGCCCGGCCAGGTGGCCCAAGTGGCGTGGCAGGGCGATACGACCGGCGGCCCAGCGGCACGCACGAGAAGCGGCTCGACCGAATAAGCCGGGCCCACCTGTCGGGGACAGCGGTGCAAGGGCAGCGGCTCAGGCACGGTGGCGACGGTGGACGGTGGCTCGGCAGACGGCAACACGGCGGCGTCAGTTGAGGGGGGAAAGGATGAGGCGGCGGCAGCGAAACCGATGGTGGGGATGGCCCACTAGGAAGGAGACGGCGACGGCACCAGTGGCGGTAGCCTGCGGAGCCGTATAGCGCAACGGCCGGCCGGTGGTGAAAGAGGTGTGACAACAGGGTTCGGGAGCTTCACGGGGACAGGGAGAACCCATAGGGCTACTCTCATATGCGAATTAGCGACGGCAAGATAGGCGGCGACGACGTTGGCCGTGAGGAAGAAACGGCGCACAGCGACGGCCTTCTTCGACGAAAAATCAATAAAATTGGCTGAGGAGAAAAACTCCTCTAGCCCTAGGGGTGCTCTGTTAGGAGGGAGGAAAAGGAATTACCTCCCGGTGACGTGAAATTGGGAGGAAGACAATAGCGGCGGTGGTGAAGACGATGACGTCTTCATCGTCCAAATCCGGCGAGCTCCGTCAGCGAATCTTGTGGCCAAAGGGCAAGACGTGTTAAGGGGAGTGGATAGGAGGAGGTGCCGGAGAGGATCGGGCGGGGAGGTGTTCACCTGGCGGATCTGGGGAGAGACAGTAAGGTTGAAGAGGGAGGAGTGCGAGAGGAAGGACGGGGAAGAAGGAAAAATGGGGGGGGGGAGCTGGCGTTCGGGCAGAGGAAGGGAGCCGCGCGAGAGGGAATGGCAGGAGCAGGGTGCCATGCGACGGGTTGCCCTGGAAAAAGGTGCCACGGGAGGAAAAAGAGAGAAGAGAGAAAGAGTGAGAGGGAGAGGGGAGAGAGAGGGAGAGAGAGTGACAACTAGGGCCCACTTATCATAGAGAGAGAAAGGAAGAGAGAATGAGTAGGGATTAAATAAATAAAAAATAGTAATTTATTTAATTAACCGCTTTAATTTGCAATGAAATTTTTTATTTGGATTAAGTTTTTAAATTGTTATTTCAAAAGTCTAATTTAAAATCACAAAATTTACAAATTATTATAATAGGTTTTAGATAATAATTTTCAATTAATATTTGAAAAGCAAATATTTTTAATTAGGATTTTAGGAAATTAAATATAGTAACGTGCACATTTTCAAAAAAATTTAGATCGGTTAAATCACATGCAAAGATGCCATGGATTTTATTTTTGAAAATGGGGATGTTACACAAGTATATTTATTTGATTTAGTATATTTCAAATAATTTAGTTGATTTTTTTGTAATTTTAAGTAATTTAGTTAAAGTATATTTTTATTGCCGATAGGGTGTCAATATTTATCCTAATCCGAGATGACCGAGTCAAATAGAGAAACTTTTTGGTGTGCTTTTTTAGTTCGTATTAAAAACCTCCTTAATTACCAATAAAAAGTTAAAAATTTGAATAAAAAATATATGCTATATTATTTGTATTATGCTGAGTAAGAAAAGTTGTATTCTGTTGAGTACAAAATTCGAATGAAGAAATATGTGCTATATTCATTACTACGTTGATAGAGTCGCTCACGTGTGGGACCGGCTTTAATTACCCGTATAAGTTTGCTAAGAAAGCGTATTTTGTTAAGTACGTCTTCCGCGTAGCTGCCTTAGCGATGGACTCCACCGTCGCCGTATCCAGCAGTGAACCTGTGGGTGAAAAGTAATTTGGTTCATTTCTGTAATTTCAAATAATTTAGTTGATGGAAGGAAAAGTAGATTTAGCTTATTAATTTATGTAATATCAAATTTTTGATTATGTATGTATATGTGTTTAGATATGATAAATATATATTCATAGGTAGTGTAACATTAAACTTTTGTTCTCTAGTTGTAGATGGACAGAAGATGGATGTACGATGCAGACCATCGCAGCCCAGAGTTCTTGAATGGCATGGACTCGTTCTTGAGGGCTGTAAAGGCATAAAAGTTAGATAATCAGTTAGAGTATGTATGTTGTCCATGTGTGGATTGCAAGAATGAGAAGCAATTTTCTAGCTAGGGCAAATTCGCCCTCACTTGCTTCGAAGGGATTTCAAAGATCGATATACATGTTGGAGCAAGCATGGTGAAGATGTTGAGATTGAACATCAGGCCTCACAACACACTGCCGAAGACGCCGGTGGAAGCGAGATGCAGGCTGATGACATCAACGATGTGGTTGTCGACGATCCCGATGATGACCTAGATCAGATGTTGCGCGATGGGGAAGGGGAATTCACCACTGAAAGACAGTTTCAAAAGTTCCAGCATATGGTACAGGACTCTAAGACACCATTGTATCCGGGCTACAAGAAGGATCACACAAAGCTACACATCGTGTTGACACTGTTGCATTTGAAGGCAAGCAACAGTTAGTCAGATAAGAGTTTCGATGAATTGTACTTCTCTTGGGTGATGTGCTTCTAGAGGTGAACGTTATGCCCATTATCACCTACCATGCCAAGCAAGTTGTTTGCCCATTGGGATTGGAGGTATAGAAAATTCATATATGTCCAAATGACTGCATCCTATATCGCAAAGAGCATGAGGAGTTAGATGCTTGCCCAGTGTGTGGAGATTCATGGTACAAGCGGCGCGATGAGGGAGTCGGTGCGAAGCATAATAACAAAACACCACTGGCGAAGATAATGTGGTATTTCCTTGTAATCCCAAGGATGAAGCGATGGTTTGCGAGCAAAAAGCATGCCCAATTGATGCGATGGCACACCGAAGAGCGTAAAAATGACGGAATGCTTAGACACCCAGCCAATGGTGCGTAATGGAGAAACATCGACAGAAAATATAAGAAGACATTTGCATATGACCTAAGGAATATAAGGTTCGGGCTAAGTATGGATGGGATGAATTCATTAGGGAACATCAGCAGTCGTCATAGCACTTGGCCCGTCACTCTATGTATGTATAACCTACCACCTTGGCTGTATATGAAGCGAAAGTACATTATGATGCCCTTGTTCATCCAAGGGCCAAGGCAACCAGGCAACGATATAGATGTGTATCTCAAACCGTTGGTTAAAGATCTGAAAGTGCTGTGAAACGATAGTGTATGGGTATGGGATGAATACAAACGAGAGCACTTTACCCTACGTGCAATGCTTTTCGTAAGAATCTAAGACTGGCCTGCCCTATGTAATCTATCAGGATAGGTTACAAAAGGCTACAACGGATGCGTGGTATGCATGGAGGAACTTCTGGTCAGTATCTAAGCAACAGTCGAAAAAAAGGTATACACGCGTCACAGTAGTGTGGCAACGCCGGGACCACCCATACCCAAAGGATAAGAAATCTTTTGGCGGGAACGTCGAGACTGATGTAGCTCTAGAAAATCGCACTGGTAGACAGTTATTCAAGATGGTAAAGGACATTGATGTTGTCTTTGGAAAGGGACGAGGCAATAAAACTACGACGAAAGAATCTATGTGGAAAAAGAGATCAGTGTTTTGGGAACTGCCGTATTGGAAGGATTTGGATATTCACCACGCACATCACGTCATGCACATAGAGAAGAATGTGTGTGAGAGCATTCTTGGACTCTTAGTAGTCATACCTGGCAAAACTAAAGATACAGCGCAAGCCCGTAAGGACCTCAGAGATATGAAACTAAGGAAAGAGCTGCACATAGTACAACATAATGGAAAAAAAAACTCCTTCCCCTAGCTTGCTGCACACTCAGCAAGGGGGAGAAAATTAACTTACGCAGTTTCTTCTATGGAGTTAAAGTTTCGTCCGGTTACTCTGCGTACATGAAGAGGCAAGTAAGAATAAAAGATTCAAAAATACTTATTGGCATCATGAAGGCCCATGACCACCATATGATGATGACGCATATGCTCGCAGTTGCACTTATGTCAGACACAATAATAAAGTTATGTTCTTTCTTTAACTCAATTTCACACAAGGTCGTTGATCCGCTCAGACTGGACAAGCTGCAGGAGGATGTGGTCCACACTCTATGCCGGCTTGAGATGCATTTTCCACTAACATTTTTCGATATGATGGTCCAACTCATAGTTCATATCGTCCCGCAGATACGGATCCTTGGGCCTGTGTTCCTACATCAGATTTACCCTTTCGAGATGTTCATGGGGGTTCCAAAGGAATATGTTCGCAACCAAAATCGGGCGGAAGGCTGCATGGTTGAGGGATGGGCATCCGAGAAGATCGTGGAGTTCTGCATTGACTACATGAATCTCAAGCCGGGTGTGCCTGTATCTCGTCGTGAGGGAAGGCTACCAGGAAAAGGTACTGTAGGTGAATAAACGGAGTGTACTAAATACATAGTATCTTTCACGCAAACACATTTCACAGTTCTACAACAATCAGTTGTGGTGGCCGAGTATTGCGATATGCACAGGGCAATTGTACAGGCCAATAACTCGAAGAAGTCAGATAAATGGATCGAGAGGGAGCACAGAAATAAATTCAGGGACTAGATACGTAGACTCGTCATGGGCATGCAGACGGTCTGTGCTAACTTGGAAGTGTTGGCCAGGGGACCGTCCACTACAATCATCACTTTCCAAGGATACGAGATAAATGGTTACACATTTTACATGAAAGCATAAGATGACAAGAGCACTAATGAAAATAGTGGTATCTGTAGAGATGCCTGCAACAACAATGGCAGTATGGAGACGTACTATGGATTCATAGAGGAGATCTAGGAGCTGCACTATGGAGCTTTGAAGGTCCCTCTTTTTCGGTGCCAATAGGCCCAACTCCCTGCAGTGGTGGAAAATGACAAATACTGCATGACTACCCTACTGTGGATCTTAAATGTGTTGGATATAGAGAACAACTATTCATGCTTGCAAAGGATGTTATGCAAGTATTCTATGTCAGCGACCTAGCCAACAAAGACCGCCATGTGGTTCTATAAGAAAAAAGAAGAATTGTCGGGGTTGAGAATGTCATCGACAAGGAAGAGTACAATCAATACGAAGAGCTAGCTCTGTTCGGTGAGAACGTCGACCTGAGTCTAATGGAAGAGAGTGATGAACCTTCTTACGTCCGTCGCGATCATATTGAAGGACTAGTAGTTTAAGTGTAACTTCGTTGTATCAGTAAATAATATGTTTAATTTGTATTCTATGAAAAGTAATGGAAACATTTACGTCATGTCAAAAATAATGTGTAATCGTATTTATTAATTTCAATTTAATTAACGATAAAACCCAAAACCCCATGATGGTGAACCCTAAAACCATTTTTATGGGATAACATGAAATATAGATTTATTTTATGGGTTAACTATATGGCAAATGAGACTAATCATATTCTTACAAAATTATTAAACATTAAATAAGTGAGAATGGAATTTTTCCTAGGTTCCAGACTGTTTATAATATTTTTTTTTGAATTTTTACAGGTTTTACCAAAGTGATTTAGTAATTTAAATAATTCAGATACTATTTATTGGATTATTCAACTCACTAGAATATCTTAAATAGGGGTACAATTATTAATATAGGGTTACAATACACAAAATAATGAAATATAGTATTTTTGTCACAACAAGAATGTCGTTTAAAATTTATCATAATTTTTATATATTATTCTAATGCCTAAAACTATTTTTAACAAATTAGAAATAGCCACTCCATTAAATTAATATCAGAGGGCTAAAAAGCCACATTAGTGCTGGTTTTTGACAAACTGGCAGTGATACTCCACATATCAGTGATGGTTTTTAATAACAAACTAGCACTAATAGTGCTTATTAGTGCCTGCACTGATAAGCACTATTAGTGCCGGTTTGTTATTAAAAACTGGCTTATCAGTGCCTGCTAGTTTTTAATAACAAACCGATACTGATAGTGCTTATCAGTGCCAGTTTGTTATTAAAAACCGGCACTGATGCCACTATTACAAAAGCCTCATGATCACTCTAGCCCCCTCAATCCCTAAATTCGATTTCGGAGACCGTTGCTCGTGCCCTCGCGCCGCCGTTGTCGGAGCCCATGCCCTCGCCGTCGCCACCGGTCCCTGTTCCCTCGTGCCGTCGCCGTCAGAGCCTAGGCCCTCGCACCGTCGGTCCCCGTGCCCCACGCCTGTCTCTCTGCCTGGCCTCCTCGCTGCACCCCCCCCCCCCCCCCTCCCATTGCCAGTCCCTCCGTCGCCCCCCTCCCCATTCTTTGGTCCCTCCCGCGCCACCTCCCTTCGCTTTGCACCTAGCTGCCCGCCGCCAGCTCCCCTAGCCAGCCTCCCCTCACCAAGATCCCCCACCGATCTCCCCATGGGTCTCCTCCTCACCGGCCTTCCTTCCTCGCCGGTCTCCCCTACACACATACCGGCCTCCCCCCTCACTGGTCTCCCCCGCCATCGGTCCCCCCTATCGCTGTCGCCTCGACGCGTTGCTGTCAGTGAGGTAATTCTCCACTGTCCGCTATGCCAACATGTATTTCTGTGTGCTCCAGTTTTTCTAGATTTGAGCTAGTGGTAGAGGGCACCTTACTTTGTGGCGTGTGGGCTGCAACCAAACTTACTAAATTATTTGGCATAGTTGTCACAGCCATGAGCACCGCATAGATGTGTTGCATTTTCAATTGCCCGATAAAATGTTGCACAAACTACACTTGTTTTTCGCGCCACACCCAGCATGTCAAAGACAAAACAAAACTAAAAAACAAAAAGAGTCCGGTGGAGGTGGGATTAAAATTTTAAAAAGAGGGAAACCAAAAAAGATGGGTCAACGCATGGTGGACAATTAGAGGGGCAGGTGTCAGAGCATGGCGTCGAGGTGTCCGTGACTGGCGTCCAGGTGCCGGTGACTACAGCGTCGATGATAGAGTCTGATTCATCCATGGTCGAGTGTGAGTCTTCCTCTTCAGACTCATTGGTTGACATTGAGATCAACCTAGATTGAGCCCGTGACTCTTTATTGTAAGACTTTGTATGTTGCGAACAATGTTGTAATATTATTTTTTATTATGTTGTGAACTATGTGTAATTGTAACATTATGGGTATTGTTGTATTTTCCCGATGTTGTGAACTATCCGAGGGATTTCAATGTGCATGGTTTTATTTGGATTGCTTATTTTTTATTATGCAAGCAATCGGTTTTTGTCATATGGCGTGAATTAGTTTCTTAACTTCGTAGATACTTTTCCATCTATAGAAGCTATAATGGCATCTGAACAGTCCGACGAATCAAACCAGGACGCAACATCACCAAGGAGTGGTAGTTCCACTGATTATCTCAACCTAGACCAGCAGCCTAACACCCCTAACGCCGATGAGGTAATTCATCGGTGCATATATAGATGCAAATTCATTTATATATGTGATTGGCGAAATTTTGTGTTATGAACAATTATCTCTCCATTTACTTCTCCTAGGCTCAGGAGGTTGAAACAAACGCCGAATCATCTCGACATAGCCGTGATCCTAGCAAGATGCCCAAGGGACGAATGGTCATCACCCATATGTCAACAATCGGAGAACCTATCGCCCCCGATTCAATAGTGTTGCCATATATGACCGTCTATGGGGTGGTCGTCAGGGATTATGTCACAATAACCTATCGAAGATGGAGTGGCCGCAGAGATGCGCAATATGTGGTACCTAATAAGGTTAAAGACTTTTGTTGGAGAAAGCTGAAAGAAAAGTTAGAATTCCCCGAACGGACAGAAGGCATAGCGAAGAAACGTGCGATGTGTATAATGGGGGGTCACGTTTAAGAATTGAAAGGGCAAATTGAATAGAGATTTTGTTCATAAGCGCAAGACGCCAGACTTCAACTTATTTCCACAGTTGAAAGATTTTTAGGATGAATTTGTCAAGCTCATGACGTCCGAGGACACAATGCAGTTAAGCAAAGCTAACAAGCTTAACTCAGATAGGAATGTTTACCCCCACATACTCGGCTCGCATGGTCACGTGAAGAAAGTAACTGAGTGGGAAAAGAGGGAAGAAGAATTGACAACTAGTGGTATAACACCACGACGACAGATTGGGTCCCACGTGTGAAGCACTACCTTTATGGAAGGGAGGCTACCCTAGCAGATGATGGATCCTTAAACTTTAGAGGCCAACGAACCAAGAGGTGATGCAAAAGATTGTGGATGCGCATGCCCAGTCTTCCCAAGGCTCTTTCAAGACTAGCAGGGAGAAGGATGAGCTCATCCTGGCACTGGGAAACAAGGAACACCTTGGTCGTGTGTGAGGCGTTGGCTTGGTGCCTTGTGTAGCAGCATTCCCTCAGGATTCTTCCATCTATCATAGTCGGATGAGGAGTACAGAATATCAAGATGAGGCAATGGAGCTAATGAAAGAAGAATTGAGGAGAAGCATACGAGAAGAGATACAACAAGCTCTCAGCCAGCAATAGGCAGAAGAAGACAATGACAAAGAAGAGCTACAAAGAGACCCCCCTCGCCAGGTAGAAGAAACCCAAGTCCTCCCCAACACTGGCAACGACAAGCGCAAGTCCTCCATAGGCTCCACCTAGGAAAAGCCCTACTCCGAACTGCCACCAACAAAAAAGGCAGCAGTACCTATCAAAAGCCCTACTCCCCAATGGCCACCTACAAAAAAGCCAGCACCGTCATCATCTCACAGGTCACAGTCTTCACCGAAATCGCAAGCATCTCATGATCTGATCAAACTGCCTCCACCTTCCAAAAAGGAAAATGAAATAAATGGCAGCATAACATCTTTGATGAATCGTCCAGGTCAGAGTGTCGAGCAATATGTAGTCCCTAAACATGCTCGTAATTTTTTTCATTTCCATGGCCAGCATTAAATAGACTGGGTCCTCGGAAAATCCAAAGCCAGACTACGAGCATATCACCCTAAAGCCTAACATAGTGTAGTTTGGATTCGATAGGTTCCGTGCAGAAGCGGGACTTACCCCGGAACAACTTGTACAACTACAATATGGACATGACCAAGATATTCCAGTCGCACCTCTTAGATGGCGGTTTCAGTCAGGCAAACCATTGGTCCCCCCAACTTGGCTCCCTGGTCTAACAACTAAACTGCGACAACTACATGACTGGTACATGGAGTACAACAACATGGGCTACGAAATGTTCTTCGCTAATCTCAAAGATGAATATTTGCACAATGGATACTACATATTCTGGGTGGAATTCGATCAATTGTATCAACTGTACCAGCAAGATGCCCTTGACGTCGGCATGCTTCAGTGCTGGACTCTGTAAATGTGTTGTGTATAATTCATTGTTGTGCCATTATGTTGCATGCGTACTTAGCATTGTTCCTTTTTAGAATGGAGGCCCAGAAATTCAAGAGAGAAGGCATTCAAGAGATAGGGTTCCTCGATCCAGGGATGGTCAACGAGACAGTCCTCAAGGACAAATATCAAACAATCGTGGACTATGCAGTTAAAGCCTTGATCAAACAACAACTAAAGAGTTCGACACTACTGCCTCGCACGTTCAAGTACGTGTCATATACCCTTTTGGTTGTATAATTTATAGGCGAAAAGATGTTACCGCTATTTAATTTGCCACACGTGCAGCTTTCACTGGATCGTACTTGTCATCCAGCCATTGGATAGCAAGATAGTTGTCCTCGATTCGAGAAGAAAACCTCAAGAAAGTTACCAACCCATCATAAAATTGCTCGACAAGTAAATTCTATCATCTTCCTAAGTTGCTACAGTTTTTCCATGTTGCAATTAATGTCAAATCTAAGACTATTTACTGATATCCTTAATTACTCATGCACAGGGCTTTTGAACGATGTTGTCAAAAAATTCATTGCCACCGTCCTTATCAAAAGAAATTCACTGTTAGAACAGACTTTCTTGTACGTATGAAATAATATTGTCTCGTAATTTCTACTTAACGGATATGAAAAAGTTTTATAAATATATTGTTTTCCTTTCTCAGTGTCATAGGCAACCCCCTAGCAACAATCTTAGTGGATACTATGCGGCAAAGTTCATGCACAACTTCACTAGGGACGTGTTGGGTGCAACTAATATTGAGGTCTGCTAAATTTGTCATAAAACACAGTGTTGCATATATAAATATTCCATGCATGTTACTCAATAAATAACATATGCCTTCAATTCTTTAGATGACAGCGTTTGCAAATAGCTACAAGTTCACCACTGGCTAATGAACTCCTAGCACTTCAAGAACATCTCGATGGATTCATCCTTAGTTACTGAGATTCTCGATCGAGACGGCAAGTTTTACAATCCTGACTAGCGATTCATGGTCAAGGCGGATAAGGCAAAAGCTAACCTAGCTAGCAGGGGAAAAAGGCTGACCCAGCTACTGGGAGGAAAAGCAAGACTGACCTAACTAGTGAGAGCAAAAGTAAGACTGATCTAGCTAGTAGGAGCAAAAACAAGTCTCTACGGTGAACATTTTAATTGTTGTAATTAAAAACTAGACGTCACCTGTGTGTGTATATATCTTGTTATATTGTGACCATGAATATCTCATTAGTCTAGCTATTAATATACTGTAATAATACATATTTGTGAAAAATAGGCACTAATATAGTAAATAAAAATATCATTGACGTATATAAATATACGGGCACATAAATATCATTTAAAAAATCCTAGAAATACTATCACTGTCGGTTCATAAAAGCAAACTGACACTGAAGGGGGGCTGCAAATGCTCCAGGTAGCTGGCCGTGCCCTACTATCATTGCCAGTTGTTAATATGAACTGGTAGTGATAATCTGCATATGTGCCGGTTCAAAAATCGGCAGTGATAATCATCGTTATCACTGCCGCTTACGGAGTGTCGGTTTCGAAACTGGCAGTGATGCCAATTCCGAACCGGCAGCGATAACATATTTTGTAGTAGTGATTTATTATCTTTTCTTTTTCTTTTGAAGAGCGCAGCTTTTTTGTTGCACTAGCCTCTTTCAATTTTTTATTTATATTTTTTTTAGCTGAGCACAAGTACTAACAAAGGAGATTTTGCACAAGTGGTTACACAAGTTGGCACCAAAAAAAACAAAAACAAGATGTCGAACTGATGGTGCAAAACAGATCTCCAACAAGTTTCAGCCTGCACAGCCTGAAGGAAGCGGAAATTGGTGATGTTGTAATTGGCTATGCTAATATCCGATCGTATGGTAAATTTTGTTAGCTTTCCAACGGCTGGTAGAACGTTCAATTCCAAATGCAGATGCGAAAGTTATGCCTTTTTTACCGAACAGATCCCAGATTGATCTATTATGAATCCGAATAGAATTCTAGATTTCCCAAATTGTACTATCCAAAAGATGGCTGAATTCAAAGATGGCACTAGCTAACCTTTTGTGGGATTTTTTGTGCTGGTTCTAGAAAGTCCAAAATCATCACGATTCGAGTTCGTATGCGTGGGATATGACGAAAACAACGAACTAGACAGCGAGTAGATTGGATTTGGAGACTCGATACTAGGCTAAGAAGTAGACGCGATCAACACAAATCAACTATGGATGAAAATTCAAAGATGCAAGATATAGAGAACAATGCAATGACTAAACAGGCTTGGACAAAGGTAGATGCAATCTATTTTTTTAGGGGCAATTTTCAAATCAATATACTAAACTAGATACAAAGATCTCACTAGGCAACCGGAAGCTATAATACTAAATGATGCAGACACGCCCGATCTTCTAATGAGATGGACATATTCGATTTGGTGTCACAGTGATCTTGATGATCCAGCTACCAACCACACAACGATTGGAAGCCAACAATTGCTAAACCACCATGACAAAGCGTTATCAATTGTGCCGAAAACACAATCGACATGACCATGAAGATTTGCTCCTATGATGCAACTGAAGAACAAGCAAGAAAAAAGGCAAAAGCAATTTGAATTGCAAATCTAAATTAAGCACTCAAGAGTTAGGGTTTCGAACTCGTCTTTGTTGGTCTAGCCAACACAAGAGGACTCGAGGCTATTTCAACATACACATGGAAAACTATACTAAACAAAACCCGGGTAAGGAGAAGGGCGTGGCAGCTATATATAGATGACATATGACGGCCAGAGGGGTGCTGGATACCAGATTGGCATGCACCCCGACGCAACCCTAGGGGTACATGGGCCTTGAGCCTAAAAGTGGGGTGACGTAGCACCCAGCAGATTCTGATTGTTTGATTGTTTTGTCGATTTCGGACGACTTGGGATGAATTTGGATGTGAGGCTAGATCCGTTGGAAAGCTTATCGCGTAAGCTTTCCATCAAGTGCTCATGGGGCCTCAATTGGACGTCGCATGTGGCCTGGGCATCTGTTTGATTGCAGACTGGTTGCTAACGGCCGAACCGGACTCCTGGAGATTTAGGCTTGGACTTAGGCTTGCTTGTCTATGGGGGAGGTTGTTGGCCTGGGTAATGACGTGTCGGATCTCCCTCATTAATGGCGTGTTGGATCTCCCTGATTAATGGCGTGAATGGTTTGGCCAAAGGTTTCAAGCCCACTTGGCGTTCTTCCCATCCTTGCAGCAATGTAGTCGAAGTAGACAATGTAGTGGATGTAGTGGGCATAGTAGAAGGAGGAGTCGTGGTCATATTGCTGCTTGTGATGTCCTCATCACTGGATACCGGGCTAAGAAGTGTCCAAGCCACAAAGGTACACTGCTAGTGAACTGTCGTACACCCCGACATTTCTACCGGCTTGAGTGACCGAATACTAGTCCCAGAAGACCATAGCTAGTATTGCACTCAAGGACATTTGGAATATCATCGCAGGCATTGCATTTAACTAGAATTTAACGGTTTACATAGAATAAATAGCATCCCAGTTGACATAGACAAATACATAGTCTTGCACAGGATTCAGTTCAATCACATAAGAAAACACAATGAAGACCGAAGCGATGATATCCCGAGGTTGACCTTAACGCGGCTAATCACCTTGACCCTCCCGGTCACGGTAGCACCGTTGCTGAAATCTTGACCTGAACAAAAAATCCGTGGTCCATATAATGAGTACACGGCTACTCAGCAAGCGGTCCTTAATAAATGAATGCAAGGTCAATGGATGGGTATGGTTGTTTTGCTAAAATGTCACCTATCTACTTGTTTAATTGTTCTTGATTCATTGAGCGTAGCCAAGGGACGGCTACACAAGTGTAGCCAAGGGACGGCTAACCAGCTCCAAGAGAGGAAATCTCTGCCTACACTACCATCAGGTTATTAATTAAAACTCATTGGACTACCTTGTGTCAAACTCCTTTCCCCCGTCCATAACCGCAGCACGGCTACCATGATAGTTTTAACTCTGCAGAGTATGTACACGTTCCCCACAAGCCCTGTCTCATCCCGAGGGAGATACAGTACAAAACCGTTCCTGTTTTCACCTGTCCCAATACTGTACCCTTTCTTTTGGTTTCGCGCCTCATACGGTACACTTCGACCAGGCCGACAGTCATGCGCACTCCTTCAGCCGGACCTTATAGCGCACCGCAGGACGTTAGCCCCCATTTAAGCCATTCGGAACTAGTGATCACGAATCACGTCCGTCCACTACGATCTGGTGAAACAAGCTTCCACACTAATCGGGGCGTATGAAGGCACAAGTGGTCATGACGGTTCAGATTCGGCATGGTAGTCACAAGTATACGGTCCTTATGTGATAGAGGAGACCTGCACGTCTCAACCACAATCCCAAAATCCGCCTCTTCTGGGTCTCCTCAAATCAACACACACCACATTGATTTTAGTTGATTAGGTTTACCAAATACAGCACCACGAAGCCAAGACTCCACGGGTACCAGTTAATAATATGTGAAACCTATCAATTACCAAACCCAGAAGCTAGGCTAAGCATCTACACAAGGATAGGCTAATAAAACAGTACCAAAATAGGCTAACAATGGAAGGCTACGTCATATCAGTGGAGTACTAATATGAAATCGGGGCAAACTGACACATATGATGATAATTAAAGCATGCAAATCAAGTAAACATGAAATAATTAAAATTTAGCAAACTAGGATTTCAACATGAATCTAGCTTGCCAACGAAGAAGTTAGGTTCTGGATCTCCTCCTTCGAACGGCTCCGGAACGTCTCCGGACAAAGTGCCGTGCGTCGGTTCTCTGTGAAAAGAATAATAAAACAGAAATAAATATCAAACATACAGAACATAGTATGGTAAAAATATATAAAATTCTTGGAATTATTGTGATTTTTAGGCTCTGAAATCACCCCAATCGGAGTTCGGGAACTCCCTGAACAATTCGGGGAAGTTTGGGAGAAAACAGAAAAGCTGGAAAAAGAAAAACCGGTTTAACCACGGTTAACCGCACAAAAATCCGGGTTAACCGGTGTCGAACACGCGGCTGACACGATCGGCGGCTCGGCGCGCTTCGGCGAAGTCGGTGGCGGCCACGTGGCGGCGGCGGGTTAAGCGCACGGCACAAGACGCGCGGCGACGCGACGCGTGGTCACGTGGCGGTCGCGGGATTAGGCGTGGCGGTGTCGCGAGGGACGGGTAGCACGGACACCTGGGCGGTGGCGGTTGGTATGGCGCTTGGCCGACGCGAAGCGGCGTCGGCGCGTGGGGACACAGCGGGCGGCGGCATATCTGGCGGTGACGCGTGGCGGCAGCCTAGGTCGGCGCTTCGCGTGTGGGAAACGGCGGCGGCGTGCCGCGCGGCGCGCGCGTGAGTGGATCAAAGCGCTGGGGCGAAACGCACGGGAGGCCGAGGTGGCGATCGGTGGTTGGTTCGGCGCGGATTGCGTGGCGGCGCGGGCGACGAGACGGCCAGAAGACGGTGCCGGCGGCGAGCTCTCCGGTGAGGATCTTCGGGGGGCAATTGCGGGCACAAATCTCAACGGATTTTGATGAATCAAGATCCTAAGGATTTGTCTTGACGAGTTATAGGCCGTCTGGGTGTTGGATTTGCAAATTAGGGAGATTTCAGAGGAGCTACCTTAGAGAGAGAGAGGAGATCGGATCCGATTGCACGGAAACCGAGGGATTTTGGGGGCTCGCTTTTGGGTGGCGGCTGTGGGGGGTGTGGGGGTGCTGGGGCGCAGGGCACGTGTATATATAGGGGGAAGAAGGGATTAGGGTTTAAATATGGACCAAAAGCCCAATTAGGGTTTGACTAGGGTTTGACCAAGGTTGACCACGTGGAAAAAGGTTGACTTGGCTTGGAAAAACATGCCAAATTACCTTAGTTAAATTTGGTGGCTTCCTAGGGCACTTATATCAGTCTAGGGTTTCTAATAGTCCTTATCTGAGTCTCTTACACATAAAATAATAATATAAAATATATATATTTTTTTATTTTCTTTTTATAAAACAAGTGACAACCTAATAATTTTATTAGGATGTCACATGAACTGTATGTCATGGAGCAGTATAACGACTACAAAATGGTTGATAATCGTTCTATAGTCGAGCAGGCTCATGAAATAAAGCCAAACAGACCACAAATTTTAAGAAGAAGATGTACAAGGATGACATGCCTTGTTAGGTGTGTGGTGAGACTGGATATTGGGCTAAGAAGTGTTCAAGCCACAAAGGTAGAAAGGATGATCAAGGACAGAGCTCAAAGTCTTTCAATATGACCATTGGCAATACCGAAGATGAACCTCTGGGTACGGTAATATATCTACTATTCTTTCAGTGAGACAGTTCACCGATTGGTGGATTGATACTGGTGCTAATGTGTATGTGTGTCCTTACATTTTAGTGTTCTATTCTTATTAAGTCACCCGGGATTCCTCCGTCCTAATGGGGAATGGGTCACATGCTTCTGTTTATGGTGTTGGCACGATAGATTTGGAGTTTACTTCAAAAAAGATCATACAACTGAAGAACGTGCAGCATGTTTCTTCAATAAATAAGAACCTGGTAGGTTGTTCCCTTCTATATCGAGAAAGGTTTAAAGTAGCGTTTGAGTCTAATAAAGTAGTTGTGTCAAAACATTGATTTTTTTACTGGTAAAGGCTATGAGTACGGAGGCTTGTTCCGCTTTTCCCTTTTTGATTTCTGCAATAAAGTTGTGAATCATATTTGTGACAATTCAAATGGAGATGAGGCCAATGTTTGGCACTCATGGTTATGTCATATAAATTTTAGTTGTATGCCTCAGCTTGCCCGTATGAATTTAATCCCGAATGTTCCTACTGTCAATGGTTCTAAGTGCCAAAGTTGTGTGCAATCAAAACAACATCGTAAGCCTTACAAGGCAGCAGAGCAGAGAAATTTGACACCTCTAAAACTCATATATTAAGATATTTGTGAAATGAATGATGTGTTAACAAAGGGTGCAAAAAGATATTTCATGACTCTCATTGATGATGCCTCTAGATATTGCTATGTATATCAACTCAAAAGTAAAGATGAGGCTCTAGATTACTTTAATATCTATAAGGCAGAAGTTGAAAATCAATTAGAAAGAAAAATCAAAAGACTTAGATTTGATCATGGTGGAGAGTATTTCTCTAGTGAATTCAATTCATTCTGTGGGAAACATGGAATTATTTATGAGAAGACGCCTCCCTATTCTCCCCAATCAAACGGGGTTGCTGAAAAAAAGAACCGTACTCTAACTGATTTGATCAATGCCATGTTAGACACTATGGGATTATCTAAGACATGGTGGGGGAGGCCCTATTAACTGCGTGTCATATCCTGAATAAAGTTCCGAAAGACGCACCCTGTTGCGTGAAATTCACTCGGTATGTGCGGCCATCACGCTGCCTCAGCTACATTGGTTGGTAAAGCCTTTCGTAAAGGATTTTACTGGCCAACTGCCATCTCCGACGCAAAGGAGATCGTCCGCAAGTGCGAGGGTTGTCAGTTCTTCGCTCGGCAGATGCACGCGGCTACCAGAACTTCGACGATCCCGATCACCGGCGTTCGCCGTCTGGGGGCTCGACATTGTCGGACCCTTCAAAAAGACCCAGGTGGTTTCGAACATATCTTCGTCGCCATTGACAAATTCACCAAATGGATTGAGGCCAAGCCTGTGACCAAGATTACCGCGGCCAAAGCCACCGAGTTCTTCCAGGAGATCATCGGTCGGTTTGGCGTACCTTCTCGGATCATTATGGATAACGGCTCTCAATTCAGAAGTGATGAGTTTCAAAGTTGGTGCGACGATGTGGGCATAAAGATTTTCTTTACTTCGGTGGCACACCCTCAGAGCAATGGACAGGTCGAGCGCGCGAACGGCATGCTTCTACAAGGTGTCAAGGCGCGCATCTTCGATCGGCTCAGACCATATGCGGCAAAATAGATGAAGGAATTGTCTGCCGTGCTCTAGGGGCTTCGCACAAGTCCTAGCCGAGCAACGGGGGAGTCTCCCTTCTTCCTCGTATATGGGTCTGAGGCGGTCCTTCCAACGGAGCTACAATTCGGGTCGCCCCGAGTTCAAAGGTTCAATGAGGACGAGTCAGAGGCCAGTCGGATTGACGAACTCAACCGACTGGAGGAAGCTCGGAATGCTGCAACAATTCGGTCGGCCCAGTACCTCCACTGGTTGCGTCGTTACCACAATCGTAGTATACGGGATCGTGCCTTCTCGGTTGGAGACTTGGTCCTTCGAGTCAACCAATCGAGTGGCCGCAAACTTTCCTCATGCTGGGAAGGTCCATACATTATCGACTCGCTGACACGCCCTGGGCTTACCGATTGAGGCGAGAAGACGGCATTCTCATGGATAACTCGTGGAACATCGAGCAATTACGTCCGTTCTATACCTGACGGCCATTGTACACATACTTACAATTAAATAAAGATAAGTTTTCGTTCACATTGTCTTTACGCTTGTGCAATTCAGTTTCTGACTTGCTACATATTTGTGTTTCAATTAAGTAGTATGTCGAGGGCTACACCTAATTAGGTGCACAATCATGCACCCTTTCTCTTTTATTGAGATTACCTTGACTTGCTCCCTAGTTGAATTACGACTAGCCAGTAAGTCGGGGGCTACACCTAATTAGGTGCGCAATTGCGCACCATCTCTTACTGAGGTTAAACTTGACTTGCTTCCTAGTTCGGTGGCGGTGGTGGCGGCGCTAGGCTTACCCTGTGGTGGAGGGAGCACTGAAACCCTAGCGGGAGCCGGGAGATGAACAGGCTCGGGCGCACGATGCAAGCGTAACTGTTCAAATGTCCCTACGTGCTCTATTTAAAAGAACGGGCAACATTTTGTTTCCGCGCTGGGCGAGAAAGAATGAAGCCCTAAAATCATCGCTTCAAGATTCGGGCTTGGACTTAGGTTCCAGAGAGCACGCCCCACGTGGGCTGCAAGCTGTACACGACATTGCTCAGGTACAGGTGTCACTCGGATCAAACCTAGTCAGGAAAAGGGCATGCCCTCGGTCGGGCCTTATGCCAGAACAGGCGACGTTTCGTTTCCACGCTGGGCGGGAAAGAATGAAGCCCTAAAATCATCGCTTCAAGATTCGGGCCTGGACTTAGGTTCCAGAGAGCACGCCCCACGTGGGCCGCAAGCTGTACACGACATTGCTCGGGTACAGATATCACTCTGATCAAACCTAGTCAGGAAAAGGGCGTGCCCTCGGTCGGGCCTTATGCCAGTCGTCAATCTCTGAGGACTGGGCACTTCCCGGATAATTAACTTAGCTTTTGATGTGCCCCCTGGGGATAGTAGTCCGTTTGGCTTTAGCCAAACCAAACATCAAATATTACCTCTTAAGTTGGGTCTTGGTGGCATATCTCCGGATCGTTCGTCATCAAAACGAACACCACTCGGATAACCTCAACTTGGAGGCAGGCGTATTCTTTCGAGAATCGCTAGCTTGACTCCGCACTAGTCGGATCAGGGCACCTAATTGCCTTGGGTTCCGAGTAGCATGCTTTACATAGGCCATAAGCTATACACGGCGTTGCTCGGGTACAGGTGTCACTCGGATCATACCCATTCGGGAAAGATAGCGTGCCCCCAGTCGGGCCTTATGCCGGTCGTCAGTCTCTGAGGACTGGGCGCTTCCCAAATTACAACTCAGCTCTTAACGTACCTCCTGGGGTCAATGGTTGGTCTGATTTCTTAATCAGATTAGGCGTCAAGAGTTACCTCTTCAGTCGGGTCTCAGTGGCACATCTCTGGATCGTTCGTCATCAAGACGAACACCACTCGGATGACCTTAACTTAGAGGCGGATGTATTCTTCCGAGAATAACTAGCTTGACTCCGCACTTGTCGGGTCAGGGCGTCTGAACGCCCTACACGAGTTGTGGCATGTCCCCTGCTGGACCGAATGTTAAGTTCTGCCAGTCAGACTCGAATGTCATAATTTGTAACAGGGAGGATAAAGCAGGGTGACACTGATCACTCGGCTACATCCACTTTTTTGGTATGCCTCTCCGTGGGGCCAATAGCCAGCATACCGACCAGTCGGACTAGATACCAAACAGCTTTTTGAGACTTGAGATTCTCTTGAGTCCTTTGCAACTGCGTTTTTTTTATCAGCAGGTTACTCGGCAAGCGGAACTTCATCAACCAAACAAAGAGTGACGTCACTCGGATTACATTTGATGGGCTGCAAGCTGAACCCGGAATCAAGACAACTCAGCCGCGAAGCACTTGGGGGCTACTGTGGACAACATGGGCCCCGGGTATTCGGAGATATATGGTTGGACGTACCACCTCCTTGGGCCAAGTCATATGGATCTTCTAGAAGATAGGCTTGGTGGAAGGCGCGGCCCGACTTACTCTACAAAGAGGCGAATTCGTATTCTACTCGGATACGTGGGGATAGGAATAACCAACCCGGTTATATCTCTATATCCCTTATACGGATTAGGGAACCTATCTGTAACCCGACCCCTTGTACTATATAAAGGGGGTCAGGGGTCCCTAGTTAGATCATCTAGTTCTACATCATTATCTGTTCTCGTGCCATCCTGATGAGAACATACATTGTAATCGACACCCCGCAATACAATCCACGAGCATAGGAGTAGGGTATTACCTCTCTCACAGAGGGCCTGAACCTATATAAATCCTGCTTCCGGTGCTACCATCGAGTCGTGATCTCTCGCATAGCCCTATAAAATACATTACCGACACAAATCGTCTACAAGTACGACTTATATGCTCCACCCAAGGGGTAGGCTATTTGCATTCAAGTATCAGTAATGACTTTAAATGAAACTTGTTTGTACAAAACTTGCATTTCAAGGCTTAGTCCATTGTTCAAGTTGTGGATGAATGTAGCTTGGAGGTCTAGGTGAATGTTCAACCTTAATAGGTCTCCATCAAAACACTAGTATATGAAACAGTTTTTTTGGAACAAATCTTAGTAGGACTTTGAGATCTGATAGGGGATTGTTGGAATATATGAGCTTGGCCCATTTATTTGAAAATTTTCTGAAAATCTCAAAGACCCACATATGGAAGAGGTGTGGGAACTCTTTAATACCATATTGCTAGTTGAGATGAGGAGACACCAACTTAAATAGTAGAGTGTGCTCCGCCCACTAGCTCATGTAGGAGAGAGAAAGAGGAGGACAGTAGGACACACGCGCGTGCTCGCTCGTGTCGCCTACCGGGGTCAGGGCAAGGGCGGCACAGCTCAAGCGCACGACACCTGCATGAATGGTCCGCCGAAATCGGGTCTAGTTTCTTACGCATGCGTGGTCTCCTTTTGCAGTTTATTTTATTTTGCTTTCTGGAAGTTCATAAATCAATTACATGATATGGAGATCGTGCAAGTCCAATCATTGCACATCTCGTGGCACGTTCGACCGTCGATCTATCCTATATAAATTATACAGCCACCGCCCGGGAGAAAAATACGGAACAAAAACGTCTAGGCTTTTGCACCACCACACATAACCTACAACGCCCACTACGTCGGCGTGCATTGGTCATCGGGAGAGCAGGTCTCCGGGAACCCACTGTCCTTGCAATCCTGCATCGGGAGGACGAATAAGATTTTTGGAAAGCACTAAGCGTGACTGCTCACGATTTGCTATGTTGTCACTATGATATGCTTTCTCTACTTCGGCTACTTCATCGGCGTGATGGGATCGTCTTCTTCTCTTCTCGGATTCGCCTCTTCGGAGAAAGATTAGTACGTACTCCTCTCTGTCCTGGTGGTTCTCTACTACCTCTGTCTACTAGTATATTAGAGAAACATGTACATACATATGCTACCTCTATGTTTACAATATATTTGTGTTGTATGATGTTACTGATTAATCTGTTAGTGATCATGAATTATCTTTTGGTTAAATTAAATCTAAAAGTGCTGATTTAGGGGGTGTTCTCCTCAGCTTATCTAAAAGTCTAATCTGACTTATCTCGTAATTTCGAGAATTTCCCGAGGTGGCCTCGAGAGTCAGATGGCCTTGATTTTTAGGATTTAGAGAGCTTTTAGACACGTCTACGAGATAAAAAAAACGGATTCAAAAAGTAATAAAAAAGTCAGATAAGTCACGAAATAAGTCAGATAAGACGTGGCTAATATTGACTTATCTGACTTTTGTATTACTTTTTAATCTATTTTTTTATATCGTAGGCGTGTCTAAACGCTCCCTAAATTCTAAAAATCAAAGTAATCCGACTCTCGATACCACCTTACGAAATTCTCGAAGTTACGAGATAAATCAGATTAAACTTTTAAATAAGCTGGGGACAACAGCACCTTATTCAACATGTGGTACCTACGTGCTTTTGGCTCCATGTCATATAGAGTGGGGATAATTTCCTGTAAAAGCTTGTCTTCAAAAAAAAAAAAAATCCCTGTAAAAGCTGTTTCTGTGCCTTGTTTCATTTCTACGCAACTTTATGTAGTAGGTATACAGCTTTTTGGAAGAAAAGTGGGTGGATCAGATCACCCGCAGCCCAGGATCTTCAAATCTTTTTTTGGATTCAGGCCTCCATCCAATGATGAAGATGCGTTTGAGCAGGATTATTTGCAGGCTGCATTGAGGCATGCATGGCGCTAGCTACGTACTACAGGAATTTGTGTGTAGTGTAGTGTATGTAGTGTGGGGTCGAGAGGAGTGTGTCGATTTCTTATTGGGATGCCCTCTGTTAACGGCGTGTGCGTCGTCAGCAAACTTCTGTGTCCAGTGACATTGGATCCTAACCTTTTTGCATGTACGCCCTCAGTTTTTTTTTCATTGTTTTGACGTAGTACTTCTTACGAGAGCATCTCCGGTTGTTTTCTCTAGAATCGGCTCTATAAGAAGATTACTCATATAGATGATTTATTGGAAATGCTCTAGCCTTATAGATACGGAGCATGTCAGTAGTATTTTTTTTATGTAGGATATGAGATGATTGGAGGAGAAATTAAAGCATAAAGAATTGGGTCATGCATGTGGCAGTCAGTTACAGCACAAAAACTAGAATAATGTATCAAAGGAGTTGTCTATGGAATTTAGATAACTAGGAAATATTCAGCCATTCATCGCGAGGAGCGCCGCTGCCGGGAGATCCCATTCTAGACATGCATTCCTCATTTCACCATGCGTGCAGAACGTGCCTCTATATGAAAATACAAGAAGTTATCCCAGATTCACGCAACTTTCCACTATTTCGGTTGGGCTCAGAAATATATATAGTTCAATACGCAAGGCTTTATTTTCAACTTTTGAAATATCTTACTGTGGAAGTAAGGCCTAAGGCCAAAGTTTACGGTTTCAAAACTTATTTTACAACCCATAACAACATCCAAACCTAAGAAAATGAGTATATAAATACTGACAAGTTTTCATAGGAAATGCTATTAACTAATCTGAAAGGTTAAACAAAGTAACAAAAAAGGGTTTATATATATTGACACACACATATATACATACACATACAACGTAGCAGATCGTTCTCGGTGTCACTACTGGGAATCGGGCGCATCAGTCCCAGTTCCTTTTTCCGAGACTGATAGTACTACAAATATTTAAAAATAAATCACAAATATATGAGAATAGTGGAACTCGAACCTAGCATCTCAAGACTACCCACTTACCCTTCCAGCCAACCCACCCCCAAATCGTTTAATATAACTAGGATATGCATTCCTTTTGAACTTTTCTCAAACGAGGCATCAGTTCCGGTTTGTAACATGAACCCCGACTGATGAGGAGGCATCAGTCCGGGTTTGTGTTACGAACCAAGACTGATGACCACCCATGCCAGCTGTTTTGTATGCGCCTGCTAAAGGACTTATTAGTACAGGTTCGTATCACGAATCGAGACTGATGTCAGAGTCTAACCAGGATTGAAGCCTTGAAACCACGAACCAAGACTGATGCTACTATCAATACCGGTTCGTGTCCAATCGGGACTGATCGCCGGTATTAAAGGTCTATTCTCTAGTTGTGTGTTATGAAAACAAATGAACATACCCGATGTTTACTTGTCTAGTTGATATCCAGTTCTTTCTGGAGCAGATCGTTCTCGGTGCCGTTGAGCAGGAGGACGACGGCGCAGCTGGCGCTTAGGAGGAAGGAGCCGGGCGACGCTATGAACGGCATATCCGACGCTGCGGGCAAGTGGATGGGGAGGAACTCGACGCGGGAGGAGCTGGGGCCGGCAGCAATGAGGAAGAAGCCGGGCTGCCGGGGATGCCGAGGAGGTCGATGGGATGGGGTCGCAGAGGTTGCCGCGGCCGAGGATGGACCCGACAGCCGGCGGGTGGAAGAGGATGGACGCGGCTACTAGCGCTGGGCGGCAACAGGGACGAAGCACCCGCAGGTGGAGGCGGCCGCCGGCGTTGGGCGGCGACAGGGACGACGTCGACGGTTGGGTGGCGACTGGGACAGGGATTGGGACGGTGGAGGAATTGATATACGACCAATAGCTCCACGTATGGAAAAAACCAAGGAATTGATAGTTTGATACCGGCATTTGTCGTAAAATCAAATTCATTCTAACTGGAAACAGGTATGCTATTCTAATAATGGGAATAAAACCCGTTTAGGTGGCACACTCCCTAAAACAGATCGGACGGCTCTAGATGGGTGTCCTGACACCATGGTGTCCTAGTTATTTTGCTATGGTGCTTTGTAAAGCACGGATTCTTTCGTGTTTTGCGTCATGTTTGAAAAATCTGAGACCAAAATTACCAATATTCTGAACCGTTCATCTTGTTCATCTCGTTAAAATCTCATTGCCCACAAAAAATTATTTTTACTATTTGTTTTATATTTTTCAAAATAAGCACTATTGGAGACTCCACAACTAATTAAATAATAGATTTTCATAAATATGAAACAAATAGTAAAAAATAAAAAATGTAAAATTTTGCAGGTGATGGGATTTTAATGAGATGAATAAGATGAACCATTCGGATCGGCGATTTTGGTCTCAAATTTTCAAACACGTCACGAAGCACCACAGCAAAACTCTCTCTGTGTGTGTATATATGTGTATATATATGTATGTATGTCAAAACCGCTAAGCAGCCCCTCCCTGCTTCACCTAGCGCCTAGCATCTCGAATAACCTTGAATAGTACTGATATTTGAAAAAAAAATCCATGTATCACAAAAGAAAGAGAGCGCACGAGAGCATGCAGGCACAAGGGCAAAATAAGGAAGAAACACGATCAATTATGCCACTTAGCAATTTTATGCATGAGACCCAATGTGCTAGCTGTGTTTATAAGGAAACTAGTGATTTTTCATTCCGAGACTCGTACAGCCTATTTGTTAGGTTTCATGCAATGACCGGATCGCATCGAGCAGTGCGTACTCCTCGTGGGTCCTCTACACGGAAGGAGATCCTCTGATGTCAGAGAGCCCGTGACATTGTTTCGATGCTAGCCGTTGGATCAAAAGCACATGGACGAGATCTAACGCCACAGCACTAGTGAACAGTATCTCGCTACAGTGATTTGATACAGTAACTTTGCTACAGTAAAAAGGCGCTTTTGCTACCGTACTTCTCTGCTATTGCTCCTCACACCTTTCACTGTGCTTCTATGACATTGCTGACATTGCTAAGCAATATCAGAGGAAATGCATCCTCTCTTCACCAGTTGGGCTCAGCCCATTTTCCACCTTTTTTTTTTTTTTTGACACCAGCCCATTTTCCACTTGCATAGTGATCCAAAGACTATAAGTAGAAGCAAGAAGAGGAAATTAAAAAGAGTTCATGAATTAAATGAAAAGAGCAAAGCATCCGTGTGTTAGCTGTCTTGTTTACACCATCCGCCCAACCAGAGCTGTAGTGAAAGCTAGTCTGATTTTCGGACAAGAAAAGGGCGATGTATGATCCTGTCATGGTACGTCGTGGCAATTAAGCAGCAGCTGCAATTAACTAGCTCGTGATAAGAAATAACGGGTGAGTTTTGGCTGGCACGTACTGACATGGCACTAATTACACATCATATATATTGATAGCAAAGGCAATTTCCCCTCCAACAGTCCGTTCCAAAGTGTCATCAGGAGACAATCTTATCTTATAATTACGGTCGTCAATCTTGAGATAACTTGATCATTCTGATGTTCATAGATCTCTTCATCTGGCAAGATCCATAGATCTTTTGGCTAATAATCCTTCACCACTTAACTGTACGGCGTTCCATGACACGATGTGAAGTGTAGTGCCGCAATAAGACTTGGAAGCCATCTTTAATTTCATGAATCAACACGACCTAAAATCATGAGACATGAACACGTACGCCCTCAAATCAGTGACGACCTAACTGTTGAAATAAAGGCACCGGCCGGATCGAGGTTGTACGTATAAGTAATAGCACGGCTTTTGCGTATGATGGAGAAAAACAGACCGTTGTCATACGCCAAGATCCATCCATACACAGCCTCCACTCTTTTCTCACGTAGATTTATAAGAACACCTCTAGAATTTTGGCAAAAAACAATCCATCCTTCCTCCTTTCTCCCTCTCATTCCCTCCCCTCCCCTCCACCCTAGCCAAGCCTGCTCCTCTCCACAGGCACAGCCGCCGAGGACCACCACCCTCCCCCCGACAACCACATCGGCTGGTGCCCAGCGTACACCCATAGGGGGGAGCTCGCTCGGTCGGGGTGCATGAAGGGGATGGGAGGAGGAGTGGGAGAGAGGAGGAAGAAAAAGGATCGAGTCGTTTCAAAAATATAGAGGTGTTGCCCAGCTCCTATGGACACCAGCGTACACCTGTAGGGAGGGGCTCGCTCGGTCGGGGTGCATGGAGGGGAGGAGAGGAGGAGTGGAAGAGAGGAGGAAAAAAAAGGATCTGGTTCGTTTCAAAATTGTAGAGCTGTTTTTGCAAACCTGTATGAGAAAGAGAAGGAGGCTATGCACATATCTTCACGTGCAATCAATAATGGAGATAAGGTGGAGAGTTCAGGGAAATGAATTTTTCTATAAGTAATAACCCGTATGTATCATCGCATGCAGCATCGGCTAGCTAGAGCATCACCGTCGCTGTGCGCGCCTGACAGTACGTGCAACGCGCTACGCATGCGTTACACTGTCGCCGGCCGGCCGCAGCTGGCCATAACTGGTACGCTCCGACGTTGGCGCGGGCAATTACTGCGCGCGCACTGTCCCGCCGCAATTATGCTCCTGCGCGCGCCGGCCGGCGGCGCCGGTGGGGCGAGCCCGTGCGGAGGTAGCCGATGCAGATTGCCACCCAGTGGCAGCAGCTAGCTCATGTGGTATAGCTGCGCGCGTATGCCTAATCGATCCATGGGCGAATGCCTATATATACTCCTACATATGTCGCTAAGCGGGATAGCCCACTGTGCTGGCCCCCGGGATACGGACGTGCTCATGTGCGCCCTGCAGGTCTAGCTAGCTATAGCGCTTCAACGACTGCCATGCACGCATGCAATGTCTATGCTTTGGCAAATGCATGGTTAGAGATGGCTACCTCTCCTGATCAGGGCTCAGGCCTCTTCTCTTCGGCTTATTTGTCTACTTATTTGCCTATTTATTTGTCACTTCGAGATTTTTTCGAGATAGACTCGAGAGCCAGTTGACCTTCAATTTTGGGGTTTAGAGAGCCTATAAACACGCCTACGAGATAAAAAAAAAACCGACTCAAAAAGTAATAAAAAAAGTGAGATAAGTCAAATAAGACACGAGATAAGTAGGATAAGCTGACTTATCCTACTTATCTCGTGTCTTATTTGACTTATCTCATTTTTTTATTATATTTTGAGTCGGTTTTTTTTATGTCGTAGGTGTGTCTATAGGCTCTCGAAACCCCAAAATTGGAGGCCAACCGGCTCTCGAGGCTATCTCGAAAAATTCTCGAAGTGACGAAGTTACACGAGATAAATAGATAAGAAAAGCTGAAAAAAACCCACCCTCAGTCTCGGCGTATAATGCTTTTTATGCTACAGTGTATTCGTCAGGATAAGATGCCGCCTAGACGCGCGTACGAATGTATGACTCGACGGTTTTAATTTCAACGTTCCTACGATCGAATATAACCTGGCGTTGAGAGACCTCCTTCTAATCATTGATGGGTTGGCTTATCGTGGGTTCATTCATAGATATAGGGGAGATTAGTAGTCATCGTCCATCGTTTTGTACTAAACTTATGGTTATGTGCGATGGATGAGGTGGTGATGCATGGACCATCCCACTCCATCCCTCAAATATATGGTTATGGAATCACGGCCCCTCAAATTAATTAGCCATATAAATAAGTTTGATACTGATATTAATATACTTCATATTTATTATTATTATAGCTGAGTATATATGATATAAGTTGAGTTTTTTTTTCTTGAAGATTCAACGGGCCCAAAATGTATATGCACGTGAAAAAAGTCAGATGAAGACAATTATGAAGCATATGAAAGTTTATTCTTCCATCGATCAATCCATTGCATGGTCATGGTATGACCGCGCGTTCTATATATGATCAGGTGGTGCAAAATTATATTTTGAATGGTAATATGTGTGGAGACCAATATTGTCAATGATCGAGACACGGATACATGACTCTTGCAACATGGAAAAAACATGCTAAAGGACATGAAACAAAGGATTGTAAAGTGCAGATTTTTCTGAAAATAAAATTGGTGTATGGAGTACAAGATTTTAGGCTGAATAGTCACAACTCATTAATCAGATCAATTTAGAAATACAACTTTTATTTCTAAGCTCCAATAAAATATGCATGTCGAAGAAACAAAGGTTTGGAATGAGGAAAATATATATCCTGGCTTTTGTGGATCTTGGTTCTTATGATGACCCCTTTGATTAGTAGAATTATGGAATCACATATATAACAAAAATGTAGAATCCAAACACTACTACATAAATGCCCATCCTTGACCTCTCATCATTGGTGGATTTGTACATGTAGAACCGCCAGTGAAGTAGCTCGCGCCCGCCCCGTCCCACGCCGAGGACACGACGAACCACCAGTGATGGTACCCTATCACTGGCGGTTCGGCCACTGTTGACAACATGGGCCCCGGTGTCGACGAATTATGTCGGCAATATACTTTATGGGGCTATGCGTAAGACCGAAACCCGATGGTAACACAGGAGACAGATTTATACAGGTTCGGACCCTCGAGGTGAGGTAATACCCTACTCCTGTGTTCGTGGATTGTATTAGGGTTGATCTCGACGGATCAATGTTGAGGATGACTATGGATGGATGTGATCCCTCCTACTGATGTGATCTACCTTACCGAACTAGGGGCCTCTGCCTCCCTTTATATAGTGGAGAGAGGTAGGGTTACAAATAAGTATTCTAGTTGGTTATGGAAACTGGGGATAGAGATAGGAAGTCTATCTCTATCATTTCTTACCAAGTACGTAATGTACCAGATTACAACTGTGCCTTCCTTGTAATACAAGTCGGGTCTTCATGCGGGGCAGGCCCGTCTTCTAGATGGTAGGCGTGACCCTGCTCCATGAGGTGGTCCGCCTAATTTGACTCCGTGAGATACCCGGGGACCATGTTATCCACAGTAGACCCCGAGTGCTTTACAGCCGAGTTGATGCCGAGTGCTCCGACTGGAACCTTCTCTATGCTGAGTGCTCCATTGGCATGCAAGGAGGCTATGAAGGGCTCAAGAGAGCTTTATAGATTGAAATCTCCGAGTGACTCCCAGCCCAATTTCATGGAGTCCTGGAAGTCGGCGCGATGGTTGACGTCGCGGCGTGAGTAGAATGTCGACGCAACTGTCCTCAGCGAAATGTGAGAAGCTAGCGTAGTAGATTGGCGCTGTTGTCCTCGGCATAATCTTGAGAAGCCGCGCAGATTGTCCTCAACCGAAGGCACGCAAGCCGCAAGTTGGGGTGGCCGTCCTCGTCTTTGCCGGAGCAGCGAGTTGGCGTAGGGAGTCGGCGTTATCTCGCCTCGGCGCGAGAAGCCGAAGCTGTAGTTTGCGCCGGCACCGGGCGTGGCATGCAATCGAGCCATATAACGCACTCGTGGAGCCTTTGGCGTAAGCGTCGCAACCGCATCGAGTTGGCGAGGCGTGGAGCCATGCCGTAGATTGCGCTCGGGGCGCGGGTGGTGACACGTAACTGTGCCATGGTCGGTGCTTGTAGCGTAAACACTTTCTTGAACCCCTGTAACATGTACATGTAGGATTTATGCAGTATCTGAATATAAAAATATTTGGTCGGATATAAAATCCAACTATCTTTATATACGAAATAGTTATTTTTTATTTTTCTTACTTGATCATTTTTGTTAGTCCGAGTGGTTTGCTTTCTTTTGTTATGCACTCTGCCCGACTAGTCTAGCCCCCGAGCGTAGGGAGTTGGCACATGGCTTTTCATCCCAGGCACGTGTTTGGGTGACGTAGAGTTCGCCGTGTTATGGGTTCAGAGCTTCACTACTCAGAATTATAGCACACTCGGATTTCACTTAAATCACTAAGTAACAAAAGCAAAAAATAACTATGAAAAAGATGGTGCACGCAAGTGCACACAATTATGTGTAGCCCCCGACTTACTGCTTAGTTGGAATTCAACTAAATAGCAAGTCAAGAAATAACTACGAAAAAGATGGGTGCACGTAAATGCAGACAATTATGTGTAGCCTCCGACTTACTGTTTAGTTGGAATTCAACTAAGTAGCAAGTCAAGAAATAACTACGAAAAAGGTGGGTATGTAGCCCCGACTTACTGCTTAATTGAAATTCAACTAAGTAGCAAGTGAAGAAATAACACGAGTTTATATGTAAAAAGATTATGATAAAAAACTTAGCTGTTTTACTGACGATAATGTCGTCCTTGCTTTTGAGCTTTTAGCCCCCGGGCGTATCACCATGTAGGCTTGAAGCGTAGACGTGGGTTTGTAGCCGCGCCGAAGTTTGCGCTCGGGGTGCTGGGATTGGCGTAAAGCCGTGTTGAGTTGACGTAGGCATGCAGCCGAGCCGTATAATGCACTCGGGGTGCTGGCGTAGGCGTGCAGCTGTGCCAAGGGTTGCGCTTGGGGCATTGGTGTTGGCGTGAAGCCGTGCCGAGTTGACGCAGGCGTGCAGCCGAGCCGTATGCTGCACTCGGGGTGCTAAGCGTGGCGTCAGCCGTCAGCCAAGGTTGCGCTTCGGCCGGGCGTTAGCGTGAAGCCGTGTCGAGTTGACGAGGCGTGCAATGAGCCATAGGATGCACGCTTTGGCGTGGCGTGGCGCGGCCGTGCCATAAAAACCATCTCGCATTATCCTGTATTGTACCCTGTGGAGACAATGAAAAATACGAGTAGTAGAGAAACAATTGGATTGTAAAGCAATATGCATGATGTCCAATTATGTGTTTTTATTATGTCAAATTGTCGTCCTTTTATCTTTCCCGTATTGATTTACGCTTCTCCGAGTATGTTTAATTCCTTTTGTTAAGCACTCCGCCTAGCTCATCAAGTCCCTTAGCATTAGGAGTTGGCGTGGTGCTCTGTCTACGAACACGCGTCAGGAAACCCAAATTTTGTATAGGAATCAGAGTTTCACTACTCAGAATCAGTAAAAGTCAACATGGAAAAAAATAAAAGAAACTCGAAAAGAGATGTTATCTTTTTGTGATTGAATCTGTATTTTGTCCGAGTAGATTAGATCCTTTTACTAGGCACTCTGCCAAGCGCATCAAGTTCCTTAGCGTTAGGAGTTGGCGTGGAGCTCTGTCTCCAAGAACGCAATCGGGAAGTATAAGTGTTGCATGGAGACAAGAGTTTCGATACTCGGAACAACCAATACTTAGCTCAACAAAAATTCAAAAAGAAAGATAACGATTCGGTGCAGATTGCACCTAATTAGGTGTAGTCCCGAACTTACTAGCTAGTCGGAATCCGACTAGGGAGCAAGTCAAATCAATCTCAATAAAAGAGAAGTAAGGGGTGCGCTACTGCGCACCTAATTAGGTGTAGCCCCCGACTTACTACTTAATTGAAAAATAAATAAGTAGCAAGTCAGAAACTGAATTGCACAAGCGTAAAGACAATGTGAATTATAATGATGTAATTGAATATAAAAATAGACAACTTAGATGTTAATCGTGTCGTCCTCACACCCGAGTGAACGAGCCCCCGGGCATGTCACCTTGTCAGCGCGGCTGTCCTCGACGTCGTGCGTGAGAGGCCGGCTTAAGGAAGTCGGTGCGGCTATCCTCGACGTCGTGCGCCAGAAGCCTGTCTAGGAAGTCGGCGCGGCTGTCCTTGGCGTCATACGAGCGAGAAGCCTGCCTAGGAAGTCGGAGCGGCAGTTCTCAGCGTCGTGCGTGCGAGAAGCCTTCCTAGGAAGTCGGCGCGGCTGTCCTCGACGTCGTGCGCGAGAAGCCGGCCTAAGGAAGTCGGTGTGGCTGTCCTCGACGTCGTGCGCGAGAAAAGCCTGCCTAGGAAGTCGGCGCGGCTATCCTCGACGTCGTGTGCGAGAAGCCGGCCTAAGGTAGTCGGCGCGGCTGTCCTCGACGTCGTGCGCGAGAAACTGGCCTAGGAAGTCGACACGGCAGTACTCGGCGCAGTGCGCGAGAAGCCGGCCTAGGAAGTCGACGTGGCTGTTCTCGACGTCGTGCGTGAGGAAAGCCTGCCTAGGAAGTCGACGCGGCTGTCCTCGGCATCGTGCGCGCAAGAAGTCGACCTAAGGAAGTCGGCGCGGCTGTCCTCGGCGTCATCTTGTAGAAGCCGCCAAGATAAGTCGGTGCGGTTGTCCTCGGTAGCGATCGCGAGAAGCCGGCCTAGGAAGTCGGCGCGGCTGTCCTCGACGTCGTCCGTGAGGAAAGCCTGCCTAGGAAGTCGGCGCGGCTGTCCTTCGCGTCATGCGCGCGAGAAGTCGGCCTAAGGAAGTCGGCGCGGCTGTCCTCGACGTCGGGCGCGAGAAGCCGGCCTAGAAAGTCGGCGCGGGTGTCCTCGGCATCGTGCACGAGAAGCCGGCCTAGGAAGTCGGCGCGGCTGTCCTCGGCGTCGTGCGCGAGAAGCCGGCCTAGGAAGTCGGCGCGGCTGTCCTCGTCGTCGTGCGCGAGAAGCCGGCCTAGGGAAGTCGGCGCGGCTGTCCTCGGCGTCGTGCGCGAGAAGCAGGCCTAGGAAGTCAGCGGTCCCAGTTTCAACCGAAACCTCTTCTATCGTCACCATGGTAACGTCTTTCATCTTCTTCTTGCTCCCGTCGCCGAGCTTCAATGTCTTGGCGAAGGTCGCGGTTTGTCGTTGTTGCTGGAGCAACGAGTGGTTGCAACGGTAGTCGTTGTCGTTGTCGCCGCAAGTTGGGGGCGTAGGAGCCGTAAGCCGGGACGGCGTAGGAGCCTTGCCGTGATCTCCGGGATAAGATCTACTTTGTCGTCAAGGTCCGCCATGCCCTTGCTGAGGTGCACCAAGGATCGCCGAGGTGCAGAGCGAAATTCACGTGGAGCTCCATCTTCGCGCGGGATTCACGTCACCCCGCGCAGTCTGTCTTCGAACGGTCGCCACGGTCACATCCGAACTCGGTTTTGGATGATCTTAGACGTTTTGGAAAGATAATGAGATAAGCTTTCCAACGCATCCAAAACCATCCCGAAATTCCTTCCAAGTCAACAGAAAATCGCGACGCAATTTCTGTCCAGATTCTGGACGCGAATAGATCGCATCTTCCTCCGCGTTCACTTCGCGGTTGAAGTTGTCTTCCGATCGGATCTGATCCGATTCTTTGAGGGCAAGTTTGCCGAGGTTGTTGATGACGAAATCCAAGCCTCCAAAACAGGAAGCTTGGCCGAAGGTGAATTCGACGGCACTGCCGCCGAGAGATGCCATCGAGCTTGATGAAGATGATCTTAGCGCTGGCCCCTACCTGGCGCGCAAACTGTAAACGAATTATGTCAGCAATATACTTTATGGGGCTATGCGTAAGACCGAAACCCGATGGTAACACAGGAGACAGACTTATACAGGTTCAGGCCCTCGAGGTGAGGTAATACCCTACTCCTCTGTTCGTGGATTGTATTGGGGTTGATCTCGACGGATCAATGTTGAGGATGGCTATGGATCGATGTGATCCCTCCTACTGATGTGATCTACCTTACCGAACTAGGGGCCCCTGCCTCCCTTTATATAGTGGAGGGAGATAGGGTTACAAATAAGTATCCTAGTTGGTTATGGAAACTGGGGATAGAGATAGGAAGTCTATCTCTATCCTTTCTTACCGAGTACGTAATATACCGGATTACAACTGTGCCTTCCTTGTGATACAAGTTGGGTCTTCATGTGGGGCAAGCCCGTCCTCTAGATGGTAGGCGTGACCCTGCTCCGTGAGGTGGTCCGCCTAATTTGTCTCCGTGAGATACCCGGGGAGCATGTTATCCACACCCGATATCCAGAGATATACTATTGGACGCACCACCTCTTTGGGCCG
Organism: Olyra latifolia; assembly: GCA_036346145.1. Lineage (NCBI taxonomy): Eukaryota > Viridiplantae > Streptophyta > Magnoliopsida > Poales > Poaceae > Olyra > Olyra latifolia. The sequence goes on from CM070526.1 coordinate 44,215,261, forward strand.
AGTTACACGGATCTTCCAGAAGACGGGCTTGGAGGCTGGAGCGGCCCGACTTGATCTGCAAGGAAACGAACTCGTTTCCTACTCGAATACATGGAGATAGACGTAACCAACCCGATTATATGTTTATCTTCCTTATACAAATTAGGGAACCTATCTGTAACCCGACCCCTTGCACTATATAAAGGGGGTTAAGGGTCCCTAGTTAGAACATCCATAGCCATCTAAGATCTCGCATCTACACCTTTATCCATCATCTTGTATCCACCATAATACAATCCACGAGCACAGGAATAGGGTATTACCCCTCCTCGAGGGCCCGAACCTGTATAAATCCAGCTCCCTATGCTACCATCGTAGTTGTGATCTTTCGCACCTCCCCATAAAATACATTGCCGAGACAAATCGTCGACAGTTGATGCGCCAGGTAGGGGCTTGCGTCAAGATCAACTTTATCAACTTCGATGGCTTCGATTGGCGGATTCGTCTTCACCTACGCCCCCAGTCAAGGCTTCATCTTCGGAGATCTCGGCTTCATGGCTGGTGACTTTGGGGAATTACGGTTGTGTGAGCCGAACCTCGTTCGGTCTACGCATTACCGGGGGAGGTAGTACGCGATTCCGGCCGAGTCTCACCACCTCAGGATCTCTCCCTGGATTCCGATCCGGAAGAGATCCAATCTGATGATGACGATTTCGACCGACCCATCGCAGGCTCCCTTCGGTTTGATCGGGATCTCTGACCTCTTGCCTTACCAAATTTCTTATGCTGATAAAGAACCAAGTGGCAACCTAATTCCTGGTCTGGACCGTACTCAGATCTAGTCAGAAATCACAATCCCTCAATCGTGGTTCACTCTGTTCGGATTAGGAAACTCGGCCACTGTTTTCCAAGAGATAACACGCCAGCTTTTCCTATCTAGGCCAAGTAGCGGAGCACGTCAAACACAAACTGGGACAAGTTTTCTGAGTCTAGGCTCAGGGATAACTCTGACCTAGTCAACTTCCCGAGTGGACACGCCATTCGGATTGGTCAATTCGGCTACAAGATTTCAGCAGATTCATTCTGCTGAATCTCAGTCGGGCCCCCTTCTGACCCAAGATCTGGCACGAGAAGTAGGAGTCATAATCACTCCCATTGACGAACCAACAAATCGGGACCGGTTGAGCTTCTCTTACTCGGAGTCTAAGTCGGAGGAGAGCGTCAACGGCTTCCCCAACTGTCGCGGTATCTATGTGCTGGATGGACAAGCCTCCGGCTCGACTCGGCGCCTTGCGGACGAGGCGGGAGCCAAACACAACTAGGCAGGTGGAGAAGATCTGCGCGACAGATTACGCGGTCGCACACGAGAAGTCCGAGAGGAACTGCTTCAAGTCCGTATGTGAGACTACTCTGTCTTTCGTACGCCCCAGCAGAACATCCTCGCATGTAAAACCCACCTGGACAATGTTGGGCCCTTGCTTGGAGAAGACAGCCCCGCTACGCCGATCATGGATCAGATTAAAGCCATGGTGACGGCAGCGGCGGTCCAGGGTACTCGGGACCAACAGGCAGACTTGGCCAGAAGCCAGACTGCCACGAGCTGTACTCGGCATAGTCGGCCCACGCAATCTCGCGGGCAAGATGCTCACCGAAGTACAAGTCGTGACCTCCGCCACAACATCGAAGCCGGGCGGAGGGAGCAGGAACGAGACCGGCGCCGCACTCCGCCACGCCGGATCCTTCCCTGCCAGTCTCCTCCTCCTGGGGACGGATTGATTGACGGGATCAAAGCATTTACACCCCGACTTCGTCAGGTAAACTAGCCCGAAGGGTTCAACCCCAAGGGGATAGTGAAATTCGATGGGGAGCGGGACCCAGAGACTTGGTTGCAGATTTACTCTTTGGCAATCAAGGCCGTGGGTGGAGGATACGACGTGATGGCAAACTATCTGCCCGTCATGTTGACTTCTCCAGCTCAGGGTTGGCTCGCAGGCCTTCCAGAGAACTCGATCAGTTCCTGGGGAGAGCTTTGCGAACAATTCGTTGCCAATTTCCAGGGCACTTACGTGAAGCCTTGAACCCAATGGGACCTTTCTCAGATTCATCAAAAAAAGGATGAGTCGCTAAGGGATTTCATCCGACGTTTTACCAAGAAGAAGAACACAATCCGGGAGATTTCGGAGGCGGTCCTTATCGCGGCCTTCCAGAAGGGAGTTCACGACCCCGATCTAATCAAGAAAATGTCTCGGAAGCCCCCGACCACCGTCAAGGAGATGTTCGCCCTGGTGGACCGATATGCCACCGCCTCGGACGCTCTCACTGAGCGTCAAGAAGATCACCCAAGCAAGAACGAGGGCAAGCAGGACAAGCCCGAATCATCCTCCAAGAAGGACAAGAAGCGCAAGGGTGAAGAGTTGGTGGCGGTCGCGGACCATGGTCGACAAAAGCCGCCTTGGCCCGTCGACTACAACAAGGTAATGGAGGCACCGTGTCCTTTCCATTCGAATGGGAAGCACGCGGCGAAGAATTGCAACGTCTTGAAGAGTTTCGTTGAGGAGCACAACAAAGATGCTCCGAAGGACGCCAAGCGAGACGACAAGCGTGACCTCCCTCAGGGTGACGCTTACCCAGAAGCTGAGCGTGAGCTCAATTACATTTTCGGGGATCGGATGCGTACGAGTCCAAACGTAAGCATAAGCTTACTACTCGGGAAGTTAACGCGGCTGCACCGGTGACCCCCGAATACCTCCGATGGTCCGAAGTTTCGATCATGTTCGATCACTCGGATCACCCTGATCACATCTCTTGCCTGGGATCCCGTGGTATGGGGTGTCCGTCTTCGTAAAGTCTTGGTTGACGGCGGAAGCAGATTAAACATCCTCTTCGTGAAGACGTTCAACGAAATGGGCATTCCAAAGTCGGCGCTCCAGAAGACCGACGCGCCATTTCACGGCATAATCCTGGGAACCTCCTCAGTGCCGATCGGGTGAGTCACTCTTCCGGTCACTTTCGTCACTCAGGACAACTTCCGGACCGAAAACCTCAGCTTCGAGGTGGCCGATTTCGAGACTGCGTATCACGCAATCTTGGGAAGACCGGGCTTGGCCAAACTCATGGCCGTCCCACACTACACCTACTTACTCATAAAGATGCCAGTCCAAGGGCGCCATCACGGCTCGAGGAGACGCTCAAGTTTTCCTATCTCCTTGATCGAAAAGCGCGGCCGCCGATCAACAAAAGCGGCCGCCGAGTTGGACAAGATCCGGCAGGCGGCCACTACTCTCCGTGACGAGGGCGAACCGCTAAGCAAGAAGCCATCTAAGTTAGGCATCAAGCCTGATGAAGATGTCAAGCGTATTTCGCTCGACCCGTCCGATTCGGCCAAAACGGCCCTGATCGGGACATGGCTCGATCCGAAATAGGAAGAGGCGCTCTTCACCTTCCTCCAAGCGAATGGAGGCATCTTCGCTTGGAAGCCGTCCGACATGCCAGGTGTCCTAAGGGAGGTGATCGAGCACTCTTTGAATGTACACGACAAAGCCAAGCCAATCAAGCAGCGGCTGCGTCGGTTCACACAAGATCGGAAGTAAGCCATCAAGACGGAGATCACCAAACTTTTAGCCGCCGACTTTATAAGGGAGGTGCTTCACACCGATTGGTTGGCAAATCCGGTGCTTGTACAAAAGAAGAACGGTACTTGGCACAAGTGTGTCGATTACACCGACTTAAATAAAGCATGTCCTAAGGATCCGTTCGGACTACCCCGCATCGACCAGGTGGTTGATTCCACTGCCGGTTGCGAGCTTTTGAGCTTTCTGAACGTCTACTCAGGCTATCACCAGATTAGCTTAAAGGAAGAAGATTGTATCAAGACTTCGTTCATCACTCCGTTCGGGGCTTTCTGCTATGTCACTATGCCCTTCGAGCTGAAGAACGTCGGAGCAACGTACCAGCATTGCATTTAGCGATGTTTCCATAGCCAGCTTGGGCGCAACGTGGAGGCATACGTTGATGATGTTGTCGTCAAGTCTCGGGTAACCTCCGACTTGGTCACTGACCTATCGGAGACATTCGAGAGCCTATCGGCATACAACATGAAGTTGAACCCGGAGAAGTGTGTTTTCGGAGTCCCTTCGGGAAAGCTCCTCGGTTTCGTGGTATCGCACCGCAGAATTGAAGCTAACCCGGAAAAAATCGAAGCTATCTTGGAGATGGCTCCCCCAACGTGCCAAAGGGACGTCCAGCGTCTAAATGGATGCATGGTTGTACTCGGCCGATTCATCTCGCGACTCAGCGAGCGTGGGTCACCCTTCTTCAAGCTGTTGAAGAAGCAACAAGACAAGTTCGTCTGGACACCTGAGGCACAGAAGGCTTTTGAGGATCTCAAATCGTTCCTCACCTCTCCGCCTGTCTTGGCATCTCCTATACCACAAGAACCACTTCTGCTATACATTGCGACTACCACTCATGTAGTGAGCGCCGCGGTGGTAGTGGAGCGTGAAGAAGAAGGACGCGTCTATAAGGCTCAACGCCCGGTCTACTTCGTTAGCGAAGTATTGGGCGAGTCTAAGGTACATTACCGGCAGGTGCAGAAGCTTCTGTATGCGGTCCTGATCGCCTCTCGGAAGCTAAAGCACTACTTTCAAGAACATCCAATTTCGGTGGTCACTTCTTTCCCTATTGGAGATATTCTCTATAATCGGGAAGCCACTGGGAGGATCGCTAAGTGGTCGGTGGAACTTGGGGCTTTCGAGCTCTCGTTCAAATCACGCAGCGCCATAAAGTCACAAACACTCGCTGACTTCGTCGCTGAGTGGACGGAGATGCAGGCTCCCCCTGCCATCGAAGAAGCCGAGTACTGGAACATGTACTTCGACGGCTCTCTCCGGCGACAGGGCGCGGGGGCTAGCATCGTTCTCATATCACCTAGAGGCGAACGACTCAAGTATGTCCTCCAGATTCATTTTCCGGCTTCAAACAACGCAGCCGAGTACGAGGCGCTCATCCACGGCCTCCGTATTGCCATATCGCTCGGCATCCGGTGATTGGTGGTTCGTGGAGATTCGCAGCTTGTGGTGAGCCAGGCGCAGAAGGATTGGACTTGTGTCAACGACAACATGACCGCCTACTGTCAGGAGGTCAGAAAGTTGGAAGACAAGTTCGACGGGTTGGAGCTTATGCACATCCTGCGGCGAGACAACGAAGCGGCTGACGAGCTGGCAAACATGGGTTCTAGTCGGGCGCCAGTCCCGGCTGGAGTCTTCGTCCAAGAACTTCACGCCCCCTCCATCACGCCGCAGGAGCAATTACCCCAACTGGAGGAGCAACAACCCGAGTCAGAGGTTCTCGCCCTCGACTCGGATTGCATGCAGCCATACTTGGAGTACCTACAAGAAGAAAAGCTTCCCGACGATCGGGGGGCTGCCGAGCAAATTCAACGTCGGAGTCGTGCATACGTGGTGCATGAAGGAATTCTGTACCGCCGAAGCATCTCCGGCATACTTCAAAAGTGCATACCCGAGTCTGAAGGACGCGTCCTGTTGTGCGAAATTCACTCGGGCATGTGCGGTCATCACGCGGCATCAGCTACGTTGGTCGGAAAAGCCTATCGGCAAGGATTTTACTGGCCAACCGCGGTCTCCGACTCAAAAGAGATCGTCCGCAAATGGGAGGGTTGTCAGTTCTTCGCTCGGCAGGTCCATGTGTCGGCTCAAGAACTCTAGACGATCCCCATCACCTGGCCGTTCGCAGTCTGGGGGCTCGACATCGTTGGACCCTTCAAGAAGGCCCCAGGTGGTTATGAACACATCTTCTTCGCCATTGACAAGTTCACTAAATGGATTGAAGCCAAGCCTGTGACGAAGATTACGGCGGCCAAAGCCACCGAGTTCTTCTAGGAGATCATCGGTCGGTTTGGCGTACCATCTCGGATCATTACGGATAATGGCTCTCAGTTCAGAAGTGACGAGTTTCAAAGCTGGTGCGAATATATGGGCATAAAGATTTGCTTTGCTTCAGTGGTACACCCACAGAGCAATGGGCAGGTCGAGCGTACAAATGGCATGCTTGTACAAGGCGTCGGAGCGCGCATCTTCGATCAGCTCAACCCATACCCTGCTAAATGGATGAAGGAATTGTCCACCGAACTCTGGGGTCTCCGCATGAGTCCTAGTCGAGCTACGGGGCAGTCTCCCTTCTTCCTCGTATATGGATCTGAGGCGGTCCTTCCAACGGAGCTACAGTTCGGGTCACCAGGAGTTCAAAGGTTCAATGAGGACGAGTCAGAGGCCAATCGGATCAACGAACTCAACCGATTGGAGGAAGCTCGAGACGCTGCAATAATTCGGTCGGCCAAGTACCTCCAGGGTCTGCGTCGTTACCATGATCGTAATGTGCGGGACCGAGCCTTCTCAGCCGGAGATCTGGTCCTTCGAGTCAATCAATCGAGTGGCCACAAACTCTCTCCGCGCTGGGAAGGCCCGTACATTGTTGATTCGGTGACGCGCCCGGGGCTTACCGACTGAGGCGAGAAGATGGCGCTCTCATGGACAACTCGTGGAACATCGAGCAATTACGTCGGTTCTATACCTAACGACCGTTGTACACATATTTACAGATAAATAAAGATAAGTTTTCGTTCACATTGTCTTTATATTTATGCAATTCAGCTTCTGACTTGCTACTTATTTGCGTTTCAATTAAGTAGTAAGTTGGGGGCTACACCTAATTTGGTGTGCAATCGCGCACCTAATCCCTTTCTTATGCAATTCAACTTCTGACTTGCTACTTATTTGTGCTTCAATTAAGTAGTAAGTCAGGGGCTACACCTAATTAGGTGCGCAATCGCGCACCCCTTCTCTTAGTGAGGATAAATTGACTTGCTCCCTAGTCGGATTCCGACTAGCCAGTAAGTCGGGGGCTACACCTAATTAGGTGCAGTCTGCACCTAATCAACACCTAATCGTTTTTTCGATGTTCAAGTTCATGTTGAGCCTAAGTGTTATTTGTTCCAAGTAACTTACTCAGGCAAAATGCATAACTCGGATTAAGAAAAGACGATTAGTATGTATTGTATTGAAAAGAAAATCATGTGCATTGATAATTTACGTTAAGGTCCTACATTTACAGGAAGTCCAACTCTAAGTTATCTACAAGGGACTCGGCGGCCGGCTTCACCTCCTCGATCAGAGCCAACGCCTCTTTTTCAGAGCAGGCGAAGCCCTCCTTGACAGCGTCGAGCTCAATTCGAGGATAGTGCCACTTGACGATCCCCAGCGCTTGGCTGGTGCTTGTCAGGCCGACTTCCTTGAGCCGTACCTTCAGCTGCTCGGGGGCGTCGGTCCACATTTGGATCAGCTCGGCCTGAGAGCTTGGCTCGGCGTCGTCAGCAAAGAGCTCTCGTCGAATGGGCTCCACCGCCACCAGGAGCTCATCATATCGCGCCTGCGCAGCTTTGACGTTCTCCTGAAGAACGTCATACTGCGCTAGCGTCTTCCTCCTATGCTCTATAAAGAACGGAGAACGTACACTTATATAATTGTGTGAACACCGGAGGTCCAGAGTCGGTCGGGTTTGGGGACTTACCCTCTAACTCGGCGACAGCTTTCGCCTCCGACTTTTCCAGGGCCAGCCTCTGGTCCTGGGATTTGCCCAGCTTTGCTCGTAGGCTGGCGATCATGGCGTCGCGCGCTGCACATGGTGCGGAGCATGATGTCATTCGGTCACATGCAAGACAAGCAATCCCGACTCAGGTCAGGATACTTACACCGGAGGGAGCCCGCTAGGTCGAACGTTTTGTCCTGCAGTGCCTTGATCTGGGCCTGCAGCTCTCGGCGCTCTTTGGCTGCCTCGGTCCGGACCCCAATAACTTCCCCCTCCACAGATTTAATCCGCTCTATTTGGGGGAGGAAGTAATTAAGAAACTTGGTTTTCCTCTCGGAAAAACCACCAAGTTCCTGCAAAGGGGGAAAAAATTCACCATCCTACCTCGAGCCAAAGAATATCTACTCCACAGATCAAAAGGCTTACCCTGGCCATTTTGCCACATTCAGCGGCGTACTCGAAGAAGGTCTTCCTGATCTTCTCCTCGGCCTTGTCGTCAATGAGGGCCTAGTCCCCGGCCTCATCCCTCCAGGCCACCGAGAGCTTGGGCTCGGCCTCCTCTAGGGGAGGTGGGGGCTGGCGAGGGATCTCTTCCACCGTCGGCTCGGCCTTCTTGCTGCCCTCGGCGGTCGGTTTCGGGCTTGAGGCTGGGGCAGCAGCGCCTCCCCCGACCTTGGTTCCTGACGCGGCTTCCGTCGGTTCTGTCGGCGGGGCACCGCATCGGCTGTCGGAGGAGGTGCCGCCTGACTCGGCTCAGCATGTTTCGATGCTGGCCTGGTCGAGCGATCCGACGGAACTTCCGCCGACGGTTTCCTGAAACAGAGAAATGGTTCAGTCAAAGAAAACATGAAGAAGACTGCCAGGCGATGGTAGGTCTGAGCTTACCGGTTGGAGGTCTTAATCTTAATACCGGCGCCCCTCTGAGCGGAAGTTCCACATGAGGAAGCGTCGAGCGGGCCGCTCAGACCGGTCTGAGGGGCAGGATTTTCTCTCCTCTTCGGTGACGCGCCGCCACCCGCCCTCGGAGGATGAGTCACTTGATTACGCCCGTGGGCCGGCGTCGGCTGGCTCGTCCCCTCCTTGGGAGCCTCGCCGACCTTCGGCCCCGAGCCTTGCTGGTTGCACCCTCCGGATGGCGGGGTGTTCCCCTTCGTTGCAGAAGCGGGGCCCTTGCTTTTCTTCGCTGCTGGGGCTTCTTCAGGTTCCTCTCCTGGGCGGTTCTCGCCCTTGTCGGCGGAAGCCTCGGGGGTAGGGCAAGGGATACGAAAGCCCGGCGGTCCTGCATAGGAGTACGGCTTCTCCAAATCAGTGTCGGAACACAGCTGCTCAGAACATGACATAAGCTGGAAGAATACTCAACCCTTACCTCTGGTGGTGGATTGTTGAGGGAAAAGCTCCTGTCACTCCCTTGATTGGAGAAGAGAGTTCCCGGAGCGAAGGACTCGGAAAGCCGGTCGACGACGTCCGAGTTGGAGATCGGGGAATCCGTCTCCTGAGTCGAGTCGGATGGCCCGGTGTATTCGAACCCGAGCCAGACCCTCTCCTTGAGAGGCTAGATGCGGCGCTTTGTGAAGGAGACGGCTATTGCTACGCCGGTCAGCCTTTCCTCCTTGAGGCGTTGGATCAGGTCAAGTAACTTGGTGACCTGACCCATTTCAGAGGAAGGAGGGGGAGAATTCGAAGAGGGGGAAGCTCGGGGTTTTCTCCCATCGAAACAAGGGAGACCAGGGGGATTGGAGCAGTAGAACCACTCCTGGTTCCACCCCTTCAAGGAGGTCCGGAGTGGCAAGGGGAAGTACTCCTTGAGGCCGCTCCGGAGTTGAAATCCAGCCCCGCCAACACCCTTGGGGGCGTTGTCGGTGGGGTAGGCTTTCAAGAAGAAGAGGTGGCGGAAAAGGGCGAAGTGGGGAGCAATCCCCAGAAAGGCTTCACATAGATGAACAAAGATAGAAAGTTGAAGAATGGAGTTGGGATTCAAATGAAAAAGCTCGATTCCGTAGTGGTTAAGCAAACCACGGAGAAAGGAGGAAGCAGGGAACCCGAACCCACGGGAAAAGAAGGACTCGAAAACGACAATCTCCTCTTGGTGAGGAGTGGGGGAGGACTCACCCGCGGCGGTGCGCCAGTCGATGAGCTCCAGCGTTGGGAGAACGCCGGCGTCAACCAGGGCCTGCAGCCGCTCTTCGGTGGTGTTGGAGGTCACCCAATCCCCTGCCATTGGAATGTGGAGGAGGAGGAGGTGTGGCGAAGGAAGATCTGGAGTTCGGCGGCGGTAGCGGCGTTAGGGTTGCTCGGAGGCGGCGGGAGCACAAAAACCCTAGCGGAAGTGTTGTGGGAGGACGAACGGTTTGGGCGTACAGTGCAGGCGTACCGGTTCAAATTCCCCGGCGTGCTTCATTTCAAGGAAAACGGGCGACGTTTCGTTTCCATACAAAGCGGGAAAGAATGAAGCCCTAGAACCATCGCTTCAAGGTTTGGGCCCGGACTTAGGTTCCTGAGAGCGTGTTCCACGTGGGCCGTGAGCTATACGCGACTTTCCTCGGGTACAGGTGTTACTCGGGTCGGCCTAGTCGGGAAGACAACGTGTCCCCGGTTGGGCTTCATTCCAGTCTTCAATCTGAGGACTGGGCGCTTCCCAAATTACAACTTGGCTTTTGATGTACCTCCTGGGGATAGAAGTTCGTTTGGCTTTCAGTCGGACCAGACATCGAAAGTTTTCTTTAATTGTCCCGGTGGAATATCTCTGGATTGTTTATCATCAAGGTAAACACCACTTGGCAAACTCTAACTCAGCTCTTGACGTACCCCCTGGGGTCAATGGCTGGTCTAGTTTTCTAATCAGATTGGGTGTCGAGAGTTACCTCTTCAGTTGGGTCTCAGTGGCACATCTTCGGATCGTTCGTCACCAAGGCGAGCACCACTAGGAGGACCTCAACTTGGAGGCGGGCGTATTCTTCCGAGAATCATTAGCTTGACTCTTCACTAGTCGAGTCAGGACGTCTGAACGCCCTACGCGAGTTGTGGCATGTCCCCTGTTGGACCGAATGTTGGGTTCTGACCTGTCAGACTCGAATGTCATGATTCGTAACAGGGAGGATAACGCAGGGTGACACTGATCACTCGGCAACATCCACCTTTTTGGTATGCCTCCTCGTGGGGCCAATGGCCAACATACCGATTAGTCGGGCTGGGTACCAGACACCTTTTAAGATTTGAGATTTTTCTTGAGTCCTTTGCAACAGTGTTGTTTGATCAGCAGTTACTCGGCAAAGCGGCACTTCATCAGTCAAATGAAGAGTGACGTCACTCGGGCTGCATTTGAAGGGCTGCAAGCTGGACCCGGAGTCAAGACAACCCAGTCGCGAAGCACTCGGGAGCTACTGTGGACAACATGGGCCCCGGGTATCCAGAGATATACTATTGGACGTACCACCTCTTTGGGCCGTGTTACACGGATCTTCCAGAAGACGGGTTTGGAGGCTGGAGCAGCCCGACTTGATCTGCAAGGAAACGAACTCGTTTCCTACTCGAATACATGGAGATAGATGTAACCAACCCGGTTATATCTTTATCTTCCTTATTCAAATTAGGAAACCTGTCTATAACCCGACCCCTTGCACTGAATAAAGGGGGTCGAGGGTCCCTAGTTCATCCATAGCCATCTAAGATCTCGCATCTACACCTTTATCCATCATCTTGTATCCACCATAATACAATCCACGAGCACAGGAGTAGGGTATTACCTCACCTCGAGGGCTCGAACCTGTATAAATCCGGCTCCCTGTGCTACCATCGTAGTTGTGATCTTTCGCACCGCCCCATAAATACATTGCCGACACAAATCGTCGACAGCCACTGAACTGCTAGTGAAACTATCACTAGCGGTTCTTCTGAGCATTCGCCAGTGATATAGTACCGTATCACTGGCGATTTGGCCACTCAACCATTAGTGAAACTATCACTAGCGGTTCACCTGACCATCCGCCAGTGATATGGTACCATGTCTCCTGCCCAATCCAACCAAATTTTGGAGGGAACCGCTAGGGGCATATCACAGGAGTTATTAGGTGAACCGCTAGTGATAATCACATAACTATGTTGGTTCGCCTGAAGAACCGTCAGTGATATGGTCCTCCATTATTACTCTCAGTGACCAGGAAGCTCCATTATTGCTGCTCACTGTGGTATACAACTTTGTAGTTGAAAACTTTTCTATTTAACGTCATTTGTATAGTCAAAACGTTATTAAAAGATATAGGAAACAAGGCTTAAATGATATGCATAACCTATATATGTCAAAAGGTGCTAATGGATAAGATGGTTAAGAGGGTTGGGTTAGAGACAAAAGGTCCTGAGTTCAAATCCTAGTTATGCATACTTTAAATTTTTCATGAAAAAAGTACTAAGGCTATATACGTGTGGTGGTAGATGGTGTAGGGGTGCTATTCGGATCAAAATAATATTTTTAATCAAATTTTACTGTCCAAAATCGTGTTTTCGAGCACCCTCATCTATGGAGAACCGCTAGTGATAATCCCATATTATCACTGTCGCTTAATTAGTGGCGGTTCGAGAACCGCCAGTGATAAGCGTTACGAACCACCAGTGATGTGGTTTTCTGTACCAATGAAATGGCACAGCATGTTGATTTCAGTGGGAAACAAAGCCATAAGAATTATTTAAAAGATGTGTTTGATTGCCTCACAGAAAAATGTAAGTACTTTGAGATAACATATAAATTAATGGTCTCTTTAGTTTATAGGATTCTAAAAACACGGGCATTGGAAAAACACAAGATTTGTCTAGCCATGCTGGATCCCGTAGGATTGAAATCTACACAAATATTCAAACATATCATTTGATTGTAGCACAGAATTTTGAGATTAAATACTAAAAATATTGAGTGGCTAAGAATGAAGAGAGGAAGAAAAGAAGAGCAAAGTTGAATTGGAATTTTTAAAGAAATGCACAAAAAAGTTATAACGCATGCTGGAAATCAAAGGGACCCTAATTACATAGAGAATGGAGAGATGAAGAGCCAAGTTGCATGAGGTTAGAGCTTATTCTAGTAATCCTCCAAAATTTGAAGAAATTTTTTCAATCTTATGAAATTCATTTTGATGAAATCTATAAATCTAATAGCATTAATCCGAGGTTTCTTTGGATTAAATCCCACCATTTTTTCCTTGAAATTCTTTTGAATCAAAGAAGTCCTATTAAATTAGGTAGATAATATATTGGGAAGGAAAGAGAGAAGTTGCATTGAATTTCTAGATGGAATTAGAGATGGCAATGGGCCGGGGATTTCCCCGTTGGTACTACAGGAATGCGAATTATTTTCGTCGGCCAAAACCGACAAAAATAGGCCAAAAACCGACGAAAAAGGCTAGTTTCATCGGCTTGCCGACGAAACTATGCCAACGAAAACAGATAGACGAAAATAGAAATTGTTTCATCGGCGGCCGACGAAATTACCTTATTTTCGTCGGCTTGCTTAGGCCGACGAAATTGATATCTCGATGACCGCCAGCCAACTCACATGGTGACGTGGCGGGTTTACTTTTGTCAGCCTAGCCGACGAAAATAGATCACGTGACGTGTCACATGTATATTCGTCGGCTAGGAAATAACTAATTGGCCGTCAGACCCATGGTGCCCTATTTTCGTCGGTTTGGCCGACGAAAATAATATTTTTGTGAAAAAATAGGATATCTAGAAATTCCCAGAAAATTCACAGAAAATCACACAATTCACAATAAAATCTCAGAAATTCACAGAAATTATCACATGCACATATCATCACATAACATTCATCGTTTAGATCATCTCATACACATTATCACATCCACATGACCACATATCATCATAATAGGCGCAAACACCATTTTACAATCACAAAAGTGCATAAAGTAAACATAGTGTTCAAATCATTCCATATCAGTGACATAAGGCGATAAACAGTCACATAGGGCACGATTAATATAGAATTAAATTGTTCATCTTGTAGGTGTGTGGAAGTTGTGGCCACCACCTGCATCACCTCCTGAATTGATATATTGGTCGACAGGCGTCCCCGAACCACTAGCGACATCACCTCTAACATTTGTTCCCGGTCTAGTTGGCGGTGTTGTCGAACCCTATATGAATCAAAGTGGTTATTATTTAAATTCACAAAAAAGACCAACAATTATGAAAGTGACAAGTTACTAGTATATACCATTTGCGAGGATTGGAAGAAAGGAGGTACAGGAGGAGGATGAAATGTAGGCAAGTTAATAGCAGCGGATCCAAGGTGCGAAGCTAAAATATCCTAAAAAATTATAGATACAAGAACTTTAACAAACATAAGTGCTGAGACACCAATTAGTAAACTAAATTATTAAGTCTATAAAAATTACATATGATTTCCCATTAGGCCTATATGCAAGTATAGATCATCAAAATTTGTCATTCCACTTCATGCTATGTAAGAAATACAAGAAAATACAAAATAAATGAGGCACGAATGATATAAATTTGATAAATTTATTGAAAATGATAATATCAAGTGCTTTAAGCATAAATGATCAATTCTATAGAAAATTACATATAATTTGCCCGTTGTCACTATATATACAAGTATGCATCATCAAAATTTTTTATTCCACATACATGCTCAACCATAGCGAAACATTCACAAAACACACCTAGCACGTATGATATAAAGTTGATAAATTTATCGAAAATGACAATGTCAAGTGTTTTAAGCCTAAATGATAAAATCTACACAAATAGTCGAAATGTACTCATTGTATGCATAAAATCTTATTTTCAACTATTGTAATCGAAAACAACTTACTTACTTGAAAGTATTGTTGTTGTTGTGCATGCCATTGAACAAAATAGGCTTGGGTTTGCATTGCACTCTCGTGTTGCTGCCTCATCAATTCCTGTTGTTGCCTCATCGCCTCCCGCTGTTGCCTTAACTCCTCCTTTGGTCTTGCCTCACGTGAGCTCCGTGCACTGCTTTGGATGATTGAGATGACCTCGCCTCTCCTAAGGCTTCACTCGAATCCACGTCCCCATTGAACATGGCAAACCTGCCATGTTTCTTACCACCACCACTTGTGTACAAGGCCACAAGATCGACATCTTCTCTTTGCCAGTCGTACTCTTCCCCATGCAGTTCGACCATTGTTTCTCCGTAGTGTGCCTGCAATATTAATTAAGTTAAGGCAATATTTTGGAATTTCATTTAAATGGAATGTACCATGTCGATACTACTAACCAGGTTCTACGTCGCCGACGAACTGCAAAGCTGGTCTGGTTGCGTAGGATCACCCCCTTTGTGGCCTCGGATATATGTTTCAATGTAGCTTGGTGCATTTCCACTTTGAGCCTCATATGGCTCAATGTTAATTAGTAAGCATAAGTATAACCGAAGTTAAATATA
Organism: Olyra latifolia; assembly: GCA_036346145.1. NCBI lineage: Eukaryota > Viridiplantae > Streptophyta > Magnoliopsida > Poales > Poaceae > Olyra > Olyra latifolia. The sequence continues at coordinate 44,230,274 of CM070526.1, forward strand.
TTAGAATTACACCATGACGAACGTACCATTCGACGCGCATCGGCGCCATACCGCTGAGTCACCCTTGGACCCGCCTGCCGGTTGCCCCTCTTCTTGCGTGACTGGTCCATGAAAGCTGCCGAGGAACAGAGCGCTTGCCATGCATCTGGGCATTTTCGTAACCAAGGCAAGTCCACGTCGAGGTACTCATCCTCTCAAAGGTAGATCTGTGAAGCACCTAACTTCTTGTTCATGTCCTCCTTTTTAATCTTCTTGTAGTACAAGCACACCGCTTGTATACGAGCATTCGACATCATGTCCTTGGTCACCCTTGTTGCAGCTTTGTCAAAACACATATCTAGCCTTAGCAGCCCCTCTAGCAAACGGTACCTCTCCTGATTGGAAAACATTTTGAGTTAGACAATTTAACAGACATCATAATCTTTTAAATAAAGTGAAACCAATATCATTATCCAAAAATCCTTCCACACCCTCTGCGCAACATTTCCCTCTTGGCCATCTATAGCCAACCTATAGTGGTCCCACTTCATAGCTAGCTGAGAAACACCTCTAATCACAACCATCCCCAGATAGTGGTACCGACAGAGAGATCCCAACGTAGCGTTCACAGGCCTTAACCGATTTCGACCCTCCCAGGCAACATCAATCTATGTCCTGCAAAATACAATTTTCAAGTAAATTAGATCATCAATAGTGAACTAATAACAAATTATAAGTTAAAAATTACCAATCACTATGTGTCACGATCACCCTTCTTGACCTAGGGTCTGTAATTGCTGGAGGAATCAAATTAGATCCCCTGTACCTGAAATATACACAAAATGTTAAGCACAACTAATAAAATATAGAATTGTTGGTTGCTTCAAAAAAATTTACCTAAAGACGGCCTCAACATCTTCCCCCTCATCCTCTGCCTCATCACCACAATCACCACCTCCATAAACATCATCTTCCCTAGCCCCATCTACCCCAACCTCCTCATTCTCCTGCTCCGCCTCTGCCTCTTCACTATTCCCACCACTATCATCAGCCTCATTCTTCCCCTCCCCTACCTGTACAAATAAAATGCAAGAATAAGTATCATATGAATGTAAAAGAAAATTTATATTAATTACAACTAGAACCTCTGGTAAAGCCTCCTCTAATGGAGCAACCTCCCACGAAGCGTCGTCAAGGCATTTCTGGAATGCGCTTCGTCGACTCTGCTAAGAACTACTGCCCATAAATAAAGAACCGCCTGCTGAACCATGGCTTTTTGAAGATGAAGAGCCATCTTTCTTCTTGCTTTTTGAAAGCAAGTTGCCACCAATATGAACAAACGACCTCATCCTATTTATGAAAAAGTCAAAATATTAGTACGTAACAAAAAAAACCATTAAGATTACATAATAAAAAAAATGCAATATTTATGTCGTTGCACTGATTAGAAATCATCGGCATCAGGAGGTTCAATGGTTATATTATGCAAATCGCCATGTTGACGTTGTTGCCGTTGAGTCTCCAAGTCACGTCTTTGTCGTTTCATTTACGAGTATCCTCCACAATAATATCATTAGTGTCGCCGACTATTTGATCAAGCGCCAACCCAGTCTCTATTCCAAATGAGTTGGGTAAATTTCCTTCTTGGTATGCCTCTTGACCGTTGTCATCAATCTCATTTTCCACATAACAATCATCTCCAGGGGCGTTCAACCGACCAGGAGGATTGACCTTATGAACAACCCACCACGGTGCCAAATACGACTTGTTGCATGGATATGACATATAATAAACCTGTTCAACTAGGTGATACGAATGGATCGTAGCCTGTAAGGCGTGACTCATGATTAACTTTCACCATCCCAATTTTATTGTTACGTTTTGTTCATTTCTTAGGATCAACGCTAAACCAATCACAGTAAAAGAAGACTACCCTAAAGTCTTTTGCCCCTCCGAATTTGAACTCTACTATGTCCTGAATAACGCCATAAAACTCAATGGCATGACCATTCACGTCATACGCCTTAGTGACAATTTCACTATTCGTTGTGGCTGCTTGTGGGTGTTTTGTTTCAAATTTGGTGGAACGGAAGCGCCATCCGTTGATATCATAACGTCCATAACTCTTTATAGTTGTGCTTCCATGTGATAATTGGCGTAGGTCCTCATGTACGTCACATTCCCTCATGCACTACAATATTAGTTAAGTTTTTTAATTGAATTAGTTAATTACAATTTGTTATAGTGAAGTGTTACGAGAACAAAACATGTTGTCGAAACCAAGCGATGAAACTAAGACCACTGTGTAAACCCTGACGTTGTAATTTGTCAAGTTGTTTAGGGGTAGGTTGTCGTGCGGATCTCCAGTATTGATCATCAAACAACCTGCAGATTATTCAACGCATATTGAGTACTTGTGTGTCAACAGATTTATGAGGATATTGAATGGAAGTACTTACTTGAAATACTTGTCCATTTTCTCGATGTTGGCGTACATATACAACAACGCGGCATTCCATTCTTTCGGAGACAGCTCGTGATTAGAACTACCACCCACAGCTTTGCCATTCCATTGAAATATTTTTTAGATTACTGATAGGGGTGTCATCAGATATGTGGTACCATGGGATATGAGCATTTATGTTATGTTCATCTGCAAAATATGTGCTCGCGTAATACGATATCTCCTTAAGATAGAATGCTTCTGCGATACATCCTTCAACTCGTGCTTTGTTACGCACAGTTCCCCGAAGTTTCTTCAGGTTCCGTTCTATTGGATACATCCATCTGTACTGTACAGGCCCTGCAACCTCCGCTTCATATGGCAAATGTACCAATAGATGTTGTATTACGTTCATAAACCTGGTGGGAATACCTTCTCCATCTTGCATATAAGCACTAGTATGTCCTTCTTCAACGTTCTCAGTACTGTTTTATTTATTTCCTTAGCACATAGCTGTCTATAGAAGAAACTTAGCTCTGCCAACATTGTCCAAACTTTGTCTTGTAAATAACCTCGGAACATTACAGGTAGTAGCCTTTCCATGATAATATGGTAATCATGGCTCTTCAAACCATTTATCTTGCCTGTTACAATGCTCACTGCTCGTCTTAGGTTCGCTGCGTAACCATCAGGAAATTTGACATTTTTCAACCACATAAGTACCTCCTTTCTCTCAGCAGGTTTGAAGCAGTAGGGAGCACATGGCTTTCCTATCCATTCGGCTTCGTCTGACCTCACCTCAAGGGTAGGTCAATTACATATCTCGGCCATGTCCTTACGTGCTTTAATATTGTCTTTTGTTTTGTCTTTGAAATCAAAAATCATACTGATGATGCTTTCTGCCACATTTCGTTCCTGATGCATCATATCGATATTATGTCTTAGGACTAGAGATTGAGCATAAGGAAGACTCCAAATGCAAGATATGTGAGTCCAATTGTGCGTTTCTTTGACCCCTTCATATCCATCCCCTGTATTGACTAAATTATTGTGCCAAGCAACAATCTCATGACCGGTCAAACATTTCGGTGGCCCTTTACTAATGGTCGTGTCTTTGCGGAAAGCATTGTTTTGTGTCCTGAACGGATGATTAGGAGACGTGAAACGCTGATGACAGTCGAAGAAGCAGAATTTGCCACCATTTTTCAAACGAAATGCATCTGTGTCACCCATGCATATTGGACAACACAATCTACCATGTGTGCTCCATCCCGAGAACATGCCACATGCAGGAAAATCGTGAATAGACCAAAGATATGCACCACGCATGTTAAAGTACTCTTTTCTGTTGTTGTCATATGTCATCACCCCATTCTATAACTGTTTCAACTCATCGATTACGGGTTGCATGAACATATCTAAGTGCTTCCCTGGATGGTCAGGCCCCAGTATGAAAAGGGTTAAGAAAACATACTCATCTTTCATACATATCGAAGGTGGCAGATTATATGGAATTGCAAAAACAGGCCAACATGAGTACGAGGCCGCACTTGTATTGAAAGGTGTGAAACCATCAGTCGCCAACCCAATACGCACATTGCGAGGGTCTTTGGCGAAATCTGCGTCATATTGATCCAACGCCTTCTAGGCCTCGGCATCAGAAGGATGGCCCATTATCCTTTCGTTCTCACGGATGCCTTCCTTGTGCCACCTCATATGCTTCGCAGTCGTCCTAGATAGGTACGACCATTGAAGCCTTGGTATTAGAGGCATGTGTCGTAACACCTTCACTAGCACAGTTGTCATCTGCATATTGTCCTCTTCGTCGACCATCTCCATATATCTCGATTTCACCCAATACACACAACGATCCTTGTCCTCGTGTTCCTTTCAAAACAAGATGCAATTGTTAACACATACATCAATCTTTTGGTAAGACATTCCTAGACCGGCCAATAGCTTCTTCGAACGGGAGAAGTCCTTCGGCATCTTATGAGGTTTTGGAAGGATATCAGAAATCAAATCAACTATATCATTGTAACAATTTACGGAGAGATTGTACTTCGATTTAATAGCCATGAATCGCGTCACAGCGCCAAGCTGTGTCACCTCCGTAGACTCATGCAAAGAATCTTCTGAAGCAGAAAGTAGCATGAAGAATTTCTCGCCCTCTGGCCCAGGGACATCCTCAAACTGATGAGCAATATCATTGACTAGCTCATCCATTCTATCCTCAGGCTCATCTGATTCATCGACATAATTCGATGTCGCTCCTATCTGTGACTCGCCATGTTCGAACCATTTCAGATAATCCGGCATGAAACCATATTTACAGAGGTGATGCTCCATACTAGGCTTGGACTGTCGAGCAAAGTTTCGGCACCTAGAATAATGACATTTCGCCAACCCGCTACCAGGAGACGAGGAATAAGCGTGATCCACAAAACCTTGTGTCTTAACCATCCATTCTTGTGTGTGTGCCCCAGTGCTTGTCCAACCATCGTACATCTATCTACGGTCATCTTCCATTTTATATGCCATATTGAATGCATGAATAATTGTTATAGTGGGTTACACATCCTAACAAGAGATCTAGGCAAGGATAGGTCCTAAACACACCTAGGAATGGACAGTTAAGCCTGATTTTTATGACATGCCGTACAGTCCGAAAGAAATTTCGGCAGCATAACCCCGCTGTTTCTTGAATGCACGACCAGTTGATGCGCATCGGAGAACAACTGGGTTACGCTGCCGAAATTCCCGTTTGAATTATACAATATGTCATAAAAAACATGGGCTCAACCGTCCATTCCTAGGCTATCCAAAAACATGGACAATTCCAGAGCGATAAAGCTCATAACTTAATGTGAACCATGTCGCTCCCGAACGGGTGACGTATAGGTTGGGTGACTTGTGTTTATGAAATGATTAAATTCGAATTAACCCTTCGTCCAATGAAATGTTCAATGTAAATAAAAGGAGCAATAATTATATTTACTCTTCAATAATAACAAAATATTAACATGCAATGTTGCAAATATTTACTCATAGATAATTCATTAAATTCTCAAATTTAGAAACTAAACAGATTGCATAATTGATAATACCTACATAACATTATGTTATCTACCATAAAAAATAACATAATTTATAATGACAGATTCCATGCTACTACCTTTCTTCTAAATCAACTTTAACTTATCAAGACTTCTGTGCATTTAAAGTTAACAAAATGGACGTGCCATCTATATATTAACTTGGGATGAACAACATTCTAAATCATTGATAATTGCAAATACATGTCACTTCACGAATGAAATACCCTTATCAACACTCCTAGCTTTAACACACCTTAGTGATAAAGATTGCATCTTCAAAAAATTCTATGAAGTAGAAGTAACAGCAAACATGGTTCTCAGTTCTAAAAAACTTGGTGCCCCGCTCAGTGCTCAAATTCATTGTTATGTTCTGTCCAAATCAAGAACTCACTCACCTCACAACGGAGTGATTAGCTATAGTGCCCGACTTGGCTTAGCTGACCGAAAATAGACTAGGCCTTTATTAACGTCGGCCAGGCTGACGAAAATAGAGCCCGGCTGACGTGGCATTTTTTTCCTTTTATATTTAATCTATTTTCGTAGGCCCGGCACCCGTGGGGGGTTTTTTTTAACTCCGCACGCGTTTTTCAGTTAATTCTTATATTATTACCGTTGGTCTAGCCAACAAATTTTTTTTTTATTTATTACCGTCGGCTCGGCCGACGAAAACAACTAAATTTTTTTTTTATTTATCACCGTCGGCTCGGCCGACGAAAATAAATCCCCAAAAAATTTGAATTCTTGCGCGAGGGAATCACCCAAATATTTTCGTCGGCCCAGCTAACGGAAATAAGCCGTGGACGTGCAAACGTCGGCGCGGACGACGAAAATTGCATGAACGTCGGCTAGGCCGACGAAGATGATAGTATTTTCGTTGGTTTTGTCTCAGCCGACGAAATAAAATTTTAAATTATGTCGGTCTCTTTGGGGCCGAAGAAAATACAGTTGGCCGTGAAACCAAATCGTTTTCCTGTAGTGTGGGGAGTGCCCGCCCTTCCCCGTCCCTGAGAGCACTCTCTCTATTCCCTACCCTCTTACTTAAGTCTGGCGATGATTTTTCCCTGTCCATATCGTTGCTTAGGCAAATGGGGACATGACGGGTTTACTTCCTTCTCTACATGAACGAATAAAGTGGCAGGAAAAACAAACGAATGATGATGAGATCCAAGGGGGTTGCATGGATCCAAAGCTAGGGATGACCCTCCTATCGACCCGCTTCGTTAGTAGTGCAACCAGATAGCCGATAGCATGGATCTAATGTTGGCGATGTGGGACCTATCCTTTAGCCTGCCACTTGATCTGCACTAGTCCCTGGATCAGTACACTAGTGCACACCATTCACATAGCCGGATCATTACATACAAGCGGAAGTCTTATGTTACACAAATACCTGTATTAAGCCCATAGGCTATTGATTGTTTACAACAAGGCACATTGGCCCAAATATTCCAAAAGTCCAAAAGATCAGAGTGCAGAGAACCCAAAAGATCCAAAAGGGTCTCGTGCCGGCTATGACTAACCACTCGACTAGAGAGACGCCCTATGCCTCGCTCTAATCGTCAGCAAAGTCTTGTCCTTCATCTTCATGGCAGGCGTACTGATCCTGCTCATATTCTCCTTCTAAAAGAGAATATTAATGTGAGGTCGGTGTCATCCAAACACTGGCGAGCTAGCTTCCAACCTAATGCATTTAATGATAGGGGTTTCCAAAGGAAAGGTTGGGAGCTCATTTTAGTTGTAGAAAGCAAGTTTTATAAACCAAAGCCTATGACTTAGCATATATTAACCCAAAGTTCTACTAATCAATGATTACATTTTTATTCTCATCACATTCGACGACAGTTTCCTTGCACACTGCCAAACGTTTCCCATCCCCTGACAGTTTCCATGCACTCTGCCAAACGTCTCCAAACACCCGCCATCATCTTTCGGGTGTGGCGCACCCGTTGTGGATCTTACGCCAGCGAAGTGCCCGTTCTTCCCTTGCCGGGTTGCCACGCCCGCACTAGAGTCATGGCTCCCTGTCACGTAAGATCTAGATCATCCATTAGGATGACGACCTAATCCTATCTTCACCTCAAGCATGGCGGCAGACAGGGTACGCCCGCAGGTCGTACTACCCCTAAAACTCCATTCCTTGCACTACCACGCAATGGCCACGCGTTGTGTAGGAACCCCAGTGGGCAGCTTAAAGCTACGCGAAAACAACTCGCGCTCCGCCTGGCACAGCCGAGCTTGGCTGCCTAGCACTCCTGGAACAAACGTTGTGCAGGAACCCCTGTGGACAGCATAAAGCTACGTGAAAACAACTCGCGCTCCGACTGGCATAGTCGAGCTTGGCTGCCCAGCACCATCTCCGTGGTCCAGCCTTCCTTCAGACCATGTAGCCTAGCTACATCATACCCTTATCCACAAACCGGAACACATGAGTGTTCTCAACCACACACTGGCATGCCAGGCCCAATGTCTAGTAAACCAAGTTTATAATGTTCATCATGTCCGGTGAATGTCGGTTCACCGTTCCAAGGCAACTAAGCCTAAAATTAATAATTAGACCTGAGCAATGTCTAAGCAAGATTTTAACCAAGACTTAAGAGTCTAAAATTTGTTTTATTCAACCTAACCAGGCTAACAAGGGTGATCATCAAGGCAATCATTTAGTAAGTCAAATGATGGATGATTTTATCAAGACAATATCATCATGGTAAACCAATAACAAGAAGTAAAGCATGGCATGATACATCATGATTAAGCAAGTAGGCGTAATTACTTAAAGAGAGCATGCAATTTGTAATTGTAAGTAAAAATATCTTAAGAAACTGGGATTCAATATAATCCTTTTGAATGTTAACCCATACTAGGGAAAGTATAGGCTCTCCCTAATAAAAGTAACACCTAAAGGAAGGTTGTTGACTTGCACTAGGAAAAATCGAGATTCTCCCTAGTAAAAGTAAACACCCTTTAGGGTGGAAATTAACTCGCCTTGGTCTTGCGGGTAGTGGGGGTCTTCTGGCGGTTCTTCGAAGTGTCCTTCCGGCTCTTCGGCGTCTATTAACGGAATGAATTCGAGGAACAATGAATTTAAATTCAACGCCAATATGCATTAAGAAGCATGATGCATGAAATGCTTTCACTGAGTCTAGCGATTAACGTCTAACAATAAGTCTTAATCTAGGTTTCGAGAAAGTTCCATGATCCTTCTAAGCAATAATAATTTCGGACGTTACGACAGCGGTGTGCTTATGAAATGGTGCATTTAACCATATAAATATGTACATAAAGAATAGTTTAACTTTCTATCCTAATCAGCCCAATAAGAGAAAATAGGGTTTTATTCTACTTAAAATTTATCCTAAAACCAAGAATATATTAACCAATAAATTTGATTTGAAGAATTTCCTTCATCCACTCTTCTTATCATTAATTTCCTATTATAATAAGAGTTAAGTGTGTGGAAGATATAATTATAGGTTATATTTATATATATATATATGTATATACACATATATATATACACATAAATAACCATGAGATTGTATATTTTAAGACCTAGTTCATATAAAAAAGCTTTATTGTCATGTAATGCTGTGAATTAACTTCTTTGGACATGTTTATTAATTTTGGATAACTAGATCATAAAATAACTAATAAACCGTAGTTATTAATTAGGCCAATATAAAATAACATGTGATTAGGAGTCATACCATAAAGTTTATATTTTTCCTAGGTCCAGAGAGTTATTACATGCCACTCATGAATTTCTCAGATTTTATTAAGTGTTAATCTATTTTTTATTAACAGAAACCTTTTTGTTCTATTTTCTATATTGGTTAATATCCAAAAACAAGCTAATGGAATTATTCCGAGAAAATGGTTCTGTTACTGTTCATGTTACTATTTTTATTAAACTCAGAAGAAGATCAAGTATTTATCATAAATTTTCTAGCATTTTTTGAAAAGGCTAGCTATTTTTATTAAATCGTTTCTATATCCTAAATTTGTTTTATTCACAAAATCCTGGAAAAATGTGGTGAAACGAATGATGGGCCGCCCGCTAACTCATGCCGAGCCATCCACGTCGGCGTATTTAAGCAGCGCTTCCCGAGCGCGCTTTCGCCAGATGGAGCGCCTCCTCTCAACATGACGGGTGGGCCAAGGGGCTCACATGTCAGCGGCTCTTTCCTAACTCGCGCGCGGTTTAAAACTTCATCCGCTCTCACGCACGAATCGTGGCGCGGATCCAACTGTCGGGACTTCATCGTCCACCTCCGACCGGAGTGACGTGCTGACGTCATGAAACCGGCAAACCTTCGGCGACGCGACGGCGGAGCTACAGTGCTCTAGAGAGGGCGTTCTCGGGCGCTATAGATTCCTTGTGAGAAGCTCTAAGACGTGTTTCGAGCTGCTCGCCGGTGACAGCCTAGATCGGCGGCGAGCCTAGCGACGGCGGAGAACACTCACGGGAGCAACATCGTAACGATATTTACTGCCATATAAGCTAAACGAAGCCAAATTTAAGCATGAGGGAGGCTTGAGGATGCTCACCGTGCTTTTGGTTGGACCGGAAGAGGCGTGGAGCGAGCTGGCGACGTTGGGGCCGAACAGGGCAGAAACAGGGCTCACGACGCCAGGGGGCTTCGGGGGTCCTCGGGTCCAATCAACCTAGGCGAAAGTTAGGCGGGGGTGAGGTGGTGCTCGTCGCGTAAGCAATCGACATGGGACTCACCGAGAAGGGAGAAATCAAAAAGGAAAAGAATCGGGTGGCCGGTGGCGGGGAGAGAAATCCGGCGAGCTTGAGGCTTCCCGGTCCGATTCCTTCGGGCAGGAGTGAGGTGAGGGTCGGGCAAAGATAATGCACGCACGGGTTTGGGATAGGGAGCTCTGGTTTGGGCTGTCAACGTGAGGGCAAGGAGAGAATGTCGGGACCGAAGCGGCGCGGCCGGGATTTAAGCTCGGTCGGAGCACGTACTTTGTCCAGCGGTCACGAGGGGGTGTGAGGTGGTCACTGGGGGGCTCAGTTGCCGATTGGCGAGCTTGGGCGGCAGCAGGTTCACGCGCGGTGCAAGAGCGAGCCAACGGCGAGGCTGCGTGGTCAAGGCGGCGACGCCAGTCTAGGCCGCGGCGGAACTCAGAAGCGTCGACGGCATGTCTGGGGCGTTCATTGGGCAGGGCGGGCGGTGCTTGACACGGCCTGGCCACGCCTCCCGACAAGGCGGCTTGGTCGGCATTGCTAAGCGAGGCGGCGGCGGCAAAGGGTCAGACGTCATGTCCGTCGCGGCAATGGGGCGGCTTCGGGCCAAAACAACGCGCCAGACGTGGCAGGGAGGATCTCCGGCCGTGATTCTAGACCGAGGAGGGGGTTGCGCCGGTGAGGTGGAGGCCGGGGCGGCTGCAGCCCACCTGCTCGTGGAATTGCCTAGAAGGGCAGAGAAAGAGAGAGACTGCAATGTGGGTCCTACTCATGGGTCAACATTGGTCAACACTAGATTCAAACTGTTATTTAGGGTCTAAACAAATTTCTGGGATTTTTAATGTGATATTCCATGTATTTGTATTTATACATTTGCTCATGTTCTTATGTCTCTTATATATATATATATATATATATATATATATATATATATATATATATATATATATATATATATATATATATATATATATATATATTATATATATGAAATTTTCCTATTTATGTGTATATAAATATACATACATATATATATGTTTTTATGTAGGCCTGGGGGATTTTTAAGGAGTTATTTACTTATAATTAAACATTTTATCTTAACCTATTCTCTTAATATATTTTTGATATTTCATGATTGGAGCTAAAATTTGATTTTACTTATCTAAATCAAGTAATTTTGGCAATTATTAGCCTGAAAGATTTTAAAGGTCCAACAATGAATTTTAAAAGAAACATTTTTAAAGAAATGTCTTCTGCAACATACCGTCCTCACGAGAGTGATTTTTAAAAATACGATATAGAATTTTTGGGCTATTACAAGCGCCATCGATGTCCCTCCATGGTTGGCAGTGTTGTGCCATCACGGATTCACAGTGCACTAAATCAAACTCATGATAGGCCCACTGTAGGGTGAGGAAGGGTGCAACATGGCAATGCCCAAGGCTAGGATAAGACGCAGAGAGACTAGGATGGGTAGGGAAGGGCGAGGTGTAGGCAATGCGGCACTGAGCAGGCTACCCAACTGAGAAGTGGCTGGATGCGGTGGGAGAAGGGGAAAGTAAGGGGAAGTGACTAGAAGAGATAAGTAAGGGAAAGAGAGGCGGCTAGGTACTCAGTGGGAAGAGAAGAGGAATGATTGGGAGTGGATGGCGGGGTTGGGTGGGCCATGGAAAATTGGGCCAAATAGGATAAGGCAATAGCTACGTCAAGAAAAAAATTGGGCCAAGGAGGAGAGGGAAAAGGCTAGCCGAAGGAGAAGACTGGGTTAGACCAATGTTTTCAAGGACAATCTTCATTCTTGCAATAGACAATTTTTTTCATCCCTAACCCCGCTTCACTTGATGGAGGACACAATTTCCCTCATTCTATGGGAGATGTTTTGTTCCCACCCCTATCCACTATTAGGGAAACATGGGTGCCATCCGTAGAAGGAATGCCTATTATGATGCTAGAGCTCGTGCAAGAAATCCTCAAAAAAATTGAAGGGAAATTTCCTATAGCATGAAATTCCTTTAAAGCAATCCTATAAATCAAACAATTCAAATAAGAATTTTACATGGAATTCCTATCTTTGAAATTTCTTTGAATAAGGAAAGGCCTAATTGATTAGATGGAGGAACAGATAAAATGCTACTACACCAAAAGGTCTCATATATACTAGCACATCAGTGCCAATTTAATATATAAGAATATGTGTGCCGATACTTGAGTGGGTGGGTGGGAGAAGCTCATTTGTGTCGAGTTTTATTAAAATTTGACGTAGATGCTTGAATATTATCTATGCCAATTTTTCAGAGCCAACACAAATAAGGTTATTATGTGTACCGATTCTAAATAATAACTGGAACATATAATTTTTTGAATAATGTCTAGCTCTTCAGAATTTTATAACTTATTCATACAAGCTCGAATAGAAATCCCCTTTCATCAAAACTGTAGCACTCGACGAGATCTACAACTTTGTAGTTGAAAATTGTTTCATTTGAAGCAATCTAGATGCCTAAATAATGATCATGAGTCTAGAAATTATAATTTATTCATACTATGCCGAATGGAGACAGCATTTATATGAAAATTGTAGCTGTCAACACGATCTACAGTTTTATAGTTGAAACTTTTCTATTTGAAGCTATCTAGATGACTAAATAATTATCAAATGGTTTACACAACAAATTCAAAAGGCATGCCTATCCTGTCCAACACAAAAGGTTACTTGAGGTCGGTTGGTTAGGTGGTGTTCGTCAGAATCAAGGGGTTGTGCTGGTAAAATCCTATACAATGCATATGGTTTTATTTCATGTTAAAAATTGAGTGACCTGTGAATAGAGGTATATATATAGGTGGTTGTAGTAGGTTTCGGCCTTACGGGTAAAAGAATATTTCCCCTATTTTTTATACAAAAAACTCAATTCCATATAACAATAATCAGATCTGGTTTGTAAGAAAAACCAACACTGGTAACCGGCTATTAGTGTCATTTTTCTTATGAACCGGTGCTAATAAATTCATTCGGGCATGTTATTTTATGTTTTTCAAAAACCGGCACTAATATCAATGTTGTATAGATGACTTGTTTTGTTGGAGTGTGTTGGAATTCTGAAGGGGATGCCTCGCGAGAGGTTAGAGTTGATGTTAGTATTTGCGAACATCATGAGATCCCACTGTATAATTCGGTCCATTCAAATCTCATTTAACCGTTGACATGAGTTAGAATATGCTAGCATTTTCAAGAGGTTTTTCATAAATTTTTTGAGAGAATTTATGAATTTCATACGCACTCATTTTAGGATTGTTCAGTTGCGTGCTTAAAAATTTCTATCAAGTTCATATATTTATACTACAAGGACACATATGTACAAACTTTTACTTATTCTATTGTGAATGTATAACCATATTTTGCATAAAATTTTGGTATTAATGGATTCTAACGTATTTATTTACAAAATGAGATGCAAACGGCACAAAGTTTTTTTAACTAGATGCATCTGAAAATTATTAAGCTGATCTCAGAATTTCCACGTTATGTGAACCTATGTGCCAATCCAGAGTATCATTTTTCCTTTACTACTGTACATAAAAAGGAGATAATTCTATGGTAAGCTCCCATATCAACAACTAAAAAACCTTTTTAAAATCCAAAAGAATAAATTCTACCACCTACAAAATAGCCAAGGGGTTCATGAAACTTCCCTCTATTGTGCCCCAAACCCACCATGGTTCTACATAGATTTTGATCGGGCCCTCTACCGTATCTCTCCTCGATGTTGATCGGCGTTGAGCAGGAGGATGAATTACCTATTATTCTCTCTCTTCTTTTTGGTGTCCTCGGATATAATTTTGGTGCCTTATCCTTGAGCTTAGATCCAACTTGGGTTGGGTCTGGTCAGGCCAGGTCACGTCTCGACCCGACCCAACCCGGGTCGTATTGAGGATCCTATGTGCTCGTCCCAACTCAACCCCGGCCATCTCGGACCCGAGGAGATCAGAAGAGGAGGAATGGAGGAGATGTTGACCTTAGGAGGAGGGTGTCGTTGCTGCTATGCCATCGTAGAGAGGAGGGAGCCGCCGCTGCCACCGTGTCGTCGTGGGGAGGAGGAAGAGAAGGGAGCTGTCGGCCCATGGCCGGCGGTGTTGCTATGCCGCCCTAGAGAAGGACAGGAAGCCAATGCCATCATGTCAGCTTGTCGGCAGAGCCCGTCCGCCACAGCCTCCATAGGGAGGATGAGCCTGCCTACCACCGTCATGCTACCGCTCGATGTGGGCACACGTGAAACCCTAACCCTAGAACATGCGGTGGATTGAGGGGAGGAGGAGGGCGGTGGATTAGGGGAGGAGTCAGATCACTGGGTGGCAGATTGGGGAACGAGGAGGAGGTGCAGCAGAGCGGAGAGGGGGCAGTGCGTGATGGGGACTTGGGAGCTCGTTGTCTCATGGAGCTACGTCGTTGCGGAGCAGAGAGGAAGAGTAAACGGTTGCGGGGTCTGCCTGTTAGTGTGGGGGAGAGGACAACCTACAGCGTCGTATCGGGGGAGGAGGATCCACCGTCGGATTGGATGAGGAGGAGTCGAGGCATGGCCTGACCCAAACCCGACCCAGCTAAAACCGAGGACCCAACCCGATCTCCACCTGGCTTCCGGGTCGGGACTCGGGGGGTTGGGTACGAATCTAGCTAGATCTGTACGTAGATCCAAGTTCTTGGTGAAGTCACTACTCTCCATCTTTGATCGGTGTGGGAGGTTAGTTATACTTGCCCTTTTGTGGAAGGGGATAAGCTTGAGAGCTTCCTTGAGTTAGGGTTTGATTTCTGCAACGTTGGTTAGGCAGCGGTGGAGATCATTTTTGGAATAATGCTTAGGATGAAGGTGGTGGTGGTAGGTCCAAATTTTCTTAGCCGTTATCAAGTATTTTCATGTTAACTCTCCTTCAGTGTTTTAGAAGCGTCTTGATAGTGAAATCAGGGAGCTGAATGATGCGACAATCCTTTCCATGAAGCCCTTCAATGGAACAGCCAGGAGGACTGGCTATGTCAACGACGGTTGGCGTTGAAGTTGAATTTTATGTGTTTGTTGATGTGTGTGTTGTATGCAACTCATCTCATGAAATCATGTGTAATTTGGGATATATTATTCTCAAATTTTAATGAAAACTCCCCTTAAAAAAGCAAAGTGAAAAAGTATCTCCCAACAAATAAATTATCAGATACAGTCTCCGTGGAGTAACACATATTTAGCTAGTTATTTTATATGTAGAGAGACAGAGGGGTAAATTATAAATTTATATATCAGTGTACAACCTCTGCCGCCCTGTCAAAAAAGAAGCTCTGGTGTGGGCTCTCACCAACTATTCCCCCGCAATAATTGCCGAGGGGGCCTCCCACAGTGGCAACAGCACAACTCGGCCATACCAATCCCCACCTTTTTTATTATTATTGGCATTGTACCATAAAGCATATAGTAGCATTATCAGAGCATTCCTCTTGCAGTCTCGCAGAGGCAATCAACTCCTACCAAAGACCGCCAAAAAAATATGGACTAGTACGCAAAAATACTCCTCTATGTAGAGAGAGAGCGAGCGAGCGAGAAACAGTGTGTTGGTGTGTATAGCAAGCGAGAGAAAGAGCGCTCTTTAGGGTGTGTTTGGTTCAGGAGCTAACTGGAACGGAGCCATTCCGTTCCAGTTTTCATGACGTTTGGTTGGGAGTCTCCTAGAGCAGAGCCGCTCCCTAGGTGGAATATTCTCGTCATATCTGGAACGAGACCGCTCTTCCGATTTGGCCGAACTGATCCGCTCCGAGCGAGCGAGCGCTCTTTTTCAGCTCCGCTCGTCCGTTCTGCCCCCCTCCCCGCGCGCTCACTGCCCAGAGCAGGTAAGCTCCTCCGTTCTCCTTCTCCTCCGGCCCTGCCGTCTTTGCACCGTCCCCCCCGGCGGCGGTCTACCCGCTCTGCTGCCGTCCCCCTGCCCCCCCGGCCGGGCGCCGAGTTCGCCTCGTCCCCGCGCCCGGCGGCGTAGCAGAGCCTCTGCTCGACGGCCGGGCGCTGAGCCTCGCTCGCTTCGGCGGCGATCGCCGCCTCTTGCCCCGCCGCCGCTCATCTCTTCGGGCCTCGTCGTCGTTGCCTCTCCGGCCCCACCTCTGTCTGTCTCTCCGGGCCCGCCGCCGCCGCCTCTTCGGTCTCCAACGCCGCCACCGACTCCTGGCTGTCTCGCCCAGCGCCGCCTCCTCCCCGATTGTCGCTGCCGTTGCAACTGACGTCCCCTCCTCCCATCTCCCGCGCTCAATCTGCTCTTCTTCACTTCTTGCATACCAATTGGTGCTCGATCTACTCTTCTTCACTTCTTGCACGGCTTCTACAGCACATTCGTCAAGCATGTATGCAAGATCTACTTCATTCACATGTATGAATTTGATTTATTCTGTAGATTGACTCCAAAATTAGGTACTTCTTTTATATCAAATTCTGTTATTTTGGTATGATGGCAAGCAGAGGTACAAATGACATATTATATATGAAAGGCTATATAGTTGAAAAATTATTCTTTTTGTATGAGCTAAACATTGTAGCATTTGTCATGGATCTTATGCTCTTGATTCTTGAATCATAGTTGTTACGATTTCTTGGGGAAAGTACGTGGCCCATGAAATACGGCCCACTGACTTGCCCTCGGCCCCACGGGAAGTAATCCCGGGCTTGGCAAGCTTGCGCTCGAGCTTGGCAGGCTCGCGCCCGAGCTTCCACGTCCCGGAGAATCGAGCCTTCCACTTCCCCCGGGCTTCCGAAGCTCAGGGCTCAAGACCTGAGGCAGATCATGCCGCGCCGCGGAGACGATACGCTTCGGGTCCCCAAGATCATCAAGAATTAAATACGTGCACTGTGCCGAGAAGCGCCTGGCAAAGGCTACTGGCGGGTTGGCGGTAGGTCCCGTCAACCGCCCGCATGGGCAAGGACACGTGCTGAACGGTAGCGGTCCGGCGTGGCAATCGGGAGATACACTCGATTACCCGGTAGATCTTGTGCGCCCGGCATGGCAAAAAGGGGACGACTATTCAACGGACCAGCGCAAGCTACAGTGACCGGAGACCGCCTATAAAAGGGGCATACAGGTCACAACAACGAGGACACCCGCTTCTGGATACACATAGCACACTCGGAAGATAGCCACTGTAGAACAGGAGAACTTGTACTCTCGTAGGAGCTCTAGTTCCCGGCGGTAGTTCTCCGCGTCCAGGTAACTGTAGGAACACACACAGTGCCTTGACCACTTATTGTACTCGATGCCCGGGCTTCCCAAAGCTCGGACTTCACCCCCTTTGTACTCATTTAAGCTCAGGCATTAAACGAAGACTGGACGTAGGGCTGTTATCCGACAGTGGAGGCCTAAACCAGGATAAAAACACTCGTGTCATCATCATCACCATTCCGGTCTCGACGCGTCCGACTGCGTCGGGACTAAGTCCTTTCCCTCGGCAGCGTCCGCCCAAGCGGCCAGGCTTCGGTCCAGGGGACAGGCCACCTTCGGGCCTCGCACCCCCCCTCTCCTTGCTTATCGGCCCGCGGAGGTTCGCCTCCTGGTCGTCGACACGATTATAATCGGATCCTTCACATTTTGGTTTCTGAAATGGATTAAGCATGATTGCTTACTAGATACTGCTTTTTGATATACTTATTTCTTCACATCTGTTGCCTGCAGGCACCACGAGGAGGTCCTCGCTAGCTGTTCCTGCGCCCAAGCGTAATAAACAACTGATTTGTCTCTGAAAACAAATTTTTTCTTGATTTATAGATTAATTGGGTATTTCATGTACATCGCTGTAGAAAATTTTTAGAAGTGGCGCTTTACTGGTGATGACATGATCGTATTTTTGTTTTGTGATTTAGATGGACAAGAGGACCAAGTTTGTAGTTTAGACGGTGATACTGATTGTTTGGTTGGAGCATTTGACCGAGCCTCTGAAACGCTAACCAAAGCTATAAAGGATGCGGCTACTGCGGATAAGGATATGCCAGAGGGTTTGTTTGAAACTGTTGACAACCTTCTAGGTTTTGAGCATGTCCACAAGTCTTTGTACTATGCTCACTTGGTTGACAATCCTCATATTGCTAGAGCTTTCATCTCATTGCCATTCGATCACAAGTTAACATGGGTTACCAAGTTTGTTAGTGAAAAATTTACTTGATGCCAAGTTAACCGTATGGACTTGTGTCTCTTAGTTGTATGGACTTGTTATATGTGTTGTACTTTTGTTTGTACCCATAAAACAATGCACTTTGGGTTATTTATTACTATATATTTATGGACTTGTTATGTGTTATATGTCATGATGTGCCTTCTAATTATATGCGTAATTATGATCTAGGTTTTTATTGATTTATTATAACATATGTATGAACTTGTTAAATTTTTATTCCTCATATCAAAAATAGTGGTAACCTCACCAAAGGATAGTGGTGGTGACCATAAACAGCTCCTCATCTTCAGACTCCCCAACCAAACAGGGGATAGAATGGCTCCGTTCCACACAGACTCTCAAACCAAACAAAAAATAGGATGGCTCCATCCCTGCAACCAAACGCAGAAACAGAGCCGCTCCACTCTCAGAATCAGGGAGGGAATGACTCCATTCTAGTTGGCTCCTGAACCAAACGCACCCTTAGGCTGTGTTTGGTTAGAGGGCAACGTAGGATGGGATGGCTCCATCCTAGTTTTTAAGGATGGAATGGCTCCGTCCCAGTTTTTAAGGATGGGATGGCTCCGTCCCAGTTTTTAAGGATGGGTCCACTGTCATCCTCACGTTCCAAATGGGATGGTTGCGTTCCATCATTTTTGTGGGATGAGCTCGTGCAGCATCTTAAGGAATATTCGTTTATGAGAGCCATCCAATCCCTCCTTTTGCACCAACCAAACACATAAAAAAATAGGATGGGATGGCTCCATTCTTGCATATCCCACCAACCAAACACACGCTTAAATTCCAAGCTTGCCCTCTGGGTTGTCTCTCGGTTCCCCTGTCTCTCTCCCCCCTCCCTGTCTTCCCAACTCCCAAGATTTACCAAGTATTGGGCTCAACACAAGACACCAGAATAACCATAGAGAGAGAGAGCAGAGCTAGAGAGAGAATAGAGGCTAGAGATGATTTCTTGCTTTGGAGGCTCGATAAGTTCATATACTACTACCAAGAGTCCAGTAGCCCATAAAAATTGGGAGAAAAAAGGATAAAAATACCACTCCTCTCCAGTGGTAGTGACTAGTGAGAAAGAGGGAGAGCGCCCTGCAGCCTTTTGGTTTAGTTTGCCACTCGCGAAACGTTCGGAAACCCCCGAAAGCCTCCAAGAAACGAACCCAACCGACGTAACCGCGGACATGACGGCCGCGTGACGGTATGTCGGCGTCGGAGGCGGGAAAGTCGGCGTCGGCGGAGGCGGAGGCGGGGGCGTCGGGGTCGGCGCCAGCGCCGGCGGCAATGGGGGCGGACGAGGCCACTGCGAGGAAGCGCTACGAGACGCTGGTGCAGGTGCGGGCCAAGGCGGTGAAGGGGAAGGGCGCGTGGTACTGGGCGCACCTGGAGCCCGTGCTCGTGCCGCCGCCGGGGTCTGGAGTGCCACCCAAGGCAGCGAGGCTGCGGTGCACGCTCTGCGCTGCCACGTTCTCGGCGTCCAACCCGTCTCGCACGGCCTCCGAGCACCTCAAGCGCGGCGCGTGCCCCAACTTCGCGGCACCGCAGGGTGCGCCGCCGGCGCCGCAGGCGGTGACCATGTCCGCGGCGTCGTCCGTGGTGCCCATCTCGTCCATCCCGCCGTCGTCGCAGCGCCGCCACACTACCGGTGGTGGTGGGCGCAAAAGGCACGCGCTGGCCGCGGCGTACGCGGCCGTGGAGGCGGCCTCCCAGTCCCAGCACGTGGTGGTGGGCGACCCAGCCGCGTACTCCCCGACACCGCCCACGCCGCCGGCGCTTCCAGCTCCGCGGCAGGTGCTTTCGGGTGGGAGGGGCGACCTGGGCGCTCTGGCCCGGCTTGAGGACAGCGTGAAGCGGCTTAAGTCTCCCGTGGTATCCCCCGGATCGATGATGGCGCGGCCACAATCCGAGGCAGCGCTCGCGCTGCTCGCCGACTGGTTTCTCGAGTCGGCAGGGAGCGTGTCCCTCACGGCGGCGGAGCATCCGAAGCTCAAAGCCTTCCTGCACCAGCTCGGGTTGCCGGAGATATCTCGAGCAGAGCTCGCCGGCGCGCGCCTCGACGCGCGCTTCGCTGAGGCCCGCGCCGAAGCCGCCGCGCGCGTCCGAGAAGCGCGCTTCTTCCAGCTCGCGGCGGACGGGTGGCGCGAAAAGGTGGTCACTTTATCCGTCAACCTCCCCAACGGCACATCCGTGTTCCACCGCGCCGTGCCCATGCCGGTGTCGGCGTCGTCGGACTACGCTGAGGAGCTGCTGCTGGACGCTGTCTCGTCCGTCGCCGCGTCCAGTGACCTTCGCCATTGCGCCGGCATTGTCGCCGACCGCTTCGGCACGAAGGCGCTGCGTGACCTCGAGAACAAGTACCAGTGGATGGTGAACCTTTCTTGCCAAGTCCATGGCTTGTCACGGTTAGTGAAGGACATGGCGCGCGAGCTCCCACCCTTCCACGCCGCCACGGCAAACTGTGCCAAGGTCGCCGCATACTTCAACACCGTGCCCGCCGTGCGCGCGCAGCTGCACAAGCACCAAGTCCAAGAGCATGGCCACGCTCTTCTTCTCCGCGTCGCCGCCCCGCCACTGGAGCGTGGGGACAACGGCAGCGAGTTCAGCGCAGCGTTCGCGATGCTGGAAGACATTCTGACCTCGGCGCGGCCGTTCCAGCTCGCCGTCCTGGAGGAGTCCTACAAGCTCGTCTGCATTGACGACCCTGCGGCGAGGGAGATCGGGGACATGGTGCAGAACGTGGCGTTCTGGACAGAGGTGGAGGCGGCGCACTCGCTCGTGAAGCTGATCATGGACATGGCGAAGGAGATGGAAGCCGAGAGGCCCCTCGTCGGGCAATGCCTGCCACTCTGGGAGGAATTGCGCGATAAGGTCAGAGGCTGGTGCCACAAATTCAGCATTGATGAGGGCATCGCCATGAATGTGCTGGAGAGGAGGTTCAGGAAGAGCTACCACCCGGCGTGGTCGGCGGCATTCATTCTGGACCCCTTGTATCTGATCAAGGATGCCAGCGGGAGGTACCTGCCACCATTCAAGTACTTGACGCCGGACCAGGAGAAGGATGTGGACAGGTTGATCACACGGCTGGTGTCGCCGGAGGAGGCGCACCTCGCGCTCATGGAGCTCATGAAATGGCGGTCGGAGGGGCTGGACCCGCTGTACGCGCAGGCGGTGCAGGTCCGGCAGCCGGACCCTTCCACGGGGAAGATGAAGATCGCCAACAAGCAGAGCAGCCGGCTCGTCTGGGAGACCTGCCTCAGCGAGCTCAAGTCGCTCGGCAAGGTGGCCGTGAGGCTCATCTTCCTCCATGCCACCGCCAAGGGGTTCCGGTGCACGCCGTCGATGGCGCGCTGGTTGACCGCCCCGGGGAGCTCGAGCGCAGCCAGCGGCATCGGCCGAGCGCACCGGCTGGTGTTCATCGCGGCCAATGCGAGGCTGGACAGGAGGGATTTCTCCAACGACGATGACAAGGACGTGGAGCTGCTCACGGAAGGAGACGATGACATGCTAACTGAGGCTGCCGGTGTGGATCTCTCTTCGATGTAGCATAACATCCCTGCTTAATTCGTTTCTTGTTCATTTGCTGCTAGCATTTGTAGAATTTGATCACTAGGAATTGCTAGATTCTTTCTTTCTTTTTTTTGCTTCTTTTTTCTTGTGCCCATGATGCTAGTTCTTGCTCCCTCCTCTTGTTTTGGTGGGGTGGGGAGTAAGGGCATGAGATGGAGCTATGCACCCTTAATTTGCTTATCAAGTGTGGTTAATTAATAAATGACACTGTTGATCTGTCTTGCCAATTATGTGTGTACAGAAATTTGGAGAGGCTGAGGGAATCTTCTTGGCTATCTATACTTTCTACAAGGCAAGAGCCCGGGCTGGGTGTTTGTGTAACTATTTCGAGATCTTGTGCAAACAATAGCATGCACAATTTATCCTCAGCTATAGCTCTCGGTCACTGCTATGTGGGTCCGGACCCACGCAGCAGTGGCCGTAAGCAGCCCGTAACTGCACGCGCATACCAAGGCAGAGTACGTGCTCCTTGGCGTATATACACTTCTGGTTCTGGTTGGCTTATATCATTTTGTCAGTGAACAAACTTTGAAGATGGCTACGGTCACATTACAAAAATTGTTAAGCGCTCTAGTCTAGTGATTAGTGACAACAAATTGTTCTTTTCTTAATTTGACAGGGGATCTTTCCTCTTTTTTTTTCTTATTAATTTTGCTTCTCTGCTTTCTTCAAGTGTGCTGGTGTTGGTGGAGTGGAGGGCATATACACACGATCCATCATTGGGGCTTGGCTGCTTGTGGGATTTCAGTCATGTGGCCAATGCATGCTCACGTTGCAATAGTATGTGGCGAGGTACATTTGTCTAAGGAAAATTCCTTGGCTCTACTCAAGCCTACATTGCATGCCAGCTACTACCTCTGTCCCCATGAAGCTTGAACAGTCGTAGCTGTGGCAAAACCTCACGATGAACTGATTTACAAATTGCATACGGCATTGGACCCTCTACAACCCATTTTACTGCTTCGCCTTGAATAGCTAGGCTCAGTAGGACATGTACTAGTCCTGCCCAATGTTCTTTGCGAGAGGCTACGTACTACCATATGCCTCTTACTCTCACATGGATGTCGTTGTTTTACCACTGGGATATCTATCATCACCATAACCCCCCTAATTTCAATCGCGCAACCGGACCGGACGATGGCCATGCCAGCTTACACTATGAAGTATATAGACACACTGTCGGTGTCATATTAAGCTTTTGGACGAACTAATTTCAAAGGCCAACGAATCCGGCGGGCAACTGAAGGGATGGAAAGAAACATAGGAATAGAACAGAGCACGCCACACCACGACAGGATGGTGGGCCTCCACCATTTTTTCTGGAAGGGTTCACCATTGATGCACAAGATAAAACTTCCCAGCGATCGACTCGAATGAACGGGGCAATGGGCAGCATCTGATCGACCGAGGAGCACGAGCAATGCTTCATTGTGTTTGTGTTGGTCGTACTTGTACCCTAATGCATGCGCTTTGGGGTTCTTTTCTCCCTTCCCTTTCTTTCCAATGAAAGGTACTGTTGTCCCTCGTCCCAGCGGCACCCTGTTGGTTGCCTCCCCTCAACTGTCACTGTCGTCCTGCCAAACCAAGGAGGAGGCGGTGCCAGTGATAGAGGTAGCAAGGGTGCGTGTATGTGTATGGCTCGTTCCTTTTCGGTCCGTTATAGTAAAAAAAATTAGATAATTTTTTTTGACTTATTTAAATAATTTTTAAAAAACTTATAAATTTGCTACAATAAAACCGCTAATCGCCAGAAATCGTCAAAAAAAAACCGAGCCTATGTGTGTGCGCGCGCCTAGCTAAGCTAGCTAATTAATGGGGCAGTTTCATTAGTGGGGAAAAGCCTGGTTTGCACAGGCTGTTCGTGGCTGATATACGCCGTACGGTCTCCAGCCACTGATCTCTTCCTGCAGCTCTCCCACATGCCTAAGGGCTCATTACATTACATTATAAGCCGTGGCAGGCGAGTGCAGGAGGTAATTGTCGGAGCTAGGCTAGTGCGGCGCCA
Source organism: Olyra latifolia (assembly GCA_036346145.1). NCBI lineage: Eukaryota > Viridiplantae > Streptophyta > Magnoliopsida > Poales > Poaceae > Olyra > Olyra latifolia. Next base: position 44,254,229 of record CM070526.1, read on the forward strand.
GCGCAGTTACCAGCATCGTTCTTAATTACGATCGAGCTACGTGTAGTAGCAGCCAGCCAGCCAGCTGTAGGCTTACCAGTGCATGTACAGCTATAATACATAACTAGTTCACTCCTATGTCACCGTCTAGAGTGCGTGACACTGACTGCTTGTTCTTCTTCTTCTTTGCTAATAATTCGAACTTAAATTTTAAGAGCTTTCCAAAACGGTTAGGAGGATTCAGCATATTTTGTTTAATTTGCTTTTTAGAGTTTTGCGACATATCTACCAAAAAAAAAAGAATAGATTGAAAATACTAAAGCGTTTGCGATTTCAAAACTAGAGATAAACAAATAAGTAGATAAATCGTAGAGAACAAGGCCTAACCTACCGTTCTTTATGACTTATTTACGTGCGTGTTATCTACTTATTTGTTTATTGTTCTAACTACAGTGTATTTCATGTTCTAATGTAAAACGTGTTATCTACTTATTTGTTTATTGTTCTAATGTAAAACATGTGTCTAACGCTTGTTTTTCGGTATCACTAATAATGATCTAACTTTATCTTTTATTATATACCTAGATACATGTCTTAAAAATAGTATTTAGAAATTAATAAGAACTACAGATAATGTAGTTATTTTCAATAGGCCATGGTCAACACGCAAGACAAAACTTGTCCGGTAAACTTTGGTGGAGATGGAGATGGAGATGGAGATGGAGATGGAGGGAGTACGTACTATATGTATATAGATAATACTGTTTGTACCATATGTCTTTTTATTATCCTTCATATCTCGTGGTATCTCGAATTAGACTCATCCATCAAACTTGCTATACGGTGAAACCTTGAAATGCCTCGTGGTATTTTGCCCTATCAAATTAATGCATTTTATTAGATCTAACGATTGTTGAGACTTACCTCCTAGTACCAGTAAGTGATACCTCGTCCTAGTAGCTCAGGAAGGATGGAAAAAAAAAACCTTGTACCATTACGCATACCCTTACCTTGCCGGACATCTTCTCGTGCTAACTCCTTTGATTTGTAGCTCTTACGAAAACTTAACAAATCTTTTATAAACCAAATTTTTTCTAGGATCGGGCAGGAAATTCCTGTCCCATGACTCCCATTCGCACCCTAGCTCCTACGGAAACTTTACAAATCTTCTATAGACCAATTTATTTCTCGCAAGAATCACCGTGATCGATGCAAAATTTAATGGGCCAGAGGAAATCTGGATTACCGTTTTTTTGATCTTTGTCCTCCGGTACTTGCTCTACCACTGCATTTGTTTTGCTGTTGAAGAAAGTCACGTCGGTGGTAGTTCTCCTTTCCTTTTCTTTTCAACCCCGGCGCCCGTACTTGGATTGCAGTCATCGGTGTACTACCACTACTTCTGGAACCGGCGTATCCTGCCTCTCTTAAAACTTGTCATTATTTTCATTTTTCTTGGAGGAGTTGGGCGCTGCAGCTAGCTGCGCTGTACTGGCGCCATATCTCTGTACATGGGTGTGTGCAGCGGTTGATGAGGGGCGAATACGATGATGCGCTCGTGTCGTGCCTGTCTGCCTGCCCATCTGTGTGTGTACGTGTGTTTGTGTGATGTTCCTGCAGCAGCCCTCTGCATGGGCCCTACCAGGGGCGTCTTTTTTTCTTCATTTTGGACCGGCTATCCCAGGCTCCCCAGTTTGTACAATTACATTGGTATTTGCCTTTTTGTCTTGTCAATTGACAATCCAAGGGGGATGGAGAGAGATAGATGTGAATGGACGTGGTTTCCAGCTTTCCAAGTACAGGGCGTGGCTGAAAAAAAACAGAGAGAGAGAAAACATGTCCATGTTCCAACTCCCAAGTAGTACTGGTACCAAAGGTGAAAAGCAGCAATACTACTTGTTTAAGACAGGGACCCGTACGTGGAGATCGGGGAGGAGCCAGCCTCCCGATTTCAAAACCCTAATTAAGATGCTTTACACGGACGGTTGTTGCCGTTCAGGGTATCACTGGACGGACGGGACAATTTGATTATTATTAGGATTTGGCGCGCGCGCGCGCTCTCTCTCTGTCTTAAGCTGCGTCGATGGCGGCTTCACCCGATCTTTGCAAGGACTATTAGGCAGTGTTACATTTATCGTCGGCAAGCCGCGATTTGCCACGGCAAATCGAGGTTTCGGGCCGGATCGATAACGGCAAATCGATTTGCAAATTCAAAATGTGATTTGAATTTAAAAAATCAAAAAAAATCCCATAAAATCCGTAAAAATTGTAGAACCATGTATAAACACAATGGTGAAAAAAAGAATCAAAAACATATCCAGATTCGCTTGGAAATTTGAATTGAAATCACAAAAAATTAAAAAAGGAACGATCCAACTTGGCCCATTAGCGAAAAATTAAAAATTGATGACATGTTGCATATACATAATTACCAAAAGTCTTGCCAACCATTTACATAATTTTAAATAAATATTTACTATTTTTCCGCACCATTTACTTAAAAATCGATTTTTCCAAACCGCAAATCGGTTTGCCGGCAAATTCAATCGATTTGCCATGATAACCAACCGATTTCTGGTTTACTCGGATTTACCTTGATTTGCCGCTCTTATTGCTCGATTTGCCGCATTTATCGCTCGGTTTTCCAACAAAAATCGTGATTTTGTTTTTCGGCAACCAATTTGTGATTCCAAATTTAAATCACAAATTTTGGTCGATTTTTCGCGATTTGCCGCGGCAAATCGGAAATCGAGCCCGAACGATTTTTCGTTGAAAACTGATTTTTCAAACCTTGCTACTGCGACTTGAGGTAGAAACCACGTCATGCAAGAAAATGGATGTCATTGTTTAACAAGAATCGTAGTAGAACCAACTTGACGAGGGATACTCCCTTCACTTCCACGACCGCCCATTTTTTGTATGCAAAAAACTATAGCAAAGTATGATGTTCTATATAGTTATAGAACCCTTTCAAGCAGCATTTTTATTTTAGGTAGTATAGTTTTCAACGACTATGCTACTCATTCTATTACATTTAAATCACACCTGATCTTAATTAGATCAACTGGAATAAACAACCAACATTGTGCTTAATGTAATGCCAAAGAGTTTTATTTATAACATAAAGGAAAGGTTGCTTATAAAAAAATACTTATTCAATTCTCGTATTTCAAGTAGAACTGTAGAAGGCTACATAATCTCTGTATTTCTGTTCTTGACAGATTATATGCTTAATTATTTGATTATCTTTTTTTACGTTTTACATTTTTATGCTTTCGTCAGAAATATCAAAGTCACAAAATGAACATTCTCAAATTCATGTTTGATTATAGGTTTCGACTTTTACTGCCGCTGTTCAAAACAGTGTAATTAAGTTCAGTAATAAGATAATTTCAGTACCAAAGAACACTTTACATGATTATCTTTGGTACAGACTCCAGTTTACACTAGCTAGATATATGCTCTAGCTAGCAAACATTACGTATTGAAACAAGAAGAGTTCCATCACGTTTTTGTCGGTTGTCATGCTATCCAGTTTTAGAGCTAGGCATCGGTGTCTTGGTGGTTTCTTTCTCCTGGACTTTTTATGTTAAGGAACTTTCGCATGTACATGGATTTCAGAGATGAACAACTAGGCAGTTGAGAAGTTCTACTCCCCAACTGGCCAAAGCATTAATCCATACGAAGACACGAGCCATATGGTCATATGTGGTGGCTTCTATATATAGTTTCTCTATCAAACCGAAATTTGTATCATGTTGATGTCGACACCGTTTTTGTACATCACCTAGGTTTAAGAAACGAAACACCTGCCTAGGTCATAAATTTTTCTTGTCTCGAGCTGTCACTCTTTGTTTAGATCTCTCTGTGTAGATCTGTCTCTCTCGTCACACTGCTGTTGTTTATGTGTCTTTCTCTCTAATCTCTATCCAATCCAAGAACATGGTGACCAACAGGGGGAGCGGCAAAGGTGGCCTGCGCCGTGACGTACAGCTGCAGTAGAGGGGTGTCAACCACATCGACTCCCCATCAGTCTTGACCCTCAGCTTGCCATCACTCGATCGCTTGGGAAGACAAGGGAAGGGACCCTCTCTTATCTTACTATGTTTCAGTCCTGTGCCATGGATTGTCTAATTAGACACTACATATGTTCATGGATGGATCCAGAACGGCCATTGCAGCCTGCTGGCATTGTGTTTGATTAATTGGAAAATCACCATTTTCAATAAGTGTTCTTTGCCGCTTATCTACTTAATTATATGCTTATCTCTGTTATCAAAACAAAAATACTATGGTTTCTTTAAATATTGAAGGCACATCTCAATGCTCTAAAAAATAAGTCAAACAAATTGAATTCAACTCTTAAGGTCATATGGAGAAGTTTTGAAAGTTTAGGAGATAAGTAAATAAATAGCTATAAAGAACACCTGAATTGTTAAGATAAGTTTAGGAGCGTTCTTTATCATCGGAGCTAACATATATGCATGATCAAGTGAGGTCGACTCAGCAGTATAGCTTTCCAGTGGAGCTGCAGTGGCAGCCTCACCCGCACGGGTTTGAGCTCTACCTCGATCAGAATTTAATTCCCCAGAGAATGGATATAAACACGCGTACGTGTTCAGTACGGAGTCTTGAGAGCATCGATCGGATATAGATCTTACTCCCTCCGGTTTCAAAATACTTATCGTTTTGAACATTGATACGGTCTTCGAAATGTACTTTTGACTATTAATTTCCATTGCAATTTATATATAGAATTTGCAAAAATTACAATATTATGGAAGTGTTTTTCGAGACGAATCTAAAGGTATGATTTTCATGTGGCCAATCCAAATAGTTCAAAATATTTTTATAGATAAAGTTTGAAAACTTTGACTTAGGACAAAACGAAAACGATAAGTATTATGGAACCGAAGGGAGTAGTGTGTTAATATGGTTCTGACGTGCATGCATGTATGCGCGCGTGCATACATGGGTGTGAGTTAGTGTACAATAAGATTCTATCCAAAGACCAAAGAAAAACATGCATGATCACACTACTAGAGATTTGGCATTTGATACCGGCCCATCATTACCAGTTGGATTGGAACCAATACTGATAGTGGCCAGGGGCGGATCCAGGGGGTGCCCGATATGCACGGGCACCCCCTCGATTTTAAAAATTTTTTGAACTCCATATATGCATCTCTCAAAAATCTAGGAAAGAAATAACCCCTATAAATGATATATGGGCTGAAATCCAGCATTTTAGCAGCAAACGGAGGAGAGTCGGCCCGTCCTACGTCCACTTAACTTTGCCCCACGGCCACAGCCCAAGTACAGAAAAAATCAGAAATAGAAAGAGGAGGAAAGAATTGAGGAAAAAAATCCCCAATCCCTAGCCAGCTAGCCCCCCGCCCCCGCGAGCTCCTCTCTAGTTAGTCTCCAGAGGCTCTGCCGACGCTCGGTGCCCCTCTCCGTCGCCCGCGCCTCCGTCGTCGCCGCCGCCCGTCCGTCCGTCCGTCCGTCGCTGGCCGTTCTCCCGTCCCAGCCGAGGCGCCGGTCTGCCTCTGCGCTCTTGCTACGCCTCGTGGCTGCGGTGTTCTTGCGCTGCGCTTAGCCGGCCGCCTGGCTTGCGGCTGCCGGCGCCGGCCGCCAGCGCCAATGGCTGAGCCGGCCAGGCGGCTTTGCGCCTTCTGGCGTGTGCGTCGCCGGCACCCGGCGGTCCTCGGTGACTCGGTCCACTGGTCGTCTGGTCCAGTCGGTCGTCCCTAGTCCCCTGCTGGCTCTGCTCTCGTGCTCGAGCATTTAGCGACCGAGACTGAGAGTTTGAGACTCTGAGAGGCTGAGAGCCTAAGACAGTGACTCAGTGAGACCTCCAGCCTCCAGCCTCCAGTGCTCCCTGCGGTCGAAGGTAGAATCCTAAATCCTAAATTCCTAATCGGCTAATCCAGTAATCCTACTCTGAATGACTGATACTCTGATAGGTCCATACTCCACGGTACATTAGCATTAGTACTAGTAGCATATAACATTTCTTATTAATTTTGATGATTGTCGATTTGGGGTTCTCATTACAAAACTGATTTGCACATTATCACTATGTATTCTAGCATTTGCAAAGTACTCATAAAGATTGGAAAAGATCCTTCTTTTAAAAATGAATGGGAAAAGCTCAAGCTATGGTGGGTGCATTTGAGTCTTTTGATTTTGTTTTCATGGCACAATTAATGATGATGATACTTTGTTACACGAATGATCTATGTCAATCTTTGCAAAAGAAGGATCAAGATATTGTTAATGCAATGTCACTTGTCACTTGTGTTAAGGAAAGGTTGCAACAAATAAGGAATAATGGGTGGAAAGAGTTTCTCTATGAAAAGGTTACACCATTTTGTGTGCTACATCATATTAACTTGCCCAAGATGGATGCAATGTATGTGTCTTTTGGAAGATCGAAACGGTTTTTTCAAAGGCAAACAAATGATGACCACTTCCGAAGAGAAGTGTTTCTTGCCATCATTGATAGTGTTCTTCAGGAGCTTGATAGTCGGTTTGACAAAGTTAATATGGAGCTTCCTATTTGTATGTTTACTTTGAATCCTTCCAACTCATTTGAAGCCTTTGACAAGGACAAAGTAGTTAAGCCTGCTGAATTTTATCCTAGTGAGTTTTCAAGTACAGATTTGGTGAGACTTCCATATCAACTTTATTGATGATGTGCAAAGAGATGATAGGTTCAAAGACCTTAAGGGTATTGTTGATCTTTCCATTAAGCTTGTCGAAACCAAAAAGCATGACATTTATAGGTTAGTAAATTTACTTCTCAATTTGGTATTACAACATAGACCATAGTCATATCCATCTCTTCATCTTGTTGACAATAAAAAACATTTCTATTTTATAGGTTGGTGTATGTACTTCTCAAGTTGGTATTACTATTGCCGGTGGCAACTGCAAGGGTTGAAAGGTATTTTCTGCAATGAATTATGTGAAGAACAAGTTGAGAAATAGTATGGGCAATCAGTTACTCAATGATTGTTTGGTAACTTACATTGAGCGAGATATTTTCTCAAAGTTGTCAGATGATGATTTGATAGTTCGTTTCCAAGCTACGAAGACCCGCAAAATATTATTATAAAGTAATTTTCTAGTCTTCTTTATATGTTATGTCATAATATTAAACATTGTCACATTTCACATTGTATGATCATAAACATAATGAACTACTAGTTTTCGGTGTTATAGTAATTTGTATGGTTATGTGTTTTGGTGTTCAAACTTTATTTTTTTCCCTTAGTGTGCACCCCCTCATCTCAAATCCTGGATCCGCTCCTGATAGTGGCATTAGTACCGGTTCATTGGCTATAGGGCCGTAGTGGGCTTTCTGTACCAGTTGGAGCCACGAACCGGTACTAATGTCTCGTTTCAGGAAGTTCAAAAGAAATGCATATTCTATCTATATTAGTACGCGATGGTGGGTGGGTTGATTAGAAAGGTGAGGCTGGAGTCATGAGGTTGCGGGTTCGAGTCCCGCTTCTCCCATATATCCTCGATATATTTTTAAACATTTCTAGTACTATCGGTACCGGGTGAGGGAACCAGTACACTTGGTACTGATGCCCTTAAGCATCACTCTCGGATGGCCTGTATCGGTTCAAAAACCGGTATTAAAGGCCGTTTTGAACCGGTACTAAAGGCCAGTTCTGTAGTAGTGTCAATCCCTAATTGATTGTGCGGATACAATTATCCTATTTGCTATTAACATTGCAGTCACCCGTAATAATTAAACTCTCCTACGTAGAACCAATGTGTCCACGGTTGAGAGTTGGATTCTTCGTCGAGCTTACTTGTTGATCTAGAGACCAAACAACTCTTTCTACCGAATGGGTTTCGTCGTAGATATATGGATTCGTCGAGATGAATCACATAGAGATTTATCATCATTTGGATCTTTCGATGAGAGATAATAACCCTCCTCCAGTCACATGAGTGTGTTTGTGTTATTGATAGTGGGTTTCTTGACAACAATGTCGATGTCTCTCTCCTCCTCCTTCCTTGGGGGGGGGAGGGGTAATTATAGTGCAAGGTATACGCTGTCTAGGCCCAAAAAGATCTAGAGAACAGTCTAGATAAAGCATAATCTTTTCTGACCTATCTAAAAATAACTAACTTGTCGTCCAAAAAACATCCATATCCGGAAGGCCTCGTACTCTAGATATAAAGAACTTTGAAGGGGGTTAGGGATGCTAGGCCGATCATCTTGGAGTATTCGCTCAAGGCCTAGGACAACCCGCATAGCAATCCATGAGTAAGAATCCCACTCTTGAGCATCAAAGTTAGGGTACTGATGTGAGCCATTGAACCAAGCATGCCATATTCGTTTGCTCTTCTTGGGCATGCACTCTAGGGACAAATTGTGCATAGAGCTCCCACTCTTGGGACAAATTGTGCATAGGGCCCAGCTGTCAGGGTATTTATCCAATCCTTGACACAATGTTTTAAGATATAATACGATGTAGTGTCTAACGATCTTACAATGGGCTTTGACTCATTTTGAATAGCTTTATTTTCAGCTATTTTTTTTTTGCTTCTACGTAAGTAAAACACTGCAATTTTTCGAAGCCTTCTTAATGCTCTCGAAGACTTAGCCAAACATATTAAAGCCCAACCGTTGAGCGTAGCCGTTCAAAATAACGCCTTGAGATGTCCATAAATGCTGAAAAATAGGAGCAAACTCTCCTGCTTTTTTCCACGATATTCGTAAGATGACAAGGAAAAAAACCGTCAACGAAAGTAAACCGGGCATTGGAGAGAACTACCCCAGCGCACTGACAGTCACCACGTGTGCCATCTGTGTGGAAGTACGCTTTGAACGAGTCAAGCTGGTCGATCACAAACGTCAACAGAGGAAGGTTAGGTACATGCTGCTGCACTGGTATGCACCATCTAGTATTGGGAGTACTTGGCCTTTACTAAGCAATTTCACAAATCACAATTAACAGAAGAGCGCTACTAATTATTTGCAGGCTGCAGTTGACAGCAAACGCTGCAGGCTCTTGGCTTCCTGTCAATTGAAGTGTATTATGCTCACAGAATAAAAATATGTCACTAATATGTCGCTTGGAAACAAGTAACAAGCAGCAAAGCAGAGTGCAAGGATCATGTGTAATTTTGTGTGCTAAACAAGCCTCGGGGTAATCCGAGTGCAAGGATCATGTGTAATTTTGTGTGCTAAACAAGCTTCGGAGTAATCCTTGTCGAACCTTGGTTTAATTAGGTTTTGCAGGGTGCATGCCAGGTTCCTTCGATATCCAAGATTTCTAAGACGTGTTTTGAAGTATATCCTCATCTAGACCTTTCACGGCAGGAATTCAAGGTTTTTTTTTTGTCGGGCCAAAAGCAAAAGGAAATAGGCTAAAACTGATGAATAGGACCATTTTCATCGGCAAACCAATAAAAAGGTTTTTTTATCACTGCTTATTCAGGGTCATTTTTCATCGGTTTGTTTACAAAAAATGTGTTTTTTTATTGACCGAGCACAGATCGACGTAACGAATTTGAAATCCTGACAGCCCTGGCTCACGATATTTTCATCCGCCTTTTCTCCAACACCAACTTTTGTCGTCGGTATCTGCTACATGAATAAAAAACCATTCAAAATACCGACAGCATCGGTCACAAATGTTTTCTCAGTTTTTTTCTATGACTGACAAAAAAAGATTAGAAAGTTTTTTTTTTCTATTTTTGTTATAAATTCTAGAAAATTCATATAAACAACATCGACAACATATTAAACACGCTATGGCAAGCCACATAACATCATGACGTCATGTCCTGAGGCGGAGAACTCGTCAACTCCAGGGGTCCTCAAGCACTACAGTCATCGCCTTCAACATGGTTACTACCAAAAGGCGCCACCACCGAGCCTAGCAATGGAAATGATTATGTGTTAGGTGTTGTTTTTTCTATCAAAGCCAAATTGCATTAAGATAGATTAGTTCATCAAAAGTACCATATGCGGAGAGTGAAAAAAATAGGTGGTTGACAAAGCAGGAAGAGGAATAGTACCTGAAATTGAACCATGAAAAAAACCTTGAAATGAAGCTATAAAGGATCAGTTTTAGCAACCACAGAAAACATCATGTATTCAACCAACAAACATATATATATATATATATATACACACACACATATAGGGAATAAAAACAGGTTTGATAAAACAGGAAGAGGAATAATAGTGCCCTAAATTGAACCATGAAAAAAACCTTGAAATGAAGCTATAGAGGATAAGTTTTAGCAACCAGAGACAACATCATGTATTCAACCAACAAACACACACACACGCTGTGGGGCCTATCCTTTGCCCATCACACGATCTGCACTAGTCCCTAGATCAGTACACTAGTGCACACCTTTCACATAGCCGGAATCATTTCATACAAGCGGAAGTCTTATAATTACACAAATACTTGTATTAAGCCCAAGGGGCTATTAAGTATTACAAACGGCGCATTGGCCCAAATAGTCAGAAAGTCCAAAAGATCAGAGTACGAAAGACCCAAAAGATCCAAAAGGGGTCTCGTGCCGGCTATGCCTAAGCACTCGACTGGAGAAACGCCATATGCCTCGCCCTGATCGTCAGCATAGTCTTGATCTTCGTCTTCATGGCAGACGTACTGATCCTGCTCATACTCTCCATCTAAAAGAGAATATGAATGCGAGGTCAGTGTCATCCAAACACTGGCGAGCTAACTTCCAACCTAATGCATTTAGTGATAGGGGTTCCAAAGGAAAGGTTGGGGCTCATTTAGTTGCGGAAAGCAAGTTTTATAAGTCAAAGCCTATGACTTAGCATATTTTAACCAAAGTTCTACTAATCAATGTTTTTCATTTTTATTCCACGACAGTTTCCATGCACACTGCCAAACATTCCCATAACCCTGACAGTTTCCAGGCACTCTGCCAAACGTTCTCCTTACTCCCGCCATCAAATTCCAGGTGCGGCACACCTGTTATGGGATTACACTACCCTACAAGAGCCCGAGTCCAAAGTTAGGTTGCCAGCCCACCCTAGGGGTCGCAACTCAAGTAGGTGCAATCCAGATCACCCGCAGGTGACGGCGTCCTCCGCCTTTACCTCAAGTATAGTGGCATTCGAGGTACGTCCACTCTCAGAGCCTCGGATCGTACTACCCCCGAACCCAACTTATACTTGCACTACCGCGTGATGGCTACGCGTTATGGTGATAGGAACTATCTCTCGCAGGCAGATAGTCAGTGACTTCCCACTGTGCATCCCCGATGCACCCGTCTGGGAGACCTCGTCTCTACCCCAGCCCGTCTGGGAGAACTCGTCTCTACCCCAGTCCGTTTAGGAGACCTCGTCTCTACCCTAGCCTGTCCACTTAGCGGCACTCGAGGTACGTCCACCCTCAGAGCCTCAGACCGTACTACCCCCGGGCCCTGCTCACACTTCCTTCACACTATGTAGCCCAGCTACTTTCACACCCTTATCCACATGCCGGACCACGTCCGCATTCCAATCACCATCAAACACACACACTGGCATGCCAGGCCCAATATCCAGTAAACCAAGTTTATAGTGTTCATCATGTCCGGTGAATATTGGTTTACCGTTCCGAGGCAACTAAGCCTAAAATTAATAATTGGACCTGAACAATGTCTAAGCAAGATTTTAACCAAGACTTAAGAGTCTACAATTGTTTTATTTAACCTAACGAGTCTAACAAGGGTGATCGTCAAGGCAATCATTAACAAGTCAAATGATAGATGATTTTATCTAGGCAATATCATCATGGGGAATTAAATACAAGAAGTAAGCATGGCATTATACATCATGATTAAACAATTAGGCATAAATACTTGAAAGAGCATGTAATTTGTAATTGTAAATAAAATACTTTAAGAAAACTGGGATTCAACATGACCCTTTTGAATGTTAACTCGTATTAGGGAAAGTGTGAGCTCTCCCTAATAAAAGCAACACCTAAAGGAAGGTTGTTGACTCGCACTAGGGAAAATTGAGATTCTCCCTAGTAAAAGCAAACACCCTTTAGGGTGGAAATTAACTCGCCTGGGTCCTGAGAGTAATGAGGGTCTTTCTGTTGCTCTTCGGGATGTACGCCGGGCTCCTCGGCGTCTAATAACGGAACGTAATTGAAGAGCAATAAATAAAGCGACAAAGTGCAATAAAAAGCATGATGCATAGGATGCAGCGCGCTTAACCTAGCGATCGATGATCGATGTTTAGGTCTTATCCTAATTATCGAGGGAGTTCCATGATCCTACTAATGTAAAATAATTCTCAAAGAAATAACGGGGTGAGCCTGTGTGAATATGATATGCGATGAGGGACGATGCAATAAGCTACCCATAGTAATTTATCCATAGATTAGCGATTAGGTACATATGGAAAAACAAGTTTTTGTTTGAAGTATTTCCTTCATCAACTCAAGCTAATTAACTAACTATATATAGGGTAGGTGGGTTGTTGTAAATTTTAAGTAGGTATTAAATTCCTATAACTTGTGGGTCTTACTTACCCTAATTAAGCAATTAAATAATCCTATCATGTTTTATTAAGTCCCTATTCTTTTAATAAATTCACTTTAGGTTTAGCAAGGTGTCTCTAAAAATTTGGGATTTAATTGAAGTCATTTGGTATTTAAAATAAATCAAATTCAGTTTCTGTTTTATTAATACATAGGGAGGAATAGTTTAAGTGCACCATTTAATTATTCGGAGAGCAACATGAGTCCTAAAATGGTGTCATAAATTCATTAACTGTCCTAATTATAGATATTGCTTCCCTGGACTTTTATCATGAATTTAGGAACTTAATGATTAGTTTAATTAAATAGAAAAGATTGTTTTTGTTATTATTCATAAGTAGGATAAATAAGGTTTATGAATTAAATTAGATAGCTTAAATGAGTTACTATTAATAAATCAGGTTCAACACTTTTCATGGGATTTATACCCCTTGGTTGTAGCTATAAGGAAAATTATAAATATCTTTAGGAAAAACAATATATGTAGTGAGTAGTAAAAGCTTCCTTTTAAACTACTCCTTGTTTGGAAAATCCTTTCTAATAGAAATGAAAAATGAGATAATTGGTCTTAATTTACTTGAAAGGATTTATAGTTGTCATAATTTGCCCATAGACATTAACTTTAAATTTTAAAGTGTAAGGGCAATTTTAAAGTTAAACAAATAACTAATTGATTTTTATATAAGAAGAAGGCTAGATTTAAGGTTTGCATTAAGTTAATTAAATAAAAATTAGGCATTATCCTACTGTTCATAATTTTTCTTCCATTGAGGTTCCCATGGTTTTTTTAAAATATAGTTAAATAAATTGGTAGATTACATAATGCTAGGATTAAAATTGCTATAACTAGAGAGGCTTACCTATTTTTAATAATGTATTTTCTTTACTGATCAATGAGGGTTTTAATATTTTCCTAGGTTCCTTACCAATGGTAATATTTATATAAAAAAGTTTCATGAATTTTAAATGTCGTTTACCATTTTTAATAAATCCCTAAGTTGTAATATAGATATTCGGGTTCATTTGCAAATAGGGGATTTGGGCTGGATTGGGCCGACCCCGTGCTGCACCATGGCCGGGCCGGCCATGGAGAAGGCCCAGCAAAGCTGCAGCCCACGCGAATGAAGGCGGCTTCATCTAGAGACGTGAGCGCGTAACAGAGAGCGAAAAACGTAGATTACGCATTCAATAACTGATATGTGGGGTTTGAGGGCCCACGAGACAGTCTCACAGCGGCTGGCTCAGAGGAGGTCCTCTTCCTCCTTGAGCTGGTCAGGCACGGCGGCCATTGGCGGCCGAGGCGGAGGTCGGCGCCGGCAGGGAAGGCTAAAGCGGCCTGGTCCAAACCCGGAAATGGGTTTTCCTGGGGCCTGCGCACCCAACAGTGAAGACGGTAAGGCTAGTGGCGGCACGAAGCGGCGGCGCGACGAGCTCCCGTGGCGGCCGGCAAGGTGAGTCGCCGTGGTGATGACTTGGCCCGACTACGGCCAAATGCATGATTTCAAGAGCACCTATAGGGCAGTAAGATGGTACCTACGGCAGTGGAGGGAGTAGAGATGCACCGGAGACGGCCGGCAATGAGCAGGGTAGCGGTGCCCGAAATGTTTCATCGTCGCGAGGGAGCTCCGTCGAAGTTCTTGCAAAACCGAAGGTACAAGAGGGTCAGTGAGGTCATGAAGATTCTCAGGTTGCAAGGAATCGGAGAACAACCTACCGAGGGAGGGGAAATTCAAAAAGGGGTGAAATAGGGAAAACTTCGGCCGGCGGCGAGGCAATCTCGTCGCTGGCGAGCTCTGATTCGTCTCGGCTCGATTCCTTCGGGGACGATGAAGGGGAGGGGGCGTATGTGATGTGGCCGAAAGATTGAGGCCAATAGTGGACTGAAATGAATGAATCGGGGTGCCGAAGGTGGGCGGCCGAAGCGAAAACAGGGGGAAGAGAGGCTGTGAGCCTTGGCTCGGTATATATAGGCATGGGGTGGTCTCGGGATGGCTTGGGGAAGGGTGGCTTCGCAGCGAAGCCACGACGGAGTCCAAGGGCAAGGAATGAGAGGGAGGCAGGGACGCGAGGACAGCGATTGGCTTCGGGATGGGGCGGCGCGGCAGAAGGTGGCGTGCAACAGGGCTGCGAGAGCTTCATTGGGGCATATGGACGGTGAGGCGACGACACAACGCGTTGGGTAGAGTGTGTCACCGTGGATTGGCCGAAGGGGGGCGGTGGCGTGCGGACGGCTGTAGCCGGAGCAGTGGAGTCAGGCGGCAGTGGTAGAGGTGGGAAGCCACGAGGCAGCCCGGCGGGGTTCGTGAGCCAATCGCGACGCGAAGGGATGGCGCGGTTCGGTCCGATGGGCAACAGGGCGAGGGCGCTCATGAGATGAATGTCAGCGGAAGAGAGAGCAAGCGTGAGAGCAGAGAGAGAGTTCACCGGGAGAGAGAGAGAGAGAGGAAGGAAGAGATGACGAGGGGGCTGACCAGTGGGCCCCTCTGGTCAGGTGCTCTGTTGACTAGTAAAGATGGAGGGAGGTTTCCAGGAATACCCCTAAATAACCTAATAGGTTTCTACTGTAAACTTGAATTCAAATTCCAGTTTATAGTTTTGAATTGAGATTTTCATAATAAAAGTGAATGTTGTTTTTCATGTTTTGATTTCTTTAGATCACAAGAGGGCTAGGTTAAATTTTAACCATAAAAAAGGGATTAAATTCTCTAAATGAAAGGTCTTTCATATATATATATATATATATATATATATATATATATATGTCTATTTCTATAGGGTTGTATCTATTATTATTATTAGTAAAAGTATCCATTAGTAATGAATCTCATGATTTGATTAATACTTGTGCAAAAACTAATTCTTGAATTTTACATTAAATATGGTTTGAGTCGTTATTCCTTATATTTTGAATATCAATAATGTGTTTTGGATTAGCACCATATTATTGGGGATTCGAATTTGATGAATTTACTGGAGTCTTTAAGGAGAGTTTTTAGGAAAATTTCTTGATTTTCATCGATTATCGAGTTTTCTATAGTAAAAATTTTAATAAGTGCAAGAAAATATACTTATAAGCATGCATAAATCTTATGCCCAAAATTTGGGTCGTTACACACACACACACACACACACACACACACACACATATATATATATATATATATATATATATATATATATATATATATATATATATATATATATAGGGTTTAGCTACGGTCAATTGCGCCATGTTTTCCGAAATCGGTGATCGAATTCGATGATCCGAACCTACCATCTCCTTCGTCTCGCTAAAATCTCACTACCGACAAAATTTCACATTTTTTATTTTTTACTATTTGTTTCATATTTTTAAAAATCCATGATCTAATTAGTTGTGGACCCTCCAATAATCCAGGATTTCAAAAATATGAAACAAAAGTAAAAAAATCAAAAAAATGTGAAATTTTGTCGGTAGTGAGATTTTAGCGAGACGAAGGAGATGGTCGGTTCGGATCGTCAAATCCGATCACGGATTTCGCAAACACACCACGTCAGCCGCGGCGGACAATAGCCCAGTGCTTTATATATATATATATACATATATATATATACACATATATATATATGAAAAGATTTAAGTTTCTAAATTTGAGAACCTTTTATAACTTCGAGCAAGCATACCAGCACTATTTTAAGAAACTTCTATTTTGCTACAGGAATAAAACAATTATGCTACAAGTAAATGCCAACCTAGAAATGGTGAAATTATACAAGTAAATTTACTTGCAAGACTTGTTGTTATTGTCGTTGTTGTTATTGTTTTTTGTTGTTGGCTTATCTCTTCTTGTTGGTGTCTTTATAACTCCTTTTCTTGTCTTAACTCCTCCTCTAGCTGAGCCCCATGAGCACTATGTCTACTCCTTTGGGAAGAGGACTAAGACACCCTCTCCTTTGCTCCTGTACATGGGTAACCTACCTTTTTTTTTCCATATCCATATCTTGTTTCTCCCAATTGTAGTCCTCCCTGTGATTCTCGACTGCCGTTTCCCCTACCAAGCCTACTAAATGTTCAGTTGAGTTAAGCATTTGAAATGCATTTAATTTGGAAGAGTTGGTTAATGTTACTAACCAATTACTCTGTGCCAACATATCATTTTGCTAAGCTTCTCCATAGCTCTAGGGTATTTGATTGGGTAGCCTCAAATGAGTGTTTTGTTGTAGCTTGGCTCAACTAACTAGAATAGTGAATAATATATACATATTAGAAATAAAATTAATAAATGATGCATTCATTCTACAAAAAATTGCAGTGTAGCCTCCTAAACTTGCAGAGATTATCATTTAGCCCCCTAAATTTGTCTCCGTTCGCACGGTTGCCCCAAAATTGTTAGGGCTCCTATCAAATGCTGACATGGCAGCATAGATGTCTGTTAAATTCTGAGGTGGATGCCATGTTGCCGTTAAACGCTGAGATAGCTAGCGAGACGTGCAATTATCGATGAAGTGGCATGCACTTCAAAATTTTTTTAAAAGAATTCAAAATTTTGAAAAAAAATTAACTTCAATTTTTTAAGAGTTGCAACTTTCAATTTTCAAAATTAAATATTTTAAAATTTCAAAGAAAATTCTACTTTGATTTTTTTAAATTTCAAATTCAAAATTTCAAATAAAATTCAAATTTGAAAGTTTCTATATTTTGAGACATGCAAAAATTCAAATTCCAAAAATATTGAGTTTCAAAATTCTGAATTGAATTTGAACTTCTGAAATTTTAAAATTTAAAATTTTGGAGTTTTTGATACATTCGAATGTGAAAATTTGAATTTTAAAATTTTAAAATTTTTTAAATCCTTAAAGTTTCACATTCTAATTTGAATTTTTCAAATTTAGATAGAAAAATTTTCAAATTTTGATTTTTTTTGAAACTTTGAAATTTGAATTTTATTTGAAATTTTAAAATCATGATTTTGAAAAATTGAAGTTGGAACTCTAAAAAAATGAAGTTGTTTTTTCCTCAAAAATTTGAAATTTTTATAATCTTAAAAATGAATGGCACATCGTCCTTAATTGCACAAGTGGCTTGCCATCTCAGTGCGACAACCACCTCGGTGTTTAACGGACACTTAGACTGGCACGTTAGCGTTTGACGGGAGCCCTAATGGTTTTGGGGTAATCATGCAAACGGAGACAAGTTTAGGAGACCGAAAAAGTAAAATGCGGGAGGGGGGAGGGGGGCTAAGTGAGGATATTTGCAAGTTTAGGGGGTTACAGTGCAATTTTCTATTTGTTATATTATTGCACAAACATAAATAAGCTAAAATATATTTAAGTTATGAACAAACACCAAATAATAGTTGGCTCAGTTGCCGTGGCCGACGAAAAAATTTGTTATGGTTGCATCTCCACCACGACCGATAAAATTTCTTTTGAAAAATTATAGCAAATGGGCAGCACCACAGTCCTGAGGTACTTTCGACGGCTCGAACCCATGGCCGATGAAAATTCGTGTTCTTTTGTCAGGCCTACTCGGAATCAACGAACATGGAGTTTTATTCGTTGGCTTGCTCCGAGGCCGATGAAAACAATGTCAGATTCTTGTAGTGTTTGAAGTGACATCTAGGTTTTCATTTTATAAAGATTCATGGAAGTCATGCTTCTCGTGGTGAGAGCATCTCCAGTAGATACTATAAAATCGGGTATCTAGACATTCCCTCTAAATGATTATTCGTTTTCTATATTTTGATTCTCTCTGGCAGAACCTATGTCCAAAGAAACTATAGATGTTGACGTAGAGAGCCTTCAAATTTAGAGGCTGGGAGAGAAAAACTCTAAATTTAAAGGCTGAGATAGAGTCTTTGTTGGAGAACGAGAGATTTTAAATATATAAAAGATTCTATTTTAAAGACTCTGCCATAGATGTTCTAAGATATGTAATGCTTGAATTACAATATCCACAACGACGGTACTAAGAGAATCCTAGCCTGCCATGCAGGAGAGAATTTTAATTTCACAAAATTGTTGCAATATTTTAGACTGACTAGGGACCCACATGATATAAAAAATAATTCCTCACTGGTTGATCCCATCGGCTACCTAGCTCCTTCTTTTTCTCGTCACCTCCAGGCCCTTCATCTCTCTCTGGTGAAGGCATGCTCGAGCTGGTGTAGGAAGCAACCTCCTAGTCGGTAGGGGAGATGGAACCCTGAGCGGGCGGTGGTCGTGGGTTTCGAATTTGACAAGAGCGAGCGACTACTACCCTGTTGCGTGCCCACTGCGGCGAGCTCCAATCCCACAATAACACAAATGCCATTGGGGCTCCGATCCAATCAAGCTCATCTCGGGTGGTAGTGGCAGAGGTTTGCTGGCATTACTCTTGTGCTTCGTGTGTCTTGTTTCCCTAGAGGGATTGGTGCTTCCCTTGGGACTAGGTCTCAGCTATGCCCTTGCTCGAGATAATCTCATTAGTATGGAAGACCCGATGCTTTGTGTTCTCTCAAGTAAGGCTAGCTCAAAATCTAGTAATGTCAATGTATTTTTAATATGCACTAAAACTATTTAGGCCCTTAACTTTACCTTGATATAATGGCATGATAATCTCTTACCTTGAGGAGTAAGACAAATAAATAAAGTTGGATAATATATATAAATTTAATCCAACAACCTAGTAATCTCTTACCCCAAGGGTAAGACCCAGTAGCCTATAATTCATAGAAAAAATCTTTGTATGCCATTGAATACTTTGTTAATCCTATTTGTGCCATCATATTGCCACTCTAACCATGTATGTCATCTTATTTTCACCTTTTTTCTTTCTATGCCATTGTTGACCGGTTAAGTCGTGATAGAGTTATAAAAAGTTGATTATGCCCCTGCTTTTTAATATAGAAAATTCATAAATTTATGAAAGAAAGCTCTATGGATTCAAAAAATTATTTTTATTCAAATTTGAAAATGAAATGAAAAAATTGATGTAAAATTTTATTTCAAAATTAATGGTACCATGTCTCATAAAAAAATAGATAACCATAAAAATATAAAAATTTTAAAAGAAGTAAACCATGCTTATACATGAATTTACAAATTTCAATCACTCAATCTAGAGTTAACATGTAGGAGATATAATATTTTAATGTTTTAAATCTAGAAATTGTAAAAGGGACATTTTGGACATTAAGGGGTGATTTCTAATGGTTGAAGCTAACGGCGATGGCATATAAGAGAAGAAGATGGAAATGAGATGGTATACAAGATTAGAGTGACAATGTGATGGCATGAAAGGGACTAGCAAAATGTTCAATGGCATAAAAAGATTTATCCCTAATTCATATCACTACTGACGGCCATTCTTCATATTTCCATATGGGTATTAGACAAAGATATGAAAATTAGCTTTTTAACGGCACTTATTCAACAGGGAAAAATAAATTATAGGATAGGAAAAAGGTATTTTATTCCTGTAAAATAAATAACAATTGGGCTGCATTTTCTCTGTCCTTCCTGCTCCAAGAAAATTAAGAAAACCATCCCCATTTCCCCAATCCAGTCCTGCACAAAACCAGTACTGTCGTCCACTGACGGACTGATCCACGCACTCACCAAACCAAAGCCGCAGTAGGCGTGCCATTGCCATGCATGTAGTCGAAGTCCATTATTACGCCCATGAGGTGCATAACGAAAGATTATGTGGATTTGAGTGCTGATAACACATATCTATCAATGCATTGGTGGCGCGTCACTGATGCATCAGAAGCCTGCAGCCATCGCCAGTACTGATCAGGATATGGCAGTGATAGTCTTTAAAGTTTGAACTGAACCTTGAGAAAAGAAAAGGAAAAAAAGGGGCAAGATGGCCTTTCTGAGAGGGATAGGTGAAAGTGGTCAGGCAGAAGAAACACATTAAGTATATGGAAAGCCTGAGCAAACACAGAATGGCATAGAGGGCATCATTGTGGGTGTAAAGAAATGGCTGCAGGGCTGGCTCCTTTATTGGTTTCTGCTTGCTCAAGCCTTCTTCTTCTGCTAGTCTAATGGTAGAATCATTCCATAACAGGAATATCTACACTTCACTTGGATACTTTTGTTTAGGGTTTTTGTTCTTGGAGAACATCTTTATATATGTCATCATTTGCTCATCTAGCTAGAAAGAGTGCATGCAAACGCGTTCAGGCTAGAATCAACCAAGATATGTTATGTGAGCTTTTGTGCAGCCCGTTAAAAAGTGCAGATTTTGGGGGGTTGGAATTGGACAAGAATGGACCCACGGCAGGAACATATTCAAAAGGAAGGAAGAAAAAACAGTAAGCATCCGATTGGGGGCAATGGATACGTCTGGAGAAATAGTGGAACATATCAACTGTAGCTGGCCTAGTAGAACAGCACTGAATGATGCATATCCTCTGACATTGCTTAGCAAATGTCAGAGAAGCACAGTTCAATGTGTGAGGGACAATGGTAGAGAAGCACTGTAGCAACAGCATCTTTTCAATGTAGCAAATTTACGGTATCAAATCACTGTCACAAGACTCTGTTCATGAGTGCTATAGCATTAGATCTCGTCCGTGTGCTTTTGATCCAACGGCTAGCATCAAGGCAATGTCAAGGTATTGTAGCTCTCTCACATTACCATTGTAATGTCAAATGATCTGGATCCGCACTGAATCTAGAATTCTAGACTGATAATTTAGGGATGCAGGGTGGCGAATTTGTCTCAATGTGATCGTGCTACATATTGTTTTAGTGTCTTTTAGATAATAGAAATATTTCGGTCTCTACATTCAAAAATGTATACATAAATTTTTATACTTTGACAAACGTCAATTAAAACAATTTACCGGAACGTATTGCTTTGGTGTACTAAGCACTACTAGAGAACTGCACATCAGTCCCAGTTGGTAAGGGCCTCTAAAACCGGTTTTAAAACCGGTTCAGGCCAATCGGGAGTGGTGTCCTTAGGTTTCACTCCTGGTTGTACCAACCGGTGGTGTGTGTCCCAGCCAGGGGCTCCCAGGGAGCTGACACCAGTACCGGTTGGTAACACTAACCGGTACAAAGGTTTGTACATATTAATCCTTTTCAATGTATGCAGCCAATAGCTAGCTATATATATATATATATATTATAATTATATAATGGAGCCACTAGCTAGCTATATATATACATATGTTATCACATTGATGCATTGGTGCACATAGATTAATCACAATTAAATGATAAATAAATCACAAAACTTTATTAACAACTTTATAATTACATTTACAACTGATAATTACAAAATATACATGGTCGAGAGCATTAATTAGTTCGATCAAGTCTACAAATCAAATAACGTACAGTAAATTATTCATCTTCTGTGTTTGTCGCCTGACTTCCTTGCATCACTCTTGGTAGCCGTCGATGAGCCCGTCAGTTCACTAGTCCTAATTGACAGTAACGATCTATTGAAACTATCGTGAAACTCGCTGTACTTATGACCTCGTCAATGAGGAAGCCGACGAGTTGTTCTTAGATCGCTTTGATTTGGTGGGACGAGAGAGCGGAAGTATTACCGTCAATGTCACGTCCGACCTGTCATTTAGGAAATTACGTGAATTAACCAATCCTTGTATTATTTGTATAAGATCGATCGATGTGAGGAGTAAGCTACATATATCATTGAGCATTAATAACTGTATTTACTCACCGCCCGAGAACTTTTCAAAAAATCTTTAGCAGTTTTGTCGCCACCGTAGGTGTGCATGTACTCACAAACATAGAAGCCGCATAAATTGGTGCTCGACTCCTGTCTGTGACTCTGTGGTGAAAAGAGTTGCAAATTATGAAATGAAAGAAAAGTTAGGAAGATATAGCATTATGATACACGTACTTTCCCTGAAGAAAATGCTATATATACATACTTTAGTGTTGAATGTAACATCAAATTCCTCCGAGAATTCGTCGACGGTTTGTGCACGGAACCGTGCGAATGCACTACACGTGATTACGAAGTGTACACAATGGTTAGAGTTCGAATCAATCGAAGCAAGTAGAACTAGTCTAGAATGAAAGGAACCAAAATACCGGTTGAGCTTATCTATAATGTTTTGGTACCCTTCTACCGGTCTCCTTTGTGAGTCCATAACCTCGATCATGCTAGAATCTAGCTCGATAATAAGAAGGATCCAGTGGAACCTGTTCATATATATGTGAGCGTAGACAATTAGTTGTCCCATCATGTTAGCGAAAAAAGATTAGAATAACTCGGTATGAAAACACGTACTGAAAGTTGTAGGGTAGAAGTATATATGTTTTGTAGTTTTGTGCGACTAGAACATTGAATATGTTCTCCTCTGTGTCCTTTGGGTGCAGAGCTATGACCTTATCGTTGACAACTAATGGGTCGATGAAGCCAATGTTGAAGATGTTTAGTTTTCTACATCTTTGTACATCCATTCTACATAAAACTAAATTAGTTAGGCTTGCAATTTAATAGTACAAGGCCACGCGTGGTGAATTATACAAATAAGACACTTACAGAGTCCATCAACTCAACATGGTGTCGTCGATGGCGACTGCCTGGTATAGCTCGTAGATGACCTTGAAATCGACCCAAAAGAGACCGTCACCGTGGAAAAAATCATGCTCTTTCTACTGGACGGCGAACATATCTCTGCCATTCTTTGACTCCCTTAGGTACCATTCGTGGAATTGTTGCATCTTAGTCGTCAGCTTGGCCACCTCCTCAGGCTTAACCAATGGGTTGCCCAGTTCAAACGGCCATCTAAGTGGTGCCACATCGATCTCGCTCTGGCCAAGAAACTGAGATGCCGTAATTCTAGCTTCTTTCAAAAATGCCACCATGTCTATTTCCTTTTGGTCATGCGGCTTCTGGCTCTTCTTTTGACGATAGCCTTACTTAACATGCGCTCGTAGTCGGATGGAGGCCTCGATGGATCCCCCATCTGCTTGACTGAGCACATATTCGAGTAAAGCTTTTTTGCTGCAGCGTCGATTGGATCTGTCGGCTATTGGGAGGCAAACCTCTGTAAGCCGATATGGAAGGAAGGGGTGCACGAGACTCGAGAGCGACCACCTTCCCCTCGGCCGAGGCCCGTCGTCGTGCGGTATTTGTCGAGGAAGGATCGCGTGTGTTGTGGATGCTGACACGGGTGTTTTTATCCTGGTTTGGGTCTCCATTGTCGGATAACAGCCCTACGTCCAATCTTCGTTTAATATCGAGCTTAAACGAGTACAGGGGGTGAGGTCGAGCTTTGGGAAGCCCGGACTTGAGTACAATAAGTGCTCGAGGCACTATGTGTGTTCCTACAGTACCTGAATGTGAAGAACTATCGCCTAGAACTAGAGATCTTACACTAGTGCAACTACTCCTATTCTATGGTGGCTGAGTGCTCTCCTGTGCGTACTGTGGGTGTCTTTCTTGCGCGTCTGTGTATGTTGCCTCTGTCTCTCTTGGTTGTGGCCTGTGCGCCATTTTATAGGCAGCTCCCGGCCACTGTAGTCTGACTTTGGTCCATTGTGAAGCACCGTATTGTCTCCTGGTCACTGGCTGTATTCTTCTGTCTCATCGTGTTGCGCCATGGTAGACCCACAAGGTCCACCGGACGTTCGGGCGTGTTTCCCCAACTTGGTAGGATCAGTATTCGGACCGCCACACGGCAATACGTGTCTTCCTCTATAGGGATGTAAACGGATCGGATACGGTCAGATATCACTAATATTGTATCCGTATCCATATTTTTTTTTCGGATACGAATCGGATACGGATAGTGCGGGATACGGATACAGACACGGATAGTGTCGGATACGAATACGGATAGTGTCGGATACGAATACTGATAATATAAGATCGGATATTGGTCGGAACGGATATTTCCTCAGATAATATGCTTATTCAAAAACACATGCTAGAAAAAAGAATCAATATATGTCTTGGAGTGAACAATTTCACCAATGAAGAGATATAGTAGTATAGCGTTACCCACTGCATGCTGCTAATTAAGTTTAAAAAAATAATTTTGAAAGCCTGTAGTAATATCATATTAACATGGCAGAACAAGGATCACACACATCAGTCTTGCTTCTTGAGTTTTGTTCATGTTCTTGGTGTTGGTGAAATTTGGTGATTGGTGTGGTGGCACGGCTTTGGAGAGTATCGTGGTTTCTTTGGACTCTTATGGGTCATCGATAAATTTGGCGGCGCCATAGCCCCTAGAATGGATTTAGATAATGTCCATCGGATATTATCCATATTTTTCTTCGGATATTATTCGTCGGATAATATCCGCATTATCCGTATCCGTATCCAGCACCCAGTATCCATATCCGTATCCATATCCGCAAAAAACAACCGGATATCCGTATAATTATCCAAATCACTATCCAAACTAATTCAGTCGGTCGGTCGGTCGGAAATTATCCGCTCCGTTTACACCCCTATTCCTCTATGGGGATGAGCGGCAAGCTAACCACTGACGCGACTGGCGACCAACCGTCAGTGGCTTGTGGTAGGTACGCATCGGTACTACGGTCGCATTTAACTCGCGGTGACATACGGGACCCACGGCGTGCCTGCGCACGACGTGGCGCAGTCTGCGTTGGGGTCTGAGCCCCAAGCTTTGGAACCTCGGGAGGCGAGGGACCTGGGCTTTAGAGCGGGGTAGCTCGGGCGCGAGCTTGCCAAGCTCGGGTGCGAGCTTACGAAGCTTGCGCGGGCTCTCTGCTGGGCCAAAGGTAGGTAAATGGGCCGTGTACTTTTCCCAACAGCTAGCCCCCAAGCCTCGAGCGGGACATGATGTCCCGCTCAGAGGTTTTTCGGTAACTGCCTTTTCGGCGAAACGTTGCGTCCCACGCGCGCAGCCTTGGCTCCGGCGGGAATTCCAACCGAGCGTAGTTATGCGTGCCGCTGTCCTCTCTTCGGTTTCCGCGCCTTTAGTGGACAGGCGGCGGTTCGCCTTCCCGTGTCGGTTATAAGATGCGGTTTGTTTTCCCCTGAAGGAGATGACTGCGGCCGACTTCATTGATGTCGACGGCTAGAGGGCGGCCGGCGAGAAGGTGAACCCAGCGCCTGAGGATGATGAGGTTGTCTCCTTCGAGCTTTTCGCCGTCCACGGATTCTGGGTCCTGGAGTCCGATTTCCTCTCTGCCATCTTGCCCCAGTGCGGGATCGAGTTGGTGAACTTCAACCCAAACTCAATCCTATCAATGGTGATTTTCACGCACCTCTGTGAAGCGTTAGTCGGCGTGGAGCCGACGGTGAGCCTCTTCCTCAACTTTTACGAGCTCACCACGACCGACGGGAGCGATGCAGCGGGGTGCACCTACTTTAAGCTGCGCCGTGACATGAAGCCCATGTACCCGGCGTTCAAGGCTGAGGAGAACGTCGGCGGGTGGGCATCGCGGTGGTATTACGCCAAGAAACTCGGTGAGTGCGTGCTATGTTTCGCAAACAAGAACCCCGGGAAGCTGACGCTGCAGCGCCCCGTGCTGGAGTCAGCGGAGGCAGCCGCGGCCAAGATCCGGAAGCTGGCCGGACAAGGGCTGAACGGCTACGACGTTGTAGCCGATTTCGTCAAGAACTGAGTGAGCCCGCTGCGAATGCAGGTTCATCCCTTCTTCAACATCCGTGGTTGGGACGATCTCACCTACGAGGGCAACTCTCGTAAGTCTTTTCTCGACCTCCGGCCTTTTGCCCAAGCTTTTCTTCCGTCGTGTTCTAATATCCCCTTTCTCTCTTGAAGATTCGGAATGTCCTCGAAGAGGGCAATGAGGTTCGTACCCCTGCAGGCCTTGCGCCCTTGGGCAGGTTTTTCCCCGGGCACATGCTAACTCTTCTCTGTTTTGTTAGCAGGAGGAGGAGGCCGGGCCCGACACCTTGGTGCTGGTGCCAGCCTTAGGGGTCGCCCCTCAAGCAAGCCCGGTGGGCGGTGGTCGCGTGGGCCGGCACCAGGGGCGTGCTGCGGGCACGCCGCCGTCCTAAGGGAAGCGGACCGGGGTCTCCCGGCGGGATAAAGTCGTCAGCGTGGGACGGCCGCCCCGGCCGTCAT
This sequence comes from Olyra latifolia, assembly GCA_036346145.1. NCBI lineage: Eukaryota > Viridiplantae > Streptophyta > Magnoliopsida > Poales > Poaceae > Olyra > Olyra latifolia. The sequence continues at coordinate 44,280,780 of CM070526.1, forward strand.
CCGCGGCCGGAGGTCGCTCCCGGCGCTGCCAGTCCTGACTCGGCAGACTAAGGGCTCCCGGGCGAGATTACGCGAGCCAGGGACACCTAGCCGTGCCGAAAAAGCGTCGGTGATCTTTGGATGAGAAGTCCGTGGACGTTGGGTCGGCGGAGACCGACCGCGAGCTCGCTCGTAAGTTGCTGCGCTTTTAGTCTTTCTTCCCTTCTCCTGTTGTTGTGTTTCACGGGTTGATCGCGGGATTTTTGTTGTTGCCGCTGCCAGTCACTATGTTCGTAGGGGCGGAGAGGATTCTCCCGGTGCGGCCGGAGGAGGTAGCTCGGGAAAACGAGCTCGACCCGAAACACAAAAGGCGTTGGGGTTGAGGGGCTTGCTTCCTTCCGCCGGTGGTGTGTAGCGACGTACGCTGCCAGGTTCCCCCCGCTGGACTCGAGCGACGTGCTCTTGTTCGGCCCATTTCGGGAGGCCCATTTCGGGATGACGACCTTGGTGCCGCTTCGAGTCGAAGGGCGGGCCAAGTTCGAGTGGCGTCCTATCGACCTCAACGGCCTGGCGAAATTCTTCTTGCAGCACGGCCGGCCTATCCCTCCGCTGGACTCGAGCGACGTGCTCTTGTTCGGCTAGAATTGGCCGGTTCGGGTCATCACGGCAGTCGACACCGTGCCGGTGCATCTGCCGAGCGTGGCCCCGTTGCTTCCTGCGGGATGGATCGTGGCGACGCCGGCGTGGCTCGAAAAGAAGCTTGCGCTCATCGGAAGCCGCCAGGAGGAGTCCATCTAGCTCCAGCCTCTCCCCGGCCAGTCCCTCGCCAATTGGGCGGTAAGCGCCAAGGCGGCGAAGCCAAAGACGGACTTTGGGGTGCAAGTAGACATTCGGGCCACGCCTCTAGGCCATCGAGACGGCCGAGCCTACGGAGAAGGTGGCGGAGCCCGCGAAGGGGGTGGCCGAGCCCGCGAAGGGGGTGACGCCAGCCTTGGCCGGCGAGGCCGAGGCCGAGCCTACGGGGGAGTCCGAGGAGGAGGCAAGCAGTTCAGGAGGCGGCTCGGGCGATTAAGTCGTGGTGTCGCCCGCGCCTAGGCGCGTTGCCCGGGCCTTGCTTGAGGCCAACCTTGCCGCGATGATGAAACGGGTAAGTACCTCCGAACTTGTCTTTCGAATTCTGTTTTGGCTATGCTTGGTTTTCTCTTTCTCCCTGAGCCTGTTTTCCAGGCGTAGGCCTACCGCTAGGTCATTGGTTGCACATGCGCGTGCAGGGTCGAGCAGGAGGCCGCACTGGTGGACGGCGTGCTTTAGCAGCGACGGGCTAAAGCCATGCGCGTCGAGCTGGAGAAGGCACGCGTGGTCGCGGTCCAGACCGTGGCCGTGGAGGCTCGTGCCGCGGCGGCGGAAGCGGCCCTTGCCGCGGTGTGGGATGACGCTAGGGAGGTATCCCGGCGGGTGCAGGAGGTGCTTAAGGCCGAGCGCGACCGTTCCGTCGAGCTCGAAGAGCGCCTTCGGTCGACGGAGGTGTGTGCGCGGCCGAAGTCGCTTAGGTCGCGAAGGAGCGCGAGCTTCTCTCCGTGGGGCTGTCCCGAGTGAAGTTGGCGGCAGCTACGACGGAGGATCGCTTGAAGGCCCACGAGGACTCTGTCCGGGAGCTGGAAGCGACCAACGAGGCGTTGCGGACTGAGGCGCGGGCCGCTCGAGCTGATCGGAGGGCCCTTCTCACGCTTCAGAACCGTTATGATGAGGCCACTTCCACACTTTGCAAGTTCAGGTGCCAGCCTGGGACGTAGGCCTTTGTAGTTTTTCCTTCCTTTTGCTATAGTCTGTACCGTCCTTATGACTTTTTTTCCTTTTGGAAAGCAATATAGTTATTTGTTTGTCTCCCTCCATTTTCGCCTTTCCTGCATGCACAGAGTAGACACGAATTGCAAGTAGTCGTATAGGCAAAAAGGATTTAAAGATCGAGATATAAACCTATCGATCCTAGCCCTCGAGCCATGGCCGAGCCTTTGGATAGCCAGAGGGTCGGGCGTGGTTTAGAGAAGATCGGTTCTTAGAGGAAAAATTGACCCTTTGAAAAAATCGACCCTAGCCCCCGAGCAACGGTCGAGCCTTTGGATAGCTAGAGGGTCGGTCGTGGTTTACAGAAGATCATTTTTTGAAAAAAATCGACCCTAGCCCTCGAGCCACGGCTAAGCCTGTGGATAGCCAGAGGTTTGGTCGTGGTTTAGAGAAGATCAATTTTTTTAAACAATCGACCCTAACTCCCAAGCCACGGCCGAGCCTCTGGATAACCAGAGGGTCGGTTACGGTTTAGAGAAGATCAATTTTTTGAAAAAATCGACCCTAGCCCTTGAGCCACGGTCGAGCCTCTAGGTAGCCAGAGGGTTGGTCGTGGTTTAGAGACCGCGACCTTAGAACGAAGCTTATGGCCCCTGCTCTGTTCTTTTGCAAGACGCAGAGTTTTGGGACTCTTGAGTAATCCCAGGCTTCAAGAATTTTATGCGGGCTTATGGTATAGGGCTGGAAAGTGTTTGCTCGCGCGGGTCTTGCGTGGTGCGATGGATATCGGCTTACCCGTGTGCAAGAGAATCCTGGGGTTGTGGCTTCTGCATAGCCGTTAACCTGCCGATGTGTGCTGAGATAGCTCGAGCTTTCTCCTAAGCTCGATCATAGGTTAGGTTCATGGGGGTTGTTAGGGGTGCTGGGGGTTCGTTAGGAAGAGACAAGACAGAAAAAGGGTAAGAAAGGAAACTTACGACCTTAGCTCAAGTGTAGAACCTTCGGAGTTGAGCGATATTCCAGGAGCTATTGAGAACTCTTTCGTCCGGCATAGCCAGTCTCACAACCCCGGGCGTGTGGCTGATACAACCGTGTACGGACCCTCCCACCTCAGGGTGAGCTTGTTCGCGTGGGCTAGGTTCTGAACCTGTCTTAGAACCAGGTCGCCAACTTGCAAAGTCTGTGTCTATACCATTTTTGCCGCATGCCGTCATAGAGATTACTGGTATGCTACCACCCGCAATAGTGCTTGCTCGCAGCAGGACTCAGATAAGTCGAGATCCAATAGTCGTTCTTGGTTGTTGTCGATCTGACCTGCAAAATCAACACGAATTGAACCAAGTCTTAGCTCGGTGGGTAGGACCGCCTCCGAGTCATATACGAGCCGGAAGGGAGTCTCTCCAGTAGCTTGATTAGAGGTTGTCCGGGTTGCCCATAGCACCGAGGATAGTTCTTCTACCTAGTTCTAGCGCTGTTCGATGAGAGCGTCGTAGACTCGTTGCTTGACGCCTTGCATAATTTGCCCATTCGCACGTTCGGCCGCGCCGTTGCTCTGTGGGTGAACCACCGAGGCTAGGGCGACCTTCATGCCGAGCTCTTCACAGTAGTCCTGGAATAGCTCGCTTGTAAACTGTGTCCCATTATCAGTGATTAGCTTACTCGAGATGCCGAACCTTGCCACAATGTTGTTTCTGAAGAACCTTTTGGCCGTTTGGGCTGATATGCTCGACACTGGTTCTGCTTCGATCCACTTAGTGAAAGTGTCGATGGCGACAAACAGGTGCATGCACCCCTTTATGCCTCTAGGGAACGGACCGAGTATATCCATTCCCCACGTCGAGAATGGTCAGGTCAGCGGGTTAGTTTGTAGCTCGTATGCTGGCTGGTGGGACATCCAGACAACGTTTCACTAGTTCCCTTGCGTCGGTCAGCGCAGTAGGCCAGTAGTATCCCATATGGAAGGCCTTGCCCAATAAGGTTCTGAAAGAGGCGTGCGCCCTGCAGATCCCGTCGTGGATGTCTTGGAGGAGAAATTTGCCTTCCTCCTGTGTCACGCACTTACAAAGTACGCCATTAGAACCCCTTCGGTACAGCAAGCCTTCGAGTAATTGGTAAGGTCGGGCTTGCCTTTGAAGCTGGGATTTCTCGGTTGTATCTGAAAGTGATGTCCCATCGCCAAAAAGCTGGATGAATAAGCGTCATCTGGTGTCATACGCTCTAGGAAACAAACGTACCGGTCGTTTTGGGCGAGACAAATGTCTTCTCGGGGCCTCTTCTCCGGAGGGAATAGAGGACTCTAGTAGGTGCTGCACGTGCACCCCCGCCGGGGCGGCCTCTTGTGAGGAGCCAAGCTTTGCGAGCTTATCGGCCAGGCTATTAGCCAGTCAGGGAACGTAGCCTACATCAAAATTCATGAAGTGTTTCTCCAGCTTTCTCATTTCTGCCAGGTATCGCGCCATTGAGTCATCGCAACACTGAAACTCCTTGTTTACAGCGACGCGACTAACTGTGAATCCCTTTTTTGTGTTAATCGTTTTATCTTTGGCCTTGATGCATGCTCGTAGGCCGGTTAGGAGGCCTTCGTACTCCGCAGCATTGTTCGTTGCGGGAAAATGAAGCTGTACTATGTGCTGAATCTATTCTCCATGGGGGGAGACGAGAACAAATCTGCAACCTGATCACTCAAATTGGCGCGACCCATTAAGAACATGGTCCAGTGCGCTTCCTGACTTGCAGGCTCGGGCGGGCTTCCAGGAGGGTCGGCCGGCCCGGTCCATTCAGCCAAGAAGTCGGCCATGACTTGGGACTTGATCGCTGTGCATGGAACGAACTTGATAAGGAATTCACCAAGCTCAACTACCCACTTCGCAACTGTGACTAGATGTTCTTGGAAATAGTGGCGCAACTTTCGTGAGACCATAAGCAAGGCGTATAAAAGTTTTTGGACCTCGGGATACCGCTCCTTAGGTCCATGCAATACGTCGCTTACGTAGTAGATGGGTTGTTGTTTACCCTCGCGTTTGACTGCAAGTACAACACTCACAGCCTGCGGGGCAACCGCCAAGTAGAGGAGTAGGGCTTCCCCGAGCTTCGGCGTGGCTAGGATAGGTGGCGTGGACAGGTAACGCTTTAGCTCACTAAAAGCGGCTTCGGCCTCTACTGACCACTTGAAACCATCGTGTTTGCGTAGGATCTTGCAGAAAGGTGCACTGCACTCGCCGAGGTGAGATATAAATCTGCTGAGAGCCGCCATCGTCCCGGTTAGGGCTTGCACCTCCTTGGTGCAGGTTGGTGATCTCATACTCTCGATGGCTTCGATTTTTTCGGGGTTAGTCCCTATATTCGCCTTTCCTATCACATAACCGAGTAACATCCTAGACCGGACACCGAAAACACACTTTTCATGATTCAATTTGACTTGATGTTTCCTGAGATTAGTGAATGTTTCCTGAAGGTCGGTTACATGATCCCGCGGGACCTTGCTCTTTACAACGATGACTTCTACGTAAACCTCTACATTGCGCCCTATCTAATCAGGGACCATCTTCTGCATTAACTGTTCGAACGTGGCTCCCGCGTTCTTCAGAACGAATGACATGGTCGTGTAGCAGAAGGTACCAAAAGGTGTCACGAAGGCTGTCTTCTCTGCGTCTTCCCTGGCCAACGCGATCTGGTGGTATCCCAAATAGGCGTCTAGGAAGCTCATGAGCGCCGAGTCCGCTGTTGCATTGACCAACTGATCTATGCGCGGCAGGGGGAAATTATCTTTGGGGGCAGGCGGTGTTGAGGTTGTAATGGTTGACGCACATTCGCCATTTCCCACCATTTTTCTTGAGAACGACTAGGTTAGTGAGCCAGTCGGAGTGCTCGACTTCTCGAATGAAGCCGGCTTGGAGGAGCTTGCCAAGCTTCTCCTGTATGATGTCGGCCTTTCACTTGGGAAAGCGTCGCAGGGCCGGCATAACAGGCTTTTTATCAGGCTGAACAGCTAGCCTATGCTGATTACCTTCCTTGGGACTTCGAGCATGTCGGACGGTTCCTACCCGAACACGTATGCGTTAGCTAGGAGGAAGGTGATGAGCTCGAGTTCCTATTTGGACATGAGGTTGGCCCCTACGTGACAACCTTAGCAGGGTCGTTCTCGGAGAGGGGGACTACTTTGGTGGGCTCCTGCGTCTGCAGGGCCACCTTGGGGCGGGTCGGCGGTCGCTCGCCCTTGGCCGGACCGCGCTCAGGGAGCTGCCCGACCATTGCTAGGGCGCTCTCATCGCAAGCCATTGCGGCCTTGTGACTGTCCTTGATCGTGATGACCCCGTGAGGGGCCGGCATCTTGAGATAGTGGTACCCATGATGGGTGGCTCCCATGAACTTAAGATAAAGCAGGGCAATCCAAAATGGCGTTGTACGGTAGCCCGGAGTCCACCACTACTTCAAAGTGACGTACTCTGTCCGAAAATTCTGGGGTGCCCCAAATGTTTCAGGCAGAACGATCTGCCCGGTAGGTTGTAGGGATGATCCCGGGATAATGCCATGAAAGGGAATGGATATATCCTTGATCTTGGACATGGGACCGATTCGCTCTAGGACTGGGCGTGATGATGTCGAGGAGCTTCGCGTCCACCAAAGACGTGATCAACTCGCGTGTTGCTAATGGTAGGGCAGAGCACCAGCGGCAGACGCTGGGGCTTCGTCATTCCGGGGGGACAATCATCCCCGGAGAAAGTAATCGGCTGGCTGGACCACCGCATGGATGTGTCCCCGGGCTTACCCCATTCGAGGTGGCAAACCACTCGGGCGGCGTCCTTAAGCTCGCGGCGCGAGCAGTAAGAGGACGTGCCGCCGAAAATGACGGTAACTCGCCCGCGAGCCTCCTGGAAGGCGTCCTATTGTCCGGGAGCTCGGGCATGGGGCCGCGTCCAGCGTAGAAGTCCTCCAGCCGCGCTGCCCACGTCCTGCAGTTACGCAGGTCGTGGCCGTAGTGGCGGTGGAGAAGGCAGTAGCGGTTTGTCGGCGGTTGAGAGTACGGGACCCCCAGGCGTCTAGCTTACTTGTTGAGTGTAAGGATCAACCGACCTCTTTCCTGTAGCCTCGGGGGCTTTCGAGAAGACGAACTTGATCAAGCAACCATCGACGGGAAGAACAAGTGATTTAGGCTAGTTTGGGCCCCTCAAGGGGAGATAATAGCCCTACGTCCAGTGATATCTATAGGAGATTTCGGGGGAGATTACAGAGAGAGTCCCATACTTGGCGAACCAAGGAGGGGGACTGAGTTTTCTACGGTGGAAAGATGAGCTTCGGCCCGAGATGGTCCTAGATGGAGCTCCTACGGTGTGTGTGATTTGTAGCAGCTAACCTTTACATGTGCAGCAACATGGTCTATTTATACATGGGCGTAATCAGTATTCTAATGGGCGCGGCGCCCTATTGTCCAGCGGTCCGAAGCTTGCCTTTGATTTGCGTCGTGCTGAAAGCAGCCGCCGTCATCCTTCATGATTACGGGGAGATGGTATGGGAACAGTACAACAAGACGCGAATTGGTCGCCGCAGTCTCTTGCGTCTTGACGGGACGTAGCGGTCTTTGACGGTGCCAGAGCATTTAATGTAGCGGATGGGAAGGCTTGTGCGGCGAGGATGGAAGCGATCCGGACTCGGCGGGCAAGATCGATCATGCGGGCCGAGCAAGGACTTCTTTGCTCGGGGGAGGCCGGTATTCGCGCGCTAAAGGAGATTTGTGATATTCCGAACTTCCCTCCAGGCCCCCATCATCTAGCCCCCGAGCTTTGAGTGGGGGACCGGTCGGGTCCCCTCTTGAGGCTCCCAACCGTGCACTGGAAGCTTGGAGGCCAGACGTTCGGATAAGACCAAGGCTTTGCCCGATTAGCCGAGCAAGGGCTACTCGAGCAGAACTTCGGGTTAGCCGAGCAAAAAGCCACCCGAGCGGAACTTCGGGTTAGACAAGTAAAGGCCACCCGAGCAGAACTTCGGATTAGCCGAGCAAAGGCCTCCCGAGCAGAACTTCGGGTTAGCCGAGCAAAGGCCACCCGAGCAGAATTTCGGGTTAGCCGAGCAACGGCGACCCGAGCAGAATTTCAAACGTTTGGTCTTCCAACGGTTACATCCTTGTGAGTGGGTTTGCGGTTTTGAGGCGACGTGACAGCCGTACGTGCGCCAGTTTTTGAGATTTTTGGGGCGGTTTCTTTAGTGGGAAGTGGATAAAAACCGCCATTCCCTTCCCACCAGTACGCCGCCTCCTTTCCTGCCTTTTTTCCTTGACTTCTTCCTTGCTGTTCTCCTCCTTGCCTTCTTCCTTCCTGTTCTCCTTCGCCGCCGCCATCGTCTCCACCTTTCCTCCGATGGTGAAGTTCGTCTCCTCGCGAACCACCACCGCGCGCCTGGAGGACCTCGAGGTACAGGGCCACCTTGACCCTAGGTCTTGGCGCGTTCCTGACGGTGAGGTCCTTTCGGCGCCGGCGGAGGATGAGTTCGTGAGTTGCGAACTCTACGCCATAAACGGGCTCCGTGCTCCGGAGTCCGAGTTCCTGGCTGCGGTTCTCGCTCATTGCGGGCTGGAGGTTACCAACCTCCACCCCAACTCCATCCTCATTCTAAACATCTTTTCCTATCTTTGCGAGGGCTTCATCGGCGTACAGCCGACGGTATGTTTATTTCTCCATTTCTACATGCCCCACTGTACCCGGGGGTCATCGGCGGTGGGGTGCGCGTACTTCCGGTTGCGGAGCTCTCAGCCGTACGCGTACCCTCCATTCGCGCTGAAGGACTTCGTCGCCGGCTGGGCGGAGCGGTGGTTCTACGTGAAGGGGGCGGATTGCGAACTCCACTTCCGGAATGTGTCGCCGGAGAAGAAGGACCTCCCCCGGCCACGCGTGGAGCCAGAGGAGGAGAAGATCCTCGATACCATCCAGGTGCTGAGTGACAGCGGCCTGACCGGGCAGGTTATTGCCCGGGACTTCTTCAGGAATTGGGTGTCCCCTCTGCGGCGTCGGGAGCACCCTTTCTTCGAAATTGTCGGCTGGAGCGACATCACCCGCGAGGCGAACACTGGTAGGTTTTCTTGCTCGGATCATTGCTTCGTCGGGGTTGTTTTTACTAACTGCCAGGCTCATTTTGAAGCCCCCGACGACCGGTGGGTGGACGAGCGGGTGGCGGAGCTTTTTGCCCTGGGGAAGGAGGAGAACCCGGACCTGGGCAGGAGAGGACCGAAGAATGTCCTTGATCGCTCGGAGGAGGTATGTTTCCCGCCAAGCTTCGTGTCCAGGCAGGAGAGGCCCTCGTTCTAATTGGTCCCCTTTTCTCCAGGACCGGGCTGCCCTGGAGGCCGTGCTGGCGGCCGAGCAGCCGATGGAGGCAAAGGGGAAGCGGCCTCCGACGAAGAACATCGAAGAAGAAGAAGGGGGCCTTGCGGGCGTCTGACGACGATGAGGAACCGCGGCCGAAGCGATTGCACGCGGGGCCCCTTCGGCGGGCAGCCCTAGCGGACATGCGCCCCGCCGGCCTAGGATGCGCGTACCGCCGAGGCACAACCCGCCGCGGCCTCATCTAGAGTACGCGGACCAGGTGCAAGAACTGTCCGCCTGGTTCGCGCAGTACTCTAGGGACTATCCCGACCATACCGCATGGTTGTGGCAAACCGCGGCCCATCTTTGCCGAGCCGAGTGGCGGGCTTAGCGAGAGAAGGATGCCGGAGGGAGAGCCCGGGTGGATCTGGACCGGGCGGGGGCAGCGTTCTCCTCGTGGCTTAAGGGCCTGAGGGACGCTGCCCCTGGGGCGGCGCTCGAGGAAGATCTCAGGGGCTTCCTTTGGTGGACAGCATCATCTGGAGTGGCTCGAGGCGGCGAGCCTTGCCCGGACGGGTGCTGGCCCGAGTAGAGCAGGGGAGGCTGCCCCTCCATCGCCAGGGAGGATGGAGGGCCTCTCGAGCCAGGCGGGGGCGCGCGAGGAGCCCCGGGTGGAGGATGTCGAGGCTGGGCGAAATCTGGGGGACGCCGAGGAAGAAGGTATGTTTCCTTGTCCTGACCTTTCTTCTGTCCGGCCGCGTGTTATCGCGGTCTTAATTCTCTTTTTCCGAACGTAGTCAGGGGCCTGTGGGGGAGAAGACCCCCTGCGCCCATGACGGAAGCGAGGGCTAGGAGCATCGCCAAGGCGAACCCGTGGAGGGGGCGGCCATTTTGGCGGAAGTGGTCGGCGACCAGCCCAGAGCTCGGAGGAGCTCTGGCCGAATGTCTTTGTTAGTAGCCGGGCAGCCCGGCTCGAGCACGGAGGATGCTCGGGTCGGGGACGCGGAGGAGGAGACGGCCTAGGTAGCCTGGTCCTTGAGCTCGGATGATGCTCGGGCCGGGACTTCAGAGGGAGAGCCGGCCGTTTCTTCAAGTTCGGGCGATGCTCGGGTCGGCCCTTGGCCCGGGCTGAGGGTGCTACTTGAGCGCCATCGCCACAAGGTAAATTTCTTTTTCGAATAGTTTTTTGACTGGGGTGTTTTACCGACGCACCTTCCTCTTTTTTTTTGTAGTTGGCTGCCGTCATGGATGACCGGGTCGTGAACATGGAGGCTCGGTCTTGTCGGCCAAGGTGGCCGGTGCGCTCAGTGGGCGAAGTCCAAACGGAGCTCGCCTGGGTCTGGAATGAACTTGAGCATGCTTTGGAGTATGCTCGGGGCCTTGAGAGGAATACTCGGTCCCGGGAAGAGCTCGAGCGGGTCCGCAAGGAGCTCGAGGAGGAGCGGCAACAAGACTTAGCGGAGGCCGAGAATGTGGCGAAGCACAAGAGATCCGGCGGGGCATGAAGCCCAGTTGAGGTTCTTGACTTGGTCGTCTCGAAGATGTGGAGGCGGAGCTTCAAGCTTTGAAGAGTAGATCTAGGGGCTAGTATGCGTGGTGTTACATGTGTTTGTAACGAACGCTTTTATTTAATACAAGATGTTTTTCTATGTTCCTCTCCATTATGCATGCTTACATAATTTTGGAAAAGATATGTATGTTACTACTTGCTGCCACCTGCCAACCCAGCCCCCTCGTGTGGCAGAGACTTTGCCCCTGATTGCGAGCAAAAGACCGGCACACGGCGGTGGCCGGCGGCGAAGATCGCAAAAAAGGCAATGTCTTGCCCTCGTGTGGCGAGTCTTTGCCCCGATTGCGAGCAAAAGACCGGCACACGGCAAGTAACCGGCAGCGAGGATGCATAAAAGGCAATGTCCAAATTTCGTGTGGCGAGTCTTTGCCCTTGATTGCGAGCAAAGGTCGAACTGCACGGCGCAGCCGGACAGCCAGGATCGCAAAAAGGCAATGTCCGGCCCTCGTGTGGCGAGTCTTTGCCCCTGATTGCGAGCAAAAGACCGGGCGCACGAAGTAGCCCGGCAGCCGAGGATGCGCAAAAAAGGCAATGTCCAAATTCGTGTGGTGAGTCTTTGCCCCTCGATTGCGAAAGCAAAAATTTGGACACACGGCAATGGCCGGACAGCCGAGGATGCACAAAAAGGCAATGTCCAGCCCCCTCGTGTGGCTGAGTCTTTACCCCTGATTGGGAGTAAAAGACCGGGCGCATGAAGTAGCCGGGCAGCCGAGGATGCACAAAAAAGGCAATGTCCAGCCCCCTCATGTGGCCGAGTCTTTGCCCCTGATTGCAAGCAAAAGGCCGGGCACACGAAGTAGGCGGACAGTCGAGGATGCGCAAAAAAGGCAATGTCCAGCCCCCTCGCGTAGCCGAGTCTTTGCCCCTGATTGCGAGCAAAAGACCGGGTGCACGAAGTAGCCAGGCAGTCGAGGATGCGCAAAAAAGGCAATGTCCAGCCCCCTCATGCGGCCGAGTCTTTGCCCCTGATTGCGAGCAAAAGACCGGGCGCACGAAGTAGCCGGGCAGCCGAGGATGCACAAAAAAGGCAATGTTCAGCCCTCTCGTGTGGCCGAGTCTTTGCCCCTGATTGCGAGCAAAAGGTCGGGCCCACGAAGTAGCCAGGCAGCCGAGGATGTGCAAAAAAGGCAATGTCCAGCCCCCTCGTGTGGCCGAGTCTTTGCCCCTGATTGCGAGCAAAAGACCAGGCGCACGAAGTTGCCGGGCAACCGAGGATGCGCAAAAAAGGCAATGTCCCGCCCCCTCGTATGGCCGAGTCTTTACCCTTGATTGCGAGCAAATAACCAGACACACGAAGTAGCCGGGCAGCAGAGGATGCGCAAAAAAGGCAATGTCCAGCCCCCTCGTGTGGCCGAATCTTTGCCCTTGATTGCGAGCAAAAGGTCGGACACACGAAGTAGCCGCAAGTTCGAGTTTCTAATTTCAGATTTCGGTTGGGTCTCGGGATCGAAGTCTGCGAGGCACCGCTGAGAAGTTGCCGGGGCGATGTGTTATCGCCTTATCCGAGCAATGGGATTTCAGGGCGGGGCGCATTTTCAGATCCGTCGTCCGCTTTAGAAATCGGTTAAAGAACAAGAACTCGCGTTTGGGCGGGACTGGAAGAGAAGACCGAAGAACTTGGGTGAAAAGGACTTGGATTGCCATTTTCCCTTTATTTAACAGGCTCGAGAATTTCGAGGAGAAGTCATTCGAAGATTCCATAGTTAAATAAGGAGGGACAGGCTACGAAAAGGGGGAGGTTATGCGTGGAACCTACGTAGCTGGGCGATGTTCCACGAGCTGCTGAGAACTCGTCCGTCCGGGAAGGCGAGATGGACAGCGCCCGGGCGTGGAGACGAGACGACCGTAAATGGACCCTCCCAACTGGGGGTTAGCTTGTTGGCGCGCGACAAGTCTTGGACGCGTCGTAGAACCAAGTCGCCGTTTTGCAGGGTCCTTGGTCGGATTGACCGGGCGGCGTGCCTACGTAGAGCTTGTAAGTAGGTCGCCGATCAGATGACGGCTTGCTCGCGCTTTTCCTCGGATAGGTCGAGATCGAGCAACCTGCTCTGGTGGTCGTCGGCCGTTTCCGCGAGGTCCACGCGAGGTGACCTCAGGGTTATTTCGGTCGGAAGCATGGCCTCGGTGCCATATCTGAGCGAAGGGTGTTCGCCTGAAGGCTCTGCTGGGGGTGGTGCGGACAGCCCACAAGACGGAAGGAAGTTCGTCGACCCAGCTTTGCCGTAGTTTAGTGAGCCGGTCGAACACCCGCTTGTTGATTCCTTGAAGGATTTGCCCGTTGGCTCGCTCGACAGCCCCTTTGCTCTGTGGGTGAGCCCGCGGTAACAAATCTTGGTGCCAACGTCTTCACAATATTCTTGAATAATTATTTGGTGAACCGAGTTCCGTTGTCGTGATCGGTCGGTTTGGGAGCGCCAAACAGCGTGACCACGTTATTGCGGAAGAATTTCTTGGCGCTGGGCGTAATCTTTGAGACCGGCTCGGCCTCTATCCACTTAGTGCGTATCAATGGTAGCGAAGAGGTGCGTGCATCCCTTCGCCCTCGGGGAATGGTCCCAGATGTCGGCCCCGGTGAGAATGGCGGTGAGGAATGGTTTGAAGGGCGTAGGCCGGTTGGTGCACCTGCCGGGCGTGGAATTGGCATGCCCGGCAAGTGGCGACGATCTCGTGAGCGTCGCCCAAAGCTGAAGGCCTTACCGACGAGTGTTTTGTAGGAGGAATGAGCCCCGCAGATACCCTCGTGTAAGCCTTTTAGCAGGAATTTCCCCTCTTCCTAGGAGATGCACTTAGAGAGAACTCCGAGCGCGCCTCTCCGGTACAGGGCACCCTCCACTAGCCTGTATAGCGGAGCTCTCCTGATAAGCCAGGATTTCTCGGCTTGATCCTCGGGCAATGTCCCGTGCGTCAAGAACTGGATGAACGGCGTCATCCAGGTGGCGCTTTGCTCGAGGAGGGAGATGTTGTCGTGTGTCTCATCTGCCTCTTCTCCGGAGGGAATAGAGGGCTTTAGTAGGTGCTCGACGAGCACCCCTATTGGGACGGGCTCTTGCGAGGTGCCCAACTTGGCAAGTTGGTCGGCCAGGGTATTTGCTCTCCTGGGCACGTAAAGGACTTCGAAGTTCCTGAAGTTTCTTTCCAACTTCCTCACCTAGACCAGGTAACGCCCCACTGAGTCATCGGAACACTGAAACTCCTTGTTAACCTGGTTTATGACCAACAGTGAATCCCCTTTTACGGTCAGTCGTCGGACCCCTAGCGCAGAGCATGCTCGGAGTCCGGCCAAGAGGCCTTCGTACTCCGCCGCGTTGTTGTTCACGGCGAAGTGTAATTGTATGACGTACTGGAGTTGCTCCCCTTGCGGAGAGATCAAAACAACTCCAGCCCCCGAGCGTTCAAAGGAACGCGAGCCGTCGAATAACATTGTCCAGTGGGGTTCTTCGACGCGCTCGGCTTCTTGTTTGGTCGGGGGGATTCGTCCACTCCGCCACAAAATCCGCCAGTATTTGGGACTTGATCGCTGTCCAGGCGGCGAACTTGAGGTCGACCTCCCCGAGTTCCACCGCCCATTTGGCGATGCGCCCGGGGCGTCAGGGTTCCCGAGAACCTCCCTTAGTAGGAAACTGGTCGGAACCATGATCGGGGGCATACAGAAGCTTCTGGACCTCAGGGTAACGCTCTTTCGGTCCGTGAAGCACCTCGCTCACGTAGTATATGGGCCGCTGACTCCCCTCGCGCTCGGCCACGAGTACGGCGCTTACTGCCTGGGGAGAGGCCGCCAGATAGAGCAGCAGAGGCTCCTGCTCCTTCGGGGTGACTAGGACGGGTGGGCTCGATAGGTACTTTTTGAGTTTCTTGAAGGCATTGTTGGCTTCCTCGGTCCAGACGAAGCCGTCGTGCTTGCGCAGGGCTTTGAAGAAGGGGAGTCCGCGCTCACCTAGCCGGGAAATAAAGCGGCTAAGAGCCACCATCCGACCAGTGAGTGATTGGACCTCCTTTACGCTCGAGGGAGCCTGCATTTTCTCGATGGCTTCGATCTTTTCCGGGTTCGCGCCAATGCCCCACGACCCGATTACGTACCCGAGCACCATGCCCGTGCGCACACCGAAAACACATTTCTCCGGATTTAGTTTTATCCGATATTTTCTTATATTACAAAAGGTTTCCTCGAGGTCCCGGATATGAGCCTCGGCTAAAGTACTTTTGACGACTATGTCGTCTACATAGACTTCCAGGTTTCGCCCGATCTGGTCGGGAAAGGTCTTTTGCATCAGGCACTGGAAAGTGGCCCCTGCATTTTTCAGACCGAAGGACATGGTCGTGTAGTAGAAGGTGCCGAAGGGGGTGATGAAGGCAGTTTTCTCTTCATCCTCCCATGACAGGCTGATCTGGTGGTACCCGGTCTACGTCGAGAAGCTCATCGCTTGAGCTTCGCGGTTGCGTCAACCAAGCTGGTCTATCACGAGGAGAGGAAGTTGTCCTTCCGGACACGAAGCCGTTGATGTTGGTGTGATCAACGCACATCGCCATTTCCGTTCTTCTTCGACCACGGCGGGTTTGCCAACCAGTCGGAGTGCTCGACTTCGCGAATGAAGCCGGCCTTCAATAGCTTGTCCAGCCACTCCTTGATGATGTCGGCCTTCCATTGCGGGAACCTCCTTAGTGCTTGACGCACTGGTTTCTTACCAGGCTGAACCGCTAGCCTGTGCTCGATCACCTCCCTTGGGACCCCGGGCATATCGGACGGCTCCCACGCGAAGACGTCCGTGTTTGCCCGGAGGAAGGTGACGAGCTCGCTTTCCTATTTTGGGTCCAGGCGGCCCCGATATGGACCACCTTGGATGGATCCTCGTCGGAGACCGGGATGTGCTTCGTCTGCTCCTGGGGCTGGAGAACCACCTTGGGCCGAGCGGACTTGCAGGAGTCTTGCTCGGGCCCACGCTCCGGGAGCTGGCCGACTAGGGCCAGCGCCATCTCATCACACTCTAGGGTAGCCTTGTGACTGCCCTTGACGGTGATTACCCCTTTTGGCCCCGGGAGCTTGAGGCAGTGGTACGCATGATGCGTGGCTGCCATGAACTTCGCGAGAGCCGGTCTGCCGAGAATGGCGTTGTAGGCCGACTCGAAGTCAACTACCTCAAAGGTGAGCATCTTAATCCGGAAGTTGCTCGGGCTGCCGAAGGTCACGGGTAGCACAATCTGCCCCAGCGGGGACATGGACGTGCCGGGGAAAATGCCATGAAAGGGCATGGCGATATCGTTGATCTTGGATCGGGGGATTTGCATCTCGACCAAGACCCGGGCGGATATCAAGTCCAGAGAGCTTCCTCCGTCGATGAGCACCCGCGCAGCCCTCGTGTTACTGATGGTCGGGCGGAGCACGAGAGGGAGTTTCTGAGGCCTAGTCATTCCCGAGGGACAGTCCTCCCGGGAGGAGGAGATGGTCGTTTCTGACCAACGGAGGTGTTCGGGGGCCGAGCCCCCCGGTCTACGCGGCAGAGCTCGCGCGCCGCGGCCTTCAACTCCCGCTGGGAGGAGTAGGCCGCAGACCCCCCGAAGATCACCGCGATGTGGTGACTCGGCTCGTGGTATTCTTTGCTCTCTCGGCCCTGCGGGTCGGAATGTGGCTCAGATTTCCGGTCGGAGCTGCCTTTCCCAGTGTCCGGAAGGACGGGCATGGGGCCCCGGCCGTTGTAGAAATCCTCGAGCCGAGCAACCCGTCTGGCGATTCTATGAGATCGTGCCCGTGCACCTGGTGCAATGGACAAAAACGGCTGTTCGAGGGGGCCTGAGGCCCGCGTCTCTGCCCGGGGTTGCGCGACCGTTGATCGCCCACCTTGCCCGGGGAAGGGCGAGGTTTCTTGGGCCTCGGTGTCTGGGGTGGAGACGGCTGCTCCGAGATGGCGGCCACCATTTTGGCCGCCGTTGCTTTCTTCTTCTTTGTGGCCTTCTTGTCAGATTTTTTCTTGTCCGAAGACTCCATGCCCAGCTACGGAGGCGCCTGGCCAGACCCAAGAAGCCGCTTTCGCTCTACGGCTTCCTCGGCGTTAATGTAGCGTTCTGCCGCCGGGAAAAGCTCGCTGGCCGAGGAGCCGGAGTATATCTCGAGATCTTGGGTGAAGCGGACGTTCTTGACGCCTTCGGTGGAGGCTTCAACGACCGCTTCGTCCGGGATGCTCGGAATCGTGTTCCGTACCCGGATGAACCTCCGGACATTGTCACGTAGGCTCTCATCCTCCATCTGGACCACCCGTTTGAGGTCCTGCGGTCTCCCTGGGGGAGGACAGCACCTCCGAAAGTTCGCCCGCAGGGAATCACAAAGCTGTGCCCAGCTGTGAATGGAGCCTTCCCGCTGGTTGAAGAACCATGTCCGAGCAGGCCCTTCCAATACGGCCGCGACGGTGGTGGCATACACCGACAGGAATTCGTCCGGGTTCTGGGTCCCGTCGAACCGCTCGATGTGGCCCGGTTTGAACTTGGGTGGCCACGCCACGCTCCGCAGCGCGCTGGAGAAGGCAGGGCACCCGTGGCTCGCCCGGGCGTCGTGCCCGTGAACATCACGACCCTCGTGCCCCCGGAGAGGGCCGAGGCGCGAGAAGACGTCGCCGCGCAGATTATCCGGGGTACCCGATGGGGTTCTCCCCGGTCGGTGTGAGGACGGCGCTCGCTGTAAGCGCCTCTTGCCCGGGACTCGGGGTGACGCCGTTCCCGGGCGGAGTCGTGGGTCGAGCCGCTGCTGTGGCGATGCTCGCTTCGTCGACCGCCAATCGAAGGGCGACCATTGTGTCGGCGGGATACCCCGTCATTCGTTCGCCGATCAAGGCCTCGGCGAAGGTCATGACGAGAGAGCTACCCTTTGGGTGCAGCTCTCCCGGAAGTACTCAAAGTCGGCGGCGAGGAAGGTCGCCGACCAATCGCTTCGACCTTCGGCCCACGGCGACGCTTAGCTCGGCGGCTTCGGTCGATTCAGCCGAGATCGCGCACCACGTGTGCTAAAGCCCGAAGGCGCTGGCGGCTCCTGCCGATCGGATCGGACGAGCAGGACGGGGACGGGGACCCCGGCCATGGCGAACGGGGAGTAGGCCGGGTGCTTAGGCCCGGGTCGTCGCGACGGGTCGCCAAAGCTCGGTCGATCGAGCTGGCCAGCCAATCCCGCGTGGCTTCCAGGCGATGACGCGACTCGTCCTCCCGAGCTGCGGGAGCAGGCACGTCGTCGGTGTCCACCATGTTGATTTCTCGCGGGAACACCGGCCATGACGGTGTCATGACCGTGTCACCGCGGGAACCGGTCTCGTGGTCGGACTCATACGGAACGTCGGGGATGTCGACCCCCTCGTATGAACCAACGCCTTCGCATGTTGCGGGTATCTCCTGTTCCGGTAATTCTCGGAACCGGAGGGGCTCGGGAACGTACTCCGAGCCCGTTTCACCCGTGGGGCGGCAGACATCAATGGGGGAGGGAGACTCCGCCACGGTGTGTCCTTCCGGATCGATGATCCGGGCGACCTCGGTATCGGACCAATACTCGTCCAGGTCGTCGAGGTCGTCGAAACGAATATCCTGGTTATCCTGAGAGTTCGCCATTCTCAAGGACCCTTGCTTGCAGAAGCTAATCGACGATCCCCATGGACGGCGCTAGCTATCGGCGGTTGAGAGTATGGGACCCCCAGGCGCCGAGCTTACATGTTGAGTGTAAGGATCAACCGACCTCTTTCCTACAGCCTCGGGGGCTTTCGAGAAGACGAACTTGATCAAGCAACCATCAACGGGAAGCACAAGTGATTTAGGCTGGTTCGGGCCCCTCAAGGGGAGGTAATAGCCCTACGTCCAGTGATGTCTATAGGAGATTTCGGGGGAGATTACAGAGAGAGTCCCGTACTTGGCGAACCAAGGAGGGGGACTGAGTTTTCTACGGTGGAAAGATGAGCTTCTGCCCAAGATGGTCCTAGATGGAGCTCCTACGGTGTGTGTGATTTCTAGCAGCTAACCTTTACATGTGCAGCAACCTGGTCTACTTATACATGGGCGTAATCAGTATTCTAATGGGAACGACGCCCTACTGTCCAGCGTTCCGAAGCTTGCCTTTGATTTGCGTCGTGCTGAAAGCAGCCGCCGTCATCCTTCATGATTACGGGGAGACGGTATGCTCGGGGGAGGCCGGTATTCGCGCGCTAAAGGAGATTTGTGATATTCCGAACTTCCCTCCAGGGCCCCGTCACGGTTGTTAGGGGATTTTGCCCCTTGGGCCGGTCGAGGACGGGGCTAGGGAGCTCGCCCCTGTCCCTGGCCTACGCCGCGGCCGTTTTCGCCACCTGCTGGATGAGCTGTCCAGCGAGGCGGTCGCTCGGGAGGAGTGGGCCTCTCGGGCTCCACTGCCGCGACGTAGTTCGGGGCAGTGGGCTCCTTCTTCTTCTGCTTCTTCTTCTTCTTCTTCTTCTTCTTCTCGGTGTTGCCCTTCTTGGAGTTTGCTCTAGCCCGGGCCGTCGCCTTCTCCTCCGCTCTCCCTCTCTTGCGCTTCACTGCCTTAGAGGCGTTGATGTTTCCCTCCGCGGTGCGAAATAAATCGGCCGCGGTGTGGACCGGGTGAAGCTCAAGATCCTCGGTGAAGTGGGTATTCCGTACCCCCTCCTTGAAGGCCTCGACGATGGCCTCATCGGAGATCGACGGAATGGTGTTGTGCACCTGGACGAACCTACGGACGTAGTCTTGTAGGCCCTCCCCCATCTTCTGGACCACAAGGTTAAGGTCCTGGGGCTTTCTAGGGCGTGCGTAGCATCCCTGCAAGTTCGTCCGGAGCGCATCCTGCAGCTGTTCCCAGCTGTGTATGGAACCTCGGCGCTGGTTGATGAGCTAGGTTCGGGCCATTCCCTCCAGGACGGTAGGTAAGTAGTTGACCATAACGGCCTCATTACCGCCAGCGACCAAAATGGCGGTAGTATACACGGCGAGGTATTCGCCGGGATTCTTGCTCCCGTCGAAGTTTGAACTTTCGGGGCCAAGGAGTCTCACGCAAAGCCCGGGAGAAGGCCGGACACCCTGGGGCAACCCCGTTGTTGCCAATGGGGGGCCTTCCGCCCGGAAGTGGTCCAAGGAGGGAAAATACTCGGGCCGAAGTGCGCTAAGGAGTGCCATCTACCATGGACATAGATGCCTGTTGGCGCGACCGAACGCTCTGGCCACGCCTTCTTGAGGTGCCACTGGTGCGCGAACGGGCTTGGAGGTGCTCGTCGAGATCCCCGGCGAACTCCTCCAGGCCGTCCGCGACCGCGGTGCCTAGATCGGCCATCGTAAATCCACGTGGATCTTTCTCCAGGTCGCGCATGACCTGGGCAATCGCCTGAACCTGTTGCTGACTATGCAGAACCGGGTTGGTGACAGTAGTTATGGGTGAGGGCGCGTGCGGTGTGAGTGGCAGGCATCGGGCCGGTGGGCCTACGGCGGATATCCGCCATGGTCCGCCCGACTGACCCAGCGAAGAGACTTCGCACGGTCTCGCGCCGGCGGTGCTCCTCGCCCAGGTCGGCACGCGCCTGGTGCGGAGTCGTTTCACCTGACGCACGAAGACGTGGCGTGTGGCAGGCTCTCGCGAGAGGGACATGCCAGTGTCACCCACGGAGGCGGTGCCGTCGGCACCCTTGACTACCATGGGTGCACTTTGGTGCACTACCGGCCCTGACGGGCCGGTGCGCCAGTTGCGCGCGCAGGACCGGTCCTCCTTTTCTGATGGGACCACAAACATGTGTTGGCTGTCTGGCTGTGGCATGGTTGGTGGCGCCTCCAGTCCCTCCATGAGGGTCTCACTGATGTGGGTCAGTGAGGCGCCGCCTTGGCCAGGCAATGCTAGGGGGCGAACAGTTGCTCCTGAGGCGGTCGGTGCCTCTACCTCCATCTCGTCGTCCTAGGTCTCTGCAAAAAAAACCAGCTTGCCATCTTTCGTACGACTCATCGACATCGTTGAGATCGCCGCAGTCATCAAAGTTGAGGCCTAAGCCTTCTTCAGAGGCTCTGCACATTTAAAGTGTGCAGTCACGCTGGCGTTCACAATCTTGTCAGTCTCCTCATCTATTAATTCGTACGACAACTTTTTAAGTGGAGCCAATGGTGCAGCCAGCCTAGTGGATCGGGTAGACCGTCTCTTCTTAGGAGCTGAAGAAAGAGGTTGCTTTGCCGTCTTCGTCGGCAACTTCTTGAGTGGTGCCGACGGTGGAGTTGGAGTTCGGCGTGGTGGAGTTGGAGTGTGTGTGGGAGACGTTGGAGCTCGATTGCTATCGCGTGCGGGAGGTGATGGAGGAGGAAGGCTTCTTCTGCTAGGATTCGATTGTGGGTGGTCTCGCCGTGGAGAGGACACCACATCACCATCTCAAATTATTATGTATTGCTTGTGCCAGAGAATGATGTTGTGTATGGCATCTCCAAGCCTGGTGATCCCATCACCTCCTGGAATTTCAAGCTCAAGGTCCTCATACCCTGTGCATACCTCCTCTACTGAAACCTTGGCATAGCCCAGCAGTATTTCTCTGCAATGGATAACCTGGCTCGGCTCCACTGGGTAAGCCATGGCGTAAGCCGCCTTCAAGGAGAGGTTGCGTGCTTCAATATGTAGCTCACAACTTGTCCACTTCAATATGTCGTCTATGGGATAGTTGCCAAGGTCCGGTGTAGGGAGCTCAGTAGAAGCGCAGCTGCTGCGCCTTTGGGAGGGGCTAATGGCATCTTCAGGAACACTGGAAGCTGCCTGATGACGACTCAAGGCTGCTGCCACTTCTCTTCTGACCTCTTTAGCTATGCTCGCTTGTGTTGCAATCAGGCGTTCTTCAAGCTCATAGACTTTTTGTGACTATCACACCTTGCTTCTATATCGACTCTTGTATGTCTCGGCGTCCTATGCGAAACCAACCTTCCATGGAACCACGCCAACTCCCCGTGTACGTCCAGGGTGCTCCGGGTTTTCTAGGCCCCTGGTGAGCTTGTTGTTCTCCCTGTCTGGCACAAAGGTGCCTTGGGAGGAATCCTCATGCTCTTTTACAAGCTTTTCCCCAACATCTCTCATGCTCGGCGTAATCACCAAACTGCCATCATCGGCAAGGTTGCCCCTGTGATACAGCGTTCTGCGATTACAGCGTTGTAGAACGAACATAGCTTTATGATTGTCCCTCGTACCCAATCCGGCAAAACACCTCTCACTGCAACTGGAAGCAACTGTGTCATCAACACGTGACAATCATGGGATTTCAGGTGTATGATTTTATTCTCTTTCGTGTTTATAAGTCTTCTTATGTTCAATGAATACCTAGAAGGAACCTTGGGACTGTTAAAAAACTGGATCATGCTTCTTTTCTCTTCCTTACTTAGAGTGTAGCTCGCTGAATGGAGGTAATGCTATCATTTTCCTCTCTTTTTCGGATATAGATCGTTCCTGAGGTCCAATAGTTTTAGGTCCTTTCTTTCTTGGAGCTTATCTTTTGATTTGCCGTACATATCCATGTAACCTAGGAGGTTCACACAATTATTCTTCGTGATATGCATGAAGTCAAGTGAGTGACGGACCTCTAGCACTTCCCAATAAGGTAAGTCCCAAAATATTGACTTCTTCTTCTACATCGGTGCCTAGCCTTCTTCAGTTGGGATAAGTTTGCTACCAGAACCTTTTCCAAATACTACTTTCAGATCCTTTGCCATAGCAAATACGAAAGATCCATTACGATGCGGAGGCTTCGTACGATTGTCTGCTTTCCCATTAAAATGCTTACCTTTCTTCCGTAACGGGTGCTTCGTCAGAAGAAACCTGCGATGGCCTATGTATACAACCTTCCGACTGTTTTTCAAGTACATGTTGTCTGTATCATGTAAGCACTGGATGCAGGCTCTATATCCTTTGTTACTTAGACCTGACAGGTTACCAAGCGCAGGCTAGTCGTTGATGGTTACGAATAGCATTGCGTGTAGGGTGAAGTACTCTCTTTTATACTCATCCCACACTCGTACACCAACGTTCTAGAGCGTTAGAAGATCATCAACCAAAGGTTTCAAGTACACGTCAATGTTGTTTTCAGGTTGTTTCGAGCTTTGGATAAGCAACGGCATCATGATGTACTTTCGCTTCATGCACAACCAAGGAGGTAGGTTGTAGATACATAGAGTCACAGGGCAAGGTACTCACACGCATGTATCTTCTGTATTTCCAATCCAAAAGGACAGACAACTTTTCTGGCTTCATACGTAGTTTCAGGCAACGTGTTATCCTCTAGAAGCAACTTCTTTATGAGGCATAACAACTCGTCGAATCCTTTATCAGATAACCCATTTTTCGCCTCCATTGCATCATTTCTAGTGTGATGCGCAACTTTTTGATGCCTTTTCCGCAGTTTGGGTACAACGGTGTTCTGTACTCCTTCCACAGGCGTTGGAACTTTTCGAACTGTGTTTGATCGTCGTAGTCTTCCTCTCCATCATGCAGCATTTGATCTAGCTCGTCATCACCCAACCCCCCAAATGTATCTTCGAAAGGACTGTATTGGGCACCGTCCAAGATATTGATGTCTCCGTCTTCGTCTTCTTCATCTTCCTGTATAATCTCTTCTTCACCGTGCTTAGTTCAACAAACATAGTTTGGCATGAAACCTCCTTGGATCAAATGGCTATGAGGCTGACATAAGTTTACATACTCTTTTTCATTCCTGCAGTCTACGCACAGACAGCATATCCTAGACGGATTGTATGTGAAGGCTGCATGAATAAAGGTTTGCACGCCATCAATGAACTCCTTCGAGCGTTGGTCCACGTTGTACATCTATAGCTGGTCCATCTAAATTCGGTTTTGTCAACTTAATTATTTGCTGATTTCTATGTAATATTTTACCACATAATTCACGAAACACAAATTTTTCCGCAAAGTAGAGATAGGTTAGCGCTAGATCCAAAATTATCAACTTGTATATTGAAAATTTTCCACAACGATCATGAAATCTTACAATAAATTATAGCTCTACAATGAAAACAAAACCTAAATTAGAGCTCGATCCAAAATTAGAGCTAGATTAGAGCTACATCCAATTTTTTTAACTTCAAGATTCAAATTTTTACGCAACGATCATTAAATCTGTCGGTGGTTGAGAGTACGGGACCCCCAGGCGCCGAGTTTACTTGTTGAGTGTAAGGATCAACCGACCTCTTTTCTGCAGCCTCGGGGGCTTTCGAGAAGACGAACTTGATCAAGCAACCATCGATGGGAAGCACAAGTGGTTGGTTCGGGCCCCTCAAGGGGAGGTAATAGCGCTACGTCCAGTGATGTCTATAGGAGATTTCGGGGGAGATTACAGAGAGTCCCGTACTTGGCGAACCAAGGAGGGGGACTGAGTTTTCTACCGTGGAAAGATGAGCTTCGACCCGAGATGGTCCTAGTTGGAGCTCCTACGGTGTGTGTGATTTCTAGCAGCTAACCTTTACATGTGCAGCAACATGGTCTATTTATACATAGGCGTAATCAGTATTCTAATGGGCGCGGCGCCCTATTGTCCAGCGGTCCGAAGCTTGCCTTTGATTTGCGTCGTGCTGAAAGCAGCCGCCGTCATCCTTCATGATTATGGGGAGACGGTATGGGAATAGTGCAACAAGATGCGAGTTGGTGGCCGCAGTCTCCTACGCCTTGACGGGACGTAGCAGTCTTTGACAGTGCCAGAGCATTTAATGCAGCGGATGGGAAGGCTTGTACCCAGTTGGGGATGGAGCGATCCGGACTCCGGCCCGGGCAAGATCAGTCATGCCCGGGCCCGAGCAAGGACTTCTTTGCTCGGGGGAGGCCGGTATTCGCGCGCTAAAGGACATTTGTGATCTTCCAAACTTTCCTCCAGGCCCCCATCAAAATCTTAACTTAAATAAGAGCTAGATCATGAAATCATAACAAAAATATGAGCTAGATCCAAAATTAGAGCTAGATCCAAATTTTTCAACTTCAAGATTCCATTTTTTTCGCAACGACCATGAAATCTGAACTTAAATAAGAGCTAGATCATGAAATCATAACCAAAATATGAGCTAGATCCAAAATTAGAGCTAGATCATGAAATCATAACCAAAATTTTCAACTTGAACATTCAATCTAGCTAGTACTTCATCCATCCATGCAAAACTCAAGTTTTCCTCCAAATCTAAAGCAAAGAGGCAACTAAATTTAACATAAATCAAGTGAGGATGATGTGACCAACTTTACAGCAATTGGATTGGAGTAAAATCACCAAATTTCAAAAAATTTGGGCAGCACCTCCCCACAAAGTTGATGAACAACCACCAAGATAGCGCTAGCTCCTTTGCTCTGTTCTGGCCTGGGCACGCGGGGGAATGGGGAAGAAGACAATTTAAATGGTGGGAACGAGTCTTGAACCTGCTGGTAACACCAACCTGTTCTAGATCATCATATCTAGAACTGGTTGGTGCCACCTACCGGTTCTAGAGCTCCTGTCCCGGTTTGTAATACAAATTACAAACCAGTACCGAATCTGAGAAACCAGTACCGGTTTATGGTACTAATCGGTACAAATTAGCCACCCCGGCCATGTAGCCGTTTAATCGGTACTGGTGCAAACATCAGTACGGGTTGGCACATGACCGGTACTGATAGGCCGGTACTGATGTGTAGTTCTCTAGTAGTGAAGCCTGAGTTGATTCCTACGATCTAGGTGTCTATTTCCCTTTTTAGCTAGACCAGGCAAGCTCAGGATTAAAATCCTGGTTTATGTGCCTACGAGTATCTCCAGCAGATGCCCCATTTCTCTTTTGCCCTATCACTATTTATGTGCCACATCATCAATAGGGCTGTCCTATTACTATTCACCTCTCCAACAATTGTCCTATCACTATTCCCACTCTCTACTTTTACCATGCACTGTCCCATTACCCATCATTATTTGCTACAGTGATGGGCACCCCATTTAGGGCAACCCTTAGAGATGCCCTACGCCTAGTAGTGTCTTGGAATAGGAGGATTTCATAGTAATTTTGCAAGTTCTTTGAGATATTAGTATAATTCTTATGAAATTTAGATAGATATTTCTTGCATCTTGCGTTCCAATAGCTTGGTTTGCGGCGATGGTATGTTTTGTCCACAATTCATATTTTAATCACTTTAAAAACTCTCTGACCAAAAAGAGAGAAACCACTCCCTAAACAGCAAAACAATTTCTAACAAGTCTCGATAGAGGAATTGGCAACGAGATAGAGAATGCATGCAACACAATCTAGCATTGGACGCATAGCAGATGATGCATAGGTCAACAAGAACGGCAGTGGTGTGGTGATGGCCGGCATTCCTCGAGTCGGCATCATAGTAGAGTTAACACTATAGAGAACCGGTCTTTGATACCGGCCCATCAGTACCGGTCGGATTGGAACCAGTACTGTTTATGGCATCAGCAACGATTCAACGGTTATTAGACCACGGGGGCAACTCAGTACCTGTTGGAGGCACCAACCGATACTGATCATGCTCTAACATCAGTACCTGTTCGTACCACGAACCGGTACTAAGGAGCCTGGCGGTAGTACAGCCACCGCACGGGGGCTCAATCTCGGTTCAGTATCACGAACCGGTACTATCTTGAAGGCATCAAGACGGGTTGAGTCACGAACTGCATCGATGCCTCGTTTCTAAAAAGGCTAAAAGGTATACATATACTATTCATATCGGAGCGCGTGGGCGGGTGAGTTGGTTAGAAGGGTGAGGTGTGAGTCACGAGAAGTCATGAGGTTCTGGGTTCAAGCCTCGTTTCTTCTAATATTTCAAAACCATTTTTAAGTAAGTCTAGGCCCATCAGTACCGGTTGGTTGAACCGGTACTAATGCCCTTGAGCATCAGTCCTAGATGTCTTGTACCGGTTCAAAAGCCAGTACTAAAGGTCACTTCCCAACAGGTACTGATGGCCATCT
Organism: Olyra latifolia; assembly: GCA_036346145.1. Lineage (NCBI taxonomy): Eukaryota > Viridiplantae > Streptophyta > Magnoliopsida > Poales > Poaceae > Olyra > Olyra latifolia. Next base: position 44,307,327 of record CM070526.1, read on the forward strand.
CTAGTAGTGTAAGCAACCCTAGAAGTTCTATTTGGTTTGGTTTATAACTTATAGTTTATAGCATTTTTTTTCTTATCTCTAAGCTAAACACTGTGGTTTTCTAAGCTGTTTCTCGAATGTTTTGATTCATAAAACTCTCAAAACCTATCTGAATTCAAAGCCAAACCTAGCTAGCGTTTTTACCATTGTCGGTGTATTATACACCGGGGTGTCCTCTCCACTACTGTTGCGTGGAAGACCAGGGCACGTGGCCGCCCGGTGAGTAGGTGGACGATCAGGCCCCGACACCGGGAGACTAGGGCACGTGGCCGCCCGGCGAGCAAGTGGGCGACCAGGCCCCGGCACCGGGAGACCAGGGACGTGGCCGCCTAGCAAGCAGGTGGGCGATTAGGCCCCGGCGCCGGGAGACTAGGGCACGTGGCCACCCGGCGAAAGCAAAGGGGCGATCGAGCCCGGCTGAACAGACGATCGACACATGGTCGATCGACGAGGCTGGAGGGCGTTCGGGCCCCACTGTCAGTCGGCTTTGGACGCGCATGGCGAAGAGAAAGGGAAGGCTTCCTCTCTAAGTCTTCCCCCGAATTGCGACGAATCGGGGCCATTAAATGCGAATGACCAGGCGTGGCCAGCCGCATTAAACCCCCTGCCCACGGTATGATTGCTCCTGTCCCACCGGCACTGCCCGAGGCAAGGCAAAGAGGCGCGCGTGTCAGGCGCCCTCCCTGTCGCATCCAAGTTGTCTTTCGAACAGCACGGGGCGCTGACAGACGCTGGTACGGACGAAGGATCCGAGGACAAGTAGTGACTATAGTAGCCAGTATCAATAATGTAATCTCCCCCACACCGCTCGCCCGAACCAGCCCCGGGGTATATAAGGGGAATTCGTGTGCATGGGTGGGGGTTCGCAAAAAAAAAAAGACACACTTTTCAGTAGCAACAAGAGCTCAAGCAGGACGTAGGACTATTACCCATTTCGGAGGCCTGAACTACGCAAACCCCCTCTACCGATTACGGGACTACCCCTAGGACAAATCTGCCGGCCGAAATACGTCGACACTATGTTTATCGAATTGATGGACGACTAAACGGTGGATTTGAAGTATTGCACTTGGATTCAACTGGTTCTGAGCAGGATCTCCTCTAGACTTGTTGGTTTGATTGTTTGCCTTTTCCTCTAACTCGCTCCATTTGGGTGATATGGGAGGCCTTTGGAATTTGAATATGAAATGTTCCTTTGAAAATGTAGAGGAATGCCATGAAGATCGGTAGGAATCTTCTATGTGGAGGATAAACAGAAGTTACAACCGTGATGTTAGCATTGTTTAGTTGTTTTGAGCCAAATGACAAATACTTTTATCTCTTTTTGTTAGGCTCATGTTTGGTCGGACTTTAGATTGTAATAAGTGTTTAGATTGTATCCGTTGGTGTAGAGACTGAAAATCATACTTTCATTATTTTGAATGAAACTAGATTAGTTGCCCAACATAGTAATTAGGTTATGATTAGCTAACACATTTAGGGTAAATACATATTAAGTCGATATACGCACCATGAGCGGAAGCGAGCACCCATATATATACCATTTTCCCAGCTTGTTTGCTGCCCGGTGAGTATAGCCTCCGAATCGGGCCTAGGATCCACCGACCTGTGGGCCCATAAGAGTGGACGTGGCCCACGCCTCACCGCCTTTGATGAGGGGCAGGGCCGAGATTAATTTTTCCCTGACAAGTTAAGTGCAGCCTGCCAGGCCCACCTGTCAGCCTAACAAGCGGCGCCCCGTGGCCCCCTTCTGGACCCTGGAGACGGACACCGTGCTCCGCTCCAGGCAACTGACAGATGGGCCCGAAAATGAGATAAAAATTTCAGGAAGGATGACAGTAGGAGACAGTGCGCCGCGAGGTCACCCCAAGTCCATCACCATCAGCGAGCACTTCAGTCCGGTGGCCCAAATGCCAGATGCCTAGGACTACTCCAACTTGGAAATACGTACTACTCTGTGTGTGTACACGAGCCTTTGCAAAAATCTTTCTGACAAATTAATTGGTAGTTTTTATAACTATGACAATTCTAAATTGATTTTGAAGTGCTAAGATTCTAAATCGATCTTCAGGTGCTCGTGATTGTGAGCTGTTTGTTTTGAGAAATGGAATGATAAGTTAACTAATCGCTTAATTATTTGATTTGAGAAATGGAATGATCAAGTTGGTCTATCATCACTTCATCTAATATCTAGTATCAAAATGAAAAATGATGTCGACCGCTAAAATTTATGGGTGACATTTCATCTAAGATGAGGTGGCTCCTCAAACCAAATAATTTATTAGGCTCATAGGAAAGCGGTTTTCACCTCTTACCAGCTTTTTTTTTCCACGAGTATTTGTTTTTTAAGGTTCACTGCCATTGCACCAATTATTAGCACATCAACGTGTTGACACCAAAATTTGGATAAGCCGATTGGTATGGAAAGTTCTAAAATTGGTTAGAGTTGGATCGGGTTTAATCACTACTGCAGAACGGAATATCATAAGCGGTTCGTAAGGGACTGTACAAGCGGTTTTTGAGCCGTTTGTACGAAACCGCGTGTGATACTGGCCGGTATCACACGCGTTCCTCAACTCGCCAGGCTGTGCCTAACGAACGGGCGTAGCTCTCCGGCGCGCGCGTGGCCGCCACGTGGGATAGCTCAAGCGGTTCGTAATTGAACCGCTTGCGAGTATTCTCTGCAAGTGGTTCCAATTCCGAACCGCTTGCAGAGAAGCACTCCACCGGAGAATCCATTTCAAAATGGTTTTATAGGGTGTTTGTCGATATCGTTTGAAATAATAAAACTAAATACTAGAAGAGGCTTTTTGTTGCAATTTAATATATATATATGCGTACACATGTTGACATGATCATCACAAGCTGAACAAACATTCACAAGTATATTAACATTGTCAAAACCCACAAGTATATATATACATGTTACATGTGATAACGATTACACGCACGTCGCGACGACGTTTACAAGCGGTTTGAATGATTGAAAATTGTCTATCGAGTTAATTTCTTCGCCGCGTCACTCTTCTCGGCCTTGCTCGACGAGGTGGTGGATATCGCCGCCAGTTCGGCGGTGTTAAAGGAAGGAGAACCGTTACCTCTCATGTGGTGGAACACGTCTTGAGGGTTTACGATCTCGTTGACAACGAAACCGATGAGTTGTTCTTGAAGTGCGAGCACCCGGTGAGGCGGCGATCTTTACGCGTCGCGATCGGTGTTGGTGGCAATTAATAAAGCGATAAGTAAATAATTAAATATCAGAACATATATATGCTTGTAATTAAAGCGTATGTTATTCTAGCGAGCTAACTGGTTCAATAGCACACATGAACCTCTTCGAAAAAATTAGTGGGAACATCGCCGTGGAGAAAATTTTGCATGTAGTGGAACACATAGTAGCCACACAAGTTGTTTCTAGCGGTCGGCGACTAACCTTCATTGGGGCCGAGGATTTCATAACAATAAACAAATTAAATATTCAGATGACAAATTGATAAGACGCACATATAATAATAATATACAGTCTTTATAGTACGTACCCAATCTCTTAGCCGGACATCGAATTCTTTCTTGAATTTTCCCTTTTGCTTCTTCTTGAACTCCGTGTACGCCGCGTTTAGGATGTTAATGATCCATTGGTATCCTGCCTTAGGCTTCCTTCCTGAGTCTTGTACTCTAATAATTCCATTGCCAAGCTCGATGACGAGAAGGATCCAGTGAAAGCTATTGACACATATTGCAATATATATGTAAATAGCTGGTCATATATACTACATATCATTGTCTTAAGAAGTATATAGAGGAAGAAAAGGATTGTGAGAACACGTAATCGTAGTTGAAGGGCAGGAATATGTACAGCTTGTCGTGTTGTTCGAGCATTGCATGGAGAATGTATTCCTCGAAATTCTTTCTTTGAGGGGGGTATGAATACACTTTATCGTTGATCGATGGATCGATGAAGCCGTACTTATGCGACATGCCGTCTTTAGCAAGCCGTTGCATCTCCAATCTACGTGAGGGATATATAACTTAGTTAGTTAGAGTCCAAATTTATGGTACGGGAGTAAATAGCGGTGTAAACTTAGGAGCTCAAGACACTTACAAGTACCAGTAGCTCATGAAAGACACGTTGACTGCGTCTTTGTGGTATATATTGTACAAGTCTTCAAATTCCAGCCATATTTCTGTGTTGTCCCCGCGGTGGAAGTGCTCGTCTTTCAAAACTAAGGGAAACATAGTCGTTCCTTTCATGGCCTGTTTCATGTACCAGATAGGCATCTGTCGCATCTTGGTAGGCAGAGCATCTATCTCAGTTGGGTCCACCAGCGGTTGGCCTAGTTGATACTTCCATCTGATCGGTGCCATTGGAAGATTATCCGTCATTCCCAGAGCTGCTCCTTCGGTATCGAGCCCTGCCTCTTCCATGAATTTCCGCACCATCTCTGGATCGACAGTGCTGTCCTCATCTCCTGCATTGTTCTGGCGCCGTACCGCCAACTAACTGTCGAAGATATGTTGGATCAATTTTCAGCTTCGGCTCTGGTTTCTTTGGCGCGAATTTCCTAGCCACATCAGCCTTTGCTACTGCCTCCAGCTCCTCGGGAGTCATGTCATATGCAAGCTTAACCGGCTCCTTTCCATTTCTCCCTCGGCTAGATCCCGACGTCATGGTAGGAGATGCCGACGCTGGATCCCGACGCCGGATAGTGAGCTTCTTTCTGAGGGGAGATGCTGGAGATGTGGTTGCCCTTGGATGGTTCTTCTTGCTTTGCGGCGGTGGCGGCGAGACGGGCTTTTCTCAGGAGTCAGAGGTGGCGGCGGCGACGCCGAGCAGCGTCGCGTTCGTTGTGGAGACAAGCTTGGCCTGCGGCATGCTCCAACTCCGAGGCCTCTCCTACCGGTGATTTCGCCTTCACGACAACCGGAAATATAATGTACTTTTTCCGCCAGAGAATGAATGAGCCGCCGAGGGCTGTCCCAAGGCTGGTCATGTCATTGCCCGTAGGATTGTCTAGCGTTAGATCCCCGAAGCCGTCGACCACCTCATCCACCGTGACCTTGGAGTAACTCGGTGGTATATCAATGCAGTGAAACCTCTGGCCCGCCTCCACCGGATACACCATGCCATAAGCGACCTTAAAGGAGAGATTTCTCATCTCGACGTGTAGCTCACAGGGGCGGTGAACCATGATGCTGTCCACTGGATGACGAGCTAGCAGATCATCTTGGGGGCCACGACGGCCTTGTTGCTTTCCGTCGCGTGGACGGACTTATCATGGCGTCCGGCTGCCCCTGAACATTGACCGGAAGTACTGCTGCCCCCTGAAGTGCCTGGCTCACTACTTCGGCGATCTTGCGTGTAACCAGCTGATCGACGTTTTCCTCGTGGGCTTTGAGCTGCGCCTCCAATCGAGCCACTCTAGAAGCTTCTCTTCTTTTGTTTCTCTCCCGGCTCCTGTATGTCTGTGCATCGCTCGCAAAGCCGAGCCTTCACGGCTTCTTCCTAAAACCTCTTGTCCGTCCCGGGTGCTCCTTGTTTTGGAGGGCATACGTGAGTAGGTCATTTTCCCAGTTCGTCACCAAGGAGCCCGACCGGATATTTTCGATGCCTTCATCAATCCTCTGACGAACGTCTTGCAAGTCCGCTTCCACCACCACGCTGCCGTCATCCTTGAGTTGGCCCCCATGAGCCATGATGTAATTACGCATGCGGTCATCCCAACCATCGTATTCAAGCACAATATTCTTGCCTTTCAGCTCCTCTTCTCGCTTGTCCCATTTTGGTGCAGCCCTAACGTAGCCAGCGCTCCCGAGATGGTGGTGGTATTTCTTCTTGAGCGCATTCTTCCTATTCTTCTGCCTTGCGGCTTTGCCTTCTTGACGACTTGAAGTTCTCGAATTCTTCCCAATGATCCGCAAGCTTAGCAAACTTATTGAAGTCTGGCCTTGTTCCCTTGTCGATGTAATCGCGGGTGAGCTTCGACTTCCACTACTGAAATGAAGTTGCCATCTTCTTGGAAGCCCATGCCTTCACCTTCGCTTCGACACCATCTGAAAATCTGAAATTTGCCTTGATATCGCTCCATATGAGATCCTTGGTAGTCAGAGGAACTTTGGGCCATGTCTTGATCTTGATTGGCACATGATGCCTAACGCAGTATCCTATTGCATTGTTGAACGGTGCAAGTGCCGAGACCGGGGCTATTAGACTACCGTCGTTGCCGACTTCGGTGATCACATGCTTGGACTTCAGCTTCTTGTTAGGTCCTCGCTGAACGAACTTTGCAGTGGTCGATGTACCGGCCTTGATACAAAAACATATAGGATATAAATTAGAACGTGTGTTATGTCTGAATTAACTTATATTAATGAACATGCCTACTTGATATATACCTCGGAGTCGTCCACGGTATTCTCATTGTCCTCGCCGTAGCAACTTCATCGACAACCGGCACGTACCGAGCTTCGATCGCATCGACAGCTTGACCGGCTAGAGCGTTACCGGTCGCATCGACATGCCCACTTATGAGTGTAGACAATGCGATGGTCTCAAACATCAAGTTTTCCTGGTCATCAAAATCCGGGTCACCACGTCTTGGTGTCGTCATGGACCCGAAACCCTAATTTTGCGATCTATAGAATAAAAACATTACTTTAACAATCTATCTCAGCACCAAACCAAAAGATAGCATGAGTACATTTCATTAAGTGATATGTTAATTGAGTTTAATGGACCCAAATGGCATAATAAGGAACTATAATACTTTAGAGTGACAAATAGATGGACCCATATGTTAATTGTTTTATGGCATTAAGCTTACAATTTCATTATAATTTTACTGGTTTTATAAATACAGTGTTATAGAGTGCCTGCTACGGATGCTCTGAAGAGAGATTTATGGGTATGTCTTTAAGTCAACTCGGTAGAGACGGCTTGGTTGGGCTCGACCAAGCTTGGAGTCGCTTCTGGTTTGGGCAATCAGAGAGCTAAAATTGTGCTTTCGCCCGTGTTGGATGGCAAAAATTGGTCAAATTCATAAAAGCGCATACCATCAACCTTAAGGCATTTTACCTAGGCTTACATGTATATATATATATACCTACACAATTAAATGGAGAGATTTCACATACATATATATGTATGTATCTATATAGGAGACATAAGAACAATAAAGAAGTGTATGAATAAAATATACATGAATATCACCCTAAAAATCTCACAAAAACCCCTGAAATTAGTTTGGACCCTAATTAGCAGTTTGAATCTAGTGTTGACCAATGCTGACCCATTGTGGGACCCATATTGCAGTCCCTCCCTTTCTCTGCCCATGTGGGCAATTCCACGAGCAGTGGGCTGCACCACCCAGCCGGCCTCCACCTCACCAACAAGAACCACTCGATCCGAATCACGGCCAGAGATCTCCCTGCGCCGCTTGCCCCTCGCCGCAGCCCGAGCCGGCCATCCCCGTGCCTTCCCTCTCTGTCCCCGTTGGGACATTTCATCGAACACCTGCGGGCAGCAACAAACAGAGGAGGAGGAGAGCATGGGAGAGCGGAACCTAGGCCCTCCGGTGGCGGCGGCGCATTGTCGGAGGAGACGAGGAGGCCGGCGCGCTGTCGGAGGCGACGAGGACGGCGGTGCTTGGTTGCAGCGGCGGCGCGACGGAGTCGAGCAGGGCGCGGGTTCTGGGACTTAGAAAAAATTTGGGTGTGCAAGGTACGATATAAGGTAAAAGGGCCTCCGCAAGCGGTTCGTAGTACCAACCGCTTGCAGAGGTATCCTTACAAGCGGTTCGTAGTACCAACCGCTTGCGGAGGTCAGTCTCTGCAAGCGGTTCGTACTACGAACCGCTTGCAGAGAGCCATTTAGGCGGGGCGGGAACCCCCCTTCTACAAGCGGTTGGTAGTACGAACCGCTTGCGAGGTCGATCTCATAGCGGTTCAGATAGCAACCGCTATGAGAAAATCAATCTCTGCAAGCGGTTCGTAGTACCAACCGCTTGCAAAGGGCCATTTTAGGCGGGCGGGCGGGAACCCCCTTCTACAAGCGGTTGGTAGTACGAACCGCTTGCGGAGGTCAGTCACATTGAAAAGGACGCCGTGCCCTGTCTTTGTTGAGATGTAACATTCCTCCCCCCTGGCTAGAGCGCGGCGTTTAGACGCGGGCTCACCCGCGTGCTCGTGGGTTTGAGCCCACCTTGCGCCCCCTTGCCCAAATTTTTTTTGGTTTTCTAAATCTTTTCTTTTATTAATTTGTTTTATCTCTTTCTATTCTTTTATAAATTTGTTTTATCTCTTTCTTTTGTTTTATCAATTTGTTTTCTTTTATAAATTAATCTGTTTTATCAATTTCTTTTCTTTTATAAATTTGCTTTATCTATTTCTTATCTTTTGTAAATTTGTTTGATCTATTTCTTTTCTTTTGTAAATTTGTTTTATCTCCTTCTTCTCTTTTATAAATTTGTTTTATCTCTTTCTTATTTGTATAAATTTGTTTTCTCCTTTTTCTCTTTTATAAATTTGTTTTATCTCCTTCTTTTCTTTTATAAATTTGTTTTATCTCTTTCTCTTCTCTTTTGTAAATTTGTTTTATCTATAAATAACATTAAAGAAATAACACAAGTCCAATATCGTATTTTTAATGAAGTTGTACACGTTAAGTAGGGGCAATATTAGCCTTTACAACCGCTCTTCGTTATGATCGCGACGTATGTAAGGATCATCGACGTCTCTGTCATTCAGACGGTTATGTCCACATCAACCGCAAAAGGAGGTAGCTCGTCGAATCGCCATACTCTTCCTCGTCGGTGGCGTCTTCAACTCCAACAATCCTTCGCTTGCCTTGGAGAACCACGACGCTTCGGTTTGATCTGCGTCTTGTCCTTTTGCTTCTTTGATTTGCTTGAGTTCATGTCCATCACATAGAATACCCGGTGCACTTTGAGCTAGAACAAACGGTTCGCGCCTATAGCCGACTTGTTTGAGATCCACGGTTGTCATGCCGTATTTGTCGACCTTCACGCCGGTTGGAGTCAGCTTCACCCATTGGCACTTAAATAGAGGGACCTTCAACAATGGTTCATAGTCGAGCTCCCATATTTCTTCTATGAAACCATAATATGTGTCCACCCTGTCGTTGTTGTCTAAGGCGTCTATACGGACACCGCTGTTCTGATTGGTGCTCTTGTTATCCTGGAATCTAGTGTAGAATGTGTAACCACGATCCGTGCACTCTCAAATGTCATGATTTCTTGTGATGGTCCACGGCCAACCGCCGCAATATTTCATCATTTGACCCCTTCAAGGATGTAGGTTTGTAGCCAACTTCCAAAAGTTTCCATTTGCTTCAAATCTATCCACCATCTGTCTTTTTCCGAAGTCTGTTGTAGGGACCTCTTATGTTGAAGGATATAGGGGCCGATGATAGTTGATTGCTTTAGAACCGTGAAATGTGCTTGCTTAAATGCATTAAGATCATTGCATACAACCGCTTTCCTTCCTAGTGTGCCTTTCCCCATGACCTCCCTCGTGGCGTGATATGGGAACGCCGATAGGATCAAGATCACTAATGTAATCAACACAAAACTCGATCACCTCCTCACACGTAGCCCTCGGCAATGCAGACCTTTCGGACGAGAACGGTTCCGGACGTACTTCTTGAGGATGCTCATGTACCTCTCAAAAGGGAACATGTTGTACAGATACACGGGTCCGAGAATACCTATCTCCTTCACAAGGTGAACAGTGAGATGAACCATGATATCAAAGAATACAGGAGGAAAGATCGTCTCGAGACTAACCAAGCTTTGAACCACATCATCCTGCAACTTATTTAGTTTATTTGGATCGATGATCTTCCGTGATATGGCGTTGAAAAATGAACACAGCTTTGTGATTGTACCCCGAACCCACTCCGGCAGTATACCTCTGATAGCCACTGGGAGCAACCGTGTCATCATCACAAGACAATCATGAGATTTCAAGCCTTGGAGTTTGTTCTCTTTCGTGTTTACGAGTCTCCTTACATTCGAGGAGTATCCGGAAGGGACCTTCACACTGTTTAGGCACTCTATCATACTTTTTTTCTCTTCTTTGCTTAAAGTGTAGCTCGCAGGATGTAGGTACAGTTGTTCTGTCCCTTCTTTATTTTTTGGATCTAGGTCATTCCTCAACTTCATTTCTTCAAGATCCTTCCTCGCTTGGAGGGTATCTTTTGATTTTCCATACATATCTATGTACCCTAACAGGTTTAGGCACATATTCTTAATGATGTGCATGAAGTCCAGTGAGTGATTTAACCTCCAAAGACTTCCCGATACGGCAGGTCCCAAAATATTGACTTCTTCTTCCACATTGGTGCCTGACCATCCTCGTTCGGTACATGCATGCTTCCAGAACCCTTTCCAAATACTACTTTTAGATCTTGTACCATAGCAAAAACTAGTTGGCCATTACGATGCTAAGGCTTGCCACGGGTTTCTTGTTATCCGTTGAATTTTCTGCCTTTCCACCGCAATGCATGACTACTGCCTAAAAACCTGCGATGGCCCATGTATACACACTTTCGAGAGTTTTTCAGTACATGCAAATCCGTTTCATCCAAGCACCGGTGCGAGCTTTAAACCCTTTGACAGCTTTGTCCCGGACAGACACGAGAGCAGGCCAATCGTTGATTGTTACAAACAACATTGCGCGCAGGCTGAAATACTCTCTTCTCTACTCATCCCAAACCCGTACACCATCCTCCCACAACTTCGCAAGGTCTTCAACCAATGGTTGTAGGTAGACATCGATGTCATTTTCAGGTTGCTTGGGTCCTTCGATCAACAGTGGCATCATGATGTACTTTCGCTTCATGCAGAGCCATGGAGGAATGTTATAGATGCACAACATCACAGGCCAGGTGCTATGGATGCTGCTCAACTGGCCGAAAGGATTCATCCTATCCGTGCTAAGCCCAAACCTTATGTTTCTGACCTCTTTTGCAAAGTCCGGGTAAGTTCGATCGACTTTTCTCCACTAAGAGCCATCTGCAGGGTGTCTAAACATCCCATCTTCCTTACGCTCTTCTTTGTGCCAACGCATCATCTTCGCATGACATTCGTTAGCAAACATACGCTTCAACATGGGGATCATGAGAAAATACCACAACACTTTGGCTGGAGTTCTCTTCTTCGTACGCTTCCCTCCACTTCACCTGGTCGCCACGCCGCACCTTATACCGTGATTTCGCGACACCGACAAACCTCCAGATCGGCATACTCATTGCGATCTTCGATACAATCATTAGGGCATGCGTGTATCTTCAGTACTTGCAATCCTAATGGGCAGAGGACTCGCTTGATTCGTAAGTAGATTCCGTAGAGTGTTACCTTCCTAAGCAACTTCTTCACGAAAGTGTTAACAACTCATCGAATCCCTTGTCCGATACACGCTTGTGGCCTTCCATTTCATGAGTTCCAGTAGTACGGAGCTTTTTAGGCCCCGCCCACAACTGGGTACAAAGGAGTTTTGCGGTCCTCTACCATCTTGATACTTCTGTCGCTCTTTCCTCTCGTGAACTCTCCCTCTCCGTCACGGAGCATCCGGTCTAGCTCATCGTCACCAAACTCGCCAAGTGCATCTTCCACGCACCCAAATTGAGTGTTCACTTCGTCAACCTCTTCTTCGCCTTCTTCATCGCCTTCCTCTAGAATCTCCTCTACTTACCGTGGTTTGTCCAATGATATAGTTTGGCATGAAACCTCTCATGACCAAATGGTTCAGAATCAACCATCCTTCGAGTGCTCCTTCTCGTTCTTCTACCTCGATGGACAAGGTATGAAGCTTCCTCGAGGCAATAATGCATTGGCGATCGAGAAAAGCCTTCACGCCATCTCTCGAACTCTCTTGACCGACGATCCGCATTGTACATCCATTGTCGATTCACCTATAGCAACAAAAAAAATACAAACATCTATTACAATTTTCAAGTAATGCTAACTACGTCTATTAGTTATAATTACTTTTATTACCTACCACGAAATATTTACTTTCTTTCATTTAACATGTATAGATCTACCAACCAATTTTTTGCATTTCAAACATTTTAAGCTACCATAGCACCTTATGAAACAAGATTTCTCATCATACAATGCATAAAAAAAATCAATATATAGAAGAGAAGAATATGTACAAGATGCTAGTCACCTTTTAAACAATAAATTTGGATCTAAGAGCCTCAAAAGTTCTAAAGTGGATGTAGCAAAATAAACACCTTTCCATATATAAAACAAAATTTCTCAACATCCAATGCATAGAAAACATCAATATCTACAGGAGAAGGATGTGTACAACATGTTACTAACCTTTCAAACAGCTTAATTTGGACCACAAATCTTCAATTAAAATTTGGCAAGACCTCCCTATGAACAGAGCTCGGTCCACCATGAACAACAATTTGTCCTATGTGCGAGCTCACGAGGAAGACAGAGTTTAAATGTGCGAGAGGGGGGAGCTCATTGCAAGCGGTTCGTAATAAGAACCGCCAGAATCCCCTATTCTCAGCAGCGGTTCCTATTACGAACCGCTTAGAATATTGCAAGCGATTCGTAATAGGAACCGCTTGCACAAGACGGATTCGTGGCGGTTCTTATTACGAATCGCTTGCGGCGCCTCATCTTGCCCTCCACCGTTGGTTTCAAACCGCTTGCGGTTCTCAAACTACAAGCGGGCCGAAGTGAACCGCTTGTAATGGCCCGTTTGTGAAACTCTTATCTGCAGTAGTGAATATGGGTTGAATCGGCCATAATAGAGTTTGTATCAGATTATATGGGTAAGGTAATAAATAAAATAGAAAATAATGGGTTCAGACTATACCGTGTATGAGGTCAAAGTCCTGATTGATATCTGTTAGAGTTTGTATAAATATATAGCCCTAAGGCCGTGTAAAGGGACGGACACCAATCAATCAAATCTACTTTTATCTATCCTTTACTGTCTGTCGACTTTAGTCTAGTTTAGCGTAGTTTCAATGTATTTTGTCTTCGATCAACTTGCTGCGCATCGTCTTCTCGATCGGCTTCATGATAAACCCTAGAAGTTGCTTGCAAGTAAAAACTATCTCGATTCGGTTTGATCTACGGGCTTGCATTGACTTTTAGATAAATACTATCTTAGTCGATATTGTTGTGCATCGTCATTTCGACTGAGGTTAGATTTCACCCTTGTTCTACCGTTCAACATATTCGTTGGCAGTAGTCTGTTTATCCTCATTCTGTTGGCTAGTTTGGTTTTACAATCTAGTCGATAGTCTATTTACCCTCGTTCTATCAATGTATAGCTTACTATTTGTCAGTAGTCTGTTTTCCTTTGTTCTATCAACCAGATTGACTTGTTGGTTTAGCCGATAGTCTGTTTACCTCTCGCTCTACTATTCAGTTGATTTTATTGGCTGTATAGTAGATTGGTTATCCTTTGAATCTCTTGGTTTGGATCTAATCTAAACCAATAGTTTTGTTATCTTTCACTCTTGTTTGGGCTTGTTTCTTAGTGTTGCTGGTCCCCTACAATGCAGATCTAATCGGCTAGTTAAAGCTGATTAATTACGTCTTTTCTTGCCGATTGCAGGATCAAATCGGCTGGCACGCTTTGAACGCTACTTTCGGTGCTGACAGGGATCCTAAGCTCTAAGTCCACGTGTGTTTAGTTGATAGCTAACTTTTGGCACAAACACACTTTTTGGCACGCTAGTGAGGCCTGATGGCATCCAATCAGCAAGATTGGACTAATGTTACCGAAGATCACATCCTTATGGTGACCGACGCTGATCGTATTGAAAAACAGCGTTAGGACTTGGCCGCATGTATGGAGAAGGTGAGACGTGTCTATGTCAGAGCTTTCTAGAAAAGCCAACATGGTAGTACTATACAAAAGGGGAACTTCTGAAGGTGGTTGACCTTGCGAAGGCCTGATATGAAGTAACCCCTTAGGAGATGTCGGAGATGGTGCACTCATCCATCCATCACGCTATGGCAAATCAGTCATCAGCCTTTATTGCTACCATTAGACCGATGATTATGAATGGCGTTAAGAAGGTGGCTCGTGAGATGATTGCTAGTGGTACTCTATTGGTTCCTGGGCATACCTTACCAACTTATCCGTAGTTTACTATCGGCCAACAACAACAGATTAATACTACGTTGGCCACTAGGACTGCTACATCTGCTTTGGCGCTTCCTCAGTCGATGCAATATTCAAATCCCATGGGATAGAGGCCTACGCCTGCACCTGTGTGTACTGATTTCTAGGCCGCTTACCCAACAGGGCCTAGGCCATCAGTACCCCCGCCAGTTCCTCAGAACCAAGAACCATCGGTATCTGTCCAATAGGCATACCTGGCTCCTAAGCCAACGCCTGTTAGGCGAACATACCAGATGTAGCCTATGCCAAACCAGGCGTACTATGCCCCAATGATTGGTCAGGCTGAGTATCAGGCTACTCCTCAGCCGATGCCAGTTCCTGATTCACAGTCGACTCATACTTAGTATGCCCCTAGTATTCGTACACATGGGCTAAGCCTGCGGCTCCCAAACCCTAGACAAGGAACACTGTCACCGGTGTAGAGACGTATTGGGGGTATCACCATGAGAAAATGCAGCCAGGACCTACTCGTCCCACTATTTTTACTCCACATCGGGATCAGACAATTCCCTAGCAGATGTATCCCATCGGCATTGTACCTCGGAGGAGGGGGTGAGCAGCTAGACGATAATGAAAAAACGTCTCACCAACCAGCTAATATGGTCTATCAAATGTCTAGTATCCTAAGGGACCAATTTGGGATACAGCCAAAGGGGAAAACAATACGTATAGGAAACCATACCCGGACTGTATGGATCAGTATGATTTCCCTAATGGATTCGGAGTCCCCAACTTTACCAAGTTTTATGGTGATGAATCGACTTCAAATATGGAGCATATTGGTTGATTCTTGGCTCAATGTGAAGAAGAGGGCCGATATGACCATCATTGAGTCAGGCAAAGGGAATATTGATCGCGGAGCTTACCGTGGGAAGCAGAACTTTGCTGTTAGCTTTCTTTGTAGTCAATGACAAAGGGAGTTATGTGGTCTTCCTAAGGCGTGATTGGATTCATGCTGACTGTTGTGTCCCGTCGAATATACATTAAATGTTGCTTCAGTGGGATGGTAATAGGGTAGAAATAGTACACACTGATACCTTTGCTCGTATCTCTATGGCTGATACTGATGTTATCTAGTCCCTTAGTGGTGTTAAGTGCTTGTCTGGTGAAGCTTTCGTGGATTGCAAGTTCATTAACGTCAGCCGATCAGGCTTCAAGCCGATCACAGCTGAAGTACGGTATGAGAAATCAATTAAAGCTATAGCATGTTTGTGGGATCTGAAGGCATAGAGGATTTCAAAGAAAAGATAGGCTGAGGGTTTATGTTAGCTGATGCACTAAAGAAGTTGACATAGGTGATGGTGATAAAATGAGGCCTACTTTTGCAAGTGCTTAGTGTGGGACCATGGACATTGTTTTTTGATGGATCAGTATGTAGTCAAGGCTGCCGTATCGGCTTATTGCTGATATCACCAAAAGGTTTTATATTTGAATTTGCTTTCAGGGTTGAATCATCGTATTCAAATACTCAAGTTGAGTATTAGGCTTTGCTTAAAGAATTAT
The DNA here is from genome assembly GCA_036346145.1 of Olyra latifolia. Lineage (NCBI taxonomy): Eukaryota > Viridiplantae > Streptophyta > Magnoliopsida > Poales > Poaceae > Olyra > Olyra latifolia. The sequence continues at coordinate 44,323,050 of CM070526.1, forward strand.
GATTGTTGGAAAGTGTGGGAGCTGATACAGTTGAAGTTTTTGATGATTTACTCTTGGTGGTGCAACGAGTCTCTAGAAATTTCAAATGTAGGGGTGAAACTCTAAACGTGTACTTGAACGAGTGTTTGGGTTTCATCAGCTCGTTTAGGACATTTGAAATTAAACATGCTCCTAGAGACCAAAATTGTGAAGCCAACGCCTTCGCCCAAAATGCATTTGGATATAAGCCGATAGAGGAAAAGGAGGTAATTGAAATCATGGTAATAGAAGCCGATTGGAGACATGAAATCATCGACTATTTAGAAGATCCTTTTAGCTCTAAGATAAGAAATTGAAGAGGAGGACACTAAAGTATGTGCTACTTCATGGTGAGTTGTACAATCGGACTTTGGAAGGGATATTGCTCAAGTGCCTTAGTCTAGAAGAAGCTAAGGCAGTCATAGGAGAGGTTCATGAAGGAATTTGTGGAACTCATCATTCAGCTCACAAGATGAAATGGCTTGTCAGAAGGACTGATTTTTTTACCCAATAATAATGGAGGAATGTTTTAAATATTACAAAAGCTGCCAAGATTGTCAGAAATTTGGCAATGTTCAATTGGCTCTAGCATCGGCTGTGAACCCCATAATCAAACCATGGCCGTTTAGAGGGTAGGGGATTGATATAATCGGACAAATATATCCGGCATCATCCAAAAGGCATAAGTATATATTGGAGGCCATAGATTATTTCACTAAATGGGTTGAAACCGTTCCCCTAAAAAAGGTCACAACTATTGAAGCTATCGACTTTGTCAAGGAGCATATTATATATCGGTTTGGGATACATCAAACAATAACAACTGATCAGGGAACTGTGTTCATGTTGAGAGAATTATGAGATTTCATGAAGGATTTGGGCATTAAAGTATTAAACTTGTCGCCATATTATGCTCAAGCCAATGGTCAAGCTGAGTTGTCTAATAAGGGGTCAATCAAGCTAATCAAGAGGAAAATACACTAGAAGCTGAGGGCATGGCACACAATGTTATTAGAGTCATTATGCGCCTGTCGGATTGCTTGTCATGGGGCAACTAAGGTTTCTCCTCATCGGTTGGTATATGACCAGGAAGCAGTGTTGCCGTTGGAAGTAAACATTAGCTCATTGCGTATCAGCAAGTGAGACAAGTTGTTAGCTGATGATTTTAGGAATTTGATGATGGATAATTTGGAGGATTTGTCTGAACATCAGCTTAAAGTATTAGAGCGGATTGAAAGGAATAAGGTATGGGTTGCTAAGCGCTATGACAAGAAAGTGGTGCCTAAGTCATTTGAAAAGGCTGATTTGGTATGGAAAACTATCTTACCTGTTGGCTCAAAAGATAAATGCTATGGAAAGCGGTAACCTACTTGGAAAAGGCCATATGGTGTGAATGGGCTAGTCCCTTCCAACTCGTATATCTTAGAGATGCTTGAAGGGGATATGTTTCCTAAAGCTATCAATGGAAAATATCTAAAGAGATACTACCCTAGCGTTTGGCTAGGGGCTTAGTCAGATGTATTAGAAGCCGACTGGATGTTCAATAGCTGACGGACGAAACATTGCCTTTAGCATTTAACTTCGCAATCCAAACACGTTGCTATTGAGATGATCAAAGCAGGTGAAGCTGTAGACTTAGATAAAAAAAGGGGGAATTAAATTGAAGAGGCTAAAATTAAGCCGACGAAAAGTTATTATAAGAAAACATTCAGTTGATTGGCACGTAGGCCAGGATAAAGCAAAAGTATTTCATCAGTTTAGGGGCTGGAAAAGCATTACAATTGAAGGCACGCAGGCCTTTAGTCGGATGTCTAGCGCGCATGGGTTGGACGAATAATGGACGAGACCACCATTGCTGTTGCTGCTAGGATCCGCTGCACCTCCCATATGATGGCCTCGTCCTCCTTATCCGATTCGAGGACATCGACGATCTTGGCTTTCTACTACTTCACAGTAATGATGCAACCTTTGACCTTTTGCTTTTGAAGGAAAGTAGAGGTGTCTGCTTGTTCTCGCTCCTTGGAGGCCTTGGCAAGTTGCTCCTTGGCAGCCTTTAACTTGCCCTCAAAGATGGGGATGGTGGTCGATATAGCGTCGATCCACTTGGCGGCATTGGCAGAGGCTTCAACAAGCTTCTTGTAAGCAGCTTGTTATGTGTTGGCGCCAGCTGGTAGGGTCTTGAGGAAGTCTTCTTCCTTCTTTTGAGCCGCGCGCCTGGAGATCCTCTCTTTGGCCAACTCCACTCCCTCTAGGCGGGTGTCAAGGTCACAGGCCGACAGGATGGCATTCTGTGCGGCCTCGGGGAGAACCATATCCAAGTCTTTCACAGCGTCTCGTATTGGTTATGCGTCTTGGAGGAGGGCGTCAGAATTACAGGTGAAGAAGAACTCCAGCCTACAAAGCTTCTGCAAGGTTGTGGGAGACAAGCTGGCGGAAGCCGATATTTGACCCACCTCCTTGGAGATCCTGGATATATCTATTATGGGACGGGAGTCGATGACATCGTTGTCGTCATCCTCAAACTCTTCTAGATCGAAATCTAGGAGTTTGGTGAGGTTGGAAGTGCCCGTTGTTGGCTTAGGAGGAGCCTGAGAGGTGTAAATATTAGTTTACATGGTCATTTTAAAATTGGCATTGGCTAGAACAGATCGGCACCTGGGCGATAGGGATGACAGCCAATGGTGACTGTGTTGGCTTTGGAGCTGAGGGAGAGGTGATTGCAGTAATGTCAATCACAACGTCCTAATAACACAAGCATAGATGTTACACAAGTTGAATGAACATAATATTAAAAATAGAGAGAAGAAAGGAGGTACCTCTTGGTGAGCCGATTCACAGGCTGGGATTTGGCCGTGCACTCTTCCTCATGATTGATGTCGTCAACCAAAAAAGGATCATCCTTGGATTTCCTATTCTTCTTGGGCCTTAGGGCCTCCTTATTATGGGCAACACGTTTGGATACATCTGAAAGACGATATTAGTATCGGCTAAAGAATAGAAGATGAGTAACAGCCGATGTAGAGACATACATTTGGTGCGGCCTTTCATTGCTGCCAGTTCAGATGGCGTTGGGGCTTTTAGGTAGAGGTTGGCGAAGGAGTAGCCAACGATGCCTGTAGGGGCCACCTTCTTGCCTTTGTCAGCCTACAAATAGTGCAAGTGAGAAAGGGTCACGATCGATTAGAACAGAAAGAAATCGTGTCATTACTCAAAGAATTATCGTGACTAGAAGCCGATTGTGAGTCGGAGGAGCCAGGATGGTTGTCTTCTTCAACGGTTGCCTCGTCAAGCAGATTGGGCAAGTGGGAGTAGAAACAATCCATGAAGTAACTCATAGGCCGATCTACTAGAAAGATTGCTTGTACTATTTTTCCCACCATTTTCTGAAGTTGCTGGAAGTCTTGTTTCCTAGGCGAAGAGGTGGCAATATTGAGCAGAAGATATCATCGGCTAAATGGACAATTCAGTTATGGTACCCACTGTCCATTTAGCCAATGGCATCCTAGGCTGGAGCCTCTTGTTTAGGATAAAGTCTAGAATCAATTGTTCGAAATCAAGCTGCCTGGCATAGACTGCGGGATGATAGAACTCATATGACGGTTTGAATATCCTTGTCATTGTGTTCAAGCCGACGATAAGAGTGCAAGGGGAGATAAAGTGCTTGAAGACTTCTTGTGATTCCTCTGATAGCGGATCTAATAGCCTGAAGAAGGATGGAACGGTGAACAAGCTGGCTTTTTTCATAGCAAAAGAAGTGTATAGTGGGAATTTTATCGGCTTTGAGATCGAAGAATAATTTAAAGTAAGAAGCAAAGGCCAATTCGTTGAGCTTCTTGTCTCCTTGGTCTGCTGATAGCACTTCTCTGTAAGAGATGCTATTTCTATATTCCATCAGCTCGTTTTCTTTGATATCCTCTTTGGGGAATTTAACGTTGGGGGAGACAGTGACTTCCCATAGCCGATGGAATTGGGTGTATAGCAACAGCTAAAGGAACCATGTCGGTTCTCCGATGTTCCGAATAGCAAGGCCTCCTGGCCCAATATAAAGGCAGGATCGGATAATGTGCATAGTTTGATAAACCGTTCCCAGAAGGAGTTTTGCTAAAGACACCTTCCCTTCTTTCAGCAATCTCTCAGCTAGGTCTTGGTATATTTGTGTCAAGCCTAAAGAAGATCCATAGAAGAAGTATCGGTCCCGCCACATGTTTAGGAATGCTACATGCTCTTTGTTCGATATGGGATAATGCTCCAAGTTGTTTTCATGTACATAACGTCTCCATCTTTTACCTTTATGAGAGATGAGTTTGTATGTGGCTAATAGATTGTAAGCCAATGGTTGGTCCCCATCAGGCCTTAAACCACACAACATGGCTACATCTAGGAGGGTCGGTCCTATTCGGCCAGGTCTTAGCATCATGGCATTAAAAATATCGGATCTAAAATAACTTGCTGATGCTAGGAGTGACTCGTTGGCTATTGGGTTTGCCAGGGACAAAAGAAGACAGTCGGCTATGCCCATACGTTCAAATTTAGACATCTTTTGAGCCGATACCCCAGTGTACCAATCCCTCCATCCCTCAAAGTGGGTTTGTCATGATCTAATGTTGTCTTTCCAGCCTTCGATATTGACATCTACGGCTTTAATAGGGAGTCTTGGGATGTCTAAGGTGATAATGGGGATGGGGTCTGAACTACCTATGAGCCCTAAACTGAACCTATCGAAATGGTTCCGGATTAGGAGGAGTACCTAATTCATAATTACAGGAAGATTATGAAGCCGACTGAGGAGAGTGTCGAGGATGAGGAAGTCGATGACAAAGCACGAGAGCCAATTGTGCAGCAGAAGTAATGGAGAGCAACATGCAACACTATTTATAGGAAGTAAAATCGAGGAGGTTACCGTCGTGCGTGGTAAAACCCTAATAGGCAAAATGATGATAAAGCCCTAGAAACTAATGGTTGACAAATGAGTTAAACGATGGAGATCAAAGGTAAGATTGGAAGGGAATATTATGTGCGGATGGAGAGGAAGCCGATATGTTGGATAATTTTGGGACATGATTCTCATATTCGAAAATTGGGAGGCATGTGTTGACACCAAAATTTAGATAAACCGATTGGTATGAAAAGTTCTAAAATCGATTAGAGTTGTGTTAGTTTTAATATGGGTTAAATCGGCTATAATGGAGTTTGTATCGGATTGCATGTGTAAGGTAATAGATAAAATAGAAAATAATGGGTTGAGACCGTACTGTGTACGAGGTCCGAGTCCTGGTTGATATCTGTTAGAGTCTGTATATATACGTAGCCCCTAGGACGTGTAAAGGGACTAACACCAATAAATCAAATCGACTTTTATCTGTTTTTTACTTTTTGTCAACATTAGTCTAGTTTAGCGTAGTTTCGCCGTATTTTGTCTTGGATCGACTTGTTGCATATCGTCTTCTCCATCGTCTTCAAGATACACCACAGGAGTTGATTGTAAGTAAGTACTGTCTCGATTTGGTTCGGTCTATGGGCTTATCGTCTTTTGGATGAAATACTATCTTAGTCGATATTATTGCGCATCGCCATTTTGACTGAGGGTTAGATTTCACCCTCGTTCGACCGATCAACATATTCGTTGGTGGTAGTCTGTTCATCCTCGTTCTATCGGCTAGTTTGGTTTTACAATCTAGTCGATAGTCTGTTTACCCTCGTTCTATCAATTTATAGCCTGGTATTTGTTGATAGTTGTTTTACTTTCGTTCTATTGGCTAGATCAACTCGTTGATTTAGCCGATAGTCTGTTTACCTCTCGCTCTACTATACAGTTGATTTTATTATTTTTATAGTAGATTTGTTATGCTTTGAATCTATTAGTTTAGATCTAATCTAGGCCGATGGTTTCATTTTTTCACTCTTGTTTGATCTTGTTTCTTAGTGTTGTGGGCCCTAAAATACAGATCTAATCGGCTAGTTAAAGCTGATTACTATTTTTTCTGATTGTAGAATCAAATCGACTGGCACGCTTTGAATGCTGCTTTCGGTGCTAACGGGGATTCTAAGCGCTAAACCCACGTGCGTTTAGCTGATAGCTAACTTTTGGCACGAACACAAAGTTTTCTACCATCCGTTTGTCAAGGTTATTTTTATGAATTTGTTAGTTCTTTCGGCATTGGATCATGAACCCCTTTTGCTCCGGGCCTTCAAGTACCCGCTACACTATTTTTACTTAGACACTTTCAGTTCAGCAATATCATTTCAGAGCCATTAAGAATCGAGGAAAAACTCGAGTATTGCAAATGAGCTAGGTTGTACCCTGCCTTTCACTAAAGAATGAAACAGCGAGAGCATTCCACTAGAAATTAAAAAGAGGAATGCGCCAAGCCATGCTCTAACTGAGTTGAGATCGATTAATTTGAATGTACATGGACTTAGTGTAATCATGTCATTGTATATAGACAAGATGGCCTGACACTAATGATTAGTTCAACATATAATAACTTTCTTACTAAACATGTTTTTGGTGATCCTCTTTTTTGTAAGATCCTGACGTCCTAAATATCGATGAAACGGTACTTGCAGAACAAGAGAGAGAATATATAGTCGGTAAGTGGTTAGCTAACTTGGAGAAAAAAGAACAGTAGTAGTGGGGCCATACTAGCAAATATATGGGAGTATCTAGAAGTGGCTACATATAGTTTCTTAGCTTAATTAACAACACACAAGTAGGTACATGCAATTCATAAATCGGCCGTAAAGTACCTTTCAATAGTGTTGTTACTCTCTCGTGGACCACTCCTTAAGATGCACTGACCTTACCGTACGTCGGCATGCTAAGCAGCCAATAGCTTTTGATTGAATAGTCTAAACGAATAATGTATCACTGTGTATATGTCGGATTCAGACAGAAGTTGGTATTGTTAACAACTAATTAACCAGTCACATCGTCGACATATTATATATGTGCTTAGAGACCATGTGAATATGTAATCGATGGATCGATCTAACTTTGGGTGTGATGGGACCTACACATATACTTAGCTTCAAAAGGAATGCTGATTTGTGCCCCTATCACCAAAGCGGAATAAATTTACGACATATATATCAATTGCACACCTATAAGCACTACTAGAAAACGGACCTTTGATATCGGCCCATTAGTACCGGTTGGATTGGAACCAATTACTCATAGTGGCATCAGTACCGGTTCACACGAACCGGTACTGATGCCCTCGCATTAGTCCTGATTCATGATACTAACTAGTACTGAAGGCACGGGTAAACTAGTACCGGTTCATAACACGAACCAGTAGTGATGTCCTCTCATTAGTACCGGTTCGTGTTACGAACCGGTATTGATGTCTCGTTTCAGAAAAGTTCAAAAGAAATGCATATTCTATCTATATTAGTACGTGATGGTGAGTGGGTTGGTTAGAAGGATGAAGCTAGAGTCACGAGGTTGTGGGTTCGAGTTCCGCTTCTCCTATACATCCTCGATATTTTTAAATATTTCCCAATATTATCAGTACCGAGTAAGGAAACCGTTTCCCAATACTATTAGTACCGGGTGAGGGAACCGTAACTGATGCTCACGACATTTTTAAACATTTCCTAATACTATCAGTTCTGGGTGAGGGAACCGGGACTGATGCTTCTTGAGCATCAGTCCCGGATGGTCTGTACCGGTTTTAAAACCGCTACTAAAGCCAGTTCCCAACTGGTATTAAAGGTGAGTTCCCTAGTAGTGAAGGTCTTAAATTGAGTTCATAATGCATGTTTAAACTAGCTAGTGTAGTTTAGTATATGTTGAACATAGATGTCAACAAAGAGGAATGGGTGAACTATCCGTTGCACATAAAATGTTTTGAAGACTGAGTTCATGACTAATGCATGTTTAAACTAACTAAAATTAAACAATGGGATCTTAATTAAGTTAGCGTATCTAGAACACATACAAACGAAAAAATATATATATTTTATTCGAAGTAGAACTATATGGATATATCTTGAAAAGACTTAATTCAATGACAAGGGTAGGTACACAATTTTTCTGTTTGTCAATGTTACTGTTGATGGCCTTTTTTTACAAAGATAGATCTTATTTAATTCAGATCTCGCGTTGATGGCGCACTTAATTTTTCTATTACCATATAAACATTTAAAGATTTTATCCAAAGCATACCCTAGCACAAAATTGGAAACCTTGCGACGAATGCAATCAACGACTAGTTAACTAGAATAAAGATTGCCAGTTCTGATGATCATTTTGGTGTATGTTGACCCCGAGACAACAAACAGCGAAACAAGAAGTTATGTTTACAAACAGAAAACATTTTTTTAATATGAGAAAGTCTTTTCACTAAGCAAATGCATATATGACAGATTTTCTTTTCAAGCAGAAGCAGATATGAACAAAGTAGAGGAAATTTGACATGCAAATAAATAATTAGATAACTTGACGAGGCACATCATTGAGAGCTATGCATTAAACAGGGCCCATCATTCTACCGAAAAGAATCTATCTCCGTTCTCCTTTAAGAAAAAAAGAGAGAGGAGAGAGAATAGAATGGGCAGGAATCTCTCTTGCATTACTATTAACAGCCAATTCTTTTTCAACGTCATATCCGACGCCGACCAATTTGGTAATCATTAGCGCCACTCACAAAATAACACCCACGGCACAATGTCCTCGCGTCTGATCAGGGATTAATTAAAAACACAACGAAGTTAATGTCTCCATAAAAAAAACACGTAATATATAATAAGGCCATAGATATGCCATATTTCATTAGGGTTTAGTTAGTTAATTGATAAATCTGCCCTGAAGAATAACATTAGGTGAACTGTCCCAAAGGATGCTATAGGAACGACATATATTCGATCTCTGGTATCTTGAGGTTGATGTGGTGGTTAACTGGTCATTAGTATAGCTAGTTAACAACTGATAACTGCAGTTAGCGGCTGTTGTTAGATGACAGGTAGCCTCTTTTGATGCTAGTGTCTTAGTAGTGTCAATGCTAGGTATACACTTGTCCCATTTTATATTTCTTCGGCCACCTTTCGCAAGGAATAATAAAATGCTGAAGAATCCTAGCGTTGTTTTCTAAGTATCTAAGGAAATTAACGTTGTTAGGTGTGGTTTAATTAATAATATATGTATGTTGGAAGACTTTTATGTCATATATGAGAGTAATCCGAGCCTTTAAACTTTGAAAGATTCCCATGGGATAGGTTTGGATGGAGCAGATGGGTACATCAAATAATCACCAAGTTGGGATCGTAATCTCGACTTTAGGCGGCCTTGCTTCTGAGCGATTCCATTCAACAACCCCAAAATCAAACAACTATGACGAAGTGACGGCTGACGTTGATCCAAGCTTACCGACAACGCATACGCGTTATAGCTATGCTCGGTTAATTTACAGGTGATCTTTTCGAAATTTATATCAGCAGGGCAGAAGAAAATTTTGAATGGTTGATCAGCTTGAGCAGCTTTTAATTCAAACGAGGGTGGACAACTAGCCAAGTAGAAGCATATATAGGTTAGCTATAGCTCGATCAAGTTAAATTGGACAGCTAGGTATGGCTCATTCGTAGTATATATAACTTTTACCCTACAGTTTTGATAGACAAATTAACTAAATTAGGATATCGTAAATTATAATTATGCCATGTAATTCTATATTTTTCTTATATAACTAAATATTATATATCCTGTTATTTAAGCATGAAATAGGAGGATTACTTTCATGTATTAATTGAAAAAAGTCACTATGGACCTATAAATTACATATTTGTAACATTGTATACCGTGCAAAGTAAAACAAATTTTATATCTATGAACGGATCAGGGAGTAGGGGTGCAAAAGAACTGGTGATTGAGGTCGTCATGTACTAAATTTCTAGCTTCATCTCTAACACGACTAGCTAGATCGACATTGCTAGGCTTGGTTAGGTTCTCTGAAAGATTAGAGATGTGTAGCTCTCTGCGTCTGTCAACTTGTTTATGTAGAAGTACTTTCTCCGATTCTCAAAAACATTACATTTAAACCTGTCATAAGTCAAAGTTTTAAAATTTTATCTATGAAAATCTTTTGAACTATTGGGATTTGACATATAAAAATTATATATATAGATTTGTCTCGTAAAACACTTCCATAATATTATAATTTTTGCACATTTTATAAGTAAATTGTGATGGTAATAAGTATTCAAAGTTAAATTTTGAAGACCGTGTCTATGTCTAAAACGTTAAATTTTTAAGAACTGAAGTGAGTACCAACTATAAGATTAAACCATCCGACATCAGTTTATGGGCGCATGCAACTCGGTATACTTTTCGCGGAAGTGCGTTAATTTACTTGCATCACAATGAGAACGCAAACCCCACCGAGTAGCTATCCCATTAGCGGCGCCTCGAACCGTACGGACTAGAAGCTAGAAACTGCTCTGGCCGGTGCCACTTTATTGACCTTGCAGTGCAAGGCAGTAGTAGCTTCTTTGTTGCTTTCATGAGTCATGCATGCATGCTTCCTTTTTTTGATTAGTACTAACCATAGCTGTGGTGAGTTGGAGTGATACAACAAATCGATCGAGGTTAGCTCAGCACCCATATTCTTCTGATCTCCTTTGTGTAGTAGGTCCCTTAGTTTACTTAGCCCTTGATTACATTTTTTTTCTTTGCATTTTGTACTGCAAGAACGGCAGAAAAAGTGATGGATTTGTACCCACTATCTTGAGTATGGCCTGGCATGCATCGAGAGTTCTTTTAGTAGTCACAGATGCCCATTTTTGGAGTGGACACAGCATAGAGGCGGTGAGGAGTTAGGTAGGCGCTTTCTTTTAACTTCAAGGCGGCCGTATGGACCCTGGAAATGAAAATGTTGAAGTAGAGCTGCTTTGGACCTCAAAGGAAAATTTCCACAAGGTTTTTTATGTTCTTTATTCCTACAATCCAAATACTTTCAGGAAAATATTCATATTGGATACCAATTTTGCAAAATGAAAAAGATACCTTTTAAATATGTTTTGTTCTACACATCGAACAAATTTACTATTCACTTAATAAGTTAAGTAAACGTCTGCCCCTGATAACAAAATATGAGAGAGATTTTCTTTTATCGTCGGGATATGTTTTTTCTGTGGAGGCTGGGAGTCTTAGTATTTCATTCTATTTCGAAACATATATAATTAGAAAAGCCTCCTCATAGAAATTTAGGTCCCTGCTTACGGCTTATGGTAAGCTTCTCAAAGCCGTCTGTCGAATACACTGGAGACACTTCTTAAAATTCTAAAAGTCTAGTGGAACAAACATTCTTTCTTCTTGAAACAGTCGAACTAAATAGGGCCCCATTATCCTTCTGTGGAGAGGTTTCTTGTCGGGATCGGATTTTACTAAATCGAACCCCTCTGTGCTAATCGGGTATGACCACTTTATACTCATCCTCGTCTTTTATGCGGGGCTGCTCATTCCAACGAGCAGGTTGCGATCAGCAGTGGTACCCCGAGGAGGAGATGTACCACGATGAAGGTTTCGCCGCCGAAGTCTAAGACGAAGATCACTTCGACGCCTAGGATTGCGCTCCTCCAGCTCTGCCTGTGGGGATTATTTTGGTTTACCACTTTTGGAGTGCTAGTTGTAAAAATTAGACTTTCGCTTTTGTAAGGCCATCGAACCAGACTCTTGTAACCACGCCACTTAGCACACTCTGATGTAATATGTAATATGTAAATTAATTGTCATGGTTGTGATCCAAATTCTGGAATTTGTGTGTACTAGTTACTTGATCCAGAGACTAGTACAGGTAAAGCACAGGCAGGATCCTTCTCCGCTAGGAGGAGGGAGGGTCCCGACAGGGTTGGTATCAGAGCCTAGGCTGTACGCCGCAACCTAGATAGAATGGTATAGCCCTAAGGACCTATTTAATTAATAAATTTACTTTCGACAGTTTTCGAAACTTACACTCTTCTGTCTTTTCTTACCTGAAATTTTCGCTTCTATCAGGTCTTAACTTTTTCTCTCTTATCACCTTCTGAATGATTTGTTTTTCAAAGCAAAAGGTCGCTTCTAGAATCTCCCCTGATTCAAAATTTAGTTGACACCTTTTCCTTATTAGGATACTTGAAGCCATAAGTCGTCGACAACTGGAGCAAGCCAAAGGGAAGCATTTAGGAGCAAGACAATTCCAACGGGAAGAAGTTTTGAAGAACATAGATAACCTTTGGAGGGCAAGAAGCATAACGGAGCCACATGACTTCAAGAAAGCAAGATTTGAGTTTAAGCCTGTAGGAGTCCTATAACCTGTAATCGTATTAGACGACATTGGAATTTCCGACTGGGTTTCAAGATAGTGTGCACCGACTTGGTCGTGCAACTGTTGTTTGTGTGTCTTTCCGAGTTCTTTTTGTATTTCGTTTGTATTGGTGTGTTGTTGGATCTCCCCTATTAGCCTTCTCCCTGGTTTTCCCTTTCTCATCTTGTTTTCAACATTGCTGTCAGGTGGTGGACACCACAGTTGGACCAAATATTGGCAATGCACTTGCAAGCCTTCCAAGCCATTGTCAATAATCTCAATAACCTTGCTGCTCCTGTTCAAGCTTAGCCCCCGCAAAACCAAAACCAGTCTAGGTTTGGTGATTTCATAAGGACGAGACCATCAATGTTCTCCGAAGCCGTGGAACCCCTGGTTGCTAAGGATTGGCTTCGAGAAATGAGGCGAAAGCTAGACATAACCCAGTGCACTGATCAGGAGAGTGTCAATTTTGCCGGTCATCAACTCCAGGGCGATGCTGCTATATGGTGGGAAAACTTCCAACCTTCTCACCAGGATATTAAAGCTCTTACTTGGGAAGACTTCTCTAAAGCCTTCGCTGCTTCGTTTGTTCCCAAGGGCATTATGGAGATGAAGAGGCGGGAATTTCATTGTCTCCAGCAGGGCAACATGTCAGTCACTAAATATTTGAACAAGTTCAACCACCTTGCCCGCTATGCCACCACGAAAGTAGCTTCAGAATCCAATAAGATATGGAAATTCCTAAAAGGAATGAATCCCGACATCAGGGCACTTATTGCTTCCAATGACTAAGCCACATTCCAGGAACTGGTCAATAAGGCTTTGGTCTAGAAGATATTGAGCGGTAGCGCATGGAGAAGCGCAAAAGAAGGATGGCTCAACAGCAACACCAAGGTTCTAGCAGCTCAAGGCCTCACTTCTCCTAATTTCCACCTAACAGGCCCCCAATGCCACAGTTTCAGCCAGGCCAAAGGATGCCGGCAAATCAGCCCCGTCAGGTGACACAGAGCCCTCGCCAAGCTCAAGCTCCCCAGGCTCCCCAGAACAACACCACTGCAGGAGTTCAGAGTTTCAACTACCACCAATGGGGTCATTTTGCTACCAAGTGTCCCTAGAAGCACCAAGCGCCTTCTGCTCCCTCCAACTCTGGGTCAGCTGCTCGTGCACCAGTTGCTGGTAGAGGTTGTGGAGTACCTCAACCTCCTAGGGCACCTCAAGTTGCTGGAACAGGCCAAGTCAACCACATCACTGTGGAAGAAGCGCAGAATACACCAGATGTTGTCCTTGGTAAGTTCCTAGTGAATTCAGTTCTAGCTACAGTTTATTTGATTCCGGTGCATCGCATTCTTTCATATCAAAAAGTTTTGTGGAATCAAATAATTGGGACATAATGAGCTTAAGCACCCTCTGATTATTCAATCACTGGAAAAGTCTATGAGGACAGATAAAATGTGTCCTAAGTTAGAAATAGAAGTTAATGGAGTCAAGTTCCTAGCGAACCTTATCTTGCTAGATTCACAAGGGATAGAAGTTATCCTAGATATGGACTGGTTAACTAAGTACAATGGCCAGATTGACTGTGCTAGTCGTTCTATTTTTCTTGTCAATAGTGATGGACTCCGAGTAGAATTCTCTTCTAATCTTGTTGCAAAAGCTATCAGTACCCTGACCAGTTGAAAGGAATAACCTTAGACTCAGTCCCTGTGGACAACATGGGCCCCAGGTATTTAGAGATAGACGATTGGACGCGCCACCTCCTTGGGCCAAGTCGTGTGGATCTTCTAGAAGGCGGGCTTGGTGGACTGCGCGGCCCGACTTGTTCTACAAGAAATAGGATCCTAATCCTACCCGAATACGCGGGGATAAGGAAAGCCGACTCGGCCATATCCCTTATTTCCCTAATACCAACTAGGGACCAATGTGTAACCCTACCCCTTACACTATATAAAGGGGGTCGGGGTCCTTAGTTAGACATCTCCATCATCATCTTCAATCACATCCAATCTCGTGCAATCTTAGGCGAGAACATACGATCAATGTGATCATCCCCTGTTCATTGTGATCGACACCCCATAATACAAATCCATGAGCATAGGAGTAGGGTATTACCTCTTTTAGAGGGCCTAAACCTGTATAAATCCTGCCCCCTGTGCTACCATCGAGTTGTGGTCTTTCGCATAGCCCTATAAAATATATTACCGACATAATTCATCGACAGTTGGCGCGCCAGGTAGGGGCTAGCGTCACGATCAGTTTCATCAACTTCGATGGATTCAATCAGTGGACTCGTCTGCACCTACGCCCCCGACCAAGGTTTTGTCTTCGGAGATCTCGACTTCCTCGCCAACGACTTTGGAGAACATCGGTTATGTGAACTGAGTGACGTTCGGTCCACACGCTACCGGGGGAGGTTGTACGCGACTTCAGCCGAACTGCACCACCTCAGGCTGCCTCTTTCGGATTCCGATCCGGGAGAGATCCAATCTGATAATGATGATTCCGACTGGCCCACCGCAGGGATTCCCTTCGTTTCAGTCGGGATTATGAGTCTTTGGTTCTGCCAGCTTCTTCCGCTGATGAAGAACCAATCGGCGATGCTATTCCTGACCTAGATCGCGATCAGATCCCGTCAGGAACTGCAACTTCTCAATTGTGCAACACCCCGTCCGTATTGAGAAACTCGGCCACTGTTTTTCATGAGATAACACACCGCCTTTTTCGGTCTGGGCTAAGGGATGGAGCCCAACATACACTTACTGGGACAAGCTTCCCAAGTTCCGGCTCGGGGATAACTCTAACCGGATCTACTTCCCGAGTGGACACTAGGATGCCACTCGGATTAACCAACTCGGCTGCTAGATTTCAGCGGATCTGTTCTGCCGAATCTTAGTCAGGTTTCCTTCTGCCAAACAATTCATCACGGACAGTGGGAGTTATAATCACCCCCGTCGATGAACCAACAAGACGGGATCAGTTAAGCCTCTCTTACTCGGGATCCAAGCCAGAGGAGAGCATCAACGGGTTCCCTGACTTTCGCGGTGTTTACGTGGTGGATGGACAACCTTCCGGGTCGGCCCTGCGCCAAATAGATGAAGCAGGAGCCGAGCATACCCGCGGAGGTGGAGAAGATCTGCGCAATAGATTGCGCGGTCATGGGCGTGAAGTTTAGGAGGAATTACTCCAAGTCCATATGGGAGATCACTCGGTCTTCTGTACACCACAACAGAATATCCTTGCATCCAAGACCCTCTTGGATAACATTGGTCCGTTACTTGGGGAAAACAGTCCCGCAACGCCGATCATGGAGCAGATTAAAGCCATGGTGACGGCAGCGGCTGTCCAGGGTACTTAGGATCAACAGGCTGACTCGGTCATAAGCCAGACTGCCACGAGCAACACTCGGCACAGTCGGCTCACACCAACTCGAGGGCAAGACGCTCGCCAAAACACAAATCGTGACCTTCGCCTCGACATCGAAACTCGGTGGAGGGAGCGAGAAGAAGACGAGAGACGTCCCCGAGATGACGGTAGAGATGGTTTCGGTCAAAACCACGACAGAAACAATCGCCGCGACGACCACACTGAGCGTCGTGGTGATCATCACCGAGAAGACCGGCGCCGCACTCCGCCTCGCCGAATACCTACCCGTCAGTCTCCTCCCCCTAGGGACGGAATGATTGATGGGATCAAAGCATTCACGCCCCGACTTCGTCAGGTCAACTGGCCCGAGGGGTTTAGCCCCAAGGGAATAGTGAAATTTGACGGGGAGCGGGACCCAGAAGCTTGGTTGCCGGCTGTGCTAGTCGGAGCGCGAGTAGTTTTCGTGTAGCTTTATGCTGCCCATTGGGGTTCCTGCACAATGCGTGGCCATCGCGCGGTAGTGCGGACTTAGAGGCCTGCTGGCTTGCTGGATAGCGTCAGGGTCAACCCCTAGTCCGAGGTGAAGACAGGAGTAGGTCGTCATCCCGATGGGTGATCTAGGTCTTACGTGACAGGGAGCCATGACTCTAGTACGGGCGTGGCAACTCGGCTAGGGAAGAACGGACACTTCGCTGGCGTAAGATCCACAATGGGTGCACCAGACCCGGAAGATGATGGCGGGTGTTTGGAGACGTTTGGCAGTGTTCATGGAAACTGTCGTGGTATGGGAAACGTTTGGCAGTGTGCATGAAAACTGTCGTGGAATAAAAATGAAAAACATTGATTAGTAGAACTTTGGTTAAAATATGCTAAGTCATAGGCTTTGACTTATAAAACTTGCTTTCTACAACTAAAAGAGCCCCAACCTTTCCTTTGGAACCCCTATCACTATTTGCATTAGGTTGAAAGCTAGCTCGCCAGTGTTTGGATGACACTGACCTCGCATTCATATTCTCTTTTAGACGGAGAATATGAGCAGGATCAGTACGCCTGCCATGAACACGAAGAACAAGAATTCGCTGACGATCAGGGCGAGGATTAGGGCGTCTCTCTCCAGTGGAGTGCTTAGGCATAGCCGCCACGAGACCCTTTTGGATCTTTTGGGTTCTCTGCACTCTGATCTTTTGGACATTTGGAATAATTGGGGCAATGTGCCGTGTTGTAAACACTTATTAGCCTTCGGGCTTAATTCAGGTATTTTATGTTATTTAAGTCTTCCACTTGTATGTAATGATCCGACTATGTGAATGGTGTGCACTACTGTACTGATCAAGGGACTAGTGTAGATCAAGTGGTGGGCAAAAGGACAGGCCCCACAGACGACAGCGGCGCCGGTGGATTGAACGGAGGTCGCGCGCAGCGAGACGAGGAAGGAAGCAGAGGTGGCTGTTAGATCTGGGGCAAAACTATGGGCGTAGTTGGATTTTGATAAAGAGGCTGACGGGTGGGGTCCACCAGTCAGTGTGACAAGGAGATGAGTTGGATATGTGGAGACGTACTCTCCAGAAAGGGAAAGCGTATTTTTGTGTTTCTAGAAAGGGAAGGTTCAGGGTTTGAAAAGATTTCTAGAAAATATCTACGGATTCAAAAATTCATAGAAAATTGTAGAAGGCTTAGAAAAATATGAAATAAAATTTTTAAAATCTAGAAAAATGTGGAGAATCTATATATGTAATAAAATTTATTTATTTATTTATTTTAATGGGATTAATTAATTTTGAAAAATACGAATGGATTTTCCTTTTAGGGAATAAATAGCAGATTAATCTAAAAAAATCTCAAAAATTGGGCAATAATTATAAAAATTTAATTATGACTTTTTGCGAAAATTTTTTATACTAAAATTTGAAAATTTGGGTAAGTTACACTTGCACAAAGCTATAAGCCAATGGAGTTGAAGGATGTAATGGAAGTTACAATCACAGAAACTAATTAGAGGCAAGAGATTATTGGGTATTTACAAAACCCTTCTCGTTCTAATGATAGGAAGTTGAAACAAAGGGTGCTGAAATATGTATTACTCGTTGACGTATTATACAGTCGGACTTTGGAAGGGTTGTTGCTCAAGTGCCTTGGTATGGAAGAAGCTAAAGTCATCATGGGAGAAGTCCACGAAGGGATCTATGGCACTCACCAGTCGGCTCACAAAATGAAGTGGTTAATTAGAAAGATGGGGTGCTTCTAGCCGACGGTGTTGGAAGACTGCTTTCGGTACTATAAGGGATGTCAGGATTGCCAGCGATTTGGCAATGTTCAGCTAGCTCCGGTGTCGGCTATGAACCCTGTAATCAAACCCCGACCGTTTAAAGGATAGGGGATTGACATAATAGGCCAAATATATCCTGCATCATCTAAAGGGCACAAGTATATACTGGTGGCTACAGACTATTTCACCAAGTGGGTTGAAGCTATTCCCTTGAAGCAAGTCATAGCCGTTGAAGCTATCGGCTTCGTTCAAAAATATATTGTATACAGGTTCGGGATTCCTTAGACAATTATAATAGATCAAGAGACTGTAGTTATATCAGAGGGGTTTCAAGGTTTTGCGATGGAGTTGGGCATCAAGGTACTAAACTCATCGCCTTATTATGCTCAAGCCAATGGCCAGGCTGAATCGTCTAACAAAGGATTGATCAAATTAATTAAGAGGAAGATAGACGAGAAGCCGAGGACATGATACATGGCATTATTAGACTCCTTATGGGCCTATCGGATCGCTTAACATAGAGCAACGAAAGTTTCTCCTTATCAACTGGTGTGTAGCCAAGAAGAGCGGTACTACCATTGGAAGTTAACATCGGCTCATTACGTGTCCGCAAACATGAGCCGATGATTTTAAGAATCTTTTGATGGATAATTTGGAAGATTTAACTGAGTATTGTCTTAAGACACTAGAACAGATTGAAAAGAACAAAGCGCGAGTCGCCAAGTACTACAACAAAGGAGTAATTGCTAAAACCTTCACAGACGGTGAGCTAGTATGAAAGACGATACTACCTACTGGCTCGAAAGACAACAGTTACGGGATGTGGTCGCCTACGTGAGAAGGACCATATCGTACAAGCCAATCAGTACCAAGCAACTCGTACGTTCTGGAAACAATGGAAGGTGAAGTATTTCGCAAGGCGATCAACGGGCAAATACTTGAAGAAATACCACTACTACAGAACTGGCTTTCGATACCGGCTCATCAGTACTGGTTGGGCCCGAACCGGGATTGAGAGTTACAACAGTCCCGGTTCAACGGCTACTGGGCCACGGGGGCAACTCAGAACCGGTTTGAGGTACTAATCGGTATTGATGCTCCAACATCAGTACTGGTTCGTGTCACGGACCGGTACTGTGGAGCCCCCTGGCAGGCGGGTACAGGCCAGCTGGCACGGGAGCTCATTAGTACCGGTTCATGTCACGAACCGATATTGATGTTAGAGCGTCAGTACCGGTTGGTATCATGAACCGGTACTATGTCGCCCTATTTGAATTCTTTTTCCTCCCCACACTCTGCCCAATCAAGAACAGTGCAGCTCCGGCTAGAGCTTCAAGGGAGGGGTGGTGCTACCTAAATTTTAAAATTTTGATCATTTTACTCCAAGCCAAATTATCATTCGAGGTGTTGAATGGAGCTTTTTCTTTGCTTGAAATATCTAGAAATTTTGATCTTTTTCCATGATCGATAAAAGATTATGAATGTAGAGATCTAGATCGATCTTTTCAAGTAGGTTACAAAAACTTATTGTGTAAGCTTGGAATTTGCTTGGATTAGATGTAGCTCGCATTGAAGGTGTGGATCTAGCTCAAATTTAGGTTTTAGTTCCATCGATCGATGAAGAATTTTGAATCTAGACTTTGATCGACCAATTCTTTTAGTAGGTTGCAAAAACTTGTTGTGTAACCTTGGATTTTTGCTTCCATTATGATGTAGCTCGCATTGGAGGTGTGGATCTCGCTCAAATTTAGGTTTTGGTTCCATTGATCGATGAAGAATTTTGAATCCAGATTTTGATCGACCAATTCTTTTAGTAGGTTGCAAAAACTTGTCGAGTATGAATACCGGAGCAAATAATCATTATATAGAAAAAATATGTAATGAAATATACTCCTTTTAAAAATATGTAATGAAATAAAGTCATTTAAAAATATAGTTGTCTTAAAAATAATAATTTTTATTGAAAAAATATGTGATGAAAGATTGTCATTAAAAATATTAACTTCCTTAATGAAATTTCACCTAAAATTAAATTTATCCAGCTAAAATTTTAAATAATTTTTAAATAAATTAAATATTAGTTTAATTAAAATTTTGGGAAATGTTCAATAATTCATTATCGAAAAATGAGCTTACAGTTGACTTGATGTAACATAATGTAGCTGGACCAGCGATGGATGTACATGGACCGACGCTACCCGAAGTTCTTGCAGGGTTTGGAAGTTTTTCTTCGTGCAGTCAATGCATACATGACGTCAGGCTACATATGCTATCCATGCATAAACTACAAGAATGAGAAGGAGTAGCCAAAATCTAGCCACCGTCACTTTCATTTGCTCGCAAGAGGTTTCATGTCAAACTATACATGTTGGACCTAGCAGGGTGAAGAAGAGGTTATACGGGAAGATGGTGAAGAAGAAGAGGTGGAGAACAATATCCCGAACGCTGATCAACACGGTTCTTTCGAAGATACATTGGGAGAGTTTGGCGATGATGACCTAGACCAGATGCTACTTGATAGAGAGGGAGAATACACCGATGAAAGATTATGAAAAGTTCCAGTGCCTGTGGGAGTACCACGGAATGCTGTTGTACCTAAACTACTGATAGGGCCACAAAAAGTTGCGTACCACACTAGAACTGATGTAGTGGAAAGCGACCAATGGACTGTCTGATATGAGATTCGACGAGTTGTTATATCTCATAAAGAAGTTACTGCCGGAGGGTAACACGCTGCCTGAAACTACGTACAACGTCAAGAAAGTTGTCTACCCTTTGGATTGGAGGTATAGAAGATACATGCTTGTTGTAACGATTGTATCCTTTATTGTAATGAGTACGAGGATTTGGAGCCTCGTCTGGTGTGCAAAACTTCGTGGTATAAGACCAGGCGTGATGACCCGGGTGAGGTAGAGGGGCAGCGTAAAAAAATAGACCTCCCGCTAAGGTGGTGTGGTATTTCCCTATAATCCCCCGGTTGAAGCATTTATTTACGAACAAAGCGCATGCCCAGATGATGTGCTGGAACAAAGAAGATAGTAAAGACGACGGAAGGCTAAGGCACCCTACTGATGGCTCCTAGTGGAGAAAAGTCGATAGATAATACCCGGACTTTGCTAAGGATGTGAGGAACGTAAGGTTTGGGTTGAGTACGGATGGAATGAACCCGTTCAGCAAGATGAGAAGCAGTCACAGCACTTGTCCCGTGACTCTATGTATCTACAACCTTCCTCCTTGGTTGTGTATGAAGCGAAAGTACATTATGATGCCATTGCTTATCCAAGGCCTGAAGCAACCTGGAAACGATATCGACGTATACCTAAACTGTTGGTTAAAGATCTGCTTACGTTGTGGAACAATGGTATATGTGTATAGGATGAGTACAAGACAGAGCACTTCACCCTACGTGCATTGCTATTCGTAACCACCAACGACTGGCCTGCACTTGGTAACCTGTCGGGCCTATCTATCAAAGGATATAAAGTCTGCATCTAGTGCTTAGAGGATACGGACAGCAAGTACCTGAAAAACTCTCGAAAGGTTGTGTACATGGGCCACCGTAGGTTTCTCCATACGAAGAGAAACGTAAGAAGCCCCTGCATCACAGTGGGACACTTGTACTTTCTTTGGAAAAGGATCTAAAAGTAGTAATTGGAAAGGGTTCTGGTAGCAAACCTGTCCTGACTGAGCAAGGTCATACGAAGCTCATTTGGAAGAAGAAGTCAATATTTTGGGACTTACCTTACTGGAAAGACTTAGAGGTCTGCAACTCACTAGACTTCAAACATATCATGAAGAATGTCTGCGTTAACCTGATAGGCTTCCTAGATATGTACGGTAAATCAAAAGATACAGGTCAAGGGAGAAAGGATCTGCAGCTATTGGGACTCAGGAACGACCTACATCCGGAAAAGAGAGCGAAAGGACAACATCACCTCCACCCCGCGAGCTACACTCCGAGTAAGGAAGAGAAAAAAACATGATTAAGTTATTGAACAGTGTGAAGGTTCGTTCTAGATACTCCTTGAACATAAGGAGACTCATAAACATAAAAGAGAATAAAATCGTACACCTGAAATCCTATAATTATCACGTGTTGATGACACAGTTGCTCCCAGTGGCAGTGAGAGGTATTCTGCCAGACTAGGTATGATGGATAATCATAAAGTTGTGTCCGTTCTTCAACACGGTGTCGTAGAAGGTCATCGAGCCGAATAAGGTATCTAATCTGTAGGATGGCGTGGTCGATAGTCGGGTCAGCCTTGAGATAATATTCCCTCCATCCTTATATTATGGTCCATCTGATGGTCCACATTGTCAAAGATAGAAATTCTCGGGCCCGTGTTTCTTCACAGTATGTTCCCTTTCGAGAGGTACATGGGTGTCCTAAAGAAGTATGTTCGTAACCGGTCTCATCCGGAAGGCTGCATTGCCCAGGGTGTTGGCACAGAGGAGGTGATTGAGTTTTGTGTTGATTACATTGATGATCTGAATCCGATTGGTTCCTGTATCACGCCATAAGGGGAGGTTATAGGAAAAAGGGACTCTAGGAAGAAAGAATCCTTTAGTGATGATCTACTTTCATTTAGACAAGCACATTTCATGGTATTAAAACAAGCAACTGTAGTGGCTCCAGATATCCATGGTCAGGAGATGATTATACGCGACCAATACCCAGAGAAGTCAAATAAGTGGATCGAAATCGAGCAAATGGATCGTTTTGGTGGTTGGTTACAAAAGCAACTGATGGGCAACCAGACAGGCGATGAACAATTGAAACTCTTGGCTCGGGGACCATCCATGACAATCGTATCATTCCAAGGGTATGAGATAAATGGGTACACATATTAGACGATAGCCCAGGATAGTAAGAGCACAAACCAAAACAGTGGCATCCGTATATATGCCTTTGACAAAAATAGGAAGGTGAACCCCTACTATGGTTTTATAGAGGATTTCTAGGAGCTCGAGTACGGACCTTTGAAAGTCCCTCTGTTTCGGTGTCAATGGGTCAAACTGACAGCCGTGGAGATCGACGAGTACGGTATGACAACCGTGGACCCCAAGCAAGTGGCCTATAGGGACGAATTGTTCGTGCTTGTCAATGATGTGACAGGTATTCTATGTGATGGACATGGACAGCAAATCGAAAAAGCAGAAGGACAAGACTACTAAAAGCAAGAAGCAGAAGGACAAGTCTACCAAAAACAAAACGCAGAAGGAGAAGACCAGTAGTAGCGATCAGCCAAGACACCATGTGGTTCATCCAGGTAAATGAAGGATTGTCGGAGTTGAGAACGTCACAGGCAAAGAAGAGTATAATCAGTTTGACGAGCTGCCCCCTTTCACGGTGGACGTAGACATTAGTGCCCTAAATGATACAGAGGAATCTCCCTATGTACATCATGATCATAATGAAGGATCACTTGTAAAAACAAAGTATGTTAGCAAATAAGTCCAACCGTGTTGTATAAACCCGAGTATGAATAATGAATATGGTTATTTTCGTATGACAACAGCATTTTCCCAATTTGTTATTTTTTAGTGTGGAATAAGTATGATTTATTATTTTTATTAAGCAAAGAAGCAATAATTGAATTTATATAAAAGGTGAAATTTATAATTAAATGGTTGAAAAATAATATTGTAAAGAATATATGAATTTTTAATATTATTGCGAAATTGTGGAAACTATAAAAGGCATTTATAATGACTAATAACCTTATTTTTGAAAATCATTTTAGTGTGGAATAAGTATGATTTATTATTTTTTATTAAGCAAAGAAGCAATAATTGAATTTATATAAAAAGGTGAAAATTTATCATAAAATTTAAAAATTATTGAGAAATTTCAAGGCATTAGAGATATAAAGAATATTTTCAATGGAATTGTAAGAGTGCAAAAATTATTTTATTACTTATAATATTTTTCAATGGAGGAGACGCACGATGCTTTTAAACCAAAAAATGTATCAGTACCGCTCCTTGCTACGAACCGATGCTAATGGTGCCTAGGGCATCCCTCATGCGTGGGTTGCTGGGGGCATCAATCCTGGTTGGTGTAATCCGCCGAGACTGATGTGAGGAATCAGTCCCGGTTGATTGCACCAACTGGGACTGATGCCCCCATCATATAAATTGGAGATAGAGAGGTTGGAGACTTAGTGCCTCTCGTCGCCGCCGCTGCTGCCACCAATCCCTGCCGTCAATGATGCCATGGGCGCCGCCACCCCATTCCTCCCCGTGCCGCTCTCGGAGACTCTCTGCCGCCCACCTCGTCTTTCCGCATTCCCCTCGGCCACCTTCTCACAACTTGATGCGCCGCCCTCCCCGTGTCCTCACCGCCCCGTGCCTCTCTGTGCTCCCTTCGCACCTCTTCCCCTCGCCATCCTCTCTACGTCGCTTTGCCTCCCCACGCCGCCCTCGCGGCCATCGCTTGTGCCACTTTGCCTCCCCGTGCCGCCCTCGGCCACCGCCTCTCCTCAACCAAACCTTCCTATGCCGCCCTCAACTGTCGCCCCACTCCTCCCCACACCGCCCCGCGCCCCCCTCGTCAGGACGCCTGCCCTTCACCTCTCTGCTCTCCCTCTACCACTCATTCCCACGCTACCCCTCTCTACGTCGCCCTGCTGGTGATTTGCTTCTAAAAAGGTAACATGTATCATTCTTTGCTTGTAGATAGCCCCTCCTGCGCTGCCCTCATCGGTGTTTCTTGTTTTGTGTTGGTAATCTATGAAGTTGGTGTGCCCAAAGGATTCCAGTAATCAACAGCCTAGGATAGGGGATATCATCCTTTAATTTTTATTTGGTTGTCGATTTCTTGTTACTGCACCTCATAGAATTGGTAGGTAATTAATTAGTTAGTTCTGGAGGTCGTGGCACAAGGATGCCTATATACGATGGAAATATAGCCTACATTGGGGAGAAAATCAAACAAGCCTAGGAAGATGACAAAGATACCATCGACATTATTGCTAAACTGATAATGGAGAAAGCCCCAGGATTCAATATGGATAAGGCAGGAATTGTCTGGTTTGGAAAAAGAATCGTGGTACAAAAGAAGGAAGGACTCAGGGAGTTGATTATGAAGGAAGCTCACGATTCAGCGTATTCTATACATCCGGGTAGCACCAAGATGTACCTTGACTTAAAGGAGGATTACTGGTGGCCAGGTATGAAGAAGGACATTGCCAAACATGTAGCTCTATGTGATGTTTGTCAGCGTGTGAAGGCTGAACATATACGGCCAGCAGGATTGCTTCAGCCACTACAAGTTCCGCAGTGGAAGTGGGAAGAAGTTGGCATGGACTTTATTGTCGGATTACCAAAAACCCAAAGGGGTTCTGATTCAATATGGGTTATTATCGATCGGCTAACTAAGGTAGCTCATTTTATACCAGTCAAGACAACCTACCCTAGTCACAAGTTAGTAGAAGTGTATATGTCAAGGATTGTGTTCCTACACGGTGTGCCAAAGAGAATAGTCTCAGACAGAGGTACCTAGTTCACTTCAAGATTTTGGCAGCGAATTCACTCCTTTTGGGAACCAGGTTAGCCTTCAGCAGTGCTTATCACCCCCAGACAGATGGACAGACCGAGAGGACCAACCAAATTATAGAGGACATGCTCAGATCAATCGCGTTCACAGATTCCAAGAGTTGGGACGAAGCTCTTCCCTATGCCGAGTTTTCGTACAATAACAGCTATCAGTCAACCATACAGATGTCTCCGTTCAAAGCATTGTATGGTCGAAAGTGTCACATGCCCTTGTACTGGAGTGAGACCAGAGAAAGAAAGTTGTTTGGCCCTGAAATTTTAAAGGAAGCTGAAGAGAAGGTCAAGATGATCCAGCAGAGGATGAAGACGGCCTAGTCCCGACAAAAGAGTTATGCCGACAAGCGTCGAAGGGATCTACAATTCGACGTGGGAGACCACGTATATTTGAAGGCATCACCGTTAAAAGGACTATGCCGGTTCCACGTGTCAAGAAAGCTATCACCCAGGTACATCGGTACGTTCGACATCACCACTAGAAGAGGAGAAGTTGCCTACCAGTTGCAGTTACCTCCGACTCTGTCTGGAGTGCACAATGTGTTCCATGTCTCTCAACTTCGGAAGTGTTTGCGAGTACCTGAAGAGCAAATGCCAGTAGAGGCAATGGATTTTGCAAGAGGATCTGACCTATAAAGAAAGACCCATAAAAATCCTGGAGGAAGCCGAAAGACGTACTCGCAGCCGTGTGATCAAGTTTTGCAAGGTGCAGTGGTTTAATCACACCGAAGAAGAAGCAACGTGGGAGCGACAAGAAGATTTGCAGGCAGAGTTCCCTGAGTTGTTCTAGGATCTTTCCGAATCTCGAGGATGAGATTCTCCTTAAGGGGGGAGGATTGTGACATCCTAATAAATTATTATGTCACATGTCATTAATAACGAAAATTAAAATAGAAAAATATAAAATAATACTAGGAAAAGGCTCTAGCTAGGCCTTAATAACTTTATTAGGCCCACTCTAGGCCCAAAACCCCTCTTACCCAACCCTAAGCCCACTAGGATTTCTAATTTCTATCTATAACCAAATTCTTATCTAAATCAAACTCTACCCCTAATAGGATTCATGTAGCACGACCTAACCCCTATAAGTACCCTCCTGGACCCCCTCCCTCAGCTCTCAAGGTCGGAGCCTTGGAATTGGAGCCCTAGCCACCAAAACCCTAGCCCCGAAACAAAACCCGAGGTATCTCTCTTATTCCCGTGCCCAAACCCTAGATCTAAAGCCAACACATTGTAGGTCTCATCGAGACGATCAATTTGGACATATGGAAGCCCCAATTTGGTGGAAAATTGAAGGAGATACAAGCCGACGAAGGATGGCCGGATTTTGGCCCCTGCCACCACCGCCGGCGAAGTCGCCATCGCCGCTTCGCTTCGCGCCGACGCTGAAACCCACGCACCGCCAATCGGCGCCACGCCACGCCACCCGCCCGCGTCGCCCAGGCGTCCCCTGCCGATCACCGCCGCTTATCGCCGCCTACTGCGTGTCGCGCCACCCGCCATGGTCCCGCCATTGTTCGCGTCTGCAGCCCACACACCCCGCCAGCTAGTTGCGAGCCGCTACGCATCCCCCTGCCTCCCCGCCGCCTCGCAGCGCGCCGTGCCCAACCCGCCCCCGATTGGCCGTGCGTGTTAAACCGCCGAACCCCGCGCCAGCCACGCTGGTTAACGGGTTTTCTTTCGGTTAACCCGGTTTATTCTTTTCCAGCTTTTCTATTTCCCCGAAACTTCCACGATTTGTTTAGGGAGTATCCAAACTCCGATTTAGATGATTCTAGAGCCCAAAAATCATAAATAATCCCAAGAATTTTATATGTTTTTATCGTACTATTTTCTCTGTGTTTGCTATTTATTTCTGTTTTATTTCTTTTTCGCTTAGATCCGATGTGTACCTGCTGTACGGGAGTCGTCCCGGAGCCCTTCGACGCAGGAGAACCAGATCCAAACTTCTTCGAAGGCAACCTAGATTCATATTGAATTCCTAGTTTCCTAAATTTATTTATTCCGTTTTAATTTGATTTGCATGCTTGAATTATCATCATATGTGCTATTCAATCCTGTTCTCATGTTAGTCCCCTACTAATATGATTTAGCCTACCATTGTTAGCCTGTTGGTACTATTTTTTCTTGCCTACTCTTTGTGTAGTTTCTTAGCCTTGCTTCTAGGATTGCTAGTTGATAGGTTTCACTCATCATTAAATCTGTATCCATGAAGATTATGGCTTCGTGGTACTGTTTTGGTAAACCTAATCAACCAAAACTAACGTGGTGTGTATTGATCTGAGGAGACCCAGAAGAGGCGAATTTAGGGCTTGTGGTTGAGACGTGCAGGTCTCCTCTGTCATATAAGGACCATATACTTGTGACTACCATACCGAACCTGAATCGTACAGCCACTTGTGCCATCTGGCCCTAACTTATTAGCTGTGGAAATTATACCTAGTTTCCGGTGTACTTGTAGTGGACGAACGTGACTAGCTATCACCGGTTCCGAATGGCTTAAATGGGGGCTAACATCGTATAGTGCGCTATCAGGTCCGGTTGAAGGAGATACGCATGACTGACGGCCTGGTAGAAGCGTAGCATGTGGGGCACGAAATCAAAAGAAAGGGTACACTATGGGGCAGGTGATAGTAGTGAATGGTTTTGTACTGTGTCTCTTTTTGAGATGAGACAGGGCTTGTGGGGAACATGTACACACTCTGCAGAGTTAAAACTATCATGGTAGCAGTGCCCGCGGTTATGGACGGGGGAAAGGAGTTTGACACAAGGTAGTCCAATGTGTTTTAATTAATTAACTTGATGGTGTAGTTAGGCAGGGAGTGCCTCCCTTTGGAGCTGGTCAGCCGTTTCTATGGCTACGCTTGTCGTGTGTTGAGCCGGTTAGCCTTCCTTTGGCTACGCTTAACCGTTATGATGTGTTCAATGAATCAAAAATAAAAATAAATAATTAGATATGTGTTGTTTCAGCAAAATAACCAAACCCGTCCTTTGTTCCTGCATTCATTACTAAGGACTGCTTGCTGGGTAGCCGTGTACTCATTATATGGATAAAGAATTATTTGTTCAAGAGAAGATCTTGACGTCGATGCCAGTTGTGACCAGGAGGGTCCAACTCAAGGTGATTAGCTACGTGTTCCGGGTCAACCTCGGAGTATCGTCGTATTTGAAATCTTCCGTTGTGTTCTTATGCTATTGAATTATGTCCTATGCAAGACTATGTGAACGTCTATGTCAACTGGATGTTATTTATGCTATGTAAATGGTTAATTTTCTAGTTATTGCAATGCCTGCGATGATATTCCAAACTGTCCTTAAGTGCAATCCCGGCGATGATCTTCTGGGACTAGTATTCGGCCACTCAACCCGGTAGAAATACCGGGGTGCACGACAAGGGGTAGTCAAACATGACCATGTTGGATTGTCGTCACATATATTAAGAGGAAGATTGAGATTACTTTGTAAAAAGGACCCAATTAATCTGGGAGTTATGGTGGAATTATTGATTCTAGTTGATGATGAAAGTGACTCGAAAACAGTATTGGAGTACATTAGACTGTATCCTAAATTGTGGGTGATGCGAAAGGATAACTCAATCTCCTGATTCATAGACTGTATCCCGCCAGCGCCCACCGCCGTCCACCCTCTCTCTCCCTCCCTAGCGCTCTCAATCTCTCTCTCTCTCAACCTTCCTCTCAGCCTCACTCTAATTCTCTCCCTCACTGCAGCCACTCATCTCTCTTGTCCCCTCATGCATGGGCCGAATTGCTACGGTAGCAGCCCACTACTACAGTGCCATTTTCTTTTTTTGAATTACAATGAACAGTGTTCCTTCACTTTTTCTGTAAATTCATTCTAGCTCCAAATCCGGTGATTCTAGTTTCTAGAAATCCAGAAAATTCATATCTACTTACTGTAATTTTTATATAATTTTTCAATTTCTTTTTCTTGTATTTATTGCTGTTTGCTCATTTTACATGCATCAAACAGTGTGGGTGACGAAGGAAAACCCATTGACACCACCGATGCCCGGCAAGTTCCCAATGATTAGGAAGGCATGATTTTCGCTTAGAATCCTAATTTCTAGATTTTGCCAAAATAGCTATTTAATTAAATTATGCGTATTTGCTTTAGAAATTTCTAGTGCATGTCGTTTATTTATATGGTATACACCCAATATCACGAACAACCTTAGGATAATTTTATTATGTAATTTTCTACTGTTTTTCATAATTTAGATGGCTTACCATTGCTTAGCTAGTTTCGAGTGGTGATTTACTACTATGATCATTAAAGAACTCAATTTTGAGATAACTGAGTATGAACATAGAGAATTTGGGAGGATTGTTTACTCATTAATTAAAATTTGACCAACTAATGATTTGACTCGGAGCGTGTGACCTGAGTCGACATTCTGGTCCCTAAGGACCAATGATTGTGATGAATTTAACTAAAAAATTATCGTGTGACCGTAAGCCCGGTATGAGACGTGACCTAATCTAGAGGGAGAATAATGTCAGGATTGTCACCGTACTTGCACCGTAGGTGAGATCCCAAGGGATGTGTCATCTCCGATGTATTGCCCAGATAGAATTCCTAGGTACTTGTGTGACCTATTAGGTATGACCGTGACAAGTCCGGGGTTATACTTCTAATGGATTTTGTTATGATGCTATCCGACGGGGGAGTATCATATATTGCAGGAAAAGCGTACAACCTCTGCAGAGTACAAACCCATTCGAATGGCTGTACTCCCCGTTATGTGCATCTTGGTAATTTTTCACATCATAGCTATATATTAATTAATTTGACTTGGATAAGATTTATCCAACTGTGTGCCATTACTAGATGATTTATGATAAATGAGAACGAGATGAGAATTGAGTTGAGATCGTGACATGAGACAATGAGAATCTAAGACATGAGCCACTGATATTGAGAATTATATCATGTTTATGTTATTGTTAAGATTAATCATGAGAATTGTTTATTTATTTACTTATGTTTTCTTAAATGCTTTTATACTTCTAAGTTAAATGTTTTTATGCACATAAGTCATTATCTTTTCTAAGATGAGCCTAGCCTAGCCCTTTCCAGGAAAGACTTGCTAGCATTCGTGTACTAATCCCGGCTTTCATTTGGGGCTGATTATTTCACGAGTAGGTCAGGACTGTAAGGATACATAGGACAATATTGGATTTTTGTCGGAAGGTGATCTAGAATACTAAAGCTTCCTAGTCAGTTTTCCTATGGCCGATGATGGGTCTACTTCAATTGTTTTTATTTGGTTATTCTAATACTATAATTTATGGTAATGAATTGCTTCACACTCTGATCTACTCTTTAGTTGGTATTGATACTTTATTTCTGTTTTACTGTGGGTATGACCACTAATATGCATTTAAGGCTCAACAAAGGAAAGGTAAGGGTCTTTTTGCATAGCCAGTTTTGTAGAATTTTACCTAAGGTTTTATAAAATGATTTAAAATATGTCGGGGAAAACGAATGTTTGAATCACTTACTTTGAAATTCCGGTACCAACCGGTTTTTGCCCAACCTGGCTACTCACGGCTCCCACCGTGCAGATACCCTCGTCACTCACAGCACAAACTGTGAGGAGAAAAAAAAATCAAAACACATGACTGCAATCGTGGTTTTCCTTGAGAACACCATTTTGAAAATAAATAGGTAAGAAGTACCATTGAGGCAGCTCCCCGTTGTCCGTCTTTGAACGTGGACATGGCTATCATGATAGTTTTATTCTCTGCAGAGGTTGCACGCTATAACCATGTGAGGTGGTTTTTCCCGAGGGTGCACCCAAAGGAAAAATTATCACCACAAAGCCTTTCTCCGATGTCCTCCTAGTTAAGGCATTCCCGCTAAGGTTTCCACTGCAATGCCCCTCTTGCGCCAATAGAATAGCACCGACTATCTACTCCACCGACTGGAATGCCAAAGCTAGGAGTCCGAAGGATACTAAGCCAGGGCCCGTCCATACAGGCACAATGGTCGCACTGTTGTACTTAGCTCGTCTACCTCAAGGAATCGGTCCTTAGGGACCAGGGTGGTTCCCACACTAGGCCCAAGGCTCTTGCTTGCTGCACCCACCTTGCAACCGTCCAACACGATCAGGTTTTATAAAACATTTTAACCCGATAGCACCCACTATCCCAACTACACCCATTTGCAAACATGACAGCACCAACTATCCTTTAAAATCCATGTTAAACAAGCATTTGATATTATCATCATGTATCCAATGTTAATATGATTGCAACTGAGCATATTTAATATGATCAAACTGAGCATAGTGCGTGGCCTGGCTTGGCCCTGCCGGCTTCGACTAAGGAAGGGGCACTAGGCTTGGCCCTACCGACTTCGACTAAGGAAGGGGCACTGACTGGTGGGGTTTACCCAGCAGTGACATGAAGCAGGGGAACGGCGGCGGAGCAGCTCGGGCGGCACCGATTACAGCAGGCGACGGTATGCCGGCGCCAGCCGAGGGGGAGAAAGGAAGAGGCGGCGGAGGCGAACACGATTATGGGGTTGATGCGGGAAATCGACGACGGCGGTGAAGCTATCGGCGTGCAATGGCGTTCATGATGGCGGCGTGTGAGTCTTTGAGGTGAAGGAGGCGGCACGGCCCATGAAAGAAGAGGGGGTGAGGTGATGCTCGGGGTGGGGGCGAGGGATGGGGTCGGCTGAGGCGGCACGGCGGTGTGGCCGGGGTGAGGTGGAGGGGTGGAGCGTGAGGCCGGCTAGCTCCGGCGAGGGAGGGGCGGGGCCGGCGGTGGGGACGGACTCCTAGGGAGCTAGGGAGGGGGAAGGGGCCAAGAGGATGGGGGATTACCTTTTGGTAGGGGCGAATCGGAGAGGGGACCAGACAACCCCGGCGATAGGGGGACCTCGGCTCGGCGATGAAATCCAGCGATCTCCAGCGATGACGGTGAGGGGAGTAAGAGGGAGAATGTACTAGAGGGGATCGGGCGGGAAGGAGCTACCTGGGCGGATTTGGAGAGGGCAGTGAGGGAGTGGGGGGAGTGCTCGAGAGAGGAAATCAGAGAGAGTGAGGGAGGTGTTGCATGATAAAGAAGCAGGGGCTGGCAGGGGGGTAAATTGGTGGGAGGAGGAGGGCAAAAGGGGAAAAGAGAAAATAGGGGGCAGGTTTCGGAAATGTCCAATTTGGGAAAGGGCAAAAAGGGAAAGTCCCATTTGGAAACAAATCACAAGTGGGGCCCACATGTCATGGAGATAGGAGAAAAAAAGAATTAGGGCTAGGGCCTAAATAGATATTTCCTAAACTTAATTAATTTAATTTGAGGTTAAATTTTATTTAATATGAGTTCAAATTTGGCTATTTTCTAATCCAAAATGAAAAAGAATTTTGAAATTAATATTGCAAAAGCTAAACTCTTAATGAGGATTTTAAGAAATTAAATATAGTAACATGCACATTTTCAAAACTGATTTTTAAAATGTTTGGAATCACATGCGATGATGCAATGATTTTTATTTTTGAAAATAGGGATATTCTGTTGCCCACACCCGCCACCATGCGCCGCCATGCCTATCCTATCCGCCCATGACCCGCCACGCGTCCCTACCCGATTAGCCACGCTCCGCCGATGTCCTCGGCCACCGACCGCCGCGCCACATGCCGCCAAGCCAATCCGTGCCGCCACCTGTCCCGGTCGGCGTTGAAACCGGTTTTCCTTGGTTAACCCCCGCTTAACCTAGATTATTTATTATTCTAGCTTTTCTATTTGTCTCCAAACTTCCAGGAATTGTTTAAGGAGCATCCGAACTCTGATTTATGTGATTTCAGAGCCCAAAAATCACAAATAATCTCAAGAATTTTATATATTTTTATCACACTATTTTCTCTGTATTGATTATTTATTTCTGTTATTGTTGATTTTTGCATAGATCCCGCGTGTACCTACTGTACGGGAAACATTCCAGAAGCTTCCGAATGAGGACAAGACCAAGACTTCTTCGAAGGCAAGTTAGATTCATATTGAATTCCTAGTTTGTTAAAATTTTATTCTTTCATCTTTATTTAATTTGCATGCATGAATTATCGTCGTATGTGAAATCTTGTCCCGTTTTCATGTTAGTCTTATACTAATGTGAATTAGCCAGCCATTGATAGCCCATTGGTTATATTTTCCAAACATATCCTTTGTGTAGATGCTTAGCCTTGCTTCTGGGTTAGTGGCTGTTGGGTTTCACTCATTTATAAATTTTATCGTGAAGTTAGGCTTCATGGTATTGTTTTGGTAAGCCTAATCAACTAAAATAAACGTGGTGTGTGTTGATTTAAATAGACCCAGAAGAGGCAGATCTGGGGCTTGTGGTTGTGACGTGCAGGTCTCCTCTGTCATATAAGAATCGTATACTTGTGACTACCATACCGAACCTAAACAGTACAGCTACTTGTGCCTTCTGACCCTAACTTATTAGCTGTGAAAACCTAGTTTTCGGTGTACTCGTACTTGGTCGGACGGGACTAGCTATCACCGGTTTCGAATGGCTTAAATAGGGGCCAACCTCATGCAGTGCGCTATCAGGTTCGGCCGAAGGAGATGCGCATGACTGTCGGTCTGGTCAAAGCGTAACGTGTTGGGCGTGAAACCAAAAGAAAGGGTACAATAAGGGGCAGGTGAAAACAGTGAACGGTTTTGTACTGTTTCTCTCTTTGAGATGAGACAGAGCTTGTGGGGAACGTGTACACTCTGCAGAGTTAAAACTATCATGGTAGCCGTGCCCGTAGTTATGGGCGGGGGAAAGGAGTTTGACACAAGGTAGTCCCATATGTTTCAACTAATTAACTGGATGGTGTAGTGTGGGCAAGGAGTGCCTCTTTTGAGCCGGTTAGCCACTTTCATGGCTACGCTCATCGTGTGTTGAGCCTGATAGCCGTCCTTTCGCTATGCTCATGTGTTAGAAGGTGATCTACCGTGTTCAATGGATTAAAAGTAAATAAATAAATAGATAGGTGTTGTTTTAGCAAAATTACCATATCCGTTCTTTGTCATTGCATTAATTACTAAGGATTACTTGTTGGGTAGCCGTGTACTCATTATATGGATCACGGATTATTTGTTCAGGATAAGATCTCGACATTGGTGCTAGTTGTGACTAGGAGG
Organism: Olyra latifolia; assembly: GCA_036346145.1. Lineage (NCBI taxonomy): Eukaryota > Viridiplantae > Streptophyta > Magnoliopsida > Poales > Poaceae > Olyra > Olyra latifolia. The sequence goes on from CM070526.1 coordinate 44,357,672, forward strand.
GTTCAACTTAAGGTGATTAGGGGAATTAGCTATGCGTTCCGGGTCAACCTCATATTATCGTCGCATTTGAAGTCTTCCATTGTATTCTTTATGCTTTTGGTTTATGTCTTGTTATTCAGTGCAAGACTGTGAAAATGTCTATGTCAACTAGATGTTAATTATATTATGTGAACAGTTATTTTTCTAGTTAATTCAATGCCTGCGATGATATTCTAAACTATCCTTGAGTGCAATACTAGCTATGATCTTCTACGACTAGTATTCAGTCACTCGAGCCAGTAGAAATACTGGGGTACACGACAAACTATCCTTGAGTGTAATACTAGCTATAAAAACCCTCTTTTTCTCATCTTTGAATTATTCTTGCATTATTCTTGCTTGGTTCTGAAATTATTCTTGAATTATCCTCTCAACCTTCCTAATTAGTGTGTCTTGTTCCTTCTTAGATTGCTGAAATATTGGATGAAGGAGGAATGCCCTTGCTACTTCACGCGATGCTGGAAGATCTAGGGTTTGAAGACCCTAAGCCAGATTACGAATGTGAGTAGATTCTAGTTGACACTTTCCAGCAATGGAGGTGTAAACTGACTAGAAAGTGTAAACTGAATAGAAAGTGTCAACTGACAATCCAGACTCGTAACCCCATCAATGGAGAGCTACCACTTGTGCTCAATGCCTTTGAAGACTACGAGACGGTAGCACACCAAGTAGTCGCCAGGGAGGCCATTCTACATCTTGGGAATGTATATGAAGCCAAACTGAAGGGTTCTCGCTACCATTACCTTCCTCAAAGACACCGCAACACCCCAAGAGATGAGCCCAGTGAAGTTCCAGACTTTACACATGAGCCTGATAAACAGTTGGTAAATCAGACCTGGTATTTAAAGGCACTTGATAGAATGTATCAAGCAAAGGCGGAACAGACCGAAGGATTGATCAAGGAGCTGGATCAACTCCATGAGAAAGAAAAAGTTAGGAAAGAAGCGTTCCATAAAAGAAAAACGGGAGTTTTATCAAGCCAAGTGGACGCAAGATATGAGAATTGCCTCAGGTGAGTTTCTGAGGATTGAAGTGGATAAAAAGGAAGAAAAATTAAAAGTAGAAAAAGAAGGTACAGAAGTCCTGAAAAAGAATATTAGAGAAGAAGAGGAAGAATTTTCAGGAGGAATATGAGTCCATGAAAAGGAATTATGATACTATTCTTGACTGGAACGAGGAACTAGATGAGCGGGATGAGCAACAGGATGAAAGGGAAAGACAACTAATCGCCCGCGAGAAAGAGCTAAAGGCAAAGGAAGAACGTCTCGACAGGCGAGAAAAAGAATTGAATGGGATGAATGAAGATATCAAGGAGTATCTTAGTATCCAAATGGACAAGCTACATGAGAACAGGGTGGCCTTCGAAGACCAAAAGCGCAAGTGGGAAGAGCAAGTCGAAGCTGAAAAGAAAAGGAGGCCTTGTACCAGGAGTTCCGGTCGAGCCACTTAGAGTCAAACCATTGTCAGCTTAGTTTGTAATTTATTAAGGTGTTTGGAATAGACCGTATCGGTTTATGATTTCTCAGTGTGATATGGCTATTCATTACCTAACAATATTAATAAAGTGTCTATTAGTTAAATCCTGGTCTTTATGAACTGTTTAAATTACCGCATCGACGAGAAGTTCAAGAGAAGAATTAGAAGATGCAAGGAAGTGCAAGAGAAGAGTTCGAAGTTGGAAATAAATTCGGCAAAGACTTTTCAGCAAGGAGAAAAATATTTTTCAAAAAAAAAATCTGTCCGTACAGTTTCGTATAGTTTCAAAAATTCATTGTCTTCTTTGATTTAAAGTGCTGATTTCTCCATTAAAAATAAACTATTAATACTCCCTAAGTACAGGAGTTCAATTTGCCATTAATAAGGCATTAATATAACAACTAATTTGTTGCATATGTGTGTATATCATTTAATGGTTTGCGTCTTAATTGTGACTAAGTATCCTAAGTATCATCTGCTGTATGTACTTAGTCGGGTATGTTGGATCTTTATTTGGATCTTTGTAATGCGTGCAAGAAAATTCTTTTCTCAAATTATTTTCGTTAAAAGGATGTCACTACCATCTTAGTTGCTCATCTTTCCTATTCCTTTTCTTGGAGCAGATGCCAAGAGGAAGAGGAAGAGGCCGTGGTATCCCCGTAGGCCGTGGACGTTATGCTGCAACACCCGTCGACGGTATGGAAGAAGTTGCTAGTCAGAACCACAATAGAGTTCAGCAAGAGGAGGAAGCTATCAATCAAGACAATGCTGCCGCCCAACAAGCTCCAGTTGCCGCTGCTCAACAACCCCAACCTGCTGCTCAACAAAAGCAAGACAACCTAGTGTTGCAAGCACTGAATCTTATTGTGGAGATGTTAAATAACCCGCCAGTTCAGCAACAGGCGCCACAAGCAGCACCGTTCCACCTGTAGTCCAAGTTCAGCGATTTCATGAGGACATGGCCGCCACAGTTTTCTGGATCCAGAGATCCGGCAGAAGCAGATGACTGGGCAAAGGACGTCGAGAAGAAATTATATTTGGCAAACTGTGATGATTATGAGAGCATTCGGCTTGCTACCCATATGTTGAAGGGGAATGCCGCTCACTGGTGGGAGAACTACTGCAATGCACATCCAAACTACCACAATTTTATTTGGAATGAGTTTGTGGAATTATTTAAGAATGCCTATATACCCCAGAGTATGCGGGATAAGAAGAAACGTGAGTTCGAGAATTTGCGTCAAGGTAACTTGACTATAACACAGTACATTAAGAAATTCATAGAATTATCACGCTATGCTTCAGATTTGATTCCTGCGGAGAAGGCCAAGATTTGGAGGTTCACTGAAGGGATGGACTCCGGTATGAGAATACAGCTGCTACCTTTCCGGTGTAAAGATTTTGAGCAGTTGACTGAAAAAGTCATAATTTTGGAGGGAGCTCAACGCAAACACAATGAAGATAGGAAGAGAAAGATGAACTTCCAAGTGCAAGGCGAATGTAACATCCATCGTCATTTTTCTCAGGGACAAAACTCCCTTAAACCTCAACATAAGGGACATAATGATCAGTACTCGAGGCAGACCTCAAATTTTGTGCAGAAGTCACAAAATCAGAGCCAAACTGTCAATTAGCTTGCTCACCGCCCTAATCAGAATGCAAACCATGGTCCGAACAGGAATACACAAGTGAAGCACCCGGAGTTACCTGCTTCCGATGTAATCAAGTGGGACATTATGCTCATCAATGGCCGACGAAGCCGGAGAACCTGCAGCCGAAGAATTAAGGAGGTGCATTTTCGCACATAGGCTCAAACAACAGTGTTCATAACACACCGAGGACGACGCCGAATGTGGGATCTGGGTGCATCAACCACGTCACCGCGGAGAAAGTTCAGGAGACACCAAATGTTGTGCTTGGCAAGTTCCTAGTGAACTCAATACCTGTTACAGTTTTATTTGATTCCGGAGCTTCGCATTCTTTTATTACAAAAGATTTGGTAGTTAAAAATCAATGGAGGATAGTTCCTCTAAAACAATCCCTAATAATTCAATCCCCGGGAGGATCCATGAACACAAGTGTCGGATGTCCTGTAGTGGAGATTGAAATCGAAGGTTCTAAGTTCCTGTCAAACTTAATTTTGTTGGATTCAAAAGGTATACAGATTATTTTGGGTATGGACTGGTTGATGAAGTACAAAGGAGAGATTGATTGTGCTAGCCGAGCAGTCACCCCGACCAACACCGATGGTACACAAGTCAGAAATGAGTCTACTATGAAAGGTAATCTGGTTGGAGCCGTGCATCAACTGGAGGTGAAGACAACTGATGAAGAACGACCACCATTGGAGAAAGTAGCTGTTGTTAGTGAGTATCTAGATGTGTTCCCAGATGATTTGCCAGGGTTGCCACCAGATCGAGACGTAGAGTTCAACATCGACCTACAGCCAGGTACTACCCCGATATCTCAGCGCCCGTACCGTATGAATGCTACTCAAATGGCTGAGGTGAAGAAGCAGATTCAAGAATTGAAGGATAAAGGTTTTATCAGACCTAGTACTTCACCGTGGGGCTTACCTGTGATATTTATGAAGAAGGAGGGTACACTCAGAATGTGTGTAGATTATCGTTCGCTCAATGAGGTAACCATCAAAAACAAGTACCCTCTATTGTGAGTTGATGATCTGTTTGATCAATAAGAAGGAGGCTATGTGTTTTCAAAGATTGATTTGAGATCCGAATACCATCAAATCAAGATCAGGAAGGAGGATATCCCCAAGACTACATTCACTACTCGTTATGGTTTGTACGACTATCTGGTGATGTCTTTTGGCTTTACTAATGCCCCGGCGCATTTTATGATCCTGATTAATAAAATACTTATGGAGTATTTGGATAAGTTTGTCATGGTGTTCATCGACGATATTTTAATCTATTTGAAGAATAAGGAAGAGCATGCCGAGCATCTACGGATTGTGCTGGATATTTTGAGAAAGAATCAGTTGTATGCGAAATTCAGCAAGTGTGATTTCTGATTAAAGAAGTCTTTCCTAGGACACGTTATATCAGAAGGAGGAGTATCAGTTGATCCCTCTAAGATTAGTGAAATTTTGGACTATAAGGTACCGAAGACAGTAACCAAGGTTCGAGGATTTCTAGGAATAGCAAGATATTATCGAAGATTTATTGAAGGATTTTCCAAAATCGCCAAGCCTCTCACACAATTATTGAAGAAGAATGTTAAGTTCCAATGGACACCACAATGTCAGGAGAGCTTTGAAATTCTGAAAAGGAAGTTGACCACATCCCCAGTTTTGGTATTGCCTGATATACACAACGATTTTGAGGTGTATTGCGATGCATCACTACTTGGATTGGGTTGTGTGCTGATGGAAGAAGGAAGAGTAGTAGCTTATGATTCTCGGCAGTTAAAACCACACGAATTAAAATATCCAACACATGACTTAGAGTTAGCCGCAGTTATGCATGCACTAAAGATTTGGAGACACTATCTTGTTGGGAATCGTACGGAGGTATATACTGACCACAAGAGTCTCAAGTATATTTTCACGCAGTCGGACTTGAATCCGAGGCAGAGAAGATGGCTTGAGTAGATAGCTGATTATGATATTGGAATCCATTTATCACTCAGGAAAGGCTAATGTAGTTGCCGACGCATTGAGCTGTAAGCTAAGGAATAATTATTTGAAGGTTGAGATGGAAAAGTTAAATCTGGAGGTCGTAACACATGGATACCTATATACAATGGAGGTACAACCTATATTGGAGGAGAAAATCAAACAAGCCCGGCAAGATGATGAAGACACCATCGACGTTATTGTTAAGCTGATAGTGGAGAAAGCTCCAGGATTCAATATGGATAAGGCTGGAATTGTCTGGTTCGGCAAGAGAACCATAGTACCAAAGAAGGAAGGACTCAGAGAGTTGATTATGAAGGAGGCTCATGATTCAGCATATTCTATACATCTGGGTAGCACCAAGATATATCTTGACTTAAAAGAGAATTACTGGTGGCCAAGTATGAAGAAGGACATTGCCGAACATGTAGCTCTATGTGATGTTTGTCAGCGTGTGAACGCTAAACATCAGCGGCCAGCAGGATTGCTTTAGCCACTACAATTTTCGCAGTGGAACTGGGAAGAAGTGGGCATGGATTTTATTGTTAGATTGCCAAAACCCAAAGGGGTTATGATTCGATATGGGTTATTATTGATCTCGGTTGACTAAAGTAGCTTACTTTATACCAGTTAAAACGACTTACCCAAGTCACAAGTTAGCAGAAGTATATATGTCGAGGATTGTTTGCCTACATGGTGTGCCGAAGAGAATAGTCTCAGACAGTGGTACTCAGTTTACTTCGAGATTTTGGCAGCAGATCCACTCCTTGTTGGGAACGCGTTTAGCTTTCAGTAGTGCTTATCACCCCCAGACGGATGGACAAACTGAGAGGACCAATCAAATTCTAGAGGACATGCTCAAATCAATCGCACTAACAGATTCCAAGAGTTGGGATGAAGCTCTTCCCTACGCCATGTTTTTATATAATAACAGTTGTCAGTCGAGCATACAGATGTCTCCGTTCGAAGCGTTGTATGGACGAAAGTGTCACACACCTTTGTACTAGAGTGAGACAGGAGAAAGGGAGTTGTTTGGCCCCGAAATCCTAAAGGAGGCCAAAGAGAAGGTCAAGATGATTCAACAGAGGATGAGGACAGCTTAGTCCCGACAAAAAAGTTATGCCGACAAATGTCGGAGGGATTTACAATTCGACGTGGGAGACCACGTATATTTGAAGGTGTCACCGTTAAAAGGACTACGCCGATTCCATGTGTCAGGAAAGCTATCACCCAGATACATTGGTCCGTTTGAGATCACCGCTAAAAGAGGATAAGTTGCCTACCAGTTGCAGTTACCTCCGAATCTGTCTAGAGTACACAATGTGTTCCATGTCTCTCAACTTCGGAAGTGTTTGCGAGTGCCCGAAGAGCAAATGCCTATGGAAGCAATGGATTTGAAAGACCAATAAAAATCCTGGAGGAAGCTGAAAGATGTACTCGCAGTCGTGTGATCAAGTTTTGCAAGGTACAGTGGTCCAACCATACCGAAGAAGAAGCAACGTGGGAGCGACAAGAAGATCTGCATGCAGAATTTCTGGATTTGTTCAAGGATCTTTCTGAATCTCGGGGTCAAGATTCTCCTTAAGGAGGGGAGGTTTGTGACATCCTAAAAAAATTATTATGTCACTTATTATTAAAAATAATGATAAAGAAAATTAAAAGATAAAAACATAAAATAATAATATTAAAAGGCTCCATTTAGGTTTTAGTAATCTTCTTGGACCCAATTTTGGCCCAATCCCCTCTTCTAAACCAATCCGTAGCCCATTAGGACTCCTAAACCAATCTCTACTCCAATTCTTATCTAAACAGGATTCTATCCATATTAGGCCTCCTTAACCACAACCTACCCCCTATAAATACCCCCATAGACCCCCACCCTCAGCCCCCAAGGTTGGAGCCTCGGAATTGGAGCCCTAGCCACCAAAACCCTAGCCCCCGAAGCTAATCCGAGGTATCCCTTTTATTCTCGTCCTCAAACACTAGATCTTATGCCATCCGGTTGCAGATCTTGTCGAGACGATCAATTTGGATATATGGAAGTCCTATTTTGGTGAAGAATCGGAGGAGTTATGGAGCGCCGAAGTTCGCCGGATTTTTGGTTGTCGCCGCCACCTCCGGCGAGCCACTACGCCGCTACCCTACCTCGCTTTCGCGCACACACGCACACACGCGTCACGCCACGCCACGCTGCCAAGCCCGCACTCTCCAGTCGCCCGCTGCCATGTGCCATTGCCCCCACCCGCCCGCCTCCTCCTCGCGCTTATGCCGCGGGCCCTGACGCTTGCCACCACACGCCACCACCAGGTTGCCCGCATGTTGTCCCAGCAACGCCGACCGCCACGATCGCCATCGAATTGGCGCGCTCCGCCCGTCCCTCGACGCCGACAAGCGATCGCGCGCGCTGGGCCAATCCTGTCCCGCCACCTGCCCCGGCTGGCGTTAAAACCTCTTTTCCTCGGTTAACCCCCGGTTAACCCAGTTTATTTATTTTTCTGGCTTTTCTATTATCTCGAAAATTCCAGGAATTGTTTAGGGAGCATCCAAACTCCGATTTAGATGATTCCAGAGCCCAAAAATCACAAATAATCTCAAGAATTTTATATATTTTTATCACATTATTTTCTCTGTATTGATTTTTATTTCTTTTATTGTTGATTTTCACGTAGATCCCGCGTGTACCTACTGTACGGGAAATATTCCGGAACCTTTCGAAAGACGACAACATGACCAAGACTTCTTCGAAGTCAAGCTAGATTCATATTGAATTCCTAGTTTGCTAAAATTTTATTCTTTCACCTTTATTTAATTTGCTTGCATGAATTATCGTCGTATGTGAAATCTTGTCCCGTTTTCATGTTTGTCTTCTACTAATGTAAATTAACCTGCCATTGATAGCCCTTGGTTATATTTTCCTAACCTATCCTTTGTGTAGATGCTTAGCCTTGCTTCTGGCTTGGTGGTTTGTTAGGTTTCACTCATTTATAAATTTGATCGTGAAGTTACGGCTTCATGGTATTGTTTTGGTAAACCTAATCAACTAAAATCAACGTGGTGTGTGTTGATTTGAGGAGACCCAGAAGAGGAGGATCTAGGGCTTGTGCTTGTGACGTGTAGGTCTCTTCTTTCATAAAGGACCGTATACTTGTGACTACCATATCGAACCTAAACAGTATAGCCACTTGTGCCTTCTGGCCCTAACTTATTAGCTGTGGAAACCTAGTTTCCGGTGTACTCGTAGGCGGTTAGACGTGACTAGCTATCACCAGTTTCGAATGGCTTAAATGGGGGCCAACCTCCTGCGGTGCACTATCAAGTCTGGCTGAAGGATATGCGCATGACTGTCGGCCTGGACGCAGCATAACGTATGGGGCGTGAAACCAAAAGAAAGGGTACACTAAGGGGCAGGTGAAAACAGTGAATGGTTTTGTACTATTTCTCTCTTTGAGATGAGACAGGGCTTGTGGGGAACGTCTTGTGGGGAACATGTACACACTCTGCAAAGTTAAAACTATCATAGTAGCCGTGCCCACGGTTATGGGCGGGGGAAAGGAGTTTCACACAAGGTAGTCCCATATGTTTCGACTAATTAACTGGATGGTGTAGTGCAGGCAGGGAGTGTCTCTTTTGAGTTGGTTAGCCGTTTTCATGGCTACACTCATCGTGTGTTGAGCCGGATAGCCGTCCTTTGGCTACGCTCATCTGTTAGAAGGTGATCTACCGTGTGCAATGGATTAAAAGTAAATAAATAGATAGATAGGTGTTGTTTTAGCAAAATAACCAGATCCGTTCTTTGTCATTGCATTCATTACTAAGGATTGCTTGCTGGGTAGCCGTGTACTCATTATATGGATCACGGATTATTTGTTCAGGAGAAGATCTCGATGTTGGTGCCAGTTGTGACCAGGAGGGTCCAACTCAAGGTGATTTGGGGAATTAGCTATGCATTCCGGGTCAACCTCGGAGTATCATCGCATTTGAAGTCTTTCACTGTATTCTTTATGCTTTTGGTTTATGTCCTGTTATTTAGTGCAAGACTGTGTAAACGTCTATGTCAACTAGATGTTAATTATATTATGTGAACTGCTATTTTTCTAGTTAATTCACTGCCTGCGATGATATTTCAAACTGTCCTTGAGTGCAATACTAGCTATGATCTTCTGGGACTAGTATTCGGTCACTTGAGCCGGTAGAAATACCGGGGTACATGACAAAATCAGTACACGTTGACTTTGGAATCGTGAGCCCCTCACTGTCACAAGTTATTACAAACCAGCCTGCGGATTGTACCGCCTATCACAGTGGTAAGCACCTTGCAAGAGCTTGGCAAGAAGCTTGAGTAAGAGTGATCTGTCCACCACCTCCTAGTTGATAGAAAGTATTCATATATTGTGTTCCTTATTATCTTCTACTAACCATGGCAGGATCGGAGCACACATGTTTAGAAGAAGGCAACTGTGTTCATAAAAGTGAGCTCATGAAGTATGTGAATGACAACCAGAATGCGATGCAACGCGTTGATGAGACACTTGCTAAGATGTCTATCGACAGCAAAACTCGAATGGAGTGGATCCAGCAAAGCATTGCTGCCCTCGTTGGATGAGTGGATCAACTTTAGCGGTGACCGCTTCCACAAGCTCCCCATGAAGTTGCTGACAACCTAGAGGATGATGAGAGTGTTGATAACTTGAACCATCGAGTTGCTGCCTATGATGCACAATTACACGAGCGCCTTCACTACAATCGCAATGGTTTGGGAGGTAACAACAGTCATGTCTATCAACCTCATGGTAATGCTAATGATGCTTTCTCTAAAGTTAAATTTACCATACCATCCTTTGCTAGTCGTTACAATCTTGACGAGTACATAGAGTTAAGTGCGGATAAAAAATTTTCTTGCTTTGAAGTGCCTGAAGAACATAGAGTTAAGCTTGCCACTAGTGAATTTACTAACTTTGCATCATATTGGTGGCATGAGATTAAACAAGCTGCTAACGTCCGTCATAATTGGAATGCTTTGAATGAACTCATGCGAGCTACATTTGTACCCTCATACTATATTAGAGATCTATTGAATAAATTACGTTTGAACCAATGTAATAAATCTGTAGAAGAATCCTATCAGGAGTTACAAATTGGTTTATTACGTTGTAAAGTAGAAGAGGATGAGGATGCAAATGGCAAGATTCTTTAGATGTTTAAATCGAGAAATCCAAGATATCTTAGAGTACAAAGAATATCATAATATCACTCGTTTGTTTCATCTTACTTGTAAAGCTGAAATGGAAGTATAGGGATGACAAGAACGATCCACACCTTCACTGAGAATTCCTACAATGTCTGCTGCCCGTCCTTCTTTATCTACCTTGCGCAGGCGTTCCACTACTTCTACACCACAATCACAAGCTCTAGTATCAAGCAAAGTACCTACCTTGCAAGTGCCTACGAAGAGCGCTTCATCGGTGGCTTCCAGGGGAAGGACACGCGATGTGCAATGTTTCTATTGTAAGGGATTAGGACATGTCATGAAGGATTGTTCAAATCGACGTGCTCTCATTGTAACAGATAACGGTGAGTATACTAGTGGTAGTGATGTTGATGAAGATGAATTGGTTCTTGCTGCAACTAACCCTGCAGGAGAGGATGCTCTAGAGGAATAGATTTTGACTGCTATGTTGGCGCAGAAGTACTTAGCTATTGTTGTCACACGTGTACTTAATGCACACCCCAGGCGCGATGAGCAAAATCAGTGCCACAATCTCTTCCAAACAAGGTTCATCGTCAAAAAGCATGTGCTGCACGTCATCGTTGATAGAGGTAGTTGCAGCAACCTTGCAAGCAATGAGATGGTCGAGAAACTTGACTTCACCATGCAAAATCATCCCCAACCATACTACATTCAATGGTTTAATAATTGTGGTAAGGTGAAGGTAAATAAAATTGTGCGAGTATATATCACTCTTGGTTCTTATCATGATTATATTGATTGTGATATCGTACCTATGGAAGTATGCTTTCTTTTGCTGGGTCGGCCTTGGATATATGATAGAGATGCTACTCATTATGGTAGAACCAACCAATATGCTTTCACTTTTAAAGGAAAGAAAATTATGTTAGATCCAATGACTCCTACTGATTTGTTGAAAATTGATGAGGAGAGAACTAAAAGAAAGCAATGTAGCTAAAGATATGATTGCACTTAAGACAAAAGACCCTTGTGCAACTAAATTTGAAATTAAATTAAAAGGTGTTGTGTTATTAGCTACAAATGCTCCTCTACCTGTTGTTGCTACTAACCTTTTACGGAAGAATGTCATGGAGTCGAGGACGACTCTAATTCAAGAAAGAGAGGATGATGAGGATATCAATAACAAGAATACAGCCGTGGCTTCTACTACTTCGACTACATCCACTACGTCCACTACTTTTCCTATATTGACTACTTCCCCTACTTCACCGGAGGGACGAGAAGAACATGTAATGGGCTTGAATCCTTTGGCCAAGCCATTCACACCATCAACACGAAAGGTCTAGCACATTGTCACCAAGGCCTAACAACCTCTCCCATGCCCGACCAGGCCCAAGTCCAAGCCCAAGCCTCCGGCAGGCCCAGTTTGGCCGTTTGCAAGCAGTTTGTCTTCAAATAGATGCCTAGACCACATACGGAGTTCGTTTTCGACGTTTTACCACTTCACAGAAAGCTTAGAAGATAAGCTTTCCAACACATCTAGTCTGTGACGTCCGTTGCACATTCCCAGTAGAACCCTACTTAACTCCCAAATCTCGGGATGAGATTTCTTTAAGGAGGAAGAATTTGTGACATCCTAATAAAATTATTATGTCACTTAATAATAAATTAATAACAAAAGAAAATTAAAAATTAAAAACATAAAATACTAGAAAAGGCCCTAGCTAGGCTTGGATAGCTTAATTAGGCCCAAACTAGGCCCAAAACCCCTCTCATCTAAACCGAAACCCATTAGCACTCTTATTATACCAATTCTAGTCCAACTCAAATTCTATCCCTATTAGGACTCCTCCACCACGCCCCAACCCCCTCCACCACTATATAAACCCCCTAGAGGTCCCTTGGTCGACCAGCACCCCAAGCCACCTCGAAACCCTAGCCATACCTCGGATTCCGTGCCAAAACCGAAGCAAATCAAGGTGTCTCTCCTATTCCAGAACCCATATGCTATTTTAGATTGCAACACGTCGTAGGTCTCGTCGATACGATCAAATTGACTATATGGAAGCCCTATTTTGGTGGAAGATTGGAGGAGTTACGAGCCGCTGAAGATCGCCAAAAATCTAGCCCTGCAACCGCCGCCGGCGAGCCGCCGCCGCCGCCCGAATTCCGCGCCGGCGCTGAAATCCATGCGTCGCCCGCCAACCCGCGTGCTCCACTCACCCCATCGCTTCGCGCGCATGTGCGCTTACATGCCGCCGCTTATGACCACCGCCGCGTGTCGCCGCTGTCTCCCGCGCCGCTCAGGTTTCTGGCGTGATGCCGCGTCCACCTCTCTCCGCGCGCCACGCGCCCGCCCCATTAGCCGCCGCCGCCGCCTCGCGACAGCACCACCCGTCGCTTCGCTACGTGCGTTGCCCCATTGGTCGCCGCTGCGCTGTCCCCTACGCCCGACCCACTCACGCGCACACGCTGACGCCCAATCACCGCCCGCCACGTGTCGCCATCCCATTCGCCCCCCGCGCGCAGCCGCGCCCGCACCAATCCAAGGCCGCCACGTGCCTCCTCGCCCACCGAACCGCGTCAGCCGCCCGCCCGCTCGGTTTAAACCAGGTTCTTCTCGGTTTCCACGTGGTTAACCACGGTTAACCGGGTTTAATCTTTTCCAATCTTTTCTGATTTTTTCCAAAACTTCCACGAATTGTTTAGGGAGTTCCCGAACTCCGATTTAGATGATTCCAGAGCCCAAAAATCACAAATAATCCCAAGAATTTTATATATTTTTACCATACTATTTTCTATGTGTTTGTTATTTATTTCTATTTTATTTCTTTTTCTCATAGAACCGACGTGCACCTGCTGTCCGAGAATCGTTTCGGAGCCTTTCGAAGGAAGAGAACCAAATCAAAACTTCTTCGAAGGCAAGCTAGATTCATATTGAATTCCTAGTTTGTTAAAATTTATTTATTTCATCTTAATTTGATTTGCAGGCTTGAATTATCATCACATGTGCTATTTGATCCTGTTTTCACGTTAGTCCTCTACTAATGTGAATTAGCCTACCATTGTTTGCCCGTTGGTACTGTTTTCTTAGCCTATCCTTTGTGTAGTTGCTTAGCCTTGCTTCTGGGATTGGTAGTTGACAAGTTCACTCATTATTAAACTTGTATCCGTGAAGACTTTGGCTTCATGGTACTGTTTTGATAAACCTAATCAACTAAAATCAACGTGGTGTGTGTTGATTTGAGGAGACCCAGAAGAGGGGATTTCGGGCTTGTGGTTGTGTTGTGCAGGTCTCCTCTGTCATATAAGGACCGTATACTTGTGACTACCATACCGAACCTGAACCATACAACCACTTGTGCCTTCTGGTCTTAATTTATTAGCTATGGAAACCTAGCTTCCGCTATACTCGTAGTGGACGGACGTGACTAGCTATCACCGGTTTCGAATGGCTTAAATAGGGGCTAACCTCATACGGTGCTCTATCAGGTCCGGCTGAAGGAGATGCGCATGACTGTCGGCCTGGTCGAAGTGTACCGTATGGGGCGCGAAACCAAAAGAAAGGGTACATTATGGGGCAGGTGAAAGCAGTGAACGGTTTTGTACTGTTTCTCCCTTGGGATGAGACAGGGCTTGTGGGGAACGTCTACACACTTTGTAGAGTTAAAACTATCATGGTAGTCGTGCCCGCGGTTATGTGCGAGGGAAAGGAGTTTTCACAAGGTAGTCCAATATGTTTTAATTAATTAACTTGATGGTAGTGTAGACAGGGAGTGCCTCTCTTTTGAGCTAGTTAGCCGTTTCTATAGCTACGCTCGTCGTGTGCTAAGCCGGGTAGCCGTCCTTTGGCTACGCTCATGTGTTATAATGTGTTCAAAGAATCCAGATTAAATAAACAAGTAGATAGGTGATATTTTAGCAAAATAACCAAACTTGTCGTTTGACATTGCATTCATTTATTAAGGACTGCTTGCTGAGTAGCCGTGTACTCATTATATGGATCACGGATTATTTTTTCAGGGGAAGATTTCGACATCGGTGCCAGTTGTGACCAGGAGGGTCAAAGTGATTAGCTACGTGTTCCGGGTCAACCTCAGAGTATCATCGCATTTGAAGTCTTCCGCTGTGTTCTTTATGCTATCGAATTATGTCATGTGCAAGACTATGTGAACGTCTATGTCAACTGGATGTTATTTATGTTATATGAATTGTTAATTTTCTAGTTAATTCGATGCCTGCGATGATATTCCAAATGTCCTTTAGTGCAATACTAGCTATGATCTTCTGAGACTAGTATTCGGTCACTTAAGCCGCTTAAGCCAGTAGAAATATCGGGGTGCACGACATAGTCTCACCACCAAATTCAAACAAGAGCACCCGGCATTGTCGAAAAAATACAGCAACCAGAATCTGCTAGGTGCTACGGCATCTTTTCTTTGGGCCCAAAGCCCATGTATCCATAGGGTTTGTTGGGGGTGGGTCCCGTGTGACCTAATCTGTTTCGTACCCCCTCTTTGGTTGCCCTACCATATATGGCCGACATCCCCTATCTTCGTTCTTGAGGTTATTGTTAAGTTTGTTTTCTGCTGCTTGCGAAACACTTGTTCATTGGGGTAGTGTCGAGTAGACCTGGCCTGGTGAAAGATAACCTCAACTTTGTATCTGGTATTTCATACTGTTTACTTTGTATCTCGTTGTTGCTCGTTTCTTCTACTGCGTGCAGTAATTAACCTTTGTGGCTAGGTCAATCGAGCGCAAGCACGGTTGATAACGACATGTGCGTGGATGTAGCGATTGCAAGAATTCGACCTCCCTGGATTGGAAGCCTTGTCTCGTGAACGTCCTCATTCCGCTAGAGAAGAACCTATCGGAAGGTTGGGCCGCCGTGCACATCACTCGGCCTACGTGCTAGGACATCGTAGTGGTGACTACTTTTGGGTTTGTATTCAGCTCTAGGACTCGGAAGCAATGTTGCACGAATCGTTGAGTTCATCACTATTCAATATCACCAAGGAGGAGAAACATATGGGGGTGGTTCTGCATTTTGCCTGCATTTAGTTAACCTTACCTATACGAAGGTCCTCATATCTCCTTGTACTCTTTGTCAGGAGAAGACAAGGTGTCGCGTAAGCTATAGAAGCTCAATCTGGACTACTATAATGTAAGACTTTCCTCTCCATATGGTTTTCAGTTGTTCTTTCCATTGACGTTATTGTGTGTTTACTTTATTGAGTTTGTGTTGCAACTTTATTGTTGAGTTAATAAAAGTTACGTCATGTACTCCTCAGTTTAGGGGTTGTTCTCTTCAGCTTATCTCCTTATCTTATCTACTTGTTTCCAAATCGAAAAGTCAAATGCTTTAGCTTTTGGAGTTCGTTCCTTTTTTGCTCAAAGGTACATCCCAAAGCTTTCGAAAACAAGTCAAATAAAATGCACCAAACTTTCCAAACTATCTCGAGAAATTCTTAAAGTCCAGCTTATAAGCAAATAAGAAGATAAGCAATTAAGATAAGCTGCAAAAGCTACTCGAGATAGCTTAAAAAGTCTAGTGTGTTCGTTGATTTTTTTTTAAAGCTCTCGGATACACCTTCAAGAAAAAAAGAAAAGAATGTAAAAGCCAAAGAGTTTCACTTTTCGATTCAGAGATAAATAAATAAACTCTCGGTCGCACCTCGGTGCATGCCGCGCCACCCATCTCGGCATCCCTATGTGCCGCCGCCGCACACCCGGCCTCGTTGAGCCGCTGCCCACGTCCACCTGCTTGCCTGCATGCCTGTCCCTGAGACTTGTTGTCTCCGTCTATGCACGCACTGTCCTGTCTACTGGCTTACCGCCGTCGCATGCTGCCCGTTGTGGCCGTCCGTGTTGCATGTCGCCCGTAGCGATTCACTACTACAAAACTGGGCATCACAAGCGGGCTATTACAAGCGGTTAGGCGCGAGAAGCGGTTCATGAGCAACGGGCGGGACAGGGTTTCCAGAAGCGGTTGGTAATACCAACCGCTTGTGTTGAGCAACCTCCACAAGCGGTTCGTGGCCCAAACCACTTTTGAATTATCACAAGCGGTTTGAGACCCCAACCGCTTGTAGAGATATATATTTAGAAGCGGTTGGTGTCTCAAACCGCTTCTAGAAGAGATCCCGCCCACCCATTTAAACTCTTCCTTCATCCCCGAGCTCGCAGACATGAACAGGGAAGGGCCTGTCATTGTTCTTGGGAGAGGTGCTGTCCAAATTTTTTAATGTGATGATTTAACTTCAAATTAAGTGAATCAAGGTTAATAACACCATGCTACCATCCTTCTCACCAAGATATTGTTGTTTCTTTTGCATTTAATGTGGAGAAAAATTGATTTTGATTATTGAAGGTTTTTATTGCTAGCTCACTGCATAACTTTAATTTTAGGCAAGACCATGATGAATTATGATAGTTATTTTCTCCAAAAGTGTTCTTAGGTTTAGAATCTTTAATGTAACACTCCTTATCTTCAATCTCACTCCATGACTTTAATTTTAGGTAGGACCATGATGAATTCTAAGGAGTTGTTTTTTAAAAGTTGTTAGCTTTACAATCTTTAATATAACACTCATTCAATGTAACAATAGTAGACGTAGGTTTGGAAGGAAATTATTAATGTTTTATGAAATAAAATATGAAAAAATTTAAAGGGACAAAATAATTAGTTAAATTAAGTTTAAAACGTAGAAGGATAAGAAAAAATTTGAAAAACCACTCCCTCCATCGCAAAATATATGGCATATAAATTCTTGGCACGATATTAATTAAAAGTAACACATTGACTATTAATTTCTTTTCGATTATGTCTTGTACAACTATAAAACTAACAACATGTTTGAGTAGTTTTAATTACAAATTTAACTATATGACATGCATATATAAAATAAGTATATTATTTATTACCTTTGATAATAGCCAAAACATGGAAACAATGACTTTTGTAAATACGTGTCAAAGTACTTTGGAATGGAATTTTGCTACAATGTTATTTATGAAAAAGAAAAGTGATTTTATAAATAACACTTTAGTGAAAGATCTTTGAAGATATCTGAAAATTAGATTTTTTGTGTGGATGAACCGGCAATGGATGTACAATGCGGATCGTCGCTCCAGAGTGTTCATTAATGGCGTGAAGGCATTTCTTGATGCCGCTGTTGCATTCTTGCCTCCAAACAGCTTCATATGTTGTCCGTGCGTAGACTGCAAGAATGAGAAGGAGCACTCCCAACGCTTTCAGGTTATGACCCATTTGATCACGAGAGGTTTCATGCCAAACTACACCTATTGGACCAAGCATGGCGAAGTACAGGGGAGCAGTGAGGAAGATGATGAAGAAGATGGTGAAGAAGAAGAGGTATTCAACAGTATGGCGGACGCCACGCAATATTGTTCTGTGGAAGATACAGTCGGCGATCTTGGTGATGACGAGCTAGACCAGATGCTGCGTGACAGAGAGGGAGACTACACAGATGAAAGACAATTCGAGAAGTTTCAGCGCATGGTAGAGGACCATAGGACACCTTTGTACCCAGACTGTGGGAAGGGCCACACGAAGCTCTGTACGACACTGAACTTAATGCAAGGAAGGCCAGCAATTGTGTGTCAGACAAGGGATTCGATGAGTTGTTATCACTCATAAAGAATCTGCTTCCAAAAGATAACACGCTGCCTGAATCTACATATGAAGCCAAGCAAGTCATCTGTCCTTTGGGATTAAAAGTACAGAAGTTACACGCATGTCGTAACGATTGTATACTATATCGCAATGAGTATGTGGATTTGGATGCTTATCCAGTGTGCAAAGAATCACGTTACAAGACGAAGCGTGAAGACCCAGGTGAAATAGAGGGGGAGTGTAAGAAGAAGAGACCGCCTGCTAAGGCAGTGTGGTATTTCCCTGTGATCCCCCGATTAAAGCGTCTTTTTGCTAACAAAGCGCATGCCCAGATGGTGCGTTGACATAAAGAAGGGCGTAAGGATGACGGGATGCTTAGGCACCTCGCTGATGGGTCCCAGTGGAGGAAAGTCGATCGAACATTCCCAGACTTTGCAAATAAGGTGAGGAACATAAGGTTTGGGTTGAGTACCGATGGTATGAATCCTTTTGGCGACCTGAGCAGTAGTCATAGCACCTGGCCTGTTACACTATGTATCTATAACATTCCTCCTTGGCTGTCCATGAAGCGGAAATACATCATGATGCCATTGTTGATCCAAGGGCCGAAGCAACCCGAAAACGACATCGATGTCTATTTGAAACCATTGATGGAAGATCTTGTAAAGTTGTGGGAGGATGGTGTACGGGTATAGGATAAGTACAAGAGGGAGTATTTCACCCTACGTGCACTGTTGTTCGTAACCATCAACGACTGGCCCGCGCTCGGTAACCTATCTGTCAATACTATCAAAGGATATAAAGCCTGCTTGCAATGCTTAGATGAAACCGACAGCATGTACCTGAAAAACTCTCGAAAGATTGTGTACATGGGTCATCGTAGGTTTCTTCTAAAGAGCCACCCATTGCGGAAAAAAGGAAGGTATTTTAATGGGAAAGCAGACCATCGTGATAAGCCTGAGCATCGTAGTGGCCCACGTGTGTTTGCCATGGTAAAAGATCTTAAAATAGTGTTTGGAAAGGGTCCTAGAAACAAACCTGTCCCGAACGAGGAAGGTTAGGCACCCATCTGGAAAAAGAGATCAATATTTTGGGACTTGCCTTATTGGGAAGTTTTGGAGATCTGTCACTCACTTGACTTCATGCACATCACGAAGAATATTTGCTTGAACCTGTTAGGATACTTAGATATGTATGGCAAATCGAAAGATACACTACAAGCTCGGAAGGACCTACAACTTTTGGAACTAAGGGATCGTCTACATCCAGAAAAGAGAGAGAAAGGACATTACCTAAATCCCGCGAGCTACACTCTAAGCAAAGAAGAGAAAAAAGCATGATAGAGTGCTTGAACAGTGTGAAGGTCCCTTCAGGATACTCGTCAAATGCGAAGAGACTCATAAACATGAAAGAGAATAAAATCGTACACCTAAAAGCTCATGATTGTCTTGTATTGATGGCACAGTTGCTCCCAGTGGCTGTGAGAAGTATTTTGCCTGATTGGGTCCGGGTGACAATCATGAAGCTGTGTACCTTTTTCAACGCGGATTCGCAGAAGGTCATCGATCCACATAAGCTAAGTAATCTACAAGATGACGTGGTACCGAGTGTGGTCAGCCTTGAGATGATCTTTCCTCCTACATTCTTTGATATTATGGTTCATCTCACTGTTCACATTGTCAAAGAGATAGGTATTCTCGGGCCCGTGTTTCTGCACAACATGATTCCTTTCGAGAGGTAAATGAAAGTCCTAAAGAAGTATGTCCGTAACCGTTCACGTCCCGAAGGATGCATTGCGGAGGGTTATGGGACAGAGGAGGTGGTTGAGTTTTGTTTGGATTACATTGAGGATCTAGATCCCATTGGTGTCCCTATACCAAGCCATGAGGGGAGACTACGGGGGAAAGGGACACTAGGACGGAAAACAATTGCATGCAATGATCTCCTAACTTTTAAGCAAGCACATTTCACTGTTCTGAAACAATCAACCGTAGAGGCCCCATATGTCCTTCAGCATAAGAATATTCTACGCCGCGAATTCCCAGGGAGGTCCGAGGATTAGATCACAGTGAGGCACATAGATACTTTCGGCGCTTGGTTACAAAACTACATCCTTGTCAACAAGTCAAAAAATGAGCAGTTGCAATGCCTGGATCGGATGCCATCTAGTGAAATCGTCACATTCAAGGGCTACGAGATAAATGGTTACACCTTCTACACAAAATGCAAGGATACCAAGAGCACCAACCAGAACAGCGGTGTCCGTATAGACGCCACTGATAACAAAGGCAATGTGGACATATATTATGGTTACATAGAAGAGATATGGGAGCTCGACTATAGACCATTGAAGGTCCCTCTGTTTAAGTGCTAGTGGGTCAAACTGACTTCAAGCGGCGTGAAGATCGACAAATACGGCATGACAACCGTGGACCTGACAGAAGTGAGACAGGTCTTCTTCATAATGGACATGTCAATGATGTGAGACAGGTCTTCTACATAATGGACATGTCAAGCAAACCAAAGAAGCATAGGGAGAAGCAAAAGGATTGCAGTAGTAAGCCAAAACAACACGTGGTTCTCCAGGGCAAACGAAGGATTGTTGGTGTTGAGGACGTCACAGACGAGGACGAGTATAATCAGTTCGACAAGCTCCCTCCCTTTGCGGTAGATGTCGACATAAGTGTCCTAAATGTAATAGAAGTCGATGCTCCTTACATACGTCGCGATCACGACGAAGGAACACTTGTGAAGACAAAGTGATCATTAATTCATGTGATTTAATAATTTTTCAATGGACTAACTAATTTCTGGATGCACTAACTAATTTTTGGATGCACTAACTAATTTTTGAATCGACTAAGTAATTTTTTATTACATTAACTAATTTTTGGATGCACTAAATATTTTTTGAATGGATTGAATAATTTTTGAAGGGATTAAATAATTTTTGAATGGACTAACTAAATTTTGGATGCACTAAATATTTTTTGAATGGATTAAATAATTTTTGAATGGACTAACTAATTTTTGGATGCACTACCTAATTTTTGAATGGACTCACTAATTTTTGTAGGGATTAAATTATAAGAGGAAAGCAAAGCAAAAAATTAAAAAGGCAGGGGCCGCGAGCGGGGCTCGAACCCGCGACGCCGCAGGTGAGCCCACGCTCGAGCACCACTCGCTAGCCAGTAGGGGGGAAGTTTTATCTCAATCAAACAAGGGCGTCAAACCGTTTTGACTCTTAACACTCTACAAGCGGTTGGTGATACGAACCGCTTGTAGAGGTCCCTCCCTCGCTTCCACGCCAGCGGTGAAAGGGTTTCTAGAAGCGGTTGGTGATACGAACCGATTGTAGAGGTCCCTCCCTCGTTTCCACACCAGCGATGAAGGGGTTTCTACAAGCGGTTGGTGATACGAACCGCTTGTAGAGGTCCCTCCCTCGCTCCCCGCCAGCGGTGACGGGGTTTTTACAAGCAGTTTCTATTACAAACGGCTTGTAGAGGGATGTTCTACACGCGGTTTCTATTACGAACCGCTTGTAGAACACTTATTACAAGGGGTTGGTGGTTCCAACCGCTTGTAGAGGTGCTCTTATAAATATCTGTGTCTCCCCGCGCCGGGGACACTCTCGAAAATTTTCTAAGTCCCCGCGTGCGATCTCTTCCTCTGTCGCGACAAGCCGTCGTCTCCATCGAGCACCCCGCGTCGCCGTTGAGCGCTGTCGCGCCGTCACTGTCGAAGTCGTCTCCCCACGCCGCCGTCGACCACTGCCGCGCCGTCGCCGTCGAAGTCGTCTCCCCGCGCGCGCCATTGCTGTCGGCCCACGTACTCCGTCGACCGCCACCGTCACCGCGCCGTCGTCTGTAACCTCGCCGTCGCCTCCTCCGCCACCGCGCCGTCGTCTGCGACCTCCTCTATCCCGAAGGGCCTAGATTGCCCCCGCCTCTGCTTACACACCCTCTGTCCACTCGCCGCCCACAAGGTGTTTGATAAAATGTCCTTAAGGGACACAGATGGAGAGAGTGAGAGAGAATGAGAGAGAGATGGAGAGAGAGAATGAGAGTGAGATGGAGAATGAGAGTGAGATGGAGAGAGTGAGAGTGAGATGGAGAACGAGAGAGAGATGGAGAGTGAGAGTGAGAGTGAGATGGAGAATGAGAGTGAGATCGAGAGAGAGAGTGAGATGGAGAGTGAGAGTGAGATGAGTGAAAATGTATTTTTTGTTATATATATTTCTTTTACAATTTGACGAGTTGCCATACTTACTAATTAATCAATATTTCATAATTACGATAGATGGCGACACCAGGGCGTGGTGATCCTAATTTCGAGATGGACGAACGGTTCATGCTAGACGAGATCGCCCATGGTAACAACTTGGGCGCCAATGAAGGTGATGCCAACGTTGTCAACACCGATGCCGGTGGATCCAGTGATCCCGTGGACGCTGAGGGAAGCGAGGTAAGGCCACGAGAATCCGGAGAAACCATTTAATCGTATTTAACCAATTAATATAAATGGCTCTGACATGGAAAATTCACATCTCTGTCCATTTTCAGCCCGGTACATCGAGCACCCAAACCAAGCGAGGACCTAACAAGAAGCCTGCTACAAAGTTTGTTTTCACCAACGTCGACAATGACGGGAAGCCGATTGCTCCTTTTTCTGCAGTAGGCCCGTTTAACAACGTATGTGGTTTCCACGTTAAGGATCATGTCCCAGTTAGCATCAAGAATGGCCTGAAGTTCCGCAAGCCACCACGGAGCTCCTTTGGAAAGATATCAAGGAGAACTTCAAATTTTCCAGAAGGATACGAGAACAAGGTTAAGAGATACACTTTGAAGAAGATGGTAACCCAATTTCAGTCATGAAAAGTTCACCTGAACAACAAGTATGTCAAGAAGGGAGAAAAGCCAGACTTCAACCAACATTCCAAGCTGGCAGATCACTGGGATGCATTTGAAGAATACAAATTGTCAGAGGAAGGACATGCCGCGAGCCATTAGAACAAGATCAACGCTGGGAAGAAGAAATATCACCACCAACTTGGCACCAGTGGTTACGTCAAGGCTATACCTAAATGGGAGAAGCGGGAGGAAGAACTAATGGCCAAGAATATCACGCCTGCTACTGCTGAATGGGAATTCCGCCTGCGGAATTGGTTCATGGGTCACGGAGGGGCCCTTGCAGACGACGGTAGCTTGTTGATGGCACCGGGAGCGGAGGATATTGGAAACAGAATTGTCCAAACTGTCGACATGTCTCACTCCGGTTCCTTTGTGATAGACAGGGAGAATGACGAGCTCACACGTGTACTTCAAAACCCTGAGCACCCAGGACGGACAAGAGGAATGGGATCGTCTATGCCATGGAAGTATGGTTTCTCCAAAGATGCCGATACGTACAGGAGCCGGTCAAGAAGAAAAAGAAGAGAATCGAACAGATATAACTTACTGGAAAGGGAGCTCAGAGCAACTCAGCAGAGCATCGAAGAGATTGTAGAGCAAAAGCTGCAGGCGGCACTCGGTAAACTTCAAGGAGCAGGTACAAGCAATACACAGGCCGACGCCATGGTTAGCCCGCCCACCTCCGCGCGACGGAGTAGCTGCGCGTCCAACGCCGCCACACTTTCTACGGACCTGGGACAGTACGCAGTGGATAGCATCAAAGTTCGCCGGGCGTGTGAGCTACACATTCAGGCGCATAATCTCTCCACCAAGGTGGCTTATGGCATGGCATACTCGGTGGAGCCGGGCCAGCTTTTCCACTGAAACGAGATCCCACCAGGTTACTCGAAGGTCAAGGTGGAGGAGGTGTCGAGCGGATATGAAGATCTTCTGCTTGAGATTGCTGGAGGGGATGACATCACCAAGTTGGACAGGTTGCACCGGAAAAGATAAGGGATCTGCCAACCAAGATGCGACAATTTCATGAATGGTACATGGAACAGTCCGCTCAAGGAAGAACAATGTTCCCCGTCCATATAAAAACATAGATTTCTATCGTGGGGATGAACTCATATGGATGGAATTCGACCAATTTTACCATCAAGACGCCATCATCGTGTCTCTAATGAGCAGTTGGTGTCTGTAAGTACTTCCAGCTAATGATTGAGTTTACCATATATATGTGTTAATTTCGCCGTAGTTCAAGCTGCAAAATCTAATAAATCATCCCCTTGTATGTAGAATGCATATACATCGATGTAGAAGAGAGACTATCTTCAACATCGGCTTCATCGACCCATCAATTGTCAACAAGCCTAACTGTAAACGCAAGCCAAAAGAAATTGAAGATTACATTCTGCAGGCTCTTTTAGAACAGTACTACAAACCGCACATACTTCTGCCCTTCAACTTCCAGTACGTATATATATATGTCATCACACAACCTCTCGTTTATCCTTTTTAAGACATTCATAATATGACTAATTACATATATGTTGCAATACATATATATGAATAGGTTTCACTGGATTCTACTTATTATCAATATCGATAGTGCGAACATCACTGTGCAAGACTCAATAAAAAAACCACAGCAAGATTTTCAGTTTGTCATTGATATTCTAAACAGGTAACATTGAGATGCCAACCTACATATATATATATATAAGTACTTCGAATACTCATAATTACTATTCATATAATAATGCATGACAGGGCATTCGCCACATTCCGAACGAAGCATAGAGGAAAAAGTTCTAGGAATGAATTCATAGTGCAATTCAGCACTTGAGTACGTACTACAAAATATCAATTAAAGAATATATATGGCGTAAAAAATTATCTTCTCAATAATTAATTGCATTCTTTTCAAATATCACTCCAGGTTCTACAGCAATCGGCCGGAAACAACTTATGTGGCTATTATGTGTGCCTCTACATGCAAAATCTTACCCACGGCGATATGCGACAACTGGACAATGAGGTGCGTGTGTGTTAAAAACAAATTTCTTTCTTTTCGTAGCCCGGCATCGATGAGACAGGCGTGATCCCATCGCATCGGGTTGAAGCAATCCAAGAACAACTTATTGGCTTCATTGTCGATGAGATTATAACCCCTAGAGGCGAGTTCTATGCAAAGGCATGGAGAGATGGCCCTTCAATAAGGACAGGTGAACTTACGGAATCTTCGTCTATGGGCGCAAAGAGCGATGCACGCAGGAAATGATCTCAAGATCACCACCTTTGTACTCTTCGAATGTTGTAAAACGTTGCTTGTGCTGATCATCATTTCATGTATTGTAAAACTTGTATATATATATGCATTTAATTTGTAATTAAATAATAAGTTTATACTATTTGTGCAAATAAACTAATGGTTTTTCTCAATTATAATATATATTTAATCATGCAGAAATAAATTTGTAGTTGTATTTAATTTTATTGTCAAAATTCATATTTGAAAGCCTAGCTCAAAAGGCCATATGGTCGTCGGCCTCTCCAAGCGGTTTGTAACAACAACCGCCAGGAAAGAGCACACGTGGCGTCTCGCCACCCACGATGGAATATATGCTCGGGGCTCTACAAGCGGTTGGTAACACCAACCGCCAGATTTGCCCCCACGTGGCTACTCCACTGCGCTTCTGGATGCCTTCCGAACCGCTAGGGTGTCAAGCACCTAAGCGGTTCGTGGAACCGCTTATGGTGCGGTTCGGTAACCGCTTGTGAAAGCGGTTACGAACCGCTTGTGTTGCACTGTTCCCTGGTAGTGATTGTCTGCGCTGCACTCGCAGGTCATGCCACCATGCTACCTACCCGACCACACCATCCACTGCGGCTGCGCTTGCAATGGCCATCGTCTGCAACGAGCATGTTCACAACGGCCGCACCTGCCATACCGGGCTCCGTACAGCGCGCCACCTACAGGGGCCCTTCGCTCCGCGGCGCCGCTGCACCCTCGGCCCATAGCCAACGCTTGTGTCCACATGCCGCTACGTCGCCATTACGTCCTCGGCCTGAAGCCGACGAGTGCACCACCTGCGTGCCCCATGATGATCATCGCCCGTTTGGCCCGCCCAGCAACGTCACCATCGGCCTCGCTCACACGTCCTCCCACGTTACCTAGCCTTCCTGTTTGGTGGCGGCTAGGTATGGGAAACCCTAGCTGCCACTCCCCCCTTTCTTCAATATATAAAGTGGGCCGACCCAAACTAGGGATAGCCGAGGGGAAAGGGCCCTATGAGCTTGGACTCGAAATAGGAGAGAAAGAAAAAGAAAAGAAATGGGAGGATTAGGCTGCCCAGGAAAGAAAGGAAAAGAAAATCCCCTGAACCATGGTGTTTTGCAAATAAGCCGTTGAAATTCTAGAAAACCGTATGAAAATTTTTTCAGAACAATGAATTTTGCAGAAAAAACCCTCGATATTTTTTTGGAAAATACATGTAGTATTTTCTGATATTAAGAATTTTGTAGAATAGCCCTTGAACTTTAAGTGAAATTGCGCACGGTTTTCTCTATAATAGGAAATATGCGCATAGGCCCCTCAAAGTTATGAAATTGTTGAAAATTCATATTCCTATAGAAAAGGGCCTTGGAAATTTGAATGTGAACTTTGTTTTTGAATATTTGAATTTATTTACTTGCGTTTATTAAATTCTATGCAATTATACTGCTTTAATATTACTTGTGATTATTTATTTGCCTTTAATCTCAGCAATTAGCAGTTTTTCCACTTAATTGTATAGAATATGCTAGTTTATGAGTTTTATTATGTACCTTTGTCAATTTCTGGAAGTAATTTTTGTAAATATTCATGCAAATTGTAGATGTCTAGGAAGAGAAATAAAGAATCTGCTGAGCTGGCCCTGAAAGGGCAAATGTACATTGCAAAAGAATAGACAAACTTGGCTTCTAAGGGCCAAAGCCTTATAGTGTGGGCAACAGACAAAGAATTTAGAGAATATGAGGTTGAAAAGGAGCTTACTGCTATTGCTCGACGTGTGAAACAACCTATAGAGCTTGGGACTGCCAGAAGCTATACAATACGCAAGTCCCTGAAAAGTAGAAGTACTAAGAAGTGTTCCACCAAGCCATATGGTCAGCAAGACCAAATGTGCTTTAGATGTGGTCTCTAGGGCCACTAGTCTCACATTTGCAGAGAGTTGAAGCACACTTCTGAGCTAGATTTGAAAGAAAAGGGGTATGAAGTAGATCTTGAAGAATTCCCCATGGATATGGAACCTCATGAAGTTATTTCTAGCCATCATCCCAAGACCATGACGGACTCTACCTCTCCTCCTGATGCAAAATCATCTGTGTGGGTACTAGTCTAGAAAGAAGAGGTAGTAATCAATAGTATCTTCAGTCGGTTTAGCATAGTGCGTGAAAGGCACTAAGCACCCTAACATCTTTATACAGTTTGATTAGTTGAATTTGAATACAGTTTTGAATGAAGTTTTGTAAGCTCTAAAAGGGTGGACACATTTTATTACTCATATTCTTGGTCATGTATGACCTTACTTATTTGCATATTTCAGCATTTTATTATGCAAGTATTGTTTCATGCCCTATTACATTATGTTATGTTGCTTGTTCCTCGCTTCATATGCAATGTAATGCTATATTGTATTAGACCTTGTGTGGCATCCAAAATAGATAGAGGAAGTGTATATAGTAGACAGTGGAAATATTAATATTACCTTCAGGGAAACTTAGTATTCCTTGTTGATCTCAAAGATTATAAGAAGCATAACCATGATCGCCGGCAGCGATGCCTATATTATTGGTTTGAGAAGAGCCATGGTGATGCTACCTATAGGGACAATCCAAGAAATTGAGAAAGCGCTATTGTCCCAGATTCGACTAATTGGGCCCCCGTGAGTTTCGGGGAAACTTATGCTAATTGTTTCCACGTAGAGACTAGTGATGAGTATGGTAAAGAATACCTCGTCGCCACAAAGCAAAAAGAATGTGAAAAGAGAAATATAGAAAAACTTCCCTCACTTATAAAAGATTCCCATCCTGTAAGACTATCTTTAGAAGCTCCCAACTTTTTAGTCTCTGGCATGGTAGACTAGAGCATTCATCTCTTAGGATGATGAGGAACATAATTACAAACTCGCAGGGTCATAGTGTTAATGTAGAATTTTTCCGAATCCCGAAGATTATGTATGGATGTGCAACTAGGAAATTTAATCACAAGACTGTCCACTTTAAAAGTGAAGGGTGGAATCCCTGCTCTCCTAGAATGCATCTAGGGAGAGATTTGCGATCGCATATCTATTGAGTTGATCGCGCGGTTTAAGAATAAATTTCCTAAATCATCACGTGAAGTCCATGAGGATGGACAATGCCAAAGAATTTCCTTGAAAAGTATTAAATGATCATTGAATGGCATTGGGAATGGACAAGCAAAAGTATTACGAGTTGAATTATCCAATCGCTTATGTAGAGTTGTAATTGAAATACTCAGTGTTGCACTCTCATGGACTTGGATTCTTAGTTATACAACAATCAACTAGTGCAAGAGGTTATAATGATGTAACACCCCAAATTTGGGACATTTTGAAAATTATGAGATGTGCATGCATTTGGGAAAAATATATTTGAAATCCTTCTGGTTTTGAACTACATTTCTACCTTATTTTCAAACATTTAAAGAAATATTATATGTGAGGAACATATTCTATTATAAAACCTAATTTAGAATTTACGCTCATAATAAAACACACTTATTTAAAAACATAATTGAGCAAATTAAGTTTTTATGGTTAAGAGATTACCAAACCAGATCATCCCAAACCAATTCTTTTAATTACACATGAATTAATATCTATACACACATATTGGTGTGTGTATATATATATATGTATATATATGTACACTTATACATATAACTATCTATATGTGTATATTCCTACATTGGAAAATTCCCCAAAATTCATCAAAAATCCTTTTAGTGTCTAGAACCCATTTTTGGGCCTAACCAAGCCGACCGACCTAGATAGACCCTCGGTCTAGCCCCCCTTTCTTCCAAGCCAAGCGGGGCGAGCCTGCTCCCGGCTCACTCCCCCTGGCTCACCCTCCCTCGGCTCCACTCGCGCTCGGCTCTGCCCCCGCGTGGGCATTCCTCCGTCCCACTCGCCCTTTGGACCGATGGTCCGTACGCCGTCTTCCTCCTCGCCGCCGCCGCCAAGCATCAAGCGATCCTCGTAGCACTTCTCCCCACCTCGGCCGGCCGCGTGGCTCTCTCTCGCACGCTGAGCCACCCGAGCTCGGATATTGGTTGCCCTTGTCGCCACTGCGACGACGTCGCCATCGCCGCCTGCACCGCCGTGTTGCCTCCGCTCGCGATGATGACCTGGGTCTTACCGCCCGCGCCCGGTTGCCGTGCACGCAGTCGGCCCTCTGCCGCGCCATTACTTCCCCGTCCCGTCCACCGCCCCCACCTGCCAATGGCCACAGCGCTCCCTCCTCTACCCCTAGTTTTGCCACCGTTGCCCCGTCTCTCTCTCTCTCTGCCCTTGTGAGCATTTCATCAAGCAGCTGGGCTGCGCCAGCCCAGCTCCTTACCCCGGTGCGAAATCCTCCAATTCCATGCCAGGATCATGGCCAAAGATCGCCGTTTGGATGTTTGTGACTGTTGGCATGAGATGTGGACCCCACTTTTGTGCGGGAATTGACCTCACCGCCAATGGCCGCACCGCTGCCTGACATGGCGTGCCGACCAGCTGCATTGTCAGCCCCCGCGCGCGCCGCTCCCAGGCACCGCCCCGGTTGCCCAATCCCATTCCCTGCTATGTGTTCGAGTACTTTGTGTCGCTGTCGTGCCATTGGCCAGACCTCGGCGCAATCCCACGCACGATCAGCTGCCCGGGCCGGTTCAAGCCGAAACCCGGTCAAGCCACCGTCCGTGCTCGCCTATCGGCGACGAAGCTCCTTAGTGACCGCCTGAGTAACCCACATGACCGCTGGGTAATACACTAGCCCCGCCCAAGCCTAAATACAGCCGTGCGGCACTGGCCTTCTTCTTCTTTTCCTAGCTCTCCCGTCGACAGCTCAAACCAGAGCTCCCAACCTTCCACCCTTGCACGCATCAGCTTCGCCACACCCCCGCCTTGCTCCCTGCCCAAGGAATTGGTCCCGGAGCCCTCTGGTCGCCGACAAGAACCACGTCACCGCCGCCGACCCGGAAGCACGTCGTTCCATGCCTTTTCTGATTTCTCCCTCCTCTTTGAGTCCCTTGTCAATTGCTCGTGCGGAGAGCATCACCTCACCCCGTGCACCTTTTGCCCAGGTTAATTGGACCGGGGGAACACCGGAACTCCCTGGCGTCGGTGCCCTGTTTCTACTTCGTTTTGGCCTCTTCGTGGCCAGCTCGTTCCACGTCTCCTCCGCCTCTACCTAGCGCTCGGTAAGAGTTCCTTTGTCCCCCTCTCTCTCATGTACTCCTTATTCTAGCTCCTAGGGCTTCGTAGAGCCGTAGTACGAATTCCCGTGGGAGTTCTCCTCCGCCGCTCGAGTCGCCGCCATTTCAGACCGCCGCCAGCGAGCGTCGTGACGACACGTTCTCAGGTTGCTCGTGTAGGACCCAAAGCACCCAAAATCGTGCCTTATAATGTCCTACCGTGCCGCCGATAAGCCGCCGATAGTTCGCTGGTTTCATGACGTCACTCTACCCCCTTGGCCGGGGGTGGAAGATGTGGTTCCGGCCGTCGGATCGCCGCCAAGATGCGTGTGCAGTACTGATAGATTTGAATCCTGCGCGTATTAAAATAATGCGTCGCTGACATGTGGGTGGAGTGGCTCACATGCCAGGATTAGTGGACACCAGTTTGCGATAGGGCGCTTCCCTCGCGTGAATGCACCTTGCGGACATACGCCTTCGACGTGGCTGGCTCAGCCAAGAGCTAGCGGACCGGCCCAGTATTATTCACCGGATTTTTCCCTATTGAGCGAATTAATCAAATACAGTAATTAAAAATGATTTATTAAAAATATCCAGGCTTCTCCACTAATTCTGAAAACTTTATGAATAATACAAGATCTTATTATGGATTTAATTAAAATATTAACATAAACAGTGACAGTAGATTACTCTCGGATTAATTTTATTAACTTTCCCTTAGGGTATTAATCCATATAGAAAAATGGCAGAAATGGGGGTTTCTATTTATTAAAAAAGATTTACACTAAATAAAACCAGAGAAAATCATGACTAGTGGGTAATAACTTTTTGGACCTAGGAAAAATATAAAATCTATGGTATGACTCCTAATCATATGTTATCTTATAATCGTTCCAATTATTAACTATGGTTTATTGGCTATTTTATAATCTAGTTAGTGTAAGACTAGTTTAGCTATCCAAAGTAGTTATTTCACAGCATTTTATGATCTTAAAACCCTTGGTATAACTAGGCTTATAATATGCAAACTCATGGTTATATATATATATATATACACACACACACACATAAGGCTCCATGATTCATTACCACTAGATGTGCTTTGAGATTCGTGTTGTTTGGTTATTATACTTTTATATACCCACTAAAGAAAATATTTGAGACATCAAACTCCGAAAAAAGTTGAGTTGAAGTTTAGCTTGAACTCCATTTAACTATACTTCAAACTAGTTCAAACTTTACTTCAAACTAGTTTAAACTGAGTTCGAATTTAATTTTTTTTGGAGTTTCATATCTGAAATACTTTTTTTTGTGGATATGTGAAGATATACACGTCAAACATCACGAATCTCAATGCACATCATAGTTTTTGAATCATGGAGCCTAGGCTCCATGGAGCCCCAAACTGGCTTCATATATATATATATATATATATATATATAACATGTGATAATATCCTGCACACACGCCCATAACCTCCTATTATTGGTAGTTTAAAACTGATAAGGTAAGTTGATGAAGGAAATACTTTTGAATAAAATGTTGGACAGCATATTCGTATATTTTGGAATACCTTGATCATAAATCTATTTTCTCCTAGCGGGCTGACCAGGGTAGAAATTATATATATATAAGAATATATGTACATACATATTTATATGCATCATTAATTGTCATCTTCACAACGTCCACACTACTGTTATGTCCTGTAAATTATTATTATCGTAGTGGGATCATGGAACTTCCTCGATACCTAGAGTAAGACATAACGCCAGCCGCCGATTGTTAGACGTAGCAAGAGCATTTCATGCATCATGCTTCCTATTGCATACTGGTGTTTTATTTATTGTTGCTCGAATTCGTTCTGTTAATAGACACCGAGGAGGCCGAGGGACATTTCGAAGAGCCGCAAGAAGACCCCTACTACCCTCAAGACCAAGGCGAGTTAACACTTCTCCTATAGGGTGTTTACTCTTATCAGGGAGAGTTTAAGCTTTCCCTAGTGCGAGATAACATCTTCCCTATTGGGTGTTTGCTTTTATTAGAGAGAGTCTATACCTTCCCTAGTGCAAGTTAACATTCTAATAGATCATATTGATTCCAAGTTTATTAAAATATTTTATTTACAGTATTAAACTGCATGCTTTTTAAGTAATTAAACATGTTTGCTTAATCATGGAATATCATGCCTTGTTATCATTTGTTATTGTTCTACCTTGATGATATTGCCTTGATATAATCATCTGTCATTTGACTTTATTAATGATTGCCTTGATGATCACCCTTGACAGCTTGTTAGCTTAAATAAAATAATTTTAGACTCTTAAGTCTTGGTTAAAATTTGCTTAGACATTGCTCAGGTTCAATTAATAATTTTAGACTTAAATTGGCCTCGGAACGGTGAACCGACATTCACTGGACATGATTATATAATAAACATGGAAACTGGAAAATTGGGCCTAGCATGCCAGTATGAGTGTTTGGTTGTGATTGAGGAAAGCGGATGTGGTCCGACTTGTGGTTAAGATGGAGTAGCTTGGCTACTGGTGTGATATGAAGAAGGGCTATACGTTCACAGACGCGGTGCTGAGAGGAGCGCAGGGCAACACGCGTAGCTGCCAATCGCTGCCACCAAGGGTGGTTCCGCCATATCGTGTGCAGGGCACTCGGAGGAACGATAGCGGAAGAAGGAAGTGACTGTGAATGTGAATGTCACTCCTAGAGAGGACCGGACGGGCGTGCAATGAGGCACGCAGCGGGAAGTCGCTGACCAAATGCCTGCGGGATTTGGTTCCTAGCACCACAACGCGTGGCCATCATGCGGTAGTGCAAGTAATGGGGATTCAGGGGTAATACGACCTGCAGGGGTACCCTATCTGCTGCCATGCTTGAGGTGAAGACAGGATCATGTCGTCAGGATCATGTCGTCATCCATGGGATGATCTAGGTCTTACGTGACAGGAAGTCGTGACTCTAGTGCGGGCGTGGCAACCTGGCTAGGGAAGAACGGGCACTTCGCTGGTGTAAGATCCACAACGGGTGCGCCACACCCGGAATATGATGGCAAGTGTGTGAAGAAAGTTCTAGGATGGGTGTGGATTGTGGATTTTCGACTGTGGATTGTGGATTTTGGACTGTTGGGTGTTAGCTCGCCAGTGTTTGGATGACACTGACCTCACATTCATATTCTCTTTTAGATGGAGAGTATGAATAGGATCAGTACGCCTGCCATGTAGACGAAGAACAAGAATTTGCTGACGATCAGGGCGAGGCATAGGGTGTCTCTCCAGTCGAATGCTTAGGCATAGCCGGCACGAGACCTTTTGGATCTTTTGGTTCTCTGTACTCTGATCTTTTGGACATTCTAAATATTTGGGCCAATGTGCCGCGTTGTAAGCACTTAATAGCCTTTGGGCTTAATATAAGTATTTTATGTAATATAAGTCTTCCGCATGTATGAAATGATTCCGGCTATGTGAAAGGTGTGCACTAGTGTACTGATCTAGGACTAGTACAGATCATGTGGTGGGCAAAAGGACAGGCCCCACAGCGCTGGTATCAGAGCATACGACTGTAGGATCCCTAGACCTTGACCATTAGCACTCCGTAATTTAAAACAAGGAAAAGGTATTTTCCTAAATACACTACTTTATAAAAATTTGTTGTATTATTTCCTCCTGAATGCATTCCAATTCCCTGCCCTTTTCAAAAGTTTTTGGAAAACTCTTCTCTCATGTCTCCTCTTACCCGACATTTTCATCTTCTATCTTGTCTCACATTCTCCTCACATAGCTTCAAATGTCTTGTTTATTTCTCAAACAAGAGCCACTTCTAAATTCTCTCTTGATCCAAAGGTCTAGTCGACCCCTCTTCCTCATCATTAGAGACCTAAAGCTACACAACATACTCAAGGAGCTTCAAGAAATGTAAAGAGAAATGAAGATAAAGAGTCAAGAGACTCCTCAATCAGCCATCGCCCCTGCAACCCACCGCAGCGGATCTAAGAAGACATCAGCACCTGCGACCAACTCAGAATACGTCAACACATCACTTCTCTAACTACTATAGGCAACTCTAACCCAATTTCTCCACTCTAGTTTGAAGAAAGTGCGCACAACATCAGTTGCCAAAACAATTGATAATAAGTGCCCCTTAGTCTTAAGTGTGATCCCTAGTCTTATAGGGCATCGCTTTAAAAGACTTGATAGTCTATTAACCATCAAACTAGTCAAGTCCATTGTAGGTATGTGCGATTGGTTTGGATAATCTCAGCTTCGAGCTGCTATTACGGCTTTTGGTCAAAAGTTACCCTAGCTTAGAATCGTAATTTATTGATTGTAAGCTGTAGGACGTCTTAATTAGAAGAATGGTGCCCTACCCCATACAATTTTAAATTTGAGTCTTATGGATGCCATTGGATCTTGTTTACGTTTGTTAACTTGGTTCTTCTGCATCTGCATATCATGCATATAGGCATGGGATCTAAAATAGCTTTAAGATTCACCATGATGCTACAGAGGTCTCTCAAAGGATTAGTGCCGATAACGGTCACCATAAAAATAACAGCTTATGGCTATAGGAGTCGTGCCTGAAGGCTAACACCTCCTCTCGTACTAGATATCCCTAGCTAGACCACAGTTGGGACAAAATAGACCCAGTTGCTCCAAGCTCTTGTAGCTGTCCATCTAGACCCTTCTGAAACAATATTTTTATTTACCCCAAACTATAAGCGATGTGTTTCAAATAATATCTTTCTAGAAAAATTGTTTGTAAAAATGATTTACTCTCAATACACTTAAATACCTAGGTCAAAACCAAGTACCTTTTGGAAAACATGGTTTCAACTTTTTAGACTTTGTTTAAACTTATCCCTTTTTCTAGGCACCAAAAATTTGTTTGATATTTTGGGTTTTTAAAAATCTTTTCTCTAAGGGATACCTTTAAAATACATAAATACATATGTTCAAAGGATTTGGAAAACGAGCTTCACAAAAGTTTTTAAGGAAATGTTTTGAAATGTTGAAAAGCATTTGAAGACAAAAGTAATAACACAAAATTTATTGTGACTTCATGAGTTACTTTCAAAAAAAAAACTCTCTTAATCAAACTGTCTCCAACTTAAATTTTCAAATCCCTCACTTTTCAACCATGTTTCCCCCAGTTTGTTACAACCTTTCGTTTTAAAGAAAGATTTCCCGACTTTTATTTCCAAATCCATTTACAAGCAAATATGATAAAAGATATTTATTCTCCTTATTTAAAATGTTTACTTTGGTCAATCTCCTCTTCAAACCCAATTTATACTCTTCCTAGATTTTGTGGGGTGCGAAACTTATCCTTGCACCACCATGAGTGAGATAGGAAATTTCTTCCTACCATTCTTACCTTCGTTCATGCTATTCCCTCTTACCTGTTGCTAGGACTTTATCAGATTGATATAGTGGCAAAAGACAATGAACATCTCGGAACCAATCAAGAGGAAGCCCTATAATGTATAAAAGGATGGATTGATGTGTGTTGTGCATCATAAAAGTTCATATCGATATAAGACATGATGCCTATTTCTGGAGTTGAAGGATTTGACTTAGATGTACTTTCCTCGGAGGTGTCTGATGATTTTAGTATTAGTTTATGGTGCATACTGAAGAAGGTTGGGAATGTGATTGATTATCTTTTAGGTATTGTATTTACCTCAAAGGAACAATTCAAGTCAGGAGATAGTGATATGATTAAAATGATTGGAAACCAAAGGGTGATTGGTATATTTAGCAAGAGCTTGAAATAAAATTGGTGGATTTTAAAAAGATTACATTAGACATCGCTCATATAGTGGTATAAGTTTGTGGATGCTATAGAAAGTATACTAACCCTACATCAGATGATTAAGTTAATAATTATGGGTTACAACTTGGTGATTCAAAACAAATTATCAATGGTCTGATTAAGGACTACTAGCAATTGGTGCATTTATGAATTGCTTGAAGAAGTTGATCCGTCCACTTGGATTGAATGGACTAAGAGGATTTCGTCGAAGTCATTGGATTATATGAGGACTATGATATTGAGCATTGATTGGTGGATCTTCTGATTAATTATGGGTTAAGTGATTTTATATCATGTGACAGATTCTTAGAGTACTTGAGGAGATGTTCCATGCTGATCATTCATGGACTCACCCGGTTGTACTTGGATTGGTATGAAGAATCTTATCTGGGTGACCCGATACTGAAAACAAGGATTTGTGTAAGATCTTGTCAGAGTGAATTGAAATTTGTATCATTTGTGATCCACCTAGGAAGTAATATTACTGCTCAGACTTGGATTTTTAGATTAAAAAACCATCAGGATTGAGATTGGATAAGTACCCATGGGCTATATAATAATCTTATGGATATAATTGTAGTGGATTTGAAATATGGTTTATACTCGAAGAATTGTTAGTACTAATGACCATTACAGAATATATGGTCGGACTTGGAGGAATAACACTAGATCTACTGACTAAAAAAAATTGTCCCTATGTTGGTGGAAAATTTTATTTAGGGGGGTAGTCAAACATGACCATATTGGATTGTCGTCATATATATTAAGAGAAAGTCGAGATTACTCATTAGAAGAATCTGATTTATCTAGAAGTTATTGTTGGATTACTCATTCTAGTTAATGACAATTGTAATTCAGGATCAGTTTTGGAGTTTATTGGACTGTATCTCGAATTGTGGGTGATGCTTAAGGATAATTCAATCTCTTGATTCATAGACTAGTATCGGGATTCGGATTGTTAAGAAGCCAGGTGACCCGGAGCCATTTTTGGTGGATGTGCAGATATTTTGAGTATGGGTAACAACTGATTTGGCTAAATGCAATTAGGCAATAGAGTAAAGTTGGGACAAGCAAAATCTTAGTGGACCAATATTTGATGGGTGGAAAAATAATAACGAGGTCGAGACTCTAAATTTTGGTGATATATCATTTAATAGTAAGAGTCTCAAACTGTTATGATCAGACCAAGAATGTGGTCATAAACTGTGATCAAATTGGATTTTAGGTGATTTATGAAGTTCTTATAATGGTCACATTGCTGGATGAAATACGAAATAAAGTACATAATGGATTAGAATTGGATCTTGGTGAATAATTAAAATAGAGGCATCTTAGATGGTATTGTGAGCTTCTTAAATGCAACATCACATGTCCATCCATTGAGTACTAAGGGCATCAGAAGCAATCATAACATCAGATATCAATTATGTTCACGATCAAAGAAACAAACCACAGAGCTGATATCTTGAAGATGAAGATTTCCCTCTACCGCCCTCACTACAGGAAAAGGCTTTATTCTCCACGGCCAAATATATGGTAGACGGCCAAAAAACCTTGTCGACCAAAAAGAGTTTAAGGTCGACAGCCCAACGATCAGCCGTCTACCCTAAACGTGAAAAAAGGCGTGCCATCCATCCTGCCTTGCAGGCAGGTTCCTATTGAAACTTAGGGTCGACCGCCCGTAGAAACCATCCACCATATTGTACCCTACCGGCGACTGACGCGCGGGGCCAGGGAATAAGGTAGGGTCGACAGCCCCATCTGGCCGTCGAGCCTATGTGGGGCAATTATGGTCGGTGGCTTATGTGGCCGTCCACCCTAACTCTGCCGCCTCGTGACGCTTCCGGGCCCAATTGGCATGGAGGAAAAGTAGGGTCAACAGCCATAGCTGCCATCCACCGTATGTGGCGCAACTAGGGTCGGCGGCCCATGTGGCCGTCCACCATAACTACGGCGCCCATGACCGCTTCCGGGCCTAGTTGGTAGTCATAAAATGAATTAGGGTGGACGGCTTACATGGCCGTCGAGCCTAAATTGGACTTCACATCACGCTGCGCCGGTGCGCCCCGACCTAATTCCCCATTGCATAGTGTTACACGTACTAGATCGTTGCATGGTCGTCGCCGCCGCATCCTCGTCGCCGCCGCCGCCACCGCCTCCACCACCGCCACCGCCGTTTCCAACTGTCGCGCCGACCACCGCCTCCACCTCCGCCTCTGTCGCCGCCGCCGCGTCCTACTAGCTGTCGCGATCCAACCGCCTCCGCCTCCGCCGCAGATGATGATAACGAGGATGTACTTGAAGAAACCATTGATGTGCTATTTCAAAAAGAAGGTTTATTAGGACAACTTTCCATAGATATCGGGATAGGACTTGACAATCTTTTTGTCTAAGTCGACAATGATGCAACAAATGATATGAACCAAGGTGATTAGTTGAAAAATGTATGTATATTTAGTAAGCAAGTTTTGTCATCAGTTTTTGTTATCTAAATTGTAATTATATTTTACTACTGTCAAACTAACTTTTGGTACAATGTCAATGCAGGATGGCTGCAAGGAGGGCTGGGGCATGACGGTTCGTTGTTGATAACAGGAGCAATGAGGACGAGCCGGAGACAGAGGCGGAGGAAATGCCGGAGGGCACGGAGCAGCCACCTATGCAAGAGCTTGAGGGTGCGATGCAAGATCCCGTAGCCGTGCAGCAGCCCGAGACAGGGACGAAGGGCACGTCTTCCTCTCAGGAGGCAGGAACAGTCTAGGGAGCACGAGCACGCAAGAGAAGGGGCACAAATAAGCTTCACAAGGCTCCCACATATCCAAATGAGAAGATTGTAGTTACATACTTTGGGGAT
Source organism: Olyra latifolia (assembly GCA_036346145.1). Taxonomy (NCBI): domain Eukaryota; kingdom Viridiplantae; phylum Streptophyta; class Magnoliopsida; order Poales; family Poaceae; genus Olyra; species Olyra latifolia. Next base: position 44,396,679 of record CM070526.1, read on the forward strand.
TGGTACATATGGTCTAAAAGTTGAATTTGTGTAGCACTAAATTGTTGTTTCACTGATGTATTGTTGTTGTGTAGCAACTTGGTGGCAATCCAGAACAATGTGAAGGCGCCAGGTCCGGCCCTAGGGACCATTCTGAGGATGAACTACCTAGGAATGGTGGACATTGGTGATGTGCGTAGGGCAGCACTCTCCTAGGATGACTACAAGGCTGTTCGAGATGGTGATGGATCGGTTGCCGATCGCTGCCTTGACGAGTTTTGGGTAAGATCAAATATGGTAATAACCTCAATATATAATTCTATTTTCTGCTGACATTTTTGTTTGTGGTCTATTGTAGGCTAGGTATGCTCTGCCTACTAAATTCGAAGAGCGACAGCGTCTTGTGGCCCATGAGGGTCTTGATAGAAAAGCAAGACACATTGTGAACGAGATGATCTCACTTTCTCGTGTCAAGGCTGTTGAGGAGTTTTATCGAAGGCGAGGGCAGAATCTCAGAAGGGACGGATATGCTCGTGACATATACCTTACCCTCGATGAGTACAATTCATGTCGACCGTCATGGTGTGACAAGTGCCCCGATGCTTGGAGCTGGATGTGTGACATGTATGACACAGAAGAATGGAGGCAGAAATAAACAAGAACAATCGCAATGCATCTGCTGATTCGTGCGTCACACACCTTGGCAGCCATTCGATGGCTCAGCGGAAAAAGTCTATGGTAAGGTTTGTTTGAAGTAATTTCCATTTCTCTCATTTGTTGCAACTAAATTTTCATTTTGTAATGAATTGCAGGAGGCTCAGTTAGGGGGGAAGTCGATTGGATTGATGTGTACACAAACGCACATTTAGGGCGGAACCCAGATGGTACTCGGCGCGCTTTGGATCTAGCTACCCAAGAAAAATTAGTAAGTGATATCATTTGTGCAGTTCTAACTCTAGTACATTGTTTTGTGCGGTGTTAACTTATTTGTAATGCAGAATGAATACGTGGATGCAATGACTATGGTGCACGGGCCCGAGTGTGTTCCTACATAACAACCTTTGGATCTTGCAGTCATCCATAGCCTAATGGGTGGGAGGAGGCATGGGAGATTGGCGTTTGGGAACGCCTACTTCTGTTCTTCTGAGTACATGCCTGAGGTGAGGGCAGCTCGATGCTCGAGGGCTTCCTCTTCGCTTCAAGAGGGCGCTACGAAGAGAACCGCGCTTTGAGAGAACAGGTTATGAGCTTCACAAACCAAGCGAGAGGGAGAAAAAGAGCGTGAGGCTATTCTTAGAAGACTGGAGTCCATGGAGCAAAATATGCACCAAGTAAGTTCTATTTTCTATCACTTTTAATTAATTCAATCTACTAACACTATGTGAGCTATATGTAGACTCATATTCCACCACAAGGATTTCCAGGCTTTTTCTATCCCTCACGGCCGCCGATGATGCACTTCCAAGGAGTAATGTCTATTACTAGTAATTTCTTATTTGTTATTAATGTCTATCCATCAATGATATGCTATGTGAAATTGTAGGCTTTCGGTTCGGTTGGTCCAACTCCAGACGGGGTAATACTCTAATCCATATATTGATACTAATGGTCTTTTTTCTGCAAGTCACAAATGTAATGCTCCAATCCATTTGTTTGAATTGATATGCTTCTGTATCGGGTGCTCCGGCTCAACCACCCCCTTTGTAGTTTCCATACCAGTATATGTTCCAGTTTCCTCCACTGAACGCTCCGGATAGGATAATAGGTTAACTGTAAAGAAATTGACATTTTAACTAAATAGATAAATGATCTAATCCATTCGTTTGAATTGTAGGCTTTCGGATCGGTGCTCCGCCTCACCAACACCTTTGCAAGATCCGCTCCAGCCTCGCTGCCGGCCCACATAGCGTGCCACACAGGGTAATATATGTTAATTTGTGAAGAATTGTTGTTTTGAACTCACAAGATAAATGTTCTAATTCATTTTCTTTCATTGCTAGGCTTCTGGATTAGGGGTTCCAACTCAGCCACCGCAGGTCCAACATCCGTTCCAGTACCCGATCCGGTTTCCAACTCAAAACACTCCGGACACGGTACTTCTATCGCTAAAAATTGTAATTTGGGAAGTCACTGAAATAATGTTCTAAGTTATACATTATTTTCTTGCTTTGCAGGAGGCTTCAAGATCAGCTGGTGCAGCTCAACATGTAGGAAGTGGCGCCGAGCCCACTAGCAGTGCTTCGGCGGACTTTGTCGATGAGATGCTTGGTATGCCTTCGGTTTTTCCTCCACCTAGTTAGAATGACTAAGGTGATGTGCTATCTCTCTTTATCTCTTGTTTCATGAGGATTTGTGGACATGTCATGTATGTTGAACCTTTGTTGGAAACCTCTATATCAAACTTTTGTTGCATGTAAACTATATGTTGATTTGTGGATATGATTTGTGATGAGTTCGTAATTTGTGAATGTGTATGAATATGAATTGTGATGAGTATGGATATGAATTGTGAATGTGTATGGATATGAATTGTGATGAGTATGGATATGAATTGTGAATGTGTATGAATATGAATTGTGATGAGTATGGATATGAATTGTGAATGTGCATGGATATGAATTGTGTGTGTGTATGAATATGAATTGTGATGAGTATGGATATGAATTGTGATTATGTATGGATATGAATTGTGATGAGTATGGATATGAATTGTGAATATGTATGGATATGAATTGTGATGAGTATGTATATGAATTGTGAATGTGTATGGGGTGTATATACGGGGTGGGATGACTTTTGTTGCAGGTGCGGCTGAAGCAGCTACCAATTGAATTTTCAAATTTTCGGGCAAATGGGTTTTTTTTTACTACTGATTAACTAGGGTGGACAGTCAGGCCGTCCACCCTAATCTGTGTCAGTCGGCCTTCCCAGGCTTAGGGTGGACGGCCAAGTAGAAAGTACCATCCACCCTATAATCTGTGTCAGCCGGCCCTCCAGGCTTAGGGTGCACGGCCATGTGGAAAAGGCCGTCTACCCTAAGTTAGAGTGGACAGCTACTTTTGCCGTCGACCTTAGTGTTCTGTGCCCGAAGCGTGCGCGCTGGGGTCCAGTTATGGTGGACGGCCTTTATTTGGCCGTCGACCCTAATAGGGTGGACAGTTGCCCTGTCGAATTTAATATGATGGTCGACCACTTATTTTCGACGGCTTAAGGTGGACGGCCAGCTGTCGACCCTACGTATGGTGGACGGTTTTGACTCTAGGGTGGACGGTTTTGGCAGTCAACGTTACTGTTTTTTCCTGTAGTGCCTCTCGATCTTTTCCCTCATTATTCTTCTTGCCTTTGTCCTACTACTATTCCCTCTCATCTACATTCTAACAAACTAGGGAGAAGAAGTTTAACAACAAAGGACAAGTACAAATAACCCATTGACACTTCAAGATAGAGATCCTCTCCTCCCTAGATCGACACCATGAGCCACCATGATTCAAGGCTACCAAGTATTCCTATGATCAAAATTATCGAGCATATCCAAGAAACTATCGGAACGACGAACAGAGCACAACTTCTCTATTTTCTCCATCCCCTAGCTCTGTCAAATCTCGAGGTCGAGATTTATTGTTAGAGGGGAAGGATTTGTAACACCCCAAATTTGGGACATTTTGAAAATTATGAGATGTGCATGCATTTGGGAAAAATATATTGGAAATCCTTCTGGTTTTGAACTACATTTGTACCTTATTTTAAAACATTTAAAGAAATCTTATATGTGAGGAACATATTCTATTATAAAACCTAATTTAGAATCTATGCCCATAATAAAACACACTTATTTGAAAACCTAATTGAACAAATTAAGTTTTTATGGTTAAGAGATTACCAAACCAAATCATCCCAAGCCAATTCTTTTAATTACACATGAATTAATATCTATACACACATATTGGTGTGTATATATATATCTATATATATGTACACTTATACATATAACTATCTATATGTGTATATTCCTACATTGGAAAATTCCCCAAAATTTATCAAAAATCCCTTTTAGTGTCTAGAACCCATTTTTTGGCCTAACCTAGCCGACCGACCCAGATAGAGCCTCGGTCTAGCGCCCCCTTTCTTTCAAGGCGAGCCGGCCGAGCCTGCTCCCGGCTCACTCCCCCTGGCTTACCCTCCCTCGGCTCCCATCACGCTCGGCTCTGCCCCCGCGTGGGCATTCCTCCGTCCCACTCGCCCTTTGGACCGATGGTCTGTACACCGTCTTCCTCCTCGCTGTGCCAGACCGCGCGATTCCCGTGGCACTTCTCCCCTGCCTCAGCCGTCGCGTGGCCTCTTTCCCCTGCACGCCTACGCCGCCCAAGCTCGGACATTGGTTGCCCTCTATCGCCACTGCGACGGTGTCACCATCGCCGCCTGCACCGCCGTGTTTCCTCCGCTCGCGATGATGACCTAAGTCTTGCCGCCTGCGCCCGGTTGTCGTGCACGCAGTCGGCCCTCTGCCGCGCCATTACTTCCCTGTCCCGTCCACCGCCCCGACCTGCCAATGGCTGCAGCGCTCCCTCCTCTGCCCCTGGTTTTGTCACCGTTGCCCCGGCTCTCTCTCTGCCCTTGTGGGCATCTCATCGAGCAACTGGGTTGCGCCAGCCCAACTCCTCTCCCCGGCGCGAAATCATACAATTCCCTGCCAGGATCTTGGCCGAAGATCGCCGCTTGGATGTTTGTGACTGTCGGCTTGAGCTCTGGACCCTACTTCTGTGTGGAATTGACCTCACCGCCAATGGCCGCGCTGCCGCCTGACATGGCGTGCCGACCAGCTGCATTGTCGGCCCGCGCGCGTGCCGCTCCCAGGCACCGCCCTGGTTGCCCAATCCCATTCCCTGCTATGTGTTCGAGTACTTTGTGTCGCTGCCGTGCCATTGGCCGGAGCTCGGTGCAATCCCGCGTGCGATCAGCTGCCCGGACCGGTTCAAGCCGAAACTCGGTCAAGCCACCGTCTGTGCCCGCCTACTGGCAACGAAGCTCCTTAGTGACCGCCTGAATAACCCTCATGACCACTGGGTAATACGCTTGCCCCAGCCAAGCCTAAATACGGCCGTGCCGCACCGGCCTTCTACTTTTCTTCCTAGCTCTCCCGTCGACAGCTCAAACCGGAGCTCCCCACCTTCCTCCCTTGCGCACATCAGCTTCGCCACACCCCCGCCTTGCTCCCTGCCCAAGGAATTGGTCTTGGAGCCCTCTGGTCGCCGGCAAGAACCACGTTACCGCCGCCGACCTGGAAGCACGTCGTTCCACGCCTTTTTCGATTTCTCCCCCATGGTGAGTACCTTGTCGATTGCTCATGTGGAGAGCATCACCTCACCCACAACTTTCGCCCAGGTTAATTGGACCGGGGGAACACCGGAACTCCCTGGAGTCGGGTGCCCTGTTTCTGCTTCGTTTCGGCCTCTCCGCCGCCGCTCGGCTCGCCGCCATTTCAAACCGCCGCCGGTGAGTGTCCTGACAACACGTTCTCAGGCTGCTCGTGTAGGACCCGTAGCGTCCAAGATCGTGCCTTATAATGTCCTATCGTGCCGCCGGTAAGCCGCCGATAGTTCGCCGGTTTCATGACGTCACTCCGCCGCCTCGGCCGGGGTGGAAGATGAGGTTCCGACCGTTGGATTGCCACCAAGATGCGTGCGCAGTACCGATAGATTTGAATCCTGCGCGAGTTAAAATAATGCGTCGCTGACATGTGGGTCCAGTGGCCCACATGTTAGGATTAGTGGACATGAGTTTCCGATGAGGCGCTTCCCTCGCGGAAATGCGCCTTCAGCGTGGCTGGCTCAACCGCGAGCTAGCGGGCCGGCCCAGTACTATTCACCAGATTTTTTCCTATTTAGCGAATTAATCAAATACAGTAATTAAAAATGATTTATTAAAAATATCCAGGCTTCTCCATTAATTTTGAAAAATTTATGAATAATACTAGATCTTATTATGGATTTAATAAAAATATTAACATAAACAGTGACAGTAGAATACTCTCGGATTAATTTCATTAACTTGCCCATAGAGTATTAATCCATATAGAAAAATGCAGAAATGGTTTTCCATTTATTAAAAATAGATTTACACTAAATAAAACCAGAGAAAATCATGACTAGTGGGTAATAACTTTCTGGACCTAGGAAAAATATAAAACCTATGGTATGACTCCTAATCATATGTTATCTTATAATCGTTCTAATTATTAACTATGATTTATTGGCTATTTTATAATGTAGTTAGTGTAAGACTAATTTAGCTGTCCAAAGTAGTTATTTCACAGCATTTTATGATCATAAAACCCTTGGTTTAACTAGGCTTATAATATGCAATCTCATTGTTATATATATATATATATATATATATATATATATATATATATATATATATATATATATATATATATATATATATATATATATATATAACATGTGATAATATCTTCCACACACGCCCATAACCTCCTATTATTGGTAGTTTAAAACTGATAAGGTAAGTTGATGAAGGAAATACTTTTGAATAAAATGTTGGATAACATATTTGTATATTTTAGAATACCTTGATCATAAAATCTATTTTCTCCTATCGGGCCGAGCACGGTAGAAATTATATATATATATAAGAATATATGTATATACATATTTATATGCATCATCAATTGTCTTCTTCATAACGTCCACACTACCATTATCTTCTATAAATTATTAATACCGCAGTGGGATCATGGAACTTCCTCGATACCTAGAGTAAGACTTAACGCTAGCTGCCGATCATTAGACGTAGCAAGAGCATTTCATGCATCATGCTTCCTATTGCATACTGCTCTTTTCTTTATTGTTCCTCGAATTCGTTCCGTTAATAGACGCCGAGGAGCCCGAGGGACATTTCGAAGAGCGCAAGAAGACCCCCACTACCCTCAAGATTAAGGCGAGTTAACACTTCTCCTATTGGGTGTTTGCTTTTATTAGGGAGAGTTTAAGCTTTCCCTAGTGCGAGATAACATCTTCCCTATTGGGTGTTTGCTTTTATTAGGGAGAGTCTGTACCTTCCCTAGTGCGAGTTAACATTCTAATAGATCATATTGATTCCCAGTTTATTAAAATATTTTATTTACAGTATTAAACTGCATGCTTTTTAAGTAATTAAACATGTTTGCTTAATCATGGAATATCATGTCTTGTTATCATTTGTTATTGTTCTACCTTGATAATATTGCCTTGATATAATCATCTGTCATTTGACTTTATTAATGATTGCCTTGATGATTACCCTTGACAGCCTGTTAGCTTGAATAAAATAATTTTAGACTCTTAAGTCTTGGTTAAAATTTGTTTAGACATTGCTCAGGTCCAATTAATAATTTTAGGCTTAAATTGGCCTCGGAACGGTGAACCGACATTCACTGGACATGATTACATAATAAACATGGAAACTGGAAAATTGGGCCTAGCATGCCAGTGTGAGTGTTTGGTTGTGATTGGGGAAAGCGGACGTGGTCCGACTTGTGGTTAAGATGGAGTAGTTTGGCTACTGGTGTGATTTGAAGAAGGGCTATACGTTCACAGACGCGGTGCTGAGATGTGCACGGGGCAACACGCGTAGCTGCCAATCGCTGCCACCAAGGGTGGTTCCGCCACATCGTATGCAGGGCACACGGAGGAACGATAGCGGAAAAAGGAAGTGATTGTGAATATGTGTGGACTGGCCGGATTCGGTGTGACTCCTAGAGAGGATCGTACGGGCGTGCAGTGAGGCACGCAGCGGGAAGTCGCTGACCAAATGCCTGCGGGATTTGGTTTCTAGCACCACAACTCATGGGCATCACGTGGCAGTGCATGTAATGGGGATTCAGGGGTAGTACGACCTGCGGGCGTACCCTGTCTGCTGCCATGCTTGAGGTGAAGACAGGGATCATGCCATCATCCGTGGAATGATCTAGGTCTTACGTGACAGGGAGCCGTGACTCTAATGCGGGCGGGGCAACCGGCTAGGAAAGAACGAGCACTTCGCTGGTGTAAGATACACAACGGGTGCGCCACACCCAGAATATGATGGCAGGTGTGTGAAGAAAGTTCTAGGATGGGTGTGGATTGTGGATTTTGGACTGTGGAGCGTGGATTGTGATGGACAACAATAATGAAAATAATGGTTAATAGAACTTTAGGTTAAAAGTGTTAAGTCATAGACTTTGGTTTATAAAACTTGCTTTCTGTAAATAAATAAACCCCAACCTTTCCTTTGGAACCCCTATCACTAAACTTGTATCAGGTTGGGTGTTAGCTCACCAGTGTTTGGATGACACTGACCTCACATTCATATTCTCTTTTAGATGGAGAGTATGAGCAGGATCAGTACGCCTGCCATGAAGACGAAGAACAAGAATTTGCTGACGATCAGGGAGAGGCATAGGGCGTCTCTCCAGTCGAGTGCTTAGGCATAGTCGGCACGAGACCTTTTGGATCTTTTGGTTCTCTGCACTCTGATCTTTTGGACATTCTGAATATTTGGGCCAATGTGCCGCGTTGTAAACACTTAATAGCCTTCGGGCTTAATACAAATATTTTATGTAATATAAGTCTTCCGCATTATGAAATGATACCGGCTATGTGAAAGGTGTGCACTAATGTACTGATCCAGGGACTAGTGCAGATCATGTAGTGTGCAAAAGGACAGGCCCCACAATGTTTGAATGGACCAAAGCTTGTGAGGAAAGTTTCCAAGAGCTAAAGAAGCATTTGACATCAACCCCAGTTCTTACTCTGCCGGATGTTTGCAAGGATTTTGAGGTTTATTGTGATGCTTCCAAATTGGGACTTGGATGTGTGCTGATGCAGGAAGAAAAAGTTATAGCCTACGTATCAAGACAGTTGAAGCCCCACGAGGCCAACTACCCAACTCACGACTTGGAATTACCTGTCGTGGTTTATGCTCTCAAGATTTGGACGCACTACTTGGTCAACAACAGAACAGAGATATATACGGATTATAAGAGCTTGAAGTACATCTTCACGCAGCCAGATTTGAACATGAGGTAAAGGAGATGGTTAGAACTTATAAAAGATTATGACTTGGGCATTCACTATCACCCTAGAAAAGCGAATGTAGTAGCTGATGCTTTGAGTAGGAAGAGCTAGTGCAATAACCTCATGGTTCAAGAAGGTCAACATACATTGTACGATGAGTTTAGAAAGCCGAACTTGGAATTGGTGGAACAAGGCTGTGTTCATATGCTAGAACTTCAGCCGACCTTGGAGAACCAGATCCGGGAAGCCCAAAAGGATGATGCAGAAGTTACAGAGATTAAAGAAAGGATCAAGGCAGGAAAAGCCCTAGAATTTCTGGTAGATGAGAACAATGTTCTCTGGTTTGGAAAGAGAATCTTTGTGTCGAATAAGAAAGAACTAAAGGAGCTAATTTTAAAAGAAGCTCATGACTCAGCATTGTCAATTCACCCAGGAAGTACCAAGATGTACTTGGACCTTCGGACATCGTATTGGTGGATTGGTATGAAGCGAGACGTCGCCGAGTTTGTCGCCCTGTGTGATACCTGTCAACGGGTCAAAACAGAACACCAAAGGCCTACAAGATTGCTTCGGCCGTTAAAAGTTCCTGAGTGCAAATGGGAAGAGATCGGAATGGATTTCATCACCAGCTTTCCCAGAACCCAGTCCGGTCATGATTCCATTTGGGTCATTGTGGATCGGCTCACTAAGTCTGCCTATTTCATTCCGGTAAAAACCGTTTACACTGGAGACAAGCTGGCAGAGCTGTACCTGGCTAGGATTGTTTGTCTACATGGAGTTCCTAAGAAGATTGTCTCCGACAGAGGAACCCAGTTCACTTCTAAGTTCTAGCAGAAGCTGCGTGGTTTGCTAGGGACCAATCTCAACTTCAGTACAGCATTTCATCCGTAGACTGAAGGCCAGACAAAACGAGTTAATCAAATTCTAGAGGACATGCTTCGAGGTTGTGCCCTAGCAAGTCCTAAGAATTGGGATAAGCATTTGCCATATGTAGAGTTCTCGTACAACAATAGTTATCAGTCAAGCTTACAGATGTCCCGTTTGAGGCACTTTACGGCAGGAAGTGCAGAACCCCTCTCTATTGGAAAGAAACTGGAGAAAGGATGATTTTTGGACCTGATCTGCTCAAGGAAGCAAATGAGCAAGTCCGAGTTATCCAACAACGGTTGAGAACTGCTCAAAGTAGGCAAAAGAGCTATGCAAATAATCGGTGAAGAGATATTGTCTTTGCTGAAGGAGATTTTGTCTATCTCAAGATGTCACCTATGAAAGAAGTTTGACATTTCCGAGTCAGCGGGAAGCTTGCACCTCGGTACATTGGAACTTTCAAGATTTTGGCCAGAAGAGGTGAAGTGGCCTACCAGCTTGAGTTGCCACCCCAGTTGTCAGCCGTGCATGATGTGTTCCATGTATCCCAGCTCAGGAAATGTCTGAGAGTTCCAGAGGAGCGGATGCCAATGGAACAGTTGGACCTGAAGGAAGACCTAACCTACAAGGAGTATCCGGTTTGGATTTTGGATGAAGCTACTCGTCAGACCAGGAGTAAGGTAATCAAGCTCTGCAAGGTTCAGTGGAGCAACCACTCCGAAGAGGAAGCAACCTAGGAACGCGAAGAAGATCTTCGAGCAGACTTTTCAAATCTTTTTCTTAAGCTCTTTCGGATCTCGGGGTTGAGATCCCTCTTACGGGGGGGAGGTTTGTAACATCCCCATTTTCAAAAAGAAAAGAAAATAAAATTCATGGCATCTTTGCACGTGATTTAACCAATTTAAAAATATTTTTGAAAATGTGCATGTTACTATATTTAATTTCCTAAAACCCTAATAAAAAAGATTTGCTTTTAAAATGTTAATTGTGAATTATTTACTAAAAACCTATTATAATAGTTTGTGAAAATTTGACTTCGAATTAGATTTTTAAAAAAGCAATTTAAAATTTTAATTCAAATAAACATTTAAATTGCAAATTAAGTGGTTAATTAAAGGAATTATTAATTTTACCTATTTAAAACCCTACCCATTTTCTCTCTCCCTTTTCTCTCTCTATGACAAGTGGGCCCCCTTGTCATTCACTCCTTTCACCCCTCCCTCACAGACACTCCCTTTTCTCTTTGCCTCTCCCTCACGTTCATCTCTCTCTCTCATCCTCCTCTCTCTTGCAACCCAGTGGCATATCTTGCCTGGGCAAACCACCACGTGCTCCCCACTCCCTGCTCCTCCCTCCCACGTGCCCTCCTTTTCTCTGCCCACTCGCCACCGTCCCAAAGCTTTTCCCTCTCACACTCCTCCCCTCTCTACTCACTGCCCTTTTCCTCACCCGGCCAGGAGAAGTCCTCCCCGGCTAATCCCCTTTGACACCTCCCTCTCCTCACTCCCCGAGTCCCATTTTGCCAGCTTGCCACTGCCGCCGTCGCCGGAGTTCACCGGAGGCCGCCACCCAAGCCGTCTCGCCCCCACGCACCGTCGACACTCCTCCCTGGTAATCTTCCCCTCTCTTCTCTCCCCAAGCTCCCCTAGCTCCCTAGGAAACTTCCCCCGCCACCAGGGCCGCCCCTCCCTCACCGAAGCCGACCGGCGCCGTGCGCTTCCCGCCGCCCGAGCTCCCCCGCGCCTCCTTCTTCCACGCCGACCCTAACGCCTTCCGTCACCCCAAGCGCCGTTGGCCTCACCGCCGACCTCCCCCTCGTCGCCTAGCCCCACCCAGGACTCCCTCTTCCTCCTCTCTCCCTTCCCCCTCCCTCCCCGCCGCCATCGAGCCGCGGCTCGCCGAAATTGGCTGCTACCCGAGCTCCTCTCGCCGTTGCCCTATTCTGGGTGGCTGACGGTCGGGCCCCGCTGTCAGCCTCCCTCTCTCAAGACGTCACGCCGCCGAAGCTGGCTACAAGATCGCACAGCACACCGGCCGGGCCGAGCCAAGCCTTGCCGCCGCCTGTGGGCAGCTAACGCCAAGACGCGCGTGGTTGCTTGTTATTGTAATAGGCTAGATCATGCTACCTTGTTTCTATAATTATGGATGATGTTTTATGTGAAATGCTTATGGTTGTTATATGGCATCTTGGTCAATTTAAATTGTGTGCCCCGTGTATGTCATATGCATATGTTTAAATTTTGCTGATCAATTAATGTTAGAGCTCCCAGGATTAAACTGATTTAGTGCACTTTGTTTATCATATTTCATCTTAAATTGCATACATTTAGGGGGAGCCTTAAAAGATGAAACTATGTGCCCCATGTTTGCACTGTCTATAAAATCTTATTCAATTCTTGCAATTATTCAACAAATCTTGTATATTTTATTGCAAGTTACACATATTGTCATCAATCACCAAAGAGAAAATACCTCAGTTCTAAGTTCAAACAAAAATAGAATATAGATTGGTGATGTCTCGAAGATCCAAACTAAGAGATGATCAAGATTATCTAGATTGTAAATTTTTATAATTTCTTGAGTCCTAAGGATGACCGTACTATTAAGGGGGAGCGACGAAATGAGGGTGTTTAGAAAAAAAAGTGCTCAAAGTTTGAAATCTAGCACATAGGTCAACACACATCTCTATGGCATCTGATTTCAAGTCGATTTACCTATTTAAGTATCAGACTATTCGATCATTTTCTATCGAACTGTCCGATACCCCTTCAGACATTGTCCGGATTTTTGATCTCTGGGTCTTTCTGTCTAGTAGCGCTTAATTCTATCGGATTGTCCGATAGTTGACTATCAGACTGTCCGATACTCCTCGGACAGACACCTTTGGATTGTCCGGATTTTTGATCTCTAGGTCTATCTGTGCAGCAATGCTAAATTCTATCGGACTGTCCGATAGTTGACTATCGGACTGTCCGATACCCCTCGGACAAATATCTTCAAACTATCCAATTTTTATGACTTTGGCACTCTATGGTTCAAAGTGCTTAATTATATCGGACTGTCCGATAATTGACTATCGGACTGCCCGATACTCCTCATACAATGATCCCAGGTGTCTTCGATTTTCGCGACCTTGAGTCTTTCTGTTTCATACTGAATATTTCTATCGGATTGTCCGAACCTTGACTATCGACTGTAACAGTCAGATTTTGAGGGCTTCTTATTTATACCTCCCAACCCCTTCGGATAGAGGGTTGGTCACCATTTACACCTGCATTCAAAGCCCTAGCTTCCTCTCTTGCTCCCAAGCTCACTCCTCCAACTCTCCTCTCTCATTCCTTGATTCAAATCAAGTGTGAGGGTCGAGAGGAAGAAGAAGAAGATCCAAAAGTGCACCGACGTTCTAGGGTTCATCTTTGAGCACTTGTTCATCTTCCTTCCACATTTTGCTACTCTATTCTCTTGGAGTTTGAGGGCTCCTAGACGGTCTAGGAGTTGCCCTTGAGCCACGGAGGTGTGTGGTGGTCGAGAGAAGGATTGTGAAGGCCTGGACTTCGCCTCCGCAAGGGAAGAAGCTGACTAGTGGAACCAAGGGAGCTTTGTGCGGACCTTGGTGAGGATTAGGGTCAAGAATGACCCGGGCTGAAGTGTGACCGAGCCTCCCTCAACGCAGACGTAGGATTCCCTCAAGAATCTGAACTTCAGGATAAATTTGTTTGTTTGCTCAACCTTGAGCTTTTGCAAACCCTAGTTTACAATTCTTGTTTGATCTACTTGTGCTTTAGGGTTTGTGGTAGATTGTGAGTTTACTAGTGTTCCTCTAGTGTCTTTATTGCTATTTATTGCAGAGGATTTAACCAATTTGCTCCAGCTAGATCCTAGATTGGTTTTTGTGCTCAAAGGTAAAATTGACCTTCGGACTGTCCGAGCCCAGACCATCGGACTGTCCGAGGCTGGTAAAAAGCTTTCGCAGGTTTTATATCTGAAATTTTAAATTATGCCTATTCACCCCCCTTTAGGCGACATATTGATCCTCTCACCAGCGCTACGGTGGAAACCTTAGAGGGGATGCCAAGCTAGGAGCTAGACTGTGAAAGGTCTTGTTGTGATGACCTCCGACGGGAGGGAATCATGTCTCATGGGTAAAACGTGCAACCTCTGCAGAGTGTAAAACTTTCTAGAAAGTCGTGCCCACGGTTAAGGGCGGACGACGGTGGCGTGATCACAATGGTAGTTTTCTCCCCTCTTTCTCAGTGTTTTAAAGAAGAAAACCGGCAGGTGCCGTGCTTTGTTTTGGAAGCCTACGGTGGTTACCCATGAGGAGATGACCTTCGGTGGTTAGCCGACATTTGGGATTTGTCCCTACGGTGGTTAGCCGTTGAGAGGGAATGGTCCTTCGGTGGATTAGCCGTAAGAAAAATGTCTTTGATAAAAACCACGATTTGCATCGTGAGCCAGCCTTTGGGCATGAGCCGGCTGGGCCGGATGATTTTAAATGTTTTATCAATTGACCTAATTACTTCACTTCTTTCCTAAATTGCTTTAAAAATATTAGGCAAACTATTTCAAAATTTGCTTTCTGCAATTGAGCCCCACCTTTTCCTTGTCTAAACCATGCATGTGCATATGTCAATTGACTTGCGAGTATTTGCACCAATACTCACCCTCGCGCTTTGTCGCGGGGCTGCGCAATCCAACGCGCAGATTCGGAGTACCCGTGCGACCCAAAAGATGGAGACCCCGAGGAGTATACCGATGCCCAGGACTGCGCTCCTCCAGCTCTGCCTGTGGGGAAATGTTTTGGTTTTCATCTAGTTTCATGGATGTATTTTGAGGCCTTAGCTACCTATGTAAGACTTCCGCTTTTGTAATGCCGTCGAGCCGAACTTATGTAACCACGCTATGTGGCGCACTCTGATGTAAATTTATGTAAATTAATCGTCATGGCTGTGATCCAAGTTCTGTTATCTGTGTGTACTAGCTATTGATCCAGGGACTAGTATTGGTAAAGCACAGGTGAGATCCACCTCCGCTAGAAGCGTCCGACAGCATTCACTACTATTGGCGCGCGGCATCAGCGCAAGATCGATGGAGGCCGTATGGCGACGGTATGTGCAGAGAGAAAATGGTTGATTGAAGAAGGCGAGCAGGGAGCGGGATGTACCACTGATAGACTGTTTCTTTGGGCGGTTGCGGTTGCGTTTGCATTTAAGCTGAAAATTTGTTATTTTCGTACAAGCTAAACGCTTTGACGTTTCGTAACCAATTTTTGTAGATCTTACTATTTCTTCAACTAGCTCTCAAAACCATTTTATCTATAATTTTTTGATCCTTCGGATGTTCTTATCGATGAGTTACAAATTTCCAAATTTAAACGCGAACGCAATCAAGAATCACAAGAAAGAAATCCACGAGTCGAGCCATCTTCGGTGCCGACAGGAGGTTGCTGGTCTTCCTCAGCGGGGGGGACTCCAGCGCAGACGGGGGACCCCCAGGCAAGTCGCTAACAGGAGTTAGGACAGTAACAGGGGCGGTCACCTCTGAGGCGGGCCCTGTGTCAGGGTGGACGGGTGCAACGGTCAGCGCGCTCAAAGAGAAATCAGGCGCGAAGGACCTCTCACCAACAAGAGGAGCTACGTCGCTAGTCGCTCATAGCTCACCGGTCACTCGTAGCTCAGGGGTGGCCGACGGAGTAAGGGAGGGCGGCGGAGGACCTCGACCAGCGGGGGGCACCAGTCGCGGACGTCGGCGGCGCCACCAGGACGGAGAGAGGTTGGACCCGTGGTGAAGGGCCTAAGAGCCCTTTCTCAGGAGAGGGCTACAGAGGTCCGCGCTGACGAGCTCTGGGTGCTGCCTCTAGTTGCAGGGCAAGCACGAGCTTCCAGCGACGAAGGCCAGGAGCCGGAGGGGTGCAGTGCCGATGACGATGCCGCGACTCCGCTTCGTTGCCGGGACGATGACAGCTGGACTCAGCTTCATCTCCGAGCCATGGCTCCTTACGGCTCCTACCGAAGCTGGAGACGGAGCGCAGCACACTCGAATGGTTCTGGAGTGGGACTGGCCTCGCCGGTGCCAATCGTCGTCCGAGTCGTCGCGGCGGTACTTCTTGGAAGGAGTTGAGGAGTGCGTCGGCTGGGCCGGACGATCACCATCTATAACGCCTAGCTGCCACTGGAGGCAGGTGTGCCAGACATTGCCAAGGGGGCCTTCGGAGTGGTCCTTGATGATGTCTAGGTGAATCAGCACTTTGAAGGTCGAGGCTTCTTTGTGCTCCGGCATGTGATCTGCGGACTGAAGAGGGTTGGAGACCAAGCCTAGATAGTGCACTTTGGGAACATCTTCAGGGGCTTCTACCCAGGCCCAGGCGTTGAGGGTCGCGGTGTCGGTTCGGCGTTGAGATTCTTCTTCAATGCACTGGAGCGCACACGCTGTGCCCAGCACGCTCTCCGTGACCTTCTCAGTCCAAGCGTGGAGAGGAATGTTTTCCAGGCACAAGCGCACGCGGAACCTGAAGGGTTTGGCCGGCTCCGCCGGGTGAGGCCGCCAGGGGAAGAGCTCCAGTGACGTGGCACCGTAGGAGAAGCGACCACACCAGAGCGCAATCCGGGCACTCCTCCGTCGCAAAGCACACGAGGAAGTCTTCTAGACAGTGCCTGGTGATGAAAACTCCTTGCCATTGGGCGCCGGAGGCGTCCAGGATGGCCAGGCGGGCGTCATCGATGACCCTTTCCGGAGCTGGAGGGATGCAGCCGCGGAGGCATGCCACCGCGCACCGGGACTGCGAGATGTCTAAATCACCCGCCATGACGGTAGTGCTGAGGACGAAGCTTGAAGAGCGCCGAGGCCGGTCTTCTAGGCAACCTCACCGCCCTCTAGCCATGGTTGCACGGCTCTGAGTTGTGGCTGCCAGACAAGCTGTTGGAGGAGCAGAGCGAGGTTGTAGGCAAGGGGGTACGCGAGGGTAGCAGTTGGCAAGGTGCCCGCTGCGCCGGCAGCGCCAGCATTTAACCGGGTCACGGTAGTCCGCGCGAAGATGGTCGGAGCCAAGGCAATTGAAGCAGTAAGGACGCCTGGTTGGTTTGGAGTAAAGACGGTGCTTTGAGGAGGATCTCTGGCAGGTCTTGTCATCGCGGGCAGCCAGGGGGGGCTAGGACATGCGGAGGGCAGCAGCATAACTATGCTGCAGCTGGGTTCACCTTCCCCATGAATGTGCTCTCTGCCTCGAGCCACCCGCGGGACTGCAGCCAGCAAGCACTTCAAATCGAACTCTCGGGTGAGGGAGTACACTTCGAAGATCCGCCGTCTCCTCCACCGGATCCGGTGAGTTACTCCCTAACTGCTTCACATCAATGTCCCCATCTCTCAGATCCGTAGTGTCACAGATCCGGCGACACGGAGCAACGAGTCGGGGATGAATCAGGGACTTCAGGCATGGCCAGGGTGGGGGAGGAGGAGGCGGCGGTGGTGGCGGGGGCGGAAATGACGGCGATGGGAACGACAGTGACGGCAGGGGTGGTGGGAGCGGGGGCGGCGGCGGAGGTATAGGGTGGGGCAGAGTCGCGAGAGCCCTCCAACAAAAAGGGGAAGCTAAATTATGAATACCTATTTGTTAATCATGATATATCATGTCCTGTCAATTATTTGTTATTGTTTCTACTATGAATGATCTTGCCTTGATGATATCATTCCTCATTGAAATCTATTATGATTGCCTTGATGATCACCCCTTGTTAGCCTGGTTAGGTTAAAATAAAATGATTTATACTCTTAAGTCTTGGTTAAAATTTCTTAGATATTGCTCAGGTCCAATTAATAATATTTAGGCTTAGCCGTCTCAGAACGTGAATCGACATTCACCGGACATGATTACATTCTAAACATTGATCATTGGATATTGGGCCTAGCATACTAGTGTGTGTGGTTGTGAAATGCGGACGTGCTCCGGCATGTGGATAAGGGTGTTTGGAGCAGCTCAGGCTAGATGGTGATGAAAAGAGAAGAGAGGGGAGTAACGCGCGTAGCGGCTGGGTGCTACCACTTGCATGTGGGAGGTGGCTGCGATACATGGCACACAAAAGAAAGATAGCGAAAGAAGGAAGTGGTTATGGTTAAAGTGTGGACTGGCCGGATCCGAGACTCTGAGAGTGGATTAGGTGGACGTGTAGAGAGGCATGCAACAGGAAGTCGCTAACCAATTGCCTGTGGGATTTGGTTGCTAGCACCACAACACGTAGCCATCGCGCAATAGTGTGGACATGGGGCCCCGTGGTAGCGAGAGTACACCATGGCAAACCCCAGTCCGAGGGGAAGACAGGATCTTGTCGTAATATGTGGGATGATCTAGGTCATATGTCGCCAGGAGTCGTGATTCTAGGGTGGATTTCACAACCCAACTAGGAAAGACCGGGTACTTCATGGGAGTATGACTCACAATGGGTGTGCCTCACCCGGAAGATAATGACAGGTGTAAGGTGGATGAAGAACTCATATACAAAACAATGATTAGTAGAACTTTGAGATAAAATTTGTTAAGTCATAGCATTTGATTTATAAAACTAAACAAACCCTCAACCTTTCCTTGGAACATCTATCACTATATGCATTAGATTGGGTGTTAACTCGCCAGTGCGGTTTGATTGCGCACTGAACTCGCACACACTAACTATTTTAGATTATGGCTTTGAGGAAGACCCTTATGCTTGTCATGAGGATGGAGCGCAAGAGTTCGTCAACGATCAAGACGAGGCTTAGGATGTTGCTTCAGTCGCGTGCATAGGCATAGCTGCCAGGAGATTTCTTTTTCTTCTTTTGTTGTCATTCGCACTCTGATCTATGCTTAAGACCATTTGGGCCAATGTGCCAGGCTTGTAATACTCATTAGCCTTCTGGCTTAACATAGGTTCTGAATTTAATATTAAGTCTTCCGCTTGTATGAAATGATCTGGCTATGTAAATGGTGTGCACTAGTGTACTGATCTAGAAACTAGTACAAATCATGTGGTGTGGGAGAGGTAACCCACAATATGAATATCACTGGGATAAAGGAAAAAGTTGAAGAAGCAAGTATGTACTTGAAGCCTGAATTCAAAATAAAAGAATTGAATTTGAAAAGTCTTTCCTTTTGAGGACCAAAATGGTCGGGAGGTCACTGCAAGCTAACCAAGATCCGTATGGACCTCGAGATAAGGAGGAGGAAGTCCTAGGGATAGGAATTCCGATAAGAATACTTTCAAGGACATTCTCCGCTATCTCTAAGGAATCAAGGATCTCGGTCAGTGTAGAAAGAATTAGAACTTGACTATGAAGGAGGAGTATGCCGATGTTGGACACGCATACAACTAAGTGCCAGAATGGCAATGCTTTCTTGTGTGGTAGAACTGAAACTTCTTGAAATTCGTCCAAGCAAAGTTTTGTATCAACTTCGATGAACCACTCATAAATCATCACGCTATATGAAGCCTATTGTGAATGAGTATGGCTTCGTCACGTTGAACACCACATCCAGTAGTCATGTGGGTTGAGTGATGAAAATCCTTATTATTAACCATGAAGATAATATTGATTGTGTTGCACAAGTGTAGATAAGATATGTGAAGAATAGCGGTACGACGTATATCAAACCCCAAGATTTCTATGCTCATTAATTGCAAAGATAAGTGATACCAAAGTAATGCACACTAAGTCACTTCCGCATCCTACTCTGAAAGATGCATAAGATTTACAGAAGTACTTAGTTCAGGAGAAGAATCTTTGCAAACTCATCCATAAAGCTTGATCAAGAGTGAAGATCAGTTGCCCAATAATATTGAAAATTAAATTGCAAAATTGGATGAATTGTACTCTTTTTTTTTTCCTTATATGACTTTTCATGCAAATCTCATCCTAAAGTTTTAAACAGACAATTTGTTTTGTATAAGCCATATGCTACGTACTCTTTTCTAGTATTTTTTCCACTATGTTTTTATGGAATTTTGATGTGATATATGCATCTCATGGCATGTGCATTTTGTTGAGAAACTGATGATGGACTTGACGAGACTGAGATAGAGACTCTGCTGAAGTAATATAGTGACTAGGAGTCTCTAACTATAGAGAAGATAGACAACATGCTCTTAGAGCTTTTCCACCGGTTACTCTATCCTCTCACTCTCACTACTCCTTCTATCCAATACTCTAAATTTTCTTCACACTTTACACTATATTTAAAAGATTCCTTTTTTACACTAACTACTCTATCCTAACCTACGGTACCGTAGCCTGCTCCAGATGCTCTTAGCTGTGCACAGCCGTGGTCAAAAGTCCAACCGCGTTTCCTGGAAACCTTCTAGTGAAAACTCCGGCCACCCGGTGTCAAAAAAAGAAACTCCAGCCACCATTGGCACGTGGGCCCAGAAACTGTCGGTCCAAACGGCCCCACGCGCCATGGACCCATCTAAAACCCCCATATGCCTCGACCTCCTCGCCGTCCCCGTTGGAAACAAGAGGTAGTTAGTTACCTTTGCCTCCCGTCTCGTCTAACCCCGCTGCGGTGGCAATCTCGTAAATTTCGTACCTTTACTTTTCCCTCCTGCCCCTCCCTCGTCTCCGGGCGCGAACGCGCAATCCTCTTCTCCGGCCGACCGCCCGACCCGCCGCCGCGTCCTCCGAGACGCTGGTCCGGCAGCAACCCTAACCCTAGCGCAGGCCTCTACGGTGGCGGGAAGGGGTCTCGGCGGTCATGTCGATTGACTCGGACACCTCCTCGCACAGCGGCGCCGACCACAGGAGTTTCCGCCAGGTCACCCGGGATCGTAAGCGTCTCCGTGCCCCTAAGCCCGGCTTCCATCTCTGATCGCTCTCTTGATTGTTAGAAATTAGATAATCCCTCTCTCTCTGGTTGCTATTCTACTCGTGAGTGTATTCTTCCCCTACGGAGCCCTATAGAATTACTCTGCGTTACTGTAGTAAATCAATGTGTATTTCATAGTAATCTGTAATGGGCTACCGTATATATATGAACGGGGGATTTGTTTCTTCTGCTGCGAAAAGCTGATTGTTTGTATCCTTATGTGCTTACTTGGACGATTAGTGGGCAGCGAGAGGGATTTTAGTTATACTACGAATTCATGCCATAACAGAAATTAAAGTTGAGTACATTTTGAGTGTCATCGTTCTAGCGTTGCACTATAGACAAAACGTTTACAGAAACATAGCAGACCTTTTTTCTTCCATTGGAAGGATGTTTTATATAGGGTGGCCTCAAGCACTGAAATAACTTCAATTTTTTTTGTAGGGCTGAAATAATTTGAATTTCGAGCACAACCAAAATAACTAATGCAGTATGACATGGAACTTGAGTGGAATTTGAACCTAGGCCTTAAATAATTTGAATTTCAAGCACAACCAAAATAACTGATGCAGTATGACGTGGCACTTGAGTGGAACTTGAACCATAAAATACGCAAATGCATGACACATGAAAGTTATATTACCAGTAAAGCAATGTACACGTGTTATGCAATAATTGAAAATTTTAATAAGGGGTTATATTGCATTTGAGCCTTGCAATGCCAATTTGATCATTGGAATGAAGCACTCTTGATTGTTTGATCGTCTATCTATAGAGAGCACATATTAGTTAATAGTCTAGTTGGAACCTTTACTATCTTGGGATCAGATATGGTGCTTCTACTGAATTGTCTCCACTGCATGATGTTATTTAATGTAATACAATTCTTAAATGCACCTTCTTGGTCTTTAATAATGTATAATATATAAGCAAAAAAAGTATCATCGAATATATAACTTCATGATCCTTTTACAGCTAGAAAACATAGCCTTGTTCTTTTCATCTTAAATTAAAATTAAAAGCTGCAGCTGAAAATTTGTCATTTTTGTACAAGCCAAACATTGTAGCAATTTGTAGCCATTTTTTGAAAGCTTTTAGTTTTTCTTCTCAAAGCTGTCAAAACCTTTTTTTACAATTTTTTGGACTCTCCAAACCCCCTATCGAGGGTTCACAACTTTTTCAGATTATAATCTACAGTTGGTTAAGCTGAAAGAACAAGGCCAAAGTAAATAATATAAATAGTTCTCTTTTAAAACATAGCAGAAAACGTTTGCCTTATGCTGTTGAGTCCAGAGTCTAGACCATAAAGGGTATGGGCAGTGTTGTACAGAGAGATATAGGCAAAGTAATCTAGCAAAGAGTGAAAAAGAATAGCTAGTATCTTTAATAACTGATACTATCGGAATTTGCATTAAAAACATTCAGAAGAGTTATTTTCCTAGTTTGCCATTTTTTTTGAACATGCTCATCAGTACATCCCAAAATTGTTATTTGTGTTCAGAATTTCAGTTATACATGAATAGTACAAACTTTTAATGTGACATTTTTTTTAGACATGCAGCTACTTTCCTACTTTAACCATTTGCTTGTTTATTCTCGTTGCACCTTTTTAGGTTTATTAATTGAAATGTTGAGATCAACTAGGAAGAATTCAATATCAACATGGAAGGTATCCTTTTGAGATAAATGATTTTTCAAGTTTTTGTATATTTTCATTTTGTGCACCTTGCAAATGAAAGATTTGACATCGATAATATGATGGTTCGATTTCTAGGTTCTTATCATGGACAAACTTACAGTCAAGATAATGTCATTTTCATGCAAGATGGCAAATATCACCGAAGAAGGGGTTTCATGTAAGCACGCTTTTGTTTTATTATGACATTTCTTACAGTAGAATCTGATCTTGTATTCTTTCTGAGTTGTTTATTATAAAGTATTTGATTTTATGCGCCTATTTATGTGCATGAAAATGTTCTGCCCTAGTCATGTGAAGTAATCAAGTAAATCTCTGTACTATATTATATACTGTATTGCAATGTTCAAGAGCATTGACATAAAAGCATTTGTTCTAGCTAAGACCCTGTGGTTCAACAAAAGGATTTTGGTTACAATAAATTCATCCCAAAATCACCTTCAGAATGCAGTTTTTTTATGCAAATATTTGAACTTCTCATTTGGTGATACATTTTAATTATTTATTGTATCATGTAAAGCCTCTTTAATTGCTGGTGTCTTGAAGCCACAGTACATTATGACTAAACATGCTGCCCTTGCTAATTCAATGATTGTTCTACAAAACTACTGTAAACACTGTTCCTAACTCTATTACCAGCTTTCTGTTGAACAGTTGAATTATTTCCTCCAAATTGTTTTTAGCATTTAGCTTTTCAAAGTAGTAGGGTCTTTGAATTCCTTGGAATGGAGGTTCTATTTTCAAATGTTCTAGTAACAGTCTTATTATGAAAGTTGAGCAGTAAGCACCGACAATTCTTTTGCAGTGGTTGAGGACCTTTTCAAACGGAGGCAGCCATTACCGTCAATGGATGCAATTTATTTCATGCAACCAACTAAAGAAAAGTAAGTCGTGTTAACTAGGATGACCTGCTTGACATGGTAGTGTTGTGTCACTGTCAGTGGCTGAACTAGAATCTTTTTCATGGGGTGCAAATTTATATGTACAAATACAGAGTGCTGATCAGCCTCTATGCTACTGTGCTGAGTTGCCATGGCGCATGTCACGGCTTGTGATGATAATAGGCCCCCAGACCCAGGTTGGGGCATGGCAAGCTGCCCAGAGAGGGAATCGAGAGGAGGAGAAGACAGGGACATCTTAGATCAATTCTGCTTGCTTTATTCAACCATAGCCTGCCTTTAAATAAGATAGGCACTATTAAAACGAATGATCTCTAAGAGCTCTAAGAAATCATATTACAACTCTGTCCTTAAGAGATTTAAATAATTAACAACTCCTAAATTGTAATGCAAACATAATGCAATCCTAACTTCTAGCTGAACATGCCCAGGCACTGCACCGAGCATCCGTGCCGCATTAGGACTGTCCTGCTTCTGGGATGTTGCTGCTGCTGCTTGTGCCTTCATCGATAGAAAATACTGGTTCTGACACAGCCATGGCCGCCTCACATCGTGCCACCACTTGCTACTGCAGTAGCACCGAGACTGAGCTGCTGATTGCTGCTCTAATGTGCACCGCGTCTGTTGCTGGAACAGCACCGAGCCAAGGCGCTGTTTGCTTCCCTTGGCTTTATGAACTAGGGAGTAGGGTATGGTGATGAGGTTTGGGGTTCTTGGACCTTGAGGAGAGGAACCGGACTGGTGGATATGTTGGCTGGGCCGGCTGGTCAGGTGCACTAGTGGGCTTTCCGGAATTTGGTTGTGGGCTAGGTTTTGACTAGCACTAGAGTCTAGAGATCCATCCACTGAAGAAGAACAGAGATCCTCTGGGTTATGGTGATTTTTGGGGTTGCTGGTGCATACCAAGCACCCCTGCTGGTTCCACCCAGGGTTACAGTGTGGTTTATTTTGTGCAGTAACTTCGCAGAATCAATAATCTCAGTTGACTTCACTCAAATGTTTACTAGGCCTCTCCCTGTAATCAGTATGGTGCAGCCTCAGTAGTAACATGTAGCTTTGATTGCTATTCTGCCAATCTCTGATCCAAAATGTGAATTCTGCACAATTTTCGCAGAGATACCCAATGGTGAAGTTCTAGGTTTTACCTAGAATGATAGTATATGGTTGCTAAATCAACTTTTTATCCTTTAAGTAGTTACGAGAAAGTACCTTCTGATGTAGTTCAACTCATGTCTTTCAACCCGCAAGGTCATAAATTTCTGAGGTATATGTAGTTGGCTTTTCGCTGGTGATTTTGAAATTTGTCTTGTCCATTCAACTCTGATCATTTTATTCTGGTGGTAATGCAGTATTCGCATATTCATGTCTGACATGGCAGGGAAAAATCCACTGTACAAGAAGTATGTGATCAATGTGTTTTCTTATTTATGATCAAATGTTTTTTTCATTATAAGTGTTGACACAATGGTGTGCGTGCACCTGTTGCAGGGCATTTGTATTTTTCAGTTCTCCCATACACAGAGAATTTGTGGCTCTAATAAAAAAAGATTCAAGTGTTCTAAAACGTATTGGTGCTCTCAGTGAGGTTGCTTTATTTACTATATCTTCCTTGCATGTTCTTCTTCTTGAAGATTGCAAACATACCAGTTCATCTTAACTGTTATTCCATGTTTGCAGATGAATTTGGAATACTTTGCTATTGATAATCAGGTATTTTGGCATATATCTAACCATTCTAGGTTGCTGGTTTGGGATAAACTTGTTAATGTTATACATCATGCTGAAATTGAATACATCTTGTTTATTTAATTTATCATAAATTTTGTGTTTGGCTTCATTAAATTCGTTGATGCGTGCAGGGCTTCATAACTGACCATGACAAGGCCCTAGAAGAGTTGCTTACTGAAAATACAGAAGGTTCCGACAAGTATAATTCATGCCTTAACACGATGGCCACCCGTATTGCTACGGTGTTTGCGTCAATGAGGGTATTGTTTTTGTGTTTTAGACCTTAATATTTGGTTTTTGGGGTTATGCAAAACAAACACTTTGTGGTGCCCCCTGATATGACTAAGCCCAATCGGGTCTACTTCCGGAAGCAGAGACAGGGCGCAAGTTCCAGGCCTGGGCCCAATTAGGGGCTGCGGCTGATTATCTTAAGCTAGGCAGGTTGTTATAGCTTAGTAGTAGCTATCCTATATTATCTGTAATTCTCTATCTCTAGCTCTTGTTAGTTCCTAATGTTAGGGGATTCTTATGAATAAAAGGAGACGAAAAGGAAACTCACCAGCACGTTTTGTTGCCATCAAAATCAGTCTCAGGCGTCGCCGACGATAAACGGCCGGTGGCTCCGTACAGCCGGTATCATAGGTCGTCGTCGTGCAGCTGTGGCATCGTCCAGTTCTTCACGTTCTGGGCTTCGTCCTGGAACGCGAGCCTACACCCAAGAACATCCATATCAATTGGTATCAGAGCCAATCGGTTCTGCGTCCATGGCTTTCGTGGAGGAGCGCTTGGGGACCGTGGAGGTCTCTGTTGCAAGATTGGAGATGATGGTGCAAGAAGTTCAAACCTCTGTTGCGGAATTGGGGAAGACAGTCGCCGAGTCCATCAAGGCGGCAGGGAAGCGGGCCGTCTCGCCTGACCCGCAACCTGGGAATTCAGCGACCGGGTTAGGAGAAGAAGGCCAACGGCGACCACCCTGGCGGAATCGCGTTGGTGAAAGGGAGGCTGGAATAGAAGATGCAGGCCGACGGCGACCTCCCTGGCGAGATCGCGTTGGTGCAAGGGAGGAGGAGAACAGGGGTAGTGAGCATGGCGGGCGGCGTTGGGTACCGCATGCTCCTCGTTATGAGTTGCCCTTGTTTGATGGATCGGAGGACCCTCTACTATGGCTAAGGCAGTGCAAGCGCTTCGGGCGTCTGCATGAGGTGCCGGAAGAGGATTGGGTGGAGATGGCAGGGATGCATCTGCGTGAGGAAGCTCAGGAGGTCTTAGATAATTGGGAGCAGGAGGATGATCACATCTTATGGGATGAGTTCCGGCAGACCTTACAAAGATTCACACGGCATTCAACCTCCGGTCCACTGGGTGATTTGTCCAACTTGAAGCAGGGTGCAAGCCGACTGGAGGAGTATGCGAGGGAATTCCAACGGCTTTTGGCGCGTACCCCAAAGATGAGCAAAGACAATCAGATGGAGTTATTCACTGTGGGGTTGTCCCCTACCTTAGCCGCGGATGTGCGCCGTGACAGGCCGTGCAATTTGGCAGACGCCATCGGGTTGGCTCGGGAGGCAGAAAGAAGGGAGGACCTGTGGCTAGCCAAGGCGGCACAAGCAGCACAAGGGGGGCGATTCTGTCCGGGACCTAATCGGACTTCACCCAGTGGCTTGATGATTGGAGGAGCGGGAACCGGAGGATCGACACGACCGCCGGGTCCGGGTGCGGCAACACCTAGCGGAGGCTAGGGACAACGTCCGCTGCCCTCGGCACTGCCAACAGCCAGCCAAGGAGGAGGTTGAGCCGCGACATCCTCAACACAAGCATCGGCAGTGGCTTCTACGGCGGCTGCACCGCCCTATCGCCGCCGTCTTAGCCCAGAGGAAATGGCGGAACGTAGGGAGAAGGGCTTGTGTTATAATTGTGATGAGGTGTACTCTCAGGGTCATCGATGCAAACGTCTCTTTCATTTGGAAGTGGTGAGTGAAGGTGAGGAGGAAGAGGAACCTGTGGAGGAGGAACCGGCGCTTTCGGCCCTAGCCATGCGTGGGCCAAAGGTTGGCAACACTATGCAGGTGATTTTGGAGTTGGATGGCCAACGGTTGGTGGGATTGGTGGATAGTGGCAGCACTCACAATTTTATAAGCAGCCATGCAGCCGCCAAGGTCAAGATGGAGCAGTTGTTGATTCCCGGACAGCAGGTACGGGTGGCTAATGGAGCCCGTCTACCATGTCTCTGAAGAGTGCCCGAGGTCTTATTTTCCATCCAGGATCACTCCTTCTCTGCCCCTTTCTTGGTGATCCCCTTACAAGGATTCGATGTGGTCTTGGGAGTTCAGTGGTTGAAGGAATTGGGAGATATAAGTTGGAATTTCGATTCACTCCAAATGAGCTTTGCGTTGGAAGGGCGCACAGTGTCTGCAAGGAATGGGAGGCCGAGGGGAAGGACCTCGGGTGAGAAGTGTTTTGGTGGAGGAAGATGAACGTCTGCAAAATATTTTGCAAGAGTTTGTGGATCTATTTAGGGAGCCACTGGGGCTGCCACCCTCGCGCCGCTGTGACCATCGTATTTGCCTGACGGAAGGATCCGATCCAGTAGTGGTGAGGCCTTACCGCTACCCCCATCGTCAAAAAGATGAAATTGAACGACAATGTGAAGAGATGATAGCTCAAGGGATTATCCGACCCAGTAGGTCCCCATTTTCCTCGCCAGTTCTCTTAGTACGCAAAGAAGATGGCTCATGGAGGTTTTGCGTGGATTATCGAGAATTGAATGCGAAGACTATTAAGGATAAGTTCCCTATTCCAGTGGTGGAAGAGCTGCTGGATGAGTTGCATGGGGCAAAATTTTTCACTAAATTGGACCTGCGTTCGAGGTACCATCAAGTCCGTATGTGTGAAGAAGATATTGAAAAGACGGCCTTCTGTACCCATCATGGACATTTTGAGTTCCTGGTTATGACATTTGGGTTATGTAATGCTCCCTCAACTTTTCAAGCCCTTATGAATGAGATCTTAGCCCTGTTTCTCCGCAAATTTGTGCTGGTTTTCTTCGACGATATCTTGATTTACAGCTGTTCGTGGGAGGAACATCTTCAGCACCTTCGCCTTGTGTTGGCACAACTTCAGCGGCATCAATTATACTTGAAAAGGTCCAAGTGTGCCTTTGCTCAGGAGAAGGTGGGCTACCTTGGACACATGATCTCATCCTCCGGAGTGGCGGCAAATCCTGATAAAATACAGGACATTGGTCGCTGGCCTACTCCAGGCTCGGTTACAGACGTGCAGAGTTTCTTGGGCCTCGCTGGTTATTATAGGCGTTTCATTCATCACTATGCATCCATTGCTGAGCCCCTCACCAACCTGCTCCGGCGGCAACATTTCGTTTGGACGGTGGAGGCTGACAAGGCTTTCCTGCGCCTCAAGGAGGTGCTGCAGTCGGCCCCGGTACTTCGTCTCCCAGATTTTAATGTTCTTTTTGTGGTTGAATGTGATGCCTCAAGCTCGGGAATCGGGGCGGTACTCCAACAAGAAGGACATCCGGTGGCCTATTACAGCCAGAAGCTAGCTGATCGGCATGCAAAGCTTGCGGCGTATGAGCGTGAACTCATTGGGTTGTCTAAGGCAATTCGGCATTGGCGACCTTATCTGTGGGGGGCAGCCATTTGTGGTCCGTACAGACCATGCCAGCTTGAAGTATGTGCTAGAGCAAGCCTTGATCACTCCGCCCCAACAACATTGGCTAAGTAAACTGATTGGGTTTGATTTCTCAGTTGAATATAAGCCGGGAAAATCTAACGTGGTGGCAGACGCATTGTCCCGGCTTCATGAACCCGAGATGACTTGTACAGCCATTTCCTCACCTTCTGTCTTGGTGAGAAATACTTGGGAGGAGGCACTGCGACAGGATCCGGACATTCGTCAGCGCTATGAGCACCTTTTGGCTTCAGGTCCTGATAAACTCCAACCAGCTGGCCCTGAGGTCGGCCCTTGGACTGCGAAGGATGGTCTCATTTATTATAAAGGGAGGCTCTATTTCCCAGCAATGTCTCCACTTCGGTTTGAGGTGGTAGCTGCCTATCACGACTTGACACACGAGGGAGTGTATAAGACCTTCCACCGCATCAAACAAAACTTCTTCTGGGAGGGGCTCCGCGAGTCGGTAGAAGACTATATTCGTCATTGCTTTATTTGTCAACAGCATAAGTCCAGCACTCTATCCCCAGCTGGTCTTTTGCAGCCCCTGCCCGTGCCTCAGCATATCTGGGCAGATGTGTCCATGGATTTCATTGTTGCTCTTCCTAAATCTCAAGGAAAGACAGCCTTATTGGTGGTGGTGGATCGGTTATCCAAGTATGCTCACTTTATTGCTGTTAAAAGGCCCATTACAGCTTCTGCCACGGCGGACATATTCTTTGATCAGATTGTCAGACTTCACGGGATGCCGGAATCAATAGTTTCTGATCGAGACCCTATTTTCACTAGCACCTTTTGGCAAGATCTCTTTAAGCGTTGTGGAACACGCTTGCTTACTTCCTCTTCTTACCATCCTCAGACAGACGGCCAAACGGAAGTGGTTAATCGTACTATTGAGATGTACCTTCGCTGTTTGACAGCAGAGCGACCCTCCACTTGGGTACAATGGCTACCGTGGGCAGAATTTTGTTATAACTCTTCCTATCATTCTGCCCTTCGGATGACACCTTTCGAACTGGTCTACAGCCGTCCGCCACCGCCTTTGGTACCATACAGTCAAGGAGCAACCTTGGTCGATGCTGTTGATTGTCAATTAGTTGATCGGGATGCCCTGTTGGATCGCGCCCGCTCCCACCTTTTGTCTGCCAAGAACGGGATGAAGCAGCGCTACGATGCCCATCATCGCGAAATGACCTTTTCAGTAGGCGATTGGGCATGGTTAAAACTACAGAGCCATCGTCAAGTGTCGGCCTGGCCGGCCCTTCAACATAAACTGGCGCCCAAATTTTTCGGCCCTTTCGAGGTGGTTGGTCGTATTGGAGAGGTTGCTTATCGTTTGGGCCTTCCCTCAACAGCAAAAATCCATGATGTGTTTCACGTTTCTATGTTGAAACCGTTTAAAGGGACTCCTCCTGCAGCACCTCAGGATCTACCGGAAGACATTTCTCATCCTTCACCGGAATCAGTACAGCCTGCTCCTCATCAGATCTTGGCTCAACGTTTTGTTAAAGGACATCGCCAGTTTTTAATCCACTGGACAGGAGAGGAGATTGATGCAGCTACTTGGGTGGACGCCTTGGAATTTCGAAGGTCCCACCCTGATTTCAAGCTTGAGGACAAGCTTGTTCTTGAGGGGGGGAGTATTGATATGACTAAGCCCAATCGGGTCTACTTCCGGAAGTAGAGACAGGGCGCAAGTTCCAGGCCTGGGCCCAATTAGGGGCTGCGGCTGATTATCTTAAGCTAGGCAGGTTGTTATAGCTTAGTAGTAGCTATCCTATATTATCTGTAATTCTCTATCTCTAGCTCTTGTTAGTTCCTAATGTTAGGGAATTCTTATGGATAAAAGGAGACAAAAAGGAAACTCACCGGCACGTTTTGTTGCCATCAAAATCAGTCTCAGGCGTCGCCGACGATAAACGGCCGGTGGCTCCGTACAGCCGGTATCATAGGTCGTCGTCGCGCAGCTGTGGTGTCGTCCAGTTCTTCACGTTCTGGGCTTCGTCCTGGAACGCGAGCCTACACCCAAGAACATCCATATCACCCCCCCCCTCCCCCCCCCAAACAGTGAGAGAGAGAGAGAGAGGGAGAGGGGGAGGGGGAGGGGGAGAGAGAGAGACCAAAACAAGGTGGGAAACCAGGAAGTACTGAACATGGAAAGCGAAATTATGGTAATTGGAGATCATATTGGCCTACAAAATAACATGGAACTTGAGGGGCATGGTGGCAGTTATTCTTCCAGTCAAGGAAATTAATATGAACAGATATATTAAGCAAAAGAGTTCTACAGAAGTAAACACACATGGAGAATGTGACTGTAGGGTGTGATTACAATTTTACCTTCTTTTTATTATCATGCCATTGTTTCATCTTTTTCCTATGTATTTTCAGTGAAAAGTTTTGTGTTTAATATGCATGCATATTGACTTGATAAGCATTATACCCAAAAAAATAAATGCTTCCAACTATTTTAGGAATTTCCTCGTGTGCACTATCGTGTGGCCAGGACGATTAATGCTTCTACTTTGACAACACTATGCGATTTGGCCCCTACAAAGCTTGCTGCTTCCGTGTGGAATTGCCTTGCCAAATACAAGTCTACAATACCTGAGTTCCCTCAGACTGAAACATGTGAACTACTTATTGTAGACCGATCAATAGATCAGGTACATGGTGAATTTTCCATATGTTTTGAGTTTGATTTTTCACAAATTGCCACGTGGAATGCAGCACTACTAGCAGTACTTTCAGTGTATCACGTTTTCTTGATCTTTATAGATTGCACCTATTATTCATGAATGGACCTATGACGCCATGTGCCATGATCTACTGTGTATGGATGGTAACAAGTATGTCCAAGAGGTGAACCCATCAGAAAATTGTCCATCCTTCCTTGGTTTATCCCCTCAAATTTCAGTTCTGTTGGTGCCTTTTAGTGCTAACTATGTTCCTATACATGACTCTAACAACAGATTCCAAGTAAGACAGGTTCAGCTACTGAAAGAAAGGAGGTGTTGTTGGAGGATCATGATCCAATATGGCTTGAGCTTCGGCATGTGCATATAGCTGATGTAAGATTATTGCCACTGTTATCTTAAAACATGGTATTTACATGCTTCTGCAGTTGCATAATGACAGCAATGTTGCAGGCTAATGAAAGATTGCATGAGAAGATGACCAACTTTATATCAAAGAACAAAGCAGCTCAACTACACCAGACAAGGTTTGTTGAGCAGCCAGTGCAACTGTTAAAATTATAATTGAGTATTTGGTGAAAGCAGTTGAAAATTCTTACAATAATGTCTACTGTCATTTATGTTATGTATGCATTTGATATTCATAGGACATGAAGAAGCTCACTTTGATTTTCATACAAATATAATGCAACAAATTAGGCTGTTTGGCAGAGAGTTTGTCTTGGAAAAATGATCAGTAGCTGAATACCTCTCCCTGAAGAACCCTGAGGTCTTGTTTGGTAATTTATAATAGTTGTAGGGTTGAAAATGCAAAAAAGGGTCAAGACAGATGATAACTAAGTGAATAGAGGTCGAATGTTGTCAATGCGATACTTCTACATTTCACAGTGCCACGGAGACAAGGTGATAGCTTGATGTCTATGCTGGAGTGCTGGTGTCAATGTTTTATTTGGTTTATCAGTTAGGAAGAATTTATGCAATGCATTAGCACAAATGACAACATATTGTTCTACGATTTTTGCTCTATGTTGAACTCAGTTGACAGAATCATTCATTTCAATTTTTGATGTTAAGTCTCATGTTTTCTTTATCAGAGCCGGTGGAGAGCTATCAACCAAAGAATTGCAAAAAATGGTGCAAGCTCTTCCACAGTACAGTGATCAAATTGACAAGCTTGCTCTCCATGTTGAGGTTGGTAGTTTTCTTGTGTCATGTGCTTCACATGCAAACATGGAAAAAAATTACTTACTATACTAGTGCTTGTAACTTAGATCACTGAATTGTCACCAGATATCTTAGAATAACCGTACAAGGATGAATGCTGAGCAGGTATTATTCATTAGAAATGAAAAGACAACTAAAAAGCTTGGATAGTTGCATCTTCTCATTTGTTTTCTACTTTGCAGCCCATTAGTGAGGGGTGAATGACTAAACTATTTTAGTTATTCAGAGTTTTAAACATAGTCTAGTCTACGACAAATTACAACTTACTCTTGCTTTATCTGTGTTGGAATCAAGTGATTGAAGTCGATTCCATGGGTCACATGGGCCATAATAATAATAAAAAAGCTAGGCAGACATAAAAGCATAAAACACCCTATACAGATATATACATTTAACACCCCCTGAAACTTCTTGTGAAATAAACGACATTGAGTTCGGAGAGATAAAAGCTATGTTTAGCCCTAGTCTGTTTTAAAGTAGACATGTATAGGGGGTTTTCTGCTTATATGCTCTCAAATATGTACATGTACATATAGCCCATTTTGGGCCTAGTAGTGAGATATGTTGCAATTCTAATATGGTATCAAGCAAGTTTAGGGTTCCCCTCTAGGGTTTCCCTCCCTTCCTCTTGTAGCCGCCGCTGCCACTGTCGACTTGCCGCCGGCGGCTGTCGTCACCATCGCTAGTGAAGAGCCACCCCCTCTCCCACTTCTTCCTGCTTAAGCCCATAGAGGGAGCGGCAAAGACGACACTTGATCATCTGGTATGGTGTGTAACCAGGAGGTGGATGCATGTAGACCTCACGCTGCTCACCATGTTCACATCGAGCTGGAGATGGTCCATCGACGAACAGAGGCAGTGAAAGTGGTACGGTGGGCAATAAGGGCAAAGGTTTTCTCAAAGTCATGACCATACTCCTGCTAAAAGCCATGTGCCTCTACAAGGTACGCCTTATCACTCAAGGAACCGTCAGAGCGAGACTTGATCTTGCAGACCACTTGTTCGTGATAGTAATAGTAGGAGGATAGGGAACAAGGTCCCAAGTACTAGTACTCTCAAGGGCAGCGATCTCCTCAGCCATAGCGTACTGCTATTCAGGATGAGTAATAGCATCGCAGTAGGAAGTAGGTTCAGAAGGAGTGGAAACAGGAGCTGCAAAGCCGTAGTGGTCAGGACGGGGAATTGTGCTCCGATCATGAAGAGCATATTAGAGTGGAGGGTTAGGAGAAGAGGACTAGGGAGTAGGAGAAGAGGACACCTGACAAAGAGGCCCTAACAAAGAGGTCCTAACTTCGACTCGAGCCGCGTAGGCGACCGACCTGCCTGTCTCACTGATTTCATGGAAATCACGCTGGGATACTTGCACCTACCTCCTACGTGGGGCCTAGGCTGCCCTAGGCTCTGCCTAGGTTGAAGAGTCCTCGTGTGTACGTGCGTATGGCTCCATAGCAGATTGCATCTACATCTCATGTGTCCTATTGATTTATCTTTCGTCGAGCAGTATAAAAAAGTAATCAAGTTCTTATGTTAAGCATAGCATGGGTAACGCTTTGGTCGTGTCGACCTTTCTTTTCCCATGCATGCATGAGCTATGTACATATGAGTGGACGAATGAGTAGCTTCGTCGGCATTGTGCGAATTTGTTTGTTCTCGACCTCCGAAATTTTTTAAATTTATTTTTAATCAAAATTAAAGAGAAATACACCGTTTTGAAAAATTAAATAACTAACCGCCTCTCGACCGTTGTCGGGCTTGGATTTTCGTGCCTTGACCATCCATCGGTGAACGCAGCAGGAAATCCAGCCCGATTGAGCAGGCGGTATTATGACCTATAAGGCCTTGCTGCTGCTGCCTCAAGAGCAGCCACGATAGAGAGAGATAGGGGAAGGGAGAAAGGAAGGGAGAAAGGAAGAGAGGAAGAGAGAGAGGGAAGGGAGGAAGAGAGAGAGGGAGGAAGGGAGTGGGAGGGAAAGCAGGAGGGAGGGAGAGGGAAAAAAGGTATTAGTTATTTAATTTTGTACTGTAGAATGATTAAAAATATGGTAGGTTAGCCATGCGGACATTATATTGTATGTTTAGGATATTGTTGGCGACATTATTTATGGTAATTAGTACCGGGAATTATTTAGGACATTATTTATGGTAGGTTGTTAGGGCATTATTTATGCATGATTTACCATATTATTTATGGGAATATGTTTACGGCATTATATAGGACATTATTATATAGGGTAATTTGTTTAGAACATTATATACGACATTATTTAGAGTAACACGTTTACGGAACTGGACGGATTTTGATGGTGGCAGAGGAGGGATTCACCTCGACCAAAACGCCCTCTACCTTCTTCTCTGCCTCCATCAAAATCCCTTCTATTCCCTAAACGTGGTACCCTAAATAATTTCGTATATAATACCCTAAAAAAATTACCCTATATAGTGTCGTAAACATATTGCAGCGATCATGAGACCTTTCTTGAGCTGATCCATCATTTCGGTTGCTTCCACCCAAGGGGGATAGATATGTTTAGGGTAATATTTGTAGGACATTATTAGGGTAATATGTTTACGACATTATATATTAGAGTATTTGCGGCAAATTGTTTATTTTGAAATAATTTGTACTAGATGTCTTTTGTCTAGGAAGAATGTCAAGACAAATTATTTTTGGAGATTTATTATGGAGAGGGAGAGGTTATGCGTAGCCCAAGTGGGATAGATCTTAGTTTGTTTCGTTTAGTTGCACTAGGGATGTCGAGGCCGAGGGAAAGGACATTTGGGGGGTTGCATAACTGGATAGTAAGGACGTTAGAGCTAAACCCGGACGAACATGTGATGAACATCGGTGCTATGGTCAATCGTGCTAGTGAAGGGTTTTTTTGGGAGTTGCTTCCGATAAGGTCTATCGGGAACTGGAGTCTGGAGATGCTATGTGGAGATTGCGACTGCACATGATCTTCCCCTAGCGTTGTTTGCCCAGGCGGAGCTGAAACAAGCAGTGAGCTCAAACGAGACCGGTGAGGAAGGGGCAGAGGGGACAGAGGAGGCAGTGGGGGCAGAGGGTGCAAAGGGCTAGAGATCACACTGCAAGATGTAGGGCAACGTTGGGAGACAATGGAGGGAGAAGGTACGCAGGGAACATCATATGAGGCAACGGGTGTGGCGGATGAGGGGGAAGAAATTGAGGCAATAGTACAAGAGATGGAAACAGAGGATGCAGAGCACGAGCAACTCCCCGATGAGGACATGTCAGACGATGATGCAGTTGCTGTACACAATGTTGTGTCTGGTGAGTGGAACTCCTACAACTTTCAAAATTTATATGTCCATGACGGTGCAAGCACGACATGGGATTACCACGAGAACAAGGTGTTGCAAGGATCCATCTACCTCACCAAGGAAGCTGGTATGGATGCTGTGAAGTACTGGGCACTATCACTTAGGAGGGAATTTAGGGTACAGAAGTCTAGCAAAAGCGTGTACGATGTCGACTATGGTGCTCGGCTGCCCTTGGTGGGTTCATGCCTTCAAAGGAAAGTGGGTGAATTACTGGATGTGTTCCATTGTGACAGAGCACAATTGTCAGTTGGAAGAAGCGTAGCAAAGGCATAGGAACCTGAATTCAACCTTCGTAGCGGTGGTCATGGATTCACGAATAGTGGATAACATCAACTATGAGCCTCGTTCCATAATCTGAGCCATGGAGGAGCAATTTACTTATCATTTCTTATACCTCCAGTTACTAGACGTTACGTGCAATTGGACTCGATGGATGGATAAACCATACCCGGCAGTAGCCTACACCTACATAACATGCATGCACGCAAGAATCAACCGCTTGCGAGCTAAATTTGGATGCCACGAAGGGCGGCGCAACCAACAGTCGCAGCAGAGGTCCGCATGCCCCTCGAGCCTCACAGCGATCCATCTTGGCACGTGAAACGCACAACCAGGCGGTCCTAAACCAATACTATTAGCAAAACAGTTATTAGCCGAACCGTAGTCATGTGCCATTTGCATGTATATGTATGTCCCAAATGGTTGCCAGCTTTTTAATATGCCACGACCTACATGTATATTTCATGTCTTTGTACTTTCAATCTTGCCTCGGAAAGGCGGATGCGGTGGGGTAGAGAGCACTGGTGGATGTGACAGCGCCACTCGCCGCCTCGATGGTAGAAGCGCTGCCCGCTGCCTCGGTCGCAGGGAGGCGAGCACCGAGCGAGGGGATTGCTTGGTGCCCTTCTCTGGCATCGCAGCATCGTCATCAGAGTCGGAGTTGGCCTGACTGATCTCCTAGAGGGACCAGTGATTCGTCGGACGGCTCTGGCTCTGACGACGATGCTGCGATGCCAGAGAAGGACACCAAGCAATCCCCTCGCTCGGTGCTTGTCTCTCTGCCACCGAGGCGGTGGGCAGCGTGATAGTAGCAGGGGTCCCGATCTTTCGATGAGATGGATAACTCTCGATTTGTGGAGGAATCGATGTTGACGGCCCGACTACAACCGTCCAGGACGATGCGCCGTAGCGACCGATACACCAACTCCAGAATGTTATTAATCTCACCGGCACGCGATCAACTTGACTACGAAGGTCGTTGTCTCTGCAAGCAATCGAAGAATGAACAAGATGAACAAAGCAACTCAATTTGCAAATATGTATTGAGATCTGGTTTGGAAGAAACACAAAACGATGGGTTTTGATGACGAGTAATTTAGGCGGTCTAACCGACATGTGCGATTACAAGAAGTAGAAGTAGCTAACTTG
This sequence comes from Olyra latifolia, assembly GCA_036346145.1. Lineage (NCBI taxonomy): Eukaryota > Viridiplantae > Streptophyta > Magnoliopsida > Poales > Poaceae > Olyra > Olyra latifolia. The sequence continues at coordinate 44,434,103 of CM070526.1, forward strand.
ATCAAACAAAACCCAACTCTAAACGTTGATGGCTAAATTTATAAGAGGGAGACGGCAAAGAGGGAAGTGCTGGATGTCCTAAGGTTTTCCTAGGGCGTCCACCACGTGGGCTTGGGCCTGATGCTCTTACAAGGCTCGGTTTGGCCTAACTGGGTGATGCCGCAACTTGTTTTGTAGATACCTGTTGACTGAAATGGAATTTAGAGGTGAGGCCGGATCTGTTGGAAAGAGGACAAAAAATCCTTTCCATAGAGTGGTAGAACATCGAAAACAGACTTTGTATGTGGCCTATGCATCTGTTTGAAGTTGTACTGCGCGTAGACGGCCGAACCAGACTCATAGTCGTGTTGTGCTTTCTCGTGGGCCTTCCTTGAACCGACGTGTCTTGTTTGAGTTGTGGATGTGATAGAGGTGGAGACACGCCTTTCTTGAATACGCCATAAAGCATGGAAGGCGGCCAAGGTGGCGGCCGAACTGATGAAGGTGATGGCGCCATGTCCAAAACCTGAGGAGGCCAAATGTGTGATCGACCTGGCCATGGTGGGGATTGATGAAGCAATCTAGATGCAGCCATCCTAGTAGATGTAGATGCAGAGGATGCTGTGAAGTGTCGCCAAATTGATATAGCTTTGGTCATATCCAGGATGAGCATGGTCTCATCATTCTCACTTTCTTGAATTGGAGTCGTCCTCGACTCCATCACATTCTCCTGCAAAATGTTAGTAGCAACAATGAGCAAAGCAATATACATATCTTTTGCGATCAAATCAATGGCTCGAGAATCACAATCACCCAAACAGTCCCTTTCTTGAAAACTATCATATAGATTATAAACGAAATTTGGGGGACTTGCTATGATATTGAAATTATCTAATTGATCACATTGTTGCATAGGAAATAGAGGTTTCAGATCTGAACAAATGTAAATTGTATGCACTTTATACTCTTTTTTATCATTATGTTTGCCAATAATATGAAAATTATTTCATGATAACCATGGCAAATCAGAATGTACAAAAATCCTCTCCTTTAAACTATTTAGATCACACAGGACATCAAATTCAATGTAACCTAAAGTATTTAAAGAAGATATCAATTTAAACTCATCTTCTTCATTACCAATGTGAATAACATGTTTATGTTCAGCACAAGTGTTTAGTTCTAAAATCAAAGTTTCATGGATATAAGTGAAGCATTACCACACAACTCTTATTTATCACAAGAGACAATAAGTAAATTATTTTGTAACAAAGAAATATCATTGGATGGTTCCACTAAAAGTTGCTCTATGACAGCACGAGTAGTGGACAATTTCAGCATATCAAAATCACTTAGCTTGTGTAAGCACAACACCTTTTATATTACCTTCAAAGTCCTCATCAGTTGTTGTAGATGCAACTTGAATTACTATCTCCTCTCTTACACATGGGGAAACGATAATCAATTCTTTCTCCATTTTCTCTCCATCATCCTTTTGATAGTTTTTATTTTTCTGCAAAATGTTAGCTACAAGAGAAGGTGCAACAACGGGCGCCTCATGTGAAGCTAATAATTTCTTCGAAGATTCAATAAGAATATTTTTCAGCTTTACAAGCACTCACAATTGTGAAATAGAACCATATGTTTCATCAACAAGAATATCATGAATATCCTTATTAAGTCCACGTATGAACCTAAACTCGGTAGCTTCTTCACATTCTTATAAACCACAACGCAGCAAACAATTTTGCAATTCATGATAATATTCTCTAACAGTTTTAGACCTTGTTTTAAGCGTTGAAGTTTAGTAAGCAAATATTCAACATCATATTCAGAAACATAATCATCTCTCATAATTCTTTTCATGGCATTTCAAGTTTTAGATTCTTTATCATGTCTAGATGTATGCTTCCACCAATAAATTGCATCTGACGTTAACGCTTTAATTGCGGCACTAATGTTTTGTTTTTAAGATAAATCATACTTTGCAAATTCTTTGTTTACCGCTATCTCCCAATTAATATATACATTAGGATCAAACTTTCCAGCGAATAGAGGCAATTCAAACTTGATTTTTCCTTGTTCATCGTCAACATGTAGCTGAGGACGCGTTGGCGAAGGTCCCATACCGGTGCGATTATGGCATAGTTGACATTGCGCACGAGCATCCAGGTCATCAAGATGCTGTTCCTTGTCATCAAGCCGCTTCATAACCTCACCAAGAGTGGTGTTAACATCGGTGAGTGCGGGGTGCTTGTTGCGAGGGGACTGTGTCACGTCATTGTCCTTAGTTCCTGACATGGTTAGGAGAAAAACACGAGAACAACCACAATAATATGATCAAAAAGAGTATGTCCCTAACAGCTAATAGGATGTGGCTAAACAAGTCACTCACTCTCAACCTGTTCTTTCAAGTTCTTACCAATTCTTATCAAACTTAGCAGAAGGTGACGGCAATCGACGAGGCAACAACTCCCAGAGATTGGGTGTATCAATGCCAGTCACTAGAACCTGAGGGTTGTAGCAATATGTGGAGCTGTAGGTGGCTTAAATGAATACAATGGACAGCTAGAACCATGTTAGCCAAAACAAGCGGAGTAAACGTTTAACGACAATATTGGGCTGGTCCTAGGACAAACCGTACTAGAGATGCGAGCCGAGACACAAATGACATCACCAACTCAATAAAGCCCTGCACCTAGCTAGAGAGCTCCTTTTTTTTCTTTCTTTTTGTGTGGCTTTTTTTTTTGCACTTGCCTTTTTTTCAAACTTTCCAAACAGGACAGCAGGAGCAGTTATGTTGTTCGGCAAATTCACCCAAGAAAAGCTCTGAATTTGAGGTAGGTCTCTATATCAAAGTTGTAAATCTTTTCGTTCTCATCAATTTCCATATATGGAACACCCAATTTGGAGTTTGGAAGTAGGAGATATGGGCCCCGAAATACAAGCTGTACAGAAAGATCTGAGATGAGACGGATTCACTTCCAACGCGATTTTAGGGCATGAAGATTGCGTTTCTGGAATTCGGTACAATGGACAAAGTTGTAGAGGATCTCCTACTCTTTCCAACAAGGATAAGAACACCCAAAACGGATGAGGCAATCAAGAGATATGGCTGTTTAACCGAACTGGTATTAGATTGATCCAATTCGAATCTGACTAGAACTTGAGAATATCCAAATTTTAGCAACTTGAAGATGGGCGATTTCAAAGATGACTCCAAGTGCTGAATCCAAAACGTCCAAAAACACGGTAATCCAAGTTCAGTTGGAAACTTATGATTGGAAGACCGAACCAAATTCGTTACAGATTGGATATGCAGACAGCCTGATTAATTGCAAGATATCTCTGTGTTGGAGGCCGAATCAGATGTCAACTTGAATAACAAAGTTGGAAAGGACGTCCTAAGCTTTCCAAAGAGTACAAGAACACCAAAATCTAAGTTCGTATGACGTAGAAACAGCGAAAACACTGAACTGGACGGCAGCGACAGTGACGAAAAATGTGACATGAACTCGAAACTCTAAGGTAAAGACTCTAAGACTAGCAACCGACTAAATAATGCAACCGTAAACTCAACAAGCATGGACTACATAGCAAAAGCAAGGATAAACTGTCTTGGACCGAGGGAATTTTTTTTGACGATTTTTTGGACTCTGGGTAAAACAAGATACAGAGGTAGAAATCTGTCACCGATCAACCTAGCGCTTTTGATACCACTTGATAGCAGCAGGGGTCCCGATCTTTCGATGAGATGGATAACTCTCGATTTGTGGAGGAATCGACGTTGACAGCCCGACTACAACCGTCCAGGACGATGCACCTTAGCGACCGATACACCAATTCTAGAAGGTAATAGATCTCACCGGCGTGCGATCAATCTGACCACGAAGGTCGTTGTCCCTGCAAGGAATCGAAGAACGAGTAAGAACAAGATGAACAAGGAACTCAATTTGCAAATATGTATTAAGGTCTGGTTTGGAAGAAACACAAAACGGTGGGGTTCCGATGACGAGTAATTTAGGCGGTCTAACCGACACATGCGATTACAAGAAGTAACTGTAGCTAACTTGATCAAACAAAACCCAACTCTAAACGTCGACGGCTACTGAATTTATAAGAGGGAGACGGCTAGGAGGGAAGTGCTGGACGTCCTAGGGTTTTCCTAGGGCGTCCACCACATGGGCTTGGGCCCGATGTGCTTACAAGGTCCGGTTTGGCCCAACTGGGTGCAGCAACTTGTTTTGTAGATTCCCGTTGACTGAAATGGAATTTAGAGGTAAGGCCGGATCCGATGGAAAGAGGACGAAAAATCCTTTCCATACAGTGGTAGAACATCGAAAACGGACTCCGTACGTGGCTTGGGCATCATGTTTGAATTTGTACTGCGCGTAGACGGCCGAACCGGACTCGTAGTCGAGTTGGGCTTCCTCGTGGGCCTTCCTTGAGCCGACGTGTATTGTTTGAGTTGTGGATGTGGTTGAGGTGGAGACACGCCTTTCTTGAATATGCCATCAAGCATGGGAGGTGTCCAAGGTGGCGGCTGAACTGATGGACCTGGCCATGGTGGGGATCGATGAAGCCATCTAGATGCAGCCATCCTAGTAGATGTAGATGATGCAGAGGATGTCGTGAAGTGTTGCCAAATTGATATAGCTTTGGTCATATCCAGGATGAGCATGGTCTCATCATGGCACTTCTGCCACTGAGGCGGCGAGCGGCGCTTCCATATCCACCGGCGCCCTCTACCCCGCCGCGTTCAGTTTTGCGAGGCAAATCTAGCCCGTTGGTTGGACGGGACCAAATGTCGCCCGATTGTCGGGCGGGATTTAAATCTCGTCCAATCCACGGGTTGGATTTAAATCCCGCCCAACCAACGGGCGAGACCTTATAAACCGCTCGACGAACGGGCTAGATTTATTTCCTGCTCGACCGTCGTGCAGGAGGCGGTTAGTTATTTAATTTTTCAGAACGTTATATTTATTTTTTAATTTTGATTAAAAATATAAAAATTAAAAAAAATTCCTTGACCTCCCTGTGTCGTTGTTCTAGCCGGCTCTGCTTCTTGGGTTGCTAAGCTCGAGCCCCTCTGGTCTCTACTTGGACCATGCGGCTTAAGCAGAAGCTGCTTGGGCTACCCGAGTCAACTCTTCTTGGACCTCTTGACCCACCCGAACTCTGCGTGGGTCCAAACTATGGTCCAAGCCTGAGCATCTGCACCTGCTCCTCCGTCCAGGATTCACATGCTCAGAAGCACGGCTGCTTACCCGAGTCAACTCTTCTTGGACCTCTCGACCCACCTGAGCTCTGCGTGGGCCCAAACTGTGGTCCAAGCCTGAGCATCTGCTCCTGCTCCTCCGTCCAGGATTCACATGCTCGGAAGCTCGTCCGCTTAGCCAGGTCTCCTGAGCCTGGATCCCTCGCCAGTCGTCTCAATGATGGCCATTGTAGGCCGATAGTCTTCATCTCACCATTGGTCATCAGATGAGTTCTTCGCCACTAGGCTTCTTGAGCTTGCCAACCTCCAGCCGCCGGAGCCATCGCTGGCCTGCTGCCTCCTGGAGCTCTTACTGTTGCTAGAGCCCTTACTCAGCTCTCACTCATCTGACGCTGAGTCCACTACTCCGGCCACCACCTCTGGCTCTGCTCTGGTCTCCACCTAGTCTTCGGTCTTCTCAGCAGCCGATCTCTCCACCGATAGTTCTAAGCCTTGGCCGCGACCTTCTTGGTCTGCCACCGCAGCGCTCCCCTATCTTTTATAGTCCTGGATCAGTGGTCACTCAGTGCATGAGACAACCTCAAGGTCGTCCCAGAGATCACCGTTCTCACCATGGTCTTTCCTCTGGTGATCCCAGCACCTATTACCAGTCTAATCTCACACAGAAGCTAGTCTCTCTGGTTCAGCGCCTTGAGCTAATAGAGCACCTAGTAGCTAGTCCTTCCTCTAGATTCTCAGTGGCCGCCAGTCTTGCTCCTCAGCCTTCCTTCTGTGCACCTTCTTGGATCCTTGATTCCGGAGCTTCTTTCCATGACACCAGACTTCACTCATCTTAGCCCCTTCAGTCTAACTGTCCCTAGCTAGCCAGCTGGCCGCACATGCACATGACAGTGGGGTCCAGGACTATGCGAATGACAGATTCCTTTTTCCCCTATTTGGTACTTGCAATGGATCTCATTATTAATTTTTTAGTGAGGAGGTGAAAACTCTTTTTATACAAGTCTTTGCTTTTCTAGTTGGAATCTCATTATTTGAGAGCATATGCCCTAACAGGATTAGGAATTGACTTATAGTTGTGTTTCCATCTTACAATTCTCTTGCAAACCAAGCGCTAGAATTATCATGGGTGAACTCTTGTGCTGTAGAATTGGAATTGGGAGCCCGATTCTATATACTCAACTCTATTCTTTGATCCAAGTAAGTTTATAAGTACTATATCCACAAAGTTTTTTCAGAATCTTTAGCAACTTTTTAGTATGCACACAACATGTTCCCGGGATGTCCAACCATCATGACAGTGACTTCTGCCAAATGCTTCTTCAACTCACACCTGCTCATCCCTTGTTGGCTCATCTTTTTTTATATGATTTTTATTGATGTTAGCAATTATCCATATGTCCTGGCTATTTGTTGTTATGACATTAATCATGACAAATAAAGGATAATAAAACAACTACATTTTTCAGCTTTTGTTACTTATTTTGGTACAGATTGCAGGAAAACTCAATAGCATAATCACAGATCAACATTTGAAAGATGTTGGGCAGCTCGAGCAAGATCTTGTGTTTGGTGATGCTGGGACAAAAGAATTGATCAATTTCTTGAGAACACACTCGGTAATTGTTATTTGGACAATCAATGAAATACTGGGCCACAGTTTGAACATCATATTAATATGCTTAATTTACTGCAGGATGTAAGCCGTGAAAACAAACTTCGCTTGCTAATGATTTATGCTGCAATCAATCCAGAGAAGATTCAAAGTGACAAGGGTGCAAAGCTGATGCAGGTAACTTTGCATTTATATTGGGAAAATTAGTTCGGAAATTTTGAAAATAACATCCATTGTTTTGGCAAGTGGGCTCTGGTGTACACCTGGCTTCTGGGGCAATTTTTCACACATTGATGATAGTTTCATCTTTGTAGTGTTACTAGTTAATTATTCATGATTTCGTGTGTAGAACTGTAGATGGCTTACCCACTGGGTCATGTGTTTCAATGCACACTAGTGCCAGTATCAGTGTGATGCACTGCTGAATGGCGTTACATTATTGTCTCTATTGGATAGGTTAGATGGTAAAGATGTTCTCATGTGATGCTTATAATTTACATTTTTTGATTATCAATTAATAGCAAATTTATTTTAAGAAAAGATGACATGATACACATACAGGTGTCATGGTATGTTTGTTCACTAATACCTGATATAGCACGGTGTTTTCGATGGCCTTTTTCTTCTGTTTTTTTGCAAGAATATAGGCATTGAACAAAGTTGTGCTAACTAGATGACATGCAGAATTGTAATTTATCCATCCAGCCGTTAAAAAAGTGTCACCAAGGATAGTGTGTTGTCGCATCACTTCAACTTTGACCAACAGTATATTTGTAAATATCTAGAGTGGGCACATAAAATTAACCAGATCTGTCAGCAAAGATGCTTTCACAATCATATATTCTATATTTATTAGCTTTTACAGATATATCATAACAGTGAATAATGGTCAAAGTTGTATTGTGATTTGTGAAGACTTTGAGAAGTCACATCAGCACATCCTGTGACCAAGAGGTGGCATTTACATTGAAATGATGCTTTCTAAAAAATCTTCCATCCATTGACATTTTTGTAGAAAATTAAAAACGTAACAAAATTTCCTGAGTGATGTTTTGGCAACAAGTTGTATTCTCAATTCTGTTTCTACGGTAGATATTTTCTACACATTTGCACATGAGAGGATTCTAGCTCAACTAGTTCAATTAATCAAGTGGTAAACTCAATCAGATGTTACATCATAAATTATTATATTATGATAATACAAACTCAGGAAGAGGCCATTTGTTGACAGCTGGCAGGATTATCTGTAGATGACATGATTACGGTGAAAAATATGCATTGCTTATGTGGGTATGATACTAAAAAGTCGTCAGCAGGTGGCTTTACTCTGAAATTCGATCTACACAAGGTAACTTGATGCATTTTATAAGTTATCTCTTTAGTTTCTTTCCATCATGTGGCTTTTGAATAATTTTAGTCTTAATGGCTTAATCACACAATTCTATCAATTTCAGAAAAAGCATGGTATCAGAAAAGAGCGAATAGGGGAACAGTCAACATGGATGCTTTCCCGATTTTATCCCATCCTAGAGGTACAAAAGTTTTGCTAAAAAAATATAACCATGTGAAATAGTTATGTGTGTATGCTTAATGCTAGCAGCAAATGTTTTGGGCTTCTCCACGCTGGTTCAGGCAATGAGCTTTTTGCATATTATTTTTTTATTCTTAATCTGCTATTGAGAATTGTTGATTTTTTTTCTTTAATCCTGTTTGCTTGTACTTATACATCATTGGTGTGACCATCTTAGTGATGGTAAAGCAGCGAAGGAGAGGATGTCCAACAACATGGTGGTGCCAGCCGAGCCTTCAGGTCTTGTGTACAAGCAGCCCTTTGCTGCTGTACAAGAGATTGAATGAGAGAGAGATTTGGAAGCAACAAAATTATTATTATTGCTTGCTGTTTTCATTTTTCCATCGAACATAAATAGGTTCACAAGATGAACACAAGATGAAACTAAGGGCCCCTTCTCTTCAGCTTATTTGCCTACTTATTTGCCTACTTATTTGTCACTTCGAGAATTTTTCGAGATAGCCTCGAGAGCGGGTTGGCCTCCAATTTTGGGGTTTGGAGAGCTTATAGACACGTCTACGAATTTCCTACTTATCTCGTGTCTTATTTGACTTATCTCACTTTTTTTATTACTTTTGAGTCGTTTTTTTTATCTCGTAGACGTGTCTATAAGCTCTCCAAACCCCAAAATTGGAGGCCAACCCGCTCTCGAGGCTATCTCGAAAAATTCTCGAAGTGACGAGGTTACACGAGATAAGTAGATAAGAAAAGTTGAAAAGAACCCACCCTAAACTAATTTACAGATAACTTAACTAATGGCTATCAGACGTGATCATTTTATTGTTGCTAACAAACAACTAACCAACTAGACTCCATGCTGTTCATCTTCTTATCGCGTTGTTGTCAGCTGTCACCTGTTGTGCATCACGGGTTGTTGGCCACCCTGACGCGAGCTTGGGTGCAAGCCTGGGCACCAACCATAACAATCATTTTCAGGAAGTCTTTATTTATCCACTTTATGTCACTTTTTTTTTCTCAACCATTGGTATACCACTGTCAGTATATGCCACTATGGTCATGTGTATGTGCGTTGCCCGCATCGGGCCAGGAAACCAACTGTGCAGTCCAGGCCTGGCATGGGTGGAAGCCCAGCTGTTGCTGCTGCATAAGTTGTTAGAGATAATTCTTTAATTGGTTAGGATAATTGGTTATTATGTGAAATAATCTCCCTGCAAAAATAGATGGCGATTCCCAGCTATAACATGTGAACTTATGGAGGATCAGTATGAGTGCTGGTTTCTTGTTCCATTTTTCTTTACTAGGGTCCTTCACTTCAATTTTATGTCAAAAGCAGAGTTAAAACATCGTTCATGCTGGCTAAATGATCATAATATAAATAGTGAAGCCTTCACCTGTTTTGCTATCATGCTTATGTCTAGGTTGCTGGCATAGGCGCATTGTAGCCAGTGTGACACTGTCAGCAAGTCTGGTTTATTGACTGGTAGCTGTAAACCAAGTTATACCTACAGTTGTAGCTGTAATGTAAATCTAGCATCACATTGATACAGTAGAAAAATATATGTTTCTATGCCAGCCAGCACTCTATAAGTTTACTTGGAAATACATTTTCGTTTTGCTTTTACATGGACATGGTTCTTGCCTTTTCTGTAGGAGTTGATCGAGAAACTTAATAAGGGTGAGCTACCAAAAGATGAATATCATTGTATGAATGACCCTAGTCCTAGTTTTCATGGAATTCCAGGCAGCACATCTGCCCGAACAAGCCCAGCTCATCAGCCAGCTCAATCCATGAGATCCAGACGGGCAGGTGGCACGTGGGCTAGGCCTCGAAATTCTGATGATGGCTATTCAAGGTTGGTGATATCTCCAATTCTTTTTTTTTACTTTCAAGCATGCAGTTATGTACAGGGTGTCCTGATTAACACGTCTGAATGGTTCTTTTTGCTTTAGTTCTTTTCAGAAAATCTCAAGCAGTTGTGTCTAAAATCGGCTCCCTATACATGCTTTCTAAAAATGATTCCTTCCCTATTTCTACCATCTCTAGCGGCACTCCAAATCTCACTCCAATAGAAATGATATAGGTAGAGGAGTGAGACTCCCTATATTTAGGGAGTGTGGTGAGAGAATCTCTAAAATAGAGATCGCTATGGGGAGTTTAGTGATTCATGGTCTCTAAAATAGAGATCCTGGGCAAATAGAGCACATGCTAGAGATTCTTGAGTCCATATTACACCCCTCAACTATCAAAAAATATATTGTACAAACTACAAAACTAGTTATTTCACACCCCATCTATGAATACCGGGTCATTTAAAAATTGAAACCTTCTAAAAATATTTTTCCCATGATCCTTATGCACCATAGTATTTTTTAGATTTTCTCTAGAATTTTGGAGTTTGGAAGCATTGACTATGCTATGTGTGCAAGCAACGTGGACAAAACCTGATGCCACATCACCAAACCCACTATCCTTAACCATCAAAGGTGTTATTAGCTTGTTTGTTCTTGTTTGAAAGGTTGGGATGCATTGATGAATTGTTGAAAGCCATACTTTGGGAGTTTCTAGAGGGGTCGAGAAGCCCCTACCCGCTTTATTTGACTTCTTTTTTTAGATTTTTGAGAAGCGGCTTTATTTTTTTAACAAACGGGTCGAGAAATCAAAGCGTTTGGCTTCTGGAAACGGCATGGCTTATAAGGTAGTAGGTAGTGGTTGAAAAGCAGAAAAGAACAAGTTGAGCCGGTATTGATAGATATTGATAGATGGGGTGTTAAATAACCGATTTTATAGCCTTGGGTATGGAATGAACTTCTTTGGTCCCTCGTTTTTATAGCAGGGAAAAGTCTTCAATCTGGTGTCTGAACTTTGACCTTCGCCCTGTTGTGGTCCTTGAAGACCAAAATTGGGATAACTCGGTCCCTCGATAAAATCGGCAACAAATGGTTCTTTGACCAGTCAAACAATGGTGGTTTTGGCCTGTTTCTTCTGACGTAGTAATCGACATGACGATGTTGGCTCACATGGTGGACACACGCTACACACGTGGACTGGCATGTAAGCAAAATATCCGTGTGGACCATCACATGGTTTGCTACTCCAGCCAAAACCGCCACGTGGACTGCCAAATGACCAAAACCACTACTACATTTATTTATATAGGGCATATTTTGATTTGAGAAAGTATTTGAAGGATATTTTGACTGTTAAAATTCTCTTATTATATTTTGTCAACTTATACAAAATAATATTGTATCAAAAGAAATTTGAAATACAAATTTATTGATACGACTTTTGTACACTAAAGATGCATATAATTTGACTAATTGTTGATTAAAATCTACAAAATTTGACTTTTCCAAATCAAAATACACCTTATAAAAATAAAAGGAGGGAGTATTTGACTTGCTCAAATGACCATTTGTGTTCAGTTTTACAAATTAAGGGACCGAGTTGGCGTAGTTTTAGTTTTCAAGGACCAAAATGGGACACAAGCCAGAGTTCGGACAAAAAGGGACTTTCTCCTATTTTGTATGTATATATATGACTACTAATGAGCATTTTACAGTGACTCCGTACTGAAGCATGCATCAAGTGATATGAGAAAGTTGGGTCAGCGCTTATTTATCTTTGTAATTGGGGGTGCTACTCGATCTGAGGTATGTTCGTTGCCTTTTTAATTTACAGTTTTCTCCTCATAGTGTTCAGATTAATATGGTGTAACCTATCAATTAAGGAGTAATGTACGCATGCTATACATCAATGGCTATTACAGTTACGTGCTGCTCACAAGCTGTCTTCCAAACTAAAGAGAGAAATTATCCTTGGATCCTCTAGTCTTGATGATCCACCCCTATTCATCACTGTAAGCTGATTGTCCTGGTCTACTTGCCAATGCGATGGTTGTACTTGGCGACTTGATTGCATCTTCTTACTTGCAGAAAGTAAAGATGCTGTCATCTGAGGAGTTGACATTGGACGATCTGCAAATATGACAATAGCACAGTTTGCAATATTGATGCTGTCTTGACGTTTTCCACTGTACTTATCTACTCATTTCTCTATGATAGGAGCTCTAGTGCTGTACTCATTTATCCATGTATCAAACCACAGGTTCTCAGTTCTCATCACCCAATCTACATGGGCATGGTGTTCATGCGGTTGGGCAGACCACCATTATTTTCTCACAATATAATGTACATAACAGCGACCAGCATATGTAACATATATGATGGGCATTTTTAAAATTGGTGGATGAGATTTCTTTTACTGTATATTTGAGGTAGTTATGAGAATATGTTGGTTCCTCCAATGACAAGTATTTTTGCATGGGAAAACGTATTTGTTCTTCTTTTGTTGCACATCTGTATTTGTGGCCAGAATATTGTCGATAAATTGATGATTAGCTAATCTATAATAATTGCCTGTTCTCTATTTTCGCAGAGTTGTTTATTTTTGATACTTAACTAGGTTTCCCAATGTGCAGATATTGTGTGCTACATCTACAATCTCTGGTCTGGTAGTGCTTAAACATAGGAAAAATAAATCCTCTTTTAGTATTTGAACTACGTGCTTTGTTCCATTTTGGTCTCTGAAAATCAAAGCTAGTTTAATTTAGTCCCTCAATTGATAAAACCGGATAAATGGTTTCTTGACTAAGTTAAACTACGGTTCCAAGTGGTTTCTTCAACAGGTAGGCCATGCGGTGGTTTTAGATGACGTGATAGTCGACAAGATGGTTTAGGCTCATCTCCCTTGACGAGCATTCCACTTCCATGGAACGCACGTAGACGAGCTTCCATAGTACCATTATTATGCGATCTGGCCTGTGTCGACCCTCTTGACCAGCTAGTCCCTCGTTGTCATCCGTTGCAATCATGTCTACGTTGTGATGTGGACCGAACATCGAGGTGAGGCGCGGTGGAGTGTAGCAAGATAGCAAACCCGATTTACATATGATAAACAGACGCAGCCCCACTCTGACAGTGTAGAAGGCATGTTATGCCTAGGAGTGTAATTGGATCGGATTTGATCCCCTAAATCATATTCGGATTCATTTAACTTTTCTTGGATTTGAAGTCAGATCAGATAATTTCTGGATTTAGAGTTGGATCGGATAATTTTTGGATTTGGAGTCGGATCGAACATTCATTTAATCAGAATGGATACAGATAATAATCAAATTATCTCTCCTCTACCTCATATTACAATAGTTTTTACCCAATTCACAATCTACAAATTAAAACAACACATATTCTTGAAAGTACAACACAAATTTAATATGAATACAACACAAGTTAAACATGAATACAATAGTTCAACTGCAATCAACCTCTCAAAACGAGTATAGTGCACAGTAATTTTTTCCGATATTTTGGATTATCTGAATCCGAAATATCCAATTAGTTTTAGATAATATTCGAATTGGGATCCAAAATTTTAAGTGGTCACTAAAATCAATATCAAATTTGCTAGTTTTTGGATTCTTAAACGGATATCTAAAAATATCCAAAATCCAATTACAACCCTATTAACGCCCATGATTCAGAAGAGGTGAACCATGTAGATTCAGCATGCAGCCCAACAGCACATGTTCTTGATCTACAACGCTAACACAAACCATGGGAAGAACTTGTACGATAACACAAGGATCATCCTAATGATCCATGGCTGAAACACGTGTGTTTGTATTTCATCAATAAAGTTCGGGTCCTCCTTACAATGTCACACGCCATGGTTTTATATAGCTGACACAACTTGTTAAACAAAGAGAGATGTAACTTTAAGGAAGCCCTTACTTGCTTGGTGATTTAATAACAAACTAGATTAACTTATTTATGACAATCTTAGATTCATAACAAACATCCTATGAGACTAACATGTCATGTTGATGATATTCCTTTATTCTCATATTTAGGCCTTCGATGAATGATCTAAGTGGAGGTATGAAAAGCAATCTTGTATTTTATATCTTGAAAGTAACATAGGGCCAAGAATAGAGGGTTCAACTAGTATAAAGAAAATTTTAATCTTTTTGGTTTTTCTTGAATTTAGGAGCAAGATTAAAACTTTCTATACCAAGAAGCTAGGAGAGCAAGCAACATAAGTGCACAAATAAGAATTAAATGCGGAAACATAAATGTGATAACGTGAAGGAGACAAGGAATTTTTCCCGAGGTTCAAAAAAACCTTTCCCTTTCCCTACTCCTCTTTTGAGAACGCTACACGAAGAGGAGTATCGCTCTGTCGGGGTAGTCCTGCACCGCTCTAGTGGGTGGACTCTACCCTTGTACAATGACTAGGAGTCTCCAAAAAAGTTCTCCATAAGATACCTCCAAGCCTTCTCCAAGACCAAAAACTAGAGTACCAAGCTCGAGATAGTATAATCTTGTCAGGTCAAGCCTTCCATTGAAGCACACTAGAGACTTGGCACTCAAACGCTTGTGAACACACCCTATGGATAGAAGCCCGTGTTTTTAGTGGCTCTCACTCAAATGGACTCAAGGATATACAATGAACTCGATCTCCCACTGTGAAAGAGGTACCCTAGATCTTTAAATAGCCCAAAGTAAAAAACTAGCCTTTGGGGCCCTGTTTTCGAACAAGTTCGTTGCGGCCGTATGGTACGGTGCTCCTGTACCATTAAGGGTGCATGGCTCCAGTATGGTGCTACACGGAGTTGGACTATATGGGGCTCGAGCTCTCACAACCGTTACACCCACTAGAAAAAACACGGCTGTGTGCCATATGATACGCCATACCGTATGCCACCCTAAAGCCAAACAGAGCCTCCAAAGCACACCTCTGGAAACAACTCCACAGCACGTTGTAACATCCTAAAAATTTGGTGAGTTTAAATTACTTTGATTTGCAGTGAATATTTCAAATAAATTAATTTCATATTTTTAGCAATTAAAAATAATTAAAAGAGTGTTTTCTAAATAACATAGAGCATTAAAACAATTAAATAAGAGGAAATATAATTGAACAATGTTTGATAAATTTTTCTTAAATCTGAAATGCTTCAGAGAATTTTTGAGAATTTTCTTAGATTTCCCTGAAGTGTTTTGCTATTTTGAAGCCTAAGAAAACCTTAAACAACATTTTAGAAAAGGGTAAAGGATTTTCTTTTTCTTTTTCAAAGAGGGGCGATGTGGCGCAATCTAGGCTGTTGTTTAGCATGCTTTGGCAGTCGTTAGATGCCACTTATCCGAGCGAACTGGTTATCTTGGATCTTGGGTGCCCGTTAGCATGACGTGGCCACACCTAAGCCGTTGGATCGAACCGCCGTCTGGGTCGTTGTCTTCGCGGCCGAGTCAAAGAGGCTGTTGTGCCGCCGCGGGCTGGGCCTTGGCGTCCATGCCAACCTAGGGTTCTTGAGGCTATTTAAGCTGCGGGGGAGCTGCACCAAGGTTCCCTGATCTTGTAGCAGCCATCGCCTTGAGTTGAGGAGGACGGTGTCGCCAGGGAGAGAGAAGGGAGGACAATCGGTGCTGAGGGCTCCGACGAGCAATTCTGTTGCCACTTGTGTGTCTCAGCCCTTGATTCTTGGTTAATTTTGTTGCCACTTGTGAATCTCAACCCTTGATTCTTGGTTAGGAAGTGTGTCTTGGTGTCACAAACCTCATTGTGACACACTTTTGCCGCAGGGAGCACCGAAGAGTCATCGTCGTTAAGACCTAGCACCGCCACTGCTATTTGTACCATCCCAAAATTTTGGACTCTTAAAATTCTTTTTCTAAAAATAGCTCCTTCAAAATTTTTCCATAAATTATCCTCATTTTCCAATTCTAATAAAAGTTCTGCTTTAATTTTATAAATCTTGGCTACAATTATTATGGGAGTCAAGGTCTCCAAGTAGTAAAATTAAGTTTTATAAATTTTATGTGAGCCCCAAAGGTTTTACTCTTAATTTCAATGATTTTCTTAAAGCTATTTTCTATTAATGTGGATTTATTTGAATTTTCAAATAAATCGTAGGAGTAAAATAAACATAAAATTTCCAAGAATATTTATTTTGTGTTTTGGAAATTTAATAGCAATTTTGAATAAATTATTGTGCTTTGGAAATTTAATAGAAGCTATTTAAACCTTTTTCTTTAAGTATTATTATTGCCAGAAATCCGTTAGGTTTATTTAAAATACTTTTAAAATTGAAAATTGCCAAATTTTCATAGAAAATTTCCCAACACAGGAACAACTTAAAAAATGTTTAACCTAATTAACCTCTTGTAAAATTTAGCAAAATAAAAGAAAACCCTAAAGGCTTTATGAAATTAATATTTTAATACTTTAATAATTTCCAAAAATTATTTTCCAATAAGGGTATAAGTACTTAAGGGTATTTAAAGCATGCTCATACATATTATACGATGACATGTAGGGTCTACGCTACCCTATTTGAGTAATGGTACGCTAGACATTGATATTAGTATTATTGTCGTGTATCCATGCATAATTTCTTTTTGCATATGTTTATGTATTGTATTTATCTTTCCCGATTAGACATCAAGGATCCGGAAGGAAGATTTGAAGACACAAAAGAAGAGTACGACACCTCAAGACAAGGTGAGTTAACATCCTTAGCTCATGTCCTACCTAGTTTTATTTAAATTATTTGATTCAATTAAAAAATTGCATGCTCCATGATTTGTGAAAATACTTAGCTCGTTAATCATGTTATACACATGCCATGCCCCTTGATAAGTTTAATTATCATGTTATGATTGCCTTGAATATCATGGTATGACTGCCGTGATAGTCATATCTTTGTTTGCCACCAATAAACAAGCTAAAATTCTGGACTCATAACTCTTGGGTAAAAACTTGCTTAGACATGTTTAGATCTAATCAATGATTTTGTTATGGGGTGTAACTGCCCCATATTGGTGGACAATAGCTCACCACTATAGCTACTCTACTATACCAACTGCAGGCAACCCGACGCTAGCCCAAATTCTGGTCTACCAAGCTCAGATGCTCGGCACAATCCTAACCAACTAGCAGCAAGCTAACAACCATCAGAGTTCCAAGTTGGGAGAGTTTCTTTGGGCAAAGCCGCCCACTTTGGCTCATGCAGCAAGCTAACAACACAGAAGATTGGCTTAGGCTTATCAAGAGAAAGCTTGAGCTAGTACGATGCCGAGAGTCAGACAAAGTCCTCTTCGTAACCGAAATTTGGAACGGGTAGGCTACGCTAGCGCAATTTCAAAAATTTCTACCGTGAGCACCCAATACATCATGCAAGTAAAGGATCAGAGATTGTTTCCCTTGGTGTGTAGTCATAGCGAAAGGAGAGTCAGAGTAGCTGAATCCGACTTCGTGCACATCGAGGTACAAGAAGTAATTGTTCACATCGAGTCAGATGTCCCCTCCTCGCCAATCACCATCGCAGCAACATTGTACGTAATGCCATAGAGGAAGTAGTCAATCTCACTGACCTACTCCTCTATGTTGCCGATCAGCGCCGCAACAACTGCAGCAACACCTCTACGGTATCCACGCGTTCAAGGACGGCTAGGGTTTGTAGGAGTCGGTAGGGGGCGTGATGGTTAGAGTTATGTGATAGCGAACTCGTGTGTGTGCACCATCCTACCGCCTCCTCTTATATAGAGTGCACTAATGGGCTTCTACGCTGGAGGCCTATTAGGACTCTAATCCTACATAGATCAGTATCCACAAAACTAATCCTACACGAATAAGTATGAGCGAATCTAATCCTACACGGATCAGTATCCGTGAAACCCACTAATCAATCCAATCCATTAAACATGTTTCAATCTGTTAAGTGTGTGACCCATTATGTTCATGTGCAAGTGGCCATGGCCTCGGGAACTCTTTTCCAAACCACAAGTCAATAGTGGTTCCTAGCAGGACATATTGACCCCCAAATGCACAGAATGATTATATCGGCTGAACCTTGATAAACGCACATACCGATCCCTTTACCGCACGATACCAATCAAACTCAAGGAGAGATGCGTGACACCCGTGTGATAGCTTGACCATTCACTCGATCTTGTGATTGATTCTAAACCGTGATTAACTTTTTAATCACATTGGCATGGCCATGCACTTTCCAAGCCAATTACATCATGGGGCCTAGAGATATTTCTCCTGTTGTCAAGGAGAGGCAAATTTCATCTTGATCGCTCACACCTCACGACATGTTTCATAGCATACCTGAAAGCTATCTTTATAACTACCCAGTTATGATGTAGCGGTTGATAACCTCAAAGTATATAACTACGTATGCTAAGATTCAATGATGATCTTAGGTCTAAGAATCATATAAGTATACCACTCGAGACTATAGGCTGATGGCACATGTAAGATATCAATCTCTATAGTGTCTCAGAGTAGGTCTATCCAACACCATGTTTTCTAACATATGTCTAATATGTGTCCGCATTATTGATTTGATATCTCTATATTTATGGCATGTAAAACATTACCATTAGTCAATACATGTGTTGATCAAATCATTACTGTCCCAGATGATGATAATAAGACCATGGATCATTTAAAATAAAATCATAGAAACAATGTATCTCACAACCAAGTCGTACTTAATGAACCATGTGAATGATGTTTTTCATGAACCGATAACATATTATCCAAAAATACATAAACATCGACATGATACAATCATATTACATCATTGCCTCTAGGGTATATCACTAACAATCAGCTAAAAGGTGCTCCTATCGACTGGTGGGAGAATTCTGTCGCCACTAGATCAGAAACTGTGCTTGAAGAGAGTCAGGAATAGTCAGATCATGACAACGATTAGGAAGATCAAGACGGGACCCCTGAATTGCAAGATCAGACAGCCGCCAATGTCGTCAATGAATAGTTGGCTAAAGAAGAAGCCCTAGGTCAGAATATCCCCTAGGAGAAGTTTGAAGCAGCCTTTAGAGCCAACTATATATCCTAAGAGGAATAAAGAAGAACGAGTTCCGCAACCTCAAACAAGATACCATGTAGGTCAATGAGTACCTTACTCGCTTCAATCAGTTGGCCCGGTATGCTACCCAAGACATAGAGGACAAAGCGAAAAAGTTTGACCGGTTCTAGAAAAGAATGCTACCTAGCCTCTGGTCCCGACTCATTCTCCACGACTTCATGGATTTTCAACATATGGTCAACAAGGCCCTGATCCTAGAGAATGAGGTGAAAGGATTTGAAGTCAGCGGAAAGAGGAAGCTAGTAGCCCGAGGTGGATGAGGCGCCAATCGCCTCAGTAACGTTCAGCCTGCCAACCAACAGCCACCCTTGTCCAACTAGCAGTCATTTTACCAAGCGTCCCCCAATCAGCAGGGTGGAAGCCGAAATACCACCTTCAACTCTAGGGGACCCCCGCTACCTCAAGTAGGTACTTAGGGGACCATCCCCAAGAACAATGACAGGACATCAGGGACATGCTTCAACTACTACAGGCCAGGGCATTATGCGGCTCAATGTCCAGATAAGTCGGCAACCTTGGCTAGGGTCGATACCAACCGCACCCCCACTCGTGGCCAAGGCAACAACGGTCACAAAGGAGGTCCAAGATCATCTTCTAGGTCAATTCCTCCAACCTTTGGAAGAGCTGACTCAATCACATCACCACCTCCGAAGTAGAAGATGCACCCGAAGTACTTATGTGTACGTTCGCCATTAACCTTAACCCAGTTAAAGTTCTGTTTGATTCTGGTGCATCGCATTCTTTCATTTTGGAAATATATGAGGGCAAACTTACCCTTAAGATCCGTCTCCTAAATAAACCCCTAATCATAAGGTCACCTGGAGGTGTCCTAAAGGCCACGAGAGCTTGCCTTAGGGTAGAAATAACTAAGGGTAGGATTTAACTTCGACCTGTTAGATGTCATCATAGACATGGACTGGCTAACCTGCTACAATCGGGAAGTGCAGCTCATTAGAACCCCGATTATGAGGAGATCCTACCACCCTTAAGGGAATCTTGGCCCTGAGATTCGAAACAAGTAGAATGAAAGGTTTATAGTTTAGAACAACAATATGACTAAAAGGAAGATCAACTAGGCACCAAATCCAAATTGTTCTTACCGTGTGCGTCTTCTGGTGTAACGGCTGTAGTGATTTGGTTGACACGACCTCTTCCCATAGTCTGGATGGGTCTTGCGACGGAGGTTGCTTCATTGCCTTGTCCAGGTGCGTACGAGCAGATGGGGTTGCCAAGTTGAATGGAATTGATGTGACATTCTAACATGTATGTGAGAAATTACTGGCGAAGTGTCCCATCTGATTACACTTGAAGCATCAGATCCCTGGAGCATTGAGTTTTGGGGCTGGAGTCACTAAATTCTGCTACGAAGTGGTTGCTTGCAAACGTGGAACTAAAACTCCAGGTACTCTTGACCTTGATACCACTTGCATCGATTGTTAAAACTGAAATTGACCACTCAGGCGAAGCTTGGAACTTCCAGTGCTTTAATGAGCTTGGAAATTTGCCGCTCTCTCTTGAAACTCCCCAAGCTAGCGTTGAGCTTCTTCTTGGACGAGGGCCTTGTCCACCATATGTTGGAACGACTGAGAACTGTGAGAAGCTAAATGGACTTTGATGTTAGGGTCCATTTCTTCCATGAAGCGCTAGATCTTTTCCTTATCATTGGCCACATCGGTTGGTGCATAACGGAAAGTTGTGAACTGGTTTAGATATTCTGCAATACTCATGTTGCCCTGCTTAGGGTTCTGCTCCGAAGGCTAGAGCAAATCTTCCCAATCAATGCTCCGAACATTCTCATGGGCGGCACAATAGTTTTCCCACCATCCGGCTGCAGTGCCTGTGAGTTAATGAGCGGCAAAATTCACACTCTTGTTCATCACATTGGGCTAGAATCAACTTTTTCTCCCTATCCTTGAGCCAATCTTTGGCTTCAGTTGGGTCGATACTGCTAGCAAAAGTAGGTGGTCAAGGTTCTCATAAACTTGCCAGTGCAGGATTGCGGCTGGTATTGGGGTTGCATAGGAGCTGCTAGGTTATTCTAGTTGTGCTGCATGGCTTGGAGTATTTGGAGTTGCATGGCCATCAATTCATGCATGGTTGGCTCTAGAGCTGGCGAAGGTGGTCGTGGGTAGGGATGGCAATCGGGCGGGTTGGGCACGAGTATAAGGACCACGGACCCATACCCATCCAAAAAAACCGTACCCAAATCCATACCCAAACCCGACAACGGGTATAGAATCACCCCATACCTGTACCCGCCGGGTACCCGATACCTGCCTGGAACATACTCCAAACTTGGTGTGAGCGACAGCTAGGGACTGGGGTGAGGGGCACTGCTGCTGCGTTGGTGTCAAGGCGACGGCCGACGGCGTGTTGCGGGCCACGCGATTCTTGCGATTCTTGTGTTTGTGCCGCTAAGCGAGGACACCACCGCCGCCATGGCACCATGCGATTCGGCGACCAGCGACAAAGCGAGGGTCGGCTGCAGCACCGCCATGGTCAGGCGATCGCCGACGGCGTGCTAAGCAGTCACAGGCGTTGCGCCGCTTCACGACGCTGGGCCGCTTGGAGGGCGCCCGCCGCCGGCCGTGCCGCCGTCTTGATGTAGCAAATGAGCGATGGAGCTAGGGGTCGGTTCTGCTGCAACCGCGCTGGGTCGGCGACGGCGTGTAGCGAGGTCGCCCGATCGCTGGTCGGTCGCGGCGAGCGGCCGAGAGCCGCCGTGTGGGGCCTATCCTTTGCCCACCACTTGATCTGCATTAGTCCCTGGATCAGTAAACTAGTGCACACCATTCACATAGTCGGATCATTTTATACAAGCGGAAGACTTATACAAGCGGAAGACTTATATTACATAAAGTACCTGTATTAAGCCCGAGGGCTATTAAGTATTATAACACGGTACATTAGCCCAAATAGTTTAAGAACCACAAAAGATTAGAGTGCCATCAAAAGTCCAAAACGGTCTCCTGTCGGCTATGCCTAAGCAGTCGAATGGAGAGATGCCCTAAGCCTCGCTTTGATCGTTAGCGTATTCCTGTTCATCATCTTCATGGCAGACATATTCATCGTGCTCATACTCACCATCTAAAAGAGTATATGTATACGAGGTCAGTGTCATCTAAACACTGGTGAGTTAACACCCAACCTAATGCATTTGGTGATAAAGGTTCCAAAGGAAAGTTGGAGGTTTATTTAATTGCAGAAAGCAAATTTTATAAACCAAAACCTATAACTTAGCAATTTTAACCCAAAATTCTATTAATCAATGTTTCCAGTTTTAGCTTTCCATTCCATTCCACATACCACAATCCATACCCAACCCAAACTTCCTCCAAACACCCGCCATCATCTTCGGGGTATGGCGCACCCGTTGTGGATCTTATGCCAGTGAAGCGCCTGGTCTTCCCTAGCCAGGTTTGCCAAGCCCGCACTAGAGTCACGGCTTCCTGTAACGTAAGGCCTAAATCATCCGTCCGAATGACGACACATTCCTATCTTCACCTCGGACTGGGGTTGACCCTGACACTATCCAACCAGCTAGCGGGCCCCAAGTCCGCACTACCACGCGATGGCCACACGTTGTGCAGAAACCGCAGTGGGCAGCATAAAGCTACGCAAAAACAACTCGTGTTCCGACTGGCACAGCCATCCCTGGCTGCCTAGCACGCCTACAACTCTCGTTGTGCAGGACCCCAATGGGCAGCATACAACTACGCGAAAACAACTCGCGCTCCGATTGGCACAGCCGTCCCTAGTTGCCCAACACCTTCCCCGTGGTCCAGCCTTCCTTCTCTCGCTATTGTTCCTTCCATGTGCCCTGCACATGTTGTGGCGGGACCACCCTGTGGCAGCGCTCGGTATTACGCGTGTTGCCCCGCGCCCCTCTTAGCACCCTATTGGAACCGATAGCTTCTTCACACCATGTAGCCCAGCTACATCACACCCTTATCCATATGCCGGAACACATCCATGTTTCTAATCACACACACACTGGCTGTAACATCCCTATTTTCAAAAACTGAAAATCATCATGCATCACGCAATTGCATTTTAATGAATGTCACTAGAATTTAAAACTTTTTGAAAATAAGTATGTTACAACATCTTTTGAGCTTATAAAATCAAATAATTTGGTTTCCTCAGTAAAAAGAAGAATTTTTAAATGAGATTTGCTAAGAGTTTAACCCTAGTTTTTAAAACATATTTAATTGCAAAGATGTTTGTTTTTGAATGAGATTTTAAAATCTTGTAAAAACAAAACCTTTAATAAATGATTATCAAGATTAACGAATTTATTTGAGTTTTGAAAATACCTTATTTCCCATAAAAGAAATAATTTCAAAGTTCATCATTTCAAATAAAAGCCATAATTAAAAGTTTTACTTTCACAATGTTTAATTACAAATTATTCACTAAAAACCTAATAAGATAATTTGTAAAAGTTGTGATTTTAAATTAGACTCTTGAAACAACAATTTAAACTTAATCCAAATGAAAATTCACACTAAAAATTTGATAGTTAATTAGATAAAATATTGATTTTCCTAATTGAGTACTTACCCTATTTCCTCTCTCTTCCTTTCCCTCTCTCTATGACAGGTGGTCCCCACCTGTCACCCCTCTTCTTCTCAATTAGGGGAAATTCCTTTTCAAGCCTTTCCATTTCTGGGAATTTTCCACAAAAGGGGTATTTCCTCTTTTGCCCTCCCCCTCACTGCTTCACTCCCACGCAGCCTTCTCCCTATCTAGTGGCCTCTCCCTTCCCCTCACTGTCCCTCTCCCTTGATCCCACCGATGAGTCCTCCCTCGGCCGAACCCCTCCGGCACGTCCCTCCCCTTACCTTCGTTGCCCCGTTTTTCTAGGTTTCACTTGCCGTCATGCCGAGCAAGCGGGCGCCGTCATGAGCTACTCCACCTCAAGACGCCGTCGGAGCTCGCCACCGGGTAATTCCCTTTCTCCTCTCTCCTACACCATCCTTAGCCCCCTAGGGCATCTTCCCCATTGCCAGCCGCCCCCCCCATCGGGCCGTGGGAGCCGTGCTCCTCGCCGCCCTTGACCTCGGCCAAGTCGCCACCGCCACGGCCACGTCCGCCCTCGCCGCCGCCACCCTAGCTTCCTCCACCTCGGCTCACGACCCGCCACCACTCCCTTCACTGCTGTTCGGGGCGGCGCCGCCGCCGCCGCCTCCTCCCGCCCAGCACCGCCAAGCTTCATGCCGGTCCTCCCCCTCGCCGCCGACCCTACCCCGGGCCTTCCCCTTCTCCCCTCTTCCTTTTCCCCCTCTCTCCCTCGCCGGAATCGCCCGCCACCCGAACCTTCTATGGGTGTATTTTGAGGCCTTAGTTGCCTTTGTAAAGACTTCCGCTTTGTAAGGCCTTCGAGCCAATCTTTTGTAACCACGCCGCTAGGCGCACTCTGATGTAAATTTATGTAAATTAATCGGCATGGTTTTGGTTCAAGTTCTGTTGTCTATGTGTGCTAGGTACTGATCCAGGGACTAGCACAGGTAAAGCACAGGTGGGACCTCACCTCCGCCAGGGGGGTCCCGACAGGGTTGGTATCAGAGCCTAGGCTGTAGGCCGCAACCTAGGTAGAATGGTATAGCCCTAAGGACCTATTTAAATAATAAAACTACTTTCAACAGTTTTCGAAACTTACTCTCTTCTGTTTTTCTTACCTGAAATTTTCGCTTCGATCTGGTCTTATCTTTTCCTCTCTTATCACCCTCTAAATGATTTGTGTTTCAAAGCAAAAAGCCATTTCTAAATTCTCCCCTGATTCAAAAATTTAGCCAACACCTTTTCCTCTCAGTGGGAAACCCGAAGGCTACAAGCTGTTCACAGCTATGGCAAGATTAAAGAAAAGCACTGACGGGCAAGACCACTTCAAAGGGAAGAGAAGCGTCAAAGATTGAGAAGACTTTTGATAAGCAAGAGTTGTTGCTTCAGTCTGTAGGAACCCTATATATATAATCGTAGTAGGCATCTGAGATCTTCTTGTTGAGTTTGAGATAGCTTGCATCGGTCTGACCATGCAGCTATCACTTGTATATTTCTGAACTCTTGCTTCTTATTGCTTCTTATAATGTTGGAATTGTGCGTTCTATTGGTTTGTGTGGTTTCTAGGAGTTTCATTCCTAAAAATTACTAGGAAACGATCTTTCTTAAAGTTTGCTAAAAAGATTTCTCTTTCAAAACATCAAAATATTCCTGTCAAAACTAGGTACCTTTTTAGAAAAACATTAGTCAAACTCACTCCCTTTTAATGGCTTTTTGTTTTAAAATCTAAAGCTGTTTCAATGTGTTAAATATTTCCAAAAGTAGAAATCAAAGTTTTAAAATTTTCATGCAACCAAATGCTTCTCATAAAGAGTTCTTAACAAAATATTTAACCTTCTCGAAATCAAAATTTCATTTTCAACTGGTTTTGAGAAAATGGTTTCAAAACGATACCTTTTCAATAGTTAAAGAAAAACATTTTGGTTTGCAATAAGTTCTTTAATTGTTTTGGGAATTCTTTTGAAAACTAAAGCTGTTTTCAAAACTGGTTTAAAGAAAACCTTTATTGCAAGACGTTCATTTTCCCAAATACTCCCAAATACAAAATTGGTTTAACATCCTATTTTACTTCAATTTGATTTCTAAAAGCTACTTTTTAAATTTTTTTCTTCAAATGAATTGGAATTTTCAATTGCAAAAATAATCTCAAAAGTTTATACAAAGGAGTATTTCATTCCAAATTAAAAGTAGTGTATTGATTTTATAAGCCTATTTTCGTAAGCATTCTTTTGATAAAGCTTTCTAATTCAAAATGTGATTTTCCATTGCTTCAAATGAAAGGTGTTTGAAAAAGGATAGCTTTTCAACCATATTTGCTATAACTTTTACAACTCTTTATCTTAAGTTCAAAAAAAAGAAAAAAAAATGTTTTAAACAGGTTGTCTTTTCAACCGTATTTTCCACTCATTTAACACTTCTTTGTTTTAAAAATCGCCGGACCGCTTCTAAAAAGCTTTCTTCAAAACCTATTTAAATTACAAACAAAAGTTTTGGAAAATCTAGTTGCACCACCCTTTCAAAATACTTAGTTTGACTTTTTCTTCTCTTCACAAACTAAAACACATGTTCACTTTCAAGATTCTGAGTGGTATAAGACACTCTCGCCTTATAATCGTTTGTTCACTTGCTGTTTATAGTTAGACTTCAATGCACTGTCTGGTCGCCTCTAGGTACTCCTTGTGGTCGCATAGAAGTTATTGTTTGCATTGTTGTGATTTGGGGGAGATAGATTAGTCTCCTCCTATCTCTCCAACCTTATGCCATGCTTGTTCCCTCTTATCTCTTTTCTAAAGCTCCCATCAGCAACAAAGGAAGAAACTACAAGCAACAATGGGTTTATGGATTTCTTAGAAGAAATTGATGTTAATACTTGGAGTAATTTGACTCATTGAAAATTTGACAAAAGCCAGTGGATTACGCACGGATTGTGATAGTAGATTTTACAGTGGGATTTAATAATTGATGGATTGGAGGAAGAGAACAACATCCAGTTGAAATGTCGGAGTTAATAACCATAGTTTGGTGAGATTAATGATTTGGATTATCGGTTAGATGGTCTTATGCTATGAGATGGATTCATAGGGTACTTGTAAGATAAAAGTTTAGAGTATGATTTGCATACGTAGCATTAATGAATTCACCTTCTCGGATTTGTAGGGAATTAATGATTTACCGAGTTGACTCTAGATGAATTAAGAAGAATTTGGATTCTAGCTTGGGTTCAAAATGATGTTGGACTTGACCGCATTCTATAATTTATAGTGGATATAAGTAAAGGATGTTATGATCACTTGGATTATGATAGAATGATGGTATACGAGTTATTACTTTTGGATACATGATTGAACCAAATATGGTGGAATGATACGTAAATTATTGTTTGAGAATTATCCTTATGCTTAATGGAAAAATTTGTTTAAGGGGGGTAGCCTCCATACAACATCGTTGGATTGGCAATTGATCGATTGATTGAAGTTTAGAGGTTTCTTATTAGAACGATTTCATATGGCAGAATAATAATTTTGTTACTCGAGCTGTAATAAAGCAACCCATGTTAAAAGTGGATCGGATTGAATCTATGTGTTGGAGTTTAATGATACTCGATGGGTCGAAGCTTAATTAGGATCAATTGAGCAAAAGTCAGATTTTAGGTGGACAGTTTAAACATGGGCATCCGAGAAGAGGTAACGAGTGCTGTGAATACTACACCATCTATCCATCTAAGAGTAATCAGGGCATCAGAATGACACAGCATGAGAGATCATGTATGATCTCGACTGTTGGAAGAATCGCAACGCTAAAGGCCCAAAGCAACATGCTAGACTCACAAAGATGAAGATTCTTCTCTTATTCCTCCTCATCTTCCTACTCTATTATTCTACCTTACTCATGCTCTTGTGCTACTCCCTCTCACCTGTATTCTAACAACCTGAGTCAAGAAGCTCGTTGTGGAGAAAAGGCCCAAGCAACACCCTCAACAACCAAAGATAAAGGTTCTCTACGAAGACAAACACCATCAAGCACCGCAGATCAATGCGACCAAGTCTTTGAATGTTGTCGCACCGTCAAGCATCTGCGAGAAGAAGTTGAAGTGGTCGACAGGACCACCGCTCCTCCATGCTCCCGTCTATTCTTTCTGTCCTCTAGGTTTTTTTTTTCGAATCTCGGGGACGAGATTCTGTTTGAGGGGGGGTAGTTTTGTAACATCCCTATTTTAAAAAACTGAAAATCATCATGCATCATGCAATTGCATTTTAATGAATGTCACTATAATTTAAAACTTTTTGAAAATAAGTATGTTACAACAACTTTTGAGCTTATAAAATCAAATAATTTCGTTTCCTCAGTAAAAAGAAGAATTTTTAAATGAGATTTGCTAAGAGTTTAACCCTAGTTTTTAAAACATATTTAATTGCAAAGATGTTTGTTTTTAAATGAGATTTTAAAATCTTGTAAAAACAAAACCTTTAATAAATGATTTATCAAGATTAACGAATTTATTTGAGTTTTGAAAATACCTTATTTCCCATAAAAGAAATAATTTCAAAGTTCATCATTTCAAATAAAAGCCATAATTAAAAGTTTTGCTTTCACAATGTTTAATTACAAATTATTCACTAAAAACCTAATAAGATAATTTGTAAAAGTTGTGATTTTAAATTAGACTCTTGAAACAAAATTTAAACTTAATCCAAATGAAAATTCAAACTAAAAATTTGATAGTTAATTAGATAAAATATTGATTTTCCTAATTGAGTACTTACCCTATTTCCTCTCTCTTCCTTTCCCTCCCTCTATGACAGGTGGTCCCCACCTGTCACCCCTCTTCTTCTCAATTAGGGGAAATTCCTTTTCAAGCCTTTCCATTTCTGGGAATTTTCCCCAAAAGGGGTATTTCCTCTTTTGCCCTCCCCCTCACTGCTTCACTCCCACACAGCCTTCTCCCTATCTCACTGCCTCTCCCTTCCCCTCACTGTCCCTCTCCCTTGATCCCACTGGTGAGTCCTCCGTCGGCCGAACCCCTCCGGCACGTCCCTCCCCTTACCTTCGTTGCCCCGTTTTTCCAAGTTTCCGCTGCCGCCGTCGCCGGAGCAAGCAAAGCGCCGTCGTCGAAGCTGCTCCACCCTCGCATGCCGTCGGAGCTCGCCACCGGGTAATTCCCTTTCTCCTCGCTCCTACACCCATCCTTAGCCCCCTAGGGCATCTTCCCCGCCGCCAGCGCCGCCCCTCCCACATCGGGCCGGCCGTGGCTGCTGCTCTCGCGCCGCCCAACCTCGGCGCGTCACCGCACGCCACGCCACGCCCGCCCGCCATCACCACCCCTAGCTTCCTCCACCACCGGCTCGCTGACCCCACCGCCTCGCTCCTCCGCCGCCGTTCGGCCAGCGACGAGCCGCCGCCGCCTCCGCCACCCCGAGCACCGCCAAGCTTGCCGCCAACCCCACCACGGCCTTCCCTTCTCCTCTTCCTTTTAGCCCTCTCTTCCGCATGGGCCTTTGCGCCGCATGGGAATCGCCATGCCAGAGCCTCCTTGCCGCTGCCCTGCTCTGGGTCGCTGATGGGTGGAGCCCACCCGTCGCCACCCTCCTCGCCGCGTCGCTTGGGCCATCTGGCCGCCAGCTGCCGCTCTGGGCCACGCTTCACTCGCAGATCGCGGCGCAGACGCGCTAGGCCATCGCAGCTGCTGGGTTGCAGTGCACACCGCCGTGCCTCACACGCACTGGCCGCTTCCGCCCCACGCCCGCCGCCACAAGGCTTAGGCCAAGACTGCCAGTGGGCCACTCACACTGGCTCGGCTTAAGCCAGCGTCTTGTGAAAAGACGCATCACCACTTTCAAGCCGTCCCCGGTTGGTAGAGCCAAGCCGCCAAATTTCACCAACCTCTTCTCCTCTTCTAAATTAGTTAGATAGATAATTTTGTAAAATTCATATCTTTTAAAACATAAATCAAAAATCAGTAAAATAAAATTCTAAAAGTTCTTAAAATGTGAAATTTAATTTAAAAATATAATTTACATAATTTAATGCATATTAATGCATGATTTGGTTTTATAAATGCAAAATATGCATTAATTAATCTTAAATAATTATGATAAATAAAAATAAATTGATAAGTTCTGAATTTACATAATAAAATAAACTTTTATTTTAGGAAATTAGTTTATTTTCTACATTTCTCAATTAAGAAGAAATAACTTTTTCTACACATATATATTAGTTAAATTCCATGTGAAATAGGATTTCCAAGATTTATAAAAAGAAGTAAAATAAAATTTGCATTTAAAATACCACCCTCATATTTATGCATATCCATTTGCATGCATAATTTATTTTATTTTATTTTATTCGTTGAATTAAATGTGCGTTGTTTGCTATCGTTAGATTCGACCGGGTCCGTGATCGGAAGCCGAAGCTCACGACGAGCAGGAATACGACCACCATCACGGCATGTCATTGTCGACATCTTCCTCAAATACCTTCGACCATGTTGAAACCTAGATTTACAAAGTGTTTTATTAGAAGTTTGATAAATGTGCATAGCTATGTTAAGTAATCATTGTCATATTAGTAAGAATTTAGCTAAAAGCCTAATACACTTTAATTATGTTATTAATCTTGACCTTTGATAACCTTAGGCTAATTAATCCGTAATTACCTATCGATCCTTGATTAGTTCAATTAATCCTTCTTAGTCATGGTACTAGTCATTATTAGATGATCACCACCTGATGAACACTTCACCCAATTTAATATTTGTTTTAATTCAAAGTATCTCTCTGTTTGCAAAGTGCTTGTTTGATTAGCAATAGCAAGATGCTACTGTGGGAAAAATGTTAGTGCCAGGTGGCGGGTATGTCACCTGGGGGTTTCTGGAAAAGTTTGTAAAACTTGATTGGGTGGACGGATTGATTGGCTGGTGCAGTAAGCACGAGAATCGGGTCTAGTGTGGGAACCACCCCAGTCCCTAAGGACCGATACCTTGTGGTTGTCAAAACTAAGTACAACAGTGCGACCATGAGTGCCTGTATGGGCGGGACCTGGCTGAGTAGCTTTTGAACTCCTAGTTTGGACATCCCTTGTGGTGGAGTAGGCGCGAAGTATTCGTCAACCTACCAGGCTCAAGAGGGGGCTTCAGCCAACTGGGGATACCAGCGCTGCGGTGGAAACCTTAGAGGGGATGCCATGCTAGGGGTGAGATTGTCAAAGGCCTTGTGGTGATCATTTTCCTTTAGGTGATTCCTAGGAAAAACCACCTCTCATGGGTAAAGCGTGCGACCTCTGCAGAGCGTAAAACTTTCTAGAAAGCCATGCCCACGGTTAAGGGCGAACGACGGTGGGTTGATCACAATGGTAGTTTTTCTTCCCTCTCTTTCTCAGAGTTTTAAAGAAGGAAACCAGCAGGTGCCGTGTTTTGTTGGGAGCCTATGGTGGTTAGCCGTGAGGAGATGACTTCGGTGGTTTAGCTGACGTGTGGTATTATGCATACGGTGGTTAGCCGTCGAAAGTTGTTGGTCCTTCGGTGGATTAGCAGTAAGGAAAATGTTTTGGGTTAAAACCACGATTTGTATCGTGAGCCAGCCTTTAGGTATGAGCCGGCAGGGGCCGGATGATTTACATGTTTTATCAATTAATTTGATTACTCCACTTCTTCCCCAAATTGCTTTAAAAATTTTAGGCAAAATATTTCAAAACTTGCTTTCCGCAAATCAACCCTACCTTTCCCTTGTCTAAACCATGCATAAGCATATATCAATTGACTTGCGAGTATTTTTACCAATACTCACCCTCGCGCTTTGCCGCGGGGCTGCGCATTCCGACGCCCAGGTGCGGAGTACCCTTGCAACCCCGAGGATGGAGATCCCGAGACCGACGTCTTCGCCAATGGAGTCCAAGACGAGGAGTATACCGACGCCTAGGGCTGCGTCCCTCCAGCTTTGCCTGTGGGGAAATGTTCTGGTTTTTACCTGGTTCTATGGGTGTATTTTGAGGCCTTAGTTGCCTTTGTAAAGACTTCCGCTTTTGTAAGGCCTTCGAGCCAATCTTTTGTAACCACGCCGCTAGGCGCACTCTGATGTAAATTTATGTAAATTAATCGGCATTGTTTCGGTTCAAGTTATGTTGTCTGTGTATGCTAGCTACTGATACAGGGACTAGCACAGGTAAAGCATAGGTGGGACCTCATGATGAGACCATGCTCATCATAGATAGAACCAACACCGCATATATATGGTCATTACCAAGTGTTGCTGCAATTACTTCGGCTATGTCGGCATCTTTTCACTACATCTACGATAAGTTTGCGACAGTTCACGGCATCTTCTACTTCGTCTACATCTAATATGGTGGCTCCATCAATGTTACTTCATCGACCTCCACCTTGGCCAGGTCGATCACGCAGTTGCCCTCCTCGGCTTTTGGACATAGCGCTATCACCTTCATTAGCTCGGCCACCACCTTGGCCGCCTCCCATGCTTGATGGCGTATTCAAGAAAGGCATATCTCCACCTCGTCCATTCCCTCAGGTCATACAAGTCACGTCGCTCCCAGGCTGGCCCAAGAGAAAGCCCAATTTGGCCACGAGTCCAGTTCGGCCGTCTGCGCTCAGCACAACTTCAAACGGACGCCCAGGCCACATACGAAGTCCATTTTTGACGTTCTACCACTTCACGGAAAGCTTAGGAGATAAGCTTTCCAATGAATCTAGTCTCATTGCAAAATTCCTTCTAGAGCATCAGAAATCATTAAAACAAGTTACTGCATCATCCAGTTGGGCCAAACCGGGCCTTATAAGCACATCAGGCCCAAGCCCACATGGTGGACGCCCTAGAAAAACCCTAGGACGTCCAGCACATCCCTCTTAGCCGTCTCCCTCTTATAAATTCAGTAGCCGTCATCGTTTATACTCGGGTTTTGTTAGATTAAAGTTTAGCCTTTGCTACTTTTACGTAATCGCGTGTCGGTTAGACCGCTCAGATTACTCATCTTGAACCCCACCTACTCGTTTGTGCCTAATTCATATTTGCAATTTCCGATTTCGTTTATCTTGTTCTTGCTCGTTCTTCGATTGCTTGCAGGAACAAAGACCTTCGTGGTCAGGTTGATCTCGCGTCCGCGAGATCAATAACCTCTCGAGTTGGTGTATCGATTAAGCTAAGGCGAACGTCCCGGCGGTTGTAGTCGGGCCATCAACGTCGATTCCTCCACCAATCGATAGTTATCCCTCTCATCGAAAGATCGGGACCCCTGCTGTTATCACCTCACCTCCGCCAGGGAGGGTCCCGACACTGGCATGCCAGGCCCAATATCTAGATAACCATGTTTCATTTTGTTATCATGTCCGGTGAATGTCGGTTCACTGCTCCGAGGCAACTAAGCCTAAAAATTAAGAATTGGATTTGAGTAATATCTAAGCAAGATTTTAACCAAGACTTAATAGTCTAATATTTTTATTGAACCTAACCAGGCTATCAAGAGTGATCATCAAGACAATCAATAATAATATCAAATGACGGATGATTTCATAATATCATCATGGTAAATCAATAACAAGTAATTAACATGACATGATATATCATGATTAAACAAGTAGGCATAATTAGTTAAAGAGAGCATGCAATTTGTTACTGTAAACAAAATACTTTTAGAAAACTGGGATTCAGCATAATCTAATGAATGTTAACTCGTCTAGGTCCTGAGAGTAGTGAGGGTGTTCTTGTTGCTCTTCGAAATGTCCCTTGGGCTCCTCGGCAGACGATACGGAACGAATTCGAAGAATAGAATAAAAAAAATTTCAAACATGTAGTAGGAAAGCATGATGCATGAAGTGCAGTGCGTTTAGCCTAGCGATCGGTGACTGTCGTCAGGTCTTGACCTAAATATCAAGAGAGTTCCATGATCTTACTAATGTACAATAATTCACAAAAAGATAACAGGAGTGAGTGTTCATGAATATAAAATGCGATGATGGATGATGCAAAATGCTACCATAGTAATTTACCCATCGATTAGCAAATTAGTTGTATAAGGGAAAAATTAATTTTTGTTTGAAGTATTTCCAACATCAACTCACAGTAATTGACTTACTGTTTATAGGTAGGTGGTTTGCTGTAAATTTTAAGTTGGCATTAAATTGCCTATAACCTATAGGTCTTATTTACCCTAGTTTAAGCAATTGAGTAATTATACCAAGTTTTATTAAGTTCTTATATTTTTAATAAATTCATTATAGGTTAGCAATAATTCTGTAAAAATTTGAGATTTAATTGAAGTTATTTGATATTTAAAATAAAGCAGATTCTGTTTCTGCCATATTTGTACAAAAGAAAATTGGTAAATTTCTCTAATTAATTACCCGGTAAGTATTAAAGGCTCTAAAATTGTCCAATAAATTTCTTAAATTCCTAAATCACATTTATGTTCTACTGGAGTTTCCTCATAATTTTATGAACTCGATAACCAATTAAGATAATTGGGAGACCTATCACTAAAAGTGAATTTTTGGTTCAATTAGAGGCTTTGATGGGTCGACGCGACGGCGGAAGCCCAACTGATGAGCTTTCTAGACGCGTACTCTGGGTACCACCAGATCAGCCTGTCGCCGGAGGATGAAGAGAAGACTACCTTCATCACCCCCTTCGGCACTTTCTGCTACACAACCATGTCCTTCGGTCTGAAAAATATAGGGGCCACTTTCCAACGCCTGATGCAGAAGACCTTCCCCGACTAAATCGGGCGGAATCTGGAAGTTTATGTAGACGACTTAGTCGTCAAAAGTATTCTAACCGAGGCCCATATCAGGGACCTCGAGGAAACCTTTTATAATATAAGAAAGCATCGAATAAAGCTGAATCCGGAAAAATGCGTTTTTGGTGTAGGCACGGGCATGGTGCTCCGGTACGTAATCGGATCGTCGGGCATTGGCACGAACCCGGAAAAGATCGAAGCCATCGAAAGAATGCAGGCTCCATCGAGCGTAAAGGAAGTCCAGTCGCTCACTAGCCGGATGGCAGCCCTCAGCCGCTTCATCTCCCGGCTAGGTGAGCGCGAACTATCCTTTTTCAAAGCCTTACGCAAACACGACGGTTTCGTCTGGACCGAAGAAGTCGACAATGCCTTCAAGGAGCTCAAGAAGTACCTATCGAGCCAGCCCGTCCTGGTCACCCCAAAGGAGCAGGAGCCTCTGCTGCTCTATCTGGCGGCCTCGCCCCAAGCAGTGAGAGTCGTGCTCGTGGCCGAGCGTGAGGGGACTCAGTGGCCTATATACTATGTGAGCGAGGTGCTTCATGGACCAAAGGAGTGTTACCCTGAGGTACAGAAGCTTCTTTATGCCCTCCTCATGGCCTCTAAGAAGCTCCGCCACTACTTCTTAGCGCACCCGATCACGGTTCCGACCAGTTTCCCACTAAGGGAGGTCCTCAGAAATCATGACGCCTCCGGGCGTATCGCCAAATGGGCGGTAGAACTCGGGGAGTTCGACCTCAAGTTCGTTGCCCGAACGGCGATCAAGTCCCAAATACTGGTGGATTTTGTGGTGGAATGGACGAATCCCCCCCCCCCCGACCGAACAAGAAGCCGGGCGCGTCAAAGAACCCCATTGGACAATGTTCTTCGACGGCTCGCGCTCCTTTGAACGCTTAGGGGCTGGAGTTGTTTTGATCTCTCCGCAAGGGGAGCAGCTCCAGTACGTCATACAACTACACTTCGCCGCGACCAACAACGCGGCGGAGTATGAAGGCCTCTTGGCCGGGCTCCGAGCATGCTCTGCGCTAGGAGTCCGACGACTGACCGTGAAAGGGGATTCACAGTTGGTCGTAAACCATGTTAACAAGGAGTTTCAGTGTTCCGATGACTCAATGGTGCGTTACCTGGTCGAGGTGAGGAAGTTGGAATGGAACTTCAGGAATTTCGAAGTCCTTTACGTGCCCAGGAGAGCAAATACCCTGGCCGACCAACTTGCCAAGTTAGGCACCTCACAAGAACCCGTCCCGACGGGGGTACTCATCGAGCACCTACTAAACCCCTCAATTCCCCCGGAGAAGAGGCAGTTAAGACGCACGGCAACGTCTCCCTCCTCGAGCAAAGCGCCACCTGGATGACGCCATTCATCCAGTTCTTGGCGCATGGGACATTGCCCGAGGATGAGGCCGAGAAATCCCGGCTTATCAGGAGAGCTCCACTATACAGGCTAGTGGAGGATGCCCTGTACCGGAGAGGCGCACTCGGAGTTCTCTCTAAGTGCATCTCCCAGGAAGAAGGGAAATTCCTACTGAAGGACTTGCACGAGGGTATCTGCGGGGCTCACTCCTCCTACAGAACACTTGTCGGCAAGGCCTTCAGGATGGGCTACTACTGGCCCACGGCGTTGGGCGACGCTCGTGAGATCGTCGCCACTTGCCGGGCATGCCAATTCCATGCCCGGCAGGTGCACCAACCAGCCTACGCCCTCCAAACCATTCTCCTCACCTGGCCATTCCCTACCAAGGGCTGGACATTCTGGGTCCATTCCCCAGAGGGGCGAAGGGATGTGCATACCTGTTCGTCGCCATTGACACGTTCACCAAGTGGATAGAGGCTGAACCAGTCTCCGCCATTACGGCCCAGGCGGCCAAGAAGTTCTTCCGCAATAACGTGGTCACATGGTTTGGTGTTCCCAATCGGCTGATCACGGACAACGGAACTCAGATCACCAGCGAACTGTTCCAAGAATTTTGCGAAGACGTTGGCACTAAGATTTGCTTCGCCTCTGTGACTCATCCACAGAGCAACGGGGCTATCGAGCGAGCCAATGGGTAGATCCTTCAAGGAATCAAGAAGCGGGTCTTCGACCGGCTTACCAAGCTACGACAAAATTGGATCGACGAGCTTTCTTACGTCTTGTGGGCTGTCCGCACCACCCCCAGTAGAGCCACGGGCGAAACACCCTTTCGGCTCGTATATGGCACCGAGGCCATGCTTCCGACCGAAATAACTCTGAGGTCACCTCACGTGGACCTCGCGGAAACGGCCGACGATCACCAGAGCAGGTTGCTCGATCTCGACCTATCTGAGGAAAAGCGCGAGCATGCCCTCATCCGATCGGCGGCCTACCTGCAAGCTCTACGCAGGCACGCCGCCCGATCGATCCGACCAAGGACCCTACAAAACGGCGACTTGGTTTTACGACGCGTCCAAGACTTGTCGCACGCCAACAAGCTAACCCCCAGGTGGGAGGGTCCATTCACGGTCGTCTCGCCTTCACGCCTGGGGGCTGTCTGCCTCGCCTTCCCAGATGGCCAAATTCTCAGCAGCTCGTGGAACATCGCCCAGCTACGCAGGTTCCACGCATAACCTCCCTCTTTCTAGCCTATCCCTCCTTATTTAACCAAGGGATCTTCGAATGACCTCTTCTCGAGATTCCCGAACCTGTTAAATAAAGAGGATTGGTAATCTAAGTTCTTTTCGCCCGATTCTTCGCAACCCCTTTTGCTGTCCCGCTCGACTACGAGTTCTTGTTATTAAAACCGATTTCCAAGGCAGTCAACGGATCTGAAAATGCGCGCCCGCCCTGAATTCCATTGCTCAGGTAAGCCGATAACACATCGCCCCGGCAAGTTCTCGACGGTGCCTCGCAGATTTCGATCCCGAGACCCAACCGAAATCCGAAATTAGCAACTCGAACTCGCGGCTGCTTCGTGTGCCTGGTCTTTGCTCGCAATTAGGGGCAAAGACTCGGCCACACGAGGGAGCGGGACATTGCCTTTTTTGCGCATCCGCGGCTACCCGGCTACTTCGTCTGCCCGGTCTTTGCTCGCAATTAGGGGCAAAGACTCGGCCACACGAGGGGGTCGGACATCGCCTTTCTTACGCATCCTCGGCTGCCCGGCTACTTCGTCTGCCCGGTCTTTGCTCGCAATTAGGGGCAAAGACTCGACCACACGAGGGACATCGCTTTTTATGCATCCTCGGTGCCCACTTGCTTGTGCCGGTCTTTGCTTGCAATTAGAGAGAAGGACTCGGCCATACGAGGGGGCTGGACATCGTCTTTTTATGCATCCTCGGTTTGCTGGCTACTTGCCGTCTGCCTGCTTTGCTTTCGCAATTAGGGCAAAGACTTCGGCCACACGAGGGGACATCGCTTTTTACGCATCCTCATTTGCCGGCTATTTCTCGTCTGCCCAGTCTTTGCTCGCAATAGGGGCAAAGACTCGGCCACACAAGGGGCTGGACATCGCCTTTTTTGCACATCCTCGGCTACCCGGCTACTTCGTCTACCCGATCTTTGCTCGCAATTAGGGACAAAGACTCGGCCACACGAGGGGGTGGACATTGACTTTTTATGATCCTCATTTGCGGCTATTGCCCGCCTTGCCTTTGCTCACAATTAGAGGCAAAGACTTGGCCACACGAGGGGGCTGGACATCGCCTTTTTTGCTCATCCTCGGCTGCTCGGCTACTTAAATGCCTCCGTCTTTGCTCGCAATTAGGGCAAAGACTTCGCCACACGAGGGGCCGACATCGCATTTTTGCGCATCCTCATTGCCGGCTAATTGCGTCGCCCGGTCTTTGCTCGCAATTAGGGGCAAGGACTCGCCACACGAGGAGCCGACATCACCTTTTTATGCATCCTCGGTTGCTGGCTACTTGCGTCGCCGGGTCTTTGCTCGCAATTAGGGCAAGGACTCGGCCACACGAGGGGCTAGACATCGCCTTTTTATGCGCATCCTCGGCCGCCGGCCATTGTCTCGTCCGGTCTTTGCTCGCAATTAGGGGCAAAGACTTGGCCACACGAGGGGCTGGACATTGCCTTTTTTGTGCATCCTCGCTGTCCGGCTACTTCGTCTACCCGGTCTTTGCTCGCAATTAGGGGCAAAGACTCGGCCACACGAGGGCGCTGGACATCGCTTTTTTTGCGCATCCTCAGCTGCCCGGCTGCTTCATGTGCCCGGTCTTTGCTTGCAATTAGGAACAAAGTCTTGGCCACACGAGAGGGCTGGACATCACCTTTTTTGCGCATCCTTGGCTGCCCGGCTATTTCGTCTGCCCGGTCTTTGCTCGCAATTAGGGGTAAGGACTTGGCCACACGAGGGCCGACATCGCCTTTTTAATCCTCGCCTTGCCCGCTTGCCGTGTGCCTCTTTGCTCACAACCAGGGGCAAAGACCCGGCCATACCATGGGCTGGGCGGGTAGGAAGTGGCAATTGGTTGCGTGTGTAATTTTTCCTAAGTTATGCAAGTGCGCATAACAAGAGACATAGAAAACACCTTGTATTAAATAAAAATGTCTGTTACAAACACATGTAACACTACACACACTAATCCCTAGACCTATTCTTCAGAGCTTCGAGCTCCGCCTCCACATCTTCAAGACGGCTCTGAAGCTGGAGAACCTCGATCTGGGCTTCACGCCCTGGTCAGATCTCTTCGCGAAGCTTCGCCACCTTCTCGGCCTCTGCCGAGCTACGCTGCCTCTCCTGCTCAAGCTCCTTGCGGGTCCGCTCGAACTCCTCCTAGGACCGGGTATTCCTCTCAAGACCCCGAGCATACTCCAAAGCATGCTCGAGTTCATTCCGGACCCAGACGAGCTCCGTTTGGACTTCGCCTAGCTTGGAGCGCACCGCCGCCACCTTGGCCCGACACCGAGCCTCCATGCTCGCGACCCGATCATCCATGACGGCGACCAACTATGAACAAAAAAAGGTGGGAGAAAATGTTTAGGATAAGGATGGAGTTAGGGTGGAGGTTGGTGATCTCCAGGCTGCAATGGGCGAGAACCGCAGCCAGGAAATCTGACTTCGGAGCACGAAGCCCATTGATGGCGTAGAGCTCGCAGCTCACGAACTCATCCTCCGCCGGCGCCGGGAGGACCTCACCGTCGGGAACGTGCCAAGACCTAGGGTCAAGGTGGCCCTGCGCCTCGAGGTCCTCCAGGCGCGCGGTGGTGGTTCGCGAGGAGACGAACTTCGCCATCGGAAGAAAAAGTGAAAATGGCGGTGGAGGAAGAGAACAGGAAGGAAGAAGGCAAGAAAGGAGGCAGCGTACTAGTGGGAAGGGAACAGCAGTTCTTATCCCCTTCCCACTAGCTTAAACCGCCTGTAAATCTCGAATCGGCGCCGCGTCGGCTGTCACGTCGCCTTGAAACCGCAGACCCACTCACAAGGAAGTAACCGTTGGGAGACCGACGTTTGAAATTTCATTCGGGTGGCCTTTGCTCGGTTAACCCGAAGTTACG
The DNA here is from genome assembly GCA_036346145.1 of Olyra latifolia. NCBI lineage: Eukaryota > Viridiplantae > Streptophyta > Magnoliopsida > Poales > Poaceae > Olyra > Olyra latifolia. Next base: position 44,474,174 of record CM070526.1, read on the forward strand.
CCGGTGGCCTTCGCTCGCTAACCGAATTTAGTTCGGTGGCCTTTGCTCGGCTAACCCGAAGTTACGCTTTCCGCCGCTCGGCTAACCTGTTACGCTCGGGTGGTTTTTGCTCGCTAACCCGAAATTCGTTCGGTGGCCTTCCCTCGCTAACCTGGTTACGCTCGGGTGGCCTTTTCGGCTAACCCGGTTACGCTTTCGGTGGCTTTGGCTCGGCTAACCCAAAGTTTTGCTCGGGTGGCCTTTGCTCGGCTAACCCGAAGTTCTACTCGGGTGGCCTTTGCTCGGCTGACCCGAAGTTTTGCTCGGGGGGCTTCGCTCGGCTAACCCGAAGTTCTGCCCGGGTAGCCTTTCCTCGGCTAATCGGGTAAAGGCCTTTTGACCCATCCGAACATCTGGCCCCCAAGCTTCCAGTACACGGTTGGGAGCCTCAAGGGGGGACTCGATCGACCCCCCACTCAAGGCTCAGGGGCTAGATGACGGGGCCTAGAGAGAAGTTCAGAATATCACCATCTTTTTTAGCACACGCGGGCGCTGGCCTCCCCCGAGCAAAGAAATCTTTGCTCGGGCCCGGGCATGATTCTAATCTTGCCCGGGCCGTAGTCCGGGTCGCTCCGTCCTCGACTGGGTATAGGCCTCTCCACCCGCTGTAATAAATGCTCTGACACCGTCGAAGACCGCAACGTCCCGTCGAAGTGTAGGAGACTGCGGCTACCAACCCGCGTCTTGTTGCACTATTCCCATACCATCCTCCTGTAAACACGAATGATGATGGCGGCAGCTTTTGGCACGACGCACCCGACGGCGACCGCTGGACACTAGGACCCCACGTCCATTAGAATATTGATTACACCCATGTATAAATAGACCATGCTGTTGCACATGAAGTTTTTAGCTGCTAGAAACCGCACACACCGTAGGAGCTCCGGCTAGGACAACCTCAGGCCGAAGCTCATCTCCCACTTGAGAAACCTGAGTCCCCTTTTGTTCGCCAAGCCCGGGACTCTCTCTGTAATCTCCCTGATTCTCCTATACACATCACTGGACGTAGGGCTATTACCTCCCTCTGAGGGGCCCGAACCAGCTGTGGAAAACATGGGCCCTGGGTGTCCGAAGATATACAACAAAACGTACCACCTCCTTGGGCCGAGTCGATTGGGCCTTCCAGAAGGCAGGCTTGGAGGACGGTGCGGCCTGGCATGGTCTACAAGGAGACGGATTCGTTTCCTACTCGAATACATGGATATAGATGTAGCTGAATCGGTTATATCTGTATCTTCCATATACGGATTAGGGATTCTATCTGTAACCCGACCCCCTACACTATATAAAGGGGGTCCAGGGACCCTAGTGGGGCATCCAATTCCACATCTTACAATCATCATCATCCACCATAATACAATCCACGAGCACAGGAGTAGGGTATTACCTCCCCCGAGGGCCCGAACTCAGATAAATTCGCCCATGTGCGACCATCGTAGTTGTGATCTTTCAGACGCCTTAAAATACATTGCCGACGCAAATCGTCGACAGTTGGCGCGCCAGGTAGAGGCTAGCGTCACGATCAACTACGTCAAGTTCGATGGCTTCCATTGGCTGATTCGTCTTCACCAATGCTCCTGGCCAAGGCTTCATCTTTGGAGATCTCGGCTTCATCGCCGACGACTTTGGAGAGCTTCGGTTGTGTGGCGAACTGCTCGTCCACGACACGGGAGATGGTACGCGACTCCGACCGAGCCTCACCACTTTGGGATCTCATCCCTGGATTCCAATCCAGAGGAGATCCGATCTGATGATGATGATTCCGACTGGCCAACAGCTGGGTTTCCCTTCGGTTACGGTCGGGATCCGCCGCTTCTCCCTTCGCCAACTCCTCATGTTGACGGGACACCGAGTGGCGGTCCGACTCCTGGCCAGGATCAATCTCAGATCCAGTCAGGAGTTACAATCCCTCGGTCGTGGACCGTCCCGTTCGGATTCGAAAACTCAGCCGCTGTTTTCCATCGGATAACATGCCGATTTTTCCGATCCGGGCCAAGGAGCGGGGCACGACACATACACGCTGGGGCGAGCTTTCCGAGTCTAGGCTCGGGGACAACTCAAGCCAGGCCAAATTCCCGAGTGGCTATGCCATTCGGACTGGTCAATCCGTGAAAAGTTTCGCAGATTCGTTCTACAAAACTCGCCGGATCCTCGATGACCGAAATCCGCTTCATGAGTGGGAGTCATAATCACTCCCATCGACGGGCCAACGAATTAGGACCGGTTGAGCCTTTCCTTCTCGTAATCCGAAGTCAAGAGAGCGTCAACAGTTCCTCGATTTCCGGGCGTCTAAATGCCGGGCGGCCAAGCCTCGATCGCCCAAAGACCTGCAGGAAGGCAAGAGCCGAACCAAACCACGGCGAGAAGACTTGCGCGACCGCCACGTGGTCGTGCGGCGAAGTTCGGGAGCAACTGCTTCAAGTCCGTATGGGAGCTCACTCGGTCTTCCGCACGCCACAGCAGAACATTCTCGCTTGTAAGACTCTCCTGGACAATGTTGGCCCTCTACGTGGAGAAAACAACCCCGCATCGCCAATCATGGAACATATCAAGGCCATGGTAACGGCAGCGGCTGTCCAAGGCACTCGGGACCAACCGGCCAATTCGACCAGGAGCCAGACTGCTACGAGTAGCACACGGCGCAATCGGCACACGCGAAGTCGCGGGCAAGACGCCTGCCGGAGTGCGAGCCGCGACCTCCGCCTCGACATCGAAGCCCGAAGCAGGGAGCGAGACGGAGATCGGTGTCATACCCCACCGCGCCGGAATCTCCTCCGACGATCTCCTTCCCCTGGGGAAGGGTTGATCGACGGGATCAAGGCGTTCACTCCCCGACTCCGACAGGTAAACTAGCCTGAGGGGTTCAACCCTAAGGGCATTGTGAAATTTGATGGAGAACGGGACCCCGAGGCTTGGTTGCAGATTTATTCTTTGGCGATCAAGGCTGCGGGTGGAGGATACGACGTGATGGCAAATTATTTGCCCGTCATGTTAACCCCTCCGGCTCAGAATTGGCTCGCGGGCCTTCTAGAGAACTCGATCGATTCCTCGGGAGAGCTCGCCACCGTTCAGAGCCAATTTCTGGGCACTTACGAAAAGCCTAGGACCCAGTGGGATTTTATCGACTCATCGTAAAAAGATGAGTCGTTATGAATTTCATTCGAGTTTCACCAAGAAGAAAAACACAATCCGGAGATTCGAGAGAGGTCGTCGTCCGCACCTTCCGAAAGGAATTCGCGACCCCGACCTAATCAAGAAGATGTCTCGGAAACCTCCGACTACCGTTAAGGAGATCTTCGCCTTGGCGGATCGATATGCTACCACCTCGGATGCTCTCGCTGAGCGTCAAGAGGATCACCCAAGCAAGCATGAAATCAAGAAGGACATGCCCGATTCGTCCTCCAAGAAGGACAAGAAGCGCAAGGGTGAGGAGCTGGTAGCGGTGGCGGATCAAGGACGGCTAAGGCTGCCTCGACCCGCCGACTACAATAAAGTCATGGAAGCGCCGTGTCCTTTCCATCCAAACGGGAAGCATGCGGCCAAAAACTGCAACGTCTTGAAGAAGTTCGCTGAGGATCACAACAGCGACGCTCCGAGAGATGCCAAGCAAGATGAAAAGCGCGACCCTCCTAAGGGTGACGCTTATCAAGAAACCGAGCGAGAGCTCAACAACATATTCGGGCGATCGGATGCATATGAGTCCAAGCGTAAGCAAAAGCTTACCGACCGGAAAATCAATGCAGCTATTCCGGTGACCCCCGGGTACCTCCGGTGGTCTGAAATTCCGATCATATTTGATCACTCAGATCACCCAGATCATGTCCCATGCCCAGGAAGATATCCACTCATCCTAGATCCTGTGGTACAGGGCGTCCGACTGCGCAAGGTCCTGGTTGATGGCGGGAGTGGATTAAATTCCTTTTCGCTAAAACTTTGGGCGAGATGCAGATCCCAAGGACGGTGCTCCAACAGACAGACGCGCCATTTCACGGTATAATTCCGGGAACCTCATCGGTGCCAATCGGGAAGATCACTCTTCCCGTCACCTTTGGCACTCGGGATAATTACCGGACAGAGAACCTCAGCTTTGAGGTGGCCGATTTGGAGACTGCGTATCACGCGGTCTTGGGAAGGCCGGGCTTGGCCAAGTTCATGGCTGTCCCACACTATACCTATCTAGTTATGAAGATGCCAGGTCCGCGGGGCGTAATTATGATCCATGGAGACGTCAAGTTTTCCCACCTCCTCGATAGGGAAAATTGTGACTTCGCCCACTCCATCAAGGCAGCAGCTGAGTTGGACAAGATCCGGCAGGCGGCCACCACCCTTCGGGACGAAGTCGAACTGCCAAAGAAGAAGCCATCAAAGTTGGGTATCAAGCCTGACGAAGATGTCAAGCATATTTCGCTCGACCCGTCCGATGCAACCAAAACGGCTCTAATCGAGACAGGGCTCGACTCGAAATTAGAGGAGACGCTCGTCACCTTCCTCCGAGAAAATCGGGGCATCTTCGCCTGGAGGCCATCTGACATGCCAGGCGTCCCGAGGGAGGTGATCGAGCACTCTCTGAACGTTCACGACAAGGCCAAGCCGGTTAAGCAGCGGCTGCGCCGATTTGCGCAAGATCAGAAGGAAGCCAACAAGACGGAGATCACCAAACTTTTAGCCACCGGCTTCATAAGGGAGGTACTCCACCCCGATTGGCTGGAAAATCCGGTGCTTTTGCAAAAGAAGAATGGAACTTGGCGCATGTGTGTCGATTACACTGACCTAAATAAAGCATACCCCAAGGATCCATTTGGACTTCCTCGCATCGACCAGGTGGTTGACTCCACGCGGTTCGCGAACTCCCCGAGCTCGATGCATACTCGCTTTATCACCGATTAGCTTAAAGGAAGAAGATTGTGTCAAAAGCGTCGCTCATCACTCCGTTTGGGGCCTTCATTACGTCACAATGCCCTTCGACTAAAGAACGCCGCAAGAACATACCAAATACAGCATTCAATGATGCTTCCACAACCACTTTGGGTGCAATGTGGAAGCATATGTTGATGATGTCGCCGTCAAGTCTCGGGTAACCTCGATTTGGTCATTGACCTATCGAGACATTCGAGAGCTTTGTCGGCGTACCACATGAAGTTGAACCCGAAAAGTCGTCTTGAGGTCCTTCGAAAGCTCCTCGGATTCGTGGTGTCTCACCGTGGAATCGAGGCTAACCCGAAAAAGATCAAGGCCATCATGGAGATGGTGCCCCCAACGTGCCTAAGGGATGTCCAGCGTCTTAGTGGGTGCATGGTTGCACTCGGACGCTTCATATCGCGGCTCGGCGAGTGTGGTTCGGCCTTCTTCAAGCTACTGAAGAGGCAACACAACAAGTTTGTCTGGACATCCGAGGCACAGAAGGCCTTTGAGGATCTCAAGCTATTCCTCACCTCACCACCTGTCTTGTCATCTCCCCTGCCACAGGAACCGCCTCTACTGTACATTGCAGCCACCACTCATGTAGTCAGCGCTGCGGTGGTAGTAGAACGGGAAGAAGAAGGACGCGTTTACAAGGCACAACGCCCGGTCTACTTCGTCAGGGAAGTATTGGGCGAGACCAAGATACGTTATCCGCAGGTGCAAAAACTTCTATATGCGGTTCTTATCGTCTCTCGGAAGCTGAAACACTACTTTCAAGAACATCCAATTTCGGTGGTCACCTCCTTCCCTATTGGAGAAATTCTCCATAATCGGGAAGCCACTGGGAGAATCGCAAAATGGTCGGTGGAACTCGGAGCTTTCGAGCACTCATTTAAACCACGCAGCGCCATTAAGTCACAAACACTCGCCGACTTTATCGCCAAGTGGACGGAAATGCAGACTCCCCCAGCAGCCGAAGAGGTCAAGTATTGGAACATGTACTTTGACGGATCACTCCGACGGCAGGGCGCGGGGGCTGGCACCGTTCTCATATCACCCGGAGGCGAGCGACTCAAGTACGTCCTCCAGATCTATTTTCTAGCCTCAAACAACGTAGCTGAATATGAAGCTCCACGGTCTCCGTATTGCCATATCGCTTGGCGTCCGATGATTGGTGGTTCGCGGAGACTCCCAGCCTGTAGTAAGCCTAGTGCAGAAGGACTGGTCTTGTGTCAACGACAACATGACCGCCTATTATCAGGAGGTCAGAAAGTTGGAAGACAAGTTTGACGGGTTAGAGCTCATACATGTTCTGCGTCGAGACAATGAGGCGGCTGATGAACTCGCAAACTTGGGCTCGATCGGGCGCCCGCTTCATTTGGGATCTTCGCCCAGAGCTCCACGCCTCTATCACTTCAAGAAGAACAACTACCCCAACCAAAGAAAGCAATCCGAGATAGAGGTGCTCACCTTCGACTCGGATTGGACGAAGCCTTACCTGGAATACCTGCGAGAAGAAAAGCTTCCCGACGATCGGGAGGCTGCTGAGCAAATCCAACGTCGGAGTCGCAACTATGTAATGCATGAAGGGACCTTGTATCGACGAAGCGTCTCTGGCATACTTCAAAAGTGCATATCTGAGTCTAAAGGACACGCCCTACTACGCGAAATTCACTCAGGCATGTGCGGACATCATGCCGCATCAGCTACCCTGGTTGGAAAAGCTTTCCGACAAGGATTTTACTGGCCAACCGCGGTCTCAGACTCAAAGGAGATCGTCCGCAAGTGTGAAGGTTGTCAGTTCTTCGCCCGGCAGATTCACGTGCCGGCTCAGGAACTTCAGACGATTCCCATCACTTGGCCGTTCGCTGTCTGGGGGCTCGACATTGTCGGACCCTTCAAGAAAGCACCCGGTGGATTTGAACACATTTTCGTCGCCATTGATAAGTTCACCAAATGGATTGAAGCCAAACCTGTGACCAAGATTACGGGGTCCAAAGCCACCGAGTATTTCCAGGAGATCATCGGTCGGTTCGGCGTACCATCTCGGATCTTCACGGATAACGGTTCTCTGTTCAAAAGTGACAAATTTCAAAGTTGGTGCGAGGATGTGGGCATAAAGATTTGCTTTGCTTCGGTGGCACACCCACGAAGTAATGGGCAGGTCGAGCGCGCGAATGGCATGCTTCTACGAGGCGTCAGGGCGCGCATCTTCGTTCGACTCAAACCCTATGCAGCAAAATGGATGAAGGAATTGCCTGCCGTACTCTTGGGGCTTCGTACGAGCCCCAGTCGAGCTACGCGCATCACCCTTTTCCTCAGATATGGGTTTGAGGCGTTCTTCCCACGAGCTACGCTTTGATCGCCGATTCAGAGGTTCAATGAAAACGAGTCGAGGCGGTCGGATTGACGATCTCGACCGACTGGAGGAAGCTCGGGACGTTGCCACAATTCGGTCGGCTAAGTACCTCCAGGGTTTGCGTCGTTATCATAATCGGAATGTACGAGATCTGGCCTTCTCGGTTGGAGATTTGGTCCTTCGGGTTAGTCAATCAGGCGGCCATAAGCTTTCTCCACAATGGAAAGGACCGTACATCATCGACTCCATGACGCGCCCGGGGGCTTACCGATTAAGGCGAGAAGCCGGTGCTCTCCTGGACAACTCATAGAACATCGCGCAATTGCGTCGGTTCTATACCTGACGGCTATTGTAACCCTTGAACACAAATAAAAAAGATAAGTTTTTCGCTCACATTGTCTTTTATGTTTACGCAATTTTGGTTTCTGACTTGTTACTTATTTGCATTTCAAGTAAGTAATAAGTCGGGGGCTACACCTAATTAGGTGCGCAATCGCGCCCCAAAGTTCCTATCTAAATTTGACTTGCTCCCAAATCAGATTCTGATTAGTCAGTAAGTCGGGGGCTACACCTAACTAGGTGCACATTCGTGCACCCTTTCTCCTTTATTGAGTCTGACTTACTCATTAGTCGGAATCTGACTTACTCATCAGTCGGAATCCGACTGGTTTGTAAGTCGGGGGTCATACCTAATTGGGGGCAGTCTCCGCCACTACATTTTCCCAAACGCTTAATTAACTTTTTTGGTTCGAGCTAACGATGAGCCTAAGCGTCTATCATCCCGTGTAACGAAACTCTTGTTTTCTAGCGACATCCATGCTTCCGGGTCGCGTTATTGGAGGTAAGGCTCCGTGCCAACTCCTAATGCTAAGGAACTTGATGCACTGGACAGAGTGCTTAGTGAAAGGGACCTAGTTCACTTCGGTGAAGCGTACTACTCGAGTCGTAAAAAGTCGATTAAACTTGCGCTAAAAAAAAGAGAGAAGGCATTGCACATTCAGAATAAGAAATTTTATTTCTTAAAGGCCCGCGAGCCGTTTACAGGATGTGGCGGCAGGTGTAGGCCTGCGCCTTGATGATCGATCCGCCACACCGGCGAGTGCAGGGCAGCGTCGAGCGTAACCTCGGCGATGGCGGCGTCATGGCGCGAGAATGACCAAGGCCCCCACGATCACGTCGGTCACCTCGGCAAGGGCTGGGACGACCTCCACCAGGACCGCGACGGAGGCAACGTCGCGGGCGCGGGCCTCCTCCTCAGCCATCTCGGCAAGCGCAAGGTCGAATTCCGCCCAGAGCTCTGCTAACTCTTCATCGGCCATTGGAGCAGGAGGAGGCGGAAGGATTTAGGAAGAAGCTTGTGAGGAACGGCCGCTACGCCGGCCTTTCTTTATAGCCAAACTTGTGGAAGTCAAATCGGTTTCGGGGAGTGATGGCGTCGGGAAGCAGCCCCGATGAAAACAGTCCCTGGGATTTGATGTGGATATTTCTAGGAGCACGGCGCTGCATTCAAAGCGACGCTTGGGCTTCCGGCAAAGTAATACTAGGATGACTTGTGGCAGCAAGAGATAAGCGCGCGTTTCTCGAAGAACCGCGGGCGACACTTCGGCCTCCCGCTGGGCGGGAAGGTGGGAAGCCTTGCTTTCACTGTTGCGATATTTGGGCCCGGACTTAGGTTCCAGAAGACACGCTCTTTGTGGGCCGTATGTTATACGTTGCTCACATACGAGTGTTGGTTGGACCGAATCTAGTTGGGACAAAGGGCGCGGCCCTGGTTGGGCCTTATGCCAGTTATTGATTCTTCGATGACTGGGTGCTTCTTGGGAAAAAATCAATCCAGCTCTTGGCGTACCCCTTGGGGTCAATGGCTGGTCCGATTTTACAATCGGATTAGACGTCAAAGAGTTACCTCTTTAGTTGGGTCTCAGTGGCACATCTCCGGATCGTTTGTCGTCAAGACAAACACCACTAGGAGGACCTCAACTTGGAGGCGGGCGTATTCCTCTAGGGATCACTAGCTTGTGTCCGCCTTAGTCGGATCAAGGCGCCTGAACACCCTACACAGGTTGTGGCATATCCCATGCTGGATCGAATGTCGAGCTTTGCAAGATAGGCTTGAATGCCATAAGTTGTAACAGGGAGGACAACGCTGGGTAGCACTGCATACTCGGCAAAGTCCACTCTATTCACCTAGTATGCCTCTCCGGGGGGCCATTAGCCAGCATTTCGATCCATCGGGCTGGGTGCCAGACATCTTTAATAAACTTGAGAATTTTTCTCGAGTTCTTTGCAACTGTGTTTGTTTGATCAGCAGGTTACTCGGCGAGTAGATTCCATCAGCCAGACGAAGAGTGATGTCACTCGGGTAAACATCTGAAGGATTGCGAGCCGAACCCCGAATCAAGACAACCCAGTCCCGAAGCACTCGGGGGCTACTATGGAAAACATGGGCCCTGGGTGTCCGAAGATATACAACAAAACGTACCACCTCCTTGCGCCGAGTCGATTGGGCCTTCCGTATATGTGCTTGGAGGATGTCTTGACTTTGGCATGGTCTACAAGGAGACGGATTCGTTTCCTACTCGAATACATGGATATAGATGTAGCTGAATCGGTTATATCTGTATCTTCCATATACGGATTAGGGATTCTATCTGTAACCCGACCCCCTACACTATATAAAGGGGGTCCAGGGACCCTAGTGGGGCATCCAATTCCACATCTTACAATCATCATCATCCACCATAATACAATCCACGAGCACAGGAGTAGGGTATTACCTCCCCCGAGGGCCCGAACCTGTATAAATTCGGCTCCCTATGCTACCATCGTAGTTGTGATCTTTCGCATCGCCCCCTAAAATACATTGCCGACGCAAATCATCGACACCAGCCTAAACCACCTATGTTTTCCCTTGATGGTTGCTTGATTGGGGTCGCCTTCCCGAAAGCCCCAAGGCTGCGGAAAAGAGGTCGGTTGATCATTACACTCAACAAGTAAGCTCGGCTCCCGGGAGTCCCGTACTCTCAACCGCCGACAAAAACGCTATATCGTAACTGCGCAGTTAGAAAGACAGTTTTCGGGTATGCCATGAAACATATCATGGGGTGTGAGCGATTAAGATAAAATTTGCCCTTCCATTATAATGGGAGAGATATCTCTGGGTCCCTTGATGTGGTTGGATTTAGAAAGGTGCATGGCCATGCCAATATGATTAAATAGTTAATCACTATGATTAATGTGTTAATCATGGATTGAAATCCACTACAAGATCGAGTGAATGTTCGAGTTATCACAGGGATGACACGTTTATCGCCTTGAGCTTGACTGCTATCATGTGGCAAAGGATCAGTATTTTAACACTACTGGTTCATAAGATTGGATCTTTATGTGTACTTAGGGGTCAGTATTTTAACACTATTGGTTCATAAGATTGGAGCTTTGCGACCAATTCATCACCAATTTCCAGGGCACTTACGAGAAGCCTAGGACCCAGTGGGACCTTTACCAGATTCATGAAAGAAAAGATGAGTCGTTAAGGGATTTCATTCGGCGTTTCACAAAGAAGAAAAATACAAGCCGACAGATTTCCGAAGCGGTCGTCGTCGCAGCTTTCCAAAAGGGAGTTCATGACCCTGACTTAATCAAAAAGATGTCTCGGAAGCCCCCAACCACTGTTAAAGAGATGTTCGCCCTGGCGGACCGGTATGCCACAGCGTCGGATGCTCTCGCCGAACGTCGGGAGGATCACCTAAGCAAGAATGAAGGCAAGAAAGACAAGCCGAGTCATCTTCCAAGAAGACAAGAAGCGGAAAGGCGAAGAACTGGTGCCTGTTGCGGATCATGGTCGGCAACAGCCGCCTCGGTCTAATGACTACAATAAAGTAATGGAGACACCGTGTCCTTTCCATCCTTATGGAAAGCATGCGACGAAAAATTGCAATGTCCTAAAGAGGTTCGCTGAGGAACACAACAAGGACACTCCGAAGGATGCCAAGCAAGACGATAAGCGTGATCCTCCTCAGGGTGACGCTTACCAAGAAATCGAGCGCGAGCACAACTACATATATGGGTGATTGGATGCATACGAGTCCAAACGTAAGCCAAAGCTTACCACTCGAGAAGTCAATGCAGCTGTTCCGGTGACCCCCGAATACCTTCGATGGTCTGAAGTTCCAATCAAGTACGACTCCTCGGATCATCCTGACCACATCCCATGTCCAGGAAGATATCCACTCATCCTGGATCCTGTGGTATGGAACGTCCGACTGCGTAAAGTCTTAGTCGACGGTGAAAGTGGGTTGAATATCCTTTTCGCCAAGATGATTGATGAGATGAAGATTCCAAGGTCGGCTCTTCAGAAGGCGGATGCGCCGTTTCACGACATAATTCCGGGAACCTCCTCCGTGCCGATTAGGAGAATTTCTCTCCCGGTCACTTTTGGCACCCGGGACAACTACCGGACGGAAAACCTCACCTTCGAGGTGGCCGATTTCGAAACTACATATCACGCAATTTTGGGAAAGCTGGGCTTGGCCAAATTCATGACCGTCCTACATTACGCTTACCTGACTATGAAGATGCCGGGACCGCAGGGCGTAATCACGGTCCGCGGAGACGTCAGGTTTTCCTATCTCCTCGATAAGGAAAACTGTGACTTCGCCCAGTCAGCCGAAGCGGCTATCGAGTTCGACAAGATCCGGCAGGCAGCCACCGCTCTTCGCGACGAGGGTGACATGCCAAACAAGAAGCAATATAAGTCAGGCATCAAGCCTGAAGAAGATGTTACGCGTATTTTGCTCGACCCGTCCGATTCAACCAAAACGGCTCTGATTGGGACAGGGCTCGATCCGAAATAGCAAGAGGCGCTCATCACCTTCTTCCAAGCAAATCGGGGCATCTTCGCTTGAAAACCGTCTGACATGCCGGGTGTCCTAAGGGAGGTGATCGAGCACTCCTTGAACATACACGACAACGCCAAGCCAGTCAAGCAACTGCTACGTTGGTTTGTGCAAGATCGGAAGGAAGCCATCAAGGCGGAGATCACCAAACTTTTAGCCTCTGGTTTCATAAGGGAGGTGCTCCATCCCGACTGGCTGGCAAATCCGGTACTTGTACAAAAGAAGAATGGTACTTGGCGTATGTGTGTCGATTATACCGACTTAAACAAAGCACGCCCAAGGATCCATTCGGACTACCTCGCATCGACCAGGTGGTTGATTCCACTGCCAGTTGCGAGCTTTTGAGCTTTCTGGATACCTACTCAGGCTATCACCATATCAGCTTGAAGGAAGAAGATTGCATCAAGACGTCGTTCATCACTCCATTCGGGGCTTTCTGCTATATCACCATGCCCTTCGGGTTGAAGAACGCTGGAGCAACATATCAGCATTGCATTCAGCGATACTTTCACAAACAGCTCGGGCGTAACGTGGAGGCATACATCGATGATGTTGTCGTCAAATCTCGGGTATCCTCCGACTTAGTCACCGACCTGGCGGAGACATTCGAGAGCCTAACGGCATACAAAATGAAGTTGAACCCGGAGAAGTGTGTCTTCGGGGTCCCTTCGGGAAAGCTACTCGGTTTTGTGGTGTCTCATCGTGGAATTGAGGCTAACCCGAAAAAAATCAGAGCTATCATAGAGATGGCTCCCCCAACTTGCCAAAGGGATGTCAAGCGTCTAAATGGGTGCATGGTGGCACTCGGCCGATTCATCTCGCGACTCGGCGAACGTGGGCGTCCTTCTTTAAACTGTTGAAGAAGCAGCAGGACAAGTTTATCTGGACACCCGAGGCGCAGAAGGTTTTGATGATCTCAAATTGTTCCTCACTTCGCCACCTGTCTTGGCATCTCCCATGCCGCAGGAACCGCTTCTGCTGTACATTGCGGCCACCACCTATGTAGTGAGCGCTGCGGTGATAGTAGAACGAGAAGAACAACGGCCACCACTCATGTAGTGAGCGCTGCGGTGATAGTAGAATGAGAAGAACAAGGACACGTCTATAAGGCTCAACGCCCGGTCTACTTTGTCAGCGAAGTATTGGGCGAGTCCAAGATACGCTATCCCCAGGTGCAGAAGCTTTTGTATGCGGTCCTGATCGTCTCTCGGAAGCTGAAACACTACTTTCAAGAAAATCCAATTTCGGTGGTCACTTCTTTCCCTATTGGAGAAATCCTTCATAATCGGGAAGCCACTGGGAGAATCGCTAAGTGGTCAGTGGAACTCGATGCTTTCGAGCAATCGTTTAAACCACGCAGCGCTATTAAGTCACAAACACTTTCATGACTTCGTTCTCGAGCGGATCGGAGATGAGCTCCCCACCGCCGAAGAGGCCGAGCATTGGAACATGTACTTTGATGGCTCTCTCCAACGACAGGGCGCGGGGGCTGGACTCAAGTATGTCCTCCAAATTCATTTTCCAGCTTCAAACAACGCAGCCGAGTACGAGGCACTCATCCATGGGCTCCGTATTGCCATATCGCTCAGTATTCGGCCATTGGTGGTTCGCGGGGATTCTCAACTCGTGCAGAGCCAAGTATAGAAGGATTGGACTTGTGTCAACGACAATATGACTGCCTACTGTCAGGAGGTCAGAAAGTTGAAAGATAAGTTCGATGGATTGGAGCTTATACATATCCTACGGCGAGATAACGAGGCGGCAGATGAACTTGCGAACATGGGCTCTAGCTGGGCTACAGTCCCAGCTGGGATCTTTGTCTAGGAGCTTCACACCCCCTCCATCACACCGCAGGAGCAACTACCCCAACCGGATGAACCGCTACCGAGTCAGAAGTGCTCGTCCTCGACTCGGATTGGATGCGACCGTATTTGGAGTACCTGCAAGAAGAAAAGCTTCCAGATGATCGGGGGGCTGCTGAACAAATTGAACGTCGAAGTCGTGCATACGTGGTACTTAAAGGAATCCTGTACCGCTGAAGCGCCTCTGGTATACTTCAAAAGTGCATATCCGAGTCGGAAGGACGTGCCCGGTTGCGCGAAATTCACTCAGGTATGTGCAGCCACCATGACGCTTCACCTACGTTGATCGGCAAAGTCTTTCGCCAAGGGTTTTACTGGCCAACCGCTGTCTCGAACACAAAGGAGATCGTCCGGAAGTGCGAAGGTTGTCAGTTCTTTGCCCAGCAGATTCACGTGCCGGCTCAGGAACATCAGACGATCCCTATCACCTGGTCGTTCACCGTCTGGGGGCTCGACATTGTCGGACCCCTCAAGAATGCCTCGGGTGGTTTTGAACATATCTTCGTCGCCATTGACAAGTTCACTAAATGGATTGAAGCTAAGCCTGTGACGAAGATTACGGCAGCTAAGGCCACCGAGTTCTTCCAGGAGATCATCGGTCGGTTTGGTGTGCCCTCTCGGATCATTACGGACAACGGCTCTCAATTCAGAAGTGACGAGTTTCAAAGCTGGTGCGAAGACGTGTGCATTAAGATTTGTTTTGCTTCGGTGGCACATCCTCGGAGCAAAGGGCAAGTCGAGCGCGCGAACGGCATGCTTCTACAAGGTGTCAAGGTGCGCATCTTCGATCGGCTCAGTCCATATGTGGCAAAATGGATGAAGGAATTGCCTGCCGTACTCTGGGGGCTTCGCACAAGTCCCAGCCAGGCAACGGGGCAGTCACCTTTCTTCCTTGTATATGGGTCTGAGGCGGTCCTCCCAACGGAGCTACAATTCGGGTCACCCCGAGTGCTAAAGTTCAACGAGGACGAATCAGAGACCAGTCGTGTTGACGAGCTCGATCGACATGAGGAAGCTCGTGATGCTGCAACCATCCGGTCGGCAAAGTACCTCCAAGGGCTACATCGTTACCACATTCGTAATGGGCGGATCGTGTCTTCTCGGTTGGTGATTTGGTCCTTCGGATCAATCGGGCGAGTGGCCATAAACTCTCCCCACGCTGGGAAGGTCCGTACATTATTGACTCGGTGGCACGCCCGGGGCTTACCGACTGAACCGAGAAGACGACACTATCATTGATAACTCGTGGAACATCGAGCAATTACGTCAGTTCTATACCTGACGGACGATTGTATACACATTTACAATTCAATAAAGATAAGTTTTCATTTACATTGTCTTTACACTTATGCAATTCAGTTTTTGACTTGCTACTTATTGTATTACAATTAAGCAGTAAGTCGGGGGCTACACCTAATTAGGTGCGCAATCGCGCACCCTTTCCTTCTCTTTTATTGAGATTGATTTGACCTGCTACCTACTCGGGGTCCGACTAGCCAGTAAGTCGGGAGCTACACCTAATTAGGTGCAGTCTGCACCACATTGATATCTTTCTTTTTGAATTCTTGTCGAGCCTAAGTATTGTTCGTTCTGAGTAACGAAACTCTTGTTTTCATACAACACACATACTTCCCGACTGCGTTCTTGGAGACAAAGCTCCGCGCCAACTCCTAACGCTAAGGAACTTGATACGCTTGGCAGAGTGCTTAGAGAAAGGAACCTGATCTACTCGGGCAAAACACGGAATCAATTACAGAAAGATAACGTAACATATATTGTATTCAAAGAACTGTTTACATACATTGAATTGATATGTTACAATAAGTTCCTACATTTACAGGGAGTCTAAGTCTAAATTATCTACCAGGGACTCGGCTACAAGCTTCACTTCCTCAAGCAAGGCCAACGCCTTCTCCTCGGCAGCGGTTGCCCTGACGACTTCAAGCTCTACCCGAGGATAGAGCGACTTGACGATTCCCAGCGCTTGGCTGGTGCTCATCAAGCCGACTTCCCTGAGCCGGGCCTTGAGCTACTTGGGGGCTTTGGTCCACTTCTGGATCAGCTCGGCCCGGTTGCTTGGCTCAGCGTCACCAGCGTACAGCCGTCGCTGAGTGGGCTCCATGGCCACTAGGAGCTCTTCATACCGCGCTTGCGCAGCCTTGGCGTTTTCATGCAAAACGTCGTACTGCGCCTGCGTCTTCTTCTTATGCTCTGTCAGCAGAGAGAAATACAGTTATACAACTGTATAAACACTGGGGATTCAAAGTCGGTCGGGTTAGGGGACATACCCTCTAACTCGGCGACGGCTCGGGCCTCCGACTCATCCAGGGCCAGCCTTTGGTCTAGGGACCCCTTCAGCTCTGCTTGGGCGGTGGCCTTAGAGTCCTTGGACTTGGCCAGCTCCTCCCGCAGGCTGGCGTTCATGGCGTCATGAGCTGCACAGTGAGCAGAAGGTGATGTCACTCGGTCGCACACAAATCACATAATCCTGACCTAGGTCGGGATACTTACATTGAAGGGAGCCTGCGAGGTCGAACTTCTCATCCTGCAGTTCCTTGATCTGGGCCTGCAGCTCCCGACGCTGCTTGGACCCCTCGATCCAGGCCTCAACTACTTGCCCCTCCACGGCTTTAATCCGTTCTATTTAGGGAAGGAAGTAGTTGAGAAACTTGGTTTTCCTCTCGGAAAATTCACCAAGTTCCTGCAAAAAGATGGCGTGCTCGTAGAAGGTCATACTAACCTTCTCCTCTGTCTCATCGTCGAGAAGAGCCCAATCTCCGGCCTCGTCCCTCCAGGCCGCCGAGAGCTTGGGCTCGGGTTCCTCCAGGGGAGATAGGGGTCGGCGTGGAATCTCTTCCACCACCGGCACGGCTTCCTCGCCGCCCCTGTTGGTCGGCTTTGGGCTCGAGGGGGCGTCGGCGCCATCTTCTCGGGCCTTGGCCTCCGACGCGGCCTCCGTCGGCTTGGTCAGCGGAATAGCTGCGTCGGCTGTCGGAGGAGGTGAAGCAGAAGGAGGGGAGGGAAAAACCGCCCGACTCGGCTCCGCAGGCTTCGATGCTGGCTCGGTCGGGCGGTCCGTCGGAATCTCCTCCGATGGTTTCCCGAAAGAAGGGATCACTTCAGTACAACGAGAACATATTGAAGGCTACCAAGGAGAGACAGTCGTGCTTACCGGCTCGAAGTCTTGATCTTTATGCCCGCGCCCCTCTGAGCGGAGGACCCGCTTGAGGAGGCGTCGGGCGGGCCGCTCGGCCTGGCCTGGGGCACTGCAGGCTTAGGCGCCGAATGCGCCCCCTTCTTCTTCGGCGACGTTCTGCGAGCCGCCCTCGGAGGGCGAGCCGCCTGACTGCTCGGCCTTCGGGCCGGCGTTGGCTAGTTCACTCCTTCCTTGGGGGCTTTTGGGATCGTGGGGCCCGAGCCTCGTCGGCTGCGCCCCTCGGACGGCAGGACGTCCTCCTCCTCGAAGGAGACCGTGCCCTTGCCCTTCTTCGCCGCGGGAGCCTCTTCAGGCTCCTCGTCCGGGCGCTTCTCATCCTTGTGGGCAGGGGCCTCAGGCGTCGGGGCGAGGGACACGAAGGCCTGGCGGTCCTGCACAGAAGCACAGCCTTCATGAGTTGGTATGATGGCCATAAAACCACTCGGCTGGCATGAAACAAATATGAAGATTACTCGGTCGTTACCTCCGGTGGCGGATTGACGAGAGAGAAGCTTCGGGGACACCCTTGGTTGGAAATGGATGTCCCGTGCTGAAAAATTCCACAAGACGGTCGGTGGCATCCGAATGGGGGATAAAGGTAGCCACCTCCCGAGTTGGATCGGTCGGCCCGGTGTATTCGAACCCGAGACAAACCCATTCCTTGAGAGGCTGGACGCGGCGCATCGTGAAAGAGACGGCGATGGCCACGCCAGTCAGCCCCTCTTCTTTGAGATTTTGGATCAGGCCGAGTAACTCGGTGACCTGATCCATTTCAGAGGAGGGAGGAGGAGAAGTCCAAGAGGGAGAAGCCTGGGGCTTTCTCCCATCGAAGGAAGGAAGACTGGGGGAGGATTGGAGCAATAGAACCACTCTGGTTCCATCCTTCAGAAGGTTCGGTTCGGGCGGGGAGAAGTATTCTTCTTGAGGCCGCCCGAGTTGGAATCGACCCGTAAAGCGACCTTAGGGGCACTGTTGTTGGGTAAGGCTTTCAAGTGGAAGAGATGGCGAAAAAGGGCGAAGTGGGGAGCAATCCCAAGAAAAGCTACGCAGAGTTGAACAAAAAGAGAAATTTGAAGAATGGAGTTGGGATTCAGATGAAAAAGCTCAATTTTATAGTGGTTGAGCAGACCACGAAGGAAGGAAGAAGCGGGGAGTCCGAACCCACGGGAGAAAAAGGACTCGAAAACAACTACCTCCTCTTGGCGAGGAGGGGAAGACTTCACTTGCAAGGCCACCAAATGATGAGCTCTGCTCAAGGGAGAACGTCGGCGTGGACCAGGGCCTGCAACCGCTCCTCGGTAGTAACAGAGGTTGCCCAGTTCCTCGCCATTTGAGAGAATGTGGTGGGGGATGGGGGTGGCGAGATTGGATCTAGAGATTGGTGGCGGTGGCGGTGATAGGGTTGCTCTGCGGCGGTGGAAGCAACAAACCCTAGCGGTATCGCTGCAAGGGAGATGAACAGACTGGGGCGTGCAAGCGTAACTGTTCAAATGCCTCGAAGTGTTCTATTTAAAAAGGAAGTGGGCGATGTTTCGATTTTCCGCGCTGGGCGGGAAGGAATGGAACCCTAATTATCGCCTCAAGATTCGGGCCCGGACTTAGGTTCCAGAGAGCATGCCCCCCGTGGGTCATAAGCTGTACACTTCATTACTTGTGTACAGGTGCCACTCGGGTCAAACCGAGTCGGGAAAAATAGCGTGCCCCCAATCGGGCTCATGCCAGTCGTCAGTCTCTAAGGACTGGGCACTTCCCGGTTTATAACTTAGCTCTTGATGTACCTCTTAGGGTCAATAATCGGTCTGACTCCTAGTCGGATCGGGCGTCATTAGTTACCTCTTCAGTCGGGTCTCAGTGGTACATCTCTAGATCGTTCGTCATCATGACGAACACCACTCGGATGACCTTGACTTGGAGGCGGACGTATTCTCCCGAGAATCACTAGCTTGACTCCACGCTAGTCGGGTCAGGGCGCCTGAACACCCTACATGAATTGTGATGTGTCCCCTACTGGACCGAATGTCGAGTTCTGTCAGTCAGATCCGAATGTCATGATTTGCAACAGGGAGGATAAGGCGGGGTGACACTGATCACTCAGCTATGTCCATCTTTTTGGTATGCCTCTCCGTGGGGCCAATAGCCAGCATACCGACCAGGCAGACTGGATACCAAACGTCTTTTTAGAGGCTTGAGAGTTTCTCTTGAGTCCTTTGCTACTGTGTTGTTTGATCAGTAGGTTACTCGGCGAGCCGAACCTCATCAACCGAACGAAGACTGATGTCACTCAGATTACACTTGATGAGCTACAAGCTGAACCCAGAATCATAACAACTCAGTCACGAAACACTCGGGGGCTACTGTGGACAATATAGGCCCCGGGTATTTGGAGACAAATGATTGGACGCACCACCTCCTTGGGCCAAGTCGCATAGATCTTCTAGATGGCGGGCTTGGAGGACGGCGCGGCCCGACCTGCTCTACTAAGAGTAGGATCCTAATTCTACTCGAATACGTGGAGATAAGCGTAGCCGACTCGGTTATATCCCCTATCTTCCTTATACGGATTAGGGAACCAATCTGTAACCCTACCCCTTGCACTATATAAAGGGGGTCGGGGTCCCTAGTTCGGCATCTAACATCTGAGAACATACGATCATTGTGATCATCCTCTGTTTATTGTGATCGACACCCCATAATACAAAACCACGAGCACAGGAGTAGGGTATTACCTCTTTCCGAGGGACTGAACCTGTATAAATCTTGCCCCCTGTGCTACCATCAAGTTGTGAAAGAAAATATATTGCCGATGCAATTCGTCGACAATGCCCAATAGCAATTATGGGCCACATAAGATGTGGGCTTAGTCGTGACAGGCCACGTATGATGTAAGTTTCGTAGATACTGATCTATGTAGGATTGGAGTCTCGCAGATACTGATACGTGTATGATTAGAGTCCTAATGGACTTTTTTGGGCCTCTAGTATAGGGGCCCAGTATGAGGCTATATAAAGGGAGACGGTGGAGGTAAGAGAGACAGAGCTAAAGGGAATGTGCCCTAGAGGCAATCATACGATGATTGTATAACGTCTTTGTTTATGTACTTGTGATAACATTGCTTATCGGTTCCATGAATTAATGTCACGACTTTGTTCATCAAATACAATTTGGTTGTGAGACACATTGTCATTGTGATATTATTCTAAACGATCCTTGGTCCATATCATTACGAGGAGCGGTAATGATTTGATCAGCACATGTATTGATTGATGATACTGTTTCACATACCATAGATATGGAGATATCAAATCAATAATGTGAACACATGTTAGAAAACATGGGTGGTTGGACAGACCTGCTCCGAGACGCTGCTGAGATTGTTATCTACAAAGTGTTATGAGCGTGTAGTCTCGAGTGGTACATCTATATGGTCCTTAGACCTGAGATCATCATGGAGACCCAGCTGGTGGAGTCGTATGCTTTGGTGTTATCAAACGCTACACCGTAACAGGGTAGTTATAAAGATAACTACTGGGTATACCACGAAGCATGGCGTAGGGATGTGATTGATCAAGATGGAATTTGTCCCTCCTCGTTAATGGGAGAGATATCTCTGGGCCCCTCGGTATGGATGGATAAGGAAACGGCACGGCCGTGCTGATATGATTAAAGAGTTAAAAGTTAATGGGAGGTTTCTCTAACCTCTCCAGGATTACACCGGGTGGAACAGGTTCACAGGATGAAGCAAGTCTGGAAAGCCGATAGCTATCATATTCTCTCTCTAGGGGATATAGCATAATTTAAAGTTTAAGAAATATTTTTCCATCATTCTAACCTTGGCCAACTAGGAAGTCATTGTATCATCAGAACAATGATATTCTTTGTTGATCTAGTTAACCACCTATTGGAAATCACCCTTAATGGTTACGCACCGAATTGCGAGGGATTTGCAAATCCTCAATGCTTCTAAGATGGCTTTATATTCCGCTGCATTATTGGTGGTTATGAAGCATAATTGTACCATATAATAGAGGTGTTCTCTTTGAGGCTATACAAGTACTATCCCAGCCCCGAAGTATTCAAGGGATCTAAACCAAGCAAAGTATGTGACCTAGCGTTCTGTAGGGACTTTGAGTTCCTCTTTTGGTTCTTCAAAAGGTGGATTAGTCCACTCAGCTACGAAATCGGCTAGTATTTGAGATTTAATGGATGTTCTAGCAACAAAATTGATCTCAAATTCAGCTAATTCTATAGCCCATTTGGCAATGCGACCATTAGCATTGGGGTTTCTAAGGAAATTCAAAGGGGAAACGAGGTTGGGACTTCTCCAAGGAGAGGCTTTTGAGTGGATTCATGGCTTAGCTCATGGTGAGGGTTCATCGCCACCAAGGACTTGATCGGAGGGAAAATAACTTGGCCCCATGGTAGGCGCCAACTGTGAGTGTTTTGCAAACAATCCCCTACACCAAGCTTATTTCTTGATATTGCGAGGCCAAGATATCCTTTCTCCAAACAAAGAATGTAGGAGAACCAAGACACTAGGAGATTTTTATCTCCACTCGGGATTGAGGATAACAACCCTACATCCAGTCTATATACTTAATAAGGAGAAACACGTAGACCAATACAAGTAACAAAAAAGCAAAAAGGAATTGATAAAACAAAGCGTAGACTAGATGTGCTTGTGATATCTGACACGCACGGCGGCCCGATCTTCCGATAGGTTCTACTTTGGTGGAACGAGGACGTTCACGAGACAAAACTTCCAATCTAGCGAGATCGAATCCTTGCAATCGCTACACCCACGTACCTGTCATTATCAACTGTGCTCGTGCTCGATTGACCTCGCCACGAAGGCTAATTCCTGCACGCAGCAGAAGAAATGAGCAAGAACAAGATGCAAAGCAAACAATCTAAAATATCAGATCCAAAGTTAAGATTATCTTTCACCAGGCTAGGTCTACTCGACACTACCCCAATGAACAAGTGTTTCGCACGCAGTAGAAAACAAACATAACAATAACTTAATAACTTAAAGAACGAAGAGACGGGGTGGCAGCTATATAAAGTATGACGGCCAAAGTGGGCGTACGAACCAGATTAGGTTGCATGGGACCCACCCCCAACTAATCCTAGGAATACACGGGCTTTGGGCCCAAAGAAAAGGTGGCGCAACACCTGGCAGATTATGTTTGATGTATTGTTTGACAATTCCTGGCACTCTGGATAGAACTTGTCAGTGGGACTGGATGCGTTGGAATGCTTATCTCCTAAGCTTCCGTGAAGTGGTAGAACATCAAAAACGGACTCCGTATGTGGCCTAGGAGTCCGTTTGGGGGCAGACGGCCGAACTGCGTCTCCTGGAGACTTGGGTTTGAACTTGGGCTTGGTTTCACATGGGAGAGGTTGTTGGGCCTTGGTAACAATGTATTGTACCTCTCGTGTTAATGTCGTGAATGGTTTGGCCAACGGATTCAAGCCCATTTGATGTCCTTCTCGTTCCTCCGGCAAAGTAGGGGAAGCAGTCGAAGTAGTGTACGTGGTCGATGTAGTCGAAGTAGTAGAAACCACGTCCGTATCCTTGTGAGTGATGTCCTCATCATCCTCGTCTTCTTAAATTGGAGTTTATGACATTGTTCTGCAAAAGGTTAGTAGCAACAATAGGAATAGGAACATTTATAGTTCAATTTAATTTCAGATTAATTTGCACAAGGGTCTTTCGTCTTAAGTGCAATCATATCTTTAGCTACATTATTATTTTCTCTTGTATCACACTCCTGTTGCTTTCTTTTAGTTCACTCCTCATCAATTTTGAACAGGTCAGCAGGAGTCATTGGATCTAACACAATTTTCTTTTCTTTAAAGGTGAAAGCATATTGGTTGGTTATACTATAATGAGTAGCATGTCTATCATATATCCAAGGCCGACCTAGCAAAGAGAGCATGCTTCCACAGCTACGATATCACAATCAACATAATCATGATAAGAACCAAGAGTGATATGTACCCACACGGTTTTATTAATCTTCACCTTACCACAATTATTAAACCACTGAATGAAGTATGGTTGGGAATGATTTTAAGTGGTCAAACCAAGCTTCTCGACTGTCGGGACCCGGCTCAGCAAAGCCGACCCCTCTGTGTTTACAGTACTAGTCCCAAGGATCATATGCTAGTACACACAGGTTAAACAGGATTGCCATCAAACACATACTTTATTAATAAAGAAAATAACTTATAACCTACATAGGCTGAATGCCACTTACAATATGAATAAATTAAACATCAGAGTGCGGAAGATAAGAACACGTGTCGGCTGAAACCCGTCAAACTACCACAGGCATCTGACCGGGGGTACGCCTCTAGTAGCTGGAAAAACTCCATCGTCGTACTCTGCCTCGTAAACCACTTACGTAGCAGAGTCGTCACCTGCGCACAGATCTGACAAACAACTAATGAGTATGGATAAACCATACCCAGTAAGCATGTATATCCTTATGTAATGAAATGCAAGGTATCAAAGGAATGGATCTGGTTTATTTGCATAAAGAGCACTTTTGAACAATCCTATCAGTTTCAAAACAACAGTGTAAATAATTTTAAATTCATTTCTTTACTCATGTTTTCTCAACACTATAATATTGCCTTCTCAGCACAAAACCGAGATAACATTCGCTGTCAACTCTACACGGAAACCCTGGCAATACATTCCTCAGAATAATCAAGGTGGCATTATTTGCCCGCATTATTCGCTGCCTGGCAATCCCTGCCCCTACCATCTACAGCCATTTTAATTAAGAAAAAGTGAGACTAACAAGTAGAGCTGCCTAAGCCTGCTCTTGACCGTGAGCACGGCTATCATGATAGTTTTAACTCTGCAGAGTGTGTACACTTTACCCATGGGACTCACCCGAGAGTGAGACGAAGCCATTATCCCTGGTACGTCTAGAATTGAGGATGCCTCACTAAGGATTCACCCCAGGCTGCTTTATCACGAAACCCGAAGTCCCCTCGTGTGCCAGATGGGTATACGGTGGTTGCAAGCCACATCCACACCGCCATGACAAACCAAAACTAGATTTCCCAAGGTAACAACTAAGGTATTACCATTATTAACACCCATGGTCAGTCTTGTTTTGCGGTCGATCCATCCACGAAGTTCGGTCCTTAGGTCGACCGAGGTGGCATACCATAAACCAGCATCCACCAATCAAACCACCACCTCGAGTCTATTCACGCACGTTGATTTTAGTTGGATTAAAGTTTAACCAAAATCACACGATAAAGAGTAGATTCTCTCTACCAAGATTTTAAATGATTTCCCATCATAATGATCATCTAGATTTCCCATCGAAGCAAGTTAGCATTTAGCGTGAGTACAAATCAAGGGTGGCTATAATAAGACATAAATTATGCTAGGCGTCAAAAGAAAGATGATACGTGCTAATAGATGATTAACACGTCATTGGCAATAACTAAAATTAAATATACAAAATACAAATAAAATTAGCACGCACAGTCAAATGTCTACGAATAGTAAATTTAAGAGAAAACCAATGGGATCAATATGAATCTAGCTTGCACCTGGGTCCGGGTAGCACGTTACTTGATAACCGACAGCTAGCTCTCCTCTGGAATTCTTCGCGACGTCTACACGCAAATCGAGATATAGACGAATCAACAGCAGCAAATAAAATCCAGAAAATTACGAAATAAATACAGTAGGTAGATTAGATTAAAAGAAGATCAAAAAAAATTGGCTTGGTACGAATCGGAGTTACAGATTAGGAAATACAAAAAGATGAAGAAACACGTTCATATGAACAGTACCGGGTTGACTGGTTGACCAGAACTGGGACTATAACTGAGTTGCTCTGTTTTGCTTCTTCTCCACGCGCATAGAACAAGAAAAAGGCAGAGAGAGGGAGAAAGAAAGAGAGAGGGAGTGGGAGAGAGAGAGAGGGAGGGGCAGCGGCGGCTTGGCTCCGGCGGCCGGCGGCGGGACCGACGACACAAGCAGGCGGCGGCGCTGCTCCTTCGGCGCGGCGGCGGCTTCCCGGCGCTGGCGGGTCCAGGCGACGGCGCGACGTCGGCGCGCGGCGCGGCTGCAGGAGCAAGGCGGCGGGGCGGCACGGAAGGCGGCGGCTCCGGCGCGACGCGCGGCGCTGGCGGCGCGAAGAGGCGGCTGCAGGCGGCTTGACGGCGGCGGTTGGGGCTGCGGCGACATCGCGTGGAGGCGACGGCGCAGGGACAAGTGGCGGCTCGAGCGACGGATTTTGCTGGCGGCGCGGGGGCGCTGTGCAGCGGCGGGCTCACCGTGGGCCACAGCGACGACGGCAACCTCTCGAGCTCCTCCCTTGCTCTATGATGAGGGCGACGGCTAGGGTTTGGGGTCGGCGTCGATGGAAGCCCCAACTGACGATTTGGGGGTTTTTATAGAGTCAATTGGGGTTTGTATGGCAGGCTTAATTGTCTCCTATTTGGGTACTAATTTTGGGCTAGGGATTTGGTATGATTTGGTGCATGTATGGCAAGGGTAGATTGGGTTTGATTCGGTCTATGGAACTAATTGATTTGGTTGGCAAGATACGGCAGGTTTGGATGTTTTTGATTTTTGGTATGATCTAGGTGTTTTGTGGTGCACGTGTATGGGAGGATGGGTTGGATTCGGCATGAATATGGGCTGCAGAGATATCCGGTTATGATACCGATTTGGGCTGCATGTTATGTAAAGATGGATTGAAACATGATTTGATTTGGTATGGTTTTTGTTTTGGAAAGATAGAGAGGGATAGGGGGTGGTGTCTTTTGGCAGGGTTTGGGGATAAAAATAGGGCATGATTCGGTTTTGAAAGGCTGGATTTGGTGTACAAGAGGACAAATTGCTTGCGGGTCGGCTTTCACGGATTTGGGATGCCGTGATTAGAGGAAAATGTGGTTAGGGGGAATTAGGGAAAATCAAGGTTATTAAAGAACAATTAATAAACTAATTGACATAAAAACTTAAATTAATATCTCTAGCATTAGGAGGAAAAAATAATAGGATGTCACAAACGGCTTGCGTGGCAGTGAGAACAACAGGGGCAGTAGCAGTTCTCGGTGAT
Organism: Olyra latifolia; assembly: GCA_036346145.1. NCBI lineage: Eukaryota > Viridiplantae > Streptophyta > Magnoliopsida > Poales > Poaceae > Olyra > Olyra latifolia. Next base: position 44,500,528 of record CM070526.1, read on the forward strand.
GGTTCAAGGTCACATCGGCGCTATGGTGTAGATGACGGAACAACGACGGTCTAGAGAGGAGAGGAAGAGGGAGACATAGGGAAACAAAAGGAAAGCTGAAATCATGGTCTCACTGAATGAACTCCGTGATTTGGAAAAGAGCGGCTTTGGCCAAAATCCGGCGAGGTCTTCGGCGATTAAAACTGATATTATCCGACCACGAATCTTCGAGCTCTCGGTTGGGATGGATTCGTAATGAAAATACGAAGGATGTCCTCGGACGGTTTGGGCAGATCCACACCGAGGTGGTGCTGAGACGAGAAAGAGTGAGGCGGCTAGGGTTTTGAAAAGGTCAGCCTTCGGTGATTTTTATAGAGCGAAAGAAAGAGTTTTAGGATCCGAAATTTTAGGAGGATGATCTACATAGGATTTCTTAGGATGTGTTTTCTTCGAAATTGTGGTTTACACCTTTAGGATGGCGCAGCTGGTTTGCTAGGAAGGAAAGAGGAAAATCAAACAAAAGGAAAGGAAGGAGGAGATGACAAGTGGGGTCTACCGGTTAGAGGGAGAAAAGGGATTTTCTCAATTAAGAGAAAATCATGTTAATACAAAATCCAAATCTTGTAATAAGAGAAGATAATAGAATTTTGAAAACAAATAGGAAAGTCCCTGGCTTTGATTACTTTTAACTCTCAATAATTGAATTCTTTTGTTTGACAAATTTTTCTTTTACAAAACAAATCAAATTAGTTCAATTTTTCCACAACTGAAAATATACCAATCATTGAAATTCTTTTATTTTATAAGACCTTTGCTTTAAGCACTTTATTCATCAAAAAATCTAATTAAATGTATTTTCAAAATAAAAATATTGTAAAGCAACTCTTTGAACTTATTTTTATTCAAAATTCTGAAAATTTGATTTTTTAAACTTTTGGAAATCTTTTTAAATCTTCACTTCGTTATAATTTTATATCTTCACAAATTTGAAACTTCAGGATGTTACATCGACCATCTCATTGCTTGCAAGATTGTTCCAACTACCTCCATTAACAGTAATGTGAACCACACGCTTTTGACAATGAACCTTGTTTGGAAGAGATTGTGGTGTTGATTTTGCTCATCGCGCCTGAGCTATGCATTAAGTATACATGTGACAACAATAGCCAGATACTTCTCCGCCATCGTAGCAGTCAAAATCTCTTCCTCTAGAGTGTCCTCTCTTGCAGAGTTAGTTGCAACAAGAGCCAATTCAAATCAATCAACATCACTAGAACAAGTTTACTCACCGTCATTTGTTACAATGAGAACACTTCGATTTGGACAATCCTTCACGACATGTCCTAATCCTTTGCAATGGAAACATTGCACATCGCGTGTCCTTCCCATGGAAGCCACTTCATCTCTTCGCAGGCGCTTGCACGGTAGGTATTTTGCTTGCTGCTGGACCTTATGATGGTGGTATGGAAGTAGTGGAACGCCCATGCAAGGTAGATGAAGAAGGATGGCTAGCAGGCGTTGTAGGAATTCTCAATGAAGATATGGATTGTTCTTATCGTCCCTGTATTTCCCTTTCAGCTTTATAAGCAAGATCAAACAAGCGAGTGATATTACGATATTCTTTGTACTCTAAAATATCCCGGGTTTCTTGATTTAAACCTCCAAAGAATCTTGCTACTTTTGCATCCTCATCCTCATCCTCCTCTACTTTACAACATAATAAACCAATTTGTAACTCCTGATAGTATTCTTCTACAAATTTATCACCTTGGTTCAAATGTTGTAATTTGTTCAACAGTTCTAGCATAGTATGAGGTACAAATCTAGCTCGCATGAGCTCTTTCAAAGCATTCCAATTATTAGGGACATTAGCAACTTGTTTAATTTCATGCCACCAATATGATGGAAAGTTAGTAAATTCACTAGTAGCAAACTTAACTCTATGTTCTTCAGACATTTCAAAGCAAGAGAATTTTTGATCCGCACTTAATTCCCATTATAAGTACTCATGAGGATTGTAACGGCCAGCAAAGGATGGCATGATAAATTTAACTTTAGAGAAAGAATCATTAGCATTAACATGAGGTTGATAGACATGACCATTGTTACCTCCTATACCATTGTGATTAAAGCAAAGGTGCTCACGTAATTGTGCATCACGGGTAGCAGCTCGATGGTTCAGGTTATCAACACTATCATCATCCTCTAGGTTGTCGGCGACTTCATGGACAGCTTGTGGAAGCGACCGCCACTCAAGTTGATCTACTCGTCCAACGAGGGTAGCAATGCTCCGCTCGATCCGCTCCATTCAAGTTCCGCTGTCGATAGACATCCTAGCAAGTGTCTCATCAATGCGTCACATTTTATTCTGGTTGTCATCCACAAACTTCATGGGCTCACTTTTCTTAACACAATCGCCTTCTTCTAAACATGTGTGCTCCGATGCTGCCATGGTTAGTAGAAGATAACAAAGAACACAATATATGAATACTTTCTATCAACTACTAGGTGGTGGACAGATCACTCTCACTCAAGCTTCTTACCAAGCTCTTGCAAGTTGCTTACCACGGCGACAGGCGGTACAATCCGAGGGGCTGGTTCGTGATAACTTGTGGCAGTGAGGGGCTCACAATTGCAAAGTCAACGCTACTGATTTGGAAGATGGTGGTGCTCGAAAAGCTTATATGTAAGTAGCAAAGGAATAGCAATAATTCAATTCAAAAATTCCAAGTCTGAAAAACAGTCCCAAGATAGTCTATGTCACTGCCTAAACTTGTCCTAGACTAGGTTCAAGCAAGCACGAAGGATGAATAATAGCTTAGAACTCAAAGGATGCAATGCAATTTCTGATCCCTTTTTTCTGCACAGCTCTTCATAATTTTCTTATTTTTATTTTATTTTATTCATTTTTTTTCTCACTTCAGTAGCACTGAAATATGAATCCAGAACACTAACCCCTCAAATTTTATGCAACGGGAACCGGCTAGGAATTTCAATGTGTGCTCCAAAAATTATGCAGAATCTTGTGAAGGCAAAAATAGTACCTTCCGGAGCGATTTTGGACCCAAAAAATTTTCTGAGACCGACAAAGTGGGTCGGTTCTAGATGTAACTTTTTAGATGTCCCGTAGATACCCAATTTGCACGATTCCGACTCCGTACGCAAAAGTTATTTCTATTTTACCGTAGGTGGTTCGTATCAGATGTGAACCCGAGATAGAACAGTAGGATTGCGGCTCAAGAAGATAATGGCTAGCGGTGTAGGGCAGTTAACACAAGGTGGCTCGCGACCTATCTAGGGTTAGCGGTGCAGGGTCAATAGCATAAGGCAGTTTGCGAGGGCAACCTGAGTAGGACTCGATTTGGATAGGGATCAAAGGTGATAGGACTGAACGACTCACGACTCAAACCAATATAAGACTTGTCTAAAACGGAAACACGACGACACAATAAGGGACTAAATTTCAGAAAAGCAAACCGAAAAGAAAAATTGCAAGGCACAGTGGGGTTGTAGGACAGAGGAACACAATTTTTTTTGGCTTTTTCTGGCCTCTAAGTACGAAAAATAAAAATTAATATAAAAAAGAATAATGATACCTATCGGGCAACTTTAACTCTGATACCAACTTGATGCGCATGGCGGTCCGATCTTCCGATAAGTTCTACTTTGGCGAAACGAGGACGTTCATGAGACAACGCTTCCAATCTAGCGAGATCGAATTCTTGCAATCGCTACACCCATACACCTATCGTTATCAACCGTACTCGCGCTTGATTGATCTCGCCACGAAGGCTAATTCCTGCATGTAGTAGAAGAAACATGCAAGAACGAAATGCAAAGCAAACAATATGAAATATCAGATCCAAAGTTGAGGTTATCTTTCATCAGGCTAGGTCTACTCGACACTACCCCAAACCCCCAACTAATCCTAGGGATACACGGGCTTCGGGCCCAAAGAAAAGGTGGTGCAGCACCTGTCAGATTATGTTCGCTGCCTTGTTTTGACGATTTTAGGTCCTCTAGATAGAGCCTAGCAGTGGGACTGGATGCATTGGAAAGCTTATCTCCTAAGCTTTTCGTGAAGTGGTAGAACATCGAAAATGGACTCCGTATGTAACCTGGCTTCCATTTAAAGGCAGATTGCTTGCAGACGGCCGAACTGCGCCTCCTAGAGATTTAGGCTTGGACTTGGGCTTGATTGCACGTGGGAGAGGTTGTTGGGCCTTGGTGAAGACGTATAGGACCTCTCGTGTTGATGGCGTGAACGGCTTGGCTAAAGGATTCAACCCTATTTGATGTTCTTCTCGTCCTTCCGGCAAAGTAGGAAAAGTAGTCAACGTAGTCGAAGTAGTGGACATAGTCGATGTAGTCAAAGTAGTAGAAGATGTATGCGACGCACGCTCGGCTGCCCCACGAACTGCACGGATCGTGGGCAACAGCTCCCGCAACATAGGGAACGTGGTCACGTGGCACGCTGTGATGGGCCACTAAGTTACGCCGGTACCCGGGCAAGCAAGACCACTCTGGGCATTGGGATGTTGCCCGAACCGAGACAAAGCACAACGTTAGCGTCATGGCTGGCCGGACAACCCCATCCGAGTAGGACAAAGTCTCGCCTCGGGCAAAGAGTGCTTCGGGCGAGGATCCTGCCCGGGTTGGGCCGTCTTGGGAAACGCATCCAAGGTACTCGCCAATTTACAGATCTGGTGGAGTTCACCTTGGCCCATGGGTTGTCAACCAATCCCCGACAGCTAGCCCCTGAGGCTCAAGTGAAAAAGTACTTGGTAGGGCCTTCTTCTTGAGGCTTATTCACCAAAAGATAGGAATTGGTTCTAGCAGCGTAGTTCTGCAGCCGCATCCGACGCCCCGCGGGCGAGAGTTGGGTAATTGTCGCATCTCCAGGCACGTCACGGCCGGACTGGGCAAAGAACATCTCCGGACCGGGCAACAATCTGGCCGGACAAGATCCTCGCCACAGACCGGGCAATGAGCGTCGGGGACGGTTTTCACAACGAACATAAATCAAACTTGATTAGCCATTGGGCATGGAACGCCGCGATAGGAGTAGTCTCGAAAGTTGAGGCATCGCAGGGATTCACGTGCGATATGCGGTGGTTTCCAGCCGTTTCGCGCCAAAGGGACGCGTCTTTTGTTGCCACCTACTATTCCACGATTATAAATAGGGATAGGGAGGTATGAACCCGTCACTCTTAATCTCTTGCGTACCGAAGTCCTTCATCTCACGCCCTTTGTACTTCCTTGTTCCCCTTCCCACCGAATCCTAGGAAAGACCCAAATCATCTTTGCACTACCAAGGAATGGAGAGTTGGTGCTTCGAGGAAGACCGTGCGATAGCCCGTGACGGAGAGTTCATATCATGCGAGCCGTACTCCATCAACGGGCTGCGAGCGCCAGAGAGTGATTTTGTCGATCGCTCCTGGCGAAATGCGAGGTGGAAGTAATCAATCTCCACCCAAACCCCTTTCTCATGATATCTATCTTCTCGCATCTGTGCAAGGGTTTCCTGGGCTCGCTGCCAACAGCAAGCCTACTCCTTCAATACTACGGTACGTTACGCCACTCGGATCGGCCGTATGGTGGTGCACGATTTCGCTGCTGCGCAAAGACCTCGCTCGCTTATCTCATCTTCCACTTGAAAGACTCCATCGCAGGTTGGGCGAGCTGGTGGTTTTATGCCCGGAAGGGCCCAGAGGAGAGCTCCCTTGCCTTCCTGGTGCCGTTCCGGAGAAGGGGAAGGCCCCGTCGCGCCCCGAAATCCAGCTGGAGAAGAGAGTTCTCATCGGCAAGATTGCGGCGCTGGCGGAGCTCGGGCTGACCGGGAAGAAGATTGCATGAGACTGCATCATGCACCAGATCAGCCCACTGCGACGGAGGGACCATCCGTTCTACGAAATTGACGGGTGGCAGGACTTCACCCATGATGACATTGTGGGTAAGTGCCGAGAACTGACATCTCTTCAGCCCCGGGTTGTAGCCTTTCTTACCCGGTTCATGTTTACTAGTTCTTTCTTGCAGCGCCCTCGAACAGGTGGATCGAGGAGCGTCTTGGAACGCTCTGAGGACATAAGTCATCCTTATCCTGACTCCGGACAAGGTTGGGCAGCATATAAGTTATAACATTGTCTTTTATTCTTCGACCGGGCAGGAAAACAACGAGATTGAAGCCAAGATGGCGAAACTGAGCGTGCCCGCCTTGGCCGGGAAGGAGAAAGGTGCTAAGGGTGCAGCGAACAAGATCGCCCGTTGGAGGCGCGCTGCCTCCCAGACCGTTGGCGCCGAGTCGGCAGACTAGTGGTCCCCGTGCCTCGCCAGGAAGCGCAGCGCCCGACATAGCGTGCCCCGTCGCGCCAGCCTGGGCATCGGACCCAACCCAGGCCCGTCCAGAGAAGCGGCACCTTGAATACAAAGACCGCGTCGAGATGAGTGACATGAAGCTCTGGTAGAGAGGCTTTAGGCATTCTAACCCCGAACGAGTGGCTCTTCTTTACCAGTTGGTGGATCGAGCCCGGGAGGAAGAACGCCTGCGTCTGCTGCGGGAGCAGAATGCAAGGTTGAAGGAGGAGCTCGAGCTGGGGCACCTGAATGCTGAGATGCTCCAACAGCTTGGCCGTTCCCCGTCCGGCGCACCAAGCAGCGCCGGGCAAGTCGCATCCCTCAGGACGGGCCCGGGCGATCAGGAAGAGGGCGACGACACCAACCCGCCACCGCACAAGAGGTTTAAGGTGGCAGGGAAGTAGCCCCAAGCGCCGGCCACGCTCCAAGAGGTTGGCTTAGATGACGTTGACCCGAAGATGGTGAAGGCCTTCGAGGCGTCGGCCTGGCCCACCGACGAGGTGGCCGCTGGTTATGCGGCCCTGACCGGAGCCTCCATGGGAAATGCCAAGGTGAGGCGGACGAGGCCCCAGACGAAGGTACGTGCCTGAGGCCATTGTCTCGCTAATAATTTGACCATCCTAACCCCTTTCCCCTCTAGCGCAAGAACACTGGTTATGGGAAGAGATTGACATCTCCTCGATTGTGTCGGCGCAAATCTCCTGAGAAGGATGGCCGACCAGATCTTGGCCGAGTGGGACCTCTTGCCCTCCGATGACGATGAGCCGCCTTCCTCGGGCGCGGCGAAGCACGGGGTCCCAGAGGGTGAAGAGGAAGAGAAAGAGGAGGCATGGGAAGAGAGTACTTCCCCCGGGCCATGTGGCTAGGGCCCGGTACAGGGAAGGAGATGATGCCTGGAAGGAACCTGCTTCGCTGAGCAAGGCCATGCTTGCATCATGAAGCGGTTGATGGAGGATATCAAGCTTCAAAAGAATGCGCAAGGCGAAGGTATGGCTAGTGTAGGGTTAAGGATGTTCTCTAGTCTTTTATCGGTCTTGTTGGTTGGCTGAAAGACCGGGTTTGAAGGATAGTCGTTGTACTATTAGGAAGGATCAGTTTCTAACTCTGGGGTGATGCACATTTACTTCTAAACCGTAGTTAAGCCTAGTGAGATGTTCGTGAGGTGTTCGGACTTGTGGTTATTCGAGAGTGAGCGAGAGGGGTTTCGGGAGGTCTCCGGACTTGGTGGGTTTCTTCGAGCTGGACTATCTCTAAGTAACAGAGAGTTCATAGTGTTAGCTAGACAATCTAAGGCTAGACAGTCCGAAGTATGTTCGGGCTGAGAAAAAAGGAAACAGATTGTTGGTAGTGCTGGGCGGACAGTCCGGGCTAGGGCTAGATGGTTAAGAGGGTTTTTGGTAGTATTGGGCAGACAGTCGGCCGGACGGTCCAGGATAAGGCCCAGATGGTTTGGCCAATACTACCATTTGGAGCACAAATGGTCCGCCCATAGGGCCAGACGATCCGGCCAGGGGGCCAAACAGTTAGGGAGCTTTTGATAGTTATTTTGGAACAATCCGAGATTTTTCCAGATTATTTGTGAACTATTACCATTCTTCCAACGACTAGTTTTTCATATCTAGGCCGATTTAAACCCTTGAGTGGTTCCTTTGTGGTAGAGCTTTGGGGACTTGAGGGTTGGTTTTGACTAAGATTTTGGGTGTGTCCCAAGGTGTGAGAGGTGGCAATAGAGGACGAGAAAGAGGGAGAACACCATATCGGGTGGATTTGGTGAAACCTAGTGAGAGGAGTGAGTGACCAAGTGAGTCTTGTGTGCATCACTCTTGAGTTTGATTCGGTGCTATCAAGCGGCTTTGGATTTGTTATTCTTGGTGTTTTCCTGTACCTAGACGGCGTAGGAGGCGTCGTGCGCCGATGACCTTCTTGAGAAACGTGTGAGAAGGCCCGGGCAAACTGTGTGAGTGGCGTTGGTACGTGCCATCTCTAGAGGGGAGGAACTAGCAACCACTAGTGAAGAAGAGGCAGTTAGCTCGGAGAGGGAGCGGATCTTTGTGAGAATCAAGTCTCAACGTGGATCAGGGGAGACCAGCAAGTCTTCAAGCACCACGGGAAAAGTCCTTATGTCACCTGTGGTTTGTCTCTTGTGCTCTTATATTCATTGCCATATCTTGAGATGATTATTGTGGTATCTATTACCTTGCTATGTGTTGATTGCTACTAGCTCCTAGATTAAACATGATATTACATATCATTCAGCTAGTGCTTAGCCCTCATAACATTTATTTTGCGCCTAATTGTATATCTAGATTGCCTAGTTGTATTTGGTTCACCTCACTCTAGTATTGTTATCTCATTGACATATTACTTGTTGACGAGGATTAATGGCATTTTCGTAATTACCCGAGATTAGCCTAGCCTGTAGCTATGTTAATACCCCGAAAGTCTTGCTCGGGAATGATGGATTGCTGCTCGGGGTCTCCGAGCAGCACCGGCTATGCCACGACGCAGTGCTCGGGCCTTTCCCTGCTCGGGCACCATCAGGTGGACGCGCGGCGGCTCCGGATAGGCTCTGTCTTCCATTCCGACGTGCCTGCCGTGTTGACGTACCTAACATTGTTGCGTCCCGTCGCGGGGTTGGTAAAGTCAGCAGCCACCTGCTCTCGTCACATTTTACTATTTTGCTGTCACGCGCCATGCCTCTCCACGTCATTTCGAGGGATGGGCACGTGACGCTCTCCGTGCGGCCTTAGTTAAGGGAGCAGCGTCCAGACCACAGATCAGCGTATGGACCGTAGGATTATAGGCTTTACACTCAGAAAGTAGATAGCTTTGTACATGTATAATGACTTCGTAAACACATGAAGACACACGCGCACATGAACATCCGTAGCTAGGAACACAACCTATACTCAGTTTAGGAGCGTCTGATCCATCTGTGGCTCAGTCGCTCCCCCATTCGCTCCCCCATTGTACATCCTTTCTCGCTATCAAGTAAGTCTGGACGTAGGACTGTCATCCCAACAGTAGGAGGCCCGAACCAGGGTAAAAAAAATCTTTATTTCCTTTCAGTTGCTCAGTCGAGTTCGTGTCTTTGAACGTCCCCGTAGTTGCAGAAATGGGCCCGTTGATCTCTAGTTCAACAAGTAAGCTCGGTGGCACTTGCGAGCCCGAACTCCCAACCGTCAACACTTGTATTCAAAGAATTAATTTTTAACTTTCGTATTTGTTTAAACTTTGGACACAAGTATAAAATTGATTAGAAAGTAAAATTTTGAAAAGCCAATTCATCCCCTCTTGGGCATCCGATTCCTTATAGCAAGTTTTAGATTATATTCGGGGTGGTTTGACAAATTGAAAAGCTGAATGTTTTGACTTTTTACTTCAACTTTTTTAATCATGAAACCACACCTAAAAGTTCTAAAAAATAACATAAACGAACAAGACCAACTTTCAGAAGAAGCAGATTAAATAATCTCTCAAAATCCAGCTTAACATTTAACTTAGGCATTTCAAAATTTGGATAGGAATTTAGGCCCTGTTTGATCGAGCGGAAAATTTGCGGTAGATTATAATCTAAAAAGTTGAGGGCCTTGAAAAGAGGCTCGGAGAGGCCAAAATATATTAAAAATAGTTTTAAAATATTTGAGAAGAACCACTAAAAGGATTTAAAAATAGCTCTAAAATAAAACAAGATATGTCTTGTAAAAAATTGATAAATTTCAGGTTGTATAGGGACTTAATTTTGACTTCGAAACGATCATTCATATTAGTCCCTCACGGCCTCACCCCTCCGTTTCCCCTCGCTCCCAAAAGCCGCCGGCAACAAAGGAGTGGAAATCCCCGTTCCTCCCTCCTCACTCCGAGAAGACGCCGGCTAAGGTTTAGGGTTTTGAGGAGTCCCGCTCTAGTCGTGAGAAATCCTGCTCTATTCGTGAGAAATCCTCTTCCGTCATATTCTGCGTCGTCTCTTCCGCCAAGCATTTCAAACCGCGCTCCCAAAACTCCCAAGACGATGAGTTACGCGGCTTACAAGATGATGCACTGGCCCACAGGCATCGACCACTGCGCTGCCGGTTTCATCACCTCCACCTCCGACGCCGCTGCCTTCTCATTGGTTGCGGCCCCCGCCGGCGCTCCTCCCGGGCCCGAGGGCGACATCGATTCTGGGGCGGCGGCGAGGCGGTCGAAGCGTGTGGGCCCCACCCCCAACCTTGTCGTGGCAGCGGCGAACGTGCTTGAGGTGTACGCTGTGAGAGTCGAGACGGCAGCGGCCGAGGATGGGGGCGGCGGCGCCCAGCCGTCCTCGTCGTCCGGTGTAGTCTTGGACGGGATTTCCGGGGCGCGCATGGAGCTGGTGTGCCATTACAGGTGCGAAATGTGGCGTCTAGCTTCTTTGAATTTACTTCTTGTTTTAGATTTCAGGAAATGAAGTTTGTGGTAATTTATTGGTAATTCTCTGAACGGCATTTAGGCTCCATGGGAACATCGAATCGTTGGCCGTGTTGTCAGATGGGGCGGAGAATAGGCGAGACTCCATCGCGCTTGGGTTTAAAGATGCAAAAATAACTTGTTTGGAATTTGATGACGCCACCCATGGCCTGCGAACTAGGTGTGCATGCTGTTTTTTCTTTGTAATACATAAAAATTACTGTGAATATTGTTTTCTCGTTTTGCAATAGTTGTACAAAATCGTTAGTGCTATTCATATTTGTTTTGCCAATTATTCAGAAAAAGGAACATCACGGTCGTATTTCTATCTATCTCATTTTTGTTAGTGCTATTTATTTTTGTTTTGCCTCTATTTTTGATGTATAAATAACTATGAAAGAGTAAAAGTTTCTTTTTAATGAAACTAGTTTGCTAACTTGTCCTTGCTACAAGTTGATGTGTTGCTGGTATCAGATTATCATTCTTGATGTTTCAGCTCAATGCATTGCTTTGAGGGCCCAGAATGGCAGCATCTGAAAAGAGGCAGGGAATCGTTTGCCTGGGGTCCTGTCATAAAAGCTGATCCACTAGGCAGATGTGGTGCTGCACTTGTTTATGGACTACAGATGATCATTCTGAAAGCTGCTCAGGTTATATTGATTGATCACATATTTTCATCCTGAAGTACTATTTTTTTGGGTGCTATTTCTACCTCCTGTTTCATTTGACCTTTTTCTTTTGAAGCAGAGAAGCTTTTTCTTTTGGAGCAGAGAAGCTATCTATCATTTCAGTAACTTGCTTTTAGACTATGATTTATGAAGTTAATTGCTAGATTATGTGCCATGATTCCTTTTTGAGACCAGTAGAATTAAAAAAATTTGTCGTCCTCCCATATTGTGTGCATTAATTGGTAACTTCTGGTATTTTATGTCACATTAGGTTGGTCACAGCTTAGTTGGAGAAGATGAACCTACACGTGTGTTGAGTTCTACTGCTGTTCGTATCGAGTCATCATATTTGATTGACTTGCGTGCTATAGATATGAATCATGTCAAAGATTTTACATTTATACATGGTAAGATAAGATCTCTGTTAGTCTCTTTAGACGTAGATTGGTTTTCTATGTTACAGACTACAACTTCTCTATTTGATTTCCATGCTTTTCTAATTTTTCTTGAACTTTCATGTGTAAGTACGACGTTGTGGCCTTTTGTTACTTGTCTTAGACACGTTAAAGTGTGTATTCAGTAGGTCACAGTGATATAATGCTTACATCTGTTATATAAACTATTGGAAGAAGGTGTGGGTGTCTTTCAACTTTTCCGTTTAATCGTTACATATAGAGTGCTTGTTGATGCAGTTGAAAGCATACTACCCTTTTCCATGAGCGTGTTATGTGTTTGCCAACTTATTAGTGGGACTTGTCTCAACAAATAATAAGTAGGCAAAATGAAAATTTATTTGCTCCCAAATGCATTTTATTCATTACATTTAGTGCTTGTTGATGCAGTTGAAAGCATACTACCCTTTTCCATGAGCGTGTTATGTGTTTGCCAACTTATTAGTGGGATATGATCTCAACAAATAATAAGTAGGCAAAAAATTTATTTGCTCCCAAATGCATTTTAGTTCTTTGTTTACATAATGAGGCCTCAAAATAAATCTCTTCACATTGGGAACCATACATTACCAGCAGAGAAGATAGGGTGATCAAATGATGCGTACTTGCGTTCCTTGTAAAATCATTCAAATCTCTAGCATGTTACTTACTGATGACTTGTAACTGGTAGTAAAAAATCCGCATCATAGTGCATTTAACTTTGAATGACATCTGTTACGTAAACAAAGGATTTTTAGAGGAACTTTATAGAGTTTTTGCTATTGGGTTCTTTTTGTTGTTAGAATGGATAGAAAAATCCTATTCACTTTCTTGTCTTTTCATGTTTTGTTTGAATCATCTAAACCTCTTTCGTCGTAGCCCTGTGTTTTTAATTTGCATAGGATTGTTATTCTGCTATAGCTGATATTCCAAACCTGTTATCCAAATGTACTTTAACTTAGTGATTTGATACTAGTGCTGGTTCTGCACATCATGAGTTCCTTTTTTGTTTCAGACATGCTGCTATATATATATATATATATATATATATATATTGTCATTAAAACTACTATTGAAATGTGAAACAGTGTTATTCATGTCATTTTCATGTTTTATATTTCTTCAGGTTATATTGAGCCTGTTTTGGTCGTACTTCATGAGCGAGAGCCTACATGGGCTGGGCGTATCTCATCAAAGCACCATACATGCATGATATCTGCATTTAGTATAAGCATGAATTTAAAGCAACATCCGATGATATGGTCTGCTGCTGTAAGTGTACAGGACTGATTGTAAGCTTTGCCATTTCACATCTAGTGGTAATGGATCATGTAGCCTACATGTCTTTTCCCTTTATATATATATATATATATATATAATATACTATGTTGCACTGATACGGATACCTCGACACGATACGCTGACACGGCGACACGGGGATTCACCATCTCTAAAAAACCCGATACGCCGATATGGCTATATATGTTACTCCCTCTAGTCACAAATATCTATCGTTTAATTACGTGCAAGTCAAAGTTTTAAAACTTTAGCTACGAATATCTTTTAAGCTTTTTAGATTGAGTGCATGAAAATAGTGTGTAGATTCATCTCGAAGAGTACTTTCATAATATAATAATTTTAGCGGGCTTAATAACTAAATTGTGATAGTAATTAGTGGTCCAAGGTGTATTTTGGAGACCGTGTCAATGTCCAAAATGACACTTATTTGTGACCAGAGGGAGTATATATTAAATAATATAATAACATATATATTATTTTCTATTTTTGTAGTTTACTCCAAAGTCCAAATTATATCGGTGGCTTTGCAACTTCATTTTAAAGCTGTACCACTCATGAAAACTGCTTATAGGGGGTTAAGTGTACCACGTCTTATAGTATCAAGGGTAGAGTACGTGGTTTCCAGGTTAGGGGTTAAGCACACCAAGTATGAACAGATAGTTTAGGGGGTGAAGTAGACTTTTTCCTTCTTTTTATTGTACCTTGTTTCAATTTCAAAATTTTGCATTCGATTCTAGTAAGCATTCAAAAACTTGAGTTAGTTCTTTGGATGTCTCTCGGTGCCTTTTGTATTTATTTGTATTGTTTTCTCTTGTTTTGAATTATATTAGCATGCCATGTTTTCTCTTCCTACCTTGTCAGGCTGTTGTTTCTATTAATGTTTTTTGTCTTCTGGAAGAAGAAAAATTAAGTAATGTATTTTGCAATATATAATATTATAATTATCATCACAGCATGTTTTTTCCTTCCAGAATCTACCACACGATGCATACCAACTTCTTGCAGTGCCTCCACCTATTAGCGGTGTTCTTGTGATCTGTGCAAATTCGATCTATTATCATAGTCAGGTCTGGTCCCTCTAAATACTCATGATGGACGGACTTTTTTTTTGCTTATTTGTGGTTTGGTTTCAAATTTTCTTTGTTGCTGCAGTCCACGTCTTGTTCTCTTGCCCTGAATAGTTTCTCATCACAGCCTGATGGCAGGTACTGTAAACTCTTCTATTCTGGTGGATTGCTGGCTTCTTCTTCATGTTTTTGCAGAAGTGCCTGTTTGTCCATTCTCTCAGATCGCATAAAAAAATGCCATGCATCCATGCCTTGTAGTCCCAAGAAATTTTTAGCCCCTCAAAATACCACTTGCGTGACAATCACCACGATGACAACCAACACCCATGTGAATACCAGTCTTAAAAAGAAAAATTGTAGGAAGTGTAGTGTGTTCTCTCCCAAGCTGGATATTGTAAATTGAAATAGCCTGGTAGAAGTGTTTCGTGGGGTTGTGTCAGTTTGTTATCCATTAAAGATAAAAACTGAACCAATCATCAATAGTATTCATAAGCATTCCCTAGAACTTAATTGATTGATTTTTAGGTGATTAGACCATGATGTTTGAAGCTTTCAATATTTCGGGGATTGAACTCTATTAGTATAAATGTATAATAGATATGGTTCTCCCCAATAATTCAAGTTTTTATTACTTATAGTATTAGCTTAGAAAACTACTCCCTCCGATTGGAAATGTAAGGGGTTTTAACCTTGTGTACACATATTAAGAAGCTTGGTGAATAGACTAAAATACCCTTAGTTATTGTTCATTAAAGACTTCTGGTCCCAGCTGCCCGCAACAAATGGTTATTGTTCATTAGAGAGTTGGTGGGAGAGCACGTGCACAAAAAAAGAGACATGGAAAATTGTACAAGGGCAATAAATGGAACAAGGGCAAAACTGGAAGAAATGGGCTAAATTTAGCCTTGGGATACTAGAACCCCTTATATTTTACAAATAGTATAGAGACCTGAAACCCCTTACATTTCCAATCGGAGGGAGTACATTGTAGAGAATGAGCCCACCTGATGTAACCATGAGGCCATGAGGAACTTAGGTTAGCAATATGTATGCATAACCCATTTGTGTGCTTAAATATATTCAAACTTGTACAAACCTTAGATATTGGAAGCTTATAGATGTTCTGACAGAAGACATCAATATGTCATTTCATTTATGATTACCAAATTGCAAGCAACTATAATGATTTTGTAATTTTTTGTTGGCTATAGGTCTCAAAATATATCTCAAACATCTATCACAATTTCAAATGCCAGAGTATATGGCCAATTAGTTTCCATTATTTCTCTGGTATTTATAGACTGACTGCTACATGATCGATCCTCGTAACAAGCTGCTAACAGCTGCATAAGAATAAAGACGAATCAACAAACTAATTAATCTATCTAATCCCTTTTTAACTATAAGTCACAACGATGCTTCGCGCTGTCCATGCGCATGCAGGCCCATGCAGTGGCGTTCACGTCGCTAGTCCTGTCTCTGGTTTGGCTGGGTCAGCACCTGTGGCCTGGGCTGAGCCGAGCCTATCTTGCAGCGCTGGTGCTGATGTAGACGCTGTCGCAGCTGTGCACAACACCTACACTCCCACCATGCTGTGTGAACAACCCTTTAACTACAAATTGTAGAAGCATGGGGAATCAGTACTAATGCGATGGGATATGGATAATGAATCAAGTGTGGAAAGAAAGATATGAATCGTGAACTGAATGTATAGTCAAAACCATTGCAATGATTTGTGGAGTTGAAAGTGGCAGGCAGAATGAATATAATAGCAAATGGAGTATCTTAGAACCATCGAACTTTGATGTTAATATTGTCTTGTGTACCTATCCACTAGTGTTGTAACCTTTAACAAGTCATTGTTGAAGTTCATGCAGACACCAATATTGGTTCATTTATTTTGCACCTTGACCATCTTCACTTTTTATTTGGGAAAAGGGTTAACACTTCACAGGCACAGTCATGGCGTATTAGGCTGTGCTTAGATGATTCCGTGACAACCATGCAGGAAAAGTTTACTGATATTTTTCTCCAGAAATTTGCCTGATCTAACACGTGATTTGTGGCACCATGGTTGTTAATAATCACAGAAATCAGATGTCGAGGACTGAGTGAAATTGTCATGGCTCTCTTACTGAAAGAGAGCTAGATTGCCCACACAAACAATATTGTGATCCAGAATTCACTAAACCTGTATACCAAAACATCAGCTGGACTGTTGCTGTGAAATATGACATTTAATTACGAGAGGCATTCTTGCCAGTTGATGTTCTCAAATCAAAATTGTGTTGGTGCCTATCTATTTTGAGTGCATAGTTGGCTTACATATATATTGCGCCCTCCTTTGATCCATCAATTGTTTCTCTACCATATATTGATATTGCTTACTGCCTAGCTTCTTTGCTCTTCAGTAGAGGTCCAAAATGGTAATCTTATGTTCCTTTGCCAACCTTGCAGCCCAGAAATTCCTAAATCAAATTCCCATGTGGAGCTTGATGCAGCGAAAGCAACATGGTTATCCCATGATATTGTAATGTTCTCATCTAAAACTGGAGAAATGCTGTTACTTACAGTGGTTTATGATGGGCGGTAGGATAATTCTTTGGATCATTATATATCTTGTTTGTGCAACTGTGTTAGACATTGTAGGCATAACATGGTTGACCACTATTTTTTTTGCAGAGCTGTGCAAAGATTAGATCTTATGAAATCAAAAGCTTCTGTCCTTAGTTCGGTTGGTTACTTGTGCACTTATCATGCTTATATGCCTTCTCTTGTTTTGTTAGTATTACTCAACCCAACGGATGTTGGTGTTCTGTCAAGTTTACTGACATATTTGTGCATAGGGCATTACAACCATTGGAAGTTCATTGTTCTTCCTTGGTAGTCGTTTGGGAGACAGCCTTCTTGTGCAGTTTTCCTGTGGTGTGCCAACATCTGTTTTGCCAGATCCTACTGATGAGGTGCGTTTGAGTCTTTGGGATATCTTTCTTGATGTGCCTCCTATCATTTTTAGTAGAGAACTTCACTCTATGCTGCTGAGAAACTATATATTTGAAAAATTCCACTTGAAACATTACTGTTTGACTGGCAGTATGGAAAACATGTAGATACAGAAATCACTTTTTTCATATTTGCAGTTCTGAAATTTGAAATTAAATGATCCACTGGTAGTTTTGACTATAAAATACCCACCACTATGTGCTCTGGTTTTATCCTCCCTTCCTAGAAAGTGCCATCCTTCAGGTGAGACAATTGATGTTTCTTTGTTCCCCTTTATCAAAGGCTCTTATCTCTGTCCTCTGTTAAAGTAGACTTGCATAGGGAGAGTAGACTTGTATAGGGGTTTTCTGCTATTTTTCCTCTCCTCTTGTGCATGTATATAGCAGCCCTTTTGGGGCTTTTGCAATACAAGTTGCATCTCTAACATGGTATCAAGCCAGGGTTAGGTCTTCTCTCCTGGTTGCCGCCTTGCCTTCATGCCGGCTCATTACTGTGGCGGCGCCGCGCCGCCGTCGATGACCTCCACGTGGCGCCACCTCTCTCTCTCTTTCTCTCTCTCTCGTTACGGTCATGGCCGCCGATTCATGCCCTAAAGATCCACCGCCTTTCTTTGTATCTAGCGGATCCGGCGGACCCGACTTCGGCCGTCTTCGTCGAGCCCTTCTCCGAGCCAGCCGGCGCGCCGGTTCCTCCCAACCTAGGCGGCGCCGCTGCCGATCCGGCGCCACCGGCCTGTTGGCTTAGCCTCGACCGATCCAGCCGCGATGGCTTGCAGTCTTGCCCGACCTGATCTGGCGCCGCCTACCTGGGCCAGCCCGCCTTCGCGCCCGATTATCTCTGGCTTGCCCGTGCGCTAGGGCCTTGGCCGTTCCATGATGGCAGCTCCCTATCGCTCGAAGGGTCCGATGCCGCTTCCACTGGTCACCTTTGATGGCACTAATTTCTGGGAATGGTCTACTATGCTTTGTGTGTGCCTCGACAGCCAGTGCCTCTGGGCCATCTCACTGGTGTAACTCCGTCGCCTGCTTTGCCTCCGATTCCTACGGAGCCGACTCCTGGTGCTAATGGCACTCCGGTCCTTCGCTAAGGCCTAAGCGAAGCTACGTAAAGCCATGGCGTCTGACAAGACCGCCCTTCTCCCATGAGGTCTGGCGCGCAGATGAGGCTCGGGTTGTTGTTGTTCTCTCTAGCAGCATGCGGCTTGATCTTGCCCTTGATCTCTGCGCCTTGCCTTCTTCTTGAGCGATGTGGGAACATGTGCAGGCGCAATACCAGTCCAGCAGCCATGCCTTCTACACCTTCGTTTTGCGCCTGGCAGGATCTCTTCAGCAGCAGGACTCCACTGTCGACGCGTTCTTCCTTCAGTTCAGCGACGTCTGTTGTCAGCTCAACTCTTGAGCCGACTCCAGACCCGATGTGTGCTACTTGTGTTAGCATCCGCGATCACCGGGTTGGAGCTCGCGTCTTCGAGTTTATCACCCGTCTTCGTCCAGAGTTTGAGCCCCTTCGTGCTCAGCTGCTCGGTTGCTCACTGCTGCCCTCTCTGATTGAGGCCCTCACCCACGTCCGCGTTGAGGAGACCTATCTTCATGGTGTTCTTTCCTCGATGTTGTCTGTGTTGGGTGCACCTGTGGCTTTAGCTACTGGCTTGCTCATCGTTGCCCTCCCTGATTGAGGCCTTCACCCACATCCGCGCTGAGGAGACCCGTCTTATCAAAGTATCCAAAAAGCAAATTATATTCATGTGATTTCTATGTGTTAAACTTTACCGGAAGCAATAGAAGAACACTCGGAAATGGCCAGTTACAACGGTATTGATTATGTGCTGAAATCTCAATGTCTCATCCCTTGAACATGGTAGAGCTAATCCAAATTCACAAGGCAAAACAGCACATACTTTGGCAACGGAGATGACACACCTCGTTGATTTTGAATGGCCACTATCTTACATCGGTTGATTGAAATTTTCAAATAGAATTCGGAACTTTGATCTATGCAATAGCCCAACAAGAAGAAACTCAATGGCAGACCACAATACAAGCTCATATAGTTCAGGCTTCAAACTACAGCACAAGCTCAAAGAAACATAACTTCAGCACAAGCTCAAAGAAACATACAATCTGATGTTTCAGGCAAGCCACACCTATACATCATTTATTATAACTCATATTAAGCGTCAGATATGTACTATTATTGGATTTTGGGATTAAGATGATACCCCGTTCAATCATATCCTTCAGACTCCATGGTGTTCATTCCTCGATGTTGTCTGTGTTGGGTGCTCCTTGGCTTCCTCGCCAGTCCCGCTGGCGCCCTCGTCGGCTATCGCTCTCCCTGCACCAGTAGGTGGCTTGTTCGCTGGGAGGGTATTGCCGATGCCGCACCAGCAGGAGGCTCGACTGTGCGTTGCTACTACTGCAAGAAGACTGGGCACACCATCTAGGAGTGCAGGAGACGTCTTCAGAAGAATGCTGTTGGTGGTGGTACTCTAGGTTCTACTAGCACTGGTGCTGCTCCTCCTGATTGGGCTCAGGAACTGATTCGGCGCCTTGAGCGCATGGAGCTTCGCCTGGATGCTCGGTCGCTTCCTCTGCCATAGCCAGCTAGGCTCCCTCAGCTGCCTCAGGTACTTGGTACCTTGATTCCGGAGCTTCCTTTCATATGACACTTGATCCTACTCACCTTGACTCCTTGAGATCTCCAGTCACTCCTGTGTTCGTCAAGACGGCTGACGGTACACATCTTTTAGTTGCTGGACAGGGCATACTTCGTAGTTCTTCCTTTTATGTTCCTTCTGTGTCTCATGTGCCTCGTCTTGATATCTGATTGATTTACTGTGGCGACTTCTTGATCTTAATTTACAGATTACTCGAGTCTGACTCTTGCTCTATCGAGATCGCGACCGAGGGACTCTTGTTGGTCTTGGCGAGAGATCTGTGACTCACGCGGTTGTAGGAACTCGAATAACCGTCTTTAAATGCATTCCTTCCACCTCCTCGACTGGCCGTCGTCCATTGCTCCAGATGCCACTATCTTCGTCACCACCACTTCCGCCAGTTTTGCTCAGTGGCATCATTGTCTGGGTCACCTGTCTGGGTTGCGTCTGTCTTCGTTGATGAGTCGTGGTGTTCTTGGGAAGGTTTCTGGTGATACCTCCCTCTCCTGTCAGAGCTGTAAGCTAGGCAAATAGCTACAGCTGCCATATCCGAGTAGTGACTCTATGTCGACTCATCCTTTTGATTTAGTTCACTCTGATGTATGGGGCCTAGCTCCCTTCGTTTCGAAAGGGGTCATCGGTGGTATGGGATCTTCATTGATGATTTCCGTCACTAGGTGCTTGCTGCCTATCAAGCCTTCTCGGCCATGGTCGACATTCAGTTCGATTCACCCATTTGTGTGTTTCGCGCCGACTCAGTTGATGAGTACGTATCCACTGCCCTTAGTCAGTTTCTTGTAGATCAGGGTACTCTCCCTCAGTACTCCTGCACTGGTGCCCATGCTCAGAATGGTGTCGTTGAGCACAAGCACCGACACCTTGAGACTGCCAGAGCCCCGATGCTTCTGCCTGCTTCACTACACTTCGGGCGAGGTGTCTCACTCTGTCTATCTCATCAACCTTGACCTTATTGCACTTTAGGGTTCTACCCGATTGAGCGTCTCTTTGGTAGACACGCTTTCGATCTGATCACCTTCGCACCTTTGGGTGTGTGATCTACGTTCTCCTCCAGCCTTGTGAGCACACAAAGCTGACAGCTCAGTCGGTTGAGTGCCCTTTCGTTGGCTATGACTCTGATTGTAAGGGTTTTCGCTGTTGGGATCCTGTCGATCGTCGGCTTCGGGTCTCTCGCGATGTCACCTTTGATGAGACTCGTCCCTTCTTTAATGAGTCTCATCATCTCGTCTCCTCTTCAAGCCCTTCCTCGTCGCTTGAGTCTCTTTCCTTCCTCAGTCTCCCAGAGCGTCTCTCCATTCCACCTTTCTTATCAGATCCTCCACCTTCCCACCTTCTCCTTCACCTGTTTCCATTGCACCTTCTTCACCTTCGTCTTTTGTTGCTTCGTCTCCTCTCCTTCCTGGCCGTCCTCCTATCCGCCTTCATTACTCTTGTCGTTCTCCTCCTTGTTCTTCTCCCTCCTTGTTGGGTCCTCCGGTCTCACCTTTTGTTCCGGAGGCTCCTTCCTCTCTCCTTGACCCTACCTCCACTCAGGACTTTTACTCCTACTATACCTCGGTACACACTGTGATCGAAGCACGCTCTCTCGTCCTGATCGCTATGGATTCTCTGCTCCGGTCACCGCTTCTTCGAAAGCGACACGACGCCGTTGCTCATCTTGAGTGGCGATTCGCTTTGGTGAGATTCTTTGCTCTTGGCGTATTGATACTTAGGACCTTGTTCCTTGCCCCTTCTATGTCACTCCTATTACTTGCAAGTGGGTCTATAAGATTAAGACTCGCTCCGATGGTTCTCTTGAGCACTATAAGGCACGCCTTGTGGCTCGGGGTTTTGAGCAGGAGTACGGACATGACTTAACGGAGACCTCACGGTATGCCCAACGGACCACGTTCACTCTCTTGTAGTCATTGCTTACATTGCGTCGGTGGACCATCTCCCACTTCGATGTGAAGAATGCCTTTCTTCATGGCGAGTGCGTGAGGTCTACATGCACTCTCGCTGGCTCTGATGTGCGATGGTCATGTGTGTCGTCTTCGTCGGTCTCTCTATAGGCTCAAGCAGGCCCCTCGTGCTTGGTTTGAGTGCTTTACCTTTGTTGTCACTGCTGCCGGTTTTGTTGCTAGCCAGCATGACCCCGCTCTCTTTGTCCACACCTCTCCTCGTGGTCGGACCCTTCTTCTCTATGTCGATGACATGCTCATCACCGGAGATGATCCATAGTACATTGCCTTTGCCAAGGCCCATCTCAGTGAGCAGTTTCAGATGTCTGATCTGAGTCCTATTCGGTATTTCCTTTGGATTGAGGTTGACTCCACGCCTGAGGGCTACTACCTCTCTTAGCGGAAGTACATTCAGGACCTTCTTGATCGTGCTTGCCTCATTGACCAGCGCACCGCTGACACTCCGATGGAGCTTCACCTTTAGCTTCGCCCCAATGATGGTGTCCCTCTTGAGGATCCTACTCGCTACCGTCATCTTGTTGGAAGCCTTGTCTACCTTGGCATCACTCGTCCTGACATCTCCCACGCCATTCACATTCTCAGCCAGTTCATGGCATCTCCCACTCATATTCACTACAGTCACCTTCTTCGCGTTCTTCGGTACCTTCGTGGTACTATTGGTCGTCATCTCTTCTTTTCTATCTCTAGCTCTCTCTAGCTTCAGGCATACTTGGATGCCACTTGGGCTAGCGATCCCTCTGATCGTAAGTCTGTCTCTGCTTACCGTGTCTTCCTTAGCTCTTTTCTCATCTCCTAGAAGACCAAGCGATAGACTGCAGTTTCTCGCTCTAGTACTGAGGCTGAGCTACGTGCGTTGGCTTCTATGACGGCTGAGGTGACTTGGCTTCGGTGGCTTCGACAGCATTGGTGCCATCAGCATTGCATGTGATCCGGTGAAGCATGAGCTCACCAAACATATTGGCGTCGATGCTTTCTTCGTTCAGCTTTAGGTGCAGGATCACGTGGTTTCTATTCGTCATGTGTCTTCGGATCTTCAGCTTGCCGACTTCTTCATGATTTGCATCTTTCCAAACTCAGTGTTGCAGATCCACCATGAGTTTGAGGGGGGGTGTTAAAGTAGACTTGTATGGGGGGTTTTCTGCTATTTTTCCTCTCCTTTTGTACATGTATATAGCAGCCCTTTTGGGGCTTTTGCATTACAAGCTGCGTCTCTAACATCCTCTACCTATTGATCTCACTGCCCTCCTCCCAACTTGCCTCTCAAGAACCACTGCAGCAGCATGCAAGGGCTGATGATGGTTCACAGGATGCCTTGCGGCACATTTTGAGAATGTTGCAGTGGTATTTGGAGCAGATGGTGCTGATGAAGGTGATACTGCCATCTGGTTGGCACTCAGGGAGGAGCTTGCAGGATGGACATTTTTTTTGCTGTGCTAGTCCATATGCTTGGACAGTAGTCTGGTAAGATGCTAGATTGGTGAATGGTAACACTTACCATGTCCTTTAACAATTCTTAACTCTGCTCTGGACCACACCGACTTGGACAGGTGCTGTGGTTGCAGAATTGAGTCAGATTGGGCAACTGACTGTAGTGCTAATAATTGTGTTGTTATGGCCGGAGCTATGAGAGTGGAAGAATACCGGCGAGATGCCCTCACAGGCAGAGGTGCTCTATGTGATGCGGTGGTAACCTCTGTGTGGCGCGGGAGTATTGGACTAATCTTATTTCTTTGCTTGATCTCAATGGATACATGATATCCCTTTAATACGATGACTTTTTTGGACCCGAAGTAGTCTTTAATCTGAAGTTACTAATATTATCTAATAGAAACCAGTATGTTCTAATCCCTAATTCCTAAACTGTTAGCATCCTGGACCCATGCGCTACAGTACCTCGTGTACTGCTCATACCGCTACAGTACCGCCGGTACTGTTCACATGTGCTGTAGGTGGGCCCAAACTGGCGCCCATGACATCTATCCTATGCCTGCTAGGACTCACGTGCACATAACATGTGTACTCCTCTCGAAGTGCTGAATGATGATGTTATTAAAGGCAGGACCCCTTGTGGTAGCACTCAGTATCCCGACAGCATGAAAATTTGTTGCCACACTATCTAGATAATTAGGTAATTACTTTCATTGTTGGTCATAAGGAGGCCATTTAAATGGAATCTTGCTTTAATGTTTTGAGTTGTATATAGGTTAAACTGAGGGACACATTTTACTGGCAGAATTTATACAGGAAATTACCACTTCTACTATATAGATGTCAGTTTGGGATTAATTAGCACTCCCTCTATCATTAGATGTCATTTTGGAATGCTTATTGTTAGAATATAATCTTCTTGTTGTTAAGAGTATTTGTAGTCTGTGTAATATAGGGGTAGTTAGGTCTTTTCCATTTTAGGGTTCACTCCTTTGTATTCTATATATTGCCCTATTGGGCTGTTCAATATATCCAACCATTGCACACACTCTCCCTCTCTCCCTCTAAACCTTACATGGTATCAAAGCTAAGATCCAAACCCTAGATCCGGCCAGCCACCGTCTGCGCCTTGCCTGGGAGAGAGCATCTCGGCTCCGGGGTGGCCATCCTCTTGGCCTCGGCCTTCTTCCCCGGAGCCTCTGCTTCTTCTTACCACAAAGCGGCACCACAAGAGTAGCAACAAGCGCCCACCAGATCCAGTTGTGGCCTCTTCTTCTTCATTAGCACAAGAAGAAGACAACAGAGACCGCCTCGTCTCGCCACGCCTCTCTCCCACGCACTGGTATTGGAGCCGCCGTCGCCTCAATCTTCAGGTGGCCGTGGCGCTGCCTCCCGGCCTCGCCGGATCCCCCCTGTGGCGCACATGATGCCTCTCTGGCCGGATCCGCCGGCCGCCTCCTCCCGGCCGCCGCGCCAGCCTCGAGCCCAGATCCGCCGCCACGGCTTCGCCGCCGCGTCGGATCGAAACACCCGTGTCGGATCCGCCCTCTCGGGCCTAGACGTCGCGCCGCCGAGCCTTTGCCGCATGGCGTTACCTCACCGCCCTCCTCGGTCCGGATCCAACCATCATCGGGTCGTACCTTGGCCGGATCCGCCGTCCCGTGCCTCCTGGGCATCGATCACTGCGTTCACTTGCAGCGATGACGTCGTCGCCGGCCTAGTCTCGGATGAGCAACTCGGCGGCGCCCTCCTTGAGCTCGGCAAAGAACTAGCCGCCACCTCTTCTGATCCGACCGGATTCGAGCCTCTCAAGCGTCACCACCTCCTCTCCGGTCTGAATCCGCGCGACTCCTAGTCGGATCCGGTGTCCAAAGCCGCCGCCGTCGCTGTGGTCAGTGAAGATTCGAGCTTCCCTTCTCCACACCGGATCCGCCGTCCTCCCTAGATCCACCCGCCATGGCTTCGTCCGGCTGGATCCGGCCATCACCGAGGTGGTTTCACCGGTTCGCACGGGTCGATCTTGTCGAGCTCACGCCGTGGCTGAGCTCGTCTCGGTCGGATCCACCACCGCCGGTGCTCGTCGGAGCTCCCCCGCGCCGTGGCTGAGCTTGTCTCGCCCGAATCCGCCATCGATGCTCGTTGGGCCGCTTTCGCGTACTCGTACCTCTTCTTCTTTGCCATCGCGTGACATCGCCTTCTTGGTTGTCGCCGTCTGGCCATCCACAGCGCCCATTAGCATCTTTGCCATATATTAGCATTTCAACTAGCACCACAGCGCCCATCTTTGACCTACTATCCATGACCTTTTTCACTCTCGAGCAAGAGCCATGCCGTTGCAGCCTATCACCCATTTCTGTGGGTCTTCTCATAAGCCAGTCTCCTTTCTCCTTTTCCACCGATTCGGCATCTTCCGACATTGTTGGCCTTGCCATCGTCAGCTCCTTTGCCACCTTCGGTCATTCTAGCTTCTTTTCTATCCCGATATTCGCCGGCATCGTCATCGTCGGGTCTTATGCTGCACATTTGCTCTTCGCCGTCCTTGGGGTCCTTTCATGCCATTGCTACGGTTCTACTTTTGCGTGTCTCCTTGTGCCTACTGACCTTGCTGCTTGCTGCTTGTATCTTTGAGTCGTTTTCGTTTCTAGCTTCCGTTGTGTCCATCCAAGTCCGCTGTTCATTCGCCTCAGTTCGTCGATGCCCGTGCTAGTGCTTCATTCCTTGTCAATCAGCCGATTGCTTTGCTCTCCTTTCTTTTCCACCATGGCAGCTGTTATCGCTCCTTGATCTTGGCCGTCACGACCTCTCCTCTTCGTGACGCTTCACGTTGTTCTCTCCGTGATGATGCCTTCCAAGGTTGTGATCGACACTGCCATGTTTTTAGCCTCCTTCCTTCCTCGGCTTGATTTGACGACCTCTCTTCTTGCCACTATCGTTACTCCACTCATACTCGATCATCCCGGTTGTTCTTTCTTGACATGGCTAGCTCTATCGGAGTTTCCTGCAGTTCGTGGAAGTCTTTATCTTAACAAAGACTTGGCGTCAGCTTCTCAGTCGCCGCTCCTTGGTTCTCCTTGGCCATCGCGTCCCTCCCTCCGTCGTGACACATCACGCTCTCCTTTGTGATGATGCCTTCAAGGCTGCGATCTGCGCTACTTTCTCCTTTGGGCTCGTGGCTCGTCACCGCCAGTTACACCGGATGGATGAGGTCATTATGGAGTTCGACATATTTTCCTAGAGCTGCACGCTTCGACAACATCAACAAGACTTGGACTTTGGATCTTCCCTTTATTAGAGTGTGTTTTCCTCCAAATGCAAAGCTATTGCATATGCCTTGCATTTGAGGGGGGGTGTTAAGAGTATTTGTAGTCTGTGTAATATAGGGGTAGTTAGGTCTTTTCCATTTTAGGGTTCACTCCTTTGTACTCTATATATTGCCCTATTGGGCTGTTCAATATATCCAACCATTGCACACACTCTCCCTCTCTCCCTCTAAACCTTACACCTGTGATCTCTCTGCCTGATCTATATCTGGCCAGTGTGATCCTCCTCCATCAGTCGTATCTCTAGCATCTCCATCAGCCGGATCTTCCTCCATCAGATCAGCTGCTGTACTATAGGTAGAAATAGACTTCCATAGATAAGAGATAGCTTCTATAGACAGAGATAGATTACTATAGATAGAGATAGACCTTGTACTATATGTATGTACCAACCTCTTCAATGAGAATCATCCAATTCTCCCAAACCATCTTTTCTCACATAGTATCAGTAGTCTAGGTCTCTTTGCTCCTCATGGCCACACTTCCCGATGCCGGCGCTAGGGCTGGCGCCGTCCCTCTCAACGCCACTGCCGACGCTGTCCTGCCTTTCAATCCTCCCAATAAGCACTCTCCACAATCAACGTACGCTCGCACATCCCTTTTTCCCTGGAGCTCGATCACCAAACTATTCTCGCGAGCTCTTTGAGATCCTCGTCGGCAAGTTCGGCGCCATACACCACCTCTTCGACGCCGCCCTGGCTGCTCCCGACGCGGTTGGATGACAACGGACTTGACGGTCAAGTCCTTGCTCTACATGTCACTTTCTGAGATCCTTGGCATCGTCATCAACCGTGGTGCCTTGGCTCGCAACATCTGGGAGAGTCTGGAGGGCCTCTTCCACGACAACAAAGCGTTGCACGCCCCCTCCCTTGAAGCCGAGTTCCGCAATATGGCTCAGGGGACTTCTCTATCCTCGCCTACCCCCAGTCACTCAAGCCCTACGCCGATGCCCTCGCTGATATTAGGCAACCGGTTCGCGAAGACACGCTAGTCCTTACCCTTCTCCGCGGGCTGTCGGAGAACTTCTGCAACATCGCCACCATCATCAAGACAAGGGACCCTCTCCCGTCGTTCCTGGCCGCCTGCTCCATGCTTATCCTTGAGGAGGCAGACCTCAAGATCAGCAAGCCTGAAGGCGCCACGACTCTCTTCTCTAACACCCCTAGGAAGTCGTCGTCATCCTCAGGCTACTCCACCACGTTGAAGTCGTCATCGTCGTCATCGTCCAGCAACAGCAACGGGAACAGCGCGCCAAACCCTCGTTATAAGAACAAGGGCAAAGGCAGAGAGATCACAACAAGATTATATTCTAACACTTATTGTAAAACAAATTTAAAAATAGTTTTTAGATTTATTATCAAAGTTCTTCCATAGAATTATGTATTTTTATGGGATTTTATCACGAACTGGGGTTAGATAGTGCTGGACCCATGGAGCGTGATCAAGCTAAAGCCGCAACTGCACTCCTTAGGCAGGGAAGATAGATAGTCTAGAGACTAGTCTTATATATTTCTTGATTTCTTGAATCCTTGATAATGGTTACATAATATACCTTTCATAGGGATGACATACTTGGACTCTTAAGAAAATAATCTTTATTCTAAGGTAACTAATCTTATTTATTAGGAACTCATCTGATCTAATCCTAATTTCATAATTTCTTAGCAGCCTGGGCCTGCGTGCTACACTACTATAGGTACTGCTCACATAGCTACAGTACCATCGTGTGATGTTCACATGGGCAAAAGGTTGGCCAGCCATGGCAGTTTTAGAGTGATATGACTGTTATGAATATGACTTGTATTGATACGTAGGCCAAGACCTCTATATATAGGGTACAATGGAAAGCTTAGATAAGGCAGGGAAAGCTCAGATAGACTTGGACACGGCAAGGACTCTATCCCTAGATAGACAGAAACACAAACTCTGGTTATCTCTAACACCCCAACCCCCCCTCAAATGCAAGGCGCTTACAATAGCATTGCATTTGAAAGAGGATAGGCTAAACTAAAAAACACCCTCCTCAAATGCAAGGCGCATGCAATAACACTGCATTTGAATAGAAATAGACTAAAAAAATCTGAAGTCTGAGTCTTGTAACCGTCGTCTAAGTGTGTAGCCCTTGTGATAGTATGCTCAAATCCAGAATAACTCTATCCATCTGAGATTGTGAGAGCCAAGAAAGCACATGGTATCGAAAAAAAATAAAAGGAGAACAAGGAGAAGACAAGATATCGAAAAGGGTCAAATCAAGCTAAGGAGAAGCATGGCAGTGGAGATCGAAGCCTTGAAAGTCAGCTGCGCCAAAATAAAACGCAACTACTAAGAACAACGTGATCTATAGAAACTCAAGGAAAAGAGTAGATACACGCATGCAAGAAAAAAAATCTTATTTGAGTGTTGTCGACTCGCACGACACGAACCTTGGTGGACGCGATGAAAGCGACAAGATCCCTAAATAGGCAAAGACGAAAAGATTGATTGAGGATGGTTGTTGTTGGCGAAGCAGTGCCGACGGTTGTTGTTGGTGCAGCCAGCGACAACAAGCGCGGCTAGAGCGGTGATGAGCAAATCCCTTGGCTGGCGGCGATAGCGAGTGCAGCCTGAGCATGGAGAGAGAAGAGCAGCTCACACATGCAGGATCTGGAGAGCCCGAGCAAGGGAGACGAGCCAGCGAAACAGTGATGGTGTGGAAAGCTTCTTGTTGTTGTTGTTGTTGCTGTGCTTGGAGAGAAGAAGATGCGACATAGGTGGCTGCCCTGGAGCGGAGATTCCTCCTTCAGGGGCAACGACAGTGGATGACAGCGACAACGGCTAGGGTTTCGAGCACGGTAGCTCCGATACCATGTTATGAATGACTTGTATTGATATGTACACCAAGAGTCTCTATTTTGTAGGATACAATGGAAAACCTAGATAAGACAGGGAAAGCTCACAGCAAGGATTCTATCCCTAGATAGAAACGAACACAAACTCTAGTTATATCTCTAACAATGGCAACCTCTGATAAATCAGAAGATGCCATTGGATGGCTTGACCCATGTAGGAATTTGTTTTAGCTTCACGTGCTAGAAATGCCAATATAGAAAGAAAAATTGAAGTGTATGAATGCTCAATGCCAGCTTGAGTTGTCTGGCAAAAATAGCCGCATGAAGCTATGTTTCATGGTCCCATCTTCTTTTCTGCATCATATAAATGAGCTTTGTGTGGTTCACAAAATTGTTGGTATTTCTTATGTTGCCTAGGCTGTCAACAGTTTTTTTTAGAATGTACGAATCATCTTTCCTTAACGTCTTTCTAGTATGTATGAGCCATTTGTCAGACATGCAGTGTGGTTTTGGAAATAATACTAAGCTCAGACTACCCCATGAATAATTGATTACTGATATATCGTGATCTACTTGTGCAGCGGTCTGCAGATAACGAGGGTGACCTGCCTTTCTCCAAGCGCCTAAAGAGGATGCCATCTGATGTTTTACAAGATGTGACCAGTGTGGAGGAACTTTCTTTTGAAAATAATATGATGCCAAACAGTCTGGATTCAGCACAGGTTGGTGTATTACTTTCAGTTGCATGGTAGCATTCTGGCTGTACCCACTTCAGTAGAGTAAGAATCATGTTCTAATTGTAAATATTCCTTTTTGCAGTCTCTTTTCTGTTACCACTTCCAATTACTATACATGATGAGTTTCTTTTTTTTTTTTTTCATAAATACTGTATTTGTATGCCTTTGCTTCTTTCCTGTCACTGATTTATTTTATTTGACATGTACTTTACAGAAGATCTCATACATTGTGAGAGATGCCTTTGTCAACATTGGTCCTCTGAAAGATTTTTCATATGGTTTAAGAACAAATGCAGATCCCAATGCGATAGGAAATGCGAAGCAAAGCAATTATGAGTTGGTCTGTTTCATGGCACTCTAACCTTCTAGTCTTTGGTCTGTTATAATTATGAGTTGTAACTTTTATTGTTGAATGTGTATATTTGATTTTGTTGCTCATTGCAGAATGGGTGCTACAAACAATATTCTAAATACTGGTTGTGGAGAGTTTTTTTACAGCTGGTTATTAAAATTTTGGTGGTTTATGGGATTAGTATTAGTCACTTTTGGAGATTAGGTGCTACTTAGAAATATAGAATCTCGTAAGATTTTGGGGTCAAGGAAACAATTTGAAGAATAATATAGTGAAAATAAGAAAACACCTTATTACAATCAGCCAGGAAACTGGGCTGTTACTGGTTTCCTTTTGGGGTCTAGGGTTTTTTTCCCCAGAATTGAACCCTGAAAACAAGTGCAGTGTTAGAAACATTTATAATTTATAATTAATACTGTATATACTCCCTCAAGTCAAAAATAGGTGTCGTTTTGGGGTAGTTGCTGTCAAACTTTTAAATATTTAGATTGGAAACATGAAACTCGTATGTGTTGATCCGTCTTCCATAATTTTACAATTTGAATATTTTATTGAGTTTTATAACTAAATTGTGATAGTAATTAGTGGTCAAAGTTATATTTTGAGGACCTTGTTGATGTCCAAAACGACATTTGTTTTTGATTGGAGTCTTACATAAAAACATGACAGAGGAACGATATATCATCAGTAACCAACAGTTTGTTGTTTTGTGTCCTTTTACTAATTGTTATATGCACATGGGTCCCAGCCAGCATAGGATAAGGATTAGATGAGTATTTCATTAAGAGATTAATTAGGATTTAATTAGATGAATTAGCTAGAATAAATGGGATTGTATCAAATCCTGGAATTACTATTCATCCGCGTGAACAGTGACCCACAGGAAGGATTACCCTTTGTTAGTTAAACTAAGGGCCTGTTCTCCCCCAGCTTATTTGTCTTAAACTTATTTGTTTATTTGACTTATCTCGTAACTTTGAGAATTTCCCGAAGTAGCTTCGAGAGCCGAATGCCCTTCAGGGGCGGATGCAGGGGGGGTGCCCGGTATGCACGGGCACCCCCTCAAATTTATTAAAACTAAGACCTCTATATATGTATTTTTAGATCTAGTCCCTATTTATTTTAGCGTATAACCATATTATAATTAGATTGTAGTCAAAATTAAGAAATTTGTCATTTTTATATAGATCATATTATGTATTATTTTGTAGTAATTTCTCCGAGGCTTTGTGATGTTTTTGAAAGATTACAAAAAATATTTAATGCATTTTTAGCTTTTTCAAACGTCTTTTGAAAGCTCTCAACCTTTTAGATTATATAATCAACCGCGGAAAGAAATAGATCATAATAAAGGCTCAAATTGTTAGTAGGCACATTTAAATTGTAGGCGTTGCTCGCCGTATCGTCCTTGGACGTGCCCGCTAGCCGCTAGATTGGCACGCTTTTGGAGCACATGCCGTCATTTTACAATGGGGGCACAAGATTTGGCGAGGGTGTCTGAATCGAGTGTCGAATCTCGCTAACGTGCGTAAAGGCGCTCCCCGCATTGACGCTCGCCGGCAATTGACATGATTGGCGACGGCCACAGACCAAACATGTCCTAAGTGTGCACCCCCTCGGTTAAAATCCTGGATCCGCTCCTGATGCCCTTGGTTTTAGGATTTAGGGAGCTTTTAGACACGTTTGCGAGATAAAAAAAACGGATTAAAAAAGTAATAAAAAAAGTGAAATAAGTCAAAATAAGGGCATCCGGCTCTCGAGGCCATCTCGGGAAATTCTCGAAGTTACGAGATAAGTCAAATAAACAAATAAGTTTAAGACAAATAAGCTGAGGAGAACAGGCCCTAAGTTGTTAGTTTGTTCAGATGATGTTTCAGCAGGCTACTTATATGCCATGTTATTTCCTTTGCAAAGTAAGCAATAAAGAATATCATTCTTTATCTGCTTCTTCTGTGCCCGCACAGTTCCACTGTAGGCAAGATTCCCTCGCCGGTGCTCCCCTCTCTCTCTCTCTCTCTCCTGACCATACTGCTAATTATGTTGATTTCCTCAATGTTCGTCCAGTATATGCTGTTGGGTCACAAATTCTGCATTTGTGCTAACCATTATCTTTGTGTTATGTGATCTTAATTTTTTCTTTCCCTTTTGCATAAATATCTGTCACTTCAGTTAAACTGTGAAGGAAATTCAACAATCTTGCTGTCTTGATTTAGTTATTGAGGTGCATATTTTTCTTTGCTCTTCATTCCAGTTATTCTCCATGTGACATTATTAGCTCTATTTCAGGTGTGCTGTTCTGGTCATGGTAAGAATGGAGCACTTTCTGTCCTTCAACAATCTATTCGTCCTGATTTAATTACCGAGGTGCATTGTCTTTTTGTTTTTCATTTCAGCTACTTCCTTTCAATGTTTTTGGGAAGAAGCTAGTGCTTGATCATGTTATTTTCTTTGTTCAATTCATCAAATCACATCACTGTGATATGTTTGCTTTTCGATAGCCGGTCAGCATATGTTAGTTCCCATGTTGAACCTGTTTCTGTTCTTTGGGGCATCATGACATGTTGGACTTTAGGCATGAGTTGAATCAGATTGGAGCTTTTATTAGAAAAAATAGTAAGGCCATAACGCAGTAAACATTCGACTGCACACATTTTTGTGAGATGGTAAGGTTATTTGATAAAAAAATGTGTCGTACTTATTTCTTTTTGGGCAGACTTATATGAAGACTGTAAGTATATGAAGACTGTAAGTCTGTAATATTGTCATGTCTACCTAGATAGCTTCAAATTCTTGTTGTAAGAATGGAAATAATGCTAGCTATGCACTTTGTATTTCGATTTTGTTAGTTCAATCTTCAATGCAATGCTAAACTTGTGTGTACCACTCACAATCAAGTAAAATTAAGTGAGCATGCCAAATAGTAACCCCCAAGTAACAATTAAATATGTACCCTTGACCCCTTTTGTTTTTTTTGATTTTTTATGTACATCTTAATTTTGCTATCTACTTTTGTGTTTTACTTACATTTATTCTTAACTTGTCTAGGTAGAGTTACCAAGTTGCAGAGGTATTTGGACAGTTTACTATAAGAGTTCCCGTGGACACACCACAGAAGATAATGAATATCATGCATATCTCATAATAAGCCTAGAGAGCCGGACGATGGTAATAAGTTTCATTTTGTGTTTGTTTCCTTTGGAGATGTGTATTCTTTCCCTTGTTTATGGTGAACAAATATGTTTTTTATCAATATGGGTTATGGTGAACATATAATATTTTCCATGGAAAGACCAAAATGCTACAAGGAGTAACATCTCCCATCATGGTTGGGTCTTTTTTAGTGGAATGGTTAGGACACTTTGAAGGTCCCAAAAATCGTAAAAAAATTTATGCATATATGTGGAAATGTACAAATATATGGGCGATGTGGGGCATGAAAAAAAAAAAGACAAATGGGACCTTATATGTGTGTGTGTGTATTTATATTTGTCATGAACCTGTGTGTGTGTTTATATTTGTCACAAACCTTCTCTCTATGACCTGAACAACATTTGTATGATTGTTAAAGTTGGAAGGTACACGTATCATGTTCTGCTTGTGAGATTTTGTTTGGAACATTTCTCATGCTCCAACCGATATAATTGGAGCATTTATATGTAAGAGTACAAAGTCCGTGTCCTATTTGCCTTACAAATAATAATATTGATTTAATCTTGTAATTTAGTTTGAGTTGTGTTTAAAGTGTGGCACTCATCTTGTGCATGTGGCAATTGCGAGCACACATGAGTAAGATGTAATTAGTTATTTGAGTCACTAATATTATGCAGGCGTAAAATTCCTTGTCCTCCAAATGGAGAGCCTAAAATGGTTGCATACTTGTATGCGATAGAACGCATAAAAAACAATATTATCTTTCTTTGTGTCAAATTGTCAATATGCATGCAGACGTCCATATATCTTTTGGCAAATTTTGTTAAAGGACATTTACACTATAATGGTTGCATGTGATTGGAATTTCAGTATTAAAACAAACCTAATTATTTCTTGTTCCAAGCTAGATCTGTGTTGCTTTGAATTACATGTATTCTGTGTACTTTGCTTGTCATGGTCATCTGCTACCACTGGTGTTAGGATCACCAGGTGCATCAGGTGCGGCGGCAGCGGTGGTAGTCCCACGAATTCCACCTGCTGCAAAAACTTGACCTCCAAGTTGTTAGAGGGAAATCATAGTTTGTTTGTTTATCCGAATTAGTTGGTGATGTGGACATGCAGTTGTCAGATCACTTGGTTGGTTGGGTTGTTTCCTTAAGATTTTATTGTTAGGTGTCATCCCCTACTTGAGGATCAGCAATTCTAATTATAAAAATCAAGCAATAAGAAATCCCCTAATCTCCTCCCTCTCTCCTCGTGCCATCGCTGCAATCCCCCTCCACACTGTTACTTAGCCCATGAAGTTGCTGTCTTCCCTTTTTTCCTTCAGTTCTGTACTTGATTTTGTTTTTTAACTTAATATATACAGTTTATTCCCATTGATTTTTAATCCTCTAATTCTTCTGATAAAATGATTACTAACCATACAACATTATTGTTTCATAAAAGGTACTTGAGACAGGTGATGATTTAGGGGAAGTTACTGAAACAGTTGACTATTATGTTCAAGCGAGCACCATTGCTGCTGGTAACTTGTTTGGGAGGTATTTTACTGCTAACCATTTTGTGGAATTTATGCCATGTTATCTTGTACTAGCTTGCAATTATTTGCTGCGAAAATTGATAGATTACATTAAATTTATAAAAAGAATTAGAACTTAGTGTTGGCATTTTGTATCTTCAGTCATCTTATAGTTATGTGAACTGTCAGTCTGTTATATGAATTTAGCAACTTGGACTTCATGGTACATCTAATCTGTCATGAATTACTCCAAGTACTTTAATCCCAAAGTCTAACCTGAGTGTTTTGGTTGATGGGATGGGAGAGTGTAATATCAAGAGATATTTTCACATGAAATCTGTATCTTCTGTACTTTCCCATGAAATATTTTCATAAATCTCAAAGCATGTAAACTTCTGAGGCCAGTTAACATTAATTATCTCAAGTTCTATATTTATATCATCAATAACCTGTTATTACAGGTTTTGACATCTTCATAGAATCATCAATGAAGAATTAAAGAGAATTCGATGTAAAATGTTTTTTTGAGAGGAAACCATAGGGAAATTCCCTATGGCATAAAGAATACATTAATGATCAAAAAGTTACAAAATATACAGATATTTACAAGGAGCAAAATAATTTAAAGATAGCTATCTTTGCAACTATGAAATGCAGTCTTTGTAGTAACATTCATTCTTGGCACATGAATGAGTTCTTGCTTGAAAGATGAAAACCAAGCTGTAACATCTGGGCACTCTTGACTGAAGATGAAATTGTTGCGTTGTTTCCAAATATGCCAAGATCCAATGATGAAAAGCTCAAAGAAACAGTCACCACCAAAATCATGCCGTATAGATGTAATTTTACTATGAATATCATTGTTGGGTAGCCAATGGAATCCAATTTCAGCTCAACACCATGAGCTGAAGGAGCAATCAAAGAAGAGATGCTGGTTTCCAGCATGTCCACAACACATAGAACACAAGATCTGGTTCCACTGATGTTGAATTGTTTCTTCGTGAGCAATTCTTGAGTGTTGGGTCTGTTGTGCATGAGCAGCCATCCGAAGACTTTTAATTTGGGTAAACAATAACTTTGCCAAAGCCATTGAAAAGTTATGAAAGTGTTCATCCCTTAAAAAGTGTGTTTGTAGAAACTGGTGGACTTGTATACTGTACTGCCCCAAATGTATGTCCATTGGTCAATCTCTTGATCAATTGTATTGGTGGTGAGTTCATTTGTCATGTCAGTTCTTGATAGGCAATAGTGTAGAGTGGCAAGTGGAATTGCTCGTGCGCCATGAGGTTTCTGTCTAATGAATCTCTAGTCTGTCCTTTCCAGAGATCCATCCAGAAATTATGTTCATGATTTTGATGTATAATGTTGAATTATGTTCATGACAATGTGTGGAAATTTAACATCTAGTAATTTTTCATTCGATTGCTGTTTGAGTTTTTTTGCAGGCGGCGTGTTATACAGGTATATGCCAAGGGTGCTCGTGTGCTTGATGGTTCATTCATGACACAAGAGCTAAACTTTACTACACGCACTTCAGAATCATCAAGTTCTGAGCCTCTTGGAGCGGCATCTGCTTCCATTGCAGATCCGTATGTGCTTTTGCAGATGGTAGATGGAACTGTTCAACTTCTTGTTGGAGGTATGGTATAACTACTTGTGAATCTTGTTTTTATTTCATGCTTCTTTTCTGTGCATCTGTGTAAAATTCAGTTAAAACATTGAAGGCTAAGTCTATCAGTATGGTCAGTGGTCTGGAGAAAGTATTGCTAGAAATTTGTTGCAGAGAGATCATAGTAGAGATTAAATAGACTGAGGAAGGTAAGTGGTACTAAATTGTAACACTTTGGCCCAAAATTTGATTAAAGCCTAGACTGCCCAGGCCACTGTGGGGCAGGCCCACACATGCATAGCACTCCACTGACACTTTCGTCCTTGCTTTGTGTCAAAGGGTTAATCTCCAACTATTAAAAAATTGAATACATGCTGTTTTGTTTCCTATGCAGATCGTTCTACCTGTACTCTTTCTGTCAATGCTCCCAGTATATTCACAAGCTCAAGTGGGCGAATATCTGCATGTACACTTTATCGTGACAAAGGTCCTGAGCCATGGTTAAGAAAGACGTGTAGTGATGCATGGCTATCTACTGGTATTATACAGGCAAGTGATGGCAACGATAGTTCATTTCATGATCAGTCTGACATATACTGCATCATCTGTTATGAAACTGGTAAACTGGAAATTTTCGAAGTGCCTAGTTTCAGATGTGTTTTCTCTGTGGAGAACTTTATATTTGGCGAGGCTCTTTTGGTTGATGCATCTGCTCAGGGTTTTACTGAAGATAGTGCAGAAGAAAGACAGAATGATACTAAAGGTTCTCTAAAGAAAGAAGCAGCAAATAATATTCGGATAGTTGAGCTTGCAATGCATAAATGGTCTGGTCAGTTCAGTCGGCCATTCCTCTTTGGATTATTGAATGATGGAACATTGTTGTGTTACCATGCATATTGCTATGAAGGCTTGGATAGCAACACAAAATGTGCTTTGTTGTCACCTCATGGTTCTGCTGACCTTGGCAGTGCCAGTGACTCGAGACTTAGAAATTTGAGATTTCATCGGGTGTGTGTTGATATCACATCACGAGAAGACATACCAAGTCTTGCACGACCAAGAATAACAATTTTTAACAATGTTGGAGGTTATGAAGGATTGTTTATTAGCGGATCAAGGCCAACCTGGGTTATGGTTTGTCGACAACGATTTCGGGTGCATCCACAGGTATAAAATGTTTTACTGAAGTTATTGTGATATCATCTGTCTTAACCTCTTTCTGTGCTTCTTATTTTGATTTGCTTTACTCTCTTTCCCTGATGCAAACATGACCTGGAAGGCATTTCATACTTGTTTAAATGTATTTCCAACTGACCTAAACAAATTCATTTACTCTTCTGAAATGTGTAATTTCTGTTTATTACACAACTGGAATGCTGCTAGTGTAACATCTATAGTGTCGAGTGTGAATCCTGTTATGAATAGAGGCCAGTACCGATATATAGACTGCAAGAGAAAGCCCACATGAGAGAGGAAACCCCATATAAGGCAAGGACTCTAAACTATTTCTAAATACATGTGAACACTATGTATATCTCTTTATCATTAACACTCCCCTCCAATGCAAAGCGTATCAAGTAGTATTGGATTGGAAAGATCATGCTAAAAAGAAAAGTACCCTCCCTTGAATGCAAAGCGTATGCTATTAGCATTGCATTTGAATGGGAATACATTAATAAAAGCAAATGTCGTCGTAGCGTGCAGCTTTTGGAAAATATGTCGAAATCCAAAAGAACTCCATCCATCCGGGATCGTAAGACCGCCAAGAAAGCACAAAGTGCAAAAGGCAAAGCCATAACAAAAGGATGAAAAAACATAACGATGTTAATATAAGATAGTGTTTAGATATGGTCTTATCCCAGTAGGAGTATTTAGATCTTGTCCCTCTTTCGGGGTTTTCCCTTGTATTCTATATATTGGCCTTTAGCCTCCATATAAATACATCTCATATTCATAACACGGCATCATAGCAAAGGTTCAAAAAACCCTAGCCGTAATCACTTTCGTTGCAGCCTCCTCGGGAGGAGAAATCTTGCTCTCGAGGGTTGCCTCGTCTCTCCACGTGTAGCTGTTACCTTTGGAGAGGAGATGATTTGAACAGTAGCACCAGATGTGTATATATACTCAGAATATGGACCACAATGGGCCTGGACCACTATGGGCCTAGATATATATCCTTAACACCCCCCTTCAAACTCAAGGTGGAAGAGGAGGATTTGAAGCATTGAGTTTGAACAGATGAAGACGATGTTGCTCTTGATTTTGTGCTTTAGTGGAAAGGTCTGCAACTTGCAATTTTGAGGAGACATACTGGAGGGCAATGGTCTTCTGATGACAATGAGATCGAGTGAAAGATGCATCAACACCAATATGCTTTGTAAGTTCATGCTTTATAGGATTATTAGCAATCTGTATAGCTCCAGTATTATCGCACAGAAGAGGTGTGGGGGTATCACAAGGTACTCCAAGATCAGCTAATAACCATTGAAGCCATACAATCTCCGCGGTGGTAGTAGCAAGTGCTCGAAGTTCTGCCTGTGTATTGGACCGAGATACAGCTGTTTGCTTTTTAGATTTCCATGTAAGAGGAGAAGTGCCAAGAAGAACAAAATAACCAGTGATAGAACGACGATCGCTCGGATCACTCGCCCAAGTGGAATCCGAGTAAGCATAAAGCTGGAGAGGACTAGAACAAGCATAAAGTAAACACTGAGATGATGTCCCCCTCAAGTAGCGTAGCACCCGAAGCAAGTGACCAAAATGCACTGAAGTAGGTGCACTCACAAATTGGCTCAAAATATGAACCGCATGAGCAATGTCAGGTCTGGTAACAGTAAGATACACAAGGCTGCCCACAAGATGGCGATAGCGAGAAGGATCCTCAAA
Source organism: Olyra latifolia (assembly GCA_036346145.1). Taxonomy (NCBI): domain Eukaryota; kingdom Viridiplantae; phylum Streptophyta; class Magnoliopsida; order Poales; family Poaceae; genus Olyra; species Olyra latifolia. The sequence goes on from CM070526.1 coordinate 44,540,224, forward strand.
AGGCGTACCATCATCAGAACGAAGCTGCAAATGAAGATCCATAGGGGTAGCAGCTGTCCGGTTATCAGAAATGCCAGAACGAGCAATAAGATCTTGTATGTATTTGGATTGAGAAAGATAGTACCCCTTTGATGAATTGAAAACCTCAATCCCTAAGAAATAGTTGAGCGGACCCAAGTCTCACATCTTAAACTGCTCACCATGTTGCTTCTTCACTTGAGCAATATGTTCCATATCATCCCCCGTGATCAGCATATCATCAACATAGAGAAGAAGCAAGGTACGGCCAGGCGGAGATAGGTGCATAAACAAGGCTGGATCATGATCACTGGGCATAAAACCAGCTGACTGCATAACAGAACCAAAACGCTCAAACCAAGCACGGGGAGCTTGTTTGAGACCATATAAAGCATGCCGAAGACGACAGACATAACCAGAAGGAGCATCAACACCTGGCTGTGGCTGCATATAAACTTCCTCATGCAACTCACCATGAAGAAAAGCATTCTTAACGTCCATCTGGGATATATGCCAAGAGCGAATAGCAGCCACAGCGATTAGGGTACGAACAGTAGTCATGTGGGCAACGGGAGCATGAGTCTCATCATAATCACGTCCCTGAGTCTGCTGAAAACCTCTAGCCACGAGACGAGCTTTGTACCTTTCAATCGAACCATCAGACTTAGTCTTGATTTTGTACACCCACCGACATGTTATAGGGAAGCTAGATGATTGACAGATATTTGAGGACTTGCATAGCATCGGCAGATTTGGATGGCACAACAGAAGCAGCAACAAAAGACACTACAATAGCAAGGCCTTTGTTAGAGCTGGCCGCTATTGCCTTGTCTATGGGCGTTGGTCCAAGGCTACTGCTTTGTCAGGCCAGCTACAGTCCAGGCCCAACAAGTGGAGGCCTTGCCAATGTCGCATAAACTACATAGGGATAAGCTTTCATCAGTAAGCCTAGAGACAAGGTTGTTATTGGTTTGAAAGATCGATCTATTAGATATGGCAGCTGTAAAGTCTTGGCCTGGCTATAAATAGGCACCTTGGTAATTCAATAAAGTTGAGTAATATTTAGGATAAACCTATATCCGCTGTATCGCCCGGGTGATTGGTGAGCAAGAGCCTCCCTTCATCTGTGCAAGACTGCTTCAATCCATCCAGCTGTGATGCCCTTTTGTCAGTAAAGCCAAGGCAGCACCTCCACACACCTAATCTTGTGGTATTGCAGTGCGTGCTGCTCGAACACAGTGATTTGGTGATTCATGGAAGTTGTAGTAGGCAGCAGCGGATGGCAGCAGAGACAGCTGTTGTGGAGAAGACTTTGCAACAGGATCCGGGTAGAGGAGCGCGCCCGTGCAGATCCAAGGTTGGACGACCGCATCCATGCAGGTGCCCAGGGCGAGCATGACAACATGAACACACGGATCCAGCCAGCAGTGGCCCAGATCTGGCACGGTTTGACAGCACTAACAGTACTAACAGTGAACGAGGCTAGCAGTGAACGAGGCTGGGTGCCTTGGAGCGATGGCGCTTGTGGCCTGATCCAGCCATGGCGAGTGTCCCCTAGGGTGACAGGGAATAGCTCCAATGTGGGGATAGCGTGCTTCTGCTTGATGAGAACAGATGTCGGGAGCTTGAAGAACTCCGACGCCCCAGGTGTGGAGGTCAGCAGCAGGGGAAGCAAATTGGAGGCTAGGGTTTGTGTTGGTAGCTGAATTCTTACTCTCATTGAGAGGATGACACTAGGAGTTGGGGCAATTTTCTGGTTTATTTCTCACACAATGCCATACAAACCCGAGGGTTGGGGTTACATATTTATAGTGGCCAAGGCGACCAAGCATATGCTAAGATGTTTGTCCCTAAAGGTGGTCTAAGATCTTTGTCCTAAAAGTGGTCTAAGATCTTTGTCCTAGATCTTTGTCCTAAAGGTGGTCTAAGATCTTTGTCCTAGATCTTTGTCCTAAAGGTCTAAGATGCCATGCAGCCCCACAAAGACCAACAAGACAAGGACTTATTCCATCATTCTCCCCTAAGTCTTATGCGCCGTCTTGTGGGAAAGTTGGACCATCCGGTCCGGGAGCGGCTCAAGGAACTTGATCCTCCGAGGGCTTGGTGAAGCGAGATCCATGGTGGTCCTTAGTGTTGATGTAACACGCCTTGATGCTTCCTTCGTCCAAGCAATCCGGATGAAATGGTACCGCGACCCGGATGTGCTTGCCGTTCATGGAAGACGGGGTTCTTTGCGGGGCAGGCGGACTTGTTCATCACCCCGAGTTCCACCGCTTGTTGTCTCTGCCGGGAGATCACCAGCGCCGAGCAAGCCAAAGTGCTCGAGTCGAAGCGGTGGAAGCCGCTATGTACTCGGCCTCGCAATGACGTGGCTACCACTTGTCGCTAATCGATCGCCACCTAACGAGGCACTTGCCGAGGAAGAAAAGAATCCCGCTTCGTGCTCTTCTTTGGTGTCGATGTCGCCGCCGTGGTCGCTGCCGCCAGTAGCAACGAGGCGTGCCTCTCCGCACCTCGGGTAAGAGGCCGTGGTCGAGTCCCCGCAACATAGCGGATGATCTTCTTCACGCCGCTTCTTTGGTGCTCGTGGTCGCCGCATGAACCGACTAACGAGGCCGACGGAGAAAGCCAAATCGGTAGTGTGTGGGGGCGAGGTAGCGGAGGCTCCCCACAAGACGCCGCAGATTGCGTGGCGTCCACCTCCTCCGTCGTGTCGTCGCGGCTCGGCTTCACCTCTCCTCCATCGGAGCGAGTCTTTGGGTTGCGATCGGTGAGCCCAACCGGCTTCAACGACGCGCTTAGCGTGGCGATGCTGTCGAGCGTGATTCCGAGTCGCCTGGTGCACCTCGATCCCCGTGTAGAAGAGAGGCCCCTGTGTCACTCATCCGAAAGTGGCCTTCATTTCTTCCTTGAACGCCGCCACCTCCACATCCTTGGTGCCGTGATCACCAAGTCGCCGACGAGACACCCACCGCCAGGTGTCTCCACGATGCTCCGCCGTAGTTGGCGCCTCGTGCGGGCTTGGCTCAAGCCCGTCCTTTTGAGCGTGGAATCCAACTTGCATTCCACGCCCTCGTTCGCCGCAGCCATAGAGGCCTTCTTGCAGCGCAAAGACTTGCCCTCCTTGCCGAATTTCAAATCCCTGGTGGTCTACGAGACCTCCTTCAAATCGCCGTTAAGAACGCCGATTTAACGTCCATGTGATGAACATGCCACCTTCCGGGCGGCCAAGAAGAAGAGTCGTCGACGGTTCCATCCGTGCCGCGAAGCGAAGGCATCGTCGGTCGATCCTCCTCGCCGCGACGAAACCGCGTGCCACAAAGCGAGCCTTGTGCTTGACGATGGCGCCGGCTTCATCCTCTTCGACTTGAACACCCACTTAAGAGTAATCGCGCGGTGACCACGAGGAGATCGAAAAGCTCCCAGTCGCGGTTCTTCTCAACCGCGTCCATCTCCGATCGCATCGCGAAGACGCCATGCCGCGTGTCTCGCGACCTCCGCGAAAAACGGGTTCGCCGTCGTCACACGCAAGGTGCAAATCGCCTCCGGATCGCGAGACACTAGTCCCGCGAACGGCCGGTCGCCGAAAGGTTCTCAACAGACGATACCAAGAACGGCTCGCCGTCGTGGTACGCTGCGTCGGCGCTTCGTCGTGAGAAGCGAAGCGGCGAACTCCACCGGCCGGGTCGACACGAGCCGGTGTCGGAGCGACGCGTGCGGAGGAGCGGACGCGTCTTTGGGATGCATGGAGTTTCGGCGTGATGGTGTTGGCGAAGAGCTTGCCGCACCGGTTGTGGCCGGAGAACATGATGCCGAGTCGGTGGAAGCTCGGGGGTTGGAGTAGGCATGCTTGGTGAAGAGCCGCTTACTCCCCACTCCTTTGAAGTGATCGTACTCGGCGGTGAAGTCGTTATGCGCCGAGTCGAGCCGTCGCCCACCGCTTGTCCCATGCCCATCCTCGCTTTTCGTCGAACACTACGTCGTGCGCGCGCGCGCACACGCCGTGTCCTCGGTCAAGAATGCGGTAGGCCTTCGAGCCTCCGTGGCCGATGAACACCCCTGGGTGCTTCGCTGCCGAGCTTGCCGATGTGGCTAAGCTTTTGACGAACGCGAGGCGTACCAAGACCAGTGGGTGAGACCGCCGGCTGCGCCCGTGCCAAGCCTCGTCTGGCGTCTTGCCGCAAAGAGCCTTAGTGGCGCGGCGGTTGAGATGTAGATACCGCCACCACCGCTTTCCCAGAAGACGACGGCGTCCCTTCGCTGAGGAGGCCCGAGCCATCCTTACAACCGCTGGTTGCGCCGCCGACGACGCCGTTCTGCTGCGGTATGCGGTAGCGGAGTAGCGGCGCCAATGCCCTCATCCGCGACAAGACGACGCGAACTCGCTTGCGTGAATTCGCCGCCGTTGTCGGTCGCGCAAGACGCTGCAGCTTCTTGGCCGCGCTACGCCCGCAGATAGCTCGGTGTCGCTGATGGCGTCCGCAGCCTCTCCTTCTGCGCCGAGAACCATCACCCGCATGTAGCGGGAGAGGTCGCCGACGAGCGATAGGAAGCGGCGTCGTCTCTCCGCGTGGCCGGTGTCACGGGCCACACAAGTCCCGTCACGAAGCTCGAGCCGCTCCTTGCTCGGAAGCTCGACTGCAGAAAAAAGGAGCCGCTTGCTTGGTCAAGACGCAGACGCCGCAGAATCGCTTCCACGTGGTCAAGGCACGGCAGTCGCGCGACCATCTCGTTAACACCGAGCCTCTTGAGGCCTCAGCGAAAAGGTGCGGCGCTCATGCCATCGCCACGCCTCGTCGTCCCGACGAGCAACAAGGCGAAGGTTGTGCCACTGCACGCTGAGGACGAAGTCGATTGGTGCCTCTCGGTTACCTTGGCAAGAAGGCGGCGATGGTGATCCCAAATCCTCATGACTCGCTTTGATCGCCACGCGAACCGTTTCATCCACCGTCCCTAAGCCGATGATAGAGTTCTCAACGCGGGATGTAGTAGACTCGCGAGCGACAGGTTTCTCTCGCGCGCGCGAAGAAAGATGAGCCGACGCCTTGATCTCCACAACGGAGGCGTCCCCAAACTTGACGGAGCCTCGGGCGCCGGAGTCAAGCTTCGCGAAGAACTCCGTCGACCGGTCATGTGATGGGTAGCGCCGGTGTCGAGGCACCACCCGTCATCCGTCGCCGCCGCTGAGCTGCCGCCGAAAAGCGTGTCTTTCGGCCATCAAGATGGAGGAGATTCGCCGCGCCGATGCCACCGGAGGTAGCTCGATGCTTGCGTGTGCGAGAGCAGAGCCGCTCTTCCTCCTCCACCAGGCAACGTGGGCTGGCCGCGTCGTGTTGCCGACAATCCTTGGCCCAATGGCTGCTTGCCACGATTGTGGCGAGGTCGCTCGTCTTGAAGCTTTTGCCGCGGCGCGCCGCTTCGACGCCTCCATGGGCGTCTCCTCGGACGTCCTTGCACCCAGCTGGACGAGTCCGGCGCTTTCTTGCGCGCTTAAGCTGGCTTATGCGGCGATCGTCGTGGAAGAAGGCTCACTTCTTTCCGTCACCTGGCGAGCCTCCCATCGCTTCCCGAGCGAGATAAAGCTTCCGCCGATGGTGATAGGCCCCGAGAGAGATCGTGGTTCGTCGTTGCCGACGACCTTGAGACGACCTATCGCCTCTTCGACGACATCGTGGAGAGGTCAGCGAGAGACTCGACGAGCGAGCGATCCGCTTGTACTTCTCGGGATACAACGGAAGAGCTTCGACGGCTCTCTCCTCGTCGTAGGTGTCGCCGCCGAATCGCACCATCTTCTGCAGCAGAGTGTTGAGACGGAGAGCAAAGTCATCAACGCCCTCACCGCTTGAAGGCGGTGTTCTCCCACTCCTGCGGCGCTCGCTGCGGTGTGGTCTTCGGGCGCGATCGGCTGCCGCCGTCTTGCGGCGATGGCGTCGAGCCCCAGGCGATTCGCTTTTTGAAGCGAAGCGCATCTCCGCGAGCTGCGACTATGAGGGCATCTAGCGCCGTCGATCCTCGTAGTAGTCGGCGTCGCCGTCTGCAATCGCATCTAGCGCGCCGCGCTGGGCCGTACCCTCATCGCAGACCCGCTCGGCGTAGCATGGCATCTTAGACCTTTAGGGCGGCATCTAGGGCATCTTAGACCACCTTTAGGGCGCATCTGGGGCGACATCTTGCACTTTTAGGGCAGCATCTTAGACCACCTTTAGGGCGACATCTTAGCATATGCTTGGCGCCTTGGCGACTATAAATATGTAACCCCAACCCCGGGTTTGTATGGCATTGTGTGAAATAAACCGGAAAATTGCCCCACTCCTAGTGTCATCCTCTCAATGAGAGTAAGAATTGACTACCAACATAGGCCGCCCACCGCCGACCGACGTCCTCGGCAATGGCTCGATCCCGGTGACCATATAGTACGGGGAGGAGAGCCGCGCCGCCAGAAGGCCGCGATCTCTGTCGACCAACCACCGCCGCCGGGAGCGCCGTTGGCGCGTCCGCTACCGTTCGGTTGCCGCCGCTGCCGGGGCCTTGCCGCCGTCTGCACACCGCCGAGCGCCGTCGGCCGTCAAGCGCTGTCTGGCCGCCACCGCTTCGTGGGGGCTTGCGTCGCCATTCTTGTTGCCGCTTCGCTTCGCCGCTTCCTTGCCAACTTGAGCCCCACGTCGGTGTCGCCGGCGGCGCGCAGAGCCGCTAGAGCTCTTGCGCTGAAACCTCGAAGCTCGCTTTGCCGCCACACGTCCGCACATCTGCCGCCGCTTCTTCCACTTCATTCGCTTGTTCCGCCGCCGCTTCGCTGCCGCCATTGCCGCTTCGCCGTATCATGCCGCCGCAGTTCTTTGCTGCTCGCGGTCCTTCGCCGCGCGACCTCGCCACTGCTGGCGTGCCAAGGCCGAGGTGACCGAAGCGCCGAGATCGTTTTTCGACATGGCACGCTAGCGGGCCGCTGCTTGGGAAGAAGTTGCCTCGACATTTAGCCGCCGCCGTCTGCTCAGAGATGGAGGAAGAAGCGAGAACAATTGTTGTTACAAATTCCGGGTCAAGGCTACGGGAGCGTGGGAAGGAGATGAGCAAGAGATGTTTAGGCTGCAGGAAACACGGGCTCTGACACCAAATGTTGGTAGCTGAATTCTTACTCTCATTGAGAGGATGACACTAGGAGTTGGGGCAATTTTCTGGTTTATTTCTCACACAATGCCATACAAACCCGAGGGGTTAGGGTTACATATTTATAGCTGGCCAAGGCAGCCAAGCATATGCTAAGATGCTGTCCTAAAGGTGGTCTAAGATGCTGTCCTAAAAGTGGTCTAAGATGCTGTCCTAGATGCTGTCCTAAAGGTGGTCTAAGATGCTGTCCTAGATGCTGTCCTAAAGGTGGTCTAAGATGCTGTCCTAGATGCTGTCCTAAAGGTCTAAAACTGCCATGCAGCCCCCCCCACAAAGACCAACAGTATAAGGACTTATTCCATCAGTTTGAACCACTGATAACATGTTATGAATAGCACTTGTATTAATCTAGAAGCCAATAGGCAGGTATATATGGATTACAAGAGAGAGCCCATATAAGACAGGAAGTCGTGTATAAGGCAAGGACTCTAAACTATTCCTCTACCTCTTTAGAGCTGAAAAGCTGTTGTAAATTATAATCTAAAAAGTTGAGGGCCCTTGAAAAGAGGCTCGGAGAGGCTGAAAAAATTATTAAAATTGGTTTTGAGAAGAACTAATAAAAGCCTTAAAAAATGGCTACGAAGTGTCGAAGTGTTTGGCTTGTACAAAAATGACAAATTTCAAGCTATAGATTATAATATGATTTTAAGCTGCAAAGAACAGGGCACTCTCTTAAGAATTCTGTCATCAATTCCTTGTTTGTAGGATATCCAGAAATAGCATTTACATGTAAATTTAACTATTATTATATTTCCTTTCTTTATGGTCATTGGTGTAATCTTATTTAAGTTGTGTCGCTTTGCAGTTATGTGATGGTCCCATTGAAGCCTTTACTGTTCTTCACAATGTAAATTGTTCTCATGGGCTTATATATGTTACATCACAGGTAAAGATATATTTAGATGCTTATATTGTTCTCAGATATTCTTTTTAGGATTTGAAATTAATGATTTTTGGTGCAGGGTTTTCTGAAGATATGTCAGTTGCCCTCAGCATATAACTATGACAACTACTGGCCTGTTCAAAAGGTAAAATTGTAAACATAAGCCATGCCTTAAACAGTTATTTGAAATTTGAAGCCTTTTCACAGTATACAAAAATTTTATATTTGCCCTTTTTCAGGTTCCTTTGTATGGCACCCCACATCAGGTCACTTGTTATGCAGAGCAGTCCCTGTATCCACTTATCGTGTCTGTTCCTGTAAGCATTGTCTTGTTACTTCAGTGTTAAATTTATACTATCGTTTTGTTATTGGCATATTTATTGACAGTTGAATATGTTATACGTACAACTATCTGGTTCAAGATCCTAATTTTTTGACTGTAGGTTGTTCGGCCCATAAATCAAGTTATTTCCTCCATGACTGATCAAGAACTGGCTCATCACATGGACAATGAGGTTACAATTGCTGATGACCTCCAAAAGACATATACTGTTGATGAATTTGAGGTTCGCATTTTGGAGTTGGAGAAACCTGGTGGACGTTGGGAGACAAGGTCAACTATTCCAATGCAATCATTTGAAAATGCTCTAACCGTGCGCATTGTTACGTTATATGTATGTATTTCTTTTCTCCCTTCGTATTGAAACTAAATTGAAGGTTACATCAACTTGTTCTACTTCAATCAAATTTTAGGCTGTTAGTGTAAAATGTCAGATAGAACAAAGTAGGCATCAAATTCTATTTTCTTTATTTCTGTAAGCTTCTATTTCACTTTATTTTAACCTTTTAGATGAATATGGCTGTGTTATAGGCCAAAAAATTATATGATTTCAAAATTCAATGACAAAATTATGCATATCTATTTAATTAATTTGTTATTCACCATAAGCTTATGTATTTCCACTTCAGAACACAACCACCAAGGAAAATGAAACTCTGATGGCCATTGGGACTGCTTATGTTCAAGGGGAGGATGTAGCTGCTAGAGGCCGGGTGCTTCTGTTCTCATTCACTAAAAATGAAAATTCTCAAAATCTGGTACTGCAGTGGAGCATTCTGAGAAAGAATCCTCCTCCCTTTACTATTACTACTACAGTAATTTGTTAATATGTAGCGACTAATTTCAGGTTACAGAAGTGTACTCAAAGGAGAGTAAAGGTGCTGTATCTGCTGTTGCATCTCTTCAAGGTCATCTGCTGATAGCTTCTGGTCCTAAGATCACATTGAACAAATGGACTGGTTCTGAATTGACAGCTGTTGCATTCTATGATGCCCCTTTGCATGTTGTGAGCTTGAACATTGTGAGTATTGCAAAACCTTCGGTTCAGTCTGCATGTTTTAGCTAATAGTTAGTAATTTAGGTGCTTAAGTACTTCTAGCTTTTGCTTTCTGTAGCCAACATTTCTCTCCAATGCTCAATTTCCCTATTTAATGCTCATAGGTATAAATGATCACCCTCTACGAAGTGAAACATTTGTTTCCAGCGCTTTCATATTTTTCCAGGATTATTTAGTAAAGTGCAAACATTTACAGAAAAAAATTGCAATATCCTTTTCCTTGTTCTTTGTACACAAACCTAGAACAACATCTATTTTGGACTAGAAAGAGTGAATAGAGGTACTAGGCTTGGGTGGCATTTTGGAAGCTAGCCAGTAAGAGCATCTCCACCAGAAACTCTATCCCTACTACTCTAAAATACTATTTACCACTACTCTATCCATCCTCCTAAAATTACTTCGCACTTTACACTATAACCTAAAAGATTCCTTCATTCCATCAGAAACTCTATCCTCAAAAAGTTAGCGCTACAGCGTTATAGTGTTTCTGCTATGAATGCTCTAAGTAGTACTCCCTAGTTCCGCAAATAGCTGTTGTTTTTGACATTGACGCGATCTGAAAAAACAATTTTGACCACTAATCATTATTGCATGTTAGTTTTAAAACCTACTAAAACTATAATATTATGGAAGTATTTTTACAGGTAAGTCGACACATGATTTTCATGTATCCAATCTAAATAGTTCAAAAGATAAACATAGTAAGGAGGTGTCTTCGGAGACGAGTCCAAGGGCACCACTATTGACAAGGGACGAAAGGCGAAAAACGCACAAGTGCCTTAAGCGGTGATTCCACTAGGCAAAGCTAGTGGATCTAGTGGCAGTGGAGGCAGAAGCAATGGTGGCGGTAGTAGTGGGGAACTAGCTGGCAGAGCTGGCGTAAGTAGAAGGAAGAGACAGCTAGTCAAGCTTCCACAGATGTGGAGAGTTAGGACCATGGTTGCGAGCACCAACCAGCATCTCTGTATGACGATCCAGAATATAACAGGAATCGGACTCTAGATGATACGACAGTCATGATCGGTAATCTGTCCAGCAGAGATGAGCTGCATAGCAATCCAAGGAACATGAGAGACTACAAGTATGTGGAAATTGGGAGTAGTGAGTGTTCCTTGACTGGGAATTGAAAGTGGAGTAGCATGTGCAGTCTAAATAAAAGGAGGGATAGATGGACTGTAGCAGCTAACGTGAGTGGAGTCTGGTGTCATATGAAAAGAAGTGCGAGAATCGAGGATCTAAGGAGGTACATAGAAGAAGGAAGGCTGAGGAGCAAGACTGGAAAGGCTACTAGGTGATCCATGCGCTCAAGGCGCTGAACCAGAGAGCACTGGTGTGTGAGATCAGACTGTTGAGAGGTGCTGGAATCTCTGGAGTAAGGGTCACAATAAGAATGGTGACCTCTGCAACATGGTGTGATCACCGATCCACTCAGGGTGGTTGTCAAAGCTGGTGGCGCAGGAGGCGTGTGAGCAGTCAGAGCGATAGGAGAGCGTTGCGGTGGCGGTCCAAGGAGGCTGGGGCCAAGGCTAGGCGAAGGCCAGAGCAGAACCTGAGGTGGCGGTCGGAAAAGTGTGCTCAGAGACGACTGAGTGAGAGCCAAGGACGAGCTCCCGCATGCTGCTGGCCAACGGTGAGATGGAGGTTGGCAAAGCGCGGTAGACATCGCGAAGATGGCTAGTGGCAGATCCGGGCTTGAGGATGCCAGGCCAAGGTGGAGCAGCAGAGGCTCATACTCTTAACTGCTGGATCAACTGTAGATCCGATGTGGGGAGGCTAGACGATGTACTACCGACAAAGATGGTTCTATTATAACTGACACAGTTTTATTTCATAACAGTCTGAACTAGAACTATCATAGGCAGTTTTCACTTATCGTTATTAAGAGAAGACATCCATGATAAGTAGGTAGTCACAGGAGGTTCTTACCGTCTGGTCACGATAGTAAAACTGTCTATGGTAACTTTGTTGTAGCTTAACACTGATGGATATTGGGGAATCATCTATGACAAGGCGTCCAATATGACTATCTACGTACTAGTACTAGTGACGTATATATGTCGGCATGGCTTGTCCTCTTTTGCGTCTCTTAAGTTTAGCCAAGAAACTTTGTAAGGTATATTCTAGGACTCCAACTGTGTAAAGTTGGAACATTTTCTTAACCTGTATTGGAGTACCTAACAGGCTAACAAAGCTTTTTTAATATGTATATGCAAATGTTGCACATGTTTCTAAGAAAATAGCATGTGGCTTGTTGAATATAATCTTCGCAGGACTAAAGTGTACTGTCACAAATAAATTTCATATGTTCATTTGTTTCCAAATGATATGATCCAATTATTTTTAATGCTTACATAAATCATAATAATTGGATCCCAATTTCCACATTTGATTATTATGTCGGCATGTCTCATTGCTCTGATTTTACGATGTTTGTCTTTTTATGTCATGGCATGTTGCAGTATGCTACACTGATTGTATTGGTGGGTACAATGTCTTGAAAAACATGCAGTCTTCTGAGATTCTTTTCATGCCATGACAGGTCAAGAATTTTGTATTGTTTGGTGATATTCATAAAAGCATATATTTTCTTAGCTGGAAAGAGCAAGGTTCTCAGTTGAGTCTTCTGGCAAAAGATTTTGGATCTCTTGATTGCCTTGCAACTGAGTTCTTAATTGATGGAAGCACACTGAGCCTCGTAGTTTCTGATTCCGATAAGAATGTGCAGGTCAGTTCTTTCTTAAAACATTTTTTTTTATCCTTCAACACTTTCTGTTAGTGGTTTTTGTTCAATGTTAATCTTATTTTTACTATTTGAACCATCTCAGCCTACTGCCTAGGAATTTTACCACTGCCATTCTATTAAGAAATTACATTGAAGCATCATATTTCATGCATACCTGGAATGGTTCCCATAATATTTGACCATTACCAGGGTTCAAAAAATTCACATTCCTTGTTGAAAAGTATTCTCCCAGCCTTGTTTTGCTGGATTCGCCACAACCCCCTCTGAACCATGATTCAAGTTGCTTGAACTGATTTGTGGTTCCTTTGTGATCCAATTTGTCGACGGTCAGTCTGGTTCATGACTTCATGTGGTTGGCAATTGGCGAACCTGATGACTTGGGAGGTGAGATGAGAGACAGGGGAAACAGGGTCAGGAATAGAGAAGAGTAGACTAACCATTAGCTGCTGTCATTGCTTCTCGCCGTTAATTGACATTGTCATGGCTGCCACTGCAATCCCTGCTCAGCATCAATGTGAGCATGAAAAGATGGTAGAAGGTTGATGGCAGCTACTCACCCTCTTTTCTTGTGTGGTGGCAGTACAGCTCTCCCATAGTCCCATGTCTGGTGCGTGGCTATGCCCTAATGGCTAGAGGAGGAAGGGATCAGGCTGGTCTAGTCAAAATGAGCTGGGTTGAGCTCTCCTTTTCCTTCCCTTTTTGTTTGTTTTCTTTTTTCTACAGCAATGTATGGATCATTTACATATAAAACTCTTTTGGTCTGGGAAGTATAGTCAGTATACTGGAATCGTAAACCTGGGTTCAGGAGTTCCACCTTGGCTTTGCAGTGTAGGTGAGCCCAAAGGAAGACAGTAAACTAGATGGTTTAATTTGAACCAAAAACCATAAGTAGAGGAGCTAAAGGTGCCATTTAACCGTAGGGCAAACCCAGTGCAATAACTTCAGCCATTTCTAAAGTCGATAATTAGCTAGAATCGTTGATAGGTGATAATGTAGAGGGCATGATCAGTTCCCATTCAAGAAATGGTTTCTACGCTAGAAATGAGATAATTGCAGTACAGAGTGATACGTTGTTTCTATTGTGCCTATCTTGTACATTTCCTTTCATAAATGTGTATTTTTTTGGTCACAATTGATCCATGTTTTGTACACCACAAGCAACATCAATGATTCTTATGAGGCCCTCTAAATCATAGTTATTAAAACGGGGCTGGACCTCTGGTATAACCCATAAAACTGGAACCAACAACCATGTCGACTCGGTTTGCTTCAAAGTCCCAATTGGACCTGAAAAACCAGACGACCTGGTCGGTTTTTTTTCAAAGAATCAGCAAACCGGCTGGCTATTTGCGAACTAGGCGGCCATGGCGCAACGTGCAGAGGATCGTGTTGTGCGGATGTGCCATGCGTGAGATTCCCAGGAAATGTGTGCAGATGCGGGAGAGGGGAGCCTGCATGTGTGCATGCATGTATTAATCGTCTATTGATTACCCACCAATTTTTTCTCAAAAAAATTTACCTAGCCAATTAATTATCAAGCCAATCGGGCCATGCATGCACGCAGGTGAACGACTCAAACCTCATGTGTTCTTTCCTAATGCTCATGCAAGCAGATGGGAGAGAGAGGTGGAGGCTGCATACATTTTTCCAATGTGAAGGAATTAATTATCTTTCCAATGGTTACGATGTGAACTTTTTTCTGGATTATTCTGACTTGTCTTGAACAGTCGGTTGAACTGGTGGTTGAACCACTGAATCATGAATTTAAGTGAATGATGACTCGAATCCTGAACCGGTTCGATAACCAGACTGTTTAATAACTATGCTCTAGATATAAAAAGATGAACGGAGGATTTTATCTAAAATTACCCTCTGACCTCCTCGAAATGGCTAGAGAAAACGACGCACTAGGATTGCCCTTAGTGACACAGAATAAGATTCTTTCCGTGATTCCAGATTGCCAGCTGATTTTCTTATAACATGTCCATGGCCAATTAAGAAGACCATAGTTAGAATCGGGGTTCAATGAGCTAATGGTTTGGTTTGGTTTCGCTAAGCCACTTCACAAAAGTAGGGTGTTCTTCAATTAAAAATATTCAACATATTGGTGAGGTCGTGCACTCATTGCCAAATAGAATTATCAATACTTGTGACTAACATTATGACATAATATAGTTATTTCCATACTGTTTACTGCAATTGAATTTGAACGTCACACCATGTTCACATGATTGCATTTTCAATGTTCTCTAACAAACGATAGTCATGCAGATTTTCTACTATGCTCCCAAAATGGTGGAGAGCTGGAAGGGCCAGAAGCTCCTTTCCCGAGCAGAATTTCATGTTGGAGCCAATATGACGAAGTTTTTGAGGCTCCAGATGCTTCCCACTCAAGGATTGGCATCTGAAAAGACAAATCGTTTTGCTCTTCTATTTGGGACTTCGGATGGCGGCATTGGATGCATTGCACCAGTTGATGAATTGACATTCCGCCGGCTACAAAGCTTACAGAGAAAGCTTGTGGATTGTGTCCCTCATGTTTGTGGCCTGAACCCGAGATCATTCAGGAAGTTTAATTCTAATGGGAAGGCACATAGACCTGGACCAGATAACATAATTGACTTTGAGCTACTTGCACAGTAAGTCAAACCTCACATTGTTATTATTTTACCTCTTATTTTTGGAATATCATTTTCTGCACTTTCTTATTAAGCTAATTATTACATGCCTCGAAATATTATTTGTTGGCTGGTGCAAATATATTTGTTGCTCTTCAAGTAAGAAAATACAAGTTTGGTCAAACCCAAATGTGACGTGTATTGATGGCATAATTTTAACGGATGGGTTGTTTTGCTGTTAAGTTCTACGTACAGCAGAGACATAATCTAATACAGGAATAGAGAGAAAATGCACACCTTTGGATGGTTGTCATGTAAACCAAATAGGTATTGATAAAGTTTCCACACTTACACTAGGATATAAGTTCCAGTTAAACTGCATCGTAGTTTATACCTGTACTGAAATCAGAGATGCTATTGTCCGAAAACTAATAGTAGTAATCTAATAGTACTGTGAGCTGTTGAGTTGTACGATGAAGGAAGTCCTATGGCGCGGGTGGAGGTTTAAAGTCTTTTGGCCAAAACCTAGTTTTGTATCAAATTTATTTTGCACAATGAAAATCTAAATAATTACTAATTAGTTTGCACTAAGTGCACTAATAATGTGTAGATCAAGGCACAATCCTATGGTGACAAGCAAGCAAAATATCTCTAGGAATGTAAAGAGCATGGAGTAAATGACATGAGATAAAACCACATAAGCTGATGCAATAAATCCCTTTCTTGTGGTAATCGGAGACCTGCTGCTCTCCCCTTCCATGTTTAAAGGTTTAACGAATGATGTTGGAATCGTAGTGAGCACCTACCTCAATTTGCTTTGGCTGTTCGTCCTCATCAAGCTAGCTAGCACCAAGCTTAGGCACATTAATTCATTTATGTGCGTCACTAAGTAGATGACGAGGCATAGAGTCATAGTTACTCCTGCCGTTTACCTGCGCTTAGTTGAATTTCATCATTTTGACATTCAGAGCACATGGCAGAAATCACATTGTGTTACCATCTGCAAGGACCATCGCAATGCTTTATTTTAATTAAATAGTCGGATTCCCCTTGTCTGTACTAGTTTTGAGTCAATTGTTCGACGCTCGAGGAAGGCTCTGTGAAGAGCCGTTCTCGGTCCATCCATCGTCTGGCACGCGGCGACCTGCTCTCGTTGCGTGAGCAGCTCGAGCAATCCGCCGATAGTTGACGGGTTTGAGGCTAGGACTCTCGAGCCCAACCCTCAGAGCCAATCCTTTTCCTAAAGTTATGGATCCGTTTTGCCTACTTCCATTGCCTATTCCATTTGCTAGAGGCTATTCACCTTGGAGACCTGATGCGGTTATGAGTATGATTGGGCGTGGACAATACTTGGTCCTTCGGATTTTCATGGGCTGCCAGGGTGCACCACGGACCGCGCGACGTGCGGTGCTCTTCTGGCCATTGTGCCTTATCTTCGGCTGAACTGTTTCAAGGTTGGCGGGCCATTAAGCAAAAAAAGGTAACTCTTCCCAAGGCCCTCGTCGGCATCTTTGTATTTCCTAACATCGCCATCAACCGCCACATCCCGGCTTTGGAAATCTTAACCCAATTCGCTTTTGGGGTACGCGTGGGATCGCGCTTTTTGCCTGGGTTACCCTTCACATGGAACCTTTCTCCCCTTTGGCCTTTAAAGTTCACATTTGAATATTTGCTGCTACCACCAAGGTCTGCACCGATGGCCACTCTACTCGGGCTTGCGCTCGGGTTTTGCGGTAGCCGCCGTGCCTTCCTACTTATTGGGACATGGCACTCGCCCAGATGGCTAGGCATGGGTCGCACACTTCAACGCCATCTATTTTCGAGGGCAGTTGATTCAACAGGTGAGTTGTTACACACTCCTTAGTAGATTTCGACTTGCATGACCATCATTCTGCTGTCTTAATCGACCAACACCCTTTGTGGGTTCTAGGTTCGCACACAGTTCGGCACCGTAACCTGGCTTTTGGTTCATCCCGCATCGCTAGTTTTGCTTACCAAAAATGGCCTACTTGGAGCTCTCGATTCCTTGGCGCCGCTCATTGGAGCAACCACGCCATCCTACCTATTTAAAGTTTGAGAATAGGTCGAGGGTGTTATGCCCCCGCCTATTTAAAGTCGAGGGCGTTATGCCCCGACGCCTCCAATCATTGGGTTTACCAGATAGAACTCATAATGGGTCCTAGGATTATGCTAAGGTAAACTTCGGAGGAAACCAGCTACTAGATGGTTCGATTAGTCTTTTGTCCCTAACCAGCTACTACATGGTTCAATTAGTTTTTCGCTCCTATACCTAACTCAAACGAATGATTGGCATGCCAGTATTGCTTAAACCTTTGTTACTCGCCCTTACTGGACTTGGTGTCAGTGTGATAGTCATACAAACCAACAATGCTACTATTGGAGCTGGAGATATGGCTATAAATGTTGTCATCCTTAGTGTGATGTGCTCCTTCAGGAGATTCTAGGGCGCTTCGCTAGCCCGATACTGCTCAACAGCTGGTCTTCCTCAAACTTTGTCCAGTGGATGGTACACCTCTTATATTGTTCACCTTCTGAGTCAAGTTTGTTTCTGCTTCTACCTAACTCCACTATAGCCTCCATTTTCTGTGATATATTAGTGGGACCATCACAAGATGCCTTTTCTTCCCTTGCATTTGCTTTTTATAGCTTCAAGTGTACTCTGATGCGATCTAGGCTAGTGATCCTTCTGATCGCCAATCATTCATTGATTTCCTGTTTGAGTGTTCGAGTGCTGACGCTGACGCCAACTCGAGAGCTTTGATGTCTGTGAGATTATGGATGGATTCTTTTCAGCTTATCTTATCCAACTTATTTGACTTATCTCGTAATTTCGAGAATTTCTCGAGATAGCCTCGAGAGCTGTTTGGGCTTTGTGTTTGGGGTTTAGGGAGCTTTTAGACACGTCTACGAGATAAAAAAAAAGGACTCAAAAGTAATAAAAAAAGTGAGATAAGTCAAATAAGACACGAGATAAGTTTTAGACACGCCTACGAGATGAAAAAAAGGACTCAAAAAGTAATAAAAAAGTGAGATAAGTCAAATAAGACACGAGATAATGTCTAAAAACTCCCTGAACCCCAAACACAAAGGCCAACCGGCTCTCAAGGCTATCTGGGGAAATTCTCGAACTTATGAGATAAGTCAAATAAGTAGGATAAAATAAGATGAAAGAACCCAACCTATGATAGCGGAGATCACCTACTCCTTGAGGACTTTTGGTTTTCAGCTTTTGCACCAACTACGCTACTATTGGACAGCACGAGTGAAAGCATTGCTTGGCAGCATGAGCTCACCAAACATATTGGGATTCTATGTGTACATGTGGTCACAGGTGCAGCAGTAGGTTGTAGTTCTTCAATACGTGCCTTTAGAGCTTCAACTAGCTGATTTCTGCACAAACGCACTGTCTAGGGTTAAGCATTTCTTATGTATCCAAACTCAGTGTTATTGATCCACCATGAGCTTGAGGAGGGTGTTAGATGTATATGTTTTAAGGTGTTTTCTGTTAATTGTGTTAATGTGAATGGACAGGTTGTATTGACAGCCTAAGGGGCAAATATATAGAGTACAAGAGGGGAACCCTAGAGGAGGAAAAAACTATTCTACCCACTTATACGACAAATGACTATAATACCCTTAACACCCCTCTGAAATGTAACGTCTGTGCGATAGTATTGCATTTGAAAGAACACACTAATAAAAGGGAAATCCAAAATCCGTGTTTTGTTGATGTCATCAAATTGTGCAGCTTTGGGAAAAATATGTCGAACTCCATAATGAACTCATCCATCCGGTATAACTGATGGTGACGATGCATGGCTCGACAGAGAAGGTAGCGCAGAGCATAGCCTCGAAGGCATCATCACGAAAGGAGAGCGTGATGCGCTACGAAGAGGGGAGGCGCGACGACCAAGGAGGCCAAGGAGCGGTGACTTGGAAGCCAAAGCCAAGTCTTTTTAAAGATAAAGACTTCTACAATCTGCAAGGATCTCTAGTGGTGCTAGCAACGTTAAGAAAGGACAACTGGGAGGATGGGTATAGGCGGAGCAATGAAATTGGCAAAATAGAGAGAGATCATGTCAAATCAAGCTTAGGAACGAAAGGATAGAAGCATGGCAGCACTGATCACATCCTTGGAAGGCATCATCACTAAGAGGAGAATGTGATGCGTTACGAAAAGGTAGACCGTGACGGCCAAGAAAGATCATGAAGCTACAGTAGCTACCATGGGAAAAGGAAGGACAGCAAAGGACTTAGCTGATTTGATGAAGGAATGATGCACTCACACAAACATCATGAACTGATAGATAAAGGAGAAACAAACTTGGATGGACGTGACGGAAGCAATAACTAAGACTATAAAAATAAAGACACAAGGATACAAGCAGTAGACAGCAAGATACAAGCAACGGGAGTGAGATAAAAGCAGCAATGGATAATAGCAGTAGGCAAGGACAATGGACAATGCCTAAGACAGCAAGCTGAAGTGCTAGGGAAGCCCAAAGCAACACGAAGGAGACACCAAGAGTACAATCACCAATGGCAAAGAGAGGACCCAAGGATGGCGAAGAGCAGCCATGTAGAGAAGACCTGATGATGGCGATGCCGGCAATGTCAGGATATGAAAAAAAAGGCCAGGATGACCGAAGATGGAACAAGGAGAAGAGGAAGACCGGCTTGTGGAAGATGGAAACCCAAAGAAATGGGTGATGAGGTTGCACAGCATGCTCTCCACTCAGAGTGACACTAGGTCATGGAGATAGATGGGTCATGGATGGATAGAAGGTGTTGTAGGTGACGGCTCAAAAGGCAAGCTCGAAGGTGGTCAGGCTATGGGGCGAAGTGAGCAGAGGGTTGTGGAGGTGCAGAGCAGCGGTGCTGCTCCTTCCCTCATGTGACCGGCCGTAGTAGAGGAGGCATAGGTCACCGACCAAGGGGAGCCTAAGGCCTACACTTCATATGACTCAATGAAGCTGGACTTAACGCCACAACCAATGGCAGCTGTTGGAGGTGGGCTAGCTCCAAGCCTGAGTAACCAATTCAGGCTTAGAGCATACCACTGCGTGAAGCACAGGCGTGGAGGCTCGACATCATCGATGCTCATGGTAGCCGAAGCTCGAGCCAAGCAGCGGCGGCCCGTGCAGTGATCGACGGCGACAAGCTGGGTGCAAGGTGAATCAGGGGCTGCCGCACTTGATGGATTAGACCAGCGGTGACACAAATTTGCATGGAGGAGGCTAGAGGAAGAGTTGAGGTTTGGGTGAAGCGTGGAGGTGGGGAGGCGAAGATGTAGAGACGACACAGACCTAGCGACAAGCCCAAGCGCATGGGAAGATGGCGCCGTCCGCTACTTGAGCTCCTCCTGGCCTCAGATATTCGTCGAGCACAGTGGTGGTAGTGGCTCTGGAGGCCGGATTCGGCGAGGAGTCACACGGATCCGAGCCGGAGAGGAGGTGGCGGCGCTTGTGGAAGCGAATCTGGCACGGGAAATCGCTAGTGAGCTCTAGCCTCCAAGTGGCCAACGACGGTGGCTCCTGCATGGAGTTAGCCAGAGCTCAAGGAGGTCGGGAACGAGCCAGGCCTAGCGGGACGCGACTTGGATGTCAAGCAGCGACAGGTGGCACAAGGGAGCGTCGGATCTTGCAAGCGGCCGGATTCAGCGACGGCAGTGCCGGATCTAAGCTGTGATGGCGGTGAAAGAGGCCGAGGACGCCAGAGAGGAGGAGGTGGTCGGATCCGGTGTTGAAAGCGTGTGGAAGGCTTGGATCTGGCCTCCTGTGAGGACGGCAATGCTAGAGGGAGCTCGAATCGGCGGCGATGGTGCCAAAGGATTCCAAGCCGGCACCATGGCGCCACTTTGCCATATCTGGCTAAGGAGCAATTGAAGGCAACGTGGCGGGAGGACTGGGAGGCTGTTGCTGCTGCTGCAGCAGCAGGGCTTTTAGGTGTGGATCTGGCTAGATCTGGCTCAGAGCGGCGCCATAGTGAATGGATCCAGGCAGAGCTTGGGGCCAAAGCTGCACGAGTGGCAATGGCGGCGCCAGGAGGCAGGACAGGGCTTCCTTCCACTTCTGTGCTTGCCTCGGTAAGAAGAGGATGGCAGTGATATTGCAGCTTGCAGCTGTTGCTGAGCATAGGAGACACTGCAGCAGCAACAGCTGTGCTTGAAAAGAGGTCGTAGCTCGATCTAGTGTTGGCTGCTACTGCTGTGTTGCTGCTGCCGTGCTAAGAAGAAGCTCTGGGGAAGAAGGCCAGAGCAAACTAGTGGTTGCCGTGTGGAGACTACTCCGGGGGATAGCGACAGTGGAAGAGTGGCAGCGGGAGCTAGGGTTGAACACGGTGCTCTGATACTATGTTAATGTGAATGGAGGGAGTAGTGTCCGAACGGTTAGGTTGTATTGACAGCCCAAGGGGCAAATATATAGATTACAAGAGGGAAACCCTAGATGAGGAAAAGACTATTTTACCCACTTATAGGACAAATGACTGCAATACCCTTAACAAATTGTCCATGCACTCTTATGGCCCATGTTGCCCAATTGCTATAGATGAGCTCATTTCACAACAGTACAAGGGACCCTTGGAGGGGTTAAGGGGTAGGGATTTGACTAGAGGAGTCCTAACAACCGCTTCCATTTTGCGTGCTCACCTCGATGTCGTCAGCGGCATTGCCTTTGTCGTGTCCTTGAACCGTCATGGTCATTGTTGATGCTGACTTGTGCATATATGCTTCCCCCTAGGCTTTGGTCTGCCCTCTACTTTATGAGCCTATTTCTCCAACCGTTACCTTATTTTTCACTATCTATATCCACTATTATGTCCCCTCACTAGCACTATTTAGCTTCCTATATCAAAACCATCTCTAGCAGCGACCCCTATGCCATTCCCTATATTCTTTCTCCTATACCCTAAATCTACTATTACATCCATCCCTATCATTATTCACCTCCCTATATCAAAACTATCTCCAACAACAATCCTTAAATCCCATACCCCGTAAAAATAGGAAATAGGGATCTGTTGGGATTCATCCGCTCCTTTGCTCTGGGTTGTTTGTTGTTTGGCCGCCTAGGCGGTCCTGTGACGCACATCTAAAGCCAATCACCTACTAAAGTGTTGCTTTTATTCACACTGGTCTTTGAAGAAGTTGACTAATGTAGTTGACAGATCTCTTTTATAGCTAATATACCTGTTATGGACACTTGTTGGGAGGATCTAATGATCTATGCCTAAGAGTCCATAAACAGTAGCTAGTCACAGCATGGTGTATGGGCTGGGGCCATGCATTTGCTGGCATGCAGGTTGTTGCCAGATTATGTTGAATTAGGAAGAAGAGTTTTGAGTTGAAGTTAGTAAAGAGTCCTTGGAAAAGAGCAGTCTGAGTCGATTTAAATCTGAGTCTTGAGTGAGTTCATCAAGGGTAAGATATAGTTTGTAAGTTGTACTGCAGTTCGTGTTAAATAAGGGTTCAAATATTGTAAGCCTTATTTAAGAAGGCTGGTCAGTTTTGTTGAACAAGAAGCATCAGAAGAGTTTCCAGAACCTGTGTTTCAGAACCTTGTTTGTTGGCGGGAGAGAGATCTTACCTTGTGGACAAGAGCAAACACACCCACCCAGGCACCCTCACTATTTTCTATGCTCCAATCCAGCTAGCAACCTGCTGCTTTCTTTGGTTGCAAGCAATTTCATAAGAATCCCACACTTTCAGCCTTATACCTTGTCAAATATGTACAAGATATGTTTGTTTTGACCTCACAGGCCATCAAATCCTAGGAAGTCTATTCTTATGTTCTTATGTATGGCACAGTGTTCTAAAAATTGGCATTAATCTGTGATTAACATCTAATCACCCGTCTGCCGTTGGGATTTCACCCAAATTGAGCATCTAATCGGTCAACCCAATTAGTCGGTCATAAATCAGGTTTGACCGATTAATCCCTGACTAATTAGGCGTCTAGGGAGTGGCCCCAAAGTGAAATGGAGCTCGCGTCCGTGAAGAGAAGAGCCCGCGCCCGCACCCGCACCCGCACGGTAGGATTTTGAGGTAGATTAGGGTTTGAGGACACCTCACGCCGTCCATTTCATGCAGGGATTTGTTTTTCGGTACGAGAAAACCGAAAATCAGTGAAAATCGGTGTTCTCGGGCTGGGTCGAGTTTTTATGGGTTCGGTTAAATAAATTTGGCCCGTTTTGAATTTCTGAATAGCCCAGGTGAATCAAGCTGTCATGAAAAAATTCAGCCGATTTTGAACCAATTTTGGCAACCGATTTTCACTGTTTTTAACCGAATTTTGTTTGAATTCATATGTTAGATTTAAAATTTCGGCCGAAATCAGACCGAAAAAACCGATCCCCCCTCGCCGAGTTTTTTTTTCCCAAAACGAAAAATAAATCCTTGTTTTCAGGTGTGTAAAAGTAGGCACTGGGATTTATGGTAATCTGTGCCGGCAGGCTGGTTACCACCACTAGTGTTTTGGAGCCTTTCTAGTTCCACTGCTGTAGTATGTTCTTGTGTTGTGTTTCTTTACAGAAGTACCATATCATGTCTTTCTAATCATACAATTACCCCTTTTTTGTAGCTATGAAATGTTATCCTTACAAGATCAGCTCGATAATGCACAGCAGATTGGAACTACCCGCTCACAGATCCTTTCCAATTTCAGTGATATTTCACTGGGCACTAGTTTCTTGTAAATTCCCTTAATGGGGTAATTTCCCTTAATAGGATATTTCACTATGCATTCGGCAATTCTGACAATGCGTGCATATTCCTCTGAATTTTAGTGACCTAGAGACCAACTTTCTTGCAAAGATAGCCATGACAGTTGGAATGTAATTGTGTAACTAAGGGAATTATCATTTTGCCTGGACTGCTAGATCTTTCAGAGCAAATCGTAACACCATGCCGCTAGTCCGAGATTAAAATTTGGAAGAGCAAATTGTAACCATCATGTCTCTAGTCCGAGAATAAAATTTGGAAGCGCACTGTTAATTACTACAGTGATTTCGTTTTAATTAACTGTTAAATTGCCCTCCTGCCTAATTATTTTGTCAAGCTGTCCGTCTTGTATCCTAATCTTAATATTGAGTTGTCTGGTGTTTCAATGGACTAGTTATGATGCATTACCATTTTTTTAGATGTTATTATGCATTACTGTTCAGTGGTATTGTGCAGCAGGGTTGAAAGTTTTGTTTAGCCCCCAAATCCTGCTCCGTTCCGAAATTTGGAAACGTCGAGTGAAAATGTGTAGATTTTGGTGAAAGTTTGTAGTCCAAATTTTAAAATTGGCGGTGGGAATTTTTTTTATAAACAAGATTTTGCTAGGATTTATAAAAAAACTGAGTGAAATCATTAAAAAAACTGATGTATTCTTAAATCTACGAAATTCTGAGTGAAATATCAAAATTTTTTATTTTGCAATTGAATTTGGAGCAGTTTAGGGTTTAGGATACTGATTGCGGTCTGGATAACTATCAAAATCCTCGGAATTTGAAAAAAAACCAAGAAAATTTGCAGATCCAATTTGTCATTGGGTGTCTGGAGGGTTGAAGATGTGAAGTATACTGTGGTTTTAGAGCATGTACAATAGTATAGATAGCAGCTGTATCTAACTATTGTTATATCACGTAGGGACAGCGCTAGAGACAACATATATAATGGTAGAGATGGTTGTACGTTTTTATCGGCAGTTTTATTATATACAAAGTTTTTTAATTCTTGTGTAGAGTTGAATTTTACATTATAGACGGTTTAAATATCTATGTATGTTCTTTCTCTTCTATATTATCATATGTTCTATATGGCAGCCTTTAGAAACTGCTTATAGATAACTGACGTGAATCATTGTACATGTTCTTAGAAGAATTCGAGAACTTAAGAAGTTTTGTACCTCGTACACTGAAGAGTGGAAATGCATACCATCTAGTAGCAAATCCCTACCGTATTACCATCACCGTCACATGATGAAAAATTACTCTTCATGGTAGTAAATTTCCCTTTCACTATAAAACATATATAATGGTAGAGATGGTTGCACGTTTTTATCGGCAGTTTTCTTATACATAAAGTTTTTTAATTCTCGTGTAGAGTTGAATCTTACATTAGAGACGGCTTAAATATTTATACATGCTCTTTCTTTTTCATATTATCACATGTCCTATATGACAATCTTTAGAGACTGTTTATAGATAGTTAACGTAGACCATTGTACATTAGAAGAATTTGAGAACTTAAAGAAGTTTTGTACCTCGTACACTGAAGAGTGGAAATGCATACCATCTAGTAGCAAATCCCTACCGTATTACCGTCACGTGATGAAACATTACTCTTCATGGTAGTAAATTTACCTTTCACTATAAATGGCAATATTAGCTTTGATGTTTTTAGCGGGTATGGCTTTGTTCTAGGATTTTGCTGCTCCTGCTTTAGCTCCTTCAATCCACACTACAAAATCTGGAGCTACGAGAGTAGTTGCGGATGTTTGGTTTGTAATATTTTTGAATATTATGGAATTAGAGAAATTTGCACGCTTTCTCATTTCATTCGTGAGGAGCTGGATGAGAGGAAACTTTCATGTCCAGTTTTGCAGTAGAGATGGAACTAAAAAAGAACCATCAACTATAACCCTAAAAGAACCAGTGTAGTTTGATTGAATATGGTTGCTCCCTGATCCCACTCCACCTTTGACATCTACTGCTACTAACTCAGTACCTCCCCACTACCTTCTTCCGAGAACCACCTTAGGTTCCGACTAAAAACTTTTTCCTCCCAGGTGAACGGATTGAGCGAGTGGCAGATCTTACACGAGCTGGGGTTTCCGCTAGAGAAAGTCAAGGGCATGTCATCGGTCTTGCATTGAATGCTCAAGGGTTTAATGGTTCCGTGCTTGATCAAAACATGTGAGGATTAATCAAATCTAATGTGGTAAGCCCATCCTTTTGCTTGTAACGACTATGCTACCTCTTGTTCATTTGAACATATTCTTCAGTTAGGCTGTCGTCTTGTGTTGCACCTTTGGGGCAAGATTCAAGTGTGTGTATTGTTTATTCAGAGGGTTTGGTGCAAAACATTCAAGTGTATTGCATTCAAGACTGCAGGGATTGGTGTGGAATTAGGCTTAACCATTCCCAAATAAGAACTTAATGGTTTCCAACAACGCTAAGATGCATATAGAATCGGCTAAGTGTTTCTATAAGACACATGTCCGTATAGTAACTTGAGAGATAGGACCAATGCTCGGTTCTTAACCGACCTAAGCGGGGCTACGTCTCCGAGATCTTTCGTCCTATCATTGCTCTATCACTCGTTCAAGTCTACTTAATTCACATACTAATCCATCATCACTATAATTTAAACCAAACATTAGATCATTAACCATTGAAGTTGTGGCAACCAATGAACTAGCTCCATCTATCCCCTTACTCTGGTAGACTCAAAGCATGACTAAGCAATCGCTATGCAAATACATATACCCTTAACCCACTTAGGCGACAAGTGAATAGTGGAATTGAACACATCATGGTGCAATTCTAAATGGGACATAACTATATTCTATCCATCAATTAACATATACTTATGAAATAACTGTAATAGCCCGGGTTTGGGATATATTGAAAATTTGAAAAATGTTATTGTGGTCAGGTATTTTGGCCCCAAAATTTTGCAAACTGAATTCAAATAAGGAATTATTCGTATATAAATATTTTTGAAAACCACATAACACCCTCATACAGGAACTACTCGTTTATTATAAAACCAATTTATGATTTAGGTTTCTGACCCAACTTTTAAATCCATTTTTAAGATTTTAAACAAATCTGAATCTCATTTCATGTTTGGAAAATCATGTCTTAGATTTATCCAAAATTCCCAAAATTCAAATCCAACTTGGACAATCCTCCCTATTTTCAAGCCCCTAAATGCCATCCTAAGCTAATTTAACCTAGTTAAGTGAAATTACTAAACTGCTCTTTGACCTTAGTCAATCCTCTATCTGGTGGGCCTCACTTGTCAAGCCTCCCTCCATCTCCTTCTCTCCCCCGGAGCTCTCTCTCTTTCTCTTTTCTCTCTCCCCCCTCTCTCTCCCGAGGCGCCCTGGCTCTGATTAGCCTTGCCTCATGGCATCGTTGCCCTACTCCAGCTTCCCCGTGGCGTGCTTGCCCCTGGCAGCACGCTTGCGCCGCCTGACTCCGCCTTCGTTTTGCACCGGCACAGCTCCTCTTCGCCTCTGCTTCCATCCATTCCATCCTCCATGCCTCTGCTGGCCACGTGAGCTACCTCCTCCCCACCGGTCACAGCCCGGCGCAGTCTCCTGCTCCCCCGGCCGCCTCCAGATCTGCTCACTACAGCCGGCAGCCCCAGCCTCCCCAGTTCCTGCTTCTTCCTCCCCAGCCCCTGCTTCTGCTTCTTGCTGTTCTTCTTCTAGGATGGGCTGCCTTGCTACTACTGTTGCTGGAGTTCACGCAGGTGCTGTTCCTGCGCTGAATCTGCTGTTGCCTTGCTGACTGCTTGCTTCCTGTTGCTACTGCTTCTCCTTGCAGGCAGTTGCTGTTGCTGCTTGCTTCTTGCTGTCACTGCTTCTTGCTTGCTGCTGCTGCTTCTTCTAGCTGCTGCTCCCTGCTGCCTCTTTCGGCTGCTGCTCTTGGTGCTTCTTGCTGCTGCTGCCCTCGGGTGAGCTCCCCCTCCCTCTCCTTCTTCTCCCTTCATTGTCCCAGCTTGTTGCTGCAGCTGCTGCGAGCTGGAGGACCAGAGGTAGAAGACGATGGACACTGTAGCGTGCTAGTTGCTAGCAGCCTAAGATGCCATAAAAATTTTAGCCCTTTGCAAGGCTGTGAAAAATTTGTCGTTCATCCGATTAAGGTGAAACAAGTTAAAATGGATAGATTGGGGCGTATTCTACCTCCTGTAAATTTTTCATATTTTTCTGAGCATATTTTATTTTCTGCAATATTCTAGCTATAGAAAAATATTTATAAACAATGACTTAATTGTTTATATCTAGTTAAAAAGGGTTAAAAATATCTGAAATTAAGTAGGTAACAGTAAAACAATGTTTATACATTTCTAGTATAACTAGTTTATTTTCAGAGTTATTTTTTTAAAAGAAAACCCTCTTAATAGTAATTAAAAACTGGTGTCCCACTTTATTTAATTAGTTATTAATTTCCTAATATGATGATAAAAATTCCAGGGGAGCATAAATATGATTTAGAAATTTAATAAATTTATTGCACAATTTTAGGATCAATATTGCTCTCTAGATAATTAAATTGAGCACTTTAACCATTTTTCTTATATATTAATAAAACAGAAACTAAATTTGATTTATTTTAAATAACAAACGACTTCGATTAAATCTCAACTTTTTGCAACGACATAGTTAATTATTAAAATATCAAGACTTAGTTTAGCATGGTATTTATGCATAATTTTCTAATTAGAGTAATGTAAAACCCTTTTAGGTAATTAGCCCTTACTATTAAAATTTAATTCAACAATTTATACCACGGAACCGCAAGCTAATATTTCTAAGAAATACTTTAGACGAGACTATTTTCCATATACAACTATTTGCTAACCTATGGGTAAACTATTGAGGGTATTATTATTGCATCATCATCATCATCATCATCATCATATTTCATTTTTGTTATCATTTACTTTCGTTATCCTACTGGAACTTCATGAACCATATTAGACTCATGGAACTTCCTTGATACGAAAGTTAGTTCCATGTCGACTTTTTGACCGCTAGGTTAAGCACGTTGCATCACATGCATCATTCTTTTTTTTTGCTGCACTTTGGTTGTTTATTGCCATTTACGTTCCATTATTAGACACCGAGGAGCCCGAGGACCAGTTCGAGGATCACCCTGAAGGCCCCCTTCACTCATAGGACCAAGGCGAGTTAACATTCATTGGATCATATTGAATCTAAAGTATTTCATTTAAAGTATCAAATTGCACGCTCTCTTTAAGTAATTATGTCTACTTGCTTAATCATGATATATCATGCCTTGTTATTACTTGATTATTACTTTGCCATGATGATATTGCCTTGATAAAATCATCGGTCATTTGAATTTATTAATGATTGTTTTGATGATCACCCTTGATAGCCTGGTTAAGTTAAATAAAATGATTTTAGACTCTTAAGTCTTGGTTAAAATTTTGCTTAGACATTGCTCAGGTCCAATTATTAATTTTATGCTTAGTTGCCTCGGAACGGTGAACCGACATTCACCGGACATGATAACATAATGAACTTGGTTAACTGGTTATTGGACTTGACATGCCAGTATGTGTGTTTGGTTGTGGTTGTGGATTTGTACGGACAGGGTCCAGTACAGTGGAGTAGCATGGGCTACGATTATGGGCTATCGTTCACATACGGTATGCTGAGGAGCGCGGAGTCATATGCGTAGTGGGGGCGCTACCACTTGCCTGAGTGGGTGGTTCCGACACATCGTGTGCCGAGGCACATGGAGGAACGATGGCAGGAGAAGAAAGTTTTGAACAAACGGGCAGGGTGGACCCGGTGATAGGGTGGAGTGTGGGCTCGCCCTAACAGGAGCGCGGAGTCACACGCGTGTGCCTGAGGCCGCAACTCAGGGAGTTGTTCCGACACAACGAGTGGCCATCGCGCGGTTGTAAGAGATGAGGGTCACATGTGGTGGTTCGCGGAACCAGCCCTTGGACAGGAAATCTCACTGTAAGAAGGTCCGGCTTGGGACGTCACCTAAGGGTGATTTAATCACACTTACTGGACCGGCAAATCCAGTAAAGTTATGGTTCACAACGGGTCGCCAACCCGAAAGATGATAGCGGGAGTAAAGAGTTGTTTGACAGAGTACATGGAACTGTCATGGATTGGGATATGGATCATGGTTTGGAACTTAAAACTTTGATAATGACACATCAAAAGTAGAGCTTTGGTTAAAACTGCTAAGTCATAGGTTTTGATTTAAAACTCTGGCTTTCTGCAAAACAAAACAACCCCAACCTTTTTATTGGAACCTCTATCACTAAATGCATTAGGTTAGGTGTTAACTCGCTAGTGTTTGGATGACACTGACCTCGCACACACACACTCTTTTAGATGTTGAGTATAAGCAAGACCACTACAACTGCCATGAAGATGGTGCTCAGGAGTTCGCTGACGATCAGGACAAGGCTTAGGGCGTCTCTCCAGTCGATTGTTTAGGCATAGCTAGCAAGAGACTCTTTTGGATCTTTTATTGTACTCTGATCTTTTGTTGTTCTTAGGCCAATACGCTGTGTTGTAATTCTAAATAGCCTTCGGGCTTAATTTAGGTACTTAATGTAATATAAGTCTTCCACTTGTATGAAATGATCTGGCTATGTAATTGGTGTGCACTAGTGTACTGATCTAGGGACTAGTGCAATCAAATGGTGGGAAAAGGGTGGACCCCACAATAACTATGCAAGTAAGTTATAAAATGTAGTTGAAATGTATTTGTAATCACACGAGCAATATGGATCAAAGGAGGGAGAATATATAGTGCCTTGTTGCTGTAGGTCATGGTGGGGAGCTTCTTGATCAAGCTCGGGCTCCTCCGAAAGTCTGAGCCTATCATTTAGTAACAAAAACACCAAATAAGACCCAAAATAACTATTTAAAAACTGTAAACACCAAATACTTTTAGATATTAAAAAATTTCATGAGCTAACGCCAATTTAACAAAAAGAATCACTCAATTCCGAGTTTGGATGAGTAAGATATGGCCATTTAAAGTATGAGTGCTTCTATCAGTTGAGTATGCTATTCATGGTCACAAATAGCTTGTATTTGGTCGGCAATAACCAATCATGGTTGGGAATGGCAGTATCTTTGTTGAAAATAGCTCCTTATAGTCACAAATAGCATACTCTTGGTTGGGAATAGATCGTCATGGTTAGGATGACTTTCCATGGTCGAAAATGACATCTAGATGCTTGGGACTACGAAAATGACATCTAGATGCTTGGGACTGACATTAGGTGGTGCTACCAAGCTCGGTTGGACTTGTATTCTACATGAAAGTTATAGAGAATTTCTAGACACATCATTTTCATGTTGGGGAAATTTTAATCCGAGAATTGGATGATTTAAAAAAGATGAGGAAGAGTGGATGTAGTGTATAGGGTAGCAGATAGCCTAGTGCCACCGGTGGTGCTAAGCTAGCAATTGAAAAAAAAATTTAAAAAAATTGTTCTGGTTCTAGCCATAAATCGGCACACATAACTAGATACATCAATGCCTATTATTCTGTGCCAGTTCATAAACCGGAACTAATGATCAGTTTATGTAACATCCAAAAATTTGGTGACTCAAATTACTTGATTTACTGTAAATAATTGAAATAAATTAATTTCATAATTTTCCTGCAATAAAAAATAATTAAAAAGTGGTTTCTAATTGACCTAGTGTAACAGCCCAGATTTGGGATATTTTGGAAATTTGAAAAATGTTATTGTGTATTTTGTCCCCAAAATTTTTGCAACCTGAATTCAAATCAAGAATTATTCGTATCTAATTTTTTTTTTTGAAAACCACATAACACCCTCATATTGGAACTACTTGTTTATTATAAAACCTAAGTTGCATTTAAAGCTTGTGCAAGGCTCATATTTTGTTGTAAAAACATTATATATGTATATATAGATTTTTATATATATTAATATATTCAAAATGCTTACATGATTGCTTTTGCTCTCTGCAAAAATAATTCTTGTAATGTAAATATATACATAAGATAATATCAAAAAGATAAAATAGGTATTCTTGCCCGTAATAGAACTCATTAAATTTTAAACCTAATTGAGCAAATTAAAGTTTTAGTGTTAAGAATTCACCAAACCAAATCATTCCACGCCAATTCACTTAATTACACACGAATTAATATGTATACACATATTTGTGTGTATATATATGTACACTTATACATATAACTATTTTGATGTGTATATTTCTGCATAGGAAAATTTCCCAAAATTCATCAAAAATCCTTTTTAGCGTGTAGAACCCATTTTTGAATTTAAATTGGGCATTGATCTAGCCAGGTGGGCCCCACTCTCTACCTCTCTCTCCCTACCCCATTTCTTCTTTGATCCCGATCTCTCTCTTTCTGGTTCCTCCCTCCAGAGAGACATCTCTCTGTGTGCACCTCTCCCTCATGCATCTCTCTTTGTTCTCCAGGAGATGTCCCCTCTCTCCTCCTCGTCCCATCATGCCTCCTCTCTCCGCCTCGCCACGCACGCCTTGTGGCTGTCTCTCTCTACTACTGGCGCCACTTGCAGCCTGCTCGCCTATCTTGCAACAGCTGCCGCCACGCGTGTGCATCCTGCCCTGGTGACACCCCCGGTTTACTTCTTTCTAGTATATGAGCACTCACGGTATTCCTTAACCCCTCCCGTGCTCAGCCTCGGCCTTTAAAAGCCAGCTCGAGCTCGTTCGTTGTCTTTCTTCGCATCTCTAGTTTTCTGGCAACTTCGGCGTCTCCGTTCATCCTCCACGGTGCTCCGTTTCTCATGTTCTTGGTACCATTGGAAAGCCCTGATCATTCTCTCCAACGTCTTTTCTTCAATCGACCCAAAGTGCTCTCTACATCGCAGGATAGCTCGACGACCGTCCTCGACCATAAACCACCCCCTTATCGATTTCTCTCTCTCTGGTGAGCCGTCTTTCAATTCCTCGCATCTTGAGCTTTCCTAGGCCGCTCTAACCATGCCCAACCCCGTGTTTGCCCTACGTGCTACTGAGCTGAGGCTCCTCCTCAGCTGTCATCGTCTCCTCGTGGCCGGCTTGACTCAGCCCATCTCCGCCCTTGCCGTCGCTGCAGGTAGCCTCTGCGTAGTCCCTAGATGCTCTTGAGCCCATGCATTAGGCCGTAGCTAAGCTAGTTCGTTGCCGTGGTGTTCTCCGTGCAGGCCACCACGGAGTTCGTCGCGCCACTGCTTCGCCGTGCCGTTCACCGTGCCGTCGGCACCATTGGGTGTGGATTGGCGAGAAGATTCCGTTTTTGCCATTTCCCCGTTCCGCCATGCACCATAGCGCTGGCTAGCCGAGCTCCACCGGGGCTTCCTTGGCCTGTTCACGTTATGTCTAGAGGTTGAAGACAATGGTTCCTGTAGCTCGCATCGTCAGCGGTGGCATCATCGATCGTCGAAATCAAAACCGAGAGTATTTGTGGAGGCGCTAGGACATGTGGAACTCATTTTTAGAATAGTTCATGGATTTATACCCTCTATCGCCGGTGCCGAAGCTTACCTTCCATGTTCATGGCTGCAGCTGCATGCACGCAAGGTAGAAGAAGCTATACAATACAGCATATGCTATTAGTTTTTGTACTAGAGATGTCACCCTTGCAGCATATGACATGTGGGCCAACATATAGTAGATGCTTGTTAGCTGGTAAGTGGCTGACCAGTGGAAACGTAATTTGCAAAGTGCGCTTTCAACCTTAGTGCAAATTGATAACCGATAACTTCTACCCATTAGCAAAAATAGTAAATGATGTCCAAAAATTATGAAACTTTTTCTATAAATACTAAAGAAGGTATAAAACCTAGGAAAAATAGTAAAACCAACTGTTCAGTAAACAAAATAAATTATTAAAAATCAGGTAATCCTCTCTAGTTGTAGCAACATTAATCCTAACATGATGTAATCTAATAGTTTCTTCAACTATAATAATATTTTAAATCCATGGAAACATAAATGGAGGATAAACCATGAATAGAAAAATAGAATAGTGCCACTGTTTTAGTTCTTGATTCTATCTTTAGGAATTTCTTTTAGAAATAAACCCCCAAAAAGGAATAATGATTAATTAAAATAGTTAATTACTTAACAAAAAAATGAGAAGATTAGAGTAATTACTAGACAGTAGATTGGATCTAATAAAATTAAAGAGAGGCACAATGATTTTTTTAATATCTTTGTCTAATTAAGAAAACCTTCTTATTAGCAATCCATAACTGGTTTTCCATTTTGTTTAATTAGCTATCAAGTTCCTAAAATCATGATAAAATTCCAGTAGAGTATAACCATAATGTAAGACTTTATTAAATTTATTGTACAACTTTAGGATTAATAATGCTCTCTAGATAATCAAAATAGGAATTTAAAACATTTTCTTTATGTAAAATTAAAACAGAAACTAATTCTGACTTATTTTAAATATTAAATGCCTTCAAATGAAACCTCAAATTTTTACAGAGACCTAATGTACCATTAGAGAGGTTATTAAAATAGTGAAACTTGATTTAGCTTGGTGATCATAATTACCTATTTAAAGTACTGATAACCCTCTTTTAGGAAATTGGCTTTTATTGATAACTTAAATTCAGCGAGTGAAACCACGACAACAAGCAAGCTATGCTTTTTAGGAAAAACTTCATATGAAAGTTCACTTTAAACTTCTATTCTATATTGTGAGGATTACAATTAAGGTATATATTGCATCATCATCATCATCATACATTCACTACCGCTCACGCTACTGTTGTTAATTCATAGGATTATGAATATTAGTAGACTCATGGAACTTCCTTGATACGATAATTAGTTCTTATCAACAAATTCCCAAACTCTAGAATAAACACATTGCATTACATGCATCATTTTTTCTTGCTGCACTTTGGTTATTTATTGCCTGTTACATTCCATTATTAGACGCCGAGGAGCCCTAGGAACACCTCGAGGAGCAGCAAGAAGACCCTCTCTACTCTTAAAACCAGTGCGAGTTAACATTCAGTTAGATCATGTTGAATCCCAGATTTTCAAAATATTTTATTTACATTATCAAATTACAGGCTCTTTAAGTAATTATTCCTAATTGCTTAATCATGATATATTATGCCCTGGTTATTACTTGTTATTGTTCTACCCTGATGATCTTGACTTGATAAAATCATCCTTCAACTGATTCTAATAATGATTGCTTTGATGACTACCCTTGATAACTTAGTTAGGTTAAATAAAATGATTTAGACTCTTAAGTCTTAGTTAAAACCTTGCTTAGACATTGCTCAGATCCAATTATTAATTTTTAGGCTTAGTCGCCTCGAAACGGTGAACCGACATTCAGCGGACATGATGACATAATGAACTTGGTTCTCTAGAAATTGGGCTTGGCATGACTAATGTTTGGTTATGGAATGCGTACGTGGTCCACCATATGGATAAAGGTGTGAAGTAACTTGGCTACTTAGTGTGATGAGGGCTATCTGTTCAAACATGGTGCTGAGAGGAGCGCGGATGGAACACGCGTACTTCCTAGCGCTGCCCAGGGGGTTCGATCACAACGTGTGCAGGGCATATGGAAGAACGATAGCGGTGAAGGAAGAAATTAGGGTTTGGGGGTAGTACGATCCTAGGTTCTGAGAGTGGACGTACCCCAAATGCCGCTAAGTGGACAGACTGGGGTAGAGATGAGTTCTGCCAAGCGGGTGCATCGGGGATGCACAGTGGAAAGTCACTGACTATCTGCCTGTGGGGATAGTTCCTACCACCACAACGTGTGGCTATCGCGCGGTAGTAGAAGTATGAGTAAGGTTCGAGGGTAGTACGATCCGAGGCTCTGAGAGTGGATGTACCCCGAATGCCACTATACTTGAGGTAAAGGCGGAGGACGCCGTCACCTGCCGGTGATCTAGATTGCACCTACTTGAGTTGTGACCTAAGGTGTGCTAGCAAGCCAACTTTGAACTCGGGCTCTTGTGGGGTAGTGTGATCCCATAACAGGTGTGTCGCACCTGAAAAATGATGGCGGGAGTAAGGAGAACGTTTGGCAGAGTGCATGGAAACTGCTGTAGGATTGTGTTAATGGAATGGAAACTAAAACTTGAATAATTGATTAGTAGAACTTTGGGTCAAAATTGCTAGGTCATAGGTTTTGGTTTATAAATCTTGCTTTTCGCAAATAAAGAAACCCCAACCTTTCCTTTGGAACCTATATCACTATATTCATTAGGTTGGGTATTAACTCGCCAGTGTTTGGATGACACTGACCATGCAAAAACTCACTCTTTTAGATGGTGACTATGAACAAGACCAGTATGCTTGCCATGAAGACAATGAACAGGAGTATGTTGACGATCAGGACGAGCTTAGGGCGTCTGTCCAGTCGACTGCTTAGGCATAGCCGGCAGGAGACTCTTTTGAATCTTTTGGTTCTCATCGCACTCTGATCTTTTGGATGTTCTTAAACTAATTTGGGCCAATGACACTTAATAGCCTCCGGGCTTAATACAGGTATTTAATGTAATATAAAGTATTCCATTTGTATGAAATGATCTGGCTATGTAAATAGTGTACACTAGTGTACTGATCTAGGGACTAGTGCAGATCAAGTGGTGGGCAAAGGACAAGCCCCACACCTAGAACTTTAAACCAATTAAGTAAAGAAATATAAATGAAAAGTGCTTGATAAACTTTTCATATGTTCTAAATGCTTAAAAAGATTTTTGAGATGTTTCTCTCATTTTTCTGAAGTGATTTACTATTTTAAACCTAAGAAAACATTATCAACTTTTTAGAAAAGGGGAAAAGGGTTTTTTTCTTTTTTCGGAGAGTGACGACTTGGCGCAATCTAGGCCACTGTATAGCGCATGTGCGCGTTATTAGTTGTCGGATGACACTTATCTGAATGAACCAGTTTCCTTAGATCTCGGGTGCCTGTTCGTATGACGTGGCCACTCGAAACCGTTGGATCTCATTGCCACCTCAGATGTCATCTTTGTAGGCAAGTCGAAGCTGGCTATTGTGCCATTGTCGGTCGAGCCTTGGCATTCGTGCTAACCTAGGCATCTCCGAGGCTATTTAAACTCCTGAGTAGCTGCGTTGGGGTTCGTAGATGCCGTATCCGCCATTGCTTTGATCTGATGAGGACGGAGCCGCCGAGGAGAGCATGAGGAATGATTTGGCCATGGAACTCTGTCGAGCAATTCCGTCGTTGCTGGTGAGTCTTAGCCCTCGATCCTTGGTCCAGAGGTGTGTTTCGTCGTCGCAATCCTCGTCGTCACATGCTTTTGCCATAGGGTAGACCAGAGCATCACTGTCGTTGAGCCCTCGAGCCGCCGCCACTGTTGGATTACATTGAAGCTAACTAGAGGTCCCTGGAATCGCGCATTACCGTGATAAGGTTCCTAGTAGCTCGAAGATTTTGAATCTAAGCTTGGTTTTAGGCTAGGGAGGTCTATAGCGTTCTGTTGCTTGTAACCCATAGAGCGCTGCCACTTGACGCCGTCGTGGCTCGCCACCATTGGTCGCTGGCGATGGCCATGGCCCCAGTGCCATGGTGATGTCGAGAGCAACCCGTAGAGCCCAAAATCACACATAATGATGGTCCGTAGCACGATATCAAGCTCGCTGTAGTTGCGTCACCGTGATTTTTTGTGACCGGAGCTATGAGGTGATGGTGGAGCGTCCGTGGCTGTCGGATCTGGATCATGTGGTTTGGATCTGAGTGGGAGCAGTCCGGTTCAGATTGGATCGATCCAGTGAGCCAGCTTCACGGTAAACCATGTCACTGCCATGTGGGTTCCATATGTCAACAGTACAATCCCAACAATCAAAGCATCGATCAAAGCATGTACCCATAGTAAAACAGAATAAAGTATCAATATCAACACTATATTAACTAGAAATTAGATCAAAGTGTGGTGAAGCAATTTATTACCATAGATTATAGTATCAGAAGGACCAAATAAAAACAATTGAAGTAGACCCATCATCAGCCACATGCAAACTAACTGGGAAGCTTCTAGTATTTTGGATCACCTTTCGGGGAAATCCATCATTGTCCTGCGTATCCTTATGCTCCTGACCTGCTCGTGGAATATGCAACCCCAAATAAAAGCCAGAGTTAGCACGTGAATGCTAGCAAGTCTTTCCTAGGAAGAGCTATGCTAGGCTCATCCAAGAAAAGATAATGGTTCATTTGCATAAAAGCATTTAACTTAGAAGTATAAAAGTATTTAATAAATCATAAATAAATAAATAATTCTTATGATTAATCTGCACAGCAACATAAACGTAATATAATTTTCAATCTTGTTGTCTCATGTCTCAAGTTCTCATTGTCTCATTTCATAATCTCAACATAGTAGATAAATTAAAAATTATATAAAACTTATATTAAGTAGATATGAATTTTTTGAATTTTTAGAAACTGGAATCGCCGGATTTGGAGCTAGGATGAATTCGCAGCGAAAAAGTGAAGGAACACTATTAACTATAATTCAGGAAAAAGAAAAATTCTACTGTAGCTCATGGGCTACACAGTAGCAATTCGGCCCAATTGAAAGGAGGAAAAGAGGGTGTGAGGCTGCGGTGAGTGAGTGAAGCGGAGAGAAAAACAGAGAGATTGAGAGGAAGGTTGAGAGAGAGCGACGGGAGAGAGAGAGAGTAGAGGAGACAGCGAGGCCAGGGTCTGGTGGTGACACGAACCCGCGCGGCAGACGCCGATGGCCCGGTGGTCTGACAACGACGATGGTGCGGCAGCACAGAGCTTGACGGTGCTAGGCGACCAGAATAGGCGGCGGCGCGGTGAGAGATAACGAGGCTCAGGCTGAGCCCGGTAGGCGCAAGATGCGGTAGCCTTGGTGGCATCGCGGGTAGCGGCGTAGTGGCATGAGGTGCGGCGGCAAAGGCGCGGCCGGTGGTGGCATGGCTACATGCCAGGACAGAAGCCGGCAACGCGGTGGGTCTCGCGCCTATGGCGGTGATGGAGGCTTGCCCTATGGCGGCGACGGTACCTGGTGGTGGCCTGAAGCCGTGGCATGGTGGCGTAGCTTGGTAGCAGGGGTGGAGGAGGAAAGGAAGCGGGGCGTGGGCGGCGAGTGGCGGCGGTGGTGACCTATAGCAGGGGTGGTTCGGCTCGGCGAGCACAAGACGCGGCAACCATGCAGCGGCGGCAGTAGTCCGATAGCGGCAACGAGCACCACGTATTGACGCACAAGACAACGACGTCGAAGGCAGTGGATGATGTTCAGCAATGATGTCGTCGACCTCCTCCTCCTTGCCTGTGATGCCGGTAATGACGACGACAACGAACTCGGCAGTGACGACAGCGCTGTGGTCTAGTGGCTTGAGGGGGATTTCACAGATGGGTTTTTCTTTTAGGCGATGAGCAGATGGTTTGGGCAAAGTTTGAGATGGGTTTGGGAAGGGTTGCTAATCAGTCGGAGTGCGAGTTATTTTCGCGTAGCTTTATCTTGCCGAAGGGTTCTGCTGTAGCGTGGCCATCGCGTGATATCGCGGATCGGGGCTGGCTCTTGTTGCTACAAAGCTTCAGGGCAATCCCCAGTCCGAGATAAACATAGGATCATGTTGTCATCTGCGAGATGATTTAGGTCATAAGTCGCCAGGAGCCGTGACTCTAGGTTGGGCTTGGTAACCCAATCTAGGGAAGATCAGACGCTTCATGGGAATATGACTCATAACGGGTGCACCACACCCGAAAGATGATAGCGGAATTTCGGAGGTCTTTCAGTTTGAGTCTGGGGTTGACGATGAAAATGAGAACTACAAATTGACACATTGAATAGTTGAACTTTGGGTTAAAAATTACTAAGTCATAGGTTTTGATTTCCCAAAAAACTTGCTTTCTAGAACTAAAAGAACCCCCACTTTTCCTTTGGAACTTTATCACTAAATGCATTAGGTTGGGTGTTAACTCACTAGTGTTTAGATGACACTAAGCTCGCACACCCTCACTCTTTTAGATGGTGAATGTGAGCAAGACCCCTACACTTGTCACGAAGATGAAGGACAGGAGTGCGCTGACGATCAAGGCGAGGCATAGGGCGTCTCTCTAGTCGACTGCTTAGGCATAACCGGCAGGAGACTCTTTTAGATCTTCAATTGCACTATGATCTTTTGTTGTTCTTAAACTATTTTGGGCCAATGTGCCGTGTTGTAATACTTGATAGCCCTTGGGCTTAATACAGGAACATTATGTAATAGAAGTGTTCCGCTTGTATAAAATGATCTGGCTATGTAAATAGTGTGCACTAGTGTATTGAACCCGAGACTAGTGTAGACCAGGTGGTGGGAAAAGGATGACCCCACACGCGGCGTACAAACCGGTAGGTGCAAGGGTGGCGCGGCTGGGCTGCTGGCCAAGAAAGGAGAGCCGGGGGGATGAGTCGGGGAATGGAGCCGGCTGGCTCGGCTGGGCTGCTAGGCAAGTTGGGCCAGTGGCCTAGGCTTGGGCCCAATTGGGCAAGTCCATTTTGGTAGGGAAATTCAATTTTAGGGTTTGAGTTTGAGCAATTCAAATTGAATTTTGAATTATTGATTTATATGTATAATTAGCATAATTAGAAATGGGATAATAATTGGGGAATGAATGGTTCCACAATTCAAACTGTGAATTAGAGGATTGGTCCAAAAGTTTAAATACTAACTAGGTTTTGGTAAGAGAATTTTAATTGGGTGACAAATTACCCACCTTGATATAAAGGATGAGATTTGAATTCAATAATTTGCAATTTCATGGTCTTATAGGTAGTGGATACAAATTTTGGGTTATTAGTGACATCAGTGCTCATTTTCAAAATAAGCATACATATATATACTTATGTATATATATATATATAATAGTGACTTACAAAATGGTTAATTTATAAAAAAAGGAATTTTTTTAAAAAGAAAAGATAATTATATGTATGCTTAGATTCTAAAGACCTAAAGTAGGGCTATTACAAATCATCCGCCCTAAAAATAAATCTCGACCCCGAGATTTGATAGCATAAGCTTTGAACAATTGGGGATAGTCTCGGCAAAGCTTGTCTTCTGATTCCCAAGTGATTTGCTTTCCAAATTGATCATTCCGCTGGACCTTAGCTTGATTCCTTTGCCTCTAATTTGCTTGTCCATGTGCTCGAGGATTTGTACTGGGTATGCTGGGTAAGTGAGGTCTCGGGCTACTAGTTCTAAAGGCAGGGGAACGTGTTCTATATCAGGTACCTGGAGGCATTTCTTGAGTTGAGATACATGTACATCGCTGAGTTCGGCGGGTAGATCCAGCTCGTAGGCTACTTGGCCTCTCTTGGCAGCTGAGTTGACCGATGTAACCTCTGGTTTCCTCTTAAAGGAGACACCTTAAGATAAACAGGATCACGGCGGCGGTGATTTGATTAGCTCTTCTGCCAGGACTAGGCAGCCAATATCTATTCTCTGATTATATTGACCATCCTTTTTGTTTCTTGCAAGGTGTCTTTTTCAAAGACTTGTCTTTCGGTGGCTTCTGAGTAGTAAAGAGGAGTTCTGCAACAGCGTCCATATAGCACTTCAAACGGGGACATCTTCAAGCTGGTTTGGTAAACTGTTATTGTAGAAGAACTCAACATAGGGTAGCCATTTCTCG
Organism: Olyra latifolia; assembly: GCA_036346145.1. Classification (NCBI taxonomy): domain Eukaryota; kingdom Viridiplantae; phylum Streptophyta; class Magnoliopsida; order Poales; family Poaceae; genus Olyra; species Olyra latifolia. The sequence goes on from CM070526.1 coordinate 44,581,444, forward strand.
CAATCAGAGGAAAACTCTAAGACATAGGCTCTCAACATGTCCTCAATGATCTGATTAACTCTCAATTTGCTCATCTATCTGTGGATGATATGCGGTGCTGAAGGATAGGCTAGTTCCAAGGGCACTGTGCAACTTTTTCCAAAACTATGATGTGAATTTTGATCCTCGGTCCGAAATGATCCTCTAGGAACTCCGTGCAGACATACTATTCTGGCCATGTAGAGTTCAGCTAATTTTTCTCCCTTGTAGGTGGTCTTGACAGGAATAAAATGAGCCACCTTGGTCAATCGATCCACTACGACCCATATGGAATCACATCCTGATTTGGTATGGGGAAGTCCTAGTATGAAATCCATAGTTATTTCTTCCCACTTCCATTCCGGTATTTTTAGAGGTTGTAGAAGTCCTGCCGAACGCTGATGCTCGGCCTTCACTTGTTGGCATACATGGCACCTTGCCACGTACTCTGCTACATCTCATTTTAGGCGAGGCCACCAAAATAGGGATTTTAGGTTTTGATACATTTTAGTGCACCCAGGGTGAAGGGAGAAGGGTGACTCATGGGACTCTTTTCGAATGCGGTCCTTTAGCTTTTGGTCATGTGGGACGAAGATTTTTTGTCCAAATCATAATGTTCCTTACTCGTCTTCAGTGATCTTGCACCCCTGGCTCTTCTTTATGAGATTCCTCAAGTTGTGCGTACTGGGGTGATTCCTTTATAGGTCCTTAATTTGGACGAGCAGGTCAGGCTGAACTTCTAGAGCGGTAAGATAGCCAGGTTCCACTAAGCACAGGTTCAGTGTGTCCATATCCTTGATGATTTGTTCTGGAATTTCTGGGTTGCAAGTTGTAGAGGCTGCTGGCCCTTGAATGGCTAAGTGATTGCATTGGGACTTCCTGCTGAGAGCGTCTACTACCACGCTGGCTTTTCTAGGGTGGTATAGGATATTTAGGTTGTGGTCCTTGATTAGCTCTAGGTATCTTCTTTGGTGCATACTCAGGTTGGCTGGTGTGAACATGTACTTCAGGCTTTTATGATTTGTATAAATATCGCATTGCTTACCCATCAGGTAGTGTCTCCAAATCTTTAGGGCATGCACAACAGTGGCAAGTTCTAAGTCATAAGTAGGATAGTTTTCCTCATGTTTCTTGAGCTGCTGGAAGGCACATGAGACTACCTTCCGTTTCTGCATTAGCACACAGCCTAAACCCTGTTTTGAGGCATCACAATACATCTCAAACTTCTTGTTGGTATCTAGGGTTACCAACACAGGGGCAGTTGTAAATTTGACCTTTAATTCTTGGAAACACTTCTCACAAGCTTCTGTCTACTCAAATTTTTTTCTCTTTCTTCAATAACTAGGTCATGGGCTTGGCGATTTTTAAAAATCCTTCAATAAATCTTCTATAGTAACCAGCCAAACCTAGCAAGCTCCTTCCTTTACAATGGCATATTCTGACAAGGTGGTTGATCCGGTAGGCCCTTGTCAGAGGTTGTTCCTGAGTCTTCGCTCCAAGCCATGAGACTCGCCGAAGACGTCAGGCTATGTATTCCCGAGGGGTCTCCGAAGATTCCCCCGGGAGTCTTCGCTCCTTCCTTGTACTCTTCGGTAATGCTTCTGAGGGTCCTCCTCTCTTAAACTTCCCTCGGGTCTCCTTGACCTTCGCGTTCTTCTCTCGACCCTTCGGCGTACAATCCGAAGGGTTGAAAGTCGCTTTAAGTGTGCTTCTGCAACGATCCCTTCGGGATAAAATATTGGCGAAGGACTCTTTTAGGCATCTTGGCAGAAATCCACCTATTATAAAGACAGCCCTACAAATGGCAAGCAGTTGGCTATACACTACTGGGGAATGGGCCTTCAGTCCTAGTTCGGAACGGGCTTCAGTCCCGGTTCCTGAATCGAGACAGCCCATACGGGACTGTTGCCTCTTGGGTATCAATCCCGGTTCTAACGAGCCGAGACTAATAGTGCTACAAATATTTAAAAATAACTTGTGAATATGTGAGAGTAGTGAGACTCGAACCTAAGACCTCAAGACTACCCACTGACCCTTCTAGCCAAACCACCCACCCACTCACGCATTCTAATATAACTAGTATATGTATTCCTTTTGAACTTTCCTCAAACGAGGCATCAATCCCGGTTCGTAACACGAACCCCAACTAATGAGGAGGCATCAGTCTGGGTTTGTGTTACGAATCGGGACTGATTAGCACCCATGCTAGCTGTTTTGTACCCGCCTGCCAAAGGACTTATTAGTACCGATTCGTATCACAAACCGGGACTGATGTTAGAGCCCAACCGGGATTGAAGCCTTGGAGCCACGAACCAGGACTGATGCCACTATCAGTACCGATTCATGTCCAACCGGGACTGATGTGCCGGTATTAAAGGCCTATTCTCTAGTAGTGATACCCCATTGTTCCTGTTGGGCTTGCTATAAGCCCACCCTCTTGTACCGATCGTTCCAGCCTTTAAAGGGTGTTGGCCATGACCTAAAACTATGGGTCCATCCGGAGAAGGTCAGGGCGTGAAGAGGAGAAGATGGTATAATCATATGCTACTAAATCATCTTGATCATGATTCTCTGTTGGCCCTAAACAATACATATGAGGGGAATCTAGGATCGGAAGCAGTACATGATCATTGATGAGAAAACCGATCGAGCAGAAGGAAAACAAGGTGATGGATAGACGCTCGCTAGAGAAGCTGATTGGTGAAGAAGCCGATGACTAGGGCTGTGCACGGTTTTTCAGAACCGAAAAAACCGTGCCAAAAAAACCGAACCGAACCGGTCAAACCGGTTTGACAGGTATTTGGTATACGGTATGGTATGGAAAAATTGAGCCATTTGGTATTCGGTATATTTGGTATATACCGCATGTAAACCGTGGTATACCAAATAAACCGAATTAGTTTCCGGACTCAACTTATCAAATAAATTTACTTGAAGAGTAGTTATGCAAACCTTGTACTCATGTAAGAAATATAATCTCTTTAAGCCTATTCAATCCAATATAAGAAAAATTAGAATGTTTCTAGATATTTGGTAATGTTTCTTGAGAATGATATTACCATGTGCCATAATATTGGTAAATATATATTTCATATTGTAGGGCCACTTCAATTTGGTAAATGTGGTATTTACCGATACTATACCGAAATATTATGGTATATACCGATACCGAACCGAGGTTTAGTTTGGTATATTTGGTATCTCATTTCAATTACCGTATTACAGAAAAAACCATATTTACCAAACCATATTTACCGAATATACTGTATGCACACCCCTACCGATGACTACGTTGCAAGAGAGTCCGAAAATGTAGGAATGAGTATGGTGGCGGTGGTATTTTATAGGCAAGCATCACAATGGTATTTTGGAAATCCTAAGATTCCTTTGCACAGGAGATAAAGAAAATTGTGGGAACAAAACAAGAATGCCTACAATGGTGCAAATCGAAATATGTTGAGTTTCCATGGATTGGAATATCCTAATAAGTTAGATTGGTCGATGATTATGCTTGCTAAGAATTTTGGAACATGATCTTCATGTCCCAAAAATAGGGGGCATCTAATAGCACCCATTTTTGAATTTAGTCGATGCATCCAGAAGATTCTAGAAGATGCCTAAAAATTCGGTAAATTGGATCAACTACATTAATTTGGATATAATATCTACAAGATGATAAAGGAAGAACTTGGAAAAATGGGTAACAGCATGATGCTGGATAAAGATATCTTTTTGGGTAAGTTTTAGCTAAAGAGTTTGTGTCGGAGTTTGTATCATAGTAGAATTGGAGTTTTGGCTGATATCATGAGTATCAATTATAAATATGAATCTTCTTCTCTAATGAGGAGGCCTGCATCCAATAAATCAATTCAAATTATTTTAAAGTCTTTAATTTCATAGTATTTTGTTCTTGATAGACTATCGCCACCTCTCATTGAGTTGACGCAAGTAAGTACTATCTCGATTATGTTCGATTCTCTTACTTGTATCGACTTGTGCATTACGTAGAACACCATCTTTGTCGATATTGTTGTGCATCATTGTTTTGTACAAATGATTAGGTTCTTTTTATCCTTCGTTCTATCAACTAGATAACTTATTATTTAGTCAGTAGTCTATTTACTATTTGTTATACAAAATCAGATGATTTTATTGGCTAGTTAGTAGTTTGTTTATCTTTCAATCTATTGGTTTATGCTTTTGTTTGATATGATAGATTTGCTTACATTTGCATCTATTATTCGGTAGATTTTGTCTACTATTTGGCAACTGCTTTCACCTTAGATCTAATTAACTCATTATAGCTCGTTAATCTCTTCCTTGCCGATTAAATATCAAATCGGCTAGCACGTCTCAAACCTTTGGTACTGACGGTATCGCATAATCCTAAGTCCACAATTCGTTTGAGCCGATTGACAAACTTTTGGCATCAACAGGGTTGATACCTAAATGTAATTAATAGCACTCCAAAGTGCTAGATCCACAAACACAAAAGCCTCCCTTTAAAAAGGGTTATTTAGATATATGTATCGTGATTCATAGATTTGCCATTAAAAAGTTAGAAATAATAAAATATCAGTCCTAACTTTAACAAATTGTATACATGCTATTATAAATTTTTAAAAACCAGATTGCCCTCGATCCTTCTCTTCCACACTCCTTGCTCCCTCCCTCCAGGACGTGCTACCATGGTTACCGCCTATCGCTGCTGGAGTTGGCCGAAGCACCCCTCTCTCCAGGCAGCGTGCTGCCTCCAGCTAGGACCTCATGTTCCCCGACGTGTAGGTGCTCCTGGTGGAGCTGAACATTGCATCCAACAGCGGGCTGCAGAGCTTCAAGAATCAGGCGGGCAACTTTGTGTGTGCCGTGATTCTTGACACAACATTCCACTAGGTGTTCCCGTGTTCATCACCCAGGGCGCCAACTTGCAGTACATCACTGGCACTGTCTTCCTCTTCGTCACTAATAGCGACATCCTGCTCCGCACCAACTAGGCCGTCATGGCAGTCATGTGCGGCAACCAAGCCGTGTCGCCAACGCGCCTCAGGGAGTTTGCCAAGCAGCAGATGGATTACCTGCTGGGTGCCAACCTGGAGGGCTGCTCCTACGTGGTAGCTTGATCAATGTCAACCCGCCAACACAGTAGCACCACAGCGGCGGCCACGCCCGTGCTCCTGCCCAGCGTCGAGGTGAACTGTGGCATGAGAGTAGTTCGCGCCCGACCGACCCAACTAGGCTCCCTACTGGCCTCTTGTGTTCGGCGCCTCTAGCCACCATGCTACCCAAACTAAGAGCCGCTATCCCCCATAATAAACGCACGAGGCGGCCCGATATTCTAGTGAGGGGATAAATTCGATTTGGTGGAGAACGACTTTGATGATCCGGCTATGAACCGCGCAAGGAGAAGTGTCTGCAATCGCTAAACCACACTCTCAACCATTATTAACTGTACCAAGACACGGATGACCTAACCACGAAGGTTTATTCTTGCAAGTAATCAAAAAACTAGTAAGAACAATGATAAAGCACACACATAAGTTAAGGTTCTGAATTTGCTTACTAATGCTCTAGCTGAGTTAGAAGAACAAGGATAAAGTTTCACACATGGGGCAACTAATCCAAACAAAACTTGAAGAGAAACTAAGGAGGCACATCCTCTTATAGGAGAGGAGGTGGATGTTCACATTCTTAGCCTTACATGGGACCTCAGCCCGAAATAATGGTGGTGTAGCACCCGAAGAGTTGTAGACAGTTTCTAAACGCCGAATGTTTTTGATTCCTGCGGCCAACTCAGAATGAATTTGATGGTTGGGTCGGATCCATTGGATTGTGTACGAGATAAACTTTCTAGAAAGTGCTCACACACCCCCAAACGGAGTTCGTTTGCATTCTCCATGAGTGTTTAATGTCAAATTGGTCATTGGAGACCGAGTTGAGTCATTTCACATTTCCATTGAACCTCATCATATTCACACCATGAATAGTCCTTCCTTGTTCGTCCATGCCATCCCTCCTAAGTCCAAGAATATTAATAAATAGTATTTTATCCTCCATTGTATATTTATTTAACCCGAGGAACGAGGTCACCTGATAATTCAAGTATTATGCATATGCTCCACTGATTTGACCCTTTATGATTATCGTTGTATGACTTTACAAGTTTGTTATAGGTCCGTGAGTGTATCCGAAGAAGTGATGTTCTTGATTTTAGTTCATATTGTTCTATAATGTATGACCTCAAATCTTGACATGCTTCTAGAGGACGAACCCACAACATGAAAAACTTGATCTTAATTTCGGCGTGGTCCATAAATGACATGATGAAATTCTTTGTAAACTTGCATGCCCATTCCTTAAATATGATCAAATGAATATTCTCATTAGGTAGCATCACATGCTTAATTATGTTGAGGGTCATTAAGGAATAGGTTCATCTTATGTTCTTTTTAATTGAGATGAATCTTGACAATATAGTCTTAGGGGCTGTGAACATATCCATAGATGCCAGAGTCATATCATCCTCTCCTTTTCACAAAAAGACATCCTCGTCTTTTGGTAACATAAAAATATGTTCAAGAAAAAGAATAATGTATATGCATGGTATATGTATACATCAATTGTTTTGTTATTCTCGTTATCTTGCACAATGCATTTACCACAACAACAACCACATAATCTTTTTTATAGAATGCACGTGTTCGTACCATTCCTTCTTTCTTAAGAAAAAGTTGTTCTCAACTTTACTAAGCATTGGGTCAAGTTATATGGGAGATAATAAGTTTCAACTACGTTATTGTTGGGGAAAGTACGTCGCCCATGGAAATACGGCCCACTGACTTGCCTTTGGCCCCACAGGAAGTAAGCCCGGGCTTGGCAAGCTCATGCTCGAGCTTGGCAGGCTTGCGCCCAAGCTTCCACGTCTCGGAGAATCGAGCCTCCCACTTCCCCCGGGCTTCTGAAGCTTAGGACTCAGGACCCGAGGCAGATCATGCCGCGCCGCGGACAGGATACGCTTCGAGTCCCCAAGGTCATCAAGAATTAAATACGCGCACTATACCGAGGAGCGCTTGGTGAAGGCTACTGGCAGGTTGGCGGCAGGTCCCGTCAACCGCCCGCATGGGCAAAGACACGTGCTGACCGGTAGCGGTCCGGCGCGGCGATCGGCAGATACACTCGATTGCCCGGTAGATTTTTTGCGGCCCGGCATGGCAAAAAGGGAACGACTATTCAACAGACCATCGCAAGCTACAGTGGCCGGAGGCCGCCTATAAAAGGGGCATACAGGCCACAGCAACGTTCACCCCGCTTCTGGATCCACGCAACACACTCGGAGAATAGCCACTATAAAACAGGAGCACTTGCACTCTCGTAGGAGCTCTAGTTCCCGGCGGTAATTCTCCGCGTCCAGGTAACTGTAGGAACACACACAGTACCTTGAGCACTTATTGTACTCGAGGCCCAGGCTTCCCAAAGCCCGGGCTTCATCCCCTTGTACTCGTTTAACCTCGGCATCAAACGAAGACTGGACGTAGGGCTGTTATCTGACAGTGGAGGCCCGAACCAGGATAAAAACACTCGTGTCATCATCATCACCATCCGGTCTCGACACGTCTGACCGCGTCGGGACTAAGTCCTTTCCCTCGGCGACGATCGGCCACGCGGCCTGGCTTCGGTCCAGGGGGCAGGGCCGTCCTCGGGCCTCGCACCCACCTTTCTCCTTGCTCATCAGCCCGCGGAGGTTCGCCTCCCGGTCGCCGAAAGCTGGCGCCCATCGTGGGGCCCGATTGCGGTCTTCTTCGCTCGATCGAGTCGAGGATGGCCTTGTTGTCACACGACGACATTGATACCGTAGACCTCAACTACGACGATCGTGATGATCTCGACGACGTCAACGAGTCGTACGAGGAGTGGCAAGCTGGTATCCTCGCCGAAGCTCAGGCTGACGAGATGGAGGTGGAAGCAACACCCACCTCGAGAGTAGCTGTTCGCTCCCCAGCTTTGCCCGGCCAAGCCGGCACTTCGCTGACTCACGTCAGTGAAACCCTCATGGAGGGACTGGAGGCACCGCCACCAGTGACGCAACCGGACAGACTACGCACGTTCACGGTCGCGTCCGAAGAGGAGGACCAGTCCTGCGCACGCAATTGGCGCCCTGGCCCGTCAGGGCCGGCAGCGGACCGGCGTGTGCCCATGGAAGTTGAGGGTGCCAACGGCACCTCCTCCGTGGGCGACACTGACACTCCTTCGCGGGAACCCGCCTCGCGCCATGTCTTTGCAGCGTCAGGCGGAGCGACCCCGCACCAGCCACGCACTGACTTAAGCGGAGAGCACCAGCGGCGTGAAGCCGCTCGCAGCCTCTTCGCCGGGTCAGTCGGGCGGACCTTGGCGGACATCCGTCGCAGGTCTCGCGCCCGACGCCCGCCACTCGCGCCAAGACGGGCGACTTTTACCACTATCATCACCAACCCAAAGTCTTTGCGTAGTCGCGAAAGGTTAAGCGATGCCAGTCATGCGTGACTGGAGAAGGACCCACGAGGATTCACCATGGCGACCTAGGCGCCGCGGTTGCCGACAGACCAGAGGAGCTCGCCGGGATCTCGGTGAGCACCTCGTGCCCGCCGCTGTGAAGGCTCCTCGGCGGCGGCGCCAGAGCGTTCGGTCGCGTCGATAGGCATCCACGTCCACAGCGGATGGCGCTCCTCAGCGCATCCGAGGCGGAGTTTTTTCCCGCCTCGGGCTGCTTCCGGGCGGAAGACCCCTCATTGGAAACAACGGGGCCGCCCCTGGATGCCCGGCCTTCTCCCGAGCTTTGCGCGAGGCCCCATGGCCTCGCAAGTTCAAGCCCAGGAGCATCGAGAAGTTCGACGCGAGCAAGAATCCCGACGAATATCTCGCTGTCTATACTACCGCCATCTTAGCCGCAGGCGGTAATGAGGCCATTATGGTAAACTACTTCCTTACCGTCTTGGAGGGAATAGCCCGAACCTTGTTCTTCAACCAGCGTCGAGGTTCGATACATAGCTGGGAACAGCTGCAGGAGGCGCTCCGGACGAACTTCCAGGGCTGCTACGCATGCCCTGGAAAGCCCCAGGACCTCAAGCTTGTGGTCCAAAGGGCGGGAGAAGGCATGCAGGACTACGTCCGCAGGTTCGTCCAGGTGCGCAACACTATCCCGTCGATCTCCGACGAGGCCATCGTTGAGGCCTTCAAGGAGGGAGTACGGAACACCCGTTTCACCGAGGACCTTGAGCTCCATCCGGTCCACACCGCAGCCGATTTATTTCGTACTGCGGAAGGATACATCAACGCCTCCGAGGCGGTGGAGCACAAGAGAGGGAGAACGGAGGAGAAGGCGGCGGCCCGAACTGGCACAGATGCCAAGAAGGGTGACGCCGAGAAGAAGAAGAAGAAGAAGAAGAAGAAGAAGAAGAATGAGCCTGCCGTCCCGAACTATGTCGCAGCGGTGGAGCCCGAGATGCCCGCTCCTCTTAAGCGGCCGCCTCCGGCCACCCGCCTGCAGTGGTGGTAACGGCCGGGCGCAAGCTGTAAGGGGCGAAGCTCCCAATCCGGGCTCGACCGCCCAGGCTAACCCTCCAACAACCGCTCTCGCCTTCTCCATCGGCGACGCCATGACTTGTAATCGCAGGATACATAGGCCGCACAGTTGGAGGATTTCTACGCCGGACGCGGGCCCATGCCCGAACTGCCCGACCATGGAGTCCCAGACGATCGGGCGCCTCAGGGCGCCCATGGAGACACCTTCCAGGAGGCTCGTGCGCACGTTGCCGTGATCTTCGGCGGTGCCTCTGCCTATAGTTCGCGACGCGAGCTTAAGGCCGCTGCCCGGGAGGTTTACCACCTCGAGAAGGGTAAGCCCGGAGACGCACCCCTGCGGTGGTCTTATCAGTCGATCACTTTCTCCGGGATGATTGTCCCCACGGAATGACTAGGCCCCAGCGTTTGCCGCTGGTGCTCTGTCCGACCATCAGCAACACGCGAGTTGATCGCATGTTGGTAGATGGTGGGAGCACCATGGACATAGTCACTGCTCAGGTTCTTGAGCAGATGCAGGTCCCACGGTCCAAGATCAAGGACATAGTCATTCCCTTTCATGGCATTGTCCCAGGGTCGTCCCTACAACCAATCGGGCAGATCGTGCTGCCCGTGACGTTTGAGACCCCCTAGAACTTCCGGACGAAGTACGTCACCTTCGATGTGGTGGACTCCGAGCTTCCGTACAACGCCATTCTTGGACGCCCCGCGCTGTCCAAGTTTATGGCGGCCACTCACCACGGGTACCACTGTCTGAAGATGTCGGCCCCTCACGGGGTCATCACGATCAAGGGCAGCCACAAGGCCACTATGGCCTGTGATGAGAGCACCTTGGCCATGGTCGGACAGCTCCCCGAGCGCGGCCCAGGCAAGGCCGAACGACCGCCAGTCCGCCCCAAGGTGGCCCTGCAGCCGCAGGAGCCCACCAAGGCAGTCCCCCTCTCCGAGGACGACCCAGCTAAGGTCGTCCACGTGAGGGTCAACCTCGAGTCCAATAGGAACTCGAGCTCGTCCTTCCTCCGCACTAACGCAGACGTGTTCGGCGGGGAACCGTCCGACATGCCCGAGTCCCAAGGAGGTAATCGAGCACGCACTAGCTGTTGACCGATAAAAAGCTTTGCCGACAGGCCTATGGCGCTTCCCCAAGTGGAAGGCCGACATCATTCAGGAGCAACTCGGCAAGCTCCTCCAAGCCGGCTTCATCCGAGAAGTCGAGCATTCCGACTGGCTCGCCAACCCAGTCGTCGTCAAGAAGAAGGGCGGGAAGTGGCGAATGTGCGTCGACCATCGCGACCTCAACGCCGGCTGCCCCAAAGACAATTTCCCCCGGCCGCGCATGGACCAACTGGTCGACGCAACGGCGGACTCGGCGCTCATAAGCTTCCTGGACGCCTACTCGGGCTATCACCAGATCGCGCTGGTAAGGGAAGACGAAGAGAAGACTGCCTTCATGACACCTTTTGGTACCTTCTGCTACACGACCATGTCATTCGGTCTAAAGAACGCCGGAGCCACGTTCCAGCGATTGATGCAGAAGATGGTCCCTGATCAGATAGGGCGCAACGTAGAGGTTTACGTAGACAACGTTGTTGTAAAAAGCAAAGTCCCACGGGACCATGTGGCCGACCTTTAAGAAACTTTTGTTAATCTCAGGAAGCATCAAGTTAAACTAAATCTTGAAAAATGTGTCTTTGGTGTCCGGTGTAGGATGTTGCTTGGCTATGTGATAGGGAAGGCGAGCATCGGGGCAAACCTCGAGAAAATCGAGGCCATCGAGAATATGAGGTCGCCAACCTGCACCAAGGAGGTGCAAGCCCTCACCGGGCGGATGGCGGCTCTCAGCAGATTCATATCTCGTCTCGGCGAGCGCAGTGCACCTTTCTGTAAGATCCTGTGCAAGCACGATGGTTTTGAATGGACAGAGGAAGCCGAGGCCGCTTTCAGCGAGCTAAAGCGTTACCTGTCCACGTCTCCCGTCCTAGCCACGCCAAAGCTCGGGGAAGATCTACTCCTCTACTTGGCGGTTGCCCTTGTCGTGAGTCTTTGTACTAGTAGTCAAACGTGAAGGCAAGTAACAACCTGTCTACTACGTAAGTGAGGTACTGCACGGACCTAAGGAGCGGTACCCTGAGGTTCAAAAACTCTTGTACACCTTGCTTATGGCCTCGCGAAAGTTGCGTCACTATTTCCAAGCCCATCCAATTACGGTTCCAACGAGTTTCCCGCTAAGGGATATCATCCGGAACCCCGACGCAAACGGACGGGTCGCAAAGTGGGCAGTCGAGCTTGGTGAATTCGACATCAAGTTCGTACCCTGAACAGCGATCATGTCCCAAGTCGTGGCCGACTTCTTGGGCGAGTGGACCGGGCTAGCCGACCCCTCTGGCGGCTCGCCCGAGCTCGCAAGCCAAGAAGCGCACTGGACCATGTTCTTCGATGGGTCGTGCCAATTCGAAGCGATCGATTATGAAGTTTGTCCTCATCTCCCCAAGGAGAACAAATTCAAGATATAGTACACTCCATTTTCCGCAACAAACAATGTTGCGAGTACGAAAACCTCTAGCCGCCTACGAGCATGCATGCATCGGCACTCAAGATAAAACGGCGAACAGGGGATTCAGTAGTTGGTCGCCCGCCAAGTAAACAAGGAGTTTCAAGTTTCGACAACTCAATGGTGCGATACTTGGCGAAGTGAAAAGCTGGAGAAACACTTCACGAACTTCAAGTCTGTTATGTTCCCTGGTCAAGCTAATAGCTCGCCGATAAGCTCATGGCTTCGGCTCCTCACAAGAAACCGCCCCGGCGGGAGTGCTCGTGCAGCACCTACTAAAGCCCTCTTTTCCCTCCGGAGAAGACGGTTGCCTCGACCCAAACGACCGGTACCGTTTCGTTCCTAGAGCAAGCGACACTGATGACACCATTCGTCCGCTTGACGATGGGACATCACACAAGACACACCGAGAAATCCTAGCTCCAAAGGCAAGCCCGACCTTACCGACTCGGGGGCTTCTTTGTCTGCGAAGGGTTCTAACGGTATACTTTGCAAGTGCGTGACCTAGGAGGAAGGCAAATTTCTCCTCCAAGACATCCACGACGGGATCTGCGGGGCCCATGCCTCTTTCAGAACCTTAGTGGGAAAAGCCTTTCGCATGGGGTACTACTGGCCCACTGCGTTGACCAACGCAAGGGAGCTAGTAAAACGTTGCCCAGCTTGCCAATATCATGCCGAGTGTCCCACCAGCCAACATACGAGCTGCAGACTATCCCGCTGACCTGGCCATTCTTGACGTGGGGAATGGACATACTCGCGTGGGAACCGTCCGACATGCCCGGAGTCCCAAGGGAGGTAATCGAGCACGACTAGCCGCTTCACCGATAAAAAGCCCGCCGACAGCCCTATGGCGCTTCCCAAGTGGAAGGCCGACATCATTCAGAGCAACTCGGCAAGCTCCTCCAAGCCGCTTCATCCGAGAAGTCGAGCATTCCGATCGCTCGCCAACCCGCCGCCGCCAAGAAGAAGGGCGGAAGTGGCGAATGTGCGTCGACCATCGCGACCTCAACGCCGGCTGCCCCAAAGACAATTTTCCCCTGCCGCGCATGGACCAACTGGTCGACGCAACGGCGGACTCGGTGCTCATAAGCTTCCTGGACGCCTACTCGGGCTATCACCAGATCGCGCTGGTAAGGGAAGACGAAGAGAAGACTGCCTTCATGACACCTTTTGGTACCTTCTGCTACACGACCATGTCATTCGGTCTAAAGAACGCCGGAGCCACGTTCCAGCGATTGATGCAGAAGACGGTCCCTGATCAGATAGGGCGCAACGTAGAGGTTTACGTAGACAACGTTGTTGTAAAAAGCAAAGTCCCACGGGACCATGTGGCCGACCTTTAGGAAACTTTTGCTAATCTCAGGAAGCATCAAGTTAAACTAAATCTTGAAAAATGTGTCTTTGGTGTCCGGTGTAGGATGTTGCTTGGCTATGTGATAGGGAAGGCGAGCATCGGGGCAAACCTCGAGAAAATCGAGGCCATCGAGAATATGAGGTCGCCAACCTGCACCAAGGAGGTGCAAGCCCTCACCGGGCGGATGGCGGCTCTCAGCAGATTCATATCTCGTCTCGGCGAGCGCAGTACACCTTTCTGTAAGATCCTGTGCAAGCACGATGGTTTTGAATGGACAGAGGAAGCCGAGGCCGCTTTCAGCGAGCTAAAGCGTTACCTGTCCACGTCTCCCGTCCTAACCACGCCAAAGCTCGGGGAAGATCTACTCCTCTACTTGGCGGTTGCCCCGCAGGCTGTGAGTGCTGTACTAGCAGTCGAACGTGAGGGCAAGCAACAACCTGTCTACTACGTAAGCAAGGTACTGCATGGACCTAAGGAGCGGTACCCTGAGCTTCAAAAACTCTTGTACACCTTGCTTATGGCCTCGCGAAAGTTGCGTCACTATTTCCAAGCCCATCCAATTACGGTTCCAACGAGTTTCCCGCTAAGGGATATCATCCGGAACCCCGACGCAAACGGACGGGTCGCAAAGTGGGCAGTCGAGCTTGGTGAATTCGACATCAAGTTCGTACCCCGAACAGCGATCAAGTTCCAAGTCGTGGCCGACTTCTTGGCCGAGTGGACCGGGCCAGCCGACCCTTCTGGCGGCTCGCCCGAGCTCGCAAGCCAAGAAGCGCACTGGACCATGTTCTTCGATGGGTCGTGCCAATTCGAGCGATCAGATTGCGAGTTTGTCCTCATCTCCCCCCAAGGAGAACAAATTCAGTATATAGTACAGCTCCATTTTCCCGCAACAAACAATGTTGCGGAGTACGAAGGCCTCCTAGCCGCCTCTGAGCATGCATCTTGACTCAAAGATAAAACGGCTAACGAATAAAAGGATTCAGTAGTTGGTCGCTCGCCAAGTAAACAAGGAGTTTCAGTGTTTCGACAACTCAATGGTGCGATACTTGGCAGAAGTGAGAAAGCTGGAGAAACACTTCACGAACTTCAAGTCTCATTACGTTCCCAGATCGCTAATAGCTCGCCGATAAGCTCATGGCTTCGGCTCCTCAAGAAACCGCCCGCGGAGTGCTCGTCAAAGACCTACTAAAGCCCTCTTTTCCCCGGAGAAGAGGCCCCGAGAAGACGGTTGCCTCGACCCAAACGAGCCGTACCGTTTAGTTCCTAGAGCAACATGACACAGATGACACCATTCGTCCAGTTCTTGACGCATGGGACACTGCCACAAGACACAGCTGGGAAATCCCAGCTCCAAAGGCAAGCCCGACCTTACTGATTACTCGGGGGCTTGTTGTACCGAAGGGGTTCTAACGGTATACTTTGCAAGTGCGTGACCTAGGAGGAAGGCAAATTTCTCCTCCAAGACATCCACGACGGGATCTGCGGGGCCCATGCCTCTTTCAGAACCTTAGTGGGAAAAGCCTTTCGCATGGGATACTACTGGCCCACTGCGTTGACCAACGCAAGGGAGCTAGTAAAACGTTGCCCAGCTTGCCAATATCATGCCGAGTGTCCCACCAGCCAACATACGAGCTGCAGACTATCCCGCTGACCTGGCCATTCTTGACGTGGGGAATGGACATACTTGGTCCGTTCCCCAGAGGACTAAAGAGGTGCACGCACCTGTTCGTCGCCATCGACACTTTCACTAAGTGGATCGAGGCCGAACCAGTGTCGAGCATATCAGCCCAAACGGCCAAGAGGTTTCTCAGGAACAACATCGTGACCAGGTTCGGCGTCCCGAGCAAGCTGATCGCTGACAATGGGACACAGTTCATGAGTGAACTATTCCAGGATTACTGTGAAGAGCTCGGCATGAAGGTCGCCCTAGCCTCGGTGGCTCACCCGCAGAGCAATGGTGCGGCCGAACGTGCAAATGGGCAGATCATGCAGAGCGTCAAGCGCCGTGTGTACGACGCTCTTGTCGAGCAGCGTCACAACTGGGTAGAAGATCTACCCTCGGTGCTTTGGGCAGCCCGGACAACCTCCAATCGAGCTACCGGAGAAGCCCCATTCAGGCTCGTATACGGCTCGAAAGCGGTCTTACCCGCCAAGCTAAGATTTGGTTCAGCTCGTGTTGATTTTGCAGGCCAAATCGACAACGACGAGGAGCGACTGTTGGATCTCGACCTGTCCGAGTGCTGCCGCGAGCAAGCACTACTGCGAGTGGCAGCATACCAGCAATCCCTACGGCGGCATGAGGCCAAAAAGGTACAGACCCAGACCTTGCAAGTGGGCGACCTGGTTCTAAGACGTGTTCAGAACCTAGCCCACTCCAACAAGCTCACCCCAAGGTGGGAAGGTCCGTACATGGTCGTATTAGCCGCACGCCCGGGGGCTGTAAGGCTGGCTATGCCGGATGGTTGGATCCTCAACAGCTCCTGGAATATCGCTCAACTCCGGAGGTCGTAAGTCTCCTTCCCCCCTCTTTTCCTTTTGTCCATCTTTTCACTCCCCAGAAAGCCCCCAAGCTAACCCCGGCGACCTAAACCTATGATCGGGCCTAGGAGAAAGCCCGGGTTGTTTCAGTGCACATCGGCAGAATAGTGGATACGCAGAAGCTAATCCCCGGGACTCCCTTGCACACGGGTAAGCCGATATCCATCGCACCACGCAAGATCCCGCGCGGGCACACGCTTTCTGGCCCTATATCATAAGCCCGCATAAAATTATCATAGCCCGGGATAACTCTAGAGTCCAACACTCTGCTCCTTACAAAGAAATAGAGCAAGGGCCACAAGCTCCATTCCAAGGATGCTGTCTCTATAAGCCACGCCCGGGCTTCTCCCCAGAAGCTCGGCCGTGGCTCGGGGCTAGGGTCGATTTTTCAAAAATTGATCTCTCTAAACCACAACTGACCTTCTGTCGAATCAGAAGCTCGGCCGTGGCTCGGGGGCTAGGGTTGATTTTCAAAAATTGATCTCTCTAAACCACAACCGACCTTCTGTCGAACCAGAAGCTCGGCCATGGCTCGGGGGCTAGGGTCGATTTTTCAAAATTGATCTCTCTAACCACAACCCACCTTCAATCGAACCGAAGCTCGGCCGTGGCTCGAGCTAGGGTCAATTTTTCAAAAATTGATCTCTCTAAGCCACAACCGACCTTCCGTCGAACCAGAAGCTCGGCCGTAGCTCGGGGGCTAGGGTCGATTTTTCAAAAATTGATCTCTCTAAGCCACAACCGACTTTCTGTCGAACCAAAAGCTCGGCCGTGGCTCGGGGGCTAGGGTCGATTTTTCAAAAATTGATCTCTCTAAGCCACAACCGACCTTCTGTCGAACCAGAAGCTCGGCCGTGGCTCGGGGGCTAGGGTCGATTTTTTCAAAAAGTCGATTTCTTAAAAGTTGATTTTCCAAGGTCAGATATCTAAGCAAGGACTTTCGATCTTCTCTAAGCCACGCCTGAGCTTCTATTCAGAAGCTCGGCCATGGCTCGGGGGCTAGGATCGATAGGACTATGCTACGACCTTCGAATCCTTTCTTGCCGATACGACTACTTGTGTTCGCTTGCACGCAGGAAAAACGGCAAAAGAAGGAAGCAACAACAAAACAACTTTATTAAAAGACTACGGAATGGCTTACAAGCCAACTACACAAAGCCTCGGCGGGCGCGGACTAGCGCCTCGACGATCACGTCGGCTACCTCAGCAAGCTTCGGGACCATCTCGATCAGTACCACGACGGTGGCGACGTCGCGGGCGCGGGCCTCCTCCTCCGCGACCTCGGCAAGGGCGAGGTCGTACTCCGCCCACAGGATCTCCAAGAACTCTTCGTGATCCATGGAAGCAAGAAGAGAGGGAGGTACTAGAGGAAGAAAGAGGAAGAGGTACGGAAGGAAGAAGCTTGAAATGAAAAGTGGCCGCAGCGTCGGTCTCTTTTTGTAGCCAAGATCGGGAAGTCGAAGCGATCCCAGGAGTAATAGCGTCGGGAAGCAGCTCCGACGCGGAACTGTTTCCAAGATTTGACGCGAATGTCTCTCGGGACATGGTGCAACAGTCAAGTCGACGTTGCATTCCAGGGAGAAGGTGGACCAAAGGAGCAAAGGTCAAAACAAGTCAATGCCATTTTTCAAAAGTATTTACAGAAAAGGGGCAAAGCGGATCACCGCCCAAGAAAAAGAAAAATACAAGGGCCTACGACTTAGGCCGCACTGAAGCTTCGGCTCGGCAAAGACTTCGTCGGTTAGCTCAAGATCGAGGAAGTCTTTTGCCCTATCCCGGCGGTCCGCATCTCGATCCAAGAAGACATCATTGGCGCCTCCGGATCCCGCACGGTGTCCCGGTGGGTCTTCAGCAGATCATCCGTCGCGGCTGTAGCCAACTTCGCCCGGGAAAGCTCCGCAGCAAGGAGGTCACGCTCCTCTGCCGCACGGGCAACCTCGGCGGCGTGGCACGCCTCTACCGACCGAAGGCACTCCTCTAGCTCGGTGGAACGGTCGCGTTCGGCCTTAAGGGCCTCCAGCGACCGACGGGAAACCTCCCGGTGTCATCCGCGCACATGCTAAGGCGCCTCGCCGCGCAACTCGAGCTTCGAGCCCTTTGTTTGGACCGAGCTCGGCGAGCTTCTTCGGCCAAGGCGCGTGCGGCTTTAACTCTTTGTCGCCCGGGCGCCGCCCACCGCGCAAGACCTCCCACTCAGCATCGTGCTCAGCCCCAAACGAGCAAGCGATTCCAACGACCTCACGGTAGAACTGCACCAAGAGGATAGGCTAAGGGAAAAGAGAAAACCCAAGAAGGGTCGGCACAAAAGTCAAGCTCGAAAGCACTTACCCGCCTTGTGGCCGCCGCTGTCATGGACTCGTACTGAGCCCGGAAAGTGCTCTTGAGCGCAGGAAGCACCATCACCAGGTCGCTCGAGCTTTTGCTCCAGCCGCTTGGTTCCTCGGGCGCTCCCCTACAAGCTCGGCCGAACCTCCCACAGGCTCGGCCGCTTCTCCTGCAGCCTCACGCGTCCCCTCCACCGGCTCGGCCTGGCCCCATCGGCCGCTCCCGGCACCATCTCCTCCGTCGGCTCGGCTAATTCCCCTATAAGCCTGGCAGCACCAACGGCCTGAAGGCATGGCTCAGGGGCGAAATCAGTTTGCACCCCGGCGTCCGCCTTCGGCTTAGCCCCCAGCCGGTTTGCCGCCCGATCCTCAGCGGCGGTCGGGATCGGTCGGTTTAAGGGCTCTTCTTTGGCGCCACGCGGCGAGCGAGAGCTCGTGCTCGATCTATGCTGGTGTCGCAACAATCCATCCCGCGACAACTAGCGGAGCCACGCTCCACAGCAGCACCGAGACGACGCTGGCGGCGGTAATAACCCGGACAGGCCAGTTCCAGCCGAGGAGGAGGGTGTCGCCCATGTCTAGTGGAGAGACGGGTATGTTGCTCCTCGAAAAAAGATCTGATAAACCGCCCAAGTCAATCGGGCGCCACCCGGTCGAGGTCCGCCCCTCGACATGGAGCGGCCCCAGGAGCGATGTCCCGTCGTTTGTCTCCACCTCCACGAACACGGCCTGGGAGCGCACGTCATTGCGTGCCACCAACGGGAGGGCAAAGAGCCCCGAGCCTCAAGGCCCGGGCTCATCCTTAACGGGGTCATTCTCCCGGGCCACTTCCACCGGCCGCGCTGGGATGAGTTCCCCCGCTTGGGGAGACAGGGCGATTGAGAACAAAGAAAGAAGCGATCGAAGCACGCCGACACTGAGAACCATGATAGGCGGAGAAAAGGAAGAAAGAAACTAAAAACCAGGCGACTTACGAGCAAAGCGCGACGTCTGTTCCGCCAACCCATCGTCCGAAGTCGTCGTCAACATCCAAAGACTAATCGACGCTTTTTGGCGCCGGCTAGATATCCGCGCGATCGGCCGAGTCGAGCGAGAACCTCGGCCGGGCTGGTCGGGAACGAACCAGAGCTCGGGCGCCACCGCCCATGGCAACCTTGCCTCGGAAGCGCCGCCGCGGTTTCTTCGAGGCGGCGCGAGCCCCTACCGTGTTCTTCCGTGCGAGGCCAAGCCCGCGTCACCACCGGCCGTCGAGCTGGCAGCTCCCGAAGCCGCCACCGACGCAGGTGCGGCGGGCCCGGCCTCCTCGCTCGCTCCCCCCTGTGAGACAAGTTAGGGAGTGTCAGCCCGCGCCCACGGGAGACCGCCTCCAGGGGCACTTAAGCCCGCGGAAACACTTACCTCGTCCAGGACGTTGCGGACGCCTGAGCCTGATGGCTCATTATGGTTTGCGGGCAGGAGAAGCCTCACAACCCGGACCACGTCGTCCTGGGGTAAGGCTACAAAAGAAAAAGGTGGGAACATCAAAAACGTGCCCAAAGAAAGCTCGGGCGAAGGACTGCAGGGTCGAAGAAAGGAACTTACGGGAAGTACCTTCGCGGGTGAGATCGTCCCACCCACGGATCTTGAAGAAAGGGCGAACCCGCTTCCGCAGCGGGCTCACCCGGTGCCTGATGAAGTCGGCTACAATGTCGTAGCTGTTAAACCCCCGGCCAGCCAAATCCCAGATTTTGGCATGAGGCTACTCCGCGGCTCGGCAAAGGCGGGGCAACGCTCAACTTCGGGGCTCGCGTTCGCGAACAATAGAAAGCAGTCGTCAAGCACCTTGGCGTAGTACCACCGTGACGCCCACCCCCCGACGTTCTCCTTGGCTTTGAACACCAGGTATACGGGCTTCATGTCGCGGCGGAGCTTGAAGTAGGAGCACCCCGCCACGTTGCTCCCGCCAGTCGTAGTCCGCTCATAGAAATTGAGAAAGAGGCTGACCGACGGCTCCACCCCGACGAACGCCTCGCAGAGTTGCGCAAAGATCGTCAGAAATAGGATCGAGTTGGGATTGAGGTTCACCAACTCGATCCCGCACTGGGCCAGGACGGCGGCGAACAACTCGGACTCCGGGACCCGGAGCCCGTGAACGGAAAAAAGCTCGAAGCAAACGAACTCCTTGCTCTCGGGAGCGGGAACCGTCTCCTCGCCGGCCGACCTCGACGAAGCCGGCGGCTTCCAACCCCTTCAGGTCGTCCTCAGAAAGAAGAAAGAAGACTTTGCGTGAAGGACGCCATCAGAAAGGAAAGGATCGGAGGACGGAAAGACGGCGGAAAAGCAAAAGAAGGAGGAAGGCAAGAAGAGCAAATAGCACAAGAGAGCGTAAAGGGGAACGGTGAAGGGAAACCTGCCTGATATAAACCGTCGCGGGGAGACGAACCGTCGCCTGTCCGCCTGAAGACGCGAAAACCAAGGGGAAAAGCAGCGGCGCGCATAACCGCGGTTCGGTTGGGATTCTCGCCGAAGCCAAGAAAATCGCGCGCACCCAAATCATTTCGCCCGAGGGTAGTTACCAAATAAACCTCTGAGCGGCACGACCTCGTCCCGCTCAAGGCTCGGGGGCTAGCTGTTGGAGAAAGTACGTGGCCCATTGAAATACGGCCCACTGACTTGCCCTCGGTCCCACAGGAAGCAAGCCCCGGCTTGGCAAGCTCGCGCTCGAGCTTAGCGAGCTTATACGCCGAGCTTCCACGTCTCGGAGAATCGAGCCTCCCACTTCCCCCGGGCTTCCGAAGCTCAGGGCTCAGGACCCGAGGCAGATCATGCCGCCATGAAAGGATACGCCAGTCCCCAAGGTCATCAAGAATTAAATGCGCGACTGCATCGAGGAGCGCTGGCGAAAACTCTTGGCGGGTTGGCGGCAGTCCGTCAACCGCCGCGATAGGCAAAGACACGTCTTGACCGGTAGCGGTCCCAAGGGCGATCGGGAGATACACTCGATTGCGGTAGATTTTGTGCGCCCGGCATGGCAAAAGGGAACGACTATTCAACGGACCGCCGCAGCTACGATGGCGGAGGTCGCCTATAAAAAGGCATACAGCCACAACAACGTTCACCCCGCTTCGATCCACGCAATGACTCGGAGGATAGCCATCAGAGAACAGAGTACTTGCACTCGTAGAGCTCTAGTTCTGACGGTAATTCTCCGCGTCCGTAATCAGAGGAACACACACACGTGCCCTTGAACACTTATTGTACTCGAGGCGGGCTTCCGGCCCTGACTTCACCCCTTGTACTCGTTTAAGCCGCATCAAACGAAGATCGGGCGAGGGTCATTATCCGGCGGTGGAGGCCCGAACCAGGATAAAAACACTCGTGTCATCATCATCACCATCCGGTCTCGACGCGTCTGACCGTGTCGGGACTAAGTCCTTTCCCTCGGTGACGTTCGGCCACGCGGCCGGGCTTCGGTCCAGGGGGCAGGGCCACCCTCGGGCCTCACACCCACCTTTCTCCTTGCTCATCGGCCCGCGGAGGTTCGCCTCCCGGTCGCCGACAGTTATATTGTATTTCAACAAGTGACTTGGATGTGGCATTTAAGCTAATGAGTTGTGAGTTTATTTTAAAAGAAGAGTCATCTTTCATTCCTTTTACGTCAATGCTATCACAAGATGACACAATATACGGTTTGTTCTAAGAATGTGATTCCAAATCACTAAACAAACCTGTTGTGATACAAATTTTATAGATATGAAATCTGTTGTCTACAACATAATCTCCATTCAAATGAAACTTATATGTGCCCGAGTAGATACTAGCTAGTGAATTTAAACATGAAATTTCAGTAACTCTGTCAATCACACTAGATAATTCTACAGTTCATCAAATAGAACATTGCACAAACATCACCATGGGCTATTTTGCTAAGAGCATCCTTGCAAATAATCAACTCTACATTATGTAAATTAAGTAGATTTAATTTCAACATAAGGAATTACCATTTCAGCATGAATATTGTCACAGGTACTCACCCCTTCTTTATGGACAATCATTTCAACATCATTATTTTCTTCAATGTTCATCTCAAATGATTTAGGTGTTGTAAGTAGTGCTTCTTTAGATAATCTGAACTTTGAGACAGCAGATGTTCCATATTCAATTATGATAAACTCATTGTCTTCTTTGCTTATCAAGGAGTTCATATTATTCAATATTCAACTTCTATCATCATTAACTGGATTATGACTTAATTAATTCCAAATGGATCATAGGCCAGCAATTGTGCAATTGCCATCAACCATAACATGTGCTTGTGATGTGGCTATCAAATATGCAACCACATCAAGCTCCTTGGTCGAAGGGAAAGTCCCATACTCGACCACATCACCACATATCTCTTCTTTTATTTTCATGATCCTGCAAAAGCTTAGTCATGGAGACAAAAGAACAGAAAATTTCTCCAAGGAATTATCTTCTTATCTTCAAATTAATGCAAGGACTTCAAAGATCCCGTCATCTATCAATTTAGATTATTTAAGTTTGTTCTCTTGTTTTCTAGCATCAATCATCCTCAATTATTTTAAAATCTGATTTTCAGCCTTACAAGTAAGCTTAAACAAATGAGATAATGAATTGTACATTTCATTAACAATAATGTCCTGAATGTTTTGATTAAACCCTCTCAAGATTCGAACTTTTGTAGAACTTTTGTAGCTTCTTCACATTCAACTAAACCACAACACAACAAATGATTTTGCAATCATTCATAGTATTCCTTAACGTTTTTATTTCCTTGTTTCAAGCATTGGAATCTAGTATACAAAAAATCAGCATGATATTTAGGAACATATTCAAGTCTCATAAGTCTTTTCATGGCATTTCAATTTTCATGTCTTCTCTCTTTTCTACAAACATGCTTCCACTATGTTAATGCAAATCCAATTAGCACACTAGCAGTAACCCTAATCTTTTGCTTATCGGACAAACCATACTTGCCAAATTCTTTGTCTACCGCTATTTTCCAATCAATGTATTCATCTGGAT
Source organism: Olyra latifolia (assembly GCA_036346145.1). Taxonomy (NCBI): domain Eukaryota; kingdom Viridiplantae; phylum Streptophyta; class Magnoliopsida; order Poales; family Poaceae; genus Olyra; species Olyra latifolia. Next base: position 44,604,809 of record CM070526.1, read on the forward strand.
CAAAATTCCTATTAAATGGAGGCAATGAAAACTTGATATTACCTTTTTTAGCGATAGGAGATGTTCCAATGGTCTAGTTTGTCCCATAAACCTTTCTTGTAAATTAAAGAGATCTTTCTTACAACATGTTGTCTAGCTATTGCGAGAATTTCTTGTCGCAAAACGAGAGTGTGTCGTACTGACAATGTTCATCATCTTTTTTTTTGCACTGACTTGCCATGTTTAGTAGCAACAAGGAAAAACACAAGTATATGTAAATTCCTATCAGTTACTAAGAGCATCCCTAGCAGTCCCCCCATCCATCCCCTCCATTTTCCTCTAAAACCCACCCCTCCAAATTCTCTCTTCTGTTAATGCAGTAGACCCGTACACCAGTCACTCTATACGAACCCTCTATATTCTCTCTCTACAATATTATATTCATATACTATAACTTCCATGTCCCAATGTTTTCTCGTATACGAGTGTATGTACGACATATTCATATTAAACCTGTGCATCTCTGAGACGACGGTGTTGGAGAGCACCCGCCGTTTCGCAAAGGCCGTTGTAAATGTATTCGGTCCCGAATATCTCCGTGAGCCTACTATGGCAGACACTGCCCGCCTTCTTGCGGTCGGTGTGAGCCGTGGTTTCCCGAGGATGCTCGGTAGCCTAGATTGTATGCACTGGAAGTGGAAAAACTGTCCCACTGCATACCATAGTAGTTACACTGGCCATGCCGATGGTCCTACCCTTATACTGGAAGCTGTAGCTGACTACGATGGTTGGATATGGCACTCCTTCTTTGGAGTCCCCGGATCAAACAACGACATCAACGTGCTTTATATGTCCCCACTTTTCGATAGGCTAGCCATAGGGGATGCACCTCGCATTGAGTATACCGTCAACAGCGAAAAGTATAACATAGGTTATTACCTAGCCGACGGTATCTACCCCGAGTGGGCGACTATCGTAAAGAACATTCCTCTGCCTCTTACACGGAAGGCCGAGGTGTTCTCCGGTGCCCATTCTGCTTGTAGGAAAGATGTTGGGCGTGCATTTGGCCAACTGCAAGCTTGTTTCCACATAATAAGGGAGCCAACACGTATGTGGGATGAGGTGTCGTTAAGATACTTGATGAGTGCATGCATAATATTGCACAACATAATAGTTCAGGATGAGGGAGACCTCTCCGGGGAACTCCCTGACTTTAAAGCAATGGGTGATCTTGTGCAGCCTGCTAGAGGTGGATCTTAGGTCTTACATGATTTTATGGCTATGCATCTCACCATTAGAGACCGGGCGATTCACTCACAGTTGAAGAAAGATTTGGTCGAGCATCAGTGGGATATGCATGGGGTTGCTTGAGGGCAAAGGATCGTGGACTCATCACATTTTTAGTCAACTATCTGCGCATGTTACTTTCCTGTGTCAGTGTGTTGTACCGTACTTGTATGTCTTTATGTGATAAATAACTATGGGCTACTAAAGGTCTAGCGATGAGTGTCCAACTGTCGTATGTGTGGGTCATGTTGTAGTTGTATGTCTTTATGTCATAAATATGTACGATGTTTGATGTATGTAGCAAAAAAAAAGTGACATGCTTGCTGAAATATTTACTTGTCGACCATGACAGCAACATTTAAACATCAAGCCATCCACATCCATATCAAATGTACTGATAGTTCGAAGAACAACAATAGGTGACCATCGAAGTCCATACATGTTCTTATACAATATGTCAACATAGAAGTTGAAGCAATCAACAACATGAAGCAACCAACATCCAACAACATAGTTCATACACAATAGATAAACATAGATGTTCATACTTCGACACAACACAGCTCAACACATGAAGCAACCAACATCCAACAACATAGTTCATACACAATATATAAACATAGATGTTCATACTTCGACACAACACAGCTCAACAGATAAACATAGATGTTGATACTTCCACACAACACAGCTCAATAGATAAACATAGATGTTGATACTTGGACACAACACAGCTCAATTCCAAACACAAAACCTGCTAGGTAGCACAGCCCATTTATAATTGTTCCGCGGAGGAAAGACAATTTGAAAATTAAACTAAAGGATGGCAACCCAACAAAGAGAATAAACAGAAACTGGAAGAAGTTTCAAGGACTTGCAGGTTGAAGCACAACACAACGCATTGCCCTACTCGGAGTCAGACTCCACAGGTAGACCATGACTCCTCATAATGTCCTTCTGCTTCTTAGCGTAATAAGCGCGCAGATACCTAGAAAAATCTGCCAAAGTCTTCTCCATGATGCTGCCCTCATATTCTTTTCTCTTCAAGAATGCTTCATGTTTCATCGCAGCGCGCTTGATCTGCACCTCTTCCTCCTTTGTCGTCGCTATCCTCTCGAAGTACTCCTTCAAATTGGAGGTCCGGCCGGCCACAACTTCCCACTTTTCAAAGAAATCATTTGAAGGAGTGTGCACGGATGCAGAGCGAGGCTTCGCTTGCTTCCTCCCCATCAGCCTAGTCTCACAGTCATCCGACTGGTCTTGCAACATTGGACTGTTCCCCCCTGGTGATGCCCCTTCCATACTCTTTTGTTTCTTATGACTACTAGTAGGAAGGGCCAATTGGGTTAGCCATTTGGGCTGATCCCGGAGTACTTTCCAACAATGTTCAAATTCGACTACACCCTTCACCTGTTTCAAGTACAGCTCCTTGGCGTTGTTGACCAGCGAAACACAAACATCACATCAATGAAATACATAGGTGAATAGAATGGAAATTTAGTGGGGCAGTATATTACTCGGTCTTCATGTGTCTTTCCACTTTGGGTTAGGGCTGTGATTTGCTGGAAAGCACCCACAAATTTAGATACCTGCCCATTAATCTTTTGCCAACGGTTCTCCACAGACCTGCCAATCCTAGGAGTCCCTCTCTTGGACAATGCGTTGAACTCATCAGCGATAGTCTCCCAAAACGTCTTGCCGGTCTGACTATTGCCGATAACAGGGTCATACGATGTGTTAAGCCGTACTGACAACAGTATCATGTCCTCTGCTTCACTCCAATTTGGCCCTTTCTTTCCCTTTCCTTTCTTCTTGGTCGACGAGACTGGTTGTACTTCTGCAACCTCCTCCACCTCGTCCTCATCAAAGTACTTCTCATGTGTTGTGTGCTGAGTGTGCAGGACACGCCTCCTGTTGACCCTACCGAGTAGTTCCTATATGGAGGACGCATTTGACCCTGATAGTACGAAGGGCCATACTGCGGGTTACCAACTGACTCATGGAAGGGGAAACCGTAATTAATCGGCTGAGGCAAGCCCTATGTAGTAGCCTCCATGTGTTGAAGTGGCCGAGGAACTTCGTAAGCACTGTATGCCATCATACGGCGGATTTCTTCGTCATTCATCTTAATCCTGCAAGGGTGATAGAAACATAGGGTCCAGAACAAAGCGGTACACAAGTCTAATGTAACACAGGTGAGCAATGACAACATACATGATAGATAATACATGAACACTACCAAATGAATACTCGACATTGTCATAAACATAATACATGGAAACATACAAAACATAATACTCCACATAGTCATGAACACAATATATAAAGACTCCACATAGTCATAAATATAATACATGGAAACATAAAAACATAATACTTGACATAATCATAAACACCATATATGAATGCTCCACATAGTCATGAACATAGGACATGGGCTACACCTAAATTCCCCTAGACTGCTTGAAGTCGTAGTCAAGGCCGTTCTCCTCGCAGTAACATTGAAGCAACAGTAGTGCTCATCACTTTTGTTGTCCAACCGAAGAAGGTCATCGGCATCAATGTCTTTCCATGGGTTGATGTCTTCAGTTTCTACGGTACCATCTGTAGCAATGTCCGAACTGTTGACCTCTCTTTTCCATCTCCTGACGAGCCTTGAAGACAAGCCGCTCGAGCCGTTCGGCAAGCCCTTCGATGTCAAGCACAGCCCAGTTGACTGGATTGGTAGCACCGTTCGTCGAGGGGTCGAAGTGTTTAGCTGCGATGCTGCGTGCTTCACCGACAACTTCATCAACGGCTTCGATAACCGCCCTCAGTAGGTCAGCTGGGTTGCGGCCGTACCCCATCTACGCAGCGCAAGTGCAACCATCACTGAAATCCCCATCGAGCACATTATAACAAATAGTCTTAGTTTTGTTCACTGCCTAATTCAATATGATTAGCATGCGTTTCACAGTGATGTTTGTTTGTTACCACTGTCATTTCCATCATTCATGCCACCTAAATAATGTAGATAGGTGCTTAAATTCCAATAGCTTTTGTGCAAGCCTAGTAGGACCGAAAGGTACACATCCAAGTCTCGCTCTGACCTTCTAAAATAATAATATATATAGTTAAGGCCTAACCTAGGTAATAAGATCTCATCTCGTATAATTGATCGAGATGACTTGATCTACTTCATGCCATATACGCAAAACACTAAAGATGGCTCCTATAATATATATGGGTTCTCTTCTTTAGCATGTTTGTCTTAACATCTTCTTCGTTTACAATAATTTAGTTCTTACACAGCCCACCTAATTGTCAATGCTCCCCCCTCTCTCTATCCTTGACATCACCTCATATATCTCCTAACTACATGGAAAGACTTACATATAGTGTCCAGACCATTCTGAATGCTACAATGCTGTAATTAGTCTTTGTCGCCGGAGAATCCACCGACGGTGAGAACCGGCGCCCCTCCCCGGTGATGGAGAGGACGCCGAGAAAGTGGTGGTGAGAGAGCAGAGCGCTCAGTGAATAAACCAGTGCTAATGTGTATGATCAGAATGCTTGCCCCCTTTCATTCATGAGCTTATCTATTTATACAACTTTAGGGCCAGGGTTTACATGCATGAGAAATACCCAAAGTACCCTGACCCTTGGGAGAATACCCAGATTACCCTAAACTCTGGATCGTCGATCCCACAATCAATGGCTAGAATTGTTTTCTTACAATCCACGTTATCCTATTCCCTAACATGCCCTTGGGGGGCATACTCTGACAAAGTTGTTGATTTGATTTGATCCGATTCGTTCTTGTCAGAGGCTGTCGCGAAGTCTTCGTCTTCTGACCTGAAACTTGTGAAAGATCATTCTCGGTCTTTCCGAAGGGTCTTCGTGAATTCCTCGTCTAGGCACCCTTCTCCACCCTTCGATGGAAATCCCGAGGACCCTCCTTACTTGAGATATACTCGGAATACTTTACCCTTCGCGTATATCCACGCCTTCCATCCACGGTCTGACTTGAAACTTATCTTGGATAAACTTCCTCATGCTCCCCTTCGGTAACACTTTACGCGAAGAATCCTTACAACATCTTTGTGAACATCCACCTCTCCTAGAGATGGGTTGGCTGCCCCTACAACAGAAGCCCCTTACGGTCACGTCGCCACCTCGCCATGGTGTCTGGCCGGAATATCCAGCCCCCCTTCTCCACGCCGAGGTGGTGTTCCCGAAGATGTTTCTTTTCTGTCTTCGTTGGTATCTTCGCCGGTTGATGTGACTTGGACTAGATGTTCTGACATTGTCAGTGTTTTCGAAGTCCGTGCATTGATCCCGTCCGTTAATGATCACACACGTCATCAGATCTGTAGGCGCCCGTTGGGATTTTCTCTCTCTATATATATTTTCATCCGCGCCCGTTCGGTTTCTCTGCGGCGCATGACCACCGTTGATGTGGACACGTGGTGCTCATCCGTGTGATGGTGGTTTCTATATAAGGTTCTATGTTACTATTCTTCTTCCCCACTTGCTTTCTTCACACCCAACCTCCCGCCGTTCCGATACTCTCGCCTCTGTGCGCTCCGACCCCCGCCGCCGGTTCCTTTGCTTCTTGCACATTTCATCCGCCGCCGCCAACTCTCTCGCTCGTGCACCCTCCTCCGGCCACCGTCTGTTTGCTTTCCCTTCCGTGCTCCTGCCGCCAGTAGATCATTGCCGCTGGTTCGCCGTCGTTCTTCATCGCCAACTACGTTTGCAGGTATGTTCCTCACCCGCCTTTTTGCTTGATTTGGGGTATATTTCTTTTGGATGTTTGGTGAGTTCGACGCCGACGAATTTGGCCGGCGAGATTTTTGCGTCATTTGCAAGTTCATTCATACCCCGATCCCCGCTTTGTTCGAATAGTAGTACTATAAAGTTTTTCGCGGTCTATTATTACTACTGTCTGCGCTTGTTCCTGTTCCTTCCTCGTTGTTTTTTTAATATGATCCCGAAGGGCTGTTTCACGAAAGTGCTAACTTTTCAACTTTTTGTGCAGTTTTCTTCATCTTCCATGGCGCCAAAGAAAATTCTAAGCCCTGCAGACCTCGCGCGGCTGTCTTGGGAGGTGGGGTCATCTAGGATGACCTCGGATATGCTCTCGAAGGTGTCGGACGGCTCCTTCGCTGATGACGACGACTTCAGATTGCCGGGGCAAGAGACGACTCCTCAGCCGAATGCCGATGAGGCCGTCGTCTTCCACTCGCAGGTGCAGGCAGGTCTTCGGATTCCCTGCACTAGCTTGGTCGGGGAGGTCCTCGAGCTGTACAAGGCGCAGCTCGTACACCTTTCCCCAAACGTCGTGGCGCGGCTCGCTGTGTTTGAATGGGCGTTGCGGAGCCATGGAGTGCAACCCAGCGCCCGAGTTTTTGGTTTTATTCACGAAGGCCGGTGGCAGGGGAAGACCAGCGGCAGCCCCTTCGGATGTCTGAACTTCGTCGTAAAAGCGGCACACCTCGCAGATTTTCCGTCACTGGCTACAAGAAGAAGTGAGACGGGGCTGCGGGGCTAAGCTGGAAACTGTTCTGGTTTTACCAGAAGGTTGATGAAGCTGATTCTTCGCCGAGGTATACCCCAGGAGCAGCCGACTGTATCAAGTTTCCGGTGGAAAAGCTCAACGGTTCCGAAGAGGCACAGAGGTTGCTACTCCAGAGGATCAGCAAACGCTTCTCTATGCGTTCTCTTGCCGAGGAGTTCTACACTGCCAAGGTGGGGCCGCTGATGTGCTCTTGGGAGAGGAGAGTGATTGTGGATGACGGAGGCGACCACCTCACGTTACGCGACAAGGACCATCGACCTCGGAGGTTGGAAACGGCCGGAGAGGGCGAAGGATGTTCGAACCCTCAAGGCCAGACGGTCGCTGGCTCAAGGCTGGGGTGGACAGCCGCATCAACCGCATCCTTGGTGTAGTTACCCCTTGGACGGAGCCCGAGCCGAAGAGGGCTGGGAAAAGGAAAACTGCCGAGGGGACCACTGCAGGCCCGTCGAAACGTCCCCGTGGTGAGTATTTTTCCTACCGCCATACACCTTTGATTCGCCTTTTTTGACTATTCTTCGAACTCAGTTGCAAGCGTTGAGGACGAGGAAGGAGATGAAGAAGAGGTTGAAGAGGAGGGCCACCTTGTCGAGGACGATCACACTTCACCGGACGCGCAAAGCGCCGCCAGTGGTGGAGACGATCCCCTGGACGTCCTGGTCAGCAAGACCCCCTCGGGACCCTTAGATCCCGAACATGGCTCCAACAAGCTACAGGATAGTCATGGGCTGGGTCTCTTCTTCGGTCGAGGCCCGTGACTCTGATCAGACCTCCTTGATATCGAGCGGAGGTCGAAGACTATACCACGGCTTAAATGTTGACACGGAGTTTTGGTTGGCCGACTCTCCTTCCGCTGAAGGTTAATCACCGATCCTCAGTATCCTTCTTTTTTTTTTCTTTTTTTTGTAAGCTTCTTATGTTTTTCTTTTCTTCAGAGGGAGTTAACGAAGAGCCACCTTCGGCACCCATCCTCGGGGCCGCTGATGGCAATACCGACGCTATCTTGGCCTTGGTGGCAACCGCAGTTGCAGAGGGGGGGCCTTCGTCCTCTGCCCCCTATGCGCCTGGCGCTGCTCCTGCGCCCGGCGCCACTTCTTCGGCAGCGGAGACAACTATAGAGGGTGGAGCTTCTCGATCTACCCCCTTGCCCAGTGCCGCCCCTGCTTCCGGGGATTTCTTTGTTGAGCCCACCGCCATCCTCCGTGATGAACATCTGGACTCGATCCTCGAGGGGGTGCCTTCGTCAGTCCTCGATCGTTGCAAGGCGTTCCCTTTGCTGGTGAACATGCGCAACGTCGAGTTGAGCCTCGCCTCGGTAATATATACCTTTTTATTATTTATTATGTTTTGTTTTAAAGTCTTCGTGTTACTTATATTTGTATCCTCTTTTTCAGAGTTTGGTTTGGAATCGTGCTGCAGCGGCACAAGTGGTGGACCTCTCGGAGAAGTGTGTTGCTCTCGAGGGTCGCGTGGCTACCCTCGACCGAGAGAACCACACCCTTCGGGAAGTCAGTGCGAAGGAGAAAGAGCTGGTGACTCTTCTCAGGTCAGAGAAGGAACAAACAGAGCAGCGCACCAAAACCGCCGAGGAGGCTCTGGCTGCACTCCGCATCGAGTTCGAGGCTCAACAAGCTGAGTTGGAATCGTCGCGCAAGGAATGCAATGGCCTGCGCGACGAAGTAAGGAATGGAGCTGTGGATCTTGGAGCTCTTCGCAGCTCTGGAGCGAAGATCAAACAACAATTGGAGACATTGCAAGCGGAACTGTTTTTTCTGAGTCAAGCTTTTGCTAAGGAAAATACCAGACTCGGGACTGTAGTTGTAAGTGCCCCCCCAAAGAATCCGGCGCTGGCAGTCAAATATTTGAAGGAAGCCATCGGGACCTTCGTCGAAGGGTCTTTGCGTTATGGATCAGACTGCGCGGTCAGCTCTGTTTCCGCATTTACAGTGAAGTTAAAGGGTGTTGGGTGCACACACTTTTTAGGTAACTCCTTTTCAAGTGTGCCCTACCCTTTGGCCTTCAATGCCAGCTCGTTCGACCGTGGTTCCCGCCAAGTTGTACGGGATTTTCTTGTTAATTTCTGGCGGCGGGGGCTCTTCTCGCAAGCTTTCATGGCGCACGCGAGGAAGCAGACATCTTCAACTCCTCTACCGAGGACCGCGGGCCCTCAAGCGTCAAGCGGAGATCTTCCAACAGCTCCTACTCCTCAAGCTCCCAAAGATTCTTCAGATCCTAAGGGCAAGAGACCAGTAGAGTAGGGTAGTTGCAGTTTTTTAGAGTTGTAGTTTTTTCCGATGTAATACATAACCTTTTATGTCCTAAGTTATCCCGTTTTGTAAGTGAACATGTTTATCTATATGATGTTTTGCTTTCATTTAGCCTTAGCTTATTGCTTGTTCGCTCTATCGCACCATATGCTATGTAAATACCGTTAACGCAGTCAGCATTCATGAAGGCCTATGACCCACGAAGGATACGATTTGGGAGCTTGGCGCGAGTGTTTCTGGCCTCGCGCCAGCCCTTTGGCGCTTTAGCGTGCTATACAATTGCGAAGGCTCGTGGCCTGCGACGCATACGATTTGGGTTCTTGGCGCGAGTGCTCTTGGCCTCGCGCCAGCCCCTTGGTGTTTTAGCGCATTATTCCCTCGCGAAGGCTCGTGGCCGGCGAAGGATACGATTCGGGTGCTTGGCGCGAGCGCTCTTGGCCTCGTGCCAGCCCCTTAGTGATTTAGCGCGTTATTCCTTCGCGAAGGCTCGTGGCCCGCGAAGGATACGATTCGGGTGCTTGGCGCGAGTGCTCTTGGCCTCGTGCCAGCCCCTTTGCGCTTTAGCGCGTTATTACTTCGCGAAGGCTCGTGGCCCGCGAAGGATACGATTCGGGTGCTTGGCGCGAGTGCTCTTGGCCTCATGCCAGCCCCTTTGCGCTTTAGCGCGTTATTCCTTCGTGAAGCCTCGTGGCCCATGAAGGATACGATTCGGGTGCTTGGCGCGAGTGCTCTTGGCCTTGCGCCAGCCCTTTGGCGCCTTTGGCGCATTATACCTTCGCGAAGGCTCGTGGCCTACGAAGGATACGATTCGGGTGCTTGGCGTGAGTGCTCTTGGCCTTGCGCCAGCCCCTTGGCGCCTTTAGCGCATTATTCCTTCACGAAGGCTCGTGGCCCACGAAGGATACGATTTGGGTGCTTGGCGCGAGTGCTCTTGGCCTCGCGCCAGCCCCTTGATTAGTGTAAAATGTCTGTACGGGAATGTTTCTTTTCTTCATTTCATTTGAAGTTACATCGTGGAGATTACATTCCCGAAGGATTTTTTCGGTCGCAGCCGGTTGTCTGCGCGTGAGCCTCGTTAAAAACTCCGCTCGTAAAACCCGGTAGGGAAAAAACCGAGTCGGAGAAAAGAGTACTCATCGCTTTTACATTCTTATGGGTAATATTTGATCAAGCTCTTCGCGTTCCAAGTGTTTGGAACCGGAGAGCCGTCAAGGTTAAAGAGATGGAATGACCCTTGTCTTGTCTGTCTGTAGACGATGAAGGGTCCGTCCCCAATAGGTTCTAGTTTGGATGGCCGTTGTGCCATTCTTCGAAGGACCATGTCCCCTTCCTGGATTTCCCGTGGTCTCACATGCTTGTTGTAGGTTTTGCTCATTAACTCATTATACTTTTCTAAGGCTTGCTTTGCCTTGAGCCTGTCTTCCTCAACGGTATCGATTGGTGGTTGCTCAGTAATGTTGGCTCCACCTGTTATGACTCGAAGGGTCTTGGCCTGGATTTCAGCGGGTGTCACCGCCTCTTCGCCATACACCAGTCTGAAGGGGGAATACCCCCGTTGGTCTCGTGGGTGTTGTGCGAATTGCCCAAAGTGTCTTCTCTAACTCTTCTGGCCATTTTCCTTTTGATTCATCCACTAATATTCTTTTTAGTGATTTCATGATATTCTGATTTGCCCGTTCCACCGCACCATTTGCTTGTGGATGTCCCACCGAGGCATAGCATATCTTGATGCCGAGATCTTCGCAAAATGACTTGAATCTTGATGAGATAAACTGTGAGCCATTATCAGCCACTATCTCTTGAGGTATGCCAAATCTGCATATCACATTTTTCTAAACGAAATGCTGAGCTTTCGCAGCTGAAATATTCGTCAATGGTTCTGCTTCAACCCATTTGGTGAAGTAGTCGACTGCAACAATAATCCATTTGAAACCTCCCGAGGCCTGCTTGAGCTCTCCCACAATATCAATCCCCCACCTTGCGAAGGGCCACACTGGGGGTGAGGGTTGCAAGTCTGTTGGTGGGGCCTTCGGCTGGTTTGTCATCCATTAACATCCTCGGCATCTTTTTACAAACTCCTCACGTCCTTTGTTAGCCGTTGGCGAGATATTCCATCTGCAAAGACCTTCGCTGCTAGAGCTCTTGGGCTTTGATGCGAACCACAGACTCTGCGTGTGTTTCTACCAAATGCGCCTTCTTCCTTCCTCTATAAAACGCATCTCATCCACGGCGCATCGATTCGATTTATGCAGAGGCCATCCATCATTGTGTATGTCCTTGCCCGTTGTTTCGTTGTGTAAGCTTTGTTGCTATCCTCGGGTAATTCACCATCACGAAGGTATTTTACGATGATTGATCGCCAATCCTCCTCTAGGGATCTTGCTATAAAATCGCGCCGGGACATATAGACGCCGAGATATCGCTTCATAAAACACCCTCGGTATTTTTGTGAAGTATGCATTGCTTTGGCTAAATGCGCTTCTCATATTTTCCCCTCTTGGTATTGTTTTCACAGATATTCCCACAAAATGCTTCTCCATTGTTCTTACTGCTTCCAGATACTTTGCCATTTCGGTATCTTTAGCTTAAAAATCTTTTGTGATATGTCCTTCTATTAGTTTTGAGTCGGTGTGAATGATGACTCTTTTTGCGCCGAGAGATTTCGCTTTCCGAAGACCCAACAGAAGTCCTTCGTACTCCGCCGCGTTGTTTGTTGTTTTGAAATTTAGCCTCAGGGAGTACTCTGTACTCTGTCCTTAGGGGTCAGTTACAACCGCCGATGCTCCAGCCCCTTCTGCTGTGAATGAACCATCGGATTTAATGCTCCACAAGGGAGGTAGTGCTTGTCCATCTTCCGGAACTTCGGCTGACCATTCAGAGATGAAGTCGGCCAGTGCCTGAGCTTTTATGGCTGTCCTCGGCTCAAAGGTGATGTCGAAGGGTGCTAGTTCAGCGGCCCATTTTGCTATTCTTGTCGTGGCGTCTTTGTTCTTGAAGATAGATTTGAGAGAGTATGTTGTAAGGACCTTTATCTTGAACTCTTGAAAGTAGTGCCGTAATTTTCTTGATGCCATAAGTAGTGCATAAGCTATTTTTTCCAGCTCAATATAATTTCTCCTCGCCCCTTGCAATGATTCCGATACATAGTATATCGGCATTTGTTCTCCTTCGGTTTCATCCTTGACGAGGACTGCGCTGACTGTAAAGTGGCTTGCTGCTAGATACATCGTTAGATGTGGTGCCCCCTTCGGGCTGGCGAGTCTTGGTAATTGTTGAATATGATCCTTCAGCTTCGCGAAGGCGTCTTTGCATTGTGGTCCCCACTCGAAGGGTGTTGTTCCTTTAATTGTGTTGAAGAAGTGTTTGTGTTTCTTTGCGGCCTTCGGGAGAAATCTCCCTAGGGCTGCCAGCTTTTCCAGAAGGCTTTGTGCTTGTTTTTTGTTTTCTGGATCCTTCATACATTGGATTGCATCTATCTTTTCTTTGTTAGCTTCTATCCCTCGGTGCGATACAAGGAATCCCAGCAACTTCCCAGTTTCCACCGCGAAGGCACATTTTGTCGGGTTTAATTTTATACCTTCTGCCCTCAAGCTAGTGAAGGTTTCTTGAATGTCTTCGTAGTGATCCCTTCTCTTCTTGCTCTTGACGACAATGTCATCGACATAAGCTTCCACGTTTCTTCCCATCTGTTTTGCCAGCACCTTCGCAATGAGTCTTGCGAACGTTGCACCTACATTCCTTAGACCGAAGGGCATTTTTCGGAAACAGTATGTGCCGAAAGGCGTAATGAACGCTGTCTTCTCTTCATCTTTCCTTCTCATATACACTTGATGATAGCCTGAGAAGGCGTCCAGGAAACTCATTAGTTCGCACCCCGCCATCGCATCAACCAGCTGGTCGATTCTTGGCAAGGGAAAATCATCCTTCGGGCACGCCTTGTTAAGATTTGTGAAGTCAATACACAGTCTCCAGGTGCCATTTGACTTTTTTACCATCACAACATTTGCGAGCCACTCCGGGTATGCCACTTCCCGGATAACTTGAGCTTGACGCAATTTGTCCACTTCCTCCTTTGCTGCTTCTTGTCTGTCAAGCCCCATCTTCCTAAGTTTTTGTTTGATTGGTTTGGCATCCATCTTCACATTCAAATAATGTTCTATCGTTCTCTGGGAACTCCCTTAGATTCTCTGGCGCCTGCGAAGATGTCACTATTTTGTCAAGCAAGTTGATGACTTTTTCTTCTTCTTCTTCGGAGAGGCGCCCAATAGACACTTTGTTCTCTCTACATTTTCCGGAATAGTCAATCTTCTTCGCTTAAACTTCGGCCTAACTCAGGGCTTATAACCCTTCGGCTTGTATTGGGAGTCAATCCTCTCGGTAGTCTGGATTGGTTTAAGTTTTGGTATGCCTTGGAGCTCATTCTTCCTTGCCGATTGTTGGCATCCTCGACAAGAATGACGCCCTTCTACCGCATTTTCATGCGAGATAGTTGTGATGTATGATTGCCCGAAGGTATTAATAATTCCTCTCCGAAGATGGCATTATAGCAGTACTCCATATCAACGACATCAAAGCAGATGCTTTTTGTCGCCTTCCTCTTGCCCTCGCGAAAAGTGACAGGTAAAGTTATTTGGCCGATGGCAGCCACAGGTTCCCCTCTGAATCCTATCAATGGCATGTTTGATGGTGTTAGCCTATCTTCAGGAATATTGAGCTGTTTGAACGCACTTAAAAAGATGATGTCTGCTGAACTTCCTCCATCAACCAGCGTCCTTTGGACGTCATATTCAGCAATCTCGGTTGTGATCATGAAGGGGTCCTGATGTGGAAACTTCACGCCCCTGGCGTCAGTTGTATCGAATGTTATCGGCGGAGCTGGAGTTGGTTTACTTGTCACTGAAACGTGCGACCCTTCGCAGATAAACTCTTTTCTTTTCCTGTTTGATGGGAGATTCAACGAAGAGCCTCCGGTGATGACGTGGATGACTCTTCGGTTTGGCTCTTCGACATTGTGAACCCTCTCGGGGGACCTGCGGTATTGATTTCTCGGACGCTGGTCTTGCCTTCTTTGCCTTTTCTGGTTCTAGTAGTTTTCGCGTTGCGTCTTGACGTCTCTACAATCCTCGGTTGTATGGGAATAATTTTTCTCATGCACCGCACAGTACTTCTTTTCTTTAGTCTCCTGGTTGCCTCCTCGAAACCTGTCATTCCTTTGGTAATTTTCCTTTTGGTAATTGTCATTTCTTCGATCATCTCTTCTCGTGTTATCTCTCCGATTGTTGTACTCCTCTCTTCGGGGATTGTAATCCCTTCGAGGATGGTCCCCTCTTCCATTGTTATCACTGGATCTTCGCTCATCAAACCGCTTGGGTTCAATGTTGCTTATTCTCTTGTTAGAATTGTGATGTTTTTTGTTCTTCTCTGAGTTGCTCTCTTTGTGGTTATCACGGTCTTTGTTTGTATTAAGCTGGCCTTGTCTCCTCAAATTTTCCTCTTCTCCCTTTGCATATCCTTCAACTTCATCGTAAAGAAGCGTAACTGATTGCGGGGGGTCCTGAGTTAGCTTATGTAGAAGGGGTCCAGGTTGAAGACCTCTTCGGAATGCATTGATTACCGAAGAGTCAGAAACATCTCTTATCTGGCATCGCACAACAGCAAATCTTTTATAGTAATCTCTTGTGCTTTCCTTCTTGCCTTGTTCCAAGGCAAAGAGGTCCCCTTCTACCATTCTTTGGATATAATTTCCTTGAAAATTGTTAGCGAAGGCATCTTTGAGTTGGTTCCATGAATGTATGGACCCTTGCGGCAATGAAGTGTACCAAGATAGTGCAGTGCCCTTGAGGGTTAACAGCAGACTCTTCGCCTTAATGTCATCATCTCCACCTGCTGCTTCAACTGTTGTATCATATACATCCAGGAATTCGTTTGGATCTGTTTCTCCTGAGAATTTGAACACACTTGGCATCTTGAATCCTTCGGGCCATTTTTTGCCCCGAAGGTATGCGCTCAAAGGCCCTTCAGCAGCCTTTTTCGGCTGTGCCACCATTGCATTTTGCCGATGTTGCTCCTGGTTCTCTTCTGGGTATGGTATCTCCGGCACGTAATGTCATTGGGGTTGCATTGTCACAAGCTCTCTTGAGCAAGTCGATTTGTTCCTCCAAAGACCTTCTCTGTCTCGCAGATGGTTTCAAAGAATTGTAGGGTCTTCGTGTTGATGCTCTTGCATGGGATGGGTGGGTGGGTTTTGTCAGCATCCTCTTGAGCGACTCCACCGGGTCCAGCTCGTCGAATCTCCCCGCCCACGTCCGGGCATCTTAGCCTGGTTTCTCCAAACTGCAAGTTGATGCCGGAGCTCTGGAGTGTTTCGCTGGTCCTTGCGCCGGCGCGTGCTCCCGCCGACGCGTTGATCGTTGGCGCAGTAGCGACCGCCCTTTGGGCCGCTCCCTCCATCGACTCGCCAGTGATGTCTCGCTCGCCATGGATTTGGCGCTCTTGCCCTGCGTACGCTTCATCGTGCCTTGACTCCGGTGGCTCGCCTCCAGCAGCTGTGACACTCCACCTGGGTCTAGCCATCACTGCAATCGCCCGCCTCTCCCCACGGACGGCGCCAACTGTCGCCGGAGAATCCACCGACGGTGAGAACCGGCGCCCCTCCCCGGTGATGGAGAGGACGCCGAGAAAGTGGTGGTGAGAGAGCAGAGCGCTCAGTGAATAAACCAGTGCTAATGTGTATGATCAGAATGCTTGCCCCCTTTCATTCATGAGCTTATCTATTTATACAACTTTAGGGCCAGGGTTTACATGCATGAGAAATACCCAAAGTACCCTGACCCATGGGGAAATACCCAGATTACCCTAAACTCTGGATCGTCGATCCCACAATCAATGGCTAGAATTGTTTTCTTACAATCCACGTTATCCTATTCCCTAACATGCCCTTGGGGGGCATACTCTGACAAATTTGTTGATTTGATTTGATCCGATTCGTTCTTGTCAGAGGCTGTCGCGAAGTCTTCGTCTTCTGACCTGAAACTTGTGAAAGATCATTCTCGGTCTTCCCGAAGGGTCTTTGTGAATTCCTCGTCTAGGCAACCTTCTCCACCCTTCGATGGAAATCCCGAGGACCCTCCTTACTTGAGATATACTCAGAATACTTTACCCTTCGCGTATGTCCACGCCTTCCGTCCACGGTCTGACTTGAAGCTTATCTTGGATAAACTTCCTCATGCTCCCCTTCGGGTAACACTTTACACGAAGAATCCTCACAACATCTTTATGAACATCCACCTCTCCTAGAGATGGGTTGGCTGCCCCTACAACAGTCTTAACATGAGACTTCTTAATTAGGAGTGCTTTAACCGGAACAACTAGCTATGTCTGAGAAAGGCTAACAATGCAGGTTGAAAGATAAAGGCTAGATGGTCATATTCTATAGGGAGAAGATTGAAGCTTCAGGTATAATACAGTACAAGAGCTACCTTTTTCTCTACCATGTGGGAACACTACACAACAAGAAGTCAAAGGCTTCCATTTTATCATCATAGGTTAATCTAAGCACAGAACAAATGGCACACAGACATGCATTGGGAAGGTATTGCCATGCTCTCTATAGCCCACAAAATGTCTGAATATTTGACAGCATACCTGATCTACTTGAAGGGCATACCAATGTTTTTCTCTCCACCCTCCAAAGAAACTGATTAAAATTGATCAAAGGCAAGCTGCCCCCAGCGATTGAAGCTCATATACCATCCTAGCATACTAATAATACATTACATGTGCATCATGATAAGCTGCCTCCAATCGCCCAATTTGTCCAATCCAACCAACAAATCAAACAAATCTGGTTGGGTTCCCGGCTAAATAGGCCACAAATTCGCAAATCGGACAGTAGAACCGAAGAAATCATACCTTTTGCAGCTTCTCCCTTGACCACCGGGTTCGGAGGACGATTGCGCCGATGGGATGGACTCCGACGATGTCGCCGTCACCGACGCCGCTTGCCGAGGATCCCCTCCTACACTGGGCCCAGATCTGTGGCCAACTGCCCTTCCTCCAACGTCCAGCCCAGCTCCACCTGTAGCCGACCTTTCTCCGTGGCCGCGAGTAAGCCGGCGCCGCCTCCTCCTTCGGGAATACTTCGGTATCGCGCGCGAGCCGCCGGCTGTTGGGGACAAGGAGACTCGCGCTGGGGATGAAGGCCGCACGCCACCCCGCCAGATATGGCGCATTGAGTGCTCACCCGCTATCCCTAATCGCGGTGTGGCGTCGTTGCTGGGAAACGAAGTCCCACGCTAAAGCACTATGCGGATGGCGGCACAGTGCTTTCGCGTGACTGCTAGGGATGCTCTAAGCACGGAAAACTATCAAGTGTCACATCTTAAGTTCTTTCTAAGCTCTTACCAATTCTTACCAATACAGCTAGTGATTCAATCGATCTTAACAGTAAGTAAAGTGCAAGTGTTAGCACCTGTATGGTTAGTAGAAAGTGGAGTTTGGATAGGCTAAGTATTTAGTAGCAAATAAAAACAATAGTTAATCTTAGATTTACACAAAATTGAATAATTGTTCGAAACTAGCACTTAGTCAAAGTTGCTGATCAATCAAGATGGATAATAGGCTAAAACAAATGTAGAGACATGAATACAAGTGGTAGAGACGAAACAACTCAAGGATATGCAATTTATAACATGAAAACACAAGATCGATTCAACTTTGCAACTTGTTGTTTTCTGTCCAGTAGACAACAGATTGGTATTTTGGTCGTAACTTCTTGACAGGTGCTTCTTTTGCAATGATTCTTTTTTTCTCTTCTCCCCGACGACTTTTTCAACAACTTTTATTCAGCCACAATTTTCTGAAAACCAACTTAAAAATTCACACAAAATTCACAAGTTCCTACTGCTGCAGATTTTAGACCAATAACTAGGTCTAAATCAAAAATTCATAACTCCTTACTGTCTTCATGTATGGACGTGGAAATTGGCAGCACGATAAAACACCAAGTCGTGAATCTTCTCCTTTTAGTTTTACTCAAAAAGAATGAGGAAAATGTGATTTATGACGTTTTTGGTGGTGGCTACAGAAAAGAAAAATTTCTGCCCGAAATTGCTATTTTTATTTGAAGGGTATGAAAATATTTTGACGTGGAGAGATGAACAAGAAGATGAACAGCAACTAGGAAACGAATGAACGCAAACACAATTTTTGTCGAGCGAATTTTCTAGACTCTAGGAAGAACACGATCAAATAACTAAACAAGATACAAGAACTCATTGGTCAACTTGAGCTCTGATACCAAATGATGAACGCATGAGGTGGCACAATCTTCCAGTGAGGGGATAACTTTGATTTGGTGATGGTCAACTTGAGCTCTGATACCAAATGATGAACGCATGAGGTGGCACAATCTTCCAGTGAGGGGATAACTTTGATTTGGTGAAGAATGACTTTGACGATTCAGCTACGAACCACATAAATATAAGCGCCTGTAATCGCAAAACCACACTCATAATCGTTATCAACTGTACCAAGACACGAATGACTTAACCATGAAGGTCTATTCTTGTGAGCAATCGAAAAATTAGCAAAAATAATGATAAAACACATAAGTTGAGATTCTAAACTTATTTATTGCTGCTCTAGCTGAGTCAGGAGAACAAGAATAAAGTTCTACACATGACGCAACTAATCCAAACAAAACCTAAAGAGAAACTAAGAGGGCACATCCTCATATAGGAGAGGAGGTGGTTATTCACATTCTTAGGCTTACATGGGATCTCAGCCCGAAATAATGGTGGTATAGCACCCGAAGAGTTGGAGACAATTTTTAGACGTCGAATGTTTTTGATTCGTATGGCCAACTTAGAATGAATTTGATGGTAAGGTTAGATCCGTTGAAATGTGTATGAGACGAGCTTTCCAGTAAGTGCCCTGATGAAGTCACTTACAAGGATACAAACGTGGCTTCTACTACTTCGACTACATCCACTACGTCCACTACTTCTCTTACATCGACTACTTCCCCTACTTCATTAGAGAGACAAGAAGAACATCAAATGGGCTTCAATCTTTCGGCCAAGCCATTCACACGATCAACACGAGAGGTCCAGCACGTCGTCACCAAGGCCCAACAATCTCTTCCACGTCCAATCATACCCAAGTCCAAGCCCAAGTCTGTAGGAGACCAGTTCAGCCATCTGCAAGCAATCTGCCTTCAAATGGACACCCAGGCCACATATAGAGTCAGTTTTCGACGTTCTACGACTCCACGGAAAGCTTAAGAGATAAACTTTTCAACGCATCTGGTCCCACTGCCAAATTCTATCTAGAGCATCAGGAATCGTCGAAACGAGGCAACGAATAAAATTTGGCAGGTGCTACGCCACCTTTTCTTTGGGCCCAAAGCCCGTGTATCCTTAGGGTTTAGTGAGGGTAGGTCTCTTGCAACCTAATCTGGTTCATACCTCCTCTTTGGCCGCCACCCCCTCTCTTCGTTCTTTAGATTATTGTTAAGTTTGTTTCCTGCTGCGTGCGAAACATTTATTCAATGGGTAGTGTCGAGTAGACCTAACCTGGTAAAAGATAACCACAACTTTAGATATGATATTTTAGATTATTTACTTTGCATCTCGTTCTTGCTCGTTTCTTGTATAGTGTGCAATAACTAGCCTTTGTAGCGAGACCAATCAAGCACAAGCATGACAAGGTCAATCGAGCGCGAACACGGTTGATAACGATAGGTGCGTGGGTGTAAAAACTGCAAGGATTCGATTTGGTTGGATTAGAAGTCTTGTCTCGTGAACGCCCTTGTTTCGCCAAAGTAGAGCTTATCGAAATATCGGGCCGCTGGACGCGTTATGCCCACACGTCCCAAACGAAATCCGTTTGCATTCTCCATATAAGTGTATAATGTCAGACCAGCCATTGGAGACTAAGTTCAGTCCTTTCGCATTACCTATGAACCTCATCATATTCATATCTTGAATAGTCATTCCTTCCTCGTCCATACCATCCCTCCAATGTTCAAAAATATTATTAAATAGAATTTTATCCTCTATTATACATTTATTTAACCTGAAAAATGAGTTCACCTGATAATTCAACTGTCGTGCACATATTCCACTGATTTGATCCTCTATAATTATTGTTGTGCGATCTTAGCAAGTTTATTGTAAGTTTTGTGGATATATCCGACGAAGTGATGTCTCACCCTATGGGACCTCACGCCGCCATAGGGACAACCGTCGTGGGAGCTTGCGGTGGCAAGTGGCTGCCTGGGGATTAAAGAGAGTGGAAAAAGGAGAAGGGTGGATTTATGGAATGTTTGAGAAGCATATAGGGGCAGAAATGTCCAAAGGTGGCATAAATCTAATTAACCTTTTTTTAAAAAAGAAAAGGGGTTAAAAACAGTTACCGCAACATTTAACCAACTTGTTGATGACAGCCAGAATGTGAGTCCGCAAGCTCACTTTTGAGATTTATCCTTTGTGTTGTACATTCTACGCAAGCTATCAGGAGAAAAGTCCGAAGGAACTGAAATTATGAAGTGTATTCCTTTGCTCCATATAAATTTGCTCTGCTAGGTTTGGGAGACAATATTTTGCTTGTATGAAATAGCAAGTTTATCTGCAACAAGAAGTCAACATAATCAAATAAAAGTATGGGAAACATACAGTGCAAAAGAACAAAAAAAATATCCTGACATTTAGCAGCAAGAGAGAGCTTCTTGAGGCTTTCAACGCCCAGTCCAAGTAAACACATTTTAATAACCTCAAAAGGCAATCTTCTAATGGTGGTAGATGGATTCCAGTCTGAAAAGCTGCTTCGTACTTCATCTTCACAATCAAATGTTCAGGTAATCTTGAAAAGCCAGTTAATGGATCAACGAGTTCAGCAAACCTCCATATAGCTTCAGCACTTGTATGCAATCATGAAGCTTGCTTATTCACCTGAGGATACTTCAAGCTTGCATACAGGGCAGAAAGTGCCCCACTTTGTCAGCCAGGGATCAATACACTCCATGTGGAATTCTGTATACAAAATTTAGTTTGAAGTTATCAGAAAGGAGAAGTTTCAAGCACAATTGCTAATGGAAATAATTGCCTGACTTGCATCATATTTGCATATAGGCATATTATGTTCGTGTAACAGAAATCCATTTTTTTTCAGGATTCTCATTTTTAAGAAAATGTGGGAAAGCAGTAAAATCAATCACTGTATTTCAACATTACCAAGAAGGTAACCTTACTCCTTATAATCAAAAATAATTTTACGAGAAAGGTATTGCACAAACACACATTCAGATTATCTTGCCTTCGAGAGACACCCAGTTCGTCTTGCAGCTAGTAAGCTACCTTCATTATCTAGCTTTGTTTGCAGGTATCACAGCTTCACTGATTTGATAACAATTACCATATTATTATTTCCAAAAAATTATCAAATACAAAAGTTGAACTCAGGGCTGTAAAACACGATAAGTGACTAAGCCAGGCTGCCAGCAAACAATCAAATACCAACCTGGAGTGGCCCGTGACCCGCCTGCCCCATCCAAAAACATGCTATTCCGTACATTGTTTTATTCTAAGGTACATTTTGACTGTAAACGCATTAAGAAGCTTTATGTTTGAGAGAGCCCAACCATCATAGATAATTATAATAATGTCCTTCCATTAGGTGCTTTCCAAAGATGGGAGAGAATGATTCGTGCGGTTGGTCATGTCAAATAAATATGGTTAGGGAAGCAATGAAATAAATAATGGCAAAAAAGATAGTAACATTAAATCTTGCTTAATAGAAAACAAAGCTATAAATGAATGTCAAGTCAAATAAAAAAATCTGGTGAAAACAGAATAAGTCTGATTCCAATTCAATGGCCCCAGGTTGCATCCATAACAAACTCAGTTAGAAATAAGAAGCTGTCATGGGCGCTAGCGCAAGTATGGGCTTACCCATTAGCAGAAAGATAGGGTCTATCTATTAGGGTCAGCCCTCTATATAAGGAAGGACAATGTAATCTAAGCAAGAAATAGTATCAATTTATTCCTGGTTTCTCCTCAATTTATTCCTGGTTTCTCCTCTTCCTAGTCTATGTTCTATAGTCTCCCTAAATCCACCAGGCTATCTTCGCGGTGGCATTTACTACATATCTACGAGAGACATCATGTTTAAGTGGCCATAAAGTAGACACAACAATAGTTCAGGTAGCCAATTAACTATGGATGGAAAAAAATGGAGACATGTAAGACATTGCTGTTTTTTTTTTGTGAGAACTGACATAGCTGTTTTTTTTTGTGAGAACTAGCATGGAGATCAACAGTAAATGTGATTTTCACTTGGAGGCATTAGCATGGATATTTTGATGAGGTTGACTTTTTCGGGATTTAAACTGGCAGCGTTATCAGCGATTGTAACAGGTCATCATGTCATAGCACATGATACACCAAATAAGCAAACATAATTTTCAAAAACTTTGATTGCATTGATCATAAAATTTATTTCTTTTGGGACCCTTATACATTATTAAATAATTAAACTACCTTCCTAGACAGTTATAATTGTATTTGTATCTTTCTGAGAAAATAAGCAGTGACCATTAAAAAGTATAACTGAGCATCTCAATTAGGCAGCTACTGCATGAGCAAAAAACCAATAATATGTAACAAGTAGCCAAATATTTAGATCTCACATTCTTACCATGTTTGCATGGGAGATGTCTAAGCATATCACCATTATTGTAATCCTCCAAACAAATCACACAAGCTTCTTGAAAATTATCGCCATTCAAGCAGGGAGCTGTATATGCTGAGCAAGGAAGATTTTCCACCACATGTTTCTTCATGTGAGGTGGGCGATTATTGACTCCATGGCGTAGAAGTCGGCAGTTTCGTGCAAACAGAAAAGAAGCAAGAACTGATATGATGACAACAAGTGATATGAATGACATTACCAATACTGTCCCTGCAGTCTCATCCATCGATGAGTATATGCAGCACTCTCCATCTTCACCTCTAGCAAACTTCTTTAATGTGTCCCCTGCCATCTTGGAAACAAATACTGCAGGTATGTGTATGCCCTCAGAGTCACCAACCACTAAATTAAGATTGAGGAACCATTAATCCTACAGACCACAAAGAACTAATAGATCAAGACAATAATGTATTTATAAACACTAGTAGCACAAGAAATCAGAAATCATTTCATTATTTCCTGACATTAGTAGCTGGATTAAACCTGAAGCTGAAATTCTTATTAACATCAGAGACCCTTTCTCTGGTTATCTTTGATATCTCTACTACTTAAAAGTGGCTTATGGTGAGTGATGATGAGTGGTGGTCCATTTTTACTGGACCATTCTACCCTTCGTCCTTGCATTAACTACACATATACCCAGCCCCACTACCTCCCTCGTCTATTCAAAATTTGAAATCACCGTTGGTGGAGAGGCAATATTTTAAAATCATTCTCGAAATGGGTATTTACTTCATTTGATCCAATATTTTAAAAATGTAAAAATGTAATAAAAACCATGTAAGCCAAGAAAATTGCCTAAAACAAGACGACAATATTTAATTACTTGAAAAAACATAATACTTCATAACTAATGAAATTACTAGACAGTTAACATTGTATATGATAGATTCTAATTTTTTTTACTATTTATGTTTTCGTAGCAACACACGGCGTTCAGCTAGTAAATTATTAAATTATAATGGCACATTAGAAGTAACATAGCTATATATTTCCAACAGTAGCCAATTGCCATTTACTTACAATTGAACAACACAGGGATGCTATATCGCTATTGAAACAGATGAAGTAATTTGCTCGCAAACCACTAATATAAAGGAGCTGGCCAGTACTGGTGATGCATATAGTGTAGCACTAACTTCATAGCAATCTTCTGACTGAGATCAGGACAATCTTGATGGTTATACTTCATATTAGATAACAAATACACTGGTGTTAACTATATCTTTCTAATGGTAGCCAGTTACAATAAGTGCCACTGACTAACAGTTGACATCAGACAACTACTACATGAAATACGAAAGAGAAATTGAATAGCTATATGACATTCCTAGTAAGACACTAACAATGTATTTGGCTCTCAGGAATCGAGGCTGGAATCATGGAATCAGAATTGGATTCCAAATATTGGGGCATTTGCCTGCCACTAGAACTGGAATGGTTGATTCCATTCCAAATTCCAGTACTTGGTCCACACCTAGGGCTAATTCTTCTTTCCCTTGTCGTTTGCCTCAAATCAAACAATGTGAAGGGTCCCAACCCCTCGCTGCTGACCTCTCACTACCTCTCTCTGCCTATCCACCCTAGATCCCATTCTTCTTCCAACCTCCAAACCAAGGCGAGCTCCACTTGGGTCAATGGCAGCAGCATGATTGTGCAGTCGCGCAGGTCTAGATGCATCCACATGGCAGTTAAGGAGGTGTCATGGGCATCGGCCCATGGGCCATTTACTGCCATTACCCGTGGTACTGTAACGCTTGGCCAGCTGCTACGAGTTTAGTTAGATTGGTTCTAACTGATAGATTAATTAGGATATGGTTACGTTGTTAGGGATTTAGAGTCATCTATTAGGGGTGAGCCCTCTCTATACGAGGGGTAATGAAAAAATTGAATCAAGTAAGAAATATCAGATTAGTCAATAGACCATCTATCTCCCTGTCCCGGATGTGCGGTCGCCGGCCTCGACTTGATCGCGCTCCTTCGGTCCAAGGCTAATCTATACTAGTTCGTGACAGGAGGGTAGCACTACGGCAGTGTGTTATCCAATGCAAATCAGGCCACCGTCCTCCTTCATCTCCACTCCGTTCCTGCCCAAGCCTAGATAGCCCATCTGATGTAAAATTTTAGCCCAATCTCCATAATTTCGATTTCATGGAGAACAACTTAAACAATGCAACTACGAACCGAACACAACAGGACATAAAGAAATCACTAAACCACATTCCGAGTTGTTATCAATCGTGCCAAGATTGCGGTTGACCTCAACACGAAGATCAACTCCTACGAGCAAATTGAAGAACAAACAACAATAAGGTAAAAGCAATCTAAAATTGCAATTAAGGATGAAGAACACTGTTATGATCTAATCTTTGGGGGAGGGAGAGGGAACGCGTGTGAGGGACCATGTCGGCAGTGGCGCTTCACGTGGCGCAGAAGAAGCAAGATATGAAGATAACAAAACTTGATTCTTTATTTGCTTGATTACTCTAGTGAACGGCTAGGACTGCCTCCTAACAAACTCCATCTAGGAAATAGCATATTGAAACTAACAACCTTATCTCCTAACAAATCAAATCAATCTATAATTGTCTAATCCTTGCTGCGCATGAACAGTAATTTCAATGCCCATGTGCAGCACTTTCTGCAAATAACGAACAATGGTAAGGTTTTGAATTTGATTGTCCACGGAGGTCGAATTGGTCCAAAACATGCACAATGTGTACTCTAGCTCTTGGTGGAGAAGTGTCCCCTTGCTTATCCATGTCGAGGTTCCTAACTACAAGAAAATAACATGTACCAGGAAGCAATCTATCCTCCAAAGTATAATTATGCAACCAAGAAACGAAATCACCTAATTAACCGCACACCTTTAATCGGGTGTATGGTATCATGAGGGTCCTGGTGGTGTAGTAGTAAATGCAAAATGATGTTCTCATCACCCTCCACCTCTTAAATTGGAGTCATTGTTGGCTCTATTTCATCTGTCTTCGCCAAGAATGGCTTCAAATATGCAACGAGACTAACCCCAAAATTTGTGGACAACTCAAGCTTGTATGCACTATCTTTAATATTTTCAACAACCTTAAAAGGAACATCAGCTCTAGGAATCAACTTAAACTTTCTTAATTCAGGCTATCTCTTCGCAAATACAACCATAGATGGCCACCAGGTTTAAATATTCATTTTTTTTCTAGCTTGGCTGCGAGCAGCTCCATATTTCTCATTCATTAGCTCTATGTTTTCTTCTATAATCTCACACTACTTAAGAACAAATTCAACACATTTCTTTGACTTTGAATCAATTTATCTTTCCTGATGATGGCAGAGGTAACAAATCAATTCGAGCACGAGTGTTAAAGACATATACTCTTTGTGGTTGAATGCAACGTGTGGTTATAAGCACTGTACTAAAAATAGGATTAATCACAGATTAATCTCTAATTGGTAGTCCTCTGCCTAGCAATGATTACCGATTAGTTCCGATGATTCCAATTAGTTCCGATTAAGGATTAATCATGTCTAATCGCAAGTCCCTAGCGCGCCGACTGGCTAGCAACTAGCGTCTTCTTGAACCATGGTTATAAGCAAACTCCAAATGACATAGACATTCTTCCTGCATCTTAAATTCTTTTCACCAAAAATCCATAATATGGTTGACAATGTGCGGTTCACGACTTTAGTTTGTCCATCAGATCACACTTGCACGACCAATGTAAGTTGCATTCGCACTTAACAACTAAATCAGTGTTGTATTCAGCTAAACCCACCCTCAATTGGGGTGTGAGGATCAAATGAGCTATTAAATAAGTACTAGTTCATAAAACAGCGCCAGGAATTAGGATAAACACAGAGAGAGGGAGGGAGAGAGAGAGAGAGAGAGGGAGGGAGGAAGGGAGGGAGAGAGAGCGCGCTTGGTGGCAGCACTCACTAGAGTAGAGGCTTGCTTTCTCCTCGTCATCGTACACGACGGCGGCAGCGAACCCCGCCCGCTGCGCTGCCCGCACCTTGTCCTCAAAGCTGCAGTTGCCCCTCGCTATCAGCACAAAAGCCGTCCAGCCAGTGGCGCCGCCGCCGTTCTTGATGGGCGTGCACGCGTCGGCGGGGTCCGCAGCCCTCAGTGACCCGCAGATCTCATCGCCACCCACACGGGGCCCTGGGGCGCCAAGCAAGTTAGAAAGAGGAGCCGAATTCGAGAGGTAGGCGGCTGATCGGGAAGTAGCATGATGCTCACCGAAGCGCGCGGGGGCGTCGAGGAAGGCGAAGGAGAAGGAGCTTGCGCGGAGGCGGACGAGGGCCCAGCAGGGGCGGAAGCTGGCGGCGAGAAGCAGGAGAAGGAATCGAGGGCTCATCTCCGCGCAGTGCCGGAGGACCAGCTCGTTGGTTCGTTCCTATGCGGTGCGGTGCTGCATAAGACTACGCCCAACCGTGTCCCGTCCCGGGGCAAAATCTCTTCGCGTCCTACTTTTGCCCGGGACGGGAGTCGCGCGGCCGGTCCAACAGCATCCCATCCCCGACGGGATTCGCATGCGATTGGAGAGAAAATCCCAGGCGACCGGGATCGCTTCGCCAATCTGCTCCTCTCGCATCCACGCGCAGGCTAGCATGAGCAAAGCGGCACGCGAGCTGGGGAGGCGGCGTCGGCACGAGACTCGCCTGGGAGCTGCGAGCGGAGGCGACGTTGGCGCAAGGGCAGGCCGGAGGCGGCGTCGGCCGCACACTTCGTGGCCGCAAGCTCGGGGCGCCGTGGTGGGGAGCCGACGCAGCGTGGCCGGAAAGGTCCGCCAGATCTGTGGGCGGGGGCCACGCCGCGTAGCACCGGCGGCGAGGAAGGCTTGCGCGTGGGGAGGTGAGGCGGCGCAAGGTCGGCCGGCCGTGGTGGGCAGCAGAGGCGCCGTGGGCGGCGGTCACGGTTGGACGCACCGGCGGCGAGGAAGGAAGCGACCCCCGGGTAGCTGAGGCGGCGTCGGCCCAAGCTGAAACCAGCTTTGTGCCAAGCTCCGACGGCGCGAGGCACCGGTGGGCGGTGAAGGTAAGTGCTCACGGCCTTCACTTGTCATCGGCCATGGATGCATGGAATACAAAGCTGTTGGTGGAGATTTGGCGCGATTTTGGTCCGATTTGGGGGCAATTTGTTCACTTTGCAAACCACAAATCAGACCATTACATGTAGAAATTGCAAAGCAGATGTTCGACACAAATGTTGTTTATCGCCTTTTGTATTTGACAATTGTCCAAGTCCCTGCTTACAGCAGAACCATCTTCACTGTCAACATTGTCTTGCTTTAGCTAGAGCTCACTTACTTCTTCACTGTGAACGTGCTCAAAAGATTGGAAAATTGGGTCTAGATTGCACATGTAGGGTCTACATTGCACATACAGCTCACATACAGCTTCACTGTCAACACTGTCAACCGGTGAATTGCAGAGTAAAAACGTGTCAACAGATTGGAACATTGGGTCTAGATTGCACATGTAATTTAAATGAGCAGTTCTATAATAGTTTAAAGTGCCACGATTGCAGAAAACATCCTTACAAGTCCAATGCATAGAAGTTACAATTGAAGATGATCAGATACTGCCCAATTCAATATGTTTACAATTATTTCAGATTTCGTTGAAAACAAACATTAGGCTATATCATGTGTTGTGTTTTGCTATGATGAGAGCTCACATACAGCTAAGTTCTTATGTGTAAAGTTGGGGGTTTGTAATTGTCATTGCTCTAAGTGTTCGGTGTAGATGGAGGGAGACAAACTGGCCACATGTATCGTCGCCCTACGAGACCACTTGGAGGCCGAGAGCGCGGCGTTAAAGAAGGTTGTCAACGATAACTTCACTGCCGGCGAGTCCTCCGCTGCCTAGGAGTTCAATCGGGCACTCATGGAGGTCGAAGCCATTGCCACCCGCCTAGAGGAAATCTTCCTCTTCGCAAATGATGCTACTAAATTGCACACACCGGTGGGCGAGCCGGATGAGTCCACGGACCTAGACCCGGACGACATCATCCCCGGTGACTACCAGACTCCGGAAGACCCAACGTGGACTGACTCCTCTGATGACGAGTTCGATGGCCTATCCGTCGAATCGGACCGGTCTTGGCACTTGTACCGTTCGTGATCTTGTTATGTTTATGTCTATCACTTTCCTATGTAGTTTATCACAACTGTGGTGTGATGTCGTAAATGACTTGAACTGTTTCGCATGTAACTTATGTAGAACATATGGTATTTTCATGTAGACTGAAGCACATTTATTATGTCTTTCTTTTCTGCACGTACTATATTAACCTATTTTCTGTTCTGTTAATTTAACCTTTACCATTGTGTTTACATGTGTTAAACCCTACACATTACTTGTTACTATGTGGACTTCTGCAGTGATTGCATGGATCCATTTTTGGAGAACCTTCTTGGCGGAGGGGAAAACATAGCGTGGAGTTCATCGCCCTTAGGGGATTGCTCGCAGGATGTTGCCGTGGACCGGGTGTCCCCTATACTATGTGATACCCAGGGGTCGGCCTTCCCAGGCCGTGGGTCACCGCAGCAGCCATGTTCAAATGGGTCCGATGACTCTCTTGCTTGGTGGTAGCAGCTCACAACAAAGGCACCGGCCAAGAAGAAGAAGAGTACCCCAAGACGTAGAACTACTTGGGCACCATGAGCAAGAACTCCTTGTCTCGCATGGTTGAACGTCAACAGATCCCATCGTCGGCCATTGCACTACCATCCAACACATATCGGGAGAGGATCTCGAGTACTTCAATAGGCACAAGGAGCCCAGTTGGATGGACCGTAGCCTGAAGGGCGCCATCAACCATTGGCAAGCAATCAGTCTGCAGGGGAGTAAATTTGCTGGACACTGGAAGAGGGTCGAAGATCTAAATCCAAGCGGGACAACGCGGGAGGACCGGGTAAAATTTATACATTATATTGATCTATGTCAATTATTTGCTTCATACTTGTCACATTGCCAAAATCTCGCTTGTGCAGATTGCGATGGCACTTAAGATGTACAAGGAGGTAGAAGGGAAGCCATTTCCTTTTATGCATTTGTGGCCAATGTTGTGTGATCACCCCAAGTGGGCCACTCACATTGTCTCCAAACGCCAGAAGACTCATGGCACTGCATCTCCAGGTACATCTTCCGCGGGTGGAGGTTCAGGTGAACACTCACCTGAACCTATGGAGCTTCCTACACCCATGGGCCGCGATGCTGCAAAGAGAGCTCGGGCCCGGGGTGCCTCGCCTAGTGCGTCACACGCTTCTAGTGGCAGTGGAGGGACATATGCTGCTGAATTTCAGCAGATGAATGAGCACAAGGCGGCACTGGTTGATATCAAGCGCAGGCAAGTGGACATTTGGGAAGCTGCAGAGGAGGAGAGAATCATAAACATCGACTTGAGTACAAAGCAGGGGACGGCGAGGGAGTACTACATGAAAAGGCAGCAGGAGATTATGCAAAAAAGGTTCGGTAACATGTCTTCGTGAGCATTGCTATGTAGTGGACAATGCTGATTTTACTTTTGTTATGTAGTGGACATTGCTATCTTGCTGATGAGTATGCTTTCCGTACTGTTGAAAACTTGTTATGATGTTCCTATTTCAATCCCTACTAGACATTGCTATGTCGTGATGATTATATTTCAATCCGTACTATCGTGGACATTTGGTATGGTTGCCTCAATGCCGTTCTGTGTAGTTCTTGTATATGAGAATGTTTTTGTGACGGTGCACGCATGAATAGCACACCAAGAAGTACGAACTATCATTTTATTCGAAATTAACAATGCATGATCAACCACTGCATTTAGATAACAACAGACACATGAAAATAGGACAAAAAGCATAAAGACTGGTACATATTATAATCCGGGATGAGAGTACTGCTGGCTCATCTGTTGCAGCTACTGTCCTCCATGACGAGCCCATAGGTGCTCCACGAGATCATGCTGAAGGCGACGATGACTCCCTCGATCGCGAATATGCTGACTTGCCTGAATGCAATGTAGGATTGATCTTTCGGGCCCACGGTCGACGGAAGCATGTTCGCCCATTCCATCATCATACATGAAATCGTGGGGTGGACCATCCCTCTCATCCTCTATTATCATATTGTGTAGGATGACACATGCGGTCATTATGTCGCAAGTACTCGGTGCCGCCTTCTAGCCGGCCCACGGATTATAGCGAACCTGGCTTGAAGGACCCCGAATGCTCGTTCGACGTCCTTCCTGGCTGCGGCCTACGCAGTGGCAAAGTGGGTGTTCTTGTTCCCCCTTGGAGCTGAGATAGGCTTTACAAATGTTGCCCACTCCGGGTATATACCGCCTGCTAGGTAGTAACCCATCTCGTAGGTGTTTCCGTTCACCGTGTAACTGACAGGGGGTATGGTTTCGTCCGTTAACCTACTTAAGACGTCCGAACGGTGCAGAACATTTATATCGTTAAGACTACCCGGCATACCGAAGAATGCATGCCAGATCCACAAATCGTAAGAAGCGATGGCCTCTAATACAATGGACGGTTTTCGTGTGTATCCTGTGTATGCCCCCTGCCAGGCCTTGGGGCAATTCTTCCAAGTCCAATGCATGCAGTCAATGCTCCCCAACATACCTGGGAAGCCACGCATGTCGCCTACGGCAAGCAAGCGGGCGGTATCCTGCGCTGTTGGACTACGGAGGTATTCTGTACTGAAAATCTCTACGATAGCTCGCACATACCGTTTCATTGCTTCTACGGCTGTGCTTGCACCGATTCGTACGTACTCGTCGATGGCGTCGGCAGATACACCGTATGCGAGTTGACGGATGGCGGCGGTCATCTTCTGCAGTGGAGATAATCCTAGCTTGCCACTCGCATCCCTCTTCTACTTGAACCAACCGTCGTGCTCTTCAACAGCAGCCGCAATCCGGAGGAATAGGCGGCGGCTCATCCTAAACCTGCTCAGACATGTGCGCGGATAAATTAGTACCGTGATGATGAATATGATGCACTACAAGGAGTTACCTTCGTCTGAAGTAAGTATGGCCATAGACAGGTGAGTCGGCAAAGTAGTCCTCGTACAATCGTTGGGCCCCCTCACTGCAACGTCGATCAACCACTGCATGACCGAGAACAGAGCCTCCGCGAGACCGTGTCTCCAAATCCTTCTCGTCCTCCTCGGTCAATGCGAACATGAGGAGCTCTTCGTCGTCGTCGTCATCAGTGGAATCGTCCCAGAAGAAGGTAGATGACGATCCGAATGGAGGACCACTCATGGTGACCGTATTTTTCCCAACTTGTGCAAGACCAGTGTGGCCATAAGGAGTGCGATGGACCCATTTATAGAAGATTTAAGAGCTGATGACTATGCTTCTCGTGAAAGGTCACAGCAAACTCGTGAAGTTTGGAACCTATTGGTACATGCTGTGCTGCATGTGAAATTTTGAAGCGACATGCACATCGGTGTTTTGCCTGTGATCTTTGGCTGGTAGTGAGGGGGCCTGTGTTGCATGTGAGCAAATGAAGCAGGCAGGGCTGTTGTGTTCCTTGGAATCGTTGCAATTTAGCCAGCTCAAGCTATTTTGCCGTACTTACAAATTTAAATATTGAAATGCGTTATGTAAAAAAAATATTCATTAATAATATTGTATTACTGTCTCATTTTATTTCATGTACATTATTGTGTATTTAATTTAGAAATACAACTTCGTACGTACGGCGTATGTGAAATGGCGGTTATGTATGAATGATTAAAAAATTACGTTTAGGAAGGGAAGGGAATATCTGGAAGGGATGCTGTTGGAGTGCATGGATGGGAAGAGAATGAAATTTGGGAAGAGATTCCCGTCAGGGATTGGGAAGGGAATGGAAGTGTGGGAATCTGTTGGAGATAGTCTAACAGGTTAAATCACAGGCAGGAGCCCCTGCCGGGCCTCGACTCTGCCTGGTGCTCTCGGACCACCAGAACCAAGAAAAAAGTCTAATAAAATAAAATAAAGTGTAATTTAATTCATAATTGACACGGTTAGCTATAAATCTCATCTATAATTGTAGCTACAAAATTATTTATAAACTAGTTTGTTGAGATTAGAGTCGAAGATGCACGTATAAGTGTATTATTAGCGTCATATCGTCGTATAGTCTTATAAACATATGGATTGCTTTGATATTGCAGCACTATTCTATCTCATTAACTTTGTCATATCATAATTTTATTCTATTCTCCACCCCTCTCCGCGACATCCCAAACACAATTTTCTTCTTTTCTACTTTCTTTTGTTTACTTTTCGTCCTGGTACCGCAGGATTGGCAATAGGGTAGAACCAAGCCGAGTCTGAGCTAGTTAGGCTTGTCCCGACTCGAACTCGTTTTGCAAGCAAGATGGCTTGGCTTGGCTCGCTCAATTGGTCGAGCTACAAAGTCTGTGCAGCTCAAGATCGGTAAAGCTCGCGAGCAACTTGTCTATATGTATTTGTCTATATGTGTGAGGACCTCTGATGGCTTGTATCGAAAAGAAAGAAAGGTGGACGTCCCCATCTTTTCTTTTCTTCGTGATTGTATCTATGTGCATGTGATTTGTGAGATATATTGCCTAGGATCACATGGACTACACCCGGTTGTAGGGATTTCCTAACACGTTATCAGCATACTCTAGGAGAGCTTCATACGGCAAAAAAGGTGAATCCCTCGGATTGATTCACTCCGTGCATTCATGGATTCCATCTTAAAAATGAATTCGCATCCTTGAATTGACTCGTTTTCATGATCCCAATGAACTACCCACAACCGACATGGAATCACCACCACAAAGCCAATCGGTGTTGACACCCATCACTACTAGTTGACTGGAAGTCGATTTGCACGTGAAAAATGAGATCGCACGTATGCCCGGATCTGGCATCGTCCTCATGCCGTCATGCTATGTAATTAGGGCTGGAACTTAAGCTCACAGCTCGATAGCAGCTCGGGCTCGGCTCGGGATCGGATCGTTTGAAAACGAGCCGAGCTCGAGCCCACTTTGCAGCTTGGCACAGAAAAAGAGCCCGAGCCGAGCTATGCTCGGCTCGCTCGTTTCAGCTCGTGAGGGCTCGTTTGCGTTGTTGCAGGCTTGCAGCAGGCCACGTCGCTCTAGCCCACGCGCACGGCCCAAAAATTGGTCCACCCGCACCACACACCAGCCGCACGCCTGCACCACTACTAACTTCCACTCGCGCACGCTGCACCCAAGCCCACGTCTCCTTCCCTTGCCTCCCTCCACACACAACCCTCGCCTACCCGCCGACCAACCATGGAGATCTCCGCCGCCAAGGCCACCGCTGCCTCCTTGCCGCTCTCCAAGCCCGTCCTCCTTCGGCCCCTTGCCTCCTCCACCCCCGCCACCTCCTTTACCACCACCATCCACCGCCGCCCCTTCGCCTCCGCCACCGCCACCGTCCGCCGCCGCTTGCGCACCCACCTCCACACCCGCCGCTCCAAGCCCCGCTCGACTGGGCGACTCCTTCTCCGGTGATTTACGGCGACGACTTTGGGCCCCGGATCATGGCGGCGGTGGAACCACAGTCCGGATCTGGTCTGCAGGACCGGGACTCGCTCGAGCCCGACGTGCCAGCGCCGGAGGTCCACCTCTCTACCACCACCATCCACCGCCACCCTCCGCCTCGCCACCGCCACCGTCCGCTGTCCGCTCGCTACCCACCTCCACACTGCCGCTCAAGCCCGCCCGATCTGGGCGACTCCTCCGGTGACGACGGCGACGGTCCCTTGGTCCCCGGCTGCGGCGGCGGGTGGAACCACGGGTCCGAATCTGGATCTGGGTCCAGGCCCGACTAAGACTCATCGGAGCCCGACGTGCCCGCGCCCCGGAGGTCCACCACGGAGGCGGCGTTGGGGCCGCACCAGCAACCAGGCAGCGAAACGAGCCTATCGGCTTGGATTAGAGATAAAGTTCGTCGGATGAAATCATGAGCTCACGAGCCTCACGAGCCGGCCCGAGCTTTTAGCGAGCCCGAGCCGAGCTAGGATCTGAGCTCGTTATTCTAAACGAGCCGAGCCGAGCCAGCTCGTTTAGAAAATGAGCCCGAGCCTGAGCGAGACGAGCCGAGCCAGCCCTAGCTCGCTCAGGCTCGGCTCGGTTCCAGCCCTATATGTAATAGCTCGATTCCCACTTTTCGGTTGTGACTTGGGGAGCATAACAACATCATCCTTTCCTTCCCCTAATATTATTCAAGTGCACCAAAATCCATTCGAAAGAGGATAACACGTGTCCATGCCAAACAAATTAAATAATAGGTGAATTC
The DNA here is from genome assembly GCA_036346145.1 of Olyra latifolia. Lineage (NCBI taxonomy): Eukaryota > Viridiplantae > Streptophyta > Magnoliopsida > Poales > Poaceae > Olyra > Olyra latifolia. Next base: position 44,639,925 of record CM070526.1, read on the forward strand.
ACTTCTTACTAAGAATCATTTTACACGTCGGTTGTGACCTAATGCATATATCTAAACTATTCTTAGGTATGAAGACAATGTAAGGAAATGTTAACACCTGAGGAAAACCAAGAGGAGCAAATAACAACGGTGTGAATGTCAAAGGATTCGACTTAGCATTAAAAAGCATCCTAAATTCAAATGCATATAGAAGCTAAAAAGAAGTCCATTTAGAGCGTGTGAACACTTGATAAAAAGCTTATCTCCTAAGCATTTCCAATGGATCCAGCCTCACCTCCAAATTCATTCACTATGCGAAGCTATTGCCAAAACATTATGATGGCCAGATTCTATCTCCAACTCCTACCTACCTAGGGCTAGACACGAGCCGAGATCGAGCGAGCTCGGTCCGGCTCGTTCGGCTCAGACGGCACCGAGCCAGGGAGCAAAGACAGCTCGGGCTCAGATGAGCTCGGTCCAGCCATGAGCTCATGGCCGGGCGGCGGCGAGAGGCGACGGCCAGGCGGGCGCGGCGACGGGCGGAGGCAGCGCCAACGAGAAGGAGGCGGCGGAGGCCAGCCATGGCCGGATCTTGGGATGGGGCGGAGGAGGAGGAGGCCGGCGCGGACGGAGGCGGAGGAGGAGGCCGGTGCGGCCGCACGGACGGAGGCGGAGGAGGAGGTCGCGCGAAGTGGGAGGGAGATGGGGAAGGACCGAAGGCGGAAGGGAAGCGGGACTGGAGACGGGGACGGCCGGACGGGGCACTCGTGGTCTCCACGCCTCGTGGAGGCCGCTCGGATATGTCAGGCTAGACGAGCTACGAACGAGCTTCGAGCGAGCTCGTCCTAGCTCGGCTCGGGCTTGGTTAAGGTACCGAGCTGAGACAGAGGCTCGGCTCGGGCTCGTTTACGGCTTGCGAGCCCGAGCCAGAGTTACACCCCTATACCTACCAAACTTTTCGTGTGCTGCACCACACTTAATGCGGATAATGGTCCATGTGGTGCACAATATTTAGCAGAAACCTCTCTGGCTTTACCTCCTCTTCTATATATTAGATGCATCCTCTTATGTTTTCTTGTTAGACCATTTCGAACTATGAAATAGATATGCTATGCATGTTCTTAGGTTTGCAAGCAACCGGCTGAAACTTGCCTAAGAATTGTGCATTTCTTCCCATCATTCATTCAAGCTCTTTGTGATTGCAACGAAGATTGTATCTGCTTGATATGGTTGAGTGGAATCCATCTTGCGTGAGACTGGGTGAACTCTGTGTTGCGGGTTGTTGCATTGGCAGCGTATTGGCCGCATCACATTCATCAAGTTTCATTGTATCTTCAATTCTACGTCGTGAAAGTCAGACACCCCTCATATCATGCTGCTATGGTCATACTTTGATTTCTAAAGATTTTGCATGAAGTTGCATATAACTAATTGATTGAAAGATGAGAAACCAAAATTCAAACTAGCGACCAAATAATAGAAACAATTCTTGGTAGCCAATGAATTGATTAAGACCTAGCCTAGTGCCACCTGTATCTAAGCTTAGCGAGCACACCTCTTGGTCGGCGCATCATGCTCGGTTGAGGTTAATTAAGTCGTGTGGGCAAGCCAATGCTAGCAGTAGTGAAGTTAATGCCCGGAGTAGTTTACGGTGAAGTTGGTGCCCGTAGCCGACCAAGGTGCTACCGAAAGCGACCATGGAGCAAGGCAGCCATGAAGAAAATATATCCCCAACAGTGCAATCTTAGCCAACGGGCAAAACATTCATGATCGCATTAGGCATCATGACCAAATCGACTAATAGATTGATTGTTTGATGTTTCTCAGACAAGATCATAATCGGTCTTGATAGTCTAGGGTAGTGTTTTTTTCGGCGGTTGCGGTTGCGGTTGCGTTTAACCTGGAAATTTGTAACTCCTCGATAAGGACATCCGAGAGATCAAAAAATTATAGAAAAAATGGTTTTGATAGTTTTGAGAAGAGATAGTAAGACCATAAAAAATTGGCTACCAAACGTCAAAGCGTTTAACTTGTACAAAAATAATAAATTTCTAGATTATAAGCAAACACAAACGCAAACGCCGAAAGAAACGCTACCTAGGTACATGTGACAAAGGATTTAACTTATGCTCGATAGAATAGAGGAGCCTACCTTAGATGTACCATTTTCCTCTTACCCAAAAAAATTATAGGTGGGCCTTCCTTCCTATTGGCTAATATGGGCGGTGCAGTAGGCTGCAACTTTCTCCTTTCTTTTTCTGATACTTTTATTCCACCCATTGCCTAATATGACCTATAGGACCAGACACCATTTGTCAGAGGGTGTTGGGCAACAATTTAACTCACCTTTCCAACTCCACAAGTTGGTCATTCTCCTCATTCTCCTTGCCTCCCGTGAGGTGCAAGCAGCAACAGCAAGAACAACAGGTTGCTCATCTTCCCTTCGCTTCTTCCTTCAGATCCCCACATAAAAAAGGATATTCATCTAGAGTGTTAAGCTTAGCTCGTTAGATATCCATCCAGTACCATGGTAAACACATCCACAAAAGTTTACTATGATTCTTAGCCACTCTTCTCCTTAATACTCGTTTTCTAGATAGCAAGATGCTGATTACATTTTCTTCTCTTAGCACAACATGTTTTGGAGCAACCGGGATCATCTTATGGACAGATCGACCTCCTCCTCTTCGATCTTTTCATTTTATTGAGTGTCCTCGCCTTAGCGAGACCATACTTGCTTGCCTACTCTTATTTTAAACCATCTCTTAGAACTTATAGTTTGATCGCTTAGTTGCTAAAACCATAGCAAACAACAACAACAATATGCTGTCCTGAAACTGGTTAACCACTAGAACCTATTCTGATTTATCCCAAGCACATAAGAGACTTCCAAGACTTGTATTACCATCTCTGAGAACCAGATTAGCATTGTGTGAAAAACTTAATTCACCGGCGGTCCACCAAAGCCAGTCAAACCCAATCCCTTGCGGCAAAGGAAAACGATTCCTGAGCAAACACCGAGACCAAACTTAGAGCGGCCATAATTTTTGCATATGAAATTAAAATCAAGTGAAACTTTTTGCATAATTCACATGAGCCCATGAACTATATGATCATGCATAAATAACTGATATTGCCAGTTGCTAAATTTTATTTGGATCGTATTAGTGTTATTGTTACTGAACAGTATGATTCGATGTTCCAAGGATAAAAAGTTCATCATGGGGATACTATCGGTTGCAACAAGACACGTACCAGAGTAGAGGCCAAGGAAAGAGAGGAAAGGAAAGAAATAAAGCATGAAACAATAGATTTGTGTATGATTTGGCAAGAAAGCAATTGATTTGGCAAGAAATTGATTGCTTCCGATATAGTTTGAATTGTTTCCAAAAACATGAGCTTGTAAACATGAAAAGTGTGCATGTGCCACTATTCACAGGTACGGTTCATGTGAACAGTACTAGGCACATGAACAGTACTGTTGTAGGGGGAATACACCCACCTCTGCAACATAGTGACCATGGGCTTGTCTGGGTGGAGCAGGAGTGGAGCGAGGCAAAAGCAACCCCCGACATTGCCTTGCGGAGTCCAAGCGAGCAAGGCGAAGCAAAGACGATTGCCGAGGAGGGTAGAGCGAGGCAATGACCCCCACTGCCACTGCCTCTCCAAGGCCAAGTGGATAGAGGCGAAGAAAAGGGAGACATCTAGCACGGCATGCGAAGCAAGGCCTAGGGAGCATGTCTAACACTCCAATTTTTATTAAGCAAATAAAATTTTGACTATTTAATTTCAAAAGGTTAAGAAAATGAATTATTAAAATCAAGTAATAGGGAAAACCTAAGGATTTTAATTTTGCAAAATTCCAAATGTCAAGAAAAATACAAATAATATGCTAACTCAACCTTTGAACATATCTAGATTTTACAAATTAATTATCACTCCCCCAAACCTTGTTATTAAATGAATAAAATAAAAGAAAGAAAAGAGAAAAGAGAAAAATAAGAAAAGATAAATCAAACCAGCCGGCCCAACCCCCTCTCCCTCGGCCCCCTCTCTCTCCTCTCTGCGCCCATCCTCCTCCCTCTCCTCATGCCCCCTCACAGGCCACCTCTCGCGCCCCAGCCCTGCCACCATTCCTCCTCCCCCTTGCTCTTACCTCTTAGGCTGCCTCCTTGTCGGCCCAGCCGGGTCCCGTCCCGTTTCCCTTCTCTCCTCTGCCTCGCTCCGCTCTTGTAGCGCCCGCGTCGTGACGCCCTTGCCTTTGTGCACACGTACCGATCATGCCAGCACACCTCCTCGTGTTCATGACGAACCGACGGTTGCGCACACGCGCGACCGTACCGACGTGACCGCATCCTTGCTCCCCTGCTCCTCCTTCGGTGACCGAACACGCCACGCCGCTCGCGTCGCGCTGCCCTCGCCACACTGCACGTGCCATGCCATAGCCTCAGCCAGTCCTTTCCAATGCGGCAAGGCGTCGCGTGACATGACACGGCATTGCATCACATCTCACCGTGCCTTAACTCGCCGCACAGCTTCGCTAAGCTGGTAGCTCACCCGCGCGACAACAAAACATCAATGTCATGGCTTCGTTCGCCAGCATCGCTGCCCATGCTTCTTCTGACAGCCTGGACCCGCGATCAACTCCCAGACCATCGCCTACTTCCCTACCCCCTTTCTAGGCCATTTAAAGTCCAAACCACCCCTCCCACGCAATTCCCCTTTTCTGCCAAGTTCGTCGTCACCCTCTAGCTCCGCACCCCGCGCTATGTGGTGAGCCATTTAGCTCAATCTCGAGCCCAGTAGAGAGCTCTTCCTCTCTCCTTCACCGCCCTCCCTCTAATCAGATTCCCTTCCCCTGCAGCTTGCCGGAACGCCCGTGAAGCACCACCGACCTAAAACTGCCCTCTTTCCGATTCCGTCGCCATCGGTAAGTTCCCTCCCGATTCCTTGCTTTAGGAGCAACCCCGGAACCTCGCACTCACCCCTGTGCCCCTATTTTGGCCTAAGACTCGCCAGAGCTCGCTGCCGATGAGACCCCTATTCTGACCGCCATTGACCTCCACGACGCCAGGATGATTTGGCCCTTCCCCATCCTCACCGTCGCTGCAGGTAACTTCGGGTGGCCGGCGCCACGGTGAGCCATGATTGTTGCAGCCTCCCTTCGTCGTGCCGCCGAGATAGGCCATCTCTGGCGACGCCGTCGTTTCCTGTAGGATCGCTGTAGAGCCTAGTAACCGGTTCTCGGTACTCACTGGCCGTGGTAGCCTGAGTCGTCGACACATCGCCGTTCTTTCCTTCCCGATCGCGCTCGGCCGGAGGAAGACGACAATGACGCCGACTGGCTTCACGTTCCTCCGGTTGAGTCGCTGACCGGTGGGCCTGCGTAGTTAGCCGTTAATTGGCGATTAGCTGCTGATGTGTCACTGACGCGCAGGACCTGCTAGGTTTTACTGCAGGACTAAACCACACAACGCGTTGCCATCACTGACAGGTGGGACCAGAGGACCCACCTGTCAGTTTGAGTGGAAACGTACTCCCTAGAGTATGGTTTCTTCGCGTGCTGGTGCTCTTGTGCCGTAGCACGTCCTCTAGGCTACGCGCCACGCAGGACGCTCCGTGTGATACTAGGCCGAGCCCAGTACTACGCTGGAGTGTTTTTCCAGTCTTTTGCTAATTTAGAAAACCAGAAAATGCAAATAGATTTATTAAAATAGCAAATGATTTCCAAAACTTCTACAAAATTCTGTGAAATAGTAGATATGTTTATGGACTTAGAAAAAAATATTGAACTTAATACTCCAATAGGAACAAATGTATTTAAAAATGCAGTAGCTCTCTAGGGGTTATAAAATGAATTTTTAAAAATGAAAAACCTTTATATTTTACTCTATAGAATTTTGGAAAAATATTTACAGAAAGTTTCTGAGTTATGATTGCTTGGTATGTTGTCGCGTGCGAGGGTAGGATCCGGAAAGTTCGTGAGACCCACTGTTGAAGACTACTATCCGCACCCGGGGTATGGCTAAGGAAAGTCCCCTTGATGCACGTTGAATGAACCATTGTCTGGTTTAAATGGATTTATAGAATTTTTCAACTTGCATGCTATCTTTAAAATGTGTAGTTGCTAGTGTTAGCTATGACTGGAAAACATAAAAGGATTTTTACACCCTTAATAATCTTGCACCATAGGATTAAATGTAAAATACCTCGGATGCCATGCTTACCCTCATAATAGGATGAAAATGCTTTACATGGATTAAATGCTCATACTACGATTGGCATGTTATTGTAATGTTTGTAAAGGAGTTTTCGGTAAAATGAGGCATTGGGAAGAATGCTGAGACTGGGATGTTTTTCTATCCTTTCCTTAAATGCTTTGACGGGGTTTGGGGAGTATTTCCATAATTACCCCTAGCATGACTCGGTCGCGGCTAAATCCCTGAGCAAGCCATCCTTGCTCGGGGTTCGGAGAGGCAACTCACCTTGCCCGGGAAGAGTTCCCAGGTTTTTTTCCATTGCCTGGACATCAATTACAAGGGGCACGTGGCCACCCCAGGTGGGCCTCGCTTTCTGTCCCCTGTGATAATTTCGCTGACGTCCCCCACGACTATTACGTCCCGTCACCGCAGTATCGAAGACCGTGGCTACCTGCCCGGGTCATGTTCTACTATTCCGTTCCTTTTTCCCGTCATCGCAAGTGACGGAGAGACTGTTCCCGTATGACACTTGCCAGGGGACGGCCTTCGGACCGCAGGGCAATAGAGTTGCACATCCACTAATTCAGAGGTCGCGCCCGCGTATAAATAGAGCGCACAGATGCTTGAACACGAGGCGCGAAAGAGATAGAAAAACAGTATACACCATTTAGAGTGAGCGTTTCCACCCTTGGTCCCCCCAGAAATCCTGGCGCCCTTGCTCGGGTTGCTCGGGGTACCATTGTAATCCCTTCTTGTATTCTCTCGAATATAGATTACTTGGCGTAGGGCTGTTACTTCTCCCGAGGGGCCCGAACCAGTCTAAAAACACCTCTCTTTTCTGATTGTTCGATTGGGTTTGCCTTTTCACACGACTCCAAAGTTGCAGGAACGAGGCCCGTTGATCCTCATATGAACAAGTAAGCTCGGCACTTGAGGGCTCCGTGCTCTCAACCGTCGACAGCTAGCGCCATCCGTGGGGATCGTCGACTAGCTTCAGCAACAAGGATCCTTGAGATGGCGAACTCTCAAGACAACCAAGATATCCGCTTCGACGATCTCGATGACTTGGACAAGTACTGGTCTGATACCGAGGTCGCCTGGATCATTGATCCCATAGGACATACCGTGGAGGAAGCCGCTTCCCCCATGGATGTCAGCCGCCTTTCAGGCGATGATAGAGGCGAGGGATATGTTCCCGAGCCTCTCCAGTTCCGAGAGATACCGGAACAAGAGATGCTAGCCGGACACGAGGATACCGGTTCATACGAGGGAGTTGATATTCCCAACACCCTGTACGAATCCGATCCTGAGAGGGCCTCCTGTGGGGATATCGTCAGGACCCCTTCGTGTCCAGCTGTCCCGTGAGAAGTCAATATGGCGGGCACCACCGACACGCCCGCTCCCAAGAACCGAGAGGATGAGTCACAGCGCTGCCTGGAGGCCACGCGGGACTAGCTAGCCAGCTCGATTGATCGAACTTTGGCGACCTACCGCGATGACCCAGGGCCTAGCTCTCGGCCGACTCCCCGTTCACCGCATCCAAGATCTCCGCCACAATCCCGCTCCTCCTACCCGATCGACAGGAGCCACCAACGCCTTCAGGCACTGGCGTGTGTAGTCTGGAATCTCCGGCCAGACTTTGATCAGGCCGCCGAGCTAGGCGTCGCCATGGTGGAAAACCTGGAGCAACTGGCGGGTAACCTTCACCATACTGTTTCCTCCCGGAGTACTTCCCGGGAGAGCCGCGCTCCGAGGAGCGACCGCTCTCGTCGTGACCTTCGCGAAGTTCTTACTCGCGGAAGGGACAGCGAGGGACCTCGTCGGCGCGACGACCATCTCTCAAAGCATGACCGGCGGGTCGAGCATCGTCACAACGACGATACGGCCTACAATTCCGCTCGGGATCGGAGGCATACCGAATCCCAGGCAAGAGGTGATCGCAGCGAGCATCGACCCCGCATCGACCAGAGTGACACCCTCCTCGGCACTCCGGGGCCTCGGCGCGGTGGCGTGTTCTCACGGCTCGGTCCCCTCAGGGGCCAAGACAGCCGTGACGTTCACGCCGGTGACACCCGGGCAAACCCCAGGTGTCCCGCCTTCTCCCGAGCATTACAGGAAGCAATGTGGCCTCCGAAGTTCAAACCAGGTCACACCGAGCGTTTCGACGGGATGCAGAACCCAGACGAATTTCTTTCCGTATATGCTACTACCATCACGGCCGTTGGCGGCGATGAAGGTGTGATGGTCAATTACCTTCCCGCCGTGTTGGATGGCCCCGCTCGGACTTGGCTCTTCAACCAGCGGGAAGGATCCATTTGCAGCTGGGGGCAACTCTGCGACCCCCTGCGGGCGAACTTCCGGGGGTGTTGCCCACGCCCGGGGAGGCCGCAGGATCTCAAGCGAGTAGTCCAGATGGAGGATGAAAACTTGCGTGACTATGTCCAAAGCTTCATCCGGGTATGGAACACTATTCCGAGTATCCCTGACGAAACGGTCGTCGAAGCCTTCACCGAAGGCGTCAAAAACGTCTGTTTCACCTAGGATCTCGAGATATACTCCGGCTCTTCGGCTAGTGAGCTGTTCCAAGTGGCGGAACCTACATTAACGCCGAGGAAGCCGTCGAGCGAAAGCGGCTCCTGGGAACCGACAAGGCGCCTCCGCAGCCGGGCGTGGAGTCCTCGAGTATGAAGAAGTCTTCTGTCTCCGACAAGAAGATTACGAAGAAGAAGAAGGCGAAGACGGCCAAGATAGTGGCTGCCATCTTGGAGCAGACGCCACCCCCGCAAACACCAAAGCCCTCGCCCATCCCAGGGCAAGGTGGGCAATCAGCGGCCTGGCGGCTCCGTCCAAAGGCGCGCGCCACAGGCTCCGTCGAGCGACCGCTTTTGCCCACTTCACCAGGTACACGGGCATGACCTCCGCAATTGCCGCACCTGGATTGCCCGCCTAGAAGACGTCTATAATGGTCGAGGCCTATGCCCGTCCTTCCGGACACCGGCAAGGGCAGTACCGACCGCCGCACCGACCAACATGCCGACTAGGAAGCTCGAGAAAGCAAAGGTTACCGTGAGCCTAGCCATCACATCACGGTGATCTTCGGGGGCTCCGCGGCATACTCCTCCCGGCGAGAACTGAAGGCCATCACGCGGGAGGTTCACCACATCGACCGCGGGAACCCTACCCCCGAGCAAGTCCGATGGTTGGACACGGCCATCATTTTCTCCAGGGAGGACTGCCCCCTAGAATGACCAAGCCGCAGAGGCTCCTCCTGATACTTTGCTCGACCATTAGCAATACAAGGGTTGCGCGAGTACTCATTGATGGGGGGAGCGCCCTCGACTTGATATCCGCCTGAGTCTTGAACGAGATGCAGATTCCTCATTCCAAGATCAAGGACATCACCATGCCCTTCCATGGCATAATTCTGTTCATGTCCATGACCCCGCTCGGGCAGATTGTCCTGCCCGTGACCTTCGGCAGTCCGAGCAACTTCCGGACTGAGTTGGTCACCTTCGAGGTTATCAACTTCGAGTCGGCCTACAATGCCATCCTCGGCTGGCCGGCTCTCGCCAAATTCATGGCAGCTACGCACCACGCGTATCGCTGCCTCAATCTCCCGAGGCTGAAGGGAGTGATTACCGTATGGGGCAGCCACAAAGCTGCCCTAAAATGCGATGAGATGGCACTGGCTTTGGTCGGCCAGCTGCCCGAATGCGGGCCCGAGCAGGATCCCCACAAACCTGCCCGGCCCAGGGTAGCGCTCCAACCCTAGGAGCAGACGAAGGAAATCCCGGTCTCCTCCTAGGATCTGAGCAGGGTGGTCCACATCAGGGCCGCCCTAGATCCAAAATAGGAAATCGAGCTAGTCGCCTTCCTCTGGGCAAACACGGATGTTTTTGCATGGGAACCGTCCGACATGCCCGGTGTCCCAAGGGAGGTGATCAAGCACAGGCTGGTAGTTCAGCCTGGGAAAAAACCGGTGCGCCAGGCACTAAGGAGGTTCCCGCAGTGGAAGGTCGATATCATCCGCAAGCAACTGGATAAGCTATTAAAAGCTGGCTTCGTCCGCGAAGTCGAGCATTTCGAGTGGTTGGCCAATCCAGTTGTGGTCAAAAAGAAGAATGGGAAGTGGCGTATGTGCGTTGATCATACCAACATCCACAGTTCATGCCCGAAGGACAATTTTCCCCTCCCGCGCATAGACCAGCTGGTTGACGCAATGGCGGAGGCCCAGCTGATGAGCTTTCTGGACGCGTACTCCGGATACCACCAAATCAGCCTATCGCAGGATCATGAAGAGAAGACTGCCTTCATCACGCCCTTCGGCACCTTCTGCTACATGACCATGTCATTCGGTCTGAAGAATGCAGGGGCCACTTTTCAACGCCTGATATAGAAGACCTTCCCTGACTAGATCGGTCGGTATCTCGAAGTATATGTAGACGACTATGTCGTCAAGAGTAATTTGGCCGAGGCGCATATCCGCGACCTCGACAAAACATTTTGTAACTTAAGAAAGCATCGAGTAAAGCTGAATCCAGAAAAATGCGTTTTCGGCATACATACGGGCATGGTGCTCGGCTACGTGATCGGATCATCAGGCATCGGGGCAAACCCTGAAAAGATCGAGGCCATCAAGAAGATGCAAGCCCCTTCGAACATAAAGAAAATCTAGTCGCTCACCGGGCGAATGGCGGCCCTTAGCCGCTTCATCTCCCGGCTGGGTAAGCGCGAATTGCCCTTTTTCAAGGACTTGCGCAAACACGATGGTTTCGTTTGGACCAAGGAAGCCGGCGATGCCTTCAGGGAACTCAAGCAATACCTGTCAAGCTCGCCGGTCCTGGTGACCCCTAAGGAGCAGGAGCCTCTGCTACTTTACCTAGTGGCCTCGCCCTAGACAGTAAGGGCAGTGCTCATAGCCGAACGCGAAGGGATTCAGCGTCCAATGTACTATGTAAGCGAGTTGCTTCATGGACCAAAGAAGTGCTGCCCTGAGGTCCAGAAGCTCCTTTACGTCTTGCTCATGGCTTTTAAAAAACTCCGCCACTACTTTCTAGCACACCCGATCACAGCCCCAACCAGCTTTCCGCTGAGGGAGATCCTCAGAAATCCTGATGCAACTGGGCGGGTCGCCAAGTGGGCGGTCGAGCTCGGGGAATTCAACCTCGAATTCGCTGCACAAACGGTGATAAAATCCCAGATACTGGCGGATTTCATGGCAGAGTGGACAAGTCCTACCCCGATCGGGTAAACAGCGGGGCGCATTGAAGCTCCTCCCTAGACCATGTTCTTTGACGGCTCACGCTCTTTTGAATGCTCGGGGGCTGATGTTGTTCTCATCTCCCCCTAGGGAGAACAACTCTAGTATATCATACAATTACACTTCACCGCAACCAACAACGCGGTAGAGTATGAAGGCCTCTTGGCCGGACTCCGAGCATGCTCTGCTCTCGGGGTCCAACGACTAACTGTGAAAGGGGGACTCACAATTGGTCGTAAACCAGGTGAATAGGGAGTTTCAGTGCTATGATGACTCAATGGCGCGTTACCTGGCTGAAGTGAGGAAGTTGGAAAGAAACTTTAGGAACTTCAAAGTCCTTTACGTGCCCAGGAGAGCGAATACCTTGGCCTGGCCGACCAACTTGCCAAGCTGGACATCTCACAAGAACCCACTCCGGCGGGGGTGCTCGTCGAGCACCTGCTGAAGCCCTCTATTCCCTTCGGAGAAGAGACAGACAAGACGCACGGCAACGTCTCCCTCCTCGAGCAAAGCGCTTCTTGGATGACGCCATTCATCCAGTTCTTGGCACACGGGACATTGACCCGAGGAAGAAGCTGAGAGATCCTAGCATGTCAGGAGAGATCTACTATACCGACTAGTGGAGGGTGCCCTGTATTGTAGAGATGCGCTCGGAGTTCTCTCCAAATGCATCTCCCAGGAAGAAGGAAAGTTCTTGTTAAAGGATCTACACGAAGATATCTGTGGGGCTCACTCATCCTATAGAACCCTCGTTGGAAAGGCCTTTAGGATAGGCTATTATTGGCCCACGGCGTTGGGCGACGCTCGTGAGATAGTTACCACGTGCCGGGCATGTCAATTTCACGCTCGGCAGGTTTACCAGCCAGTATATGCCCTTCAGACCATCCCCCTCGCCTGGCCATTCTCTACCTGGGGATTGGACATCCTCAGTCCATTTCCCAGAGGGGCTAAGGGGTGCGCATACCTCTTTGTCGCCATAGACACATTCACCAAATGGATAGAAGCCGAACCAGTTTTCGGCATTACGGCCCAAGCTGCCAAGAAATTTTTTCACAACAATGTGGTTACACGGTTTGGTGTTCCCAGCCGACTAATTATAAATAATGGAACTCAGTTCACTAGCGAGCTGTTCCAAGAATATTGCAAAGACGTTGGCACCAAGATTTGCTTCGCCTCGGTGGCTCATCCACAGAGCAACGGAGCTGTTGAACGTGCCAACGGGCAGATTCTCCAGGGAATCAAGAAGCGGGTCTTCAACTAGCTCAACGAACTACGGTAGAACTTTGTGGACGAGCTTCCTTCCGTCCTGTGGTCAGTCCGCACCACCCCTAGCCAAGCCATGGGCGAAACTCCTTTCCGGCTCGTCTAGGGCACTGAAGCCATGCTCCTCGCCGAAATTACCCTAAGATCCCCCCGCGTGGACTTCGCGGAAGCAGGCGACAACCACCAAAGCCGACTCTTCGACCTTGACCTGTCCGAGGAACAGCACGAGCAAGCTCTCGTCCGATCGGCCTCTTACCTGCAAGCTATACGCAGGCATGCAGCCCGATCGGTCTGACCAAGGACTTTGCACGACGGAGATCTTGTCTTGCGTCGCATCCAAGACTTGTCGCACGCCAATAAGCTCACTCCCAGATGGGAGGGTCCGTTCACGGTCATCTCATCATCACGACTGGGGGGCTGTTCGTTTTGCCTTCCCGGACGGGCGCGTCCTCAACAGCTCGTGGAATATCACCCAGCTACGCAGGTTCTACGCATAATCTCACTTGTCTTTACTTTCAGCTTCCCCCTCCCACCCACCCTGTCTTTCCTTATTTAACCAAGGGATCTTCGAATGACTTCTGCTCGTATTTCCCGAGCCTGTTAAATAAAGAAGCAAGGTGGCCCAAATTTTTTTGCATAATTCTTTATCGCTGTCACGCCCGCGTACGACTTCCTGTTGCCAAACCGGGTTTTGAGGCATTCAAAAGATCTGAATTGCGTCCCTCCTTGAACTTCGCTGCTCGGATAAGCCGATAGCACATCGCACCAGCAGGTTCTTGGTGGTGCCTCGCGAACATTCTGACCTTAAGACCCACGAACAATCGGCACTGACAACACAGACTTGTATATACTTCCTGCGCCTAGTCCTTGCTCGCAACCTCAAGGGCAAGGACATAGCCACAGGAGGGGCTGGACATTGCCTTTCGCGCGCATCGGCTACTTCGTGCGCCTAGTCCTTGCTTGCAACCTCAGGGGCAAGGACATAGCCACAGGAGGGGGCTGGACATTGTCTTTCATGCGCACCGGCTACTTCGTGCGCCTGTCCTTGCCCACAATCTCAGGGACAAGGACATAGCCATAGGAGGGGGCTGGACATTGTCTTTCACGTGCACCGGCTACTTCCTGCGCCTAGTCCTTGTTCGCAACCTCAGGGGCAAGGACATAGCAACAGGAGGGGGTTGGACATTGTCTTTCGCACGCACCGGCTACTTCCTGCACTTAGTCCGTGCTCGCAACCTCAGTGGCAAGGAGACGACCATAGGAGGGGTCTAGACATTGTCTTTCATGCACACTGGCTACTTCCTGTGCCTAGTCCTTGCTCGCAACCTTAGAGGCAAGGACATAGCCACAAGAGGGGGCTAGACATTGTCTTTCACGCGTATTGTCTTTCATCCACTCACTGTTTCCTGTGCCTATGCCCTTGCCCGCAAACCTCAGGGGCAAGGACATAGCCACACGGGGGGGCTGGATGGATGGGAGTCTCCTCGGGCAATACTTCATAGCAAATTTTCCCCTTGCTCCCTTCTCAGAACTATGACAAGATATGTATAATATAAAAAGAAAGGAGCAAAGGGAGAAACAACATGCAAAAACTTTCACTTGTATTAAAGAAAAGGTTTTTGTTACACATGTAACACACACCACACACACACCTAGCTTGTATCTGCAGGTCTACGCTTCAAAGTTTCAAGCTTCGCCTCCACGTCTTCAAGGTGACTCCGAAGCTGAAGCACTTCGATCTGGGCTTCGCGCTCGAGACGAATCTCCTCGCGAAGCTTCGCCAGCTACTCGGTGGCTCGGCGGGCTTTCTCGGCCTCCGCCGTCACCGCCTCTTGAAGGCTCGCCGATCGCTGCTGTTCTTGGTCGAGTTTCCCGCGAACCTACTAAACTTTTCCACGGTCTGGACGTTCCCTTCAAGCTCCCAAGCATGCTACAAAGCTCGCTCGAGCTCTTCCCGGACCCAGGCAAGTTCTGTATAGGCTTCTCCCAGCTCGGAACGCACCGCCGCTACCTTGGCCCTGCACCTACGCTTGAGGAGTCAGCCACCAGAGTCGGGGGACTCCCCGAGCCCTGGGACTCGGCTCCTTCATCGGTAGTCTCGGCCCGAGCAACCTCCATGCTCGGGGGTTGGACCGCCTCCCCAACTACCTTGGCCAGGGGGCTTCACTCGGAAGCTGGGCTCTCCCCTCGGCAGCGTCGCCTTTTGGCCACCACCCATGCTAGGAGGCGGAGTTGCCTCGGCAGCCTTAGCCCGAGCAACCTCCATGCTCGGGGGCCGTGCCACTTCTTCCCCCTCTACTTCGGTTCGAGCGGGAGACCCGCTCGGAGCCCACCCCTCGCTCTTCTAAGGAGCAGCCTGCCCGACGCCGGACGTTGCGGGCCTTCCCCGCCCCGATCGTCGCCTAACCAAGTAGGAGGCAAAATCTGAACTTGAATCCTCCAAGGATTCCGCCCCCTCATCGTGCTCGGCCGAGTCATCCTCTAGGACTGGCTCCGCCGCGATCCTGGCCGCCAGGTCTTCAATGATCCGGGACGCTGCGGTTTGAAACGTCTCATCAATCAGAATCCTTATCGCCGCTCCAGAAACGGGCATAGGGGGTCTTCTCCCCCATAGGCCCTTAATTACGCTCGAGGAAAAGAAAGGATCAGGACCGCTGCTATTGGCGGCCCAGCAAAAACAAAGGAAAGGGACTTACTCTCTTCCTCGACGTCCTCCATCCTCGCTTCGGCTCTAGCGTCCCCTACCCGAGTTTCCTTGCGCGTTCTCGTCTTATGTACCTTTGTCCTTGTCTGCTTGGGCGGCAGCGAAACGGTCTCTGGCTCCTTGCTCGGACCCGCCTCGCCTTGGGCAAGACCTGCCACCTCCAGCCACTCTGGGTGCTGCTCCTTCGCCCACCGAAGAAACCTCCTCAGGGCCTCCTCGGTCTGCTCTGGGGCTGATTTCCTTCTTCAAGCCTTGGAGCCATGACTCCAACGTCGTGCCCTCCAAATCCAAAGATTCTTGGACAGCTCCCCCGGCATCCTTCTCCCGCTGGGCACGTCGCTCAGCCTGTCGAAGATCTGCGGCAGTCTGCAACAGCCAGGCAGTATGGTCGGGATGATCTTTGGAGTACTAACGGAACCAGGCAGGTAGCTCTCGTACCTGGTCCGCGTACTCCAGATGTGGCTGCGGTGGGTTGTGCCTTGGCAGGACGCGCACCTTGGTCAGAAGAGGCGCGCGACGCCGGGACCGCCTGCCGGCGGGGCCGCGTGCGATGACCGCTTCGGTCGCAGCTCCTCCTTATCACCGGCCACCGATAGGGCTGCCCTTATCCTCGAAGCAACCTTCTTCACCTTGGGCTGCTTCCTCCCATTCTTGCTGGGCTACTCGGTCGCCAGCACGGCCTCCAGAGCGGCCCGGTCCTGAAAAGGCAAGACGAAATTGTCAAAGAGCCAAAGTATTTCTCGGCCCCGAATATGTTGCTCGGCAGGAGACGTACCTGGTCGGTGCGGTCGAGGAAGTTCCGCGGGCCCCTTCGGCCCAACTCCGGGTTCTCCTCCTTACCCGACGCAAACAGTTCGGCTACTTGCTCGTCTACCCAACGCTCGTCAGGAGCTACGGAGGGAGGAGTATGTTAGCCAGAAAAAACACGAGACCAAGAAATCACCCGAGCAAGGATACTTACGGGAGTTCGCCTCGTGCGTGATGTCGTTCACGTCGCGATCTTGAAGAACGGGTGCTCCCGCCTCCGCAGCGGGGACACCCGGTTCTTAGGAAAATCCCGGGCAATGGCCTGCCCGGTCAGGCCGCTGTCACTCAGCACCTAGATGGTGCTGAGGATCTTCTCCTCCTCTGGTTCTACGCGCGGCCGCAGAAGATCCTTCTTCTCCGGCTACTCGTGGCGGAAGAAGAGGCCGCAGTCCGCCCTCTTCTTCGTGTAGGACCACCGCTCCACCCAACCGGAAACGGAGTCCTTCAGCGCGAAGGAGGGGTACGCGTATGGCTGCGAGTTTCGTAGCCGGAAGTACATGCACCCCACCGCCGATGTGCTTCCGGTGCGATGGAGCATGTAGAAGTGGTGGAACAGACTTACCGTCGACTGAACATTGATGGAGCCCTCGCAAAGGTGGGAGAAAATGCCGAGGATGAGGACGGAGTTGGGGTGGAGGTTAGTGATTTCAAGCCCACAATGGGCGAGAATCGCCGCCACAAACTCCGACTCCAGGGCGCAGAGCCCATTGATGGTGAAAAGCTCGCAGCTCACGAACTCATCCTCCTCCGGCGCCAGGAAGCCCTCATCGCCGGGAAGGCACCACGATAAAGGATCGAGGTTCCCCTGCGCCTCCAAATCTTTGAGGCGCGTGGAAGTGGTTCGCGAAGGCACGAACTTCGCCATGGGACAAGTGAAGGAGAAGGCAAGGAAGAAGAAGGATTGTGAGGCAGGGAAGAAGATGGTTGTGAATGCAGAAGTGAGAGAGTCGGCGTAGTGGGAAAGTGAAGAAAGTAGGGGGTTTTTATTCTCCCAATGGCGAAACTGCTCCAAAACCTTGATCGGCAGCGTCTTGTTCACACGTCGCTTTAAACACATAATCGCAGCGACTCACCAAAGGAAGTAACTGCTATGAATCGGCGTTTGAAATTCCACCCAAAGTTTACTCGGGTGGCCTTTGCTCGGCTAACCCGAAGTTCTGCTCGGGTAGCTTCTGCTCGACTAACCCGAAGTTCTGCTCGGATGGCCTTTGCTCAGCTAACCCGAAGTTCTACTTGGGTGGCCTTTGCTCGGTTAACTCGAAGTTCTGCTCGGGTAGCTTTTGCTTGGCTAACCCAATGTTCTGCTCGGGTCGCTTTTGCTTGGCTAACCCGAAGTTTTGCCTGGGTAGCTTTTGCTCGGCTAACCCGAAGTTCTGCTCGGGTGGCTTCTGCTTGGTTAACCCGAAGTTTTGCTCGGGTAGGTTTTGCTCGACTAACCCGAAGTTCTGCTCGAGTGGCTTTTGCTCGGCTAACCCGAAGTTCTGCTCAGGTAGCCTCCAGCTTTTCTGGTCATCCATGCAACAGACGCCTTGGCCTTCAAGCCTCCGGTCAAGGAAATCATAGCCTCAAGGGGGTGACTCGGTCAAGAGTTTTCCCACTTGAGCCTCGAGGGCTAGATGACGGGGTTTGGGGAGTATCTCCATAATTGCCCTCAGCATGACTCGGTTCCGGCTAAATCCCCGAGTGAGCCATCCTTGCTCGAGGCCCGGAGAGGCAGCTCGCCTTGTCCGGGAAGAGTTCCCAGGTTTTTTTCCATTGGCTGGACATCAATTACGAGGGGCACCTGGCCACCCCAGGCAGGCCTCACTTTCCGTCCCCTGTAATAATTTCACTGACGTCCCTCACGACTATTACGTCCCGTCGCCGCAGTATCAGAGACTGTGGTTACCTGCCCGGGTCATGTTCTACTATTCCGTTCCTTTTTCCCGTCATCGCAAGTGACGGAGAGACTGTTCCCGTACGACACTCGCCAGGGGACGGCCTTCGGACTGTAGGGCACTAGAGTTGCACATCCACTAATTCAGAGGTCGCGCCCACGTATAAATAGAGCCCATAGATGCTTGAACGCAAGGCGCGAAAGAGATAGAAAAATAGTATACACCATTCAGAGTGAGCGTTTCCACCCCTAGTCCCCTAGAAATCTAGGCGCCCTTGCTCGGGTTGCTCGGGGTACCATTGTAATCCCTTCTTTTATTCTCTCGAATATAGATTACTAGACGTAGGGCTGTTACCTCCCCTCGAGGGGCCCGAACCAGGCTAAAAACACCTCTCTTTTTCGGTCGTTCGATTGGGTTTGCCCTCTCACACGACTCTGAAATTGCAGGAACGAAACCCATTGATCCTCATATCAACAAGTAAGCTTGGTAGTTGAGGGCTCCATGCTGTCAACCATTGACATGCTCTGACTAGGGAGGACCCGGTTGAATTTATGGTGCAGGTTATGGATGGTTTTAGGTTCGTGTTGGTACTCCTCACTAGTCTAAGAAGCTGTTCATCCTATGAACCTACTAACTGAGCCTTACAGCACAGTCTTGGATTCCATTATGAGACGGATCTGGCCTATTAAGCTTTGATCTCTAGTAGCAACTTGCTAGTGGAGATGTCCTTCATAGACATCTAAGTTATGCGGGCATGGATGGTGTTTCCATGTCCATCAGCACCTTGGATTATGTTTTTTTGAACTTCCTGTACAACGTGATGACCAGGGCCATTGGGCCGATTCCCCATAGGGTGCCTAGGGATGACTCATGGAGAAAGTGCTATTAGGGCTTATAGTCCAAAAGGCTTTGTGATTTGCACCCTGGTGCGTAATCTCCCGAGGGTAAAGTTTATCCACTCTGCAGAGTTAAAACTATCATGATAGTCATGCTTACAGTTAAGATCATGCGAAGGGAGTGTTCATATTGTAGACTCTTCTTTTTAAAAGGAAAAGGTTTTTGTAAAGAGTAAATGGTTTTGCAGAAGGAATTGCAAATGGCCTTTGACGAAGGAAAGATAAAGGCAATTACATTTTGTTTCACCTCATAACATTTTCAAAAATTGCTTTTCTCTCACCTTAGGAGCAAACTTGGAAAATTGATATTTTCGCAAAATGTCCTAAGCCTCCTCTTGTACTAAGCCTCATTCTACACTTTTTTTCTAACTTGCGGAGTACAATTGTACTCACCCTTACTGTTTTCCCTTCTCTTTCTAAACTCCAGTCGATGAATAGCTTGCAGAAAACTCGTAGTTTGACGATGCTGATGCTGACTACGAGGCGAAGGACTACGAGGATTTCCCGGAAGACTAGGATCATTCATATAGTCTTGCTGCCTGTGGGAAGATAGTAGTAGTAATGTTGTGCCCTGTTGTGTGGGCCCTTGTGCTGTATTCGACTAAACTCTAATTTGCGGCCTGTGTGTCACCCTGTTTTTACTATGCTGGGGTTATGCCCCTGTTATGTAATATTTTATTTTCGCTGTTAATGTATCACTCTGTTTGGATTGTGCATACTAACTATTGATCCTTGGGACTAGTACGAGATGCACAGAGGGGTTCGGCCATTTTAACCAGGTCCTGACAGCTTGTGTGCATCAGCCAGTGTGCAAACCCGGCAGAGCAGGAGGACCAACTAGACAGTAGGGCCCGCTAAGCGTCAGGATAAACATCATTGGATCCCTCCCTAAGGGGGCAGGTTGCAACCACCTACACTACGTAAATCTCTCTTGTAGTCCTGCATTAATGTGACGGTGGGAGGGCACTTTGATCCTCCCCTCTCACGTTGTAATGATAAATGACCCTGGTGCCCCGGTAAAGAAAGAAAAGCAAGGGTGCCAAGGTTATCTACCCCTTGTCGGACCGTCATGCCCCTAGGGTTGCCTCTTTTGGTGGGTGTTTCTATCACTCACACACTGTAGGGTGAGCCACCTATATCAGGGAGAGGGTGAGCTTTTGTAAGGAACAAGATAACATTTTTACTCAATATAATCGACAATTCGTTTTTAGTTTAGTGTCCTCTAAGGTCACCCCTTTGCACGCTTGGTGGCTGCTTCGCTAGGCCCCAAGCTCATGTTGGCGGTGCCTCCTAGTGAGTTTGCGAAGTCAAGGTTGACAACATTAGCGCTGTCCGTGGGATGCGGTACTAGAAGCCCAAGAACAAGACTTGGAGATTTAAATCGAAGTGTCGGGCGCCGAAAAAGCAACCGGCGACATCTGGTGCGGTCATGAAGGGGGCGCACCTCAATTCGTTCAGAGAACCAGATCCAGAAGCATCATGGCAAGTGGTAATCAAACTTCCATCTTCGCAGCCACCATCACACCAACCCTCTTGTGACCTCCCCCAAAATCCTCAACAAAATCCATCCAACCTCCCCCAAAAGCCCCACCAAAATCCATCCAACCTCTGCCAAGATCTGAACCAAAATCTTGACAAAACCCACCCACCCTTCCCAGCTAGGGTGAAAATGGACCGGATCGGATCGGATATTGGCTGTACCAGTTTCGTTTCCGTATCTTTTCATGGATCCGAATCCTTCGAATATGAATACGACACCATCTCGAAAACGAAACCGGATCGAATACGAGTCGAATCGAATACGATCACGATTATTTTATCGGAACATTGTAACCCCACAAACTGTACGGTCCGAAAACTACCGTAGCGCATAAATAATTCAATTGAGTAGGCCTGATAGGATTCGACAAATTTCATTGTTTGAGATGAACCAAGTGAGATACTAGGTACTATTAATATTCCTTGAGGTGTGTTGTACTTTTAGTTTGTAATAGAGCATTTCTGTTCTTGCCTGAGCTGACTCTTTGTTATAAACTTAATATATAAATTAGTTAATATCCTTGAACTAGGGTGATGTATTGTTATACCTAGTGGCCAGTGCTAGACAATTTTTGTGTATGGAGGATGGTCATAAAAAAAAAATTTAACCTATTTTTAATCAATATTTTAATATTAACCCTTGCGAAAAAATATTTTTTGCTGAAATCCATCAATGGATACGGCGCACATGATAAGTGCGCAAAACTATTCTACTGCATCCTACCGAATACCGATGTAATCGTCGATCGCTATAGCTACTAACACGTGTTATCCTTAGTCACAAACGTATCATACATTACTTGTTCACGTAACATATGACATATTTAAATGTACCGCTTACTGAAAAGGTACTAAGTAGCACAAGGTACATTCAACTAAGTTACATCACGAACTTCGACAAACACGGTCTCACTCCTCGGGGTACTCCTCGTCATCCGGCACGATAGTAGACAAGTTACGAACAAGACCCCTCATGGTCTCCATCTCCACCGTCCTCCTCACCTTGTTGCACCGCAGAGTTTGCAAATGAGCCTTCCATGAATTATGCGGGTAATTGGCCGCGAGGTCAATGAGTGAACCTTCTGCCATCTTCTTCCTTCTCTCCTAAAGCTCTCGCTCCTTCTCCATCTGCCTCTGCAGCTATATTTGCTGTCTGACCTCTCTTGGATCAACACCAGGTGGGTATCTCCCCTATGCCTCCTCCAGTAATCCAAAACTTCTGACTCGGTGAAGTACCCACGTGGCGGCACCCCACGCACCCTGATCATATCATCGAAAACCTTCTTCCTGTCTTCAGCAGACGGCATGAGTACACCATAATCATGCCTCATCTTGTTTTTCCTCTTCTCTACTCTCCTAGCTTGTTCCTGGTCACACAAATTCAAAATCTCAGCTTCGAAGTCCTGTTTTCCGCTATATGTCTCCCAGTCACACGTCTGTCCCTCCTACAAATATTACGGAAACGACTATCATCAAGCTGAACATGCACTGTGGTATTTTAATTTAAAGAAAACATATGTAAGTAAATCATACCCAAAATTCACCATACGAGTTGCCACAATACCATCCATACCCAAGCTCCGATGGCACAACACCTCTATGAGCCGGTATGCCGCACTTACATGTAGTGGGTGGATATTGCTCACATGGCCAATTCTTCTCACCAGAGTTGAAGGCCTCCACTTCCTCATTAGATGGCCAACAAGCCTTGCGTCTATAAATGTACTCCTGGAAATCACAGAGAGGCCATCCATCCTACAAAAAATAACATTGTTATCGAACTACTTCAATGCATGAGACTAACTTACATATGGACTAGGCATGCATACACTTACCCGATCGTTGCACGAGCAACGGAAGAAGGGGATAAAGTCCACCCCTAGGTTAGGCCATACTAATATGGACTGAACATAGCAATGACATAGAGGAGGGTTTAATACCCGGTTAGCACTTGCCACCGTCTTCTCCGCGGTTGTCATTTCCGGTGGATTTTGCGGAGGAGGAACCCAACGCCTGAAACACTGAATTGGCTTAGTTTCCATGGAGCGCCATGGGAACAGTCGGATCCTCAGATCAAACATTTCAGGTCCATCAATCCACTCGAAAAACCAACATTGCCGAATAGAGCACCCGCCAATGTCTTCATTCTTCACACCACAAGTGTAGAAGGCTTTACCGACATTATCATGGTCCCTCGACTGCTGAACCTCCGCAGGAAGGCCATGCTCACAAAGTGGAACAGGAAACGGTGAGGCCCAAACTGGAGCATTCTTACCCCTAGGGTAATTCTCATATTTGAGCAATGGCTTCGCCGTCCCACTATCGTTTCCTACAATATAGTGCAGGATGGCGGGAAAATAAATTATTTTATCAAAACGCACTCCGCATAAACATACATCTTAGGCTTAACATTAGTACTAAATCAAATACTATAAAAAAATCCACTACACAATCTACGCATTTTCACGAGATCATCACTGAAGACAAAACAACTACACAATTCATACATCTCCACACTAAGTTTAACTAGAATCATAACCCTAACCCTAACCATAAATCAATTAAAAATCATGAAATATTATAAAAAAAATCACTACACAATCTATACATCTTCAAAAGCTTATCAATGGACACAAAACCACTACGCAATCCATACATCTCCACGCTAAGTTTAACTAAAACCCTAACCTTAACCCTAACCCTAACCCTAAATCAATTGAAAATTATAAAAAATGCAACCAAAAGACACCAAAGGAGAGGGCGTCACCTGCCATGATGAAATGTAGACTTTTCCCAAAAAAAACTCGCCGGATCGATTACTCAAAGTATTTGGGAATGGAGGAGGAGAAGAGTGGTTAGAGAAGAGGTGAAATGGGAGAAAATGAAGAATGGCCGAGTTAGGAGGAGCTCTGGAGGACTTTGTATCAGGCCTTGCCGCGCCAGGCGGCATGGCGCGGTAGGGTGGGCCCAGATCTATCGCGCCCGCGAGACTAGGAAGATGCAATGGGCCACTTGTCGATCTGCTTGGCCGGAAGGATCGCGCGCAAAGAAAGGTGGGGCCCGCACCTGCCACATCACCGGCAGCCCCGCCGCGGGCGCCAGCGTGGCAACCCTTACCTCGCCACAGGCACTGGCGCGGTAGTGGCTGTGAGCCGCGCCGTGTCTAGTGGCGCGGCTAAAAGGGTTAGAAATAAAAATATTTTTTCGCGGGTTAATATTAAAATAATGATTTAAAAAAGGTTAAAAAAAATTTTCGATGGTCATGGGTCTATGGATAAATTTGCGGTAGGGAAAGTTGGTGCACAGTTGATTTGGATACAAGGTGTTATGCTGTAGTTTTGTGTAGGCCACATGTCTCTTATCTGGGATTTTTGGGGTAATTTTGAGTGGTTTGACAATGGGGTGAGGGATGTGTGCGCTGTGTTGTTTTCCACTGTGGACGGTCTCAGGGATTTGTTCTGATCTCAGGTCCACTAAGTCAACTAGTGAACTGTGAGGTATTCGGCACAGGAAGTCCTTTTTTTTTATTTGGAGGAAATCGAGTCACCAGATTAGATTAGTTCGTAATAATTTATTCATCAATAATTTCTCCTTGCATAGTTGCGTTTTGATTGTTACACATTCCTCTAGCATCTTTGGCTAAAAAGAAACATTCTTTTAGCATCTCCCCCAAGTTCTTTGGTATTACTTCATTTTATGCTTTTATATTGTTAATATAAAATGGTGCTGGCCATTTTATGTGTTTTGGGCTACATGTTGGAATGAACTGGGCCCACAGGGTTTGGATATCCGTGTAGGCCCAGTTGTAACAACCTAATCTTTCCTTTGGGATAAAATTCAAGCTAAAAACATATATATGATTAGATGCACATATGTCCATACAAGAGAACTAAGTCAAACAAGCTTGAATAAAAAAAATTTTGAAATGAAACTTCATTTAATAGAAATTAAGGAGCATAAAAGACAATGAGCCAATTTCAAGGCAAATTTTGGTAACCACTATTCATCACCTCGGTAAAGGAAAATTTGCTAAAATTTAAATTTAGCATAAAGAATAAAAGAAAAGAAATATAATAAAAATAATAATAATAACAAAATTCCCTAAATGAGACACTTAGCAAAGTTTACTAGCACAAAATATGAAAATTAGGAAATATGAAAATTTGAATTCAAATTTAGGCAGTAGAATTACCCAAAATGCCCTTTTGGGCTTTATTTTTTCTCTCTACCAAACCCATTTCCCACGGCCCAAACGTGAGCTGGCCCAGCCTTCCCTAAAGGAAAATTTGCTAAAATTTAAATTTAGCATAAAGAATGAAAAGAAAAGAAATATAATAATAAAAACAAAATTCCCTAAATGAGACACTTAGCAAAGTTTACTAGCACAAAATATGAAAATTAGGAAATTTGAAAATTTGAATTCAAATTTAGGCAGTAGAATTACCCAAAATGCCCTTTTGGGCTTTATTTTTTCTCTCTCCCAAACCCATTTCCCACGGCCCAAACGTGAGCTGGCCTAGCCTTCCCTAAAGGAAAATTTGCTAAAATTTAAATTTAGCATAAAGAATAAAAAGAAAAGAAATATAATAATAAAAATAATAAAAACAAAATTCCCTAAATGAGACACTTAGCAAAGTTTACTAGCACAAAATATGAAAATTAGGAAATTTGAAAAATTGAATTCAAATTTAGGCAGTAGAATTACCCATAATGCCCTTTTGGGCTTAATTTCTCTCTCTCCCAAACCCATTTCCCACAGCCCAAACGTGAGCTGGGCCAGCCTTCCCCATCTTACCTAGGCCCAAGCCGGCCCACTAGGTCCAGGGGAAGCTCCCCAAGCTTCTCTCTTCCCCCTCCCCTGTTTCCTCCTCTGGCGTCGCTCGCCACTACCCTAGTTGGATTAGCTCGAAGCTGCTCCACTCAAATTCGATCCTCGCAATGCTGAGTCAGCTCAGAGGAGCCACCCCATCGCGCCACATTGCTAGGCCGCCATCATCACCGGGAGCACGGTGGCAACTCCCGTTACGCCGCTGCAATGGGAAATCATCCTGATTTACCATCGTCTCGATCAAATCCACTTGGGCACGATGAAATACTGAAGCTATCCTCGCTGCCCGTGTTCCAGGAATGCCCTTGCCCCTCAATCGCCCCATAAAAGGGAGCGCTTCGTCCCAATTTCCCCGATTTCCCTATTCGGCCAGATCCAACCCTTTTTCCAAATTCCCGCCAACCACTATAGCTTCGAGATGCCCCCTTTGGCCTGAAGCTCCCCCAGGGCATCGCCAATCATTCCCCGGAAGAAATCAATTGGAGGTTCACCAGGGAGAGTGGCCGACGCTACCCTTGTTTTTGTTGCATATGGCCTCACCGTCGACAGCCCGCTCCAATCCACCCTGACCTCATCTAACCCAGGGTAACGATCCTTGCAGCCCCGTCGCACCACGTTCCTAGACCGCCGTCATCACCGAGAGCATGGTGGCAACTCCCGTTATGCCGCCCCAAAGGGAAATCATCCCTATTTACCACCGTCCCGACCAAATCCACTTGGGCGTGATGAAATACCAAAGCTATCCTCGCCGTCCGTGTTCTAGGAATGCCCCTGCCCCTTAATGACCCCATAAAAGGGAGCGCTCCACCCCAATTTTACCGGTTTCCCCATTCGGCCGAATACATCCCCTTTCCATATTCGCGCCAAGCACTACTGCTCCGAGATGCCCCCTTCGGCCTGAAGCTTCCCTAAGGCAATTGCCAATCATTCCCCAGAAGTAATCGGTCGGAGGTTCACCAGGGAGAGCGGCCGATGCCATCCCTGTTTTTGTTGCATACGGCCTCACCGCTGACAGCCCACTTCGATCCACCTTGACCTCAACTAACCCCAGGGTAATGGTCCTTGCAACCCCTAGATGCTCCCTGACCCAAAGTTTATGCTTAAGCACGTACTAGCTGTCGTAGAGCTAGCTCACTATAGCCCCTTTCCACCCTGTTCATGTCATCGCTGTCCCTGCTCATCGCTGGCCAAATCCCTGGTGGGACATCCTGCGTCTAGGGACCCCGAACCCGTAGAGATCACCGACAAGCCAAGCCGTGCCCCGTAGCACCGCCGAACCAAAGATGGAGAGCTCACCGGAGCTTGTCCAGGGGAATAAGACGGACTGATGTTAGCCCTACGTCATGGCAACATCGTTTTCCCCTCCTCCTCATGACCGGTAGGACCCAGCGCCACTGTGCGCCCTATTTTAAAATTCCTGCGACAGATTCTTATAGTGGCTGACAAGTGGGTCTAGGACCCACCTTTCAGATTATGTGATCGCACCCATCACAAGTTACGCCTCTCTAAACAAGAGACGTATGTTGAAAATACGCCTTCTCCTAGAGCTTGTCCCGTCTCCGACTCGTGGACCCTATTGGCCCATGCGTCAGTCTCGAGCCACCCTCATGCAATCACTAACCAGTGGGACCAAAGGCCCCACCCGTCAGTCGCACCCACGCACGGGAGCGCTCCCGCGCTGGCCGCTCCGCCTACATGAAGGCTCTAGGCCGTCCCTTCGTGGGTCAAGCCGGAGCGTAGGCGGGTCAGGCCTATTACTGTTCCAAAGGAATTTCTAACCTTTTAACTATTAGAAAAATCCAGAAAACAGTTTCACAATTTCTAAAAATGCTTAAAGGCCTCCAAAAATTATAGAAAAATTCTATAAAATACTAGATTACCTCCGAAACTTATCAAAAATAATATTGAGAAGTAAACAGTAGACTAGCCTCTGGAAAATCAGAGTAGGGTAAAATAAAAAGTAAAACCCATATAATAAATATTAAAAATGATTTTATTGCAGAAAAAATATACTTTAAATAATATTTTAGAATTATAGGAATATAATCAAGGGTAGATTTATGCACCCACATAATCATATAGGTAACTTCCCAAGTTACAACAGTCAAGAATGATTAAAATTGCGCGATAGGAACCCCTTGCGTACACACGCACCCACACCCCATCTTAAAAGATAGATATTTATGAAGGATATTCAAGTAGAAAAAATTTGTGCGGAACCTTAGATGATCCTTCGCCTGTCATGCATCATCCACTTCTCTTGCGAATCTTTATTTCGTGGTTATTCGATACTATAGAAAAGGAGCCGACAGAATCCTACGCAAGACCCGAATTACGAGGATACAGGCGAGCCGTTATCTCTAGATCATTCCTCTTTACCTAGTTTTACATAAATTATGTTGATTTACATATGAAATTGCATGCAGTATATTTTTGAATATATTATGCTGGAAACAAAAAGGCTATTAGAGCTGGTCTAGTTATTCCACTTGGTAAATAGTGTTAAAAAACATAAACCCCCTTCTTGGTATGATTTCCCTATCATGTCCTTTGATAACCCCGTAGCGGTTAAACACCTTGACTAATGAGTCTTTGATATGGCTTAGACATGCTTAAGTCTAGAGTCCATGGTTAAATCTTAGCTGTCAACGATACGATACTAAGATAACGGGTCGATCCTATACATTGGCTTTGCAATGATATGGCTGGCCGCTAGCCCCGACTTATCGTATGCGGAACAGGTACCTCAATGGTACGGTCTCATCATCTCCATGATATGTATCACGGCAGGAGTTAGTCTGTTTGTATACGATTGTTGGTAAAGCATAATATTGCAAAGATGAACCAGACCTCCTCTGATCAAGACTACGATATCGTAGCATCTATATGGCTACAATGCTTGACAGTCTAGTTAGCACGTGCGTATCCCGAGTAAATAATTATGGAGATGTGTTGTGCCCTGTCCCGAGTATTCCTTGCACTTGATAAGCTAAAGAGGTTCGGGTACCGGTTGGTCGATAAAACTCCTTCATCTGTTTGAAGAGATTGGGATCTGCGGATCCTAGCCATTGTTAAGCTCAAGGGGATCATGCCTCTTAGTAAAGAGGGTGAGTCTACTGCCACTTGCCTGGAAAATGTGCGCCAGTTATAGTATGGGCAAGGAATCACCAGAAGATGGGAGATGTGCGCCAGTTGTAATATGGGCACGGGCTCGCCATAGCCATGGGTGCTAGTCTGCCATTTGTGAAGACCATGACCACAGCCATGGCATGGGTTTGCCACCTAAGACACGTATTCCATAGCCATTGTTACGTTGTCACCACTATAATACCTTCCCCCTGTTTTATGAACAATTGGCATATATAGCTCAATACGTCTTTAATTTGTTAAAAGGCTAAGTCTTAAGGCTTTTATTTTAAAAGTATGGCATTTCTGGTTTTAAGCAAGCAAAAGAGCCCGGCCTGCACCAGAAAGTCTTGCATTCTTGTGTAGCATTAAGTGAGGTCATGCCTCGCGAGCGCGGATTGATTGCACGCTCACCCTCTCACCCACTCATGTTTTTAGGTGAAATGGACAGAAACGAGGACCCGTATGAATGTTTCAGCAATAAGGACATGCCCCAGGATGATGGCCCGAATGGGGAATAAAGGGAACTCCTGTCACATGCCTGACGGGTGTTCAGCTAGAAGATGAAGCCACAGCCACCTCTACTTCCGCTGAACCGTGGTTCTCACGCTCTAAATTTTTATGCATCTGTTCTCCATGTATAATTAACCTGCACGTTATGGCAACTTTGATCCCAGCATGATGTTTAACTTCGTGCGGTGTTAGCATAATCCTGGTTTAACACTATGTGCCAAAATAAAAGGAGTTTCGGTTCTGTTCTACAGAGTTGGGGCCCACACGAGCTGGTATCAGAGCCACGTCGTGGGAGCCTTTAACCCCGGCCAATGACCTAGGATCCTGTGCAATTTAAAGAAAAATTTATTGTTATAAAAATAAAAGCAAATATATATAAATATATCCGTGTAAATATACACAGGCATATAAATAGGAGTTCTAAGCCTAAGTTGGCTTAATTTAATTTCTCGACCCCGTAAATTCAAAAGATTTTACTTATTCCTTGTTCTCACATCCTCCTGAAAATTTGGTTTTTCAGAGATGGCGTTTGCTTTTTCCAACTCTAGGGATACCTTCGTTCATGGAGAGCGTACATGGAGAGACTCTATGCATGCTTCAGAGGATTTGTGATGTGTAAGGTTATCCCGTGAGTCCACAGAGATCACTGGGCAGAACATACAGATAGGAGCTCTTTACCTTTGGCTAGCAGAGGTCACCGTGCTTACCAGGACTAGTAGCACACTTTTCTTCAGGACGAAGATAGCTTACCTTTCGCCTGAGCTAGCTGTCGAGGCAGCAGACTTTGAGGCCAGTGTTTCCTTAGCAGGACGGTTTCATACCCAGTTGCACGAGACCGCTTTGCACTTTTGGCTAGCACACCGAGATAGCACTGGGTCACTTGTAGCTTGGAGAAAGGGGGTTGATGACCCCTATCTCGCTGCTCTCCAGTCCTTCTCCACCGGTACCTGTGAATACCTTTCTGACACTTTAGTCGAGTACCGTAGACTCCAGCACATGCTGCAGAGTGCTAAAACTTGTGTGCAGAGCTTTACTCCTTGCTACAGTCAGTTTCGCCATAGCTAGCCTCTTGCTACCGCACTTTGCGGCTTACCGACACAGCTGACCCCGTAGCTCCCTCTGCCACTGTTTCTTAGCCTCCGGTTGGAGTACCCCCACCGTCCCACCCAGTTTTAGCTCCAGTACCAGCTACCACCACGTCACCACCTTACGCCACGCCTACACCAGCACCCAGCCATAGAGTGTTTGACTCTTTGGGAGGACGCTCGGCTACCTTGAGCCCTCTTACACCACGCAGCTCCTGGGCTCCCAAGCCCACGTCTCTCAGACTCTCTCTGTCCCTTGTTTAACCAATGCTTGCTCCAGGACCGTTGGACTCTAGGCCCCAGCTTCGGCCTTGGCGCCTACATTTCAGGGAGCTCCAGTTGCCATAGTCATTGCGACCATCAGCAGGACAATTGCAGTCAAGCCCGCGGATACCGGACCCTCTCACGCGCCTACTATGAGCAGCTTGCGCATGTGCAAGCACCGTCGTTCTCCACCGCTTCAGCACCGCCCCATGACGAGGAGCATCACGGCCACTAGAGACGGCCCATCGACGACCCACTAAGCCACTGCCAGTCTAGGGGGTTACTGCTCGTCCTTCCTTTTTGGAGAGCCTCTACTTTTGCGAGCGGTGCCAGAGGTACCACTCATAGTAGCTTGTAGATAGCTAGTGCTGCTAGAGCGCTGCTTTGGTGGTAGGGTTTTGCACCCTCTCGAAGCTTGTAGCTGAGCTATGATGAGGAATAGTGCTAGCATTCGCGGATGCAGTTGTAGCAGAATGATGTGTCTAGACACCTCTGCCAATACTGATAGTTGGGTTAGTCAGTGGCTGCTTAGGTTGTTTAGGAGAGTAGTTCACAGGCCTCACCTTTAGATCCGACTTTTGGGTTTGTACTCAACTCTAGAGTTAGCTGAGGCGGGTTGATGTTTCGACACCCTGCTATTTTAGACTTGGTTGTTTACTGTTGGTTAGTAGTCGATTTTGTACTGCAATGTTGTACCACTCATCATACCCTTATATACATGTGATGGTTTTCCTTTACTTTTTGCTTGTGAAAAATTAGATTGAAATATCGATTTCTACCTGTTATTTGGTTCTTTTGGCATATACATAAGTATATTAGTCTCTTCACTTGCTAAAACTTCGCCCTCTCACCCTTCAGATGGCACACCGGAGAACTTCAAGGGTCAATGTCAGAGTCCACCCCCATCGCCGGGAAGCGGTTGGCAGAGGTAGTGGTCGTGGCCAAGGATCGATGCCACCTCCCCCTCTAGTTCACCCAACTATGGCTGATGTTATGGCCCATCAGACCAGTCTCCTGCAAGCTCTGATAACCAATCAGATAGGAAATCCTGGTCGCCAAGGGTCTAGACTTCGGGATTTCTTTCGAACCAAACCATCCACTTTTTCTCAGGCAACAGAACCCCTAGAAGCAGATGACTGGCTTTGCACTATCGAGAAGAAATTGGCTCTTGCTCAAACTCGCGAAGAAGATAAGGTGCTTTTTGCCACTCATCTTTTGGAAGGAGCTGCTGCTAGTTGGCGGGAGAATTATCTTACTACCAGAGCAAAGGAGGAAGAAGAAGATGAAGATGAGGAGGACAATGAAGGAACCGATACCGAGGAAGAAGGACAACCTGATAACCAGGGTGTTGCCCAAAATAATCAAGTGGAAGATGCCCAAAATGCCGCTCTTAATTGGGATATGCCCGAAGAAGTTCCATCATCAGGATTTTGTGGGATGAGTTTGTCCAAGCCGTTCGTAGCACGTTCATCCCTAAGGGAGTGCTGAAAATGAAGAAAGCTGAATTTAAGGAATTAAAACAAGGAAGCATGACAGTGACAAAATATCTGACGAAGTTCAACCATCTTGCATCCTATGCCACCAAGGATGTGGAGGATGATGAAGACAAGATAGAAAAATTCCAGGATGGACTCCACCCTGAGATAAAATATCAATTAAGTGCCCATGACTTCACCAATTTCTAGCATCTAGTTAACAAAGCCCTTATTTTAGAAAATGAAAAGAAAAGACTGGAGAATTTCTAGAAAAGAAAGTGGATTGTCCAAAAAGGTGCCAACACCAATCAGCGAAAGCCCTTCGCACCCTCAACCAATCAATGGAGATCCAAACCCGCCCAAAGGCGCCGATTCACTAATGAAAGACCACATCGGATAGGGATTCCATTTCGGAATCCTTCGGCTCCAGCTGCGGGCCAGAGGAACATTGGTAACACCTCTACTTTCATTTTGTTTCCACTGCGAGAAATCAGGACATTTTGCAAATACATGTTCTGAGAAGGTCACCTGTTTCAATGCCCTCGCTATCCAAACCCCGGGAGTCCAAACATCAAATACCACTCCAAAAGGGTTACCCCAAGGACCCCGCTTGCCTCGAACTGCCCCGCCCGCTCAGGGACATGGCCAGGCGAACCACATCTCTAAAGAAGAAGCTCGTGAGGCCGTCGAAGACCTAATGGATGCTTTTTCTCTCAACTCAGTTACCGTTAAAGTACTTTTTGATTCCAGATCTTCACACTTATTCATATCTAAGGACATAGTGCATAGATATCATATTCCCACTCTCATATTAAAGAAACCTATGCTTCTATCATCCCCTGGAGGACCCTTGTTAACTACCCAAGCATGCTTAGATATGGACCTAGCCCTAGATTGGTTACCACTTAAAACTAACTTGTTCGTCCTGCCCACCCAAACCATAGATGTGATTTTGGGAATGGATTGGTTAGCGAAGTAAGAAGGAGCGATTGATTGTGTTAATCGAAAAATAACCATTAATAAATGGCCATATAATCAAGTCATAATCCATGTGGATGTTTTAGCCTCCAGACCGAGATGTAGAATTTGTTATAGACTTGGTTCCTAGAACAGCCCCAATCTCCAAAATTATTACCTAATGAATGCTTCAGAACTTGAAGAATTGAAGAAACAATTATCAGAGTTGGAATCCAAAGGTTTTATTCACCGTAGTTCTTCTTCTTGGGGATCCCCAGCCATGTTTGTTGAAAAGAAAAATGGAACCAAAAGATTAGTGTTAGACTACCGAGTCTTGAATGAGGTAACAATAAAAAATAAGTAACCCTTGCCCAGGATCGATGATTTGTTCGACCAACTTAATGGGGCCACTCATCTCTAAAATAGATCTTCGCTCAGGCTATCACCAAGTTAAAATTAGTGAAAAGGATATCCCAAAGACTGCCTTCACCACAAGGTATAGGCTGTTTGAATTTACCGTTATGTCCTTCGAACTGACTAATGCCCATGCATACATCATGAATATCATGAACAAGGTCCTTATGGAATATCTGGACAAGTTAGTAGTAGTGTTTATAGATAATATACTAATCTATTCCCGAAGCGCTGAAGAACATACCCAGCATTTACACCTAGTCTTGTAGAAGCTATGGGAACACCAGCTATATGCCAAATATAATAAGTGTGATTTCTGGTTATGCGAGACCAGTGTAATACCCCGTGTTGGGCCTTTGGTCTAAACCCAGCCCGGCCTAGCACCGCCTAACACATAAGAACTGAGGATGAGGACACCCATCCTCATCTCTTCTTGTTCTTTGCTCTGCCCCTAGTCCAAGCCAGCGCTGCTGCTGCTTCCATCCGGCGCGCGCGCCGCCGTCGCCATCCAGTGCGCCCTGCTCGTCTCTATGTCGCGCTCTCTTTCTATATGCTTGCCTTGCTTTGCGTCTTCCCCAGTGTCGCCACTGAGCCCTGCGTTGCCACGCTGGGCGCTGCCTCTCCCGGCTATCACTCCTACGCCGAGCAACCGCCGTCCTCTTGCCGTGCTCATGCTCTTGGGTGCCGTCACAGGGACGATGGGGGAAGGGGAGAGGAGGCTGTAGAGGAAGAGAAGGGAGGAGAGCCGACTAGGGCCAGCAAAAAGGAAGGAGCTGCGGCTGAGGGAAAAGGGAGGCGGCCAAGGAGGAGAAGAAGAGGAAGAGAAGAGAAGGAAGAGGAAAGAGGAGGTTAGGAAGAGAAGAAGAAAAAGAAGAGCTAGGGTTTGGCTGCAATTTCTCCTAATAGGTAACAAATTGATGTTCCCCTCTGTGAATTGATGTTCTAATTGAGGATTAGGATGGGATTTGAGGGGAGATTAGAAACCCTAGGTATGGATTTTGATACTAGATGGTGAAGTCGAGTATTCAGCAGATTAGAGCATAAATTCGGGATAATTATGGGGAGAATCTGAGCTCGGTTATGTTGTAAGAAATGTAGGTCATGTTGCTAGCTTTCCAACGAGTCCTAGAACATGCGAATTAGATAAATGGTTCGGTAATTATGATCGTTTCCGTGCGGCTGTCCAGTTTATGCCGCGACGAAATTGTAGATAAGTTAATGGTGGTTTGGTCTAGCTAGGGGCTAAATTGAGAAGATAAATGGTATGATAAACATGGGCTTAGTCTTGTATGGCTTAGAGATATTTATAACTAAAAGATTAAGGAGTATGAGCATAAGTTTTAATTTAGCTTGATGCTTAAACTAGAAGGTTAATGGTATGATTATGATAGGGTTGATCTTATATGGCTTATATATATTTAGAATGCTTAGTTAAGACTTGATGTTGCTTGATGCTTGATGGATGTGTTGTGGTTGAATGGCATGTTTATGTGTAGGTTTTGTCTCGGGGTTGGCATCGCCGTCTTGCCTCTCTGCTCCCTCCGGTGTAAGAGGTAAGTGCATAATAACATGATGACATGGATGATTGATGGTTGTTTTAAATACTCTTCAACAGATTACTTTAATTGAGCTCATGTGGTTATCGTAGACCGACGACATAACGTTATGAGATGATATGATATGATACCCGTTACCTCTTAGTATCTTATTAAATGGTCGGATACTGATAACAATGAACCATATGCGAGGACTGGAGAACTCATGCATTTGCACCGCACTATGCATCATGGCATCATTTGTGATGGTCGACCTCACTACAACATAAAAACCTACCTATGTAGGCTCCTCCAGATCAGCCTGGAGGATATGAGGGTGGGCACCGACGGGTGACCACTCAGCTTTGCCGGTTGAAGCTTATGATATGAAATGAGCATATAGACATGTACTAAACACATACATGGCATGAACATGAGAGTTTTCCTTGCTACGACAGTTAATTGAATGATCAATATCACTAAAGTTAATTATGAATTGTCCATCTCATATTTTACTTTGTACTTGCTGAGTCGTGGACTCATGCTTATTTTTTATAGGTGAGCAGTGGAACCGACATGCATCGGGAAGGAAGTAGCTCCATGTTTTGCTCACTACACTAAACCATAACCACCTAAGCCCTAAATAAGTTCCGTTTTGGTTGACTAGAAAGTGAAGTTTCATGTAAAGATCTGTGTTTGTAGTTAGGGCTCTTGTAACTTTGGTTTGAATGACATGAATCGTCTTCTAGCTGCGTCGAGGTAAGTGGTAGTAGCGTGTGACTTGGACTGGTGGTTCCAAGTTCTGGATGGATGGGATATGTTGATTTGGTTTCTATATGATGATATGTGAATATACCTGCTGTATGTCTCCGTGTGGATGTCCAGTTTTTAGGGAGAACTCTGCCAAAATTTTGAACTATTTGTAGAAGTAGCTTTATTTATGCAATGAATGTTATGTTTGGTAGCATTCTGTGCTCGAGGAGGAGCCGGGGTGTTACAATCAGTTTCCTGGGACATGTCATATCAGCCGAAGGGATAAAGGTTGATCTCGCCAAGGTAGCGGCAGTAACCAGTTGGAAATCACTGACATCAGTGACCGAAGTTAGAAGCTTTTTGGCTTAGCAGGTTACTACCAAAGATTTATAGAGGGATTCTCTAAGATTGCAAAGCTTATAACTCAATTACTTTAGAAAGATAAAAAAGTTTGAGTGGTCCAAAGCCAGCGAGAAAAGCTTCCAGGAACTTAAAACCAAGTTAACCTCGGCCCTAGTTCTAGCGACACCTGATATCACCAAAGAATTTGAAATCTATTATGATGCATCAAGGCAACTTGGATGCGTATATGTTCTTGTAACAGCCCAAACTTGAGCTAATTTTGAAAAATTCTAAACTTAAAAACAAACTGAAAATACTTACTATTCACCATCTGAAAAGTTCAGAAGTCTGGCACCATGTTTTCCATCTGACAATCAGGCAAAATTCATGGCTGCATAGTTGAGAGTTGTGGGGATGTGCTTGTGAAGAAAATGAACAAGGGGTGGATACTGTCAATGAACTGTAGATTCCATTTTCACGTGATTTCTGAAATAATTGTCATAATACTTATTTGAAGTGCAAGGATGCACTTGTGGAGAAGATGAACAAACGTGGGAGAGCTTTCAATGCTCTGGTTGTAATGTTCTTTATTTTGGATGATACTAACTTTTTATAGCTCATGTATTGACTGTATTATTGATCTAGATTTTCATGTTTTGTTAGGCACTAGTGTTAATTTTTTTATTGATTTGCATGGATATACAATTTTGAACAAGTGGTAATTAATGTTTTTGTTCTCGGATTAGCTGCTTGAAGTTATCACTGAACCTTTTTTTTTATTTCCCATAACGTGTTTCTATGTCCCCTTTGTGACTTGTGAGATAGAGTATCTTTAATTTTAATTTGGTCCATGCACACATGATAACCACTCGTTTCTTTATCTTTCTCCCCCTTTTGCCTATTCATTAACAGATCACAATTTCACTTGCAGATGTCAAAGACTAATGATGACCGGGATAGCTCGAGTTCAAGTTATTCATCTAGCTCAGGTTCAAGCTGTGAGTCATCCTCTGGAAGCTCAGGGTCATCGTGTAGATCATCTTCTAGAGGTTCTGAGTTAGGGGCCAATAGCACAGCTCCACCTAGAAAGAAACGAGGTTCAAGCACATGCAAGAAGCTGGCCAAAGGAGGTCCTCGACAGCTGAAGTTTGATAAGAATGGGATACCTCAGTCGCCTCAAAAACATGTGATTGAATTTTCAAGCTTCTGCTGTCATCTAGCGTGTACACGGGTGGATATCAGAATTAAGAATTGGCGGAAAGTGTCTAATGATTTGAAGAAAAACCTATGGGAGGATGTGACAGCAAAGTTTGTCATGCCTAAGGATGTCAAGTTGTTGAATAATGTCAAGAGGGTTGCCTTGAAATCTATTAGTAAGAGAAAATCTTCCTTAGTCCATATATTGATTTTTGTTTCCTTAGTCCATATATTGATTTTTGTTCATTGTTGTATTAATGCAGGCCATGCATGGAAGGATTTCAAGTGGAAGCTGAACTTCAAATATGTCAAGAAAGATAAAACACCATTTGAAGATTACCCACTATTAAATCGTGAGTATTGGTCAGACTTTGTCAAGTGGGTCACCTTTGACGAGTATCTTGCTATGGGTGAAAAGGCAAAAAAATGCCAACAAATGAATCAGTTCCGTCAAAATTTGGGCCGACGAAGCTATACTGTTCAGAAGGTCCGATGGGCGAAGGAAGATGCGTTGGCACTAAGCGAGGGCAAGCCTATACCATTCCAAGACACGGTGGATGGTCATCATAAGGACTGGGCTAGGGCAAGGAACCCTACTGGAGATATGATGATAACCGAGGCGCATCCAATTATTAAGAAAATTGTATTGCCACTTTCTAATTATTATCTTGTTGATATTATTTTATTTTGCAAAACCTTCACATGCATTACCTGTTAATTGTAGGTGGATTTGAATTCTCAATCTTTAGAGGGTACCTTCACACCGACTCAGGATATGGACATACTTGCAACAGCCATAGGTAGTAATCATTCGGGAAGGACAACAGGTGTGAGCTCTTATATAAGATTAGGGATGGGTCTTTCCCAAGACGGTGCCCCTCCCAAGAAGAAACGACGTAGTACAAAAGATGATATAATGAGGCTAG
The DNA here is from genome assembly GCA_036346145.1 of Olyra latifolia. Taxonomy (NCBI): domain Eukaryota; kingdom Viridiplantae; phylum Streptophyta; class Magnoliopsida; order Poales; family Poaceae; genus Olyra; species Olyra latifolia. Next base: position 44,677,865 of record CM070526.1, read on the forward strand.
ACATGGAGTACAAGGCCAAGTTCGAGCAACTGACGAATGAAATGGAACAAATGCGTCATGTTTGGATGGTGCTGAAAGTTCTGCATCATCAAAAGTAGATCACGTGGAATTTACAACACCACCACAACACCGTGTCGACTTAATACAAGTAACTTCTGAGCTAATTCTATGTTTTGCTGCATATAATTCATAGTCCTGATGCCATATTTGTGCTAGAATCATGTTAGGTTATTTGTATAGTTGCAATACTACCTTCTATGTAGTATGATATTAATTAGTACCTTGATTTATGTTTCATGACACTTATGCAATGCTGCAATTATTTTCTTGGTATCGGTACCATGTATTATGTTTAGTTAGCCTTGCTGGAATTAATATGAAGTATTTCTTAAGTTATTGCATTGTTTCCTACAATCCGTTAGTAACCTGCTAAAAATGAATTTTCCCCTTTTTGCTAACATGTTTAACATTCCAGGAGGTCACCAAATGCATGCTTCTGGTGCCTGTAGGCATGCAAACTGTTGTGGTAGGTAGAGGCCAGGCTTTTCCCCCTAAGGATGTGCAAACTGTCCATGGGGTCGAGCGACAGAATGATTACACGAGGGTGCAGATTGACTTTGTGTTTGACAACTTCATAGAATACCCATTCCCAGTACCAATTAAGGATGATGACAAATTTACTCTTGGCTTTGTGAAGAATTCTTTTGTGTTATGGCCCAAGTCAGGCATACACCTTGGTGAGGTATAGTTTGCAAACTTCAACCAGTTCAATCTTTACATTACTAACATTTTTTTAATAGTTTTATAATGGCGACTCAATTTGGTGACTTTTTCATAGGAGCCAAAGGTGCTTACACCCCCTCAGCAATCTCTACAAGATACTCCTGTTGATTTGTCTACACTCGGTCCAGCTTCAACACAGGTAGACAATATTCCTAGGCTACCAATGGATGCCGACCACGAGGATGTACCACATATTGGCTCCAATGGCAAAAAAAAGATGAAAAAGCATCGGCACAAGAAAGACAAGAGAGAGAAAGAGAAGCATACATCTTCAAAGGGGAAATCTACAAAAGATAATGATGATGATGATGATGATGATGATGATGATGATGGTCTAGATCCTCTTTGGGCTCCTCCACATCGGCAATCACCTACACCTACTCCTGCTTATAGGGAATTTGTGCTAGGACAACCTTTGCAACATGTTGCTGAGCTAAAGAAAATGGGTGCTCACAGTCAGTCTTTTCATAAGTGGTACATGGCCATGTCAATAACTAGGACGTCTCGAAGGCAGCAGGCAACACACTTCATGGTAGGGTACGGAGAGCATGACTTCCATACTAAGCCTGGAATCTTTGCGGTTGAGTTCAGTGATGTTTTTCACCTTTACAATGATCAAGTGCTTGTCATATCTTTACATCGGAGTTGGATCCTGTGAGTGAAACATGCAACATTTACTACAAAGTATTTCTATTATTTTTATTGCTTTTTCGACACTAACTATATTTTTTCATAGCTATATATATCTCTAGTTGGCTTTTCAGACCCAGAGATGGTGGTTGAAAGCAAGATCAATGAGGAGGCCGACGCTGTTGCATCATACATTGTCAAAGCATTGCTTGCTCAACAGGATAAGGAGTGCATATTTGCTGTTTGCCAAGAAGGGTTAGTTTCTAAACTAACAGTAACTCTTTATAGTTTAGTTAACATGATCTGTATTGCATTCTAGTTATCATTGGGTCCTCTTGGTTATATTTCCGAAGTGGAACACAGTATACACTATTGACTCCAAAGCCCGCCTATTGGGAATCAGTTACAGTTTTAGTTCGTTGTTTGACAGGTTTTCTATTTCTACTCATTTATTTCACCTTATTAAAATCTATTGGAAAATTTAATTCATTGCATTAAAGTCTTCTTCAATATTGTAGGGCTTTCTTGACTTATGTTGAGCAAAAAGGGTGGCACAATGTTGCTCTTGGTGGTGTCATCTCATGGAATCGCTTTCAGGTAATTATGGAATAATCGTAAATCAAACCTTGTTCTCAAATGTGAAAATAGATCATATAGAGAGAAGTTTTCACTTTCATTCTAGGTCTAATTAATCACTTTTTCTAGGCGCACACTCAGCCAATTGGTCGTATGCTTTGTGGTCAGTACGTCATGCGCCACATGCTTTCCTTCGCAGAGCAACTTAGTTTGAAGCCTGATCAATATCCTAAGGTATGTTCTGATTAACTCTTAGATTTAGTTTCATATACTTGCACAATAATTTGATGAAATTCATAAACTTTATTCCACTTGAATTTTCCAAGGGTCGTGTTGGGTTTGCGAGCAGTCCGTTTTTGCCTGAGGAGATAGCGAGCGTGCGAGAGCGACTACTTGAGTTCTTCATGACGGAGGTCATAGACATTGGCGGATCGTACAGGGTCGAGGGAGCCGCATATAACTAGATTGAGCATGGTACATATTAGTCTTCCATTGACTTCTCTTTAAGAAATTTATTCTAAAAAAGCATTTTATTTTCTTACATGTCTGCTTTTTTGTGTGTGCTAGAGTAATTAATTTTGTAACATTTAGTGCTAAGCTAGTAATTACTATGTAAGGATCAATATGTCTTTCAATTCCTTGATCACCTTTTTTACAAATTAGTCATTTATTGTTTGGAGATAGAGGTAGTAGATAAAACTGCAGATTGCAGAAACTGGCACTCTTTTTTTTTTTTGCAAGTGAAACAAAGCAGATTGCAGGTTATTTTCATGAATTTGTGTTCACTTGATATGCAGGAATACATAGTGGAAGCTCTCCACTAGGTCATCATCGCCGTCTTTTATTAAGTTCTCGTGAGATAATTAGCTTATTTGTAATAAGTGACTTTTGTCATATATACTCTGCAGTTACGTACCTTTCTGTTAATTAAGCGACTAGTGATGACCTGTTCTATTTAATTACATTGTTGGTATACTAGCACCGATCCGGGACTAGTTTTATTAACAGAGAAGGTTCAGGTTGTCTAACTGGTCTCAACGTATATGTTGGTAATCTTTTTTAGACGGTCTTATTTCCTTTCTATTACTTTGTTGGTGTGCCAAACTTACAGGCAATTAAGATTTGCATGCATGCAGTATTAATTGTTAGGTGGTTAACTAATTTGACGAGGTACTACGCACCAGTGTTTTAAGTAAAAGTTGATGGAATTCATAAATGTGCAAAGTGCCTTTGGAGTAAGTTTTTTCGTTGTTCTTGTACTAAGATATCTGTACTTTTATATAGTAATGTGAGTACATCGCCGTCATGTTGGAGTTGGAATTTGTTTAGTCACATGTTGATGCCACACCTAGAAATGGACCTAGAGGAATGCTCGTATGATCAAGTACAGTTTTGTACCATGGCAATATCACCAACAATCGACTTCTGTTTTGCCAAGGAGAAATATCATGCATGCATGCTAATGATTGATGTTCAGTATGAGTTATTTTTTCTGAATCTATATTCACTTGATATGCAGGAATACATGGTGGAAGCTCTCCACTAGAAAAAATGGTGCTGAAGCTTGGTCTGGAGCAGAGGAGCGGTTGAAGATGTTGAAGTTCCTGTAGCCTCCATGCTAACAAATGAGCAAACCTAGAACATTGTAAATCCTGCCAATATCTATCACTGTGCAGAGTCTGTCTAGTCATATCATTTTTAACTTCTCATTACTGTTCGTTGCAACTACTATTGAATATTCTCCATCAATTTGTGTATACAGATGATGATATTTCATATTTATTTGGGCTAAATGAAAGTGCTTATATGTCAATTGCAAAATTACAAATTTTTAAAACGTTTTCTAGCGTGGTTGTCAATTTGTGGTAATTTTATTTTTTTATATTTTAAAAAATCATTGCCGATGGTTCTGAGATGACCATGTCTTATATAATACATCATAATAGACGGTTTTAAACTTCATGTACGATGGTTGTATATACATATGAGACAGTTCTGGCGTGCAAGCTAACTTTCTTGGTAGGATGTATAAGACGGTTGCTTACACGGATTGTATTATATAATCACACATATGAGACGGTTTATAAGTGTGCAACTGTCTTCTACGGTGTGACATATACGACGGCTTCTTATACGACTGTCTTATATGCTCACACAAATAAGACGGTTCATTTGTGTCAGAGCGTCTCCTATGGTACCACATATACGACGGTTGGCACTACCAACCATCCTTTATACTTATTTAATTGAGACGGTTCAAAACCGTCTTAAATGAATGAGGTCTTTTACGACTGCACATACATAAGTCATTCCCAAAACCGTCTCAAATACCTAAAAATAACCGTCTCAAAAATGATATTCTGTAGTAGTGCTTGTAACCAAGGAATATCAGCGGGTGGATCCACTAAAGATTGCTCTATGACAGCATGAGTAGTGAACAATTTTAACATATCAAAATCATTCTCACATTGTGTAAACAAAACACCTTTTATATTACCTTCGAAGTCCTCATCAGTTGTTGTAGGTGCAACTTGAATTACTATCTCCTCACTTACACATGGGGAAACACTGATCAATTCTTTCTCCATGTTTCTCTTCATCATCCTTTTGATAGTGCTTATTTTCCTGCAAAATGTTAGCTACAAGAGGAGGTGCAACAACGGGCACCTCATGTGAAGCTAATAATTCCTTCGAAGATTTATCAAGACTATTATTCAGCTTTACAAGCACTCTCAGACAATTGTAAAAAAGAACCATCCATATGTTTCATCAACAAGAATATCATGAATATCCTTATTAAGTCCACGTATGAACCTAAACTCGGTAGCTTCCTTATATTCTTGTAAACCACAACGCAACAAATAATTTTGCAATTTATGATTGTATTCTCTAATAGTTTTACAACCTTATTTTAAGCATTGAAGTTTAGTAAGCAAATATTCAGCATCATATTCAAGAACATAATCATCTCTCATAAGTCTTTTCATGGTACTCCAAGTTTTAGGTTCTTTATTATGTCTAGATATATGCTTTCACCAATATATTGCACCTGACTTAGCGCTTTAACTGCGGCACTAATCTTTTGTTTTTCATATAAGTCATACTTTGCAAATTTCTTTGTCTACTGCTATCTCCCAATTAATATATGCATTATGATTGAACTTTCCAGCAAATGGAGGCTGTTCAAACTTGATGAAAAAAACTAGCCGATAGAACGAGGATAAAAAAACTATCACCAACGAATGTGTTGATCGGTATAACGAGGGTGAAATCTAACCCTTAGTCGAAAAGGCGATGCACAGCAATATCAACTAAGTTAATATTTCAATAAATCAAAAGTTGATGCAGGCCGTAGATCGAAATGAATCGAGACAGTACTTACCCGCAACTTATCTGCAAGCAACTCTTGGGTGTATGCTGAAGCCAATCGAGAAGGCGATACGCGACAGGTCAATCGAAGACAAAATACGGTGAAACTATGCTAAACTAGACTAGTGTCGACGGAAAGTAGATTTAGTATTCATCCATTTACACTCCTCAGGGGCTATATACTTATAAAGACTCTCACAGATTTCAACTTGGACTCTGACATCGTACACGGTACGGTCTCGACCCATTATTTTCTATTCTATCTATCGCCTTACCCATACAATCCGATACAAACTCTATTATAGCCAATTCGACTAATATCAAACTTTGTCCAATTCTAACTGATTTAAGAACTTTACATACGAATCAGCTAACCCAAATTTTGGTGTCAACAGATAGAAACCCTAGTTTTGGTGGCTCTCACTCAAATGGACGCTAGGATAGCACAGGGAATGAGTCAGCATGAAACAAAGGAGTACCCTATGTCTTTAAATAGGCCAAACACAAAAACTAGCAGTTGGGACCTAGAAATAGGGAACCCACGTTGGCATAGTACCATACGGCACATGCTGTAACATACGACGCCAGGGGTTAACGTATGGTATGGCCTCTATCATTCCATACAGTGCCCCCGAGACACAGGTCAGATGACAGCCCCATCTGGTACCCCCCATATGGAAAAAACATGATGGTAGCGCCGCCTGCTACTTTGAACCATACGGTGCTCCAAAGCCGTTCCGCAAACCTTCTGGAAAAAAAATGCTATGACAGCGCCGTCTGGTATACCGTTCCTTATGGCGCGCCTACACCAGCCTAGACACCTTCTAGAAAAGACTAGACGGTATGCCGTCTGGCACCTCGTACCATACGGCATGCACGACGACACTCAGAAACTTTCTAAAAAAGACCAGAGCCGTTTGGTACCCCATACCATATGGCGTGCATGCCACCACTTAGAATCCCTACTGGAAAAGATGGTCTAGGATGATGTCTAGTACCCTGTACCATACAGCATTACCGTGCAAGCGCAGGCGACACTGCCAAAGAGGCCTAAAGGCTTCTAACTCTCTTTAAAACCTAACCTCAATGTGCATTCATGGAAAAAAAAAAAAAGTTCTGGCAACTTCAAAAACCATCTCAAACACCTTTTCAATTAAAGAATTAAAGAAAAACACCTACATCTGGATGAACTCATATCAGCTTCTAAGTTCATGCTAAAACTTCCATAATCCTGAACAACTTTACCACCAAGGCATCATAGCTCCATCACAATATCATCACCACCAAAACCAAGATAATCTCTTTACAAACCACCAAGAGGGTTTTGAGCCATACATTATGAAATATTGCATTAGTGTCTAATTAAATCTTTATGTACATTCTTGTTGAACCTTTCATTCTAGTTAATAGACATGCATGAGGAAACCTTACAAGTATGTTGATATACTGACCTGCTTTTATGCAGGCTACATACTACATGGGTCGACCTTGTCTTTACTGCAAAAGATTTTTCCTTGAAAGACATGGATGAGTTTGGCATTGTCTAGGTTGTACTTTACACTCAAGCCTTGCCTATGGCATAAATATAATATTTTGTAAGTGTATTGTAAAATATTAACTTTTATGTAACATTATCCAAAAGTGTAATAAGTCTTGGCAGCTTGTGCTTTTTCTATAGTACAACTGAAATCCATGCAATCATGCATGACAGACGTGCCCGCTACGTGCAGCTAGTGTGCACACGCATGTGGCCAAGCCTATTTATTAGAGAGGAGGTAGGACCATGAGGTTCACGTTGAGTCCACGCCGTGGGTTTTATGTGAACCATGCCTATGTACACTAGTACACTTCATCACGGCAATTGAGTGTCAATGCAAATATATGTTATGTTATGCACATTTTGATTTCTTAAAACTCTCGAAACCTAGCATTTCAGCTACAATCGCGTAGCTTCCTATAATTTTTTAATAATTTTATGAATTTTTCCTCTTTTCATGATATGACATGCTCTAGCACACTGCATTGTCCTTCCACAAGCGGTGCATGGAGACCGCTCACAGCTGCACAATACTCCACGATGCTTGATGCTCGACGATTCGACATACTTGATGAGACTTGACTATACCCGGTACTCCATAATACTTGATAATACCCGATACTTTATAGTGCCTAATGGTCGACGATTCCCCCATCGTAGAAGATAGACAATATACTTCATGATACCACCTAATACTTGATAACACCTAATACTTAATGATACCAGATACTCAATACCCTCTCATACTCGATGATACCCTTGGACACTTGATGATATTCAATCATTCAAAATGACACTTACCACAATACCCGATACTCAAGGATTCCATGATAATCCATGATACTATATGATATATGCTCATAATATTAGATACTTGATGATATCTGATACCCAATGATACTATATGATACTTGTTCATGATAATCAATACTTGACAATACATGTTCATGATACTCAATACTTAATGTTACCCGACCTCATACTCGATGAAACCAACTCAACTATATGATACTTGTTCATGATACTCGATATTCGACGATACTCGACCTGATACTCAACGATACTATATGATACTTATCCATCATACTTGATACTACACCACACCCGATACTCAACATACTACATGATACTTATTCATGATATTCGATATTGTACGATACCCAATCCGATACTCGACCCGATACTCGATGAAACATGATACTCAACAATACTATATGATACTTGTCCAGGATACCCGAAACTACATGATACCCGATACTCAACGATACTATATGATACTTATTCATAATACTTAATGCTCGATGATACCGGACCCATGGGTTGTGGGCTGGGGCACACAAAACTTTATTTTTGGAACTTACTTTTACTAGAAAAATAAAAACAAAAAAGGAAAAAGAAAAGAAAGACAAGGAAAAAGAAAAAACTGTTGGGACCCAGTTTTACTAAACCAAACCCCTCTGTATTAATAGTACGTGTCCCAAGGACCAAAGCACGTACCCATAGTAAAATAGAATAAAGTATCAATACCAACACTGTATTAACTAAAAAGTAAATCAAAGTGCAGTGAAGCAATTTATTACCATAGATTATAGTATCAGAAAAACCAAATAAAGCAATTGAAGTAGACCCATCATTAGCCACAGGCAAATTAACTGGGGAAGCTCTTGTATTCCGGATCACCTTCCAGGAAAAATCTAATGTTTTCCTGCGTATCCTCATGGTCCTGACCTGCTTGTAGAATAAGCAGCCCCGAATAAAAGCCGGGGTTAGCATGCGAATGCTAGTAATTCTTTCTTGGGAAGGGTCAGGCTAGACTCATCCTAGAAAAGATAATGGTTTATTTGCATAAAACATTTAACTTAGAAGTATAAAAGTATTTAATAAAATATAAGTAAATGAATAGTAAACAGTTCTCATGATTAATATTAACAGTAACATAAACATGAAAAAATTCTCTATCTTAGTGTCTCATGTCTCAAATTCTCATTGTCTCATATCATAATATCAGTATAGTTCTCATTCTCATGCTCAATCATCATAAATCATCTAGCAACGGCACACGGCTGGATAAACCTTACCCAAGTTAAATCAATTAAGGTGTAGCTACGATGTGAAAAACCACCAAAATGCTCAAAACCGGGAGCACGGCCATTCGGATTGGTTTATACTCCGCAGAGGTTGTATGCTTTTTTTCACAAGATATAATACTCTCCCATCGAATAGCATCATAACAAAACCGATTAGAAATCTAACCTTAGACTTGACACGGTTATAGCTGATAGGTCCCATAGGTAACCCGAAATTCCATCCGGGCAATACACCGGCGATGACGTATCCCTCAGGACCTCACTTACGGTGCAAGTACGACCTCACTAGTACGATGACAATTCTGACATTATTCTCCCTCTAGATTAGGCCACGTCGCATACCGGGCTTGCGATCGCACGATAAATTTTTAGTTAAATCCATCACGATCATCGGTCCTTAGAGACCAAAGTGTCGACTCGGGTCACTCACTCTAAGTCAAATTATTAGTTGATCAAATTTTAATTAATGATTGAACAATTCCACTATAAACCCAGTTTTCTCATGTCTCATACTCAGATACTCCACATTCTCTTATTAAAGTGTTTAATGATAATCATATAAGTGGAAATCACTCCCCGATGACTATCTAAGCAATGCTAAGCCAACTAATAATTAAAATAGTAGCAAATTACATAATATTCTCATTCTAAGGTTTGTCATGATGATAATGGGTGCATACCATATAAATAAACGACATGCACTAGGAATTTCTATGGCAAATACGCATAATTTACTTAAACAGCAATTTTGGCAAAATCTAGAAATAAGGATTCCCTAGACTTGCCTTCCTGATCTTCCTGAACTTGCTAGGTGTTGGCGGCATCGATGAATTCTCCTTCGTCGCCCACGCGGTTTAACGCACGCAAAACGATAAAAACAACAATACAGTGAATAAACAGTAAATAAATTTAAAATTATATAAAAAAATACAGTGAGTAGATATGAATTTTTTGGATTTTTAGAAATCGAAATAGCTGGATTTGGAGCTAGCATGAAATCACAGCAAAATAGTGAATGAACACTATTTACTGAAATTTCAATAAATAAAAACTACTGTAGCTAATATGCTGAGTTACTGTAGCAATCTGGCCTAGCTGCAGAGAGGATATGGGAGTGTGTGGCTGCAGTGAGGGAGAGAAGACAGAGTAATTAGAGAGGGCGGGAGTAGAAAGAGGTAGAGAGATGGAGAGTGATGCACACATGAGCGGCCCGATCTTTCGGTGAGGTGATAACTTCGATTTGGTGGAGTATGACTTTGACGATCCAGCTACGAACCACGCAAAGATAAGCGCCCGCAATCACTAAACCACACTCCTGATTATTATCAACCATGCCAAAGCTCGGATGACCTGACCATGAAGGTCGATTCTTGCAAGCAATCGAACAACTAGCAAGAACAAGGATAAAACACACACATATATTGAGGTTTTGAACTTGTTTACTGGTGCTCTAGCCGAGTCAGGAGAATAAGGATATAGTTCCACTCATGGGGCAACTAATCTAAACAAAGCCTAAAGAGAAATGGAAGGGACTTGTCCAATATATAGCCAGGGAGATGGCTACTAGAAGGTGCTCTCACGCAGCTAGAGATACATAGGAACACAGCCTAAAAATTAAAGGTGGCACAACACCCGAAGAGACTGAAACCGCTGAATGTTTTGGACTGCTGTGGCCAGCTCGTTAAGAATTTGAAGGGATCCGTTGGAAAGAGCACGAAATTTCCTTTTCATCAAGTGCTCACACGCCCCAAACGGAGTCTGTTTGCATTCTCTATGAGCGTTTAATTTCTGACTGGCTATTGGAGGCCAAGTTGAAACCTTTCGCGTTCTCCCACCTTGCTTTATAAGTTGTGTTGGCAGATTAATGCTCTCTTGATGATCGCGTTCTCCCACCTAGGTTCCTAAGTATGAGGATACTATTAAGTAGCGGTCTATTCTCCAATGTAAAATTATGCGACCCTAGGAACGAATTTACCTGATAATTTAGTTGTCGTGCATGAGCCCGTGTAATTGGTCCTTGAATGTTGGTCGAAAGTCGCTGGTCATTAGGAGAGTTTTTGGATGTTGGTCCCATGGGTGTATCCGAGGTAGCGATGTCCTCATCATCCTCCCCTTCTTTATTTGGAGTCGTCCTCCACTCTAGTTGGTATTCTTGTATAATGTATGGTGTCAATTGTTGACTTACTTTTAGTGGACGAATTGGATTCCATAACATGGAGGACTTCCTTGTTTCAGCTTGGCCAACATACTTCATGATGAACTCCTTTGTAAAGCTTTTTAAAAGTTCCTTAAATTTAAATACGTGTATATTTTTATGAGGTAGCATCATAATCTTGTTGATTATAATTTGAAGCTCAGTATGAAAAAAATTTACCTTGTGTTTATTTTTAGCAAAGACGAATCTTAAGAGCATAAGATTTGGGGCAGTGGAGATATGCATAGGTGCCATGGTTGTATCATCCTCCCTTTCTTCACGAAAAGTCGTCCTCGACTTTTCACGATCTGAAAATGTGCTCCTGGAAAAGAACAACGCATATGCGTGGTATATGTATGCATCAATTGTTTCATCATTCTCGTTATTTTGCACAAGGTTTTTAACACAGCAGTAACCATTGAATATATCTGAAAGAAACCATGTATGCACATCATTCCCCCTTTCTTGATAAAAAGTTGTCCTCAACTTTACTAAGCATTGAATTAAATTGTATGCAAGAGACCAATATTCAACTGAGCTATGTAGATTTTTAACAAGCGATTTACATATGTCATATGAAAAATTAATTTCAGAGTAACAAACATCTTTTCTTTCTTTCATGTCAAGGTTGTCACAACATGGCAAACTAGTTTGTTTGTTGTAATCAAGTAATGTTAAATCAACAAGCATATCATCTATGATACAAATTCGATATACATTAAACTTGTTATCTATATCATAATCTCCAATCAAATTGAATTTTTAAGTGAAAGAAGATGTACTAACTAGTTAGTTCAAACAAGAAATTTCAGCAGCCTTCTCAATCGCAATAAATAGTTCAACAGGTTTATCAAACATAATATAGCACAAAGATTTATCATGAAATGTTTTGCTCAACGGTTCTCCACGAGTAATCAATTCAACATTATATCAAGCAAATTAATTTTAGAACAAGGAATTCCTACTTGAACATGCACATTAACATAATTTCTCACCTTTTTTTGAAAGACAGCCAAATCAACACCATAGTTACCTTAATATCCTTCTCAGATAGTGTAGGTGTTGTAAGTAGTGCTTCTTCATGCTCGCTTAAACATGGATGAATGAGCGTTTCTTTAGCAATCATGGATATATCATCATCATTCACTTTAAGTAGTGCTAATTTTTCAATGCTTAACTTCTCATTTCTAATGGACCGTGGGCCAGCAATGGCGCAATTGCCATCAACCACGATCGGTGCCTGTGACGTGGCGATCAAAGGTGAAATGACATCTAGCAACATTGTTCGAAGGGAAAGTCCCATGCTCAACCACATCTATATCAATATCATCATTATTTCCAATCTCCTGCAAAAAAGGTTAGTCACAGAAGGAGACACGGGAACATGCGATTTTTTAACTGAATTATCTACTACTTCACATTTTAAAGGAGAGATTCGGAAAACTCTTCTTCTAACAAATCAAATGTTTCTAGTTTGTTCTCTTTCTATCTATCATCAAGCATTCTCAAATATTCCAAAATCTGATTTTCAGCATTACATGCAAGTTTAACCAAATGAGAGAAGAATTATATATTTCATTAACAAGAATGTCTTGAATTTCTTGATTGAGCCCTCTTAAGAACCGAATTTTAGTAGCTTCCTCACATTCATCTAAACCACAACGCAACAAATGATTTTGAAATTGTTTAAAATATTTCTTAATGGTCTTATTTCCTTGTTTCAGGTGTTGAAGTCTACTGCACAAAAGATCAACATGATATTCAGAAACATACATATCTCTCATGAGTCTCTTCATGGCATTCTAGTGATGAGGTTGTCCCTTTTTTTCTAAAAACATTATTCCACCATTTTAATGCAAATCCATTTAGAGCACTAGCAGCAATTCTAATCTTTTCATTTTCACACGAATCATACTTGCCAAATTCTTTGTCCACCGCTATTTCCCAATCAATGTATGCATCTAAATCAAAATTCCCATTGAATGGAGACAATGTGAACTTGATATTACCTCTTTCAGTGATAGGAGATGATCCAATGATTTTGTTTGTCCCACAAACCTTTTTGTAAAATGAGAAGATGTTTCTTGTAGCATGTTGTCTAGTTGTTACAAGAATTTCTTGTCTCGAGGCGAGAGTGCACAATGTTCATCTTCTTTTCTTTTCCACAACCTACCATGGTTAGTAGCAATAAGGAAAATGACAAGTATATGTAAATTCCTATCAACTACTAGGCGGCAGAAAACTATCAAGTGTCACATCTCTCAAGCTCTTACCAAATTCTTCCCAATTCTTAGAAATGCAGCAAGGGGGTGCAACCGGCGGCTGGTTCGTGATAAACCGATATTAAGAGTGAGAAAAGCGATTGCAAGGCTATCACCTGTGAGGTTAGTAGAAAGTGGAGCTTGGACAGGCTTTGTATATAGCATCCAAGGAAAACAATCAGCTAATATCAGATTTGCACAAATTGAATAATTGTTCGAAACTAGCACTTAGCCTATGTTGCTGATGAAACAAAGATGGAAAATAGGCTCAAGCAAGTATATGGATATGGATACAAGTGGTAAACACAGCACAATTCAAAGATATGCAATTTGGAATATGACAGCACAATATTGATCCAACTTTGTAAATTGCTGTTTTCTGTCCACTTGACAGCAAATTGGTATTTTGGCCGTAACTTTTTATCAATTGCCTCTTGTTCGATGATTCTTCTTTTCTCTTCTTCCAGACGGCTTTTCCAACAACTTTTTTTTGGGCCAATTTTCTAAAAACCAACCGAAAAATTCACAAGTGTGCTCAGTTGCAGATTTCGGAACAGCAACTAGGTCTAAATCAAACATTCATAATTCCTTACTGGCTTCATGTATGAACTTGCAAATTGGCAGCAAGATAGAGCAACAAGTCGTAGATCTGCTCCTTTTGGTTTCACTCAAAAAAGGATAAGGCAATTGGGATTTATGGCGTTTTTGGTGGCGGATGCAGAAATGGAAACTTTCTGGCCGAGATGCAATATTTTGTTTTTGAGGGATATGAAGTGACTTTGACGTGGGGAGATGAATAAGAAGATGAACAGCAACAAGACAATACTAGAACGAACACAAACTCAATTTAGCAAACCAAAATTAACAGATTGAAAGGCACAAAGAGGGTTTGGATAGCAGGAAACAATTTTTTGTGAGGAAAATTTTCTGGACTCTAGGAAGAACACGATGAAACAACTAAACAGGATATACGAACTCATCGGTAAACCGTCGCTCTGGTACCAAATGATACACACACGGGCGGCCCGATCTTCCGGTGAGGGGATAATTTCGATTTGGTGGAGTATGACTTTGACGATCCGGCTACGAACTGTAACAGCCCAAAATGGGATATTTTGAAAACATGCATGATACTAGGAGGCTTCATGAAAATAGTAAATATTATCAACAGTTAAATTTTAGAAAGCATGATTTGTGGATTTCAATTGAAATCTCAATTAAAAAAAAAGGGGCCAAAACACCAATGTTAAAAACTAGTTTAAATTCCAAATTCAATTTGAAACTCCAAAATGAAATTGAGAAAGATTTAATATACATACATACATATATTCATATATATATATATCAGTTATATATATCGCTTATATATATATATATATATCGATCTCAAATTATCAAATACATAATTAAATGGTCAACTTTGTCAGTGGGTCCCATCGTCACCAAGGTGAGTGAGCCGCCATCGCTCACTCTCTCTACCTCACCCCGCGCTCTCTCTCTCGGTTCTCTCTCTTTTCCTCTGTCATTCTGCTTTCGTTGCAGCAGCAGCCCACGCGTCATAGCGTCTGCTTCGCCACAGCGTGCTCGCCAAAGCTCTGGCCGAGCCGCCCGTGGTCTTGCCCCCGATGACGCTGAGCGCGTGGCTAGCTTGGCCTGCACGCCGCCGCCGCTGCAATTCCTGCCCGGCCGAGCTCGGCTCTGCCTTTGCCATTAAGCCGCACCGGCTTCTCTCATCTCTCTTTCTTTGCTCCTCCATTTAGTGGCCGCCTCCCAACCCAAATCCTTGCTCTTCTTCTCCAAGCACTAGCCGCCACCTCCACTCCTCTTGCCGGCCACCCCATCTCCTTCCCCAAACCGAGCTAGCAAGGTGAGCATCCTCCTCTTTGTCTTCTCCTTTCCCTTTTTCCCTTGCTTTCTTCTTTGTCTTCTTGCCGCAAGTCCCACGCGCCAGTGTCCCTTGCTCTCTCTATGAGTCGCTTCACTGCAAGATCGCTGCCTTCTTGCTGCAGCCGCCGCCTCTTCTTTGAAGCTCCTGCTGGTTGGAGCCGGCTTGCTTTGGAGTTGTTGCTTCTTTGCTTGCTTCTTCCTCGCCGCTTGTTGCTCTGTGCTGACACCAAACTTCTTCTTTGCGCTCATGCACCGTCCGATGCTTCTTCGCTCTGGTGAGCTCCTCCTCCTCCTCCTTCTTCTTCTTCTCCTTCACTTCCCCGCTTGTTGCTTGTTGCTGCAGCTCTGCTTGTTGAAGGAGCCACGGTAGAAGACGATGGAGGATCAGAGTCGCTAGTTGTTGCTTGCTAGCTAAAGTGGCATAAAATTTCAACCCTTTGCAAAGCCACGAAAAATTCGCTGCTTCATCCGCTAAGGTGAAACAAGTTAAAATGGATAGATCGGGCGTATTCTAGCTCTGTGAATTTTTCATATTTTTCGAGCATATTTTATTTTCTCGCAATATTCTAGCTATAGGAAAACATTTATAACAATGACTTAATTGTTTATATCTAGTTAAAGGGGTTAAAAATAACTGAAATTAAGTAGAAAACAGTAAGACAATGCTTATACATTTCTAGTATAATTAGTTTATTTTTAGAGTTATTTATTTAAAAGAAAACCCACTTAATAGTAATTAAAAAGGAATTCCCACCTTATTTAATTAGTTATTAATTTACTTACATGATGATAAAGTTCCATGGAGCATAAATATGATTTAGGAGTTTAATAAATTGATTGCACACTTTTAGGATCAATATTGCAATCTAGGTAATTAAATTGAGCGGTTTAACCATTTTCCTTAAATATTAAGAAAAGCGAATGAATTTGATTTAATTTAAATATAAAATGATTTAAATTAAATCTTAACTTTTGCAAGGACATAGTTAAACATTAAGGTAATTATTAAAATATTGAGACTTAGTTTAGCATGGTATTTATGTATAATTTCCTAATTAGGGTAATTAAAACCCTCTTTTAGTAATTTCCTTTTTTATTAAAATAATTGGGAGTTAGATAAAACCCTAAGACCGAAACACAGAGAAAATCTTAGAAAATATAGAATAACATGCTGGAACCAAGAAAAATTATAATTTCACCTATCACCTTAGAATTCCTTTTTGCTAGAATTTCCTATAATTAATTAAAGATTTAACTAATTAAGTGATGACATTAAAACAACCTTAGGAATCATATGGACCATCTAATTTATCATGAACAATACTTAATTACTAAATGGTCTAAGGCAATACTAATTGCATAAACCCATTAGCTAAGGCCATCATCGTCCGAAAACATAATTTATCTTTAATAAATTATTTTGGGGAAATATAAGTATATTAAAGGTTGTCTTATATTGTATGCATACATCTACTGCACTGTAAGAATCGTATTACTAAGGAAGGCTTATGGGACATCCTATATAAGTACAATTTATGTATTACATAACCCCATCGTCAACGTTAGCAACTGTGCATTGCATTTCATGCATCATGTTTCCTGCATACTTTGGTGTTTATTTGTATTATTGGCTCTTCGCGATAGATTCCGAGGACCCCGCGGAGCAGCCAGAAGATCAAGACCCAGGTTTTGGATTCACAAGATCCAGGCGAGTTAATACTTAACCTTAATAGTGTTGCTTTTACTAGGGAGAGTATGCGCTTTCCCTAGTGCGAGTTAACATCCAATAATATCATATTGAATCCCAGATTTCTAAAGTCTTTATTTTACGGTATTAAACTGCATGCCCTTTTAAGTACTTATGCCTATTTGTTCAATCATGATATATCATGCCATTTACTTACTTGCTATCAATTTACCATGATGATGTTGCCTTGAATTAATCATCTGTCATTTGGCTTTGCTATTGATCGCTTTGATGATCACCCTTGGTAGCCCGGTTAATTTAAATAAACTGATTTAGACTCCTAAGTCTTGGTTAAAATCTTGCTTAGACATTGCTCAGGTCCAACTATTAATTTTAGGCTTAGAATTGCCTCGGAACGGTGAACCGACATTCACCGGACATGATCACACAATGAATATGGTTAATTGAAATTGGGCTGGCATGCCGTGTGTGTATGGTTGTGATGTCTTTGCGCATCGGTCCGCATTGGGTAAGAGGTGGAGTAGCCGGGCTACGTGATTTGAGGAGCTAATCGCCCACATCGTAGTGCATGGAAGAGAGCGCGGCGAGATCCGCGTAATGCCGTCTTGCTGCCCCAAAGGAGGGGTTCCGCCACATCGTGTGATTCACACGGAGGGTGCGAAGTTAGCGAAGAAGGAAGTGCATAAGGGTGAGGCCCTTCAGGATCGGCCGGGCTGAATCAAGGATTCCCTGACGGGTGCATCGAGGATGCACAGTGTGACGTCATCGACTATCTCTGCTGGGAGATAGTTCCTAACACCACAACGCCACCGCCATCGCGCGGTAGTGCAAGTTTTGGGGATTCAGGGGTAGTTACGACCTGCGGGCGTACCTTGTCTGCCGCCATGCTTGAGGTGAAGACAGTTTCATATCGTCATCCGAGGATGATCTAGGTCCATTCTTACAGAGAGCCGTGAGTCTAGCGTGGGTCGGCGGCCAGCTAGGACGAGACCGGTACTTTTTGGGAATGTGATCCATTAACGAGTCGCGCCACACTCGGAAGATGATGGCGGAGTGGGAAGAGAACGTTTGGCGAGTGCCCGAAACGCCATGGGTTTGGTCGTGTCTTGAAATGAAATATGATAAATAATCAATTTGATATGGAATTTGGTTAAACTGCTAAGTCATAGGTTTTGATTTCCAAAAGCGGCTTTTTCTGCAAATAAATAAACCCACCTTTCCTTTGAAACCTCTATCACTAAATGCATTGGGTTGGGTGTTAGCTCGCCGGTGTTTGGATGACATCGACCTCGATACTTATACTCTTTTAGATGGAGAGTATAAGCAAAACAAAGATGCTCGCCATGAAGACGATGAACAGAGATCGCCGATGATCAAGTCGAGGCTTAGGGCGTCTCTCGGTCGATTGCTTAGGCATAGCCAAGAAGAGACTCTTTTGGATCTTTTATCGTACTCGATCTTTTTTCGTTCTTAACTATTTTGGGCCAATGTGCCGTGTTGTAATATTTAATAGCCTTTGGGCTTAATGTAGGTATTTAATGTACTATAAGTCTTCCGCTTGTATGAAATGATCTGGCTATGTAAATAGTATGCACTAGTGTACTGATCCAGGGACTAGTGCAGGTCCGACCAATTCTCGCAAGGTAAGCCGAGAAGGGGCGCGACACGAACCACGCAAGGATAAGCGCCCGTAATCGCTAAACCACACTCCTGATTGTTATCAACCGTGCCAAAGCTCGGATGACCTGACCACGAAGGTCTATTATAGAAAGCAATCGAAGAACTAGCAAGAACAAGGATGAAACACACACATATGTTGAGGTTTTGAACTTGTTTACTGCTGCTCTAGCCGAGTCAAGAGAACAAGGATATAGTTCCACACATGGGGCAACTAATCTAAACAAAGCCTAAAGAGAAATGGAAGTGACTTGTCCAATATACAGTCAGGGAGATGGCTGCTAGAAGGTGCTCTCACGTAGCTAGAGATACATGGGAACATAGCCCAAAATTAAAGGTGGCGCCGCACCCGAAGAGACTGAAACCGCTAAACGTTTTAGACTGCTGTGGCCAGCTCATTAAGAATTTGAAGATGAGGCCGGATCCGTTCAAAAGAGCACGAAATTTGCTTTCCATCAAGTGCTCACACGCCCCAAACGAAGTCTGTTTGCATTCTCTATGAGCGTTTAATTTCTGACTGGCTATTGGAGGTCGAGTTAAAACCTTTCGTGTTCCCACCTTGCTTCGCGTTCCCACCTTGCTTTATAACTTGTGTTGGCGGATTAATGCTCTCTTGATGATCCTTGCCCAGGTTCCTAAGTATGAGAATATTATTAAGTAGCGGTCTATTCTCCAATGTAAAATTACGCGACCCTAGGAACGAATTTACCTGATAATTTAGTTGTCGCGTATGAGCCCGTGTAATTGGTCTTTGAATGTTGGTCGAAAGTCACTGGTCATTAGGAGAGTCTTTGGATGTTGGTCCCATGAGTGTATCCGAGGTAGCGATGTCCTCATCAGAGAGAGAGAGAGAAGAGAGGGAGGCAGGGTCGGCAGCGGCGGGAGGCATCAGCGATGGCACTGTCGGTGAGGTGGTGGCGGTGGTGACGCCAAAGGAGGTGGAAGTGGCGTGGAGGAAGTGGAAACTGCCACGATCACGGCAGGTGGTAGCTCGGCCCGGTAGCACGAGGCGTGGCGCGACATGGCGGCATGTTGCAGCGGCGGCGATGCGATGGGCGGCGCAGCAGCACGGGTCGCGCGTCGATAGCATGGGGGTGGCTTGTGGCTTCTCCTAGCTTCAGTTCTCATGGGACGATGATGAATAGAGCAAGACGAGCGTCCACTTTAGGGAACAGATGGAAATGAGAGGGATTGCAACTGTGGGATTTGTAGGTATAGATGTATAGGGAGAGTTAGAGATCGAATTGGATTAGGGGTAGGATTGGTTAGGAAGAAGATTGGGATAAGGATAGGGAGAGAAAATCCTAATTGTTTTAAGATCTGAAATTTAAGAAGAAAATAAATATTTTATTTTATTTTATGATTATTATGATTATTATTTTTTAGGTGTCACAAAAACTCACTAGCCCGATTGGCTCGTCCAACAACCACGCGTGTGGGGACGCACTTTGTCGTGTAATAGTCTTGTCGGCCCTATATCCAACGGAACACCGTTGCGTAGTAGTACCCGTAATCCATAGGTTATACAATATTGTAACTGTTCCATAGACTAGATATTTCGGTATGCAACATCCATTGTTTTGGACATAAGCACTATTATGTTAGCTAGCATTTAATTTCTAACGTACTTATTTTGCATATGTATTTTATTTTATACTTGATGTTAGTTCAAATTTATCATGCATAAATTGGCTTATTCGTGATGATTTGCATAGTACTTTGCATATGCATACTAGTACATAGAAAGAGAGGAAATGGAAGAACTTGATTGTTAGAAACGATGTGGAAATGGAAGAATTTAATTGTTATAAATTCTTGATCCACTTACTGCTGATGCAAAAAATGACATGAGAATGGTGCTTGGCTTGATGTTAAAGGGCTTTTTGGTTGTATGCATCTATCTAGTCTGACCTAAACGAGGCATCCAAGACCTATATATACTTTAAGCATGTTCCCCAAGGTTTATGTGCTTAACCTTATCTACGTATTTGCTTATCTTTGGATGCAATTACATCCATGACTCCATGAGCTAGCTCCATCTATAGATAGATAAACAAACACCATATCCTAGGAGCAGTCACATGTGCTCAGTGAAACAACCCCTAAGTTATACAGAAAAACAAACAGTTGCATGCATCACCAGATCCCTTGTGCCGTGTTTTAACACCGACTGGCCTCTACATAATTGGTGTTCCTTACTCCGAATTTGTAGCAAAAGAAATCACGTGTGGCATATGCACACGGTGCACCTAGATGAATTACGTGCGAACGAGGGGAAAATTAAGAGTTTGATACTCAATTTGCACGTCTTTCATCCTCTCTTAATAACATGCGGGACCGCTTACGTATATGAAAGTGAACCAGAGTGGCAAATCCTAAAGTGCAAATTTTAAATAATATAAAATTCTGAAATCTCTCCGCTAGCGTGGGGTCAACGTGGGCCTTGGTCAAGAGATCCAACGAAAGAAAAAAATTATTAGCGAAGACATGCATGCAGATGATACTACCTGTAGTTCTATTTGAAAGATATTAAAAATTGATAATTTTATATCGCAACTTACACACAGGTCCCTTAGGGATCAAACAATGTTTTGAAGGCACGCAAGAAGTCCTCTGAAGCACTAGATCCCTCCGCGCTACGGAGGTGTAGCTCCTGGCTAACCCTAGGCCACGAGCTCAAGGAACCCGAGCGGCTGCAGCATCCAGCGCGCGGCGCGTCCCGGTCTTCAACGACGACGAAGAACAATCCACCCTAGCAAAGCCGTTGAAGTGGACCTTTCCTACCTATGACGGAAAGGAAGATCCCTTCTCTTGGCTAAGTAGGTGTGAGCAGTTCTTCCGGGCCCAGAAAACAAGAGAGAAAGACAAGGTTTTGACTGCCTCGTATCATCTAACGAGCAGGGCCCAAACTTGGTACACTCGTTGGGAGCGTCGCTACGGCCAACCCAATTGGACCGAGTTCGTGGACTTAATATCAAGATGTTTTGGTCCAGATCAGATGGGAAATTCTTTAGGAGCATTGGCGGCGCTACAGAAGGAAGGATCATTGGAAGACTACGAGGATCGTTTCCTGAGCCGCCTTTGCTACACCAAACCATTAACCGAGAAGCAAGAAGTGGATCTTTTCACCTTCGGGTTAAATGATCCCCTTCGTTTAGAAGTAGAGATGAAGGAGCTAAGGGACTTGGATGAAGCAATGAACGTGGCTAGGTCATTGGAAAATCTGTAGAAAGCACTGCTGGCGGCCCTCGCACCCACAAAAACCCAGCGCACACCGGCTGGTCGGCTGCCTCCCCACCCACCTGTTAGCACGAAAAATTTCACAAAGAAATAGAGTTTTTGCAGGCGTGCCAGTGTATATAAAATACACAAAAGAAAGAAAGGGACGGGAAAATTGATATTTTATTATTGCAATAAAATACAAATTCCCGTAGACAGGATTGCGCGCTGTAGACTTCTGTCGTTGACGATGTGGGGTTCTGAATCCTGGGGCCTCGGAAGGACACCCAGTTAATTACATCCGCGAGAGACACGCGGAACACCTCCGATTAAGCTGCTTGTCATCTTCTTCTCCTATGTGCTTCGTGGATCACCGCGTTGGTTGGTGTACGTCGGTGTGGCGACAGCAGAACACGTGGGGTAGATTGGGGCCCACGTGATGCCTAGCGGAGCCGTTGTTTGGCTCCACCCGCCCGTGTCGCTTGATCTTGTTTCGTCAAACGCCACGTTGGAATTGTGTATTGATAGGGTTGCACGGCTCTGCACTGGGCTTCGAGTTGAAGTTGACGACTTCGCTGGCATCATCGGGAGTGTTCTTGCATAACTGGATTTGAATGTGGACGCTGGGGTGACTTTGATCATCAAAATGGATGTTGATATTTTATGTAGCGCGTCTTGATGTGATCGGTGGCTGTTGAATCGATAGACCGGGAAATTCCTCCGGACACCGATTTGTTGATGGAGTGTAGAGTGATTGATGTAATACCGATGTCCGGGAAAACCCTCCGAACGTTGACCATTGATGTTGATATTAGTGGAGTGACGAAATTCCTCCGAGCAGGATGATCATCGCTTGGGGAATAATTATGAAGTCATGGACGAGACTGTGAGATTGAACTATGAGGCTTGAGTTATAATCAGGAGCAATATTAACAGCACCGGCTCGATTATCAAGTACTGGATTGTGAGTAAAGAAAATGAGGAGACAGACTCTTGTCTTGGATATGATTTTTTGTGAAGCTCACTTGAGCTTGAACCTTCACGTATATATATGCACGTTACATGTGCATGTTAATTTTCGGGGACAAAGAACTAGCATGACGTGAGGCATGTACATGACTTGTTCCTTGCATGCCTTGACACTCGTGCTCATGCACACGTACGGGATCATGAGGGAAGTATACGTACATGTATACGTATACCGACGATGACGACGCCGAACGCGGCCATGAAGTACAACACGGCTGTGTGTGAGGCGGCATGCGGGCACGGCGGGGCGCAGCCAACGCGGGCGCGACCAGGGGTATGTGGGCGCGACGGGAGGACGGGGCGCACAGCGGCCAGGAGACCGGGCGAAGTGTGCAGCGGCCGGTCTGAGCAGCGGCGAGACCGGGCGGCACAGGGACCGGGCGACGCGCACGGCGGCCAAGTCGGGCACGCGTGGTGCGAGGCCGGCGGACAGCGCGCGCGGTGCAAGACCGGCGGGCGGCGCGCACTCGGAGGGACCGACGGACGGTGCACGGTCGGCGGGGCCGGCGGACGGCGCGCGGTCGACGGCGCGTGCGGCGGTGAGGCCGGTGGATGGCGCTGCGGCTGGCCGGGAGTGAGAGATACGCGGCGGCATGGTCATGGCGGAGCAAGATCCGAGCAGCAAGGTGACAGGCCGGGAGCGCGGCGAGACGGCACCGGGACACGGGTGGAACCGGCACGAGGGCGTGGCTTCGGCCGGCGCGGAAGCACTGCGGGGCCACGCGCGGGAGCGCGGATGGAGACGGCACCGGGGGGGCTTCGGCCGGAGCGGAAGCACGGCGGGCGCATGCACGGGAGCGTGGATGGAGACGACACCGGGGGGGCGGCGTCTTCGGTCGGCGCGGAAGCACGGCGGGCGCGCGCACGGGAGCGCGGATGGAGACGGCATCGGGGGGGCGGATGCGACGGCGGCGGCCAGGACGGTATGCGGCGGTCGGGACGGCGGCGGCACGCGGCGGTCGCGACGGTGGCGGCCAGAACGGCACGCGGCGGTCGAGACGGCGGCGGCACACGGCGGTCGCAACGGCGGCGGCAGAACGGCACGCGGCGGTCGGGACGGCGGCGGCGGCGCTTGCGACGGAAACGAACGGCGACGCGCGCAGCTGCGTGGGCGCGGGTCGAGCCGGCGATCAGCCGAGATGCGCAGCGGCACCAATCATGCGGAGGAGCCGGTAGAGAGATGAAGAAATTCACGAGTGAGAGAGAGCCTTGGTAGATGGGAAGCAGCCGGCAGCCATAAAGAAAACAGGAGCAAAGCTAGAAATCTGGCAGCACAAAGATGACCGGGAGTAGATGGAAAAAGCAACGTGAAGAAAAAAGGAATCTTTCATGCATCTGATCCAGCAGCACCCTTTTCCCTTTTTTTTTACTGCATGCATGGCGTAACATGCATGCAAAAGATGCATGTGGGAAAAAGCAAAGCCAGGAGGGAGAGAGATTTTACAGGAAGAGAGATGGAGAAGGAATGTGAGAGAGATGCCATGATGGAGCCCCGGGGGATCTCTGCTCACGATTTTTTTATTTTACCTTGGTTTTCCCTTGCGTGTGTGAGCTCCCCCCTCTGTCTCCGGCTTCGATCTGCTTTTACTTCTGCGTGTGGCGCCGGGTTCCTTGATCTCCGTGTGTGCTCCCTTTTCTGCTGCCTCCTCCTCAGATGCAATCCGCGTCCGGCCGAGCTCCGAGCAGATGGATTCCGTGCGTCTGTCCTTCTGTAAAAAGCTCTGTGTTTGTGTGTTGTAATCTCCGTCGATGCCAAACGTGTGCGTGTGCGAGGACGATGCAGTTTTTATAGGGTCTTAGGATGGCTAGGTAGATCCGAAAAATAGGGGGATAGGGCTGCTAGATTCCTCCGAGAATTAGAGTTAGAGCTGGCTACGTGATTAGATAGGGACGAAAGTCTCCGGGAATTAGAGATAGGATCAATTAGAGATAAGAAGGGATAGGAATAGTTAGGGATAATCACGTTTTAAATTAAAACGAGATTAATTTTTTTTATTATTTTTTTATCCCAACACCACCAGCAGTGCCACCGGTCACCACCATGGAGCAGAAGACGACTGAGGCAGCCACCACCGGCCAAACAGCACCTAAAGATTTTAAACGCCTTACTCCAAGCGAGATGGCAGAAAGGAGGCGGCAAAATCTTTGCTTTAACTGTGATGAACAGTGGGTTAAAGGGCACACTTGCAAGAAACTCTTTGTAATTTTAGCCACCACTGAAGAGGAAGAAGAGGAAGGAGAAGCAGAGGAAGGGATGATATCCCTACACGCAATCTCGGGGGTACAAATATCAGATACTAAGCATATTAAAGTATCGATAGCAGGGCAAGAGGTTATGGCACTGGTCGACTCAGGATCCACCCACAATTTTATAAGGAAGGAATTGGCGCGAAGGCTGCCAGGGCGGGTAGCCAAAGCAAAGGCCTAGGTTGGACTGTGGCTAATGGAGACCAAGTAGCCTGTTCTGGAGTTCTTAGAGCAACGCCTTTCACCGTCGCAGGGAATGGATTTGCTGCAGACTTCTATATAATGCCACTTGGGGGCTATGAGATGGTCCTAGGAACGAAGTGACTCGCTGAATTGGGGCCGGTGTTGTGGGATTTCCAGCACCACACAATGTCTTTTCAACAAAAGGGAAAGACCTGTACAATCGAGGTTTGGGTTCAGAAGGCTGGACCAGCAGCTAGGGCAATCACAAGCAATGACAAGGAGTTGCTACCACAATTATTGGGAGAGTTTGAAGATCTTTTCAACGAGCCCCAGGGACTCCCACCACAGCGACTGCATGATCATCGTATACACTTGCTGTCTGGCGCTGAATCTGTGGTGGTGCAACCATATAGGTACACCAACTTGCAGAAGGATGAGCTTGAGCGCCAATGTGAGGCTATGCTGCGACAAGGGATCATCAGGCGGAGTACTTCAGCTTTCTCTTCCCCAGTGCTATTAGTTAAGAAAAAAGACAGGGTGTGGAGGTTTTGCATAGATTATCGTGCCCTCAACAGCAGGACGATCAAGGATAAATTTCCAATTCCAGTAGTGGAGGAACTGCTGGATGAACTAAAAGGAGCCAAATTTTTTACTAAGCTCGATTTGAGATCCGGGTACCACCAAGTTCGTATGCACCCGGAAGACATTCACAAGACGGCATTCCGCACACATCAAGAGCTGTTTGAATTCTTAGTGATGCCGTTTGGGCTCTCCAACGCTCGGGCTACATTCTAAGCCTTGATGAATGAGGTGTTGTATCCTTTCCTCCGTCGATTTGTGCTGGTTTTCTTCGACGACATACTGATTTATAGCAACTCATGGACGAAACACTTACGACATGTGGGCATGGTCTTGAAGTTCCTTCGGCAGCACGGCCTATTCTTAAAAAAATCCAAATGTATCTTTGGGGCTGACCAAGTGAATTATCTAGGCCATGTCATCTCAGCTGCAGGAGTTTCCATGGATCAAGAGAAAATCAGGACAATCCTCGAGTGGCCAATTCCAACCTTAGTCCAGGCGCTGCGTGGATTTCTGGGTTTGGCGGGGTACTATAGGTGCTTCATCCAAGATTATGGCACCATAGCAGCTCCCCTAACCCAGCTTTTGCGAAAAGAAGGATTTTTATGGACGGACACAGCAACTCAGGCATTTCAAAAGCTGAAAACAGCACTTACCTCAGGTCTTGTCCTACAGTTCCTGGATTTCCAACAACCTTTTTATTGTGGAATGTGATGCTTCTGGGGTTGGATATGGGGCTGTTTTACACCAAGGAAAGGGACCAATAGCATTTTTCAGTAAACTTGTGGCCCCACGACATTTCTCTTTGGCGGCATACGAGCGAGAATTGATTGGACTGGTGCAAGCTATCAAACATTGGCTGCCATATTTATGGGGGCATCAGTTCATAGTTCGTATTGACCATTATTCTCTCAAATATTTGCTTGACCAGCGCTTGAGTACTGTCCCACAACACCGTTGGGTGGGCAAGTTACCATTATTCTCTCAAATATTTGCTTGACCAGCGCTTGAGTACTGTCCCACAACACCGTTGGGTGGGCAAGTTGTTGGGGTTTGATTTTGAGGTGGAATATAAACCGGGTCACACTAATACTGCCGCAGATGGCCCATCTAGACGTGATACAGACTGTCTCCAGTTATCAGCCATCTCCAACCCAACTTTTGACATTTTTGATCGTTTACGGGATGATAATGCTACTGATCCAGCATTAGTTGCCTTGCGGGACCAATTACAACAAGGATCCTTGGATGACCAATGGGCTGTTGTGGATGGAATCCTCTCCTTCCGGAAGAAAGCATATATCCCTCCATCCTCTTTCCTTGTCCAGGAGGTCTTATTAGCAGCACACATGGCGGGTCATGAGGGAATTCAGAAAACCCTTGTTCGTCTTCGCCGTGATTTTCACTTACCCCAGGATAAGCGTTTGGTTAAGGAATTTGTCTCCTCTTGTATCTCATGCCAGAGCAACAAAATTGAACAATTGCATCCAGCGGGTCTTTTGCAACCTCTTCCCGTACCCACACAAATATGGTCCGACATATCTATGGATTTTATCAAAGGTCTACCTAAAGTAGGGGGCAAATCCGTCATTCTCACTGTGGTGTGCAGATTATCCAAATATGCGCATTTTATACCATTGGCACACCCTTATACAGCGGAGTCAGTGGCCCGTACTTTCTTCGATGAAATTGTGCGCCTCCATGGTGTGCCATCATCCATTGTGTCGAATAGAGACCCGGTGTTTACATCATCCTTTTCACAAGAACTGTTTCGAGCAGCAGGAACATCCTTGAACATGAGTACGGCTTTCCACCCTCAAACTGATGGTCAATCGAAATAGGTTAATCGGGTCATATCAATGTATTTGCGCTGTTTGACAAGTGATTGGCCAAAACAGTGGTTGCAATGGTTGGCTTGGGCAGAATACTGTTATAATACTTCGTTCCATAGCTCACTTCAGGAGTCACCTTTCAAATTGGTTTATGGGCGAGATCCCCCCTCGCTTCGCTCATATGCCCATTCTGAGCTTTGCAATGAGGCTGTGGCAGATTCTCTTTTTCAACGGGATGAATTCCTCCATGAGTTCCGAGAACGTCTTCTGTTGGCTCAACAAACGGCTAAGCACTACTATGATGCTCATCACCATCACATGGAATTCCAGCAGGGTGATTGGGTTTGGTTGTGTCTACACCCCGTCAAGTCGCTGCCATTTCAGGCTCCCGTCACACAAAGCTGTCCCCCAAGTTTTTTGGGCCTTATCAAGTGCTTCAGCGTGTGGACTCCGTAGCTTATCGTCTAGAGCTGCCGCCGCATGCGAGAATTCATGATGTGTTCCATGTTGGACTGCTCAAACATTTCAACGGAACTCTGCCAACACCACCACCACAATTACCACCATATTACATGGCCGTGTCCTGCCCCATCCGAAGTCAGTACTCCGTTCTCGACATCTGAATTCCGGCTGGCAGATTCTCATCCAGTGGTTGAACTCTCCTCCGGCCTCGGCAACTTGGGAAGATGTCGACACATTCAAGCTTCAATTCCCTGATTTCCAGCTCGAGGACGAGCTGTTTGTCGGGGGGGAAGGTGTCACGGCGGCTCCTAAAGGGCGCTACGGCCTGGTCTATGGGAGGAGGGCCAAGGCCCAGCCTGTGCCGGATCAGTCCCAGATCAGCACGGGTAAGGCTAACTAACCGGCCTTCTCTCCTATTCTCTCTCTAATTAGTTATTATAATTCAGTTCCTTAGATTAGTTATTGTTTATCTCTAGTCCAGACCGGATTGGTCTTGTAAAGCCTAGCCCAGCTATAAATAGGCAGAGGTTTTGAGGAATAAAGCATTGAAGTTCAGGGAAATCTCCCGTATTGTCTCCTGCCAACAGCGAACGGGGATTTGGAGTGCCTAGGGCCTCCTCAGCTCCGATCGCGCCCGCAGCAGGACAGATTCAGGCACCGTTTCTTTTGGCGGTTTGCGGCGGTCGGCGGTTTGCTACAGTAAATTTGTAAAATTTTAATTATCTTTTTAGGCTTATTACACTTTTTTTTCAAAGACTTATAAATTTGCTACAGTAAAACCGCCAACCGCCAGCCGCTAGAAACCGCTGAAAGGTACAGAGCCTCAATCTCTGGCCGTGACAGTAGGAGATAGAGTTTCCTTTCTAGGTAAGGAGTTTTAGCCGGTTTCATGTAAGCTTCGAGTATAAATAAAGGGCCACGGCTAGAAAAAAGATGTGACGGTTGAGACATTGAAAATTAGCTTTGCATTGTGTCCGTTGTCCATTCCTGGATCTAACATTATTGATGTGGTAGTTGCTGCTTGAAACCTTCATGGTATTCTACCCTAGTTGAAACTTGTACAATAGCTACCGGAACTATGTATTTCATCTTTTGTGCAAACGTTACAGCATACGTAACATTGCAGCATCAGCATGTACCAGACGAGCTGCACAAGTGAACAGCATCTAAATGTTGGAGTAAGAGATTCTTTTAGCACCCATGCATAACAGTGTAGATAAATTTATAATGATGTGGATATGCAAATTAGCCAAGCTTCTTGTTGGATTCACAGAGGTAAGCCCAGGCGACCACTGCAGCTGCAACTGCGACCCCAGCCACAGTCTGCATCAGCAAGGACTTTGTATTCTCTCCTGATTTGCAAGTGAAAGCAGACCGAGGCGGCGTAAAGCCCAGCTCAGAGAGTTTCTTGTGCGACTCCGCATAATCCCTGAAGAATGCGTCTTCGTCCTGTAGCCCTCAAAAAGAAATAGAGAGAAGATTTGACAAAATATTCTGTCAACAAAGCAAGGATCATATTTGATTACTAGATGGGATTCATTTGGTGCAGACTAATTTTAGTTTAGTTAGGTTCCGAACTTCGTACTTTTCTGTTGTGCAAATTGGATCATGAAAATTCTAATTTACAGTTACCGTTGAACTTTCGATTGCCTAATTTTTAGAACTGTAGCAGAATTCTGGGACCCGACGGAGAAAGCTGAAGAGAGAACATTCGAAGGACGAAGTTTTGATTAAAGCAATGGGGACTCACAGAGAAGAATTTACCCGTGGTTTCAACTTCTAAGTACAATTCGAGCATGAATGCAGGAGATTAGGAATTGAATTTTTTATTACGTACCTTGGCATAAAGTTCGACATGACGCCGAAAAGCGGGGTCTTCCACTAGAGCCTTGTCTGTCGGGAGTTTCAAGAGCCCTTGGGACTCTCCTTTCAGAAGCTCACTGCAACATACAAGACGAAGTGATGACAAGGTCAGCTCCATAGTCTAGACTCTAGAGAGCTAAGGTGCAATTGATTAACACGTCGTTTCGAGGTCTTTACACGAAGTAAGAGTTGTCAAACTTGAGAGGATCCTTCGTCCAAGCGCCATCGAATCCTGATCTATCTGGGCGAGCTTTCCCCTGAAAATGGGCATTGCAGATTGTAGAACACGAACTATTTAGCTGAAAGAAATGCCATTGATGAATTATGCGGATAGGAACAAGAAGTGTTTTATTGCATACAAGAGTATGGCCACCCGAGAGTGCTACTATGTCCTTGTCGGACAAGCCCATTCGGTAGAAGACCCCCCTCAGATGTGATGCACCTTATCACGGAATAGTTTCCTTAGTGTTAATCGCAATGTTATTGTAGTACTCGCTTTTCATTTTCAAATAGCATGTTAACGGCGAAAGATTCCATTGAACTACCAAGAAAATGAAGCAGTGATAAGTTACCTTGCTTAGCATCTGGCAAGCGTCCTTCCTCCGGGCAAACTGAAGAATCCTGGTGCATGCACATTCATGAAAAAAATATAAGAGGGGGAATTTGATACGTTGACAACATACTCGGCTTATAATGAATCATTGTTACCGTATAAACTTACCCTCCTGCCAGGAACAAAATCTATAGTTGGACCACCGGTGACTTCAACGGCAACAACTCCGGCAAGCTGGCAACATCAGAGCAAAGAACACACATATATATATAGCAAATTTAAGCGGATAACTGATCGGTCAACGACGACATTTGCAAAGACTGTATATACAGAGAACAGGTTGTTGTAACTTGTAACAAAGAGATCGGAATATTTAGCTGTGCTACCTGATAGAGGTCTGCGTATGCAATCTTGGGGTGCTTCTGTTTGATAGGTTCTGCACAAGAGTCAGCAAGACAGTATCAGAATGTTTTGTTTGGATCAGGAAAAAAGGGTAAAGAAGAGCTACAGACAAGTCCATGATCACATAGAGGAAGAAAATCTGAGAGAAGAAAAAGGTAGGGACCTAGAAGGTCAATAGCAATCTTGAGCCCTGCATTGGCTGCGTGGTTGTACTCCTCTGGTAACCTAATCGATCCGTTGGGGCCTCCCGTTTTGGTTTGCTTGTCGTAGGTGCCCGCATCGTGCCATCTGCAGCTAGCATCGTCAGTACCGTTGCCAAGCTACAAATCAAGCCAGCAAAAGTGCACATCTTTTTGCCAGAAAATGGAGAAGGAAGATCGGCGGCAGGACGCACGCCAGACGGAGCATGATGGGGGCGCAAGTCTTGCTGGCGATGAGCGCGCGCAGGTCGCGCCGCGCCTTGTCGATCTCGGCCATGTACTCCGCGTTCATCACCGGTGCCGCCGACACCTGACTGTTGCTCTGAATCAGCTGCGCGTAGGAATGGGAGAAGCATGCAAGCAGCGGAGTGTGGTAGGAGGACGCTTTTGTAAGGGAGAAAGAAAAAGGGAGGGAAAGGAGGAGGAGTTGGAATGGAATGGAGTGGAGCTGTGGAGAAAGCAAGGGATGTCTCCAGAGGAAAGCAACGTGCAAGCTGGAGAAGTTGGGGCTTGTCGGCATCAAGCAGCAGCAGAGCTTTCTACCAGTTTCTCCTCCGCACCAACACTGTACGTGCGGGAGAACTTGTGACTAATCCGCGATTCACCGAATCATCTTCAGTTTTTCACACCATGCGCTCGAGTCACGCGGGCTCGTGCATCTGGCCCCGTGCTGAAGCAGGCGCGCATGCGTGCCGCATAACTTCTCTTTGGCTGTTACAAGTACTTGATAAACTGTTGCCACTTGACGTGCAGTGTAACAAAAGATGAATTGAGGTTCAATGTATTACAAGTTGGTATATTGTCCAATCCTCGTGCTCGTCCCAACCAACAGCTTGCCATGGTTTTCTTAAGAGCACTCGCATTGCATGGTTACTAAAGTTGTTTCTTACAAGATAGAGCATTCCTTAGCTATTTTATAACAACCACTACAACATGGTAAGTTTGTGGGGGCATTTATATTTGCCACGCTATGTTCTTAAATGCCCTGGAATAGCTTTTAGCGGCGCTTATCGGCCGTCAAGAAAAACGCCATCGGGGAAAACTAATCCTCGACGTTTAGCTATCCCGGCATTTCTTATGTGCCAGCTTTGATGAAATACGGCGCATACTAGGCGCCCCTATTTCAGCATTATCGGCACATGTTAAACGCCCTAGTTAATTAACTAACACCGGCATATGTTAAATGCCGTGTAATTTGCTTTAGCTTGGCATTAAGTATGTGTCGGGGTTGCGCAAGTCCGGCATATTTGAAGTGCCATAGTTGGATAACATGGCATACATCAAACGCCGTGTTTGCTTTAGTATGGCATATCCTAAATGCCATGGTTGTACAGGTCTGGCATATGTGCAGCATCGTGGTTGGTCCATATGTCCCGACATAAGTTAAATGCCATGTTTGGTCCTCCCCGGCGTTTGCCAAATGCCACAATAAGTCTTCACGTCACATGCACATTTCATTGGCAATATTGACAGCACACGTCTGTATGAACATATACAAAACCATGCTATAACCATAGATCTCACACATCCGTTGCTATAACCTCCAAAATTCAATACACAAAAATCTCAAATCATCTAAATATCATTTATAGCAGAAATAAAATTCAGTACACATATATATCAGAAGCATTCACTTTGCACTACAAAATCTGTGACATGCCCAAGTTATATTACATGCCACATAACTTTCATATAGGTCAACAGGATGTTTCTTTCACATTGAAGAAGCTTAGGTAGCAAAAGGCACATAATTCACACACCTTCCTAGCTTCTACTCATCATTAGGCCCAAAATATAAAGTTAATAGCTTTGGATTACATATTGTCTATCACAAAAATATTGGCAGCACTGCACCATTGCTATTACCCTCCTATAGCAAAGTACTAACTGCATCCATCGTCTTAACATTTGCGGAAATCTGCAAAAGAAGAGTATGGAAGGCTAAGTGGTATACTTTTAGATTTATAATCTCTTAACTTTGTACATGGCCTGATATAAGATGCATCAAAGGTCCGTACACCTTCATGAAAGAAATGATCAAGTTCTTCAACTAATAGTTGCAAATAAACATCTATATTATTTCCACGGGATTTTGGCCCAGAGATCAGCAATGAGAGAATGAAATTTGATTGCTTCATGCATATCCATGGTGGGAAATTATATGGAATCAAAATAACAGGCCATGTGCTATGGGACACACTACAAGTACCAAATGGATTGAAACCATCTGTTGCCAAAGCA
Organism: Olyra latifolia; assembly: GCA_036346145.1. Classification (NCBI taxonomy): domain Eukaryota; kingdom Viridiplantae; phylum Streptophyta; class Magnoliopsida; order Poales; family Poaceae; genus Olyra; species Olyra latifolia. The sequence goes on from CM070526.1 coordinate 44,711,384, forward strand.
AGACGAATATTGCGACAGTCAGAACTGAACTCAGGATGGTTGAAGTCGAAGTCCTTCCATGCAGTAGAGTCTGCCGGATGCCTCAAGAAGCCATCCTTTGTACGACGTTCACTATGCCATCTTGCATCAATTGCTGTCTTGGGAGACATGAATATTCTTTGAAGTCTTCTTTGAAGCGGAAAATGGCGAACAACTTTTACCGGAACTCTATGCACACGCTTTCCATCTAGACCAACTTTTTCGCATTTCCATCTAGAAGTGCCGCATGTTGGGCATGAAGAGGTATATGCATAATCTTTCCTATATAATATGCAATCATTTATGCATGCATCAATAGTGACATATCCAATACCAACATCTTTGACAAATTTTCTAGCCTCATGATAGTTTTTGGGCAAATTTTCACCTTTAGGAAGTGCTTCTTTTAATAGTGCAACAAGTTCATCAAAACATGCATTACTTACTTCCCATAAATTTTTTATGTTAAGGAGCCTAACAATGAACTACAGCTTTAAAAACCTTTCACAACCTGGGTATAACTTTTTGCTAGCTTCACTAGCCAACCTATAGTATGTTTCTGTGTCTACATCTTTCTCTCCCATGTCTTCATTATTGTTTACATCTTTAGCATTGTCACAAAAAATCCAAGTCCTTCTCTAAGCATGGCATCTATTTCATCATCCATATCAGTTTTTTCCTGCGGATCTGAGTTATGAACAGGTTGAGCACACAAATCCTCACCATGGAATATCCATTCAATGTACCCTCCCAAAAAACCATTGCAGATCAAATGATTATAAACATTACTCTTGTCTAACCAATATAAATTAGTACAACTACTACAGGGGCAACGGATGGTGTCTGCTCTTGCTGACTTGGAAAATGCAAACTCCAAAAACCGATTGACACCATTTTCATACTCAATTGTGTGCCTAGGTAAATGCATCCATTTCTTGTCCATTTTTGTGCTGTAAGAAACAACAATTCGTGTGGACATTTCAAATGAAAGCTAGGCAATCAATTCAAAAGGTAACCTCACACGCTGAAGTCTTAGCAAAGAATTACCAATGATGGTTAAAGAAATAACTAATGCAAGTATACTAACCTCTTGAATACAAATTAATATAATTCAATGGTATAGGATGGTAAGAGGCTACACATTTGATTAGACTGTGCAGAGACTAAACTAAAAAGAGGCACAATTACTTAATTATGAGTGGGAACAATTTTTGTGTAGAACCACAATGCAATTATGCAGCTACTAATTGAGTCCTTTCCAATACAATCAAACAAAGATACATGCATTTTCCTAGCTCCAAACCAAAGTAAACTTCATTAACAATTCCTAGCTGTACAAAAACAAAACTTGATGAACACCCCACATTACCATGACAAAAAAAAAATCAAACAAATCCAGAGAATAGTCCATCAAGAAATCATATAAAATACAAGTTCCAACAAATATTTAGATGAACCTAGAACTAATATACTTACTGGAGCTCATTATAGCTACCAGGGATGATTGGAATTTAGGATTTCAAGATGTACGGTGAATCAAGGATAGAACAAGAATCATTGAGCCACGATTATTGCATATATATGACCATGATTGCAGTGTGTATCTCACCTGAAACTTGAAATTGCTTGTGGATTAGCCAAAGAGGGACATGGTGAGCTGCAGCCAACACAGGATAGATAAAAATTCCAAGAGAGAGCAATCCATTCAAATAAAGGCACTCCCTGTGCCTAGGGATTACGGTTACTCAAGAGAAGAAGAGCAAATCAAACCTGAACATATATATTCCATCAAGAAATCATCTAAAAATACAAGTTTAACCAAAATGTAGATTAATCTGAAGCAGATATACTTACCATAGATCATATTAGCCACGGCAGTAGTTGAAATTTTAGGGATTTGATTAACTAAGGACTGATATGGGGACAAAAGAAGGATAGATTGCTGCTGTATGTGCGCAGTGGAGATCAAATGGGAGGGAGATGGATTGCATGCAGGTGGAGATTGGGAGAGAGATTGCTGGAGATTGGGAGAGATTGCTGCTGTACGTGTGGGGGAGAGAGAATGGAGTGAGGACTCAGGAGCTGGACTTTCCAGCTTCTATCGGAAGAAAATGGTGTGGTGCTGTTGTACTTTTCTGAAGGTTGCAGGACTTTCTAGCTTCCATTCCGACTTTTAGAGCTATAATTTTTTAGCTGGTATTTTTGGTCCTCCCGCCTAAAGTTCCCCTCTCGCGAGCGTGCAAGCCATCGATCTGTAGAATATGGGCTAACCTGGCATTTATAATTTTTGACGTTTATAAACGCCATGCTTAAGTAACCTCAACGAATACCATGCGCCCTTCTTTCTATAATGGCTGGCACATAGTAAGTGCCATCCAAAGTCGAAGCCGGCATTTATATCTGCCTTTTTTTTATCAACAATATGCCGACATTTATTTTATGCCGCGTAACAATCTATTCTGGCATTTTATATGTGCCATGCAAGTAAGTGCCCTTGAATTAAAATAAATGCCATGGAATTCATATTTGCTGGCATTTAAGCTAAATGCCGAGCATAATGCCATGTAATCCCTATCCGTGTTGTAGTGAACTAACCCCACCGCATAGTTACTATAGGTGGTATCTAATTGTTGGGAAAAATGCACGGTCCATGGAATACGGCCCATTTACCTGCCTTTGGCCCAAGAAAGGACCCGCACGAGCTTCGTAAGCTCGCACACGAGCTTCGTAAGCTCGCGCCCGAGCTTCCCAATCCTGGCGCCTGGGCTTCTTAGCTCCCAAGATTCCAAAGCTCAGGACAGGGCTCAGGCCCCAACGCGGACTATGCCACGCTGTGCGCAGGACACCGCAGGCCCCATATGTCACCGTGAGTTAAATGCAGCCGCAATACCGATGCACGCCTGCCACAACCGCCGGTGGGTTTGTAGCTGGTCATGTCAACGGTCAGCTTTCCCGTTCGCCTCTAAAGAGAAAGACACGTACTGTTGCTCAGCGGTCGGAACGCTGAGCCCAGCGAGTCGGGAAAGCATGCCCAGTGACCAGCGGACTCTAAAGATCAGCCACACCAAAACCCGGCAAGACGGAAGAACATGACCAGTGACCAGATGATGATAAGGTGCTCCGCACCAAATCGAACTAAGACTATAGTGGCCGAAGGCTGCCTATAAAAAGAGGGCACAGGCCACAAACAAAAAAGGGAGAGAGCGGACGCGCGGAGCAGTAGCACCTAGCCACCATAGAACAGGAGCACTCGCACCTACGTAGGATTCCTAGTTCTAGATGATAATTTTTCGCGCTCAGTCACTTTAGGAACACACATAGTGTCTTGAGCACGTATTGTACTCGAGCCTGAGCTTCCCTAAGCTCGGCTTCACCCCATGTACTCGTTTAAACCCGATAATAAACAAGGACTGGACGTAGGGCTGTTATCCGGCAGTGGAGGCCTGAACCAGAAAAAAAAACACCCGCGTCAGTATCCATCATCAACCACCCTCTTCCCTCGACACGCCCAGGCTTTGGTCGAGGGGGCAGGGCCACTCTCAGGTCTCGCACCCTTCTCTTGCATATCGGTCTACAGAGGCTCGCCTCCTAGACACCGATAGCTGGCGCCCACCGTGGTGCCCGATTGTGGTTTTCTTCCCTCGATCGAGTCGAGGATGGCTCTGTTGTCATATGATGATGACGATGGCTTGGACCTCAACTTCGACGACTGCGACGATCTTGACGACGTCGACGAGTTGTACGAGAGGTGGCAAGCCAGTTTCCTCGCCGAGACCTAGGCCGATGAGATGGAGGTAGAAGCACCGCCCGTCTCGAGAGCAGCTGTTCGCCCCCCCGCATTGCCTAGCCAGGGCGGAGCCTCATTGACTCACGTTAGTGAGATCCTCATGGCGGGACTGGAGCCGCCTCCGCCAAGGCCGTAGCTGGATGGCCCGCCTATGTTTGTGGTCCCGTCCGAAGGGGAGGACCGGTCTGCAAGCACCGGGCGGCGCCTCGGCCCGTGGGGCGGCGAAGAACTCCTGATACACCCATGGCAGTCGAGGGTGCCGACAGGACCGCCTTCATGGGTGATACTGGTATGTCCCCTTCGCGAGAGCCTGCCTCACGCCACGTCTTAACGGCGTTAGGTGGAAGGACTCCGCACCAGTCGCTCGCCGACCCGGTCGAGGAGCATCATCGGGGCGACACCGCGCAAAGTCTCTTTGCCGGGTCAGTCGGGCAGACCTTGGCAGATATTCGTCGTAGGCCCACCGGCCCGATGCCCACCGCTCGCGCCGCGCGTGCACCCTCACCGACAACTACTATCACCAACCCTGTCCTAGGTAGCCAGCAGCGGGTTCGGGCGATTGCCCAGGTCATGCGTGACCTGGAGAAAGATCCGCGTGGATTTACGATGGCTGATCTAGGCGTCGCGGTCGCAGATGGCCTCGAGGAGCTCGACGGAGATCTTGACGAGCACCTCCGGCCCCTACGCACACCAGCGGCACCTCAAGACGGCACGGCCAGAATATTCGGTCGCGCCAACAGGCATCCACATCCATAGCGGACAACGCTCCTCAGCGCACACCGGGCGGAGTCTTTTCTCGTCTCGGACCGCTTTCGGGCGGAAGGCCCTCGTCGGCAACAACGGAGTCGCTCAGGGTGCCCGGCCTTCTCCCATGTTTTGCGCGAGGCTCCTTGGCCCTGGAAGTTTAAAGCCCAGGAACATTGAGAAGTTCGACGGGAGTAACAACCCCGACGAATATCTCGCCGCATATACTACCACCATTTTGGCCGCTGGCGGTAATGAGGCTGTTATGGTTAACTACTTTCCTATCGTGCTGGAGGGAATGGCCCAGACCTGGCTCTTCAACCAGCGCCGGGGCTCCATACGTAGCTGGGAACAGTTGCAGGAAGCACTTCGAACGAACTTCCAAGGGTGCTACACGCTCCCTGAAAAACCCTAGGACCTCAAGCTCGTGGTCCAGAAGACGGGGGTAGGCCTGCAGGACTACGTCTGTAGGTTCGTTCAGGTGCGCAATACCATTCCGTCAATCTCCAATGAGGCCATTATCGAGGCCTTTAAGGAGGGGGTGCGGAACACCCGCTTTACCGAGGACCTGAGCTCCACCCAGTCCACACCACGGCGGACCTGTTTCACACCGTGGAGGGATATATCAACGCTTCCGAGGTGGTGGAGCGCAAGAGAGGAAGGACGGAGGAGAAAGCCGTGGCCCGAGCTGGAGCGAGCTCCAAGAAGGGTGACACCGAGAAAAAGGAGGAGAAGAAGAAGAAGACGAAGGAGCTCGCTGCCCCGAACTATGTCGCGGCAGTAGAGCTCGAGAGGCCCGCTCCCCCCGAGTGGTCGCCTCCGCGGCCAGCCCGTCCGGCAGGCGGCTGAAATGGCCGCGGTGCGGGCCAGAGGCAGGAGCAAGCTCGCCAGCCTCGGCCTTGACCGGCCTAGGGGGTGAACCCCCCGAACAACTACTACTGCCTGCTCCAATAGCACTACGACCACGACCTGCGTAATTGCAGGACGTGGGCGGCACGGCTGGATGACTTCTACGCCGAACGCGACCCTATGCCCGAGCTCCCAGTCAGCAGGATGCCGGATGATCGGGCACCCGCGGGCGGCAACGGCAATGCCTTCCAGGAGGCTCGCAGACACATTGCCACGATCTTCGACGGCACGTCCGCCTATGGCTCGCACTACGAGCTTAAGGCCGCCGTCCGGGAGGTCTACCACCTCAAAAGGGGTAAGTCCAGGGATACACCCATGCGGTGGTCCGGCCAGCCCATCACCTTCTCTAGGGATGACTGTCCCCCCGAAATGATGAAACCCCTGCGGCTGCCACTGGTACTCTGCCCTACCATTAGCAACACGCGAGTTGATCGCGCGCTGGAGCTCCCTCAACATCATCACAGCCTAGGTCTAGGATCAGATATAGGTCCCACGCTCTAAAATTAAGGACATAGCCATCCCCTTCCATGTCATTGTCCCAGGGTCGTCCCTACAACCGATCGGACAGATTGTCTTGCCTGTGACGTTCGGGGCCCCCAGATTTTTGAACGGAGTACGTCACCTTCGAGGTGGTGGACTTCGGGCTGCCTTACAACGTCATCCTGGGTCTCCCAGCCTTATCGAAGTTCATGGTGGCCACCCATCATGGATACCACTGCATCAAGATGCCGGCCCCTCACAGGGTCATCACGATCAAGGGCGGTTACAAGGCCGCAATGGTTTGTGTCGAGAGTGCCCTAGCAATGATTGGACAACTCCCCGAACGCAGCCTGGCTAAGGGCGAATGACCGGCGGCCCGCCCCAAGGTGGCCCTGTAGCTATAGGAGCCCACCAAAGCAGTCCCACTTACTGAGGACGACCCTTCTAAGGTCGTCAACATGGGGGCTAACCTCGAGTCTAAATAGGAACTCGAGCTCATTAGCTTCCTCCGGGCTATCGCAAACGTGTTCGCGTGGGAACCGTCCAACATGCCCGGGGTCCCAAGAGAGGTGATCGAGTACAGGCTAGCCGTTCAGCCTGATAAGAAGCCTGTTCGACAGGCCTTACGACACTTTCACAAGTGGAAAGCTGACATCATCCCGGAGCAACCTGACAAGCTCCTTCAAGCTGGCTTCATCCGGGAAGTCGAACACTCCGACTGGCTCGCTAACCTAGTCATTGTCAAGAAAAAGGGCGAAAAATGGCAAATGTGCGTCGAGCATCGCGGCCTCAACGCCGCTTGCCCCAAAGACAATTTCCCCCTGCCATGCATAGCTTAGTTGGTCGACGCGACGGCGGACTCAACGCTCATAAACTTCCTGGACGCCTACTCGGGCTACCACCAGATCGCGCTGGTTAGGGAAGATGAAGAGAAGACAGCCTTCGTGATGCTTTTTGGTACCTTCTGCTTCACGTCCATGTCGTTCGGGCTGAAGAACGCCAGAGGCACGTTCCAGTGGTTATTGCAGAAGTCGGTCCTTAATCAGATAGGACGCAACATAGAGGTTTACGTAGATGACATCGTTGTAAAGAGGAAGGTCCCATAGGCCATGTAACCGGCCTTCAGGAAACATTTGCTAACCTCAGGACACATTAAATCAAGTTAAATCCTGAAAAGTGTGTTTCGGTGTTTGGTTTGGGATATTGCTTCGGCTATGTGATAGGTACGGCAAACATAGGGGCTAACCCCGAAAAAATCGAAGCCATCAAGAATATGAGGTCATCGACCTGCACCAAGGAGGTGCAAGCCTTAATCGGTCAATGGCGGCTTTCAGCAGATTCATATCTCGTTTCGGCGAACGCAATGCACCATTCTGCAAAATTCTGCGCAAACACGATGGTTTCTAGTGGTCAGAGGAGCCCGAAGCCGCTTTCAGCAAGCTAAAGCGTTACCTGTCCACGCCACCTATCTTAGCTACGCCAAGGCTCGGGGAAGACCTACTCCTCTACAGCGATCGTCCCACGGCCGTGAGTCTTTATCTTTATCAAGCGTGAGGGCATACAACAACCCATCTACTACGTAAGCGAGGTGCTACATGGGCCTAAGGAGCGATACCCCGAGGTCCAAAAGCTTCTGTATGCCTTGCTCATGGCCTTGCGGAAATTGCGCCACTATTTCCAAGCCCACCAAATTACGGCCCCAACAAGTTTTCCGCTAAAGGATATCATTAAAAATCCCTACGCGAACGGGCGGGTCGCCAAGTGGGCAGTCGAGCTTGGCGAGTTCGACGTCAAGTTCGTCCCAATGTCAAGTTCGTCCCATGCACAGCGATCAAGTCCCAAGTCGTGGCCGACTTCCTGGCCGAAAGGAGCAGGCCCGCCAAACCTCACGAAGGCTCGCCTGAGCCTTCGAGCCAAGAGACGCACTGGACCATGTTTCTTGATGGGTCGCGCCAGTTCGAGCGATCAGGATGCGGATTCGTTCTCGTTTGCCCCCAATCAGAACAGATTCAAGACGTAGTCTGACTCCATTTTCCATAGCGAATAATCTTTGTGGAGTCTGAAGGCCTCTGGCCGCTCGCGAGCATGCATCGCGCCGGCATAAAACGGCCCGACACCGAAGGGGATTCGCAGTTGGTCGTCTGCCAGGTAAACAAGGAGTTTCAGTATTGCGATGACTCAATGGCGCGATACCGGGCAGAAGTGAGAAAGCTAGAGAAACACTTTACAAATTTTGAAGTGTGTTACGTTCCCAGACTGGCTAATAGCTTGGCCGATAAGCTCATGGCTTCGGCTCCTCAAGAAAACGCGCCCGTGGGTGCTCATCAAAGACCTCTGAAGCCCTCTATTCCCTCCAGAGAAGAGGCCCCCGAGAAGACGTTTGTCTCGACCAAGACGACTGGTACCGTTTCGTTCCTAGAGCAGCACGACACCTGGATCACGCCATTCATCCATTTCTTGACGTGTGGGACACTGCCACATGACACAACTGAGAAATCCCGGCTTCAAAGGCGAGCCCGACCTTACCGATTACTCGGGGTTTGCTATACCGAAGGGGTTCTAACGGCATACTTTGTTAGTGCATGACCTAGGAGAAAGACAAATTTCTCTTCCAAGACATCCACGGTTGGATCTGCGGGCGCACGCCTCCTACAGAACCATAGTGGTCAAAGCTTTCTGCATGGGGTATTATTGGCCCACTGTGATGACCGACGCAAGAACACTAGTAAAACATTGCCCAGCCTGCCAATACTATGTCTAGATTTCCCACCAACCAGCGTACGAGTTACAAACTATCCCGCTGACCAGGCCATTCTCAACATGGGGAATGGATATCCTCGGTCCTTTCCCTAGAGTCCTAAAGGGATGCACGCAATTGTTCGTCGCCATCGACACTTTCACCAAGTGGATCCAGGCCGAAACAGTATCGAGCATATCAGCCCAAACGACCAAGAGGTTCTTCAGGAACAACATCGTGGCAATGTTCGGCATCCTGAGCAAGCTAATGACCGACAATGGGACACAATTCACTAACGAGTTATTCCAGGAATACTTTGAAGAGCTCGGCATAAAGGTCGCCCTAGCCATAGTGGCTCACCCACAGAGCAACGGCCCGGCCGAACGTGGGAACGGGCAGATCATCCAAGGCGTCAAACGGCGAGTTTATGACGCTCTCGTCGACACCAGAATTGGGCTGAGGAGCTACCCTCGGTGCTGTGGGCAGCCAGGACGACCTCTAATCGAGCTACTGGAGAGATTCCCTTCTGGCTCGTGTACAGCTCGGAGGCGGTCCTACAATTCGTGTTGATCTTGCAAGTCAGATCGACAACGATGAGGAGCGTCTATTGGATCTCGACCTATCCGAGTCATGCCACGAGAACGTACTACTGCGAGCGGCGGCATACCAGCAATCCCTTAGATGGCATGCGGCAAAATCGGTACACACCCAGACTTTACAAGTTGGAGACCTCATTTTAAGACGGGTTTAGAACCTAGCGCACATCAACAAGCTCACCCCAAGGTGGGAGGGTCCATACACTGTCGTGTCAACTACACGTCCAAGGGCTGTGAGACTGGCTATGCCAGATGGAAAAGTTCTCAATAGCTCTTGGAACATCACTCAACTCCAGAGATTCTATGCCTGAGCTAAGGTCGTAAGCTTCTTTTCTACCCTTCCTGTTTATCCCTTTCAAACCTATAGGCAATCCCATAGGAGCCCGACCTATGATCAAGTTTAAGAGAAAGCTCGGGCTACCTCAGCACATATCGGCACGTTAACGACTATGCAGAAGGTACACCCCTGGGGTTCCCTTGTATACGGGTAAGCCGATCCTCATCGCACCACGCAAGACCCTACGCGGGCAGACGCTTTTCGGTCCATACCATAAGTCCGCGTAAGCTGCCTAAGCCCGAGACAACTCAAGAGTCCTATGGTTTTGAGTCTCGCAAGAGAACAGAGCAGGGCCCACGAGCTTCGTTTTAAGGCCGCGTTCTCTAAACCACGCCTAATCCTCTGGCTAACCAGAGGCTCGACCGTGGCTCGGGGGCTAGGATCGATTTCTGTAAACCACGCCCGACCCTCTGGCTATCTAGAGGCTCGATCGTGGCTCGGGGGCTAGGATCGATAGGCACATATCTCATTCTCTAAGTCTTTTTTGTCTATATGACTACTCGCAATTGTGCTCGTTCTGTGCATGCAGGAAAAAGGGGATAAACAAGAAAATATATTACTTTTAAGATCAAATTACAACAGTAAGGAAAAAGGGGACAAAAAAAGAAGATGTATTACTCTCAAAAGCAAATTACAACAGTTAGGTGCAAAGGGCATAAAGGCCGAGCTGGCGCCTAAGCTTGCGAAGTTCAGCTGCGGCTTCGTCGTAGTGGTCCTGAAGCGCAATTAGAGCTCTGCGATCATCTCGGGCGGCTCGCGCTTTAGTCCGCAAAGCGACGTTGGCTACCTACAGCTCTTGGATGGAATCCTGGCCGGCCTTCAGGCGCCCTCCGTAGTAGCCGCTGCCAACTTGAGCCGGGACAGCTCCTCGACGAGGCGATCGCGCTCCTCCGCAGCTTGTGCAACCTCGGTGGCGCGTTGTGCTGCCTCCGACCGAAACCGCTCGTCAAGCTCAGTAAAACGGGCGCGTTCGGCCTGAAGTGCCTCCTCTGCCCGCCGGGATACCTCCCAAGCGTCATTCCATGCCGCGGTGAAGGCCGCTTCCGCTGCCACGGCAGGAGCTTCCGCTATCCAGTCCTCCAGCTCACCGCGCGTGGCCTCGGCCCGTCACCGCCAGAGCGCACCCTCTGCCAGCGTGGCCTCCTTTTCGGCAATGACCCGCACGCAGGACCAATGACCTCGTGGTAGACCTACGTAAGGAGAGTAAACTCAAAAAAGGAGGAGAAACAAGGCAAACAACCAAGGTCAAGCTCGAGATACTTACCCGCTTCAAGATCGCGACTAGGTCGGCCTCAAGCGAGGCCCGGGCGACACGTCTAGGCACGGACGTCACTGCGACCAGCTCGCCTAAGCTGCCTTCCGGGTTGCTCGCCCCCTCCTCGGATGCCTCCGCAAGCTCGGCCTGGATTTCGCCGCCAAGGCCGGGACCACCTCCTCCGCAGGCTCGGCCCCCTCGATGGCCAGCCGGTGCAGCTCGGGTGCAAGATCTACTTGCACCCCGAAGTCCGCTCGTCACTTAGCCACCCAGTCAGTGAAGGACTGGATAGGCAGAGGCCGGAACCGGACGGACTCCTCCTGGCGGGCCCGATGTTCGTGAGCTTCTCCTCGACCCCCGCGGGCATAGCCACGATCCAGCACACAGCAAGCAGTGGGGCGACACTCGGCAGGCGCACCGGAACGGTGTCAACTGCGGTGATCACCCGGACCGGCCAATCCCAGTCGAACAAGAGCATGTCGCTCGAGTCTAACTGCAGAATCGGCCGGCTATGCTGCGAGAAGAACTCAGCAAGCCCACTGAGGTCGATGGGCCGCCACTCGAAATTCGTGTGCCCTTCGACTCGGAGCGGCTCCAGGGTCGTCGTTCCGAAATCGGCCTCCACCTTGACGGTGACGGCCTGGCAGTGCACATCGTTGGGCACCACCGGGGGAAGGAAGTACACCTCGGAGCCCCAACATCTCTTGGAGTCCGGGATGAGGTCACCTTCCCGGTCCATCGCCTCCGGCCGCACTGGAAGGACCTTCTACGACCCCACGAACTCAAGACATGCGACACCAGGAAAAGGAAAGAAAGTGAAGGTGTAGTAACTTATGGGTGAGGTCGAGGTCGGTTTCGGCCAACCCGGCGTCCACGGGCTTTCCACCCAAGACCACCGCGCTTCTTCGGTCTTGGTGGGTGTCTGCGTCCCCGCGAGACTCTCGATCTAAAAGCCCATGCTTTGGGCAGGTGCAGAATAGTGGCGGCGCCGAGGTGGCTGCCTCCCGGCCGTGGCCGGTGGCCGAGGCGGCCGCCTTGCACTGATGACGACCTTGTCCCGCTGGGAGCTCTCGGTTCGCTCTCCTTGGGATGGTTGCGTGCCCGCACATCCCTGATCCACTGTTCTTGCGCTGCTGCCGCTTCTTCCGAGCTTCGCCGTGGCGACCTCCGGAGCGACCACCAGCGTGGAGCCGGGCTCGACTTCCTTGTCCTCCTCCTCCTGCAAGCAAACCCGGGAAGGATCATTGCAGGTCCAAGGAAGGTTGCCCAATGGCACGGGGCTTGCGAAAATACAAATCTCGTCGCCCTTGCGGAGAACATTACGGACGCCCAAGCCTGATGGCTCGTTGTGGTTTGTGGGAAGCAGGAGCCCCACGACCCGGGCTACCTAGCGCCTAGGCAAGGCTGTAGAAAGAAGAAAAACGTCAAGGCGCGCCGACAGAAAGGTCGAGTAAAGAACAAAAGGTCGAAGAAGACTTACGCGCATTTTCTTCGCAGGTGAGGTCGTCCCACCTGCGGATGTTGAAGAAGGGGTGTTCTTGCTTTCGTAGCGGGCTCCCCCGGTTTCTGACGAAGTCGGCTACGATGTTGTAGTCGTTCAGCCCCTTCCTGGCCAGCTTCTGGATCTTGGCCACAGAAACTGTCTCCGCCGGCTCCAGCATGGGACGCTGCAGCATCAGCCTACCGGGGTTCTCGTTCGAGAACCAAAGCCCGCACTCGCCGAGCTTCTTGGCGTAGTACCACCGCGACATCCACCCACCGACATTCTCCTTGGCCTTGAACGATGGGTACCCGGGCTTCATGTCGCGGCGCAACTTGAAGTAGACGCACCCCGCCGCGTCGCTCCTACCGGTCGTGGTGAGCTCATGGAAGTGGAGGAAGAGGCTCACCGTCGGCTCGACGCGGACGTACGCCTCGCAGAGGTGCGTGAAGATCGTCAGGGACAGGATCGAGTTAGGGTTGAGGTTCACCAACTCGATCCCGCACTGGGCCAAGACGGCGGCGAGGAAATTGGACTCTGGGACCCGAAATCCATGGATGGCGAAGAGCTTGAAGGAGACGATCTCATTGTCCCTAGGCCTCGGGACAATCTCCGCACCGGCCGCCCTCCAGCCGCCGATGTCAATGAAGCCGTCCATGGTCAATTACTTTAGGACCGCGTCAGAGGTGAGGGTTTGAGTAAAGGGCGCCATTGGCAAAGAAAGGCCGGGGAGCGAGAGACTGAAGAGCGAGAAAACGAGAGCACAAAGAAGACAGAAAGGCGCAGGGGAAAAAGAAGGCGACGTGAGGAAGGAAACCACATCTTATGCCCGGTGTGGGAGGCGAACCGACGCCTGTCCACTGAAGGTGCGGAAACCCGAAAAAAGACAGCGGCGAGCATAACTGCGCTCGGTTGGAACTCCCGCTGGAACCGAGGCAGCGCGCGCAAGGGGCGACATTTCGTCAAGAGACGGTTGTCAGAAACCTCTAAGTGGGCCATTATGTCCATTTACCTGCCTTTGGCCTAAGGAAGGACCTGCACGAGCTTTGAAGCTCGCACCCAAGCTTGGTAAGCTCGCGCCCGATCTTCCCAATCCCGGCGTGTGGGATTCTTTGCTCCTGAGCTTCCAAAGCTCAGGACTTGCCCCAACGCGACAATGCCACGCCATGCGTAGGACGCCTCGGGCCCCATATGTCACCACGAGTTAAATGCAGCCGCAGTACCGATACACACCTGCCACAACCGCTAGTGGGTTGGTGGCCGGTTATGTCAACGGTCAGCTTGCCCGTTTGCCTCTAAAGAGAAAGGCACGTACTGTTACTTAGCGGTCAGAATGCTAAGCCCAGCGAGTCGGCAAAGCATTCCCAGTGACTAGCGGACTATAAAGATCAGCCACCAAAACCCGGCAAGACAGAAGAACACGACCAGTGACTAGAGGATGATAAGGTGCTTTGCACCAAACCGAAGTCAAACTACAATGGCCAAAGGTCGCCTGTAAAAGGAGGGCACAGGTCTCAATCAAAAAAAAGGAGAGAGCGGAAGCGCGGAGCAGTAGCACCCAGCCACCATAGAACAGGAGCACTCGCACCTACGTAGGATTCCTAGTTCTAGGTGATGTTCTTCGCGCTCAGTCACTTTAGGAACACACATAGTGCCTTGAGCACTTATTGTACTTGAGCCTGAACTTCCCTAAGCTCGGCCCCACCCCTGTACTCGTTTAAGCCCGATACTAAACGAGGACTGGATGTAGGGCTGTTATCCGGCAGTGGAGGCCCGAACCAGGATAAAAACACCCGCGTCAGCATCCATCGCTAACCACCCTCTTCCCTCGACACGCCTAGGCTTCGGTCGAGGGGGCAGGACCACTCTCAGGTCTTGCACCCTTCTCTTGCATATCGGCCTGTGGAGGCTCATCTCTTAGACGCCGACACTAATATTAGTTTTTTTTGCATGTGGCGGATCCAATTTGGAAGAGGAAAGTAACGGCGTGTTACCCCATGCTTACCTGTCTCGTTACTTTGCCTTCCCTTGCATGGTAGAGATGATTACTTATTTAACTAACAACTAACTTCTCTCTCTTCTATAGTTAGCTTCCATGTCAGTAATTTGTCCAAGTTGATATTTTAAGTAACCACTGACTGGGTTGCATTGGGAGTGCCCTAATTAGCACAACAGTCTCAGCAATGCCTCTACCGAGGGCCATGCCCACATAGATGAATTATGTGAGCTGGTGTGCTACAACCAATGCATCCACCCAGTAGAATCTCTGGGAGGCCCTAAGTATGTTTAAAACCAACCACACTACCAAAGGAAGTGTCAAAACCAAAGAAGCCGAGGGACTCTTTGATTTAAGGGAATTTTAGAGGGAAAAAATGGATGAACCCAATCCAAAAGAGAAAATTTTGACAGAAATGCTTGATTTGTAGGATTACATAAAATAAATTTTGTATGAGTTAAATGTGTAACATCCAAAATTTTGAATTTAGCAAAAAATTAAATTTTGATAAATTGGAATTTATGGAAAATTGAGTTAGGATTTAATTCCAATTAAGACAAAGAATTTAAGCGTAACTTTTGCTGAAACATTCAAATTAAATAATGTTTGAAAATATAAACTCAAAAAGTAATTTTGATAATCAAATTATTAATTCAGAAAATGATTAAAAGAGAATTTTCATAATCAAATTATTAATTCAGAAAAATTATGAATTGGCCATCAAATCCCTTGATTGCTTCAGTTTCCAAATTGCATAGTGACCAAATCAATTCAAGTTGCTTCGATCTTGATTCATTCTACTCGTAGTGTCGTTGATGAGGACATCTCCGGCAAGCTCGTGACCACAACTCCTTCCCCTTCGGCGAGCGCTTCTTCCACACTTCATCACCATTGTCAACGTCGCCTAGAGGCATAAATCCAGAAGCTCGGCCTTTCAAGCCCACTCCGATGGAGTTGCGCACCAAGCCCATACACCAAGGACAGCCCACACCCCAAGGAAGGCCCAACTTCAAGCCCAGACCGATCCCATGTCCAGCTCGGCTAACCAGGAGCAGCCCAACTTCAAACGGGTGTGACTCGGGCATCCGGATTCCGTTTTCAACGATCCACCACTCGACGGAAAGCTTAGGAGATAAACTTTCCAATGGGAATTTGCAGATTCAGCCTAGAACAACAGAAATTTGCAGAAGAGCATCACGGGCCAGAAACATCAGGTGCTGCGTCACCTTTCTTTTGGGCCCAAGGCCCATGTATCTTAGGATTTTCGTGGGAGTCCGTGTGGTGGTCGGCCTCCCTGCCTTGGCCACCACTCTTTTGGATGCCACACCCTTGTCCGGCGCTATATGTATGGCTGGCGCCCCCTGCGTAGTTCTCAGGTTTTGTTGTGTTTGGTAGACCTTGTGTGCGTCCCTCCTCGTGGTTGTGTGTGTCGACTAGATTACCCTACATGAGAAACAAAACCTCACCCCTATCTTCGTTTGAGAGATTGAATTATTAGTTGGCTTTTCATCTTATTCTTGCTTGTTCTCGATTGCTATCAAGGACATATCGATTGTGTGGATCAAACCTTGTGTTGGTGGTATTGCGATTACGGATCTCCTACCTGCTAGTTAGTAGCCAAAAACTCGACTCCATCAATCGCTCAATTGACGTATCGTTCTCATCAGAAGATTAGGCCGACCCGTGAGCGCATCAGGTGGTATCAGAGCATCGGTTGCCTAGTGAGAACACATCTATCTTAGTTTAGATTTATTTTGTTCAACCTAGAGTCTAGAAAACAGCCCTACAAAAAGATCGTCTCATGTGTTTTCCCTTTGATCCTGGCCCGTTTAGCTTTGCTATTACTGCCTAGATCATTTACTAGTTGAATTTTCATTGCATCAACGAATCGTTGCTAGTCTTAATGTCTAGTTCCTTTAGAGTTTCGAGTTCTATTCACATAGCCGTCACTGCATGTTCTTCATGTGCTTCTTTTGTGCCGCTACCACCTTTAGCTTCACGTGTTCATCCGCGACCGCCACCATCTGCTACCACGCCTTCCAGCCACCGCCACCATCTGTTGCCGCCGTCGCCATCATCTCATGAATTCCTTGATTGCAGCCACCACCCTTGTTAGGGTTACCTCAGCCGTCCCTACACTTTTACCGCCGTGCCTCCTTCTTTTTAGGGATTATATCCTGCCTTTCCAAATAACCAGATCACGCTCCCCCAAAAATAGCGGATTTGGCTGATCCCTTTCCATATTTTCAGCCACGCCCATATTTTCCCAACCTTGGCCGACCCGACCACTCCACTTTCCAAATCACAGCAGCACCCCCACCATCTCAACCTTTCATACTTGGCTGAGCCGCGTCCCCACCATGAAAGCTTTGCAGTGCTTAGTAGATTATAATTTGAATTCTACATAAAATTTCAATATTTATGCTAATGTTGGCTAAATGTGTTGTAAGAAAGTTAGAGGTAGAGGGATATATTGCAAAGGGTTTGTTGGACAGGTGCAATGATTGCGTGAGACTTGGGTTGGTGGAATGATTCACAGCTAGTCTTATAGGGCGTGTTTGGTTGTTTTTCCACCTCAGCCTGCATTGCACGAGTCAGCCAGGCTTGTGGGAGCTAGGATGAAGTAATGCAGGTGTTCTTGTTTGGCTGCCTTGCATATGAGTTGAGCCCGCACGGTGGAAACGGCTGTTTCGTTTCCTGTATGGACGAGTCATGCCTGCGCCCTGGACGTGCTCTTGGTGTGCTGTCCACACCATGGCCGTGCCCTACACACACACTGGGTGCGCCATCGGTGCCATGGCTATTCTCTGGGCGCGCGCCGTCTATGCCATTGCCATGGGCACGTCGTCACCGCCATGGCAATGCCCTGGACACGCCATAGCCACGCTCTGCACGTGCCTTCCGCACCATGGTCGCGCCCCGTATTTCTGCCTGTATCCACCGTTGCTCCCGCCCGTGTCTGGCGCCACCGTCGCCTTTGCCAAATAGATCCAACACCGCCATCGCCTCTCCCAACTAGATCCGGCGCTGCGGTCCTTGCTCTCTCTCATGTTTACCACCGCCGCTGCAGCTCCTGCCTGCAGTCATCGACGCCTCCGCTCCTGAATGAATCTGTCTCCGCCGCTCTCTCTCCTGAGTGGATCCGGTGCCACCGGCCTTGCTCCCACCCAGATTCAGAACCGCCGTCGTAACTCCTATCTGCATCTGTGGCCGTTGTCGCTGATCCCACGTGAATCCATGACCGCCATCACAGCTCCTACCCCCATCTTTGGAAGCATTGTCGCAGCTCGCAGATGGACGCGTCACCTTGGCATCATTCCCACAGCTGTGTCCCATGCATTCCCTTTGGCACTGTACTAGCCAAGCTCACTGGGAATGATCGTTGCGGCCATTTCCCAGGAGCCAGACTGGCGCAGTATTCTTGTATGATAGAGACGCTCCAGAGATGGCGCATCCATCCAAACAGACACTCCCTGCATGATTGGAGCCTGGCCAGCCTAAATACGGACAACCAAACACGCCCATCAGGATTGACACTTTGTGAATAATGAAACAAAGCCAAACCGTACAACCACATGTATGGTCTGGGACAAACCTGGTTGACTAAATTATGGATTTATCTTCAGTTCAAGAGGGGGCTCCTGAAGGGGATTGCTCCTTGCAGCGGTGAAAGCTTAGCATGCAGGAAAGGGTTGTCCTTTTTAGGTTATCTTCCTATCTTATCTACTTTCTCCGAATAGAAAAGTCAAACATTTTGATTTTACAGTTGTTCTTTTTTTTTGTCTCAAAGGTGCGTCCCAAAACTCTTAGAAACAAGTCAAAAAAGGTGCACCAAACTTTCCAATGCACTTTGAGAAGCTCTTGAAGTTTAGCTTAAATCAAATACGAAGATAAGCTGAAGAGAACAACCCCAATGAAGCGTTATGATATTTGCTGATGCAGACATAGATCTTGATCTTTTGGTGAGATGGATAATTTGGTTTGTTGGAGGGTGACTGTGACACCCTAAATTTATTTTCCTAAATTCCTTAATCTTAAAGCAAACCCACTATGGATTGGGCCTAGCCCAACCCGAGCCTGTCCCCAATCATCCCTAACTCTCGCTTATATAAACCCTAATTAAATCTATTATCCCCTAATACCCTAATTTTGGCCGTCGTCGTCATCGTCATGCTGACGCGCACACGAATGTGCCCAATCTTCTGGAGAGAATGATACGTCGATTTGCGAGATGACATCGTCGTGATCTTTGGCTACCAACCAACGAGGGCAGGAAACCCGCAATCACAATACCACCAATTCGAGTATTATCAACTGTGTCCAACACAATTGATCTTAATTCCTGCGAGCAATCGAGAAACTTGCAAGAATCAAGTGGAGTACAATCTGAAAAATTCAACTCACGAAAAACAGGGGTGAGGCATTGTTTCCCGTATCGGGCGGTCTAGTCGACACACGCAATCTCGGGGAGGGACACACATGGGGTCTACCACACGCAACAAACCCTAAAGGATGAAGTACGAGGGTGGCGGCCTTATGTAGAGAAGCGGCCAGGGGAAGGGTGCCCAAGCTAGGGTCAGCCACCTCCAAACCCTAAAGATACATAGGCCATAGGCCCAAAAATACGGTGACGCAGCACCCTGAGTTTCTGGCCCATGATGGTTTTCTGCATATTTCCCTCACCGGAAGATCGGGCCACCCATGTGTCCATCATTTGGTATTAGAGCGAAGCTTTACCGGTGAGTTCTTGTATCTTGTTTAGTTGTTTCATTGTGTTCTTGCTAGAGTACAGAAAATTTGCCCCACAAAAAGATTGTTTCACGCTGTCCAAACCCTCTTTGTGGCATTTCAATCTATTAATTTTGGTTTGCTAAATTGAGTTTATGTTAGTTCTAGTATTGTCCTGTTGTTGTTCATCTTCTTGTTCATCTCCCTATTCAACTCCCCGTGTCAAAGTCCCTTCATATCCCTCAAAAACAAAATATTGCATCTCGCCTAGAAAGTTTCTATTTCTGCAGCCGCCACCAAAAACGCCATAAATCCAAATTGCGTTATCCGTTTTGAGTGAAACAAAAAGGAGCAAATCCACGACTTTTTGCTCTATCTTGCTGCCAAGTGTCAAGTTCATATATGAAGGCAGTAAGGAGTTATGAATGTTTGATTCAGACCTGGTTGCTGTTCGGAAATCTGCAGCTGAGCACACTTGTGAATTTTGTGCGAATTTTTCGGTTGGTTTTAAGAAAGTTGGCCCAAAATAAAAGTTCTTGGAAAGGCCGTTAGGAAGAAGGGGAAAAAGAATCATCGAAAAAGAGGCATTTGATAAAAAGTTACGGCCAAATTACCAACCTGCTGTACAGTGAACAGCAAACAACAATTTACAAAGTTGGATCAATTTTGTGCTTTCATATTCCAAATTGCATATCTTTGAGTTGTGTCTTATTTACCACTTGTATCCATATCCACATACTCGTTTTAGCTTATTCTCCATCCTTGTTTGATCAGCAACATAGGCTAAGTGTTTGATTCTAATAGTTATTCAATTTGTGCAAATCTAAGATTAACTGATTGTTTTCCTTTGCTACTATATACATAGCCTATCCAAGATCCATTTTCTACTAACCTCACAGGTGATAGTCTTGCAATTGCTTTACTCACTCTTGAGATCGGTTTATCACGAACCAGCCACCGATTGCACCCCTTGCTGCATTTCTAAGAATTGGTAAGAGCTTGAGAGTGAGTGATCTGATCAATTTGACCAATTAGTAGTGGATAAGGAACTTCATATATTTGTATGTTTTCCTGTTATTACTAACCATGGCAGATGAAGAAGGAAGCAACGAGGAAAACCGAGCTGATGTTCTAACACCCCGTTCAAGAGGAATCATACAACACTTCACACGATTAATCAACGTATATGCTGAAAATCATGATAATGCATTGGCTCAGATCAACGACAAACTCGCCACCCTCCGTGACCGAGTTGATCAACTTGAGGGACGACAACCACCACTTGCTGCAAATAGGCCCAACAATGCAGTGAGACAAAATGGCGCACCGGGTCGCCGTCACCTACCTGCTGATCATGCTTGGGCAAATGAGGTGGAAGAAGAAGAAGAGACCAGTTATGTTGCTGACACAGAGGATGATGATGGTTTTAACTCTAACAATGATTGTGATCATCGACGACTTCGATGTAATCGGCAATGTATGGGTAGAAACCAGTGAGAACCTCGCGAGGTACGTGACGATCCTTTGGGAAAGATTAAATTTACAATGCCTCCATTTGTTGGATAATATGACCCTGATGCTTATCTTGATTGGGAATTAGCAGTAGAACAAAAGTTTTCATGCTATGATTTCCGTTAGGATAGAAAAGTTAGGGCTGCTAGTAGTGAGTTCACTGCTTTTGCTTCCATTTGGTGGAGTGAGGCTTGTAGAAATCGTGATAACATACCTAGAACATGGAATGCTCTCAAAAGAATGATGAGAGCTAGGTTTGTTCCTTCTTACTATGCTCATGACTTGCTCAACAAATTGCAAAGTTTAAACCAAGGAAGCAATATCTGTAGAAGAGTATTATCAAGAAATGCAAATTAGTGAGTTGTGGTGTGGTTTAGAAGAGAATGAAGATGCTAAGATGGCTACATTTCTAGGTGGGCTTAACCGTGAAATTCAGGACATACTTGATTATAATGAACTAGTACAATGCCCGTGCTTTGTAACGAAACTATAAAAAGAAGAAAAAACATAAATTAGAGCAACATATATTATAGATGGATTAAAAATTGCACAAGTGATATGTATCTCACATATGTTAATACATGACCAGCGGCAGATCTTAAAAGAATATCAACATGTGTCTCGCATATGTTATGTTCCTCTCAACACAAAAGAAATAATTTATTGAGCAAATCAGATAAGCAACTGAGTAAAGATATTTTATTGAGCACAAAAATAGAAGAATCAACTAAATAAGTTGGCATGATGATAAAATATGGATTCCTCTAGTGCCTCTTTGAAGATGAGGTGATTTCAATCATCTCAACATGTGGAGCAGCGATTTAAGAGCCTTAATGGAAAATTGTGCATGATTGCTATTTTAGGTGTTGCCTTCTGGTTAAGGCTTGTCACATACAGAAAATAGAAATGCTTCACTGCCATAATCCAAGAAATGTTTATGCAGATATAAGGTAAGAATTGTTCAGTCACGCCACATGTAGATTCAATGCAGATATGTAGATTGATCCAAGATAAAGCAATCATCCAAGTCTAGGCCATTTGAAGCACCATAAAATGTTCATTGCCACATACAAAACAACACCACAAAGGTGTCCACATACACATCACAAATAAAAATGCAAATGGAGAATTCATTTGTTACATGTTGTTCATTTAAGATTCGAGTTACACATATTCTGAAATTGAAAACTGCATTGCAGCCTCTCTTTATGAATCCGAGGCATCTTCCATGTCTTCTTCCTCACTTTCTTCTCCGTGGTAATGCAATTTTGCTCAAATCTAGGAATGAAAAAACTGCAAGTAAATAAAGTTTTGCCTCTCAGTGAAAAACATGAAGGGGGGACAGCATGTACACTATATAAGCAAACATTTAGATTTTTCTTCTGTGCAACTTCTCAAATAAACAACCATCTCCCCATTGGAACCTACACAAACGGGTTATTCTATCAGTTAGAAGTAACAGAGCTTCTATCATTTCCTCATGCTAAAGGAATACATGGCAGACTTTTGCGAGCTGTGAAGCACGTAAAAAAAAAGTAATATTTCAAAGGACTTCACTTTCTATCAAAATTATGCAACATAAGTATAAAAGGCCTAAACTATACATTGCTAACGCCAAATATCTTCAGCTATAAAAGTCATCCTTGGTCCAAATCTCGAATAATGTAACAGCTGGTCAATTAAGTTTGTTTGGACCATCCAATAAAAATACATCATTTGTTATATTTACTTTCAACGAGATTGTGAGAGAGGTTGATCTCATGGAAGTAACAGAATAGTTGAACTACTGGAGAAGTTTAACAGATAGTGCATCTACTGTTTCTATAATCTTTCTTTCTGCACCATGTAATATATTAGTCCCTCTCCATAAATTAGTAGACAAACATAAGTATACAAGGCCAGAAACTACAAATTTTGTTAGCTTAGATGGATAATAAATTATGTAACATTATATCACGTCTAGGTGAAAAAATAAAATACTAATAAATGCAAATATAGAAGTTAACACGAACCTTAGCTAGTATTATAACTGCCAAATTGTGGGTCAGGTGTCAGTTTGGTCACCACTTTGACATCAGGATAGCAATCAAGTTTAGCAAGCTCAAGTTCTCATACATTACTATATTAGAAACATAAGTATTAGGTTTCAAAGTTAGTGTCGAAGATGTTGTATAGCTTCTATCTCATGGCTAGCCAAATCAATTGACCTTGGCATCTTGCAGGCTTTCTATAACTATTTTAATATATCTTTCTTTTAGAATCTAGAATAAAACCAATCAAATGATGGAAGAAGAGCATGTACAAGGGACCTTCACATTTACTCCGGAATCTTTAATTTTGCTCTTTTCAAGCTTGTCTAATGTGCGTGTCAAATGTCAAAAATGATTGGTCAGGGCATGAAGGTATATCTAAAAAAATGAGCATTAAGCTTACATATCTTTTTTAGCTATAAATCATTTACATGACTAACCTAATCTGGTACTCTGGTCAAAGAGGAGACCCTGAATATTTGCTTTGGGGGTGGGGTGGGGGCAGGAGTTTACTTCAATTCAAATATAAATAAAACAATCTTAACCATCTCTACTATTAAAAAGCACACATTGGACTCATGGTGTTATTCACACAATAAACAAGTAGAAAAAAGGGCAATCAAGGAATATACCGATCCAAGACAAGCCTTTCCTTTCACGATGCAGTAAGGGACATCCATCTTTCTGCATAGAGCTGGAAGCCACACAACCAGCTCAATTGGATCAACATCATGGGCAATGACAACCAGCTGGGCCTTGCTCTGTAATTAAAATATTAAATTATCAGAACAGTTTTGCTTGTTACCATAAAAGCCAACTCTTATTTCATAGCAAACTAAGGCCCTGTTTGGATATATGGTTTTAAGAAACCATAGTTTTGTAATACAAAGAGCTTGCAATTGTGTGCGTATGAAACCATGATTTCACTAAGCTCTATTAAACTTCGGTATTCATTTGAACTATCACCTGTTTGGATGCATGGTTTTATGGATGATAAACTTGACCAAACAAGAATCAGTGAGAGCCAACCTATAAAAACTTTAGCTAGGAGTGTTGTTTCAAATGCTCCAAAAAAACTATGGTTTCTACCAAATCAGAGTTTTGAAAACCGAGTTTTTTTGGGTATCCAAACACCTCATTGTATTGAAAACCATGGTAATCTCATAAACCATGGTTTTGTATAGAAACTATGATAATACTTTGTTGCCAAATAAGGCCCAAGTAAAACAAAGTGAAAACAAGACTTCAATACCTGCTCAATGAATTAAGTGACATGGTTAAGACCATATTTCACAACAATTGGTTTCTTTGTCTCAATAGTTTTCCCATCAGCCTCAGCCTTGGCCCTATTCAAAAGCCTCTCCTTCTTGGTAATCTTGTCCTCCGGGCGGTACTTAAGAAGCATCTTAAACAAGTTGGTGGCTGCAACCCTTTACATCAGAGATTTTCAACAACATATTTTCTAATGACTAAGATGATGTGTATACAGAGCTATTCATACAAAAAAGTTTAGTGCTTTCACTTAGGTATATGACAACATACTTAATCACATTACTAAACAATCACCAACGACGACAAAAAATGCAGAAGCAACAACCAAACACCCTACATATAATGGCATTAAAGTAGAGAAGGTGTGATTCCAAGTTCAAACATAGCAATCATAGTCAATAAAAAACAGAGCATGATGGTTGCTACTAAAGCAAAAATGTACTAAGTTAAATAGCCACTAATCAGCGCAAATCCTATGGATTGATGCCAGCAACTGCATAGTTTCTGGGTAATGCGTATTAAAGTAAACAACCACTAATTTTGTTGCCATGGCATGTAAATGAGTCAACAGCAGTATACAGCAAGAAGGCTTAAACGGTCTATCATCCAGTCTTAAGTTGCTAAGCCAAGTGCTGCTATGTCTAAGAAGGCATGCACTAACAAAAGGCTCATTCACTCAAGAAATGGTTCTTACACTAATCAAGATATTGAAAAAGATGACATACATTAGAAACAGACCACAATACACCAACACCCAATGCTCACCAAAAACTAACACATCTTCATTATCATGGTCAATCTATTACTATTGCCCAACAGGTACACCTCCTTGAACAATAGAGGGATGAATGGATAAATGTGTATATACCGAGATTTTTGTCGAGGGTGCGGGTGAACTGGTTCAGGGCCGGGGGCACCTTGAGGCGCTGCTTGAGGATGTTGCGCTGGCGCTGGATACGCACAACCTTGGGCCACTTCACGAACCAGTGCAGGTCCTTCTTGGGCGGCAGCGTGCCGCCGATGCCCAACTGCTTGGGCCTCTTCTCAAACAGCGGGTTCGTTACCTTCTCCTGCACACGCACCAATCCAACGAAATCACACACACTCCAGACAAGAAAACAAACAGATTTCAAGCAAGAACAGAGTATAGAGTGCAGTACCTTCTTCTTCACCGGCACCGGCGCTCTGCGACCTTGCACAGATCGGCTCGACTTCTACCTCCGCCATGTCTTCGCCCAGCGAGCCAGTGTCCAGATGGGCACTGCCCGGCTCGGCACCGCCCATCGAGCTGCCGTCCAGATCAGTCCTGGACTCGCGTCGAAGGTGGAGAGGACGAGGTGGAGACAGGCCGGAGGAGGTGGCAGCTGCGAGGACTAGAGGAGCAGCGGAGGAGAGGGGAGGCGGCGAAGAGGGAGGGGCGTGAGACGGGAGAGGGCATTGTCCTTTGGAGAGGAGGCGGCGGCGTGGGAGAGGTGGAGGCGGGGGGGGAGAGGGCGGCGGAGGGGAGGGACGGCATCACTGGAGAGTGAGGGGGCGGCTCTGTGGGAAAGGTGGAGGCGCCGAGGGAAGGGGGAGGAGGCGCGAGTCAGGGGCGCGCGGGAGAGGGGAGGCGGCGGTGACGCGGTGGTGACGTGGCGACTGTGGGAGGAGGCGGCGGCGGAGGTGAGGAGGGGGAAGGCGGCGGCGAGGTGCCTGGGGGAGGAGGCGGTGAGGGAAGAGGGAGGGAAGGTGGTGAGGTGGATGAGGCGTGCGCGTGAAATGTAGGGGAGGCGGTGGAGGAACACCAGTGACGCGGATCGGCTGTGGGCTGCTGTTAGATTAAATGGATGGTCAGTATGACTATGAGGAGCCATCACTCATCACCATATGGGGCTTTTTAGGAGTAGAGATACAACTCTGTCACTTGTTTGTTTCATCTCGCTTGTAAAGCTGAAGGGAAGTACAGGGACGACATTCCAATATGAGAGGGAATTTTGGAGCATCCTTTTCGTCACGACCAAGCCAAGTGCAAGCAAAGGCTCCATCCACTACTTCTGCTCGTGTACCTCCACACTCCAACCGTGGGCGTCCTGCTGGCTCTACTTCCACTCCATCACATGTCTCTAAAACAATCAGCCCCCTACAAAGAGTGCTTCTTCAGTAGCTTCCACAAGCCGCACACGTGATGTGCAATACCATCGATGCAAAGGATTTGGACACATGATGCGCGATTGTCCAAGCCAGCGTGCTCTAATTGTGAGGAAAGATGGTGAGTATACCTCTGTTATTCATATTGAAGAAGATCTTGCTTTAGCTGCAACTAACCCTGTAGATGAGAATGAAGAGAATTAAAATGAGGAGCAGCATTTGGGTGCTGAAATTTCAGACAAGTACATGAGCATCATTGTAAAGCGTGTACTTAGCGCTCAAATAGAGAGTGCTGAACAAAATCAGCGCCGCAACTTGTTCCAAACTAAATTTTGTCATCAAAGAGCGCTCTGTGCGAGTCATCATTGATGGAGGGAGTTGCAATAATCTTGCTAGCATTGATATGATTGAGAAGGTTGGTTTGACCACAACACAACACCCACATCCTTACTACATTCAATGGTTCAATTCCAGTGGAAAGATAAAGGTAACAAAAATAGTGAGATTGCACTTTTCACTTGGTTCATATCATGATCATGCTGATTGCGATGTTGTACCTATGCATGCTCTTTGCTGTTATGTAGGCCATGGCAATATGATAAAGATGTTTCCCATCATGGTAAAACTAATCAATACACTCTCATATATAAAGGAAAGAAAATTATTTTGCTTCCTATGACCCCTACTGCAATTCTAAAAGATGACTTAGAGAGAGCTGAAAGAGAGGAGAGTACAAAAAGCGAAAATCAAATTGTAGGCAAAGAGTTAGCACAACCAAAGGAGAAATAATCTAATTCTAAGAAAGCTGAAATTAAGTTAAAAGGTGCTGTCATGCTACAAAATCTGATTTGAATGACATGAAAGAAAATAATGCTGAATGCTATGCTTTGATTTACAAAGAGACCCTGTTTTCATTGGAGAATATACTTGCTTCTTTGCCTACTGGTATTGCTAACCTTTTGCAGCAATATGAGGATGTGTTTCCAACTGAGGTACCCCTGGGGCTGCCACCAATTAGAGGAATTGAACATCAAATTGACTTGATTCCAGGAGCCACACTGCCAAACCGAGCCGCATATAGGTCCAACTCGGAGGAGACTAAGGAGATTCAATGCCAGGTGCAAGACTTGCTTGACAAAGGGTACGTACGTGAAACTCTTAATCCTTGTGCTGTTCCTATTCTGTTAGTACCTAAGAAAGATGGATCATGGCGTATGTGCGTTGATTGTAGAGCTATCAATAATATCACAATTAGGTATTGGCAACCTATTCCTAGGTTGGATGATATGCTAGATGAACTAAGTGGCTCTATGGTTACCCTCCTTGTACAAACTTAGGCAAAGCTTACCCACTTGTACAAGATCCTGAGACAGATACAAACCCTATATCCTCATGATCCTGGTCTATTATTGCCAGTTTCTAATCAGCATGTCCCAGAGACGAATCTGCTCCTACCCCCTTGTACAAAACCCAGGCAAAGCCTACCCACTTGTACAAGATCCTGAGACGGATACGAATCCTACCCACATGCTTATAGTCTATTGCCAGTTTCCATTCCTACCCTCCTTGTACAAAACCCAGGCAAGGCCTACTCACATGTACATGATCCAGAGATGGAAATAACAAAGTCACAATCGTCATAATATGACACTGCTAGCAGGCCTCAATAACATTCACATAACCATAAGTTGAGTAATGTTGTGTCCTGGTGGACGATAGCCCACCACTCGGGTACGGTGTCTAAGCAAGTTTTACCTAGACTATTTGTCTAAACAGATATAATTATCCTAGGGTTATCCAAGGGATCACGATAATCAAAACCATCATGTGGGTATTCACAAGTAACTCAAATGACAGGCATGTTATAACATGAGTAAAACAACATGTATTTATGATCCTAGTAGTCATATACTTAACCACACACACTTTTGATAATTTGAAGCAAAATATATTTATATAACTAGGATCAATATGCATTAGGGTAGTTGACTCGCCTGCGTCAAGAGCGGCGGGGTCGATGGAGTCGGGATCGTAGTCGGGGTCTTCGACTAGATTATCTAACTCTTGATCAGCGATGCCCGTATCTACTCGTTGCAATTAAATACCAAGTAAATAAATGAAAAATGCTGCATGGGTGCACATGATGCATGCTCTATCGCAAATATCACCGATTTACACTACACGCCCTATATGTGTAGTTTCTAATATTATTTTATCTACTTATTAAGGAAGTTCCATGAACTAACGATAATACCATCACATGGGGTGGTCTTGTTCAGATCATAGCTCTTATCCCATTTTACAAATATTATGGTTCTGCAAAAACTTATATATATATTCTTGTATATCTATATTAAATGTTTTGCCCTAAGTGTCATTTTCTCCATCTATTTATATTTACCGATTCTAATACCAAAGTCATGGTGTCTAATATTTTTACAAAGTCCAGAGGGTTATTTTGGTCCAACAAAATTATTGTCATAATTTTTAGGCTACAGATCATATTTTATTTGCTATATTTCTTATTTCTAGAATTTTTTATTTACTAGGAAATACTATTCAGCTGCTGTTCTATTTTTCCAGAGTGAGATAATTACGAAATATATGTCATGTTGTTTTCCTAGGTCTAAATTGTCATAACCTATTTTCTGGTATTTTTGCATAATTTTTGGGATTCAACTACCATGTATAATAATTAGAAAACATTTACTGTATGATCTAAAATGTTAAAAGGCTGAAAAATGGTCTATGAACAGTATTGGGCCGAGCCTAATACCATTTGGATGGGTGAGCCTGTGCGTGCGGCCCAGATGGCCTGCGAATGGCCCGTGCGAGGCGTACACGACGCGAGGCACGACCAAAAGAGGGAAACGTATTCTCTTGAATACGCTTTCAGTTACCCTGACTGGTGGATCCAGGGTCCCACACGTCAAACCCCTTTCGTTCTACGTAAGGTAGAGAGCGTGTGGCGAGGACTCCGGCGGAGCAGGGCCGAACGGCTCACCGGCGCCAGGCGGCACGAGGGCAAGAGCCAACAATGGGCTCGGGGTTGTTCTGCGCACCCTTGGGGATCGACGGCGAGGCCAGAGGTGGCCGGACGCGGCTGCGCCAGGGGCAGCGGCGGAGCTAGGCTCGGCTGGACCAGACTAGGGTTCTAGCAGGTGATGCGAGCGAAAACAATGTTCGGGGAGCAACCGGAGTGTTGGTAGGTGCTCACCGAATGGTTGGCGGGGCTGGAGAAGGGTCCGAATAGGCCGGTGACAGGGACTGGGTGGAAACTGGAACCGGGTCGCCGACGCGGGGAAGTTTCGGCGAGAATTTTGCAACACCGGAGATGAGGACAGGTCAATGGAGGTCTGACGACTCTCTAGGAGCAAGGAATCATTGAAGGGCTTACCGGCGAGGGAAGAATCCAAAAGGGGGAGAAACGGAGAAATTCCAGCTAGCGGTGAGGAAAAAGCATCGCCGACATCCTGCAATGGGTCTCAAGCCGATTCTCCCAAGAACGGTGAAGGTAAGGAGGTGGGTGAGCTATAGATGTGGGCTCAAGGGGCGAGATGTTGTAGCGGGGTGTAATAGCCAAATATTTGGGATATTTTGAAACTTTTAAAATAACAAATGAAGTTCCTTATTTTGGACCCGAAAATCTAAAAAACTTGACATCAAGTTTTAATGTCTAAAATTTGAACTTGTGAAAACCTAGAGTAGTGTTGTAAATACTAATAAAAAGCGATATTGAAAAATCTAATATATATGTGAGTGCCCGAAAAATAATTTTCACGGTATTAATTTTAATAAAACAAGACCAATCTATATATATATGTTTTCATAATATTTCTAAACCCTAATTCCGTTCTAGTTGATTGAATTTTGACTGTCGGTCTCTCGTACTTGCGGGCCCCGCAAGACATTCCCCTCTTCCCTGTGCCCTTCATCTATCTTTCTCTTTGTCGCTCATTGTCGTGTGGGTCCCACGCATCAACCTCTCTTGCTTGTAGCAGCCCACGTTTACCTCTCTTGGTTAAATGGGAATTTCCCATTTACCCCTTATCCACCCTCTTTTAACCCCTAACCACTCTCTCTCTCTCACCCAGCGCTCTCTCCCCTCTCATGCGTTCTCTCTCTCCCTGCCCCCGTTCTCCCTCTCTCTCAGTCGTGGCGCCACAGACCTATCCCGCGCGCCCCATGGTGCCATGCCTCAGCTCCTTGCCGCCTCGTGGAGTCCATTCCCTGCTGCGCGTCCGGCGCTATCTCCACCCACTCCATCTTCATCCATTTACCGGGCAACTCTTCTTCTTCCTTACCCGTCTCTTCCTCCGAGCTCCTCGTCCATGGCCGCCCCCCTCCATGGCCACCCCAACTGCACCACCCCTCCTCCCTGGACGGCACCGCCTCCTACCCGACCTCCATTCCTTCTTCCGGTCACGCCACCTTTGCTCCTCCCGATGCCGCCCTCTGCTGTCTCTTCTCCTCTGGCTGGCGCCGCTTTGGCCTTTTCCCCTAGCCGACACCACCTCTAGTGCCTCCTTCACCTGTGGCCATGGCGCTGCCTCCCCATCCTTAGTGGCCGCCTCCGTCCCGGCCTCCTTTTGGCCGGCGTCGCCTCTAATCCTCTTCTGGCCGATGCCACCATGCCTTGTGCTCTGTCCTCTGCTACCTCGGCATCGCCCTGTCTTCCTCTGCTACCTCGACGCCGCTCCTGGCTCCTCACCGGCAGCAACCTCTGCGCCCTCCATTCCCACAACTAGCCACCCCATCTCCTACTAGGTGGGCATGCGTGGTGAGAATTCTCCTTTTCTCCTCTCCTTCCCCTTTTTCCTTGCTTCCTTGCTGCAGCTGCTGCGTGCCCAAGGTTGCTGCCGCTACAGTGAAAGGATCGATATGTCGCCTAGAGGGGGTGAATAGGCGAAATTAAAAATACCGTACAATCCGATGGTAGATGGTCAGACAGTTCGAAAGGTATTGGACAGTCCGATGGTTGGGTATCGGACAGTCCAAAGGTGAGTTTTACCTACACACACAAAAGTGAATCTACGACCAAACTAGAGCAATTAAGTTAGTTCCCCTGCAATAAATCTCAATGGAAGCACATGAGAGACACTATGAATTAAACGATCTACACCAAACCCTGAAGCACAAGTAGATCAAACACAATAATTAATTAGGGATTGCAAGGGGGCAAGAGAGAAAGTGAGACGAACAAATTTTTTTCGAAGTTCGGATTCTTGAGGGAATCATACGTCTCCATTGAGGTAGGCGCAGTCGCACTTGAGCCTGGGTCACTCTTGAGATTAATGCTCTCCAAGGTCTGCACAAAGCTCCCTTGGAATCCAATAGTTGACTCCTTTCCTGAGGAGGTGAAGTCCGGCCTTCACAATCCTTGCCTTGACCACCACAATCCTTGATGGCTCAAGGACAACTCCTAGACCATCTAGAAGCCCTCAAACTCCAAGAGAATAGAGTGGCAAAATGCGAGTGAAGATGACCAAGTGCTCGAGAATGAACTCCAGAACGCCAGTGATAATAGCAGCAGGGGTCCCGATCTTTCGATGAGAGGGATAACTCTCGATTTGTGGAGGAATCTCCATTGGCGGCCCAACTACAACCGTCCAGGACATTGCGCCTTAGCAACCGATACACCAACTCAAGAGGGTTATTGATCTCGCAGGCGCGCAATCAACCTGACCACGATGGTCTTTGTTCCTGCAAGCAATCGAAGAACGAGCAAAAACAAGATAAACACAATCTGAAACTGTAAAAATGAATTAGGCACAAACGAGTAGGTGGGGTTCCGAAGAATAATACAGGCGGTCTAACCGACACGCGCGATTACAAAAAAAGTAGCAAAAGCTAAACTTTAATCTAACAAAACCTGAGTCTAAACGACGATGGCTATTAAAATTATAAGAGGGAGATGGCTAGGAGGGAAGAGCTGGATGTCCTAGGGTTTTCCTAGGGCGTCCACCACGTGGGCCTGGGCCCGATGTGCTTACAAGGCCCAGTTTGGCCTAATTGGATGATGCAGCACATTCTTTTAATGATTCCCGATGCTCCAGGAGGAATTTTGCAAAGGTACTGGATCCATTGGAAAAATTATCTCCTAAGCTTTCCGTAAAGTGGTAGAACGTTGAAAACAGACTTCGTATGTGGCCTGGGCGTCCGTTTGAAGTTGTACTATGCGCAGACGGGCGAACTGGATTAGTGGCCAAATTGGGCTTTCTCTTGGGCCAGCCTTGGAGCGACGTGACTTGTATGACCTGAGGGAATGTACGAGGTGGAGATATGTCTTTCTTGAATACGCTGTCAAGCCTGGGAGGCGGCCAAGGTGGTGGCCGAACTGATGAAGGTGATAGCGCCATGTCCAAAAGCCGAGGAGGGCAACTGTGTGATCAACCTGGCCAAGATGGAGGTCGATGAAGCAACGTTGATGGAGCCACCATATTAGACGTAGACGAAGTAGAAGATGCTGTGAACTATCGCCAACTTGTCATAGATGTAGTGAAAGATGCTGACATAGCCGAAGGAATTGCAGCAACACTTGGTATTCATCATATGTAAGTAGCGATAGGAAACAAAGCAACATGCATATTTTTTGCGACCAAATCAATGGCTTGAGAATCACAATTACCCAAACACTCCCTTTCTTGAAAGCTATCATATAGATTATAAAGGAAATTAGGGGTACTTGATATGATATTAAAATTATCTAATTGATCACATTGTTGCATATGAAATAGAGGTTTCAGATCTGAACAAATGTAAACTCTGTGCACTTTATACTCTCCTTTATTATTGTGTTTGCTAACAACATGAAAAATATTTCATGATAACCATGGCAAATCAGAATGTACAAAAATTCTCTCCTTTAAACTATTTAAATCACACAGAATATCAAATTCAACGTAACCTAAAGTATTTAAAGAAGACATCAATTTAAGCTCATCATCCTCACTAGCAATGTGAATAACATGTTTATGTTCAGCATAAGTGTTTTGTTCTAAAATAAAAGTTTCATGTTCATTCACTAGTTGTGGCATGGATATAAGTGAAGCATTATCACACAACTTTTCTTTATCATAAGAGATAACAAGTAAATCATTTTGTAACAAAGGAATATCAGCGGGTGGTTCCACTAAAGGTTGCTCTATAACAGCATAAGTAGTGAACAATTTCAGCATATCAAAATCATTCTCACCGTGTGTAAGCACAACACCTTTTATATTAACTTCAAAGCCCTCATCAGTTATTATAGGTGCAACTTCAATTTTTAACTCTTCATATACGTATGGAGCAGCAATGAACTCTTCTTTCTCCATGCTTTCTTCTCCATCCTTTTCTTGATGGTGCTCACTTTTCTGCAAAATGTTAGCTACAAAAGAAGGTGCGACAACGGACGCCTCAAATGAAGCTAATGATTCTTTCGAAGATTCAGCAAGTATATTTTTAGCTCTACAAGCAAATTTAATCAAGTTTGAAAGAGAGCTAAATATTTCATCAACAAGAACATTCTGAATTTCATGATTAAGTCCACGTATGAATCTAAACTCGGTAGCTTCTTCACATTCTTGTAAACCACAATGCAACAAATAATTTTGCAATTTATGATAGTATTCTCAAACAGTTTTACAACCTTATTTTAAGCAAATATTCAGCATCATATTCAGGAACATAATCATCTCTCATAAGTTTTTTCATGGTACTCCAAGTTTTAGGTTCTTTATCATGTCTAGATATATGCTTCCACCAATATATTACATCTGACGTTAACGCTTTAAGTACGGCACTAATCTTTTGTTTTTCAGATAAGTCATACTTTGCAAATTCATTGTTTACCGCTATCTCCCAATTAATATATGCATTAGGATCAAACTTTCCAGCAAATGGAGGCAATTCAAACTTGATTTTACCTTGTTCATCATCAGTTGATGTCATGAATCCTTGTGGATTGTTGTAAGTACTTAAAGAACACACGATCCAAAGATTGTATTAGGCACTTACTGCGAGGGGACTGTGGCACGTTATTGTCCTCATATCCTGACATGGTTAGGTGAAAAAAAGAGAACAAACACAATAATATGATCACAAAGAGTATATCCCTAATAGCTAACAGGATGTGGTTAAACAAGTCGCTCACTCTCAACCCGTTCTTTCAAGTTCTTACCAATTCTTACCAAGCTTAGCAGAAGATGTCGGCAACCGACAAGACAACACTCCTGGAGATATGGTGTATCGATGCCGTCACAAGTGCCTGGTTGGTTGTAGTATATGTGGAGCTATATGAGGCTGAGCACAATCCAATGGGAAACCTTGAACCACGTTAGTCCAAAATAAGTTGAATAAACGTTCAACGTGGTACTGTGCTGGTCCTACGACAAACCATACTAAAGACGCGAGCCGAGACACAAACGATGTCACCAACAAAGCACAGCACATAGCTAAAGAGCTCCTCCCTTTTTTCTCCATTTTTTCTTTCTTTTTGTGTGGCTTTTTTTTTTATTGCACTTGCCTTTTTCCAAACTTTCCAAACAGGACAGCAGGGGCAGTTATGTTGTTCGGCAAATTCACTCAAGAAAAGCGCCAAATTAGGGGAAGGTCTCTGTATCAAAGTTGTAGATCTTTTCGTTCTCATTGATTTTCATATATGGAACAACCAATTTGGAGTTTGGAAGTAGGAGATATGGGCCCTGAAATACAAGCTGTACAGAAAAATCTGAGATGAGACAGATCTAGATCCAACGCTATTTTTGGGTGTGAAGATTGCGTTTTCTGAAATTGGTACAATGGACAAAGCTGTAGAGGATCTTCTTAGCTTTCCAACAAGTATAAGAACGCCCAAAACGGATAAGCGAATCAGGATATATGGCTGTTTTACCGAACTGGGATCAGATTGATCCAATTCGAATCCAACTACAACTCGAGAATTCCTAAATTTTAGCAACTTGAAGATGGCCGAATTCAGAGATGACTCCAACTAACTTTTCTTTGGATATTTTCGTGCTAATTCCAGAAAGTCCAAAAACGTCAAAATCCGAGTTCGGATGGAAGACTTATGATTGTGTTGAACACACGGGCGGCCCGATCTTCCGGTGAGAGGAAAACTTCGATTTGGCGGAATATGACTTTGACGATCCGGCTACGAACCACGCAAGGATAAGCGTCTACAATTGCTAAACCACACTCCTGATCGTTATCAACCGGGCCAAGACACGGATGACCTGACCACGAAGGTCTATTCTTGCAAACAATCGAAGAACTAGCAAGAACAAGGATGAAGAACACACACGTTGAGGTTTTGAACTTGTTTACTGCTGCTCTAGCCGAGTCGGGAGAACAAGGATATAGTTCCACACATGGGGCAACTAATCTAAACAAAGCCTATAGAGAAATGGAAGGGACTTGTCCAATATATAGCCAAGGAGATGGCAACTAGAAGGTGCTCTCACGCAGCTAGAGATACATGGGAACACAGCCCAAAATTAAAGGTGGCGTAGCACCCGAAGAGACTGATACCACTGAACGTTTTGGACTGCTGTGGCCAGCTCGTTAAGGATTTGACGGTAAGGCTGGATCCGTTGGAAAGAGCATGAAATTTCCTTTCCATCAAGTGCTCACATGCCCCAAACGGAGTCCGTTTGCATTCTCTATGATCGTTTAATTTATGACTGGCCATTGGAGGCTGAGTTGAAACCTTTCGCGTTCCCACCTTGCTTCCCGTTCCTACCTTGCTTTAGAACTTGTGTTGGCAGATTAATGGTCTCTTCATGATCCTTGCCCAGGTTCCTAAGTATGAGAATATTATTAAGTAGCGGTCTATTCTTCAATGTAAAATTATGCGATCCTAGGAATGAATTTACCTAATAATCTAGTTGTCGTGCATAAGCCCGTGTAATTGGTCCTTAAATGTTGGTCGAAAGTCGCAGGTCACTAGGAGAGTCTTTGGATGTTGGTCCCATGGGTGTATCCGAGGTAGCGATGTCCTCATCATCCTCCCCTTCTTTATTTGGAGACGTCCTCGACTCCAGTTGATATTATTGTATAATGTATGGTGTCAATTCTTGACTTACTTCTAGTGGACGAATTGGATTCCATAACATGGAGGACTTCCATGTTTCAGCTTGGGCCACGTACATGATGAACTCCTTTACAAAGCTCTTTGAAAATTTCCTTAAATTTGAATACATGTATATTCTCACTAGGTAGCATCATACTCTTGTTGATTATAATTTGAGGCTCAGTAAGAAACAAATTCACCTTTTGTTTATTTTTAACTAAGGCGAATCTTGAGAGGATAAGATTTGGAGCAGTGGATATATGCATGTGCCATGGTTGTATCATCCGCCCCTTCTTCACGAAAAGACGTCCTCGACTTTTGACAATCTGAAAATGTGCTCAAGGAAAAGAACAACGTATATGCGTGGCATATGTATGCATCAATTGTTTCATCATTCTCATTATTTTGCACCACGTTTTAACACAGCAGTAACCATAGAATGTATCTAAAAGAAACCATGTATGCATATCATTCCCCCTTCCTTGAGAAAAAGTTGTCCTCAACTTTACTAAGCATTGAATCAAATTGTTTGGAAGAGACCAAGATTCAACTAGGCCATGCAT
The DNA here is from genome assembly GCA_036346145.1 of Olyra latifolia. Classification (NCBI taxonomy): domain Eukaryota; kingdom Viridiplantae; phylum Streptophyta; class Magnoliopsida; order Poales; family Poaceae; genus Olyra; species Olyra latifolia. The sequence goes on from CM070526.1 coordinate 44,748,006, forward strand.
ATTTTTAACAAGTGATTTACATGTGTCAGATGAAAAATTAATTTCAGAGTAACAAGCATCTTCCCTTTCTTTCATGCCAAGGTTGCCACAACATGGCAAAGTGGTTGGTTTGTTGCAATCAAGTAATATTAAATCAACAAGCATATCATTTACGATACAAATTCGATATACATGAAACTTGTTATCTATATCATAATCTCCAATCAAATTGAATGTATATGTGTAAGAAGATTTACTAACTAGTGAGTTCAAACAAGAAATTTCAGCAACCTTCTCAATCGCAATAAATAGTTCAACGGATTTATCAAATATAATATAGCACAAAGATTTATCATGAAATGTTTTGCTTAACGGTTCTCCACGAGTAATCAATTTAACATTATGCACATCAAGAAAATTAATTTTAGAACAAGGAATTCACACTTGAACATACACATTAGCACAATGACTCACCTCTTCTTGAAAGACAACCAAATCAACACCATAGTTACCTTCAATGTCCTTCTCAGATAGTGTAGGTGTTGTAAGTAGTGCTTCTTCATGCTCGCTTAACCATGGAAGAATGAGCGTTTCTTTTGCAACCATCGATATGTCATCATCATTCACTTCAAGTGGTGCTAATTTTCCAATGCTTAACTTCTCATTTCTGATGGTCTGTGGGTTAGCAATGGCGTATTTGCCATCAACCACGATCTGTGGCTGTGATGTGGCGATCAAAGGTGAAACGGCATCTAACACATTGTTTGAAGGGAAAGTCCCATGCTCGACCACATCTCCATCTATATCATCATTATTTCCAATCTCCTGTAAAAGTTAGCCACAGAAGGAGACACATGAACATGCCATTTTTTTTAATGAATTATCTTCTTCGCATTTTAAAGAAGCAATCTCGAAAAACTCTTCTTCTAACAAATCAAATATTTCAAGTTTATTTTGTTTCTTCCTATCATCAAGCATTCTCAAGTCTTCCAAAATTTGATTTTCAGCTTTACATGCAAATTTAACCAAATGAGTGAGAGAATTATACATTTCATTAGCAAGAATGCCCTGAATTTCTTGATTAAGCCCTCTCAAAAATAGAATTTTTGTAGCTTCCTCACATTCATCTAAACCACAACGCAACAAATGATTTTGGAATTGTTCAAAGTATTTCTTAATGGTTTTATTTCTCTATTTTAAGCGTTGAAGTCTACTGTACAAAAGATCAGCATGATATTGAGGAACATACATATCTCTCATTAGTCTCTTCATATCATTCCAATTATGGGGTTGTCCCTCTTTTCTAGAAACATTATTCCACCACTTTAGTGCAAATCCATTTAGAACACTAGTAGCAGCCCTAATCTTTTGTTGCTCAGATAAATCATATTTTCTAAATTCGTTGTCAACCGCTATCTCCCAATTAATGTACGCATCAGGATCAAACATTAGATTGAGCGAAGGCAATGTACACTTCAGATTACCTTGATCAACCATTGGAGATGGTGTAACGGTCTTGTTAATCTTGTGAGTCTTCCTTGCAACACGGTGAGAGCTCTCATGAAAACTATGGTCCAATTCTCGCATGATCGATGCATGTAGCTGCTTGTCGCCAGCAGTGATTGTTCTATTCTCACAATATTGCTTGGAACCATTATCTTCGTATGGACCTGTCATGGTTAGTAGCAAACAAGGAAATACAGAAGATGTATAAAAAACCCTATCAACTACTAGGCACTGGAAATTATGAAGGGTCACATCTCTCAAGCTCTTACCAAACTCTTACTAATTCTTACAAATGCAGCAACGGGTGCAACCGGCGGCTGGTTCGTGATAAACCGATCTCAAGAGTGAGTAAAGCGATTGCAAGGCTATCACCTGTGAGGTTAGTAGAAAGTGGAGCTTGGACAGGCTATGTATATAGTAGCAAAGGAAAACAATCAGCTAATCTCAGATTTGCACAAATTGAATAACTGCTCGAATCTAGCACTTAGTCTATGTTGCTGATCAAACAAGGATGAAAAATAGGCTAAACCAAGTATGTGGATATGGATACAAGTGGTAAACACAACACAGCTCAAAGATATGCAATTTGGAATATGAAAGCACAAAATTGATCCAACTTTGTAAATTGCTGTTTTCTGTCCACTGGACAGCAGATTGGTATTTTGGCCGTAACATTTTATCAGGTGCCTCTTTTTCGATGATTTTTTTTCTTCTCCCTGACGGCTTTTCCAACAACTTTTGTTTTGGGCCAACTTTCTGAAAACCAACCGAATAATTCGCACAAAATCCACAAGTGTGCTCAGTTGCAGATTTCAGAACAGCAACTAGGTCTGAATCAAACATTCACTACTCCTTACTGCCTTCATGTATGAACTTGAAACTTGGCAGCAAGATAGAGCAACAAGTCGTGGATCTGCTTCTTTTGGTTTCACTCAAAAGGATAAGGTAATTGGGATTTTTGGCCTTTTTGGTGGCGGCTGCACAAATGGAAACTTTCTGTCCGAAATTGCTATTTTTTTGTTTTTGAGGAATATGAAGGAACTTTGACGTAGGGAGATGAACAAGGAGATGAACAGCAACAAGTCAATACTAGAATGAACACAAACTCAATTTAGCAAATTAAAATTAACCGATTCAAAGGCACAACGGGGTTTGGACAGCAAGAAACAATCTTTTTGTGGAACAAATTTTCTGGACTCTAGAAAGAACACGATCAAACAACTAAACAAGATACAAGAACTCACCGGTAAACCGTCGCTTTGATACCAAATGAACACATGGGCGGCCCGATCTTCCAGTGAGAGGATAACTTCGATTTGGCGGAGTATGGCTTTGACGATCCGGCTACGAACCACGCAAGGATAAGCGCCCACAATCACTAAACCACACTCCTGATCGTTATCAACCGTGCCAAGACACGGATGACCTGACCACGAAGGTCTATTCTTGCAAGCAATCAAAGAACTAGCAAGAACAAGGATGAAGAACACCCACACGTTGAGGTTTTAAACTTGTTTACTGTTGCTCTAGCTGAGTCAGGAGAACAAGGATATAGTTCCACAAATAGGGCAACTAATCTAAACAAACCGTATAGAGAAATGGAAGGGACTTGTCCAATATATAGCCAGGGAGATGGCTACTAGAAGGTGCTCTCACGCAGCTAGAGATACATGGGAACACAGTCCAAAATTAAAGGTGGCGCAGCACTCGAAAAGACTGATACCGCTGAACGTTTTGGACTGCTGTGGCCAGCTCGTTAAGAATTTGATGGTGAGGCTAGATCCGTTGGAAAGAGCATGAAATTTTCTTTCCATCAAGTGCTCACACACCCCAAACGGAGTCCGTTTACATTCTCTATGAGCATTTAATTTATGACTGGCCATTGGAGGCCGAGTTGAAACCTTTCGCCTTCCCACCTTGCTTCGCGTTCCCACCTTGCTTTAGAACTTGTGTTGGCGGATTAATGGTCTCTTCATGATCCTTGCCCAGGTTCCTAAGTATGAGAATATTATTAAGTAGCGGTCTATTCTTCAATGCAAAATTATGCGATCCGAGGAACGAATTTACTTGATAATTTTGTTGCCGCGCATAAGCCCGTGTAATTGGTCCTTGAATGTTGGTCGAAAGTCGCAGGTCACTAGGAGAATCTTTGGATGTTGGTCCCATGGGTGTATCCGAGGTAGCGATGTCCTCATGAGATTGGAAAACCGAATTCGTAACAGATTGGATCTGTAGAAAGCCCGAAATTTATTGCAAGATATCTCTGTGTTGGAGGCTGAATCAGATCTCAGCTTGAATTCCGAAGATGGAGGAGACGTTCTAAGCTTTTCAAAAAGTCTAAGAACTCTAAAATCCGACTTCGTATGAAGGAGAAACGGCCAAAACACTGAACTGGACAGCAGTGACGGTGACGAAAAATGTGACACGAACTCGAAACTCTAGGGTAAAGACTCTAAGACCAGCAACCGACTCGACGATGCAACCGTAAACTCAACAAGCATGGACTACGAAGCAAAAGCAAGGCTAAATTGTCTTGGACGAGGAAATTTTTTTTTTGGGCAATTTTCTAGACTCTAGGTAAAAAAAATACAGGGGTAAAAATCTGTCACCGATCAACTTGGTGCTCTAATACCACTTGATAGTAGCAGCAGGGGTCCCGATCTTTCGATGAAAGGGATAACTCTCGATTTGTGGAGGAATCGACGTTGGTGGCCCGACTACAACCGTCCAGGACGTTGCGCCTTAGCGACCGATACACCAACTCTAGAGAGTTATTGATCTCGCGGACGCGCGATCAACCTGACCACGAAGGTCTTTGTTCCTACAAGCAATCGAAGAACGAGCAAGAACAAGATAAACACAATCTGAAATTGCAAAATGAATTAAGCACAAACGAGTAGGTGTGGTTCCGAAGATGAGTAATACAGGCGGTCTAACCGACACGTGCGATTACAAGAAAAGTAGCGAAGGCTAAACTTTAATCTAACAAAACCTGAGTCTAAATGACGATGGCTACTAAATTTATAAGAGGGAGATGGCTAGGAGGGAAGTGCTCGATGTCCTAGGGTTTTCCTAGGGCGTCCACCACGTGGGCTTGGGCCCGATGTGCTTACAAGGCCCAGTTTGGCCCAACTGGATGACGCAGCATCTTCTTTTGGTGATTCCTGACGCTGCAGGAGGAATTTTGCAATGGTACTAGATCCATTGGAAAGCTTATCTCCTAAGATTTCCGTGAAGTGGTAGAACGTCGAAAATGGACTTCGTATGTGCTCTGCGTGTCCGTTTGAAGTTGTACTACGCGCAGATGACCGAACTGGATTCGTGGCCAAATTGGGCTTTCTCTTGGGTCAGCCTTGGAACGACGTGACTTGTATGACCTGAGGAAATGGATGAGGTGGAGATACGCCTTTCTTGAATACGCTGTCAAGGATGGGAGGTGGCCAAGGTGGTGGACGAACTGATGAAGGTGATAGCGCCATGTCCAAAAGCCGAGGAGGGCAACTGTGTGATCGACCTGGCCAAGGTGGAGGTCGATGAAGCAACGTTGATGGAGCCACCATATTAGGCGTAGACGAAGTAGAAGATGCTATAAACTGTCGCCAACTTGTCGTAGATGTAGTGAAAGATGCCGACATAGTAAAAGAATTGCAGCAACACTTGGTATTGACCATATGTATTTGTTGGTTCTATCTATGATGAGCATGGTCTCATCAGCCGGTGCACTTAAATCTTCTTCCTCCCTACCCTCCCTCTTGATTTGATCAAGGGATTGGAAGGGGAGAAGTTGGAGGTGAGCTTATGCTTGAGAGAGAGAAAGAGAGGGCTTGAGCTTTGAGTGTGCAGGAGTAAATGCGGCCAACCCTCTGTCTGGAGGAGGTGAGGAGTATAAATACGAAGCCCTCAAAATCTGACCGTTAAGGTCAATTCTGTGCAATATCGGATAGACCAATAGTCAAGGTTCGGATAGTCTGATTGGAACAATCAACGTGAACCAGAAAGACCCAAATCTGAGAAAATCGAACAGTCCAAGGATAATTGTCGGAGGAGTATCGGACAGTTTGATAGGCAACTATCGGAAAGTCCGATAGAATCAAGCACTGCGAACCAGAGGATCCCAAGGTTGTAAAAATCGAACAGTCCGAGGATATCTATCCAAGGGGTATCAGATAGTCCGATAGGCAACTATCGGACAGTCCGATATAATTAAGTGCTGCCAGACAGAGAAACCCAAAACTCAAAAATTCGGATGTTGTCCGAGGGGGTATCGGATAGTCCGATAGAAATTGGTAAGACAGTCCGATACCTAAATAGGTGAATCAAATTGAAATGAGATGCTGTGTTGATGTGTGTTGACCTATGCGCTAGATTTTATCCTTTGAGCATTTTTTTCTTCTAAACAACTTCATTTTGTCGCTCCCCTTAATAATACGGTCGTTCTTAGGACTCAAGAAATTATAAAATCTTACAATCTAGGTAGTCTTGATCATTTCTCCATTTAGATCTTTGGAGCATCAGCACTCTTTGTCCTCGTTTTATTTTGAACTTAGGGCTGAGAGATTTCTCGAACAAACACATTAGTCCAAGCACACATTGTCATTAATCGCTAAAATTGGTTAAGTGCCTAGATGCACTTTCAATCTTTCCCTTTTTGGTGATTGATGGCAATATGTGTAGTTTGCAATAGAATTGAATAAGATTTTATAGTCAATGCAAACTACTTTTGAGGCTCCCCCTAAATGTGGAGAGTGGGATCAGATTTACCTATTTCGAATCTCTTTCTTACCAAGAAATCCTTAAGACACTCATACCATGCACGAAGTGTTTGCTTTAACCCATATAGTACTTTGTGGAGCTTGTAACGTGGTTAGGGTACTTAGAGTCATCGAAACCTGGTAGTTGCTCAATATATACAAGCTCGGAGAGCGGGCCATTTAAAAATAAGCTCTTCACGTCCATTTGCTTAAGCTTAAAGCTATGGTGGGTAGCAAAGGCAATTCAAATTCTAATTGCATCTATCCTAGTTACAGGAGTATAAGTCTCACCGCAATCCAATCCTTCGATTTGGTAAAGCCTTGAGCAACTAATCGTACTTTGTTCTTGATCACCACTCCGTGTTCATCTTGTTTATTGTGAAAGACCCATTTGGTTCCACTTACGTTTTGTTTGGGTCTTTCCACCAACTCCCATACCTCGTTCCTTGTAAAGTTGTTGAGTTCCTCTTGCATAACCATAATCCAATCAGAATCTGCAAGTGCTTGCTCTACCTTGGTAGGCTCAAAAGAGGAGACAAACGAGTAAAATTCATAAAAATTTGAAAGACGAGATCGAGTGGATACTCCCTTGTTTATGTTACCAAGGATATTGTCAATTGGATGATCTCGTTGCACGCTTTGATGAACTCTTGGATGAGTTATTAGTGGTGTGGTGTCATCTTCATTGTCTTGTTCTCTTCCCACTTGTTCTTGATCTTCATCTTCTCTTTGTGTAGATGTAGGGGGCTCAGGTTGTGTTGAAGACGGTTCCTCCTTGTCTTTAATACCTTCTTGTGGTTTGAGATCACCTATAGCCATTTTCTTTATCGTTTCACAAAGTGGTTCTTCGCTATCTAGTACAATTGAATCAACTTACTTCTTTTGAGAGCCGTTAGTTTCATCAAATGTCATATCACACGACATTTCAACAACACCTGCAGTATTGTTAAAAACTCGGTATGCACAGACATTTGATCCATAACCAAGCAAGAAATCTTCATCTACCTTAGGTGTAAATTTGGAAGATCTAGATTTCTTATTAAGAATATAACATTTACTACCAAACACTCTAAAATAAGAAACATTTGGTTTGTTACCGGTGAGTAGCTCGTATGAAGTCTTGTTTAAAATCTTGTGGATGTATAACTGGTTGATGGCATGGCAAGCAGTATTGACGGCCTCTGCCCAGCAGACATCGAGACCTTGTACTCGTCAAGCATTGTTCTTGCCATCTCGATGAGAGTACGATTCTTCCTCTCGACCACCCCATTCTGTTGAGGAGAATAGGGTGCCGAGAACTCATGCTTGATTCCCTCTTCATTAAGATACTCCTCTACTCCGGTATTCTTGAACTCTGTCCCGTTATCGCTTCTAATCTCCTTGATCTTGACTTCAAACTCGTTTTGAGCTCTTCTCATAAACTTCTTAAGTGATCCATGAGCTTTTGTCTTATCATGCAAGAAAAATACCCATGTGAAGCGCGAAAAATCATCTACAATTACAAGACCGTATTTGTTACCTCCTATACTTATGTAGGCAATGGGTCCGAAGAGGTCCATATGTAGCAATTCAAGCGGTCTTGTAGTGGTCATCACATTTTTGGCAGGGTAAGGTGCTACAACTTGTTTTCCGGCTTGACAGACACTATACACCCTGTCTTTATCAAACTTCACATTTGTTAGTCCGATGATGTGATCGTCTTTCGATAGTTTGTGAAGGTTTCTCACACCAACATGGGCTAGTCGGCGATACCAGAGCCAACCCATACTAAATTTAGTCATCAGGCATATCCCAGTGGAGAAGTCCACAAGATAAAGCCTTTACTTGAGACGACCCTTAAAGTCTACTAAACCATCACTCCTCCGAATGACTTTTACACCATTAAAAGAGAATATACAATCATAACCCATAGCACAAAATTGTGGCACGAATAAAAGATTATATTTCAAGGAATCAACTAAAAGGACATTCGAAAGATAAAGATTTTTCGAAATGACAATCTTACCTAGACCAAGAATTTCACCCTTATCGTTATCAACAAAGACGATGCTCTCATGAGATTGATCATAAGAGTCGAGTTGGGAGATCATCGCCTTCTTTCCAGTCATGTGGTGGGTACATTCACTGCAAACACCCAACTCGGTCCACCGGAGAGGTACTCCTGCAAAATTATGCTTGGGATTTAGGTACCCAAATTTGATTGGGTCCTCTCAAGTTAGTAACAAATATCTTTGGGACCCAAATGGATCTCAACAAAGGTGCATTCTTATTTCTAGGTCCAACATGATAGGCAAGCATTCTACCAATATTATTCTTCTTAAGAACATAAGAGACATTAAAGGTAGTGTGAGACATGTGAGCAATAGGCCTTTGTGCCCTGACAAAGTGAATTTGTCTTGTAACTGGAGCTACCACAATGTGGCCCTTCTCGCCTCTTGGAGGCTTGTACCCAAGACCGGCCTTCTTGTAGTTTCCCGTCTCTTGCCCAAGTACTCTTCGAAGCCTTTGCTCGCCTTCTAGGACTTTTGAAGTCCATGTTCTAGGTACCCCTTGGGCTTTTCATTTTCACTTGCCAACAATAGCATAGTGGCAAAGTTAGTAGCACAAGCATTCACATTAATGTTATAGCATTTGGCACAACTATTACTCGTGGAGAGAAGTGTGGAACAAGTTGCATTGGGAGAGGTGGAGGGACTCTTCAAGAGATCATCAAACTTCACTACAGGAGTCTCAAGAGCTCCTTTGCCCCCAATGAGATCCTCTTTTAGTGAAGCATTGTTAATCTCGAGAGAGACAACCTTGGACTTGGCCACTTTAAGCTCTTTGGTCAATTCCTCCACTCTTTCTTTCTCCTTTGCAAGGTCCTTCTCGAGTTGGATGTTTCTTTCCTTTTCAAGGATGAGCAAGTCCTTTCCTTTCTCAAGAAGTTCCTCTTGTTGCTCAATTCTCTCCATGAGTTCATTTATTTTACCTAAGTCAAATCCTTTAAGCATCCTCATCATACTAGCATGACTTAAATCAAACTCACCAGCACTATCTTCATTGCAAGGGTCAATGGTAGTATTGAAAGAAGGTTTGGAGGATACCTTGCGGCCCTTGGCCATAAAGCAAAATGGAGTGTCATCATCATCATCATCATCGTTCAAATTGCCAAATAGCGACTTTGATAGTGGAGTTATGGTAGTGGTGGAGGCAAGTCCGATGCAAGCAATGCCTTCATCTTCGAACTCGGAGTTAGACTCGGAGTCGGAGTCGAAGTTGGAGTCTCACTCCTCTCCAATGTGTGTGTGTCCCTTTGAGCCTTTCTTGTAGCTCTTGCTCTTCTCCTTCTCCTTCTTGTAGTACTTTATCCTTCTTCTTTTCTTCCTTGTCTTTCTTGTGTGGGCACTCGGCAATGAAGTGGCCGACTTCCCCACACTCGTAACACGATCTTTTGGAATGTCTTCTTTTCGATCTTGATCCCTTCTTGCCTCTATCTTCCTTGTAGCCGCTCTTCTTTAGGAACTTGTTGAATTTCCTCACAAAGAAAGCCATTTCTTCTAAGCTCATGGACCCTTCGTGCTCATCATCACTTGAGCTATCTTCTTGTTCCTTGATCTCTTTGCCGGCCTTCAACGCAATATTTTTATTCTTGCTAGACCGGGCAAGTTCTTCAATGTCCTTGGCCTCCTTCACCATCATCTCATCAGTCAAAAGTCTTCCAAGCACATCTTATGTCTCCACTGAAGGTAGTATGTGCCATCGAATTGAGGAGGACGCCCTGTCAGAATGGAGACGTGAGATGAAGATGAAGAAGTGGGATAATCATAAGGAATTTAGACCCCGGTTGTGTCACTTCTTTCCTCAGTCGACATATTGATTCTCCAAGCGGTTAAGCCTAGAAGGAGATTAGGCTCTGATACAAATTGAAAGGATCGATATGTCGCCTAGAGGAGAGGTGAATATGCGAAATTAAAATTCAGAGTTAAAACTACGGAAGTCTTTTTACCAATACCGGACAGTCCGATGGTAGATGGTCGGACAGTCCGAAAGGTATCGAACAGTCCGATTGTTGGGTATCGGACAGTCCAAAGGTGAGTTTTACCTGCGCACACAAAAGTGAATCTACGACCAAACTAGAGCAATTAAGTTAGTTCCCCTGCAACAAATCTCAATGAATACACACGAGAGACACTATGAATTAAACGGTCTACACCAAACCCTAAAGCACAAGTAGATCAAACACAATAATTAATTAGGGTTTGCAAGGGGACAAGAGAGAAAGGGAGACGAACAAATTTTTTCTGAAGTTCAGATTATTGAGGGAATCATACGTCTCCGTTGAGGTAGGCTCGGTCGCACTTGAGCCTAGGTCGCTCTTGACCCTAATCCTCTCCAAGGTCCGCACAAAGCTCCCTTGGAATCCACTAGTTGACTCCTTTCCGTGAGGAGGTGAAGTCCGGCCTTCACAATTCTTCCCTAGACCACCACAATCCTCGGTGGCTCAAGGGCAACTCCTAGACTGTCTAGGAGCCCTCAAACTCCAAGAGAATAGAGGGGCAAAATGCGGGTGAAAATGACCAAGTGCTCAAGGATGAACTCTGAAATGCCGGTGCACTTGAATCTTCTTCCTCTCAACCCTTCCTCTTGATTTGATCACGGGATTGGAAGGGGAGAAGTTGGAGGCGAGCTTGTGCTTGAGAGAGAGAGAAAGAGAGGGCTTGAGCTTTGAACGTGCAGGAGTAAATGCGGCCAACCCTCTGTCCGGAGGAGGTAAGGAGTATAAATACGAAGCCCTCAAAATTTGACCGTTAGGGTCAATTCTGTGTAATATCGGACAGACTGGTAGTCGAGGTGTCGGGACCCCCCTGGCGGAGGGAAGGTCCCACCTGTGCCTTACCTGTGCTAGTCCCAAGATCAGTAGCTAGCACACACAGATACAGAATTTGGATCACAACCTTGACGATTAATTTACATACATTCACATCAGAGTACGCTACATAGCGTGGTTACATTAGTTTGGCTCGACAGCCTCACAAAATCAGAAGTTTTTACATGGGCAACTGAGGCCTCAAAATTCATCCACAAAACCCGATGAAAACCAAAATGTTTCCCCACAGGCAGAGCTGGAGGAACGCAGTCCTAGGCATCTGAAAACTCTTCGTCCAGCACTCCGTCGGCAAAAGTGTAGACCTCGGAGCCGCCGTCTTCGGGGTTGTACGGACATTCTGAATCTGCGCGTTGGAATGCGCAGCCCCGCGGCAAAGTGCGAGGGTGAGTATTGGTGTAAATACTCGCAAGTCAATTGACATATGAATATGCATGGTTTAGACAAGGGGAGGTGGGAGTTCGTTTGCGGAAAGCCAGTTTTGTAAAAGGTTGCCTAAGGTTTGAAAAGGCACTTTAGGAAAAAGAGAGGACTTTTATCAAAACAATTGAATAATCTTTTCAAATTCCAGCACCCACCGGCTTCTGCCCAAACCTGGCTATCTCACGGCACCCACCGTGGTTTCATCGAGAAATCGTTTCCTCACGGCTTCCTGCCGCAGGCTCCCAAAACCAAAGACGGCACCTGCCGGTTTTTTCTTAAAAACTATTTCGAAACAGAGGGGAGAAAACTACCATTGTGATCACGCCACCGTCGTCCGCCCTTAACCGTGGGCACGGCTATCTAGATAGTTTTACACTTTCCAGAGGTCGTACGCTTTACCCACGAGTAGGTGGCTTCCTAGGAATCACCCAATGAAGTGGACACCACAAGGCTTTTCACCATGACCTTCCCTTAGCCCGGCTTTCCCACTAAGGTTTCCACACCACTGCCCCTCTTGTGCCGATAGGTTCTGTTCTATGGACACACCTGGATACCCACTCCCAACCACCAAGGAAGGTTCTGTTCTATGGACATATCCAGATGCCCACTCCCTATTCCACCTAGAATGCCTGACTAAGAGTCCGAAGGGTACTTAACCAGAGCCTGTCCATACAAGCACTCAATGGTCGTACTGTTGTACTTAGTCTTAACAACCACAAGGTATTGGTCCTTAGGGACTGGGGTGGTTCCCACACTAAACCCAAATCTCGTGCTTGCTGCACCAGCCAGGCAACCATCCACCCCAATCAAATTTTCGAAGCATTTTGCTTTTCAAACCCTGGTAGCATGCCCGCTACCTGCTAAACAGTTTTCCCAACAGTAGCACCCACTACTGTTATTCAATGAATTGTGGTAACAGCGATGTCAATGTGAATCATCAGAAGTAATTCAATAAGTACTAATAACATGGCTAAGCTTGATTAAATTATAGTCACAGAAGTTGGTCATTAATTAAGCAAATGATAATCTAGGGTTACCAAAGATCATGATTAGATAACAATAATTAAAGTGTTTTAGCCTTTTAGCTACACCCTAACCATATAGCAATTTGTTATTAACATAGCAATCCAGTTTAACAATTCTAGTAAAACATTTTAAAAACTAGGTGACAAAATGATCAACTCATCTGGTTATAGATGTATTCCTGCTCGGCTTGATCGTCGTGTTCGGGCACGGATCCAATCGAGTCTAATGATGAAAACCAAAACACATTTAAAATAACGAATAAAATAAAATTATGCATGCAAATGACTATGCATAAATACGATAGTGGTATTTGAATTTAGAATTTGTGTAAATTTTATTATTAGTTTTACTTCTTTTTATAAATTGTAGAAATCCGATTTCACATGGAATTTAACTAATATACATATGTAGCAAAAATATTTCTTTATAATTGGGAAATGTAGAAAATAAACTAATTTCCTTAAATAAATGTTTATTTTATTCTATTCAACAATTTCAGAGATTATCAACTTATTTTTACTTGACATATTTAAATAAGTCTAGTTAATGCATGTTTTTGTACTTATAAAACAAAATCATGCATTAATATGCATTAAACCAGGTAAATTATATTTTTAAATTAATGTTCACATTTTTATGAATTTTAGGATTTTATTTCACAAATTTTGGATTTATATTTTTAAAATATGAATTTTACAAATTTCTTGTTGTCTAAAATAAATTAGAAAAGGAGAAAGCGGTCGACGGGCGGTGGCTCACTTGCCCAATGGGGGTAGCGGCTCGCTGGCAATGGCACAAGACGGCCAAAGACAAGATGTCTGACGACAGTGGCAACTCATGCATAAGCAAGCCAACATGTATGCACACATGCATGTGGCTCACCCGGCATGGCGCTGCCTACCCGGCCGATAATGGGACCCGACCATCACCACCTAGAGCGAGGCAGCAGCGGGCGGTTCGAGCGGCGACCGATTTGGATGAGCTCGCCACGGCGACAGAGAGAGGAGGAAGAGGAGGAGCTTGGCGAACCCGAGGAGGATCGGCCGGGGAAAGGGACGGCGGCGAGGTTACCGGTGGCTCGGGCGGCGGACGACGGCAGTGGTGCATGGCGTGGGGCGGCGGCGATGAATGGAGGAGGGGCGGCGGCGCATGAGCTTGAGGGAGGTGAGGGGGAGCTCGTGGAGGCGACGGCTCGGGGTGGAGCTGGCCGGAGCGGCACGGCCGAGACGGGGCGGAAAGAGAAGGCCGTCGCCGGTCGGCTCCAGTGAGGGGGAAGCGGCGAGGGCGGCGGGGAAAGTTCCCTAGGGAGCTAGAGAGGGAGAAAAGAGCAAGGGTGGGGAAGGTTACCCGGCGGTGAGGCCCGACGGCCATGGCAAGCACGCAGACCGGTGGCGCCCTCCCATGAGGTCCGGCGACGGCGGCGACGGCGATCTTGCGAAACAGAACCAGAGAGGTGATAGGAGGGTAGTGATGGGAGGAATCGGGCTGGGGAGAGTTCTGCGGGTAGTGAGAAGGAGCAACAGCGAGGTGAAGGGGGAATTTTTGGGCAGGGTAAAAAGGGGAAGGGTTATTTCAGGGAAGTCCCAAAAAGGGAAGTTTCCCAATTGGGTATAAGGGGATGACAAGTGGGGGCCGGCCTGTCATAGGGAGGGGAAAGGGGATAGAGAAATAGGTAAGATTTTTAATTGCAAAATTAATATTCCACTTCAATTAACTATTTAGTTTGCAAATTTAAATTTTTATTTGGATTAAATTCTTAGATTGTTGTTTCAAAAATCTAATTTGAAGATATAAACTTTACAAGTTATTCTAATAGGCTTTTAGTAATTAAACATTTTGAACTTAATTGTTTTAAAAACTGAACCCTTAATTGAGTTTTTAGGAAAATTAAATACGGTAACATGCACATTTTAAAAAATTATTTTTATTTTTATGGTTTTTATTTTTGCAATGCTCAGTTCATGCAATGATTATGAAATTTTAAAATTTTTGAAAATGGGGATGTTACAAACCTCTCCCCCTTAAACGGAATCTCGACCCCGAGATTCGGAAGGGCTGGAAAAAAGGTTGGGGAACTCTGCCCGAAGATCCTCTTCACGTTCCCAAGTTGCTTCGTCTTCCGAGTGGTTGCTCCACTGAACTTTGCAAAGCTTGATTACCTTGCTCCTGGTCTGACGAGCGGCTTCGTCCAAAATCCGGACTGGGTACACTTTGTTGGTCAGATCTTCTCGCAGGTTTAACTATTCTAATGGCATCTGTTCCTCTGGAACTCTCAGACACTTTCTTAGCTGGGACACGTGGAACACATCGTGCACAGCTGACAACTAGGGTCGCAACTCGAGCTGGTAGGCTACTTCACCTCTCCTAGCCAAAATCTTGAATGGCCCAATGTATCGTGGGGCAAGTTTCCCGCTGACTCGGAAACGACGAACTCCTTTCATTGGTGACACCTTGAGGTACACAAAATCACCTTCAGTAAAGACCAAATCTCTTCGCCGATTGTTTGCATAACTCTTCTGCCGACTTTGAGCAGTTCTCAGTCGTTGTTGGATAACTCGGACTTGTTCATTTGCTTTTTTGAGTAGGTCAGGTCCAAAAATCATTCTCTCCCCAGTTTCTTTCCAGTAAAGAGGGGTTCTGCACTTCCTGCCATATAGTGCCTCAAACGGGGACATCTGCAAACTTGATTGGTAACTGTTGTTGTATGAGAACTTTGCATATGGCAATTGCTTATCCCAATTCTTAGAGCTTGCCAGAGCACAAGCTCGAAGCATGTCCTCTAAAATCTGGTTAACTCGTTCTGTCTGACCTTCAGTCTGGGGATGGAATGCTGTACTGAAGTTGAGATTGGTCCCTAGCAAACCATGCAGCTTCTGCCAGAACTTAGAAGTGAACTGGGTTCCTCGGTCCAAGACGATCTTCTTTGGAACTCCATGTAGGCAAACAATTTTGGCTAAATACAACTCTGCTAGCTTACTTCCATGATATCTTTATAAGGATGAAGTGAGCAGATTTGGTGAGGCGATCCACAATGACCCAAATGGAATCATGACCAGACTGGGTTCTGGGCAAGCCGGTGATGAAATCCATTCCGATCTCTTCCATTTCCACTCAGGAACCTTTAGTGGCTGAAGTAATCCTGCAGGCTTTTGATGTTCCGCTTTGACCCACTGACAGGTATCACAAAGGGCGACGAACTCAGCGACGTCTCGTTTCATACCAGTCCACCAATAGGACGTCCGAAGATCCAAGTACATTTTTGTACTGCCTGGGTGAATCGAAAGTGCTGAGTCATGAGTTTCCTTCAGAATCAGCTCCTTGATTTCTTTCTTATTCGGCACGAAGATTCTCTTTCCAAACCAGAGGATATCGTTCTCATCCACTAGGAATCCCGGGGCTTTCCCTGCCTTGATTCTTTCTTTAATCTCTATCGCTTCCATATCATCCTTTTGGGTTTCTCGAATCTGACTCTCTAAGGTCGATTGAAGTTCTAGCATATGAACACAGCCTTGTTCTACCAATTCCAAGTTTAACTTCCTGAACTCTTCATATAGTGCAGGTTGACCTTCTTGAATCATGAGGTTATTGCAGTAGCTCTTTCTGCTCAAAGCATCCGCTACTACATTACCTTTTCCGGGGTGATAGTGGATGCCTAAGTCGTAATCTTTTATCAATTCTAACCATCTTCTCTGCCTCATGTTCAAATCTAGCTGCGTGAAGATGTACTTCAAGCTCTTATAGTCCGTATATATCTCGATCCGATTACTAACCAGGTAGTGCCTCCAAATCTTGAGAGCATGAACCACAGCAGCTAATTCCAGATCGTGGGTTGGGTAGTTGACTTCGTGAGGCTTCAACTATCTTGACGCGTAGGCTATGACTTGTCCTTCCTACATCAGCACACATCCGAGTCCTAACTTGGAGGCATCACAATAAACTTCAAAATTTTTGCGAATATCCGGCAGGGTAAGAACTAGGGCTGATGTCAAACGCCTCTTTAGCTCTTGAAAACTTTCCTCACAAGCTTTGGTCTATTCAAACTTCTTATCCTTTTTCAGGAGCTGGGTGAGTGGTCTGGCAACTCTGGAGAAATCTTTAATAAACCTTCTGTAATACCCTGCCATCCCAAGGAAACTACGGACCTTGCACACTGTTTTTGGCGGCGCCCAATCCAAAACATCCTTCACTTTACTAGGGTCGATAGCGACACCCTTGGCTGATATGACGTGGCCTAGAAACGTCACTTCTTTTAGCCAGAACTCGCACTTACTGAACTTGGCATACAACTGATGTTCTCTGAACTTCTCTAGCACTAACCTCAAATGCTCTGCATGCTCCTCTTCATTCCTGGAGTAGATGAGGATGTCGTCGATGAAGACAACCACAAACTTGTCTAAGTATTCCATGCATATTTTGTTCATCAAATTCATGAAATAGGCAGGTGCATTAGTCAATCCAAAGGACATAACTGTATACTCGTATAATCCATATCGAGTAGTGAAAGCAGTCTTAGATATGTCCTCTTTTCGAATCTTGATCTGATGATAGCCTGACCTCAAATCAATCTTGAAGAAGACACAAGCTCCTTTAAGTTGGTCGAACAGGTCATCAATCCTAGGCAAATGATACTTGTTTTTGATTGTGACATCATTCAGGGACCTGTAGTCCATACACATTCTTAGGGTTTTGTCCTTCTTCTTGACAAAAATTGCTAGGGCTCCCCAAGGTGATGCACTAGGACGAATAAAACCTATGCCTTCTAATTCTTCAAGTTGTTTCTTTAGTTCCGCTAAAAGGTTTGCAGACAACCGGTACGGCCTTTGGGCTATCGGGGCGGTACCAGGTGCCAGCTCAATAATGAACTCAATGTCACGATCCGGTGGCATACCAGGTAGGTCATCTGGAAAAACATCCGGGAATTCTTTGACCACGGGAATTGAGTCCAAGGTTATTCCTTTCAGCTGGTTTAAGGTACTGACAACTCTTACAGCAGATTCAGGGGAGAACTCTACTCGGACTCCATCACTACTAACAAGAGAAATAGCACGACTGGCACAGTCAATCTGGCCATTGTACTTAATTAACCAGTCCATGCTTAGGATAACTTCTATCCCTTGAGAGTCTAGCAAAATAAGGTTCGCTAGGAACTTGACTCCATTAACTTCTATGTCTAATTTAGGACATACCTTATCGGTCCTCATAGACCTTCCCGATGATTGAACAATCAGAGGATGCTTTAAGCTCATTATGTTCCAATTATTTGATTCCACAAAATTCTTTGATATGAAAGAATGTGATGCACCGAAATCAAATAAACTGTAGCTGGAACTGAATTCACTAGGAACTTATCAAGGACAACATCTGGTGCATTCTGTGCTTCCTTTGCAGTGATGTGATGGACTTGGCCTTTTCCAGCAATCTGAGGTGCTCTACGAGGCTGGGGTAACCCACGTCCTCTTCCAGCAGCTGGTACACGAGCAGTTGATCCAGTGTTGGAAGGAGCGAATGGCGCTTGGCGCTTTTGGGGACACTTGGTGGCATAGTGACCCCACTGGTGGCAGTTAAAGCACTGAATCCCTGCAGTATTGGTATTCTGGGGAGCTTGAGGAGTTGGAGCTTGGCGGGGTCCTTGCGGGGCCTGACGGGACTGATATGCCGGCATCCTTTGACCTTGTCGAGACTGTGGTGCTGGAGGCCTATTAGATGGAAATTGGAAGAAGCGGGGCCTCGAACTACTAGAACATTGGTGATACTGTTGAGCGCTGTCGCTCAATATCTTCCATTACTAGAGCCTTATTGACCATCTCCTGGAAGGTGGCATAGTCGTTAGCAGCAATAAGAGCTTTAAGATCGGGATCCATTCCTTCCATGAATTTTCATATTTTATCGGACTCCAAGGCTACTTCTGTGGTGGCATAGCGGGCAAGATGGTTGAATTTGTTCAGGTATTCCGTGACGAACATGTTGCCCTGCTGAAGACGATGAAATTCTCGCCTCTTCATCTCCATAGTGCCCTTGGGGACATACGAAGCGGTGAAGACTTTGGAGAAGTCCTCCCAGGTGAGAGCTTCAATATTCGGGTGAGAAGCTCGAAAGTTTTCCCACCATATGGCAGCATCGTCCTGGAGTTGATGACCGGTAAAATTGACGCTCTCCTGGTCAGTACATTGGATCATGTCTAACTTCCACTTCATCTCTCGAAGCCAATCCTTAGTGACCAGGGCTTCCACGGCTCCGGTAAACACTGATGGTCTCGTTCTCATAAAGTCACCAAACCTTGACTGGTGTTGGTTCTGCGGGGGCTGAGCTTGAGCAGGAGCAGCAAGGTTGTTGAGGTTATTGGTAATGGCTTGAAAGGCTTGCAGGTGCATTGCCAATATTTGGTCCAACCGGGGAGGATGAGGTGGTGGGGGTGGCAGATCAACATTGGCCCGATCGTCAGCAGCTGGTTGATTCTGGGGCTGACCGACTGGCGGAAGCTGACCCTGAGGTTCGTCCTGTAACACTTCTCTTCCTCTTCCGCGACCGGCAGCAGCTTCATTCCGGGTGTCCACCATCTGACAGCAAGGTTGAAAACAAGATGAGAAAGGAAAAACAAGGAGAAAGCTGATAGGGGAGATCAGAACATCCACAACCACCAGTTCAAACAAAGTACAAAAAGACTCAGAAAGACATAAATGACAGTGGCACGACCAAGTCGGTGCACACTATCTCAAAATCCTGCGGGAAAATCCAACGTTGTCTAATACGATTACAAGTTTTAGGGTTCTAGCGGTCTTAACGCTAGTCTTGCTTTCTTGATGCCGTCTGGTTCCTCTATGCCTCTTGTGCGCTTGTTCCAGTTGCCGACGACTTGTAACCTTAGGTATCCTACTGAGGACAGTGGTGTCAACTAAAAATTTTGAATTGGGGGGAGATTTTAGAAACGGCCTTTGCTTTTAAACACAAATCATTTAGAGGGTGGTAAGAGAGAGAAAAAGGTAAGACTAGATAGAAGCGAAAATTCCAGGTAAGAAAAACAGAAGAGAGTGAGTTTCGAAAACTGTTGAAAATAACTTATTATATAAATAAGTCCTTAGGGCTATACCATTCTACCTAGGTTGCGGCCTACAACTTAGGCTCTGATACCAACCCTGTCGGGACCCCCCCTTGGCGGAGGGAAGGTCCCACCTGTGCCTTACCTGTACTAGTCCCTGGATCAGTAGCTAGCACACATAGATACAGAACTTGGATCACAACCTTGACGATTAATTTACATACATTTACATCAGAGTACGCCACATAACGTGGTTACATTAGTTTGGCTCGACAGCCTCACAAAATCGGAAGTTTTTACATAGGCAACTGAGGCCTCAAAATTCATCCACAAAACCCGATGAAAACCAAAATGTTTCCCCACAGGCAGAGCTGGAGGAACGCAGTCCTAGGCATCCGTAAACTCTTCATCCTGCACTCCGTCGGCAAAAGTGTAGACCACGGAGTCGCCGTCTTCGAGGTTGTACGGACATTCTGAATCTGCGCGTTGGAATGCACAGCCCCGCGGCAAAGGGCGAGGGTGAGTATTGGTGTAAATACTCGCAAGTCAATTAACATATGAATATGCATGGTTTAGACAAGGGGAGGTGGGAGTTCGTTTGCGGAAAGCCAGTTTTGTAAAAGGTTGCCTAAGGTTTGAAAAGGCACTTTAGGAAAAAGAGAGGAGTTTTATCAAAACAATTGAATAATCTTTTCAAATTCCGGCACACACGGGCTTCTGCCCAAACCTGGCTATCTCACGGCACCCACCGTGGTTTCATCGAGAAATCGTTTCCTCACGGCTTCCTGCCGCAGGCTCCCAAAACCAAACACGGCACCTGCCGGTTTTTTTCTTAAAAACTATTTCGAAACAGAGGGGAGAAAACTACCAATGTGATCACGCCAGCGTCGTCCGCCCTTAACCGTGGGCACGGCTATCTAGATAGTTTTACACTTTGCAGAGGTCGTACGCTTTACCCAAGAGTAGGTGGCTTCCTAGGAATCACCAAAGGAAGTGAACACCACAAGGCCTTTCACCATGACCTTCCCTTAGCCTGGCTTTCCCACTAAGGTTTCCACACCACTACCCCTCTTGTGCTGATAGGTTCTGTTCTATGGACACACCTAGATACACACTCCTAACCACCAAGGAAGGTTCTGTTCTATGGACGTATCCAGATGCCCACTCCCTATTCCACCTGGAATGCCTGACTAAAAGTCCGAATGGTACTTAACCAGGGCCTGCCCATACAGGCACTCAATGGTCGCACTGTTGTACTTAGTCTTGACAACCACAAGGTATTGGTCCTTAGGGACTGGGGTGGTTCCCACACTAAACCCAAATCTCGTGCTTGCTGCACCAGCCAGGCAACCATCCACCCTAATCAAATTTTTGAAGCATTTTGCTTTTCAAACCCTGGTAGCATGCCCGCTACCTGCTAAACAGTTTTCCCAACAGTAGCACCCACTACTGTTATTCAATGAATTGTGGTAACAGCGATGTCAATGTGAATCATCAGAAGTAATTCAATAAGTACTAATAACATGGCTAAGCTTGATTAAATTATAGTCACAGAAGTTGGTCATTAATTAAGCAAATGATAATCTAGGGTTACCAAAGATCATGATTAGATAACAATAAATAAAGTGTTTTAGGCTTTTAGCTACACCCTAACCATATAGCAATTTGTTATTAACATAGCAATGCAGTTTAACAATTCTAGTAAAACATTTTAAAAACTAGGTGACAAAATGATCAACTGATAATTTTGGCGATAGTGTCACCAGTGACTTGCCTTAGTTGTAGCTGTATTCCTGCCCGGCTTGATCGTCGTGTTTGGGCACGAATCCAATCGAGTCTAACGATGAAAACAACACACATTTAAAATAACGAATAAAATAAAATTATGCATGCAAATGAATATTCATAAATACGATAGTGGTATTTTAATTTAGAATTTGTGTAAATTTTATTATTATTTTTACTTCTTTTTATAAATTGTAGAAATCCTATTTCACATGGAATTTAACTAATATACATATGTAGCAAAAATATTTCTTTTTAATTAGGAAATATAGAAAATAAACTAATTTCCTTAAATAAATGTTTATTTTATTCTATTCAACAATTTCAGAGGTTATCAACTTATTTTTACTTGACATATTTAAATAAGTCTAGTTAATGCATGTTTTTGTACTTATAAAACTAAATCATGCATTAATATGCATTAAACCGTAAATTATATTTTTAAATTAATGTTCACATTTTTATGAATTTTAGGATTTTATTTCACAAATTTTGGATTTATATTTTTAAAAATATGAATTTTACAAATTTCTTGTTGTCTAAAATAAATTAGAAAAGGGAAAACAATGAGGCGGGCGGTGGCTCATGGCCCAAATTGTGGGGGGCAGCTGCTCACGCTGGCATGCCGTGCTGGCAAAGACAACAGGGTCTGGCCACAGTGGCGATCCGCCAAGGCTCAAAATAACGCTGTGGCCGTCATATTCATGCCTGCCTAGTGGATGTGGCGCTGGCTGCCCGGCCGACACTGACCCCACCGTCACCACCAGAGCGAGGGCGGCGACCGATTCCCATGAGCGGCGGCTCAAGCGGCGAGGAGTGAGAGGAAAGAGGGAGGAGCGCTGGCGAACCCCGAGGAGGATCACGGGGAAAAGGGACGGCGGCGAGGTCGGGCGGTGGCTCGGGCGGCGGACGACAGTGGTGCACGGCGTGGGGCGGCCGGCAATGAATCGGAGGAGGGTGGCGAGCACCACGAGCTTGAGGGAGGTGAGGTGGAGCTCGTGGAGGCGGCGGCTCGGGTGGAGCTGGCCGGAAGCGGCAGCAGCACTGGCCGAGACGGGAAAAAGAGAAGACCGCCACCGCCGGCCCGATGAGGAGGAAGCGGCGAGGGCTGCAGGGAAGTTCCCTAGGGAGCTAGAGAGGGAGAAAAGAGCAGGGGAGAGGAAGGTTACCCCAAGCGGTGAGGCCGGCGGCAGAGCAAGCACGGCATCGGCGACGTCCTCTGGTGAGCTCCGGCGACGGCGGCGGCGGCGATCCTGCAAAACGGAACCAGAGAGGTGATAGGAGGGAAGTGATGGGAGGAATCGGGATGGGGAGAGTTCTGCGGGTAGTGAGAAGGAGCAACAGTGAGGTGAAGTGGGAATTTTTGGGCAGGGTAAAAAGGGGAAGGGTTATTTCAGGGAAGTCCCAGAAAGGGAAGTTTCCCAATTGGGTATAAGGGATGACAGGTGGGGGCCGGCCTGTCATAGGGAGGGAAAAGGGGAGAGAGAAATAGGTAAGATTTTTAATTGGGAAATTAATATTCCACTTAAATTAAATATTTAGTTTGCAAATTTAAATTTTTATTTGGATTAAATTCATAGATTGTTGTTTCAAAAATCTAATTTGAAGATATAAACTTTACAAGTTAATCTAATAGGCTTTTAGTAATTAAACATTTTGAACTTAATTGTTTTAAAAACTGAACCCTTAATTGAGTTTTAAGGAAAATTAAATACGGTAACATGCACATTTTCAAAAATTATTTTTATTTTTATGGTTTTTATTTTTGCAATGCTCAGTTCTTGCAATGATTATGAAATTTTAAAATTTTTGAAAATGGGATGTTACACAAGGTTCAGACAGTCCGATAGGAACAAGGTTCGGACAGTCCGATAGGAACAATCAGCGTGAACTAGAAAGACCCAAGTCTAAGAAAATCGGACAGTCCGAGGATAATTATCGGAGGAGTATCGGACAGTCCGATAGGCAACTATCGAACAGTCCAATATAATTAAGCACTGTGAACCAGAGGATCCCAAGGTTGTAAAAATCGGACAGTCCGAAAGTATCTGTCCGAGGGGTATCGGATAGTCCGATAGGCAACTATCGGACAGTCCGATATAATTAAGTGCTGCCCCAAAACTCAAAAATCCGGACAATGTTCGAAGGGTATCGGACAGTCCGATAAAAAATGACCGGACAGTCCGATACCTAAATAGGTGAATCAAATTGAAATGAGATGTTGTATTGATGTGTGTTGACCTATGTGCTTGATTTCATCCTTTGAGCACTTTTTCTTCTAAACAACCTTATTTTATCGCTCCCCCTTAATAGTACGGTCATCCTTAGGACTCAAGAAATTATAAAATCTTACAATCTAGGTAGTCTCGATCATTTCTCCATTTAGATCTTCGAAGTTTTACCACTCTTTGTCCTTGTTTTATTTTGAACTTAGGGCTGAGAGATTTTTGAACAAACATATTAGTCCATGCACACATTATCATTAATCGCCAAAATTGGTTAAGTACCTAAATGCACTTTCATACGGGTTGCAGGCTGAAGCACCAAGGTATCATTGCCCTTTATGTCTGCTGTCTGCTCTTCTTCCTCCCTCGCTTACTCAGCCATTTAAGCACCCAAGGTTCCTGTTGATGTCTTCCTGCTCCTAGCTGTAGCACTCAGCTTGTTGCTGCGCTGCTGCCGTGCAGCTACTGCGTGCTGAAGAAGACGATGCTGCTGTTACTTCTCCCAGCAGCCACTTAAGAGCAAGAAAATCGAGGCCTTTCCAAGGCCGAGAAAAATTCTTGTTCGTTCGATTAAGGTGAAACAAGCTAAAATGGATAGATCAGGACATATTCTAGCTCCCATGAATTTTTCATATTTTTTGGGGCATATTTTATTTTTGCAATACTCCAACCATAGGATAATGCTTACAAACAGTAACTTAATTGTTTATCTCTAGTTAAAAAGGTTGAAAATTTCTAAAATTAAGTAGGTACAGTAAAACAACGTTCATGCATTTCTAGCATAATTAGTTTATTTTTGAAATTATTTATTTAAAGAAAAACTATCTTAATAGTAATTAAAAATTGGTTTCCCGCTTTATTTAATTAGTTTTTAATTTCCTAATATGATGGTAAATTCCAGGGGAGAACAAATATGGTTTAGGATTTAAGTAAATGTATTATACAATTTTAGGATCAAATTTTTTTCGAGGTAATTAAATTGAGCAGTTTAACCATTTTCCTTATATATTAATAAAACAGAAATTGAATTTGATTTATTTTAAATATCAAACAACTTCAATTAAATCTCAACTTTTTGCAAAGACATAGTTAACGATTAAGGTAATTATTAAAATATTGAGACTTAGTTTAGCATGGTATTTATGCATAATTTCCTAATTCGAGTAATGTAAAACCCCTTTTTAGGTAATTAACCCTTACTATTAAATTTAATTCAACAATTTATACTACGGAACATGTTGTACCCCCTGGTATTTCTACCGGTTTGAGTGGCCAAATACTAGTCCCAGAAGATCATAGCTAGTATTGCACTCAAGGACATTTGGAATATCATCGCAGGCATTGAATTAACTAGAAATTAACAGTTCATATAACATAAATATCATCCAGTTGACATAGACATTTACATAGTCTTGCACAGGACATTATTCAATAGCATAAAGAAGCACAGCGGAAGACTTCAAATGCGACGATACTCCGAGGTTGACCCAGAACGCGTAGCTAATCACCTTGACCCTCCTGATCACAACTCGCGCCGATGTCGTGATCTTGTCCTGAACAAATAATCCGTGACCCATATAATGAGTACACGGCTACCCAGCAAGCAGTCATTAATATATGAATGCAAGGTCAAAGGACAGGTTTGGTTATTTTGCCTAAACATCACCTATCTACTTGTTTATTTGTTCTTGATTCATTGGACATATGAACACAAGAGCGTAGCCAAAAGGACGGCTAACCAGCTCAGCACATGATGAGCGTAGCCATAGAAACGGCTAACCATCTCAAAAGAGAGGCAATCCCTGCCTACACTACCATCAAGTTAATTAATTAAAACACATTGGACTACCCTGTGAAAATGCCTTTTCCCCGCCCATAACCGCAGGCATGGCTACCATGATAGTTTTAACTCTGCAGAGTATGTACACGTTCCCCACAAGCCTGTCTCATCCCGAGAGAGAAACAGTACAAAATCGTTCAGTGCTTTCAGCTGTCCCATAATATACCCTTTCTTCTGGTTTCGCGCCCCATACGGTACACTTCGACCAGGCCGACAGTCATGCGCACTCCTTCAGCCGGACCTGATAGCTCACCGCATGAGGTTAGCCCCCATTTAAGCCATTCGAAACCGGTGATCGCGAATCACGTCCATCCACTACAAGTACACCGGAAACTAAGTTTCCACAGCTAATAGATTAGGGCCAGAAGGCACAAGTGGCTGTACGGTTCAGGTTCGGTTTGGTAGTCACAAGTATACGGTCCTTATATGGTAGAGGAGACCTGCACGTCTCAACCACAAGCCCAAAATCCGTCTCTTATGGGTCTCCTCAAATCAACACACACCACATTGATTTTAGTTGACTAGGTTTATCCAAAAACAGCACCACGAAGTCGAACTTCCCGGATACTAGTTTAATAATGAGTGAAACCTATCAACTACCAATCCCAGAGGCAAGGCTAAGCATCTATACAAAGGATAGGCTAGGAAAACAGTACCAATCGGGCTATCAATGGTAGGCTACGTCATATTAGTGAAGGACTAATATGAAATCGGGTCCAAATAACACATGCGATAATAATTAAAGCATGCAATTTAAATAAAACATGAAATAAATAGAATTTAGTAAACTAGGAATTCAATATGAATCTAGCTTGCCTTCAAGAGGCGTTAGGTTCGGTTCCCCCTTCTTGAACGGCTCAAACGCCTCCTGACAAAGAGTGCACGCTTCGGTTCTATGTGAAAAAGAAAATAAAACAGAAATAAATAACAAACACAGAGAAAATAGTATGATAAATATATATAAAATTCTTGGGATTATTTATGATTTTTGGGCTCTGGAATCATCTAAATCGGAGTTCAGGAACTCCCTAAACAATTCGTGGAAATTTTATGAGAAAAAGAAAAGATTAGAAAAGAAGAAACAAGGCAAAACCCGGAAAATCCAGCTCGGGCGGCGCGGACGTGGGCGGCGGACGGCGACGTGGCGGCGGCAAGACGGCGGGCACCAATGCGGAGGCGGCGTGGGCGGAGGGCGCTAGCGCTGGCGTCTTTATCACGCGGCGGATCGGCCTTGAGGCGAGGACACAAGGCAACGTCCGGTTGGGCGGCGGCACGGCGCTGCTGGCCTGGCGGCGTCGGCCATGGCGCCGACGGGGAGGCAGCGGCATGCGGACATGCGGCAGAGGCGGGTTAGGCGGCGGCGTGGCGTCGCGCGTGAGCGGCCTGGCGGGACCCACGGCGGGGCGGTGGCCAACCAGGCTGCCACGTGGTGGCGTGTCGGCGGCGGCGACGGCAGCGGACACAAGCGACAATGAGACCTGGCGCGCTTCATGCGACTAAGCGGCTCGGGCGCGCGCGCGCGCGATTAGGCGGCGCGAGTGAGTCGCCCGTCGCGGATCCCGGCGGCGGTGGTGTCTCGCCGGCGGCAAGTTGACGGCCGAATTCCGGCGATCTTCAGCGAGGCATATCTTGGTCAATTCTCCACCAAAATAGGACTTCCATATAGTCAAATTGATCAGCGCGACGAGCTCTACAATGTGGTGCCCTTAGATTTAGGTTTTGGCTACTGGAATAGGAGAGATACCTCGATTTGCTTCGGTTTGGCACGAAAACCGAGGTACGGCTAGGGTTTTGTGGGGGCTTGGGGTGTTGGCCGACTAGGGGACCTCTAGGGGGGTTTATATAGGGCTTGGGTCGTGTTAGGTCAATCCTATTAGGTGTAGAATTGGATTTTGATGAGAATTAGATTATACTTGGTAGAATAAGAGTCCTAGTGGGTTTAGGATTAGATGGGGTGGGTTTTGGGCCTAGTTCGGACCTAATTTGGCTACCTAAGCCTGGTTAGGCCATTTTTCCTATTATTATTTTATGTTTTTACTTTTTATTTTCTTTATTAATAATATGTGACATTATAATTTTATTAGGATGTCACAAACCTCCCCCCTTAAGGAGAATCTCGTCCCCGAGATTCGGAAAGATCCTTTAACAGCTTTGGGAACTCTGCCTGCAATTCCTCTTGTCGCTCCCAGGTGGCTTCTTCCTTGGTGTGATTGGACCAATGCATTTGCAAAACTTAATCATACGACTGCGAGCACTGAGTTCACTAGGAACTTACCAAACACAACATTGGGTGCCTCCTCCGCGGTGACGTGGTTGATGCGTCCCGATCCCACGTTCGATGTAGTCCTCGAAGCGTTATAAACACTCTTGTTTGAACCAACGTGCGAAGATGCACCTCCTTGATTCTTCTGTTGCTGGTTTTCCAGCTTCGTCGGGCATTGATGAGCATAGTGTCCCACTTGACTACATCTGAAGCAAGTAACTCCAGTTGCTCCACTCGATGCACTCCTGTTTGACCCCTGGTTTGCACTTTGATTGGGGCGGTGAGCTTGCTGATTAATCGTTTGGCTCTGACTCTATGACTTCTGCACTAAATTTGAGGTTTGGCTTGGGTATTGATGGTTATGTCCCTGATATTGCGGCCTGTTGGAGTTTTGCCGTTGCAAAAAGCGACGATGGACATTGCATTCATTCTGCCCTTGGAAGTTCAACTTCCTCTTCCTATCTTCAATGTGTTTGCGTCGAGCTCCTTCCAAGATTATGGCCTTCTCAATCAGTTGTTCAAAGTCTTGGCATTGGAAAGGCAGCAATTGTATCCTCATGCCTGAGTCCATTCCTTCAATGAACCTCCAAATCTTGGCCTTTTCTGTGGGAATTAGGTCTAATGCGTAGCGAGACAGCTCTATGAACTTGTTGATGTATTGGGCGATTGTCATGTTCCCCTGATGCAAATTCTCAAATTCACGTTTCTTCTCATCCCGCATGCTCTGAGGTACATAAGTGTTCTTGAATAATTCCACGAATTCATCCCACATCAAGTTGTGGTAGTTGGGATGTGCATTGCAGTAGTTCTCCCACCAATGAGCGGCATTTCCCTTCAGCATATGGGTAGCAAGTTGGACGCTCTCATAGTCATCGCAATCCACCAGGTACAGTTTCTTCTCTACATCTTTGATCCAGTCATATGCTTCTGCCGCATCTCTGGTTCCTGAGAACTGGGGCGGCCTTGTCCTCATGAAGTCGCTGAATTTGGACTGCGGGTGGTACGGTGCGACTTGGGGTGCTGGTTGCTGAACCGGCGGGTTGTTCAACCTTTCAACAATCAGGTTTAATGCCTGTAGAACCAAGTTATCATGTTGTTGCTGAGCTGCAGGTTGAGCTTGTGGAGCGGCAGCAGCAACTGGTGGTGCTTGTTGTGCATTGGCATTGACTTGGGCAGCTTCCTCCTCTTGTTGGACTTGATTTTTATTCTGGCTCGCGGCTTCTTCCATCCCATCAACTGGTGTTGCGGCATGACGTCCACGACCTCGGCCTCTGCCGGCGGGAATAGCACGACCTCTTCCTCTTCCTTGCGGCATCTGCTCCAAGAAAGAACTAGGAAAGATGAGAAACTAAAACGGTAGTGACATCCTTTAGCGAAAATATTTTGGAAAACAATTTTTCTGGCACTCATTACAAAGATCCAAATATGAGATCCAACACCCAACCAAGTACATCAGAAGATGTCGCTTAGTTGCGATTAAGAAGCAAATCATTACATGATATACACACACATGTAACAATTAGTTGTTATAATATCGCCTTATTAATAGCTAATTAATCTCCGTTACTTAGGGAGTAATAAAAGTTTTATTTAGTGGAGAAAATTAGCTTCTAAAAGAAGAAAACAATAATTTTCAGATCATGCGGATCGTCTGCGGACATCGGGTGCGATCTTTGACGGACGTTAGATACTACTTGTCGGACGGGGTTTTTTTTTTGAAAAACAATTTTTCTCCTCGCTACGAAGTCCTTTCAACTTCAATTTGCTCATTAGTTCTTCCTCGCGTCTTCGAATTCTTCTCTTGAACTCCGTGTCGTTGCGATAAATAAAACAAAGCAATAGACCAAACATTCTAAACTAAATAATCAATTATCTTTATTACCTTAGGAAATGAATAGCCGCATCTCAATGGAAAAATCAAATATTGATACGGTCTGCTCCAATCAACTTTTATGAAGGTACGATCCATCTTAGCAACACCTAATTAACTTAATCTTGGATCTTCCTTCAATTCAGGTACTTGCTCTTCTAGGTCTTCTTCTTTTGGTGTACATGTCTTCTTTTCTTGGTGTAGATGAAACTCTGTGCTGGGGCACGTCGATTCTTCAACTTGGTTTGACATGTCTTAACAGCGACACCTGATTTCTTCGACTAGGTTCATCTAACTAGGTTTTGAAATAGATAAGCAGTGAAAATAAAAATTTTGTTGAATCAGATGAAAAGGAAAGAATCAAGAATGAACCCAGAAGGTATGTTAGGAAAGTCGAAAGCATAGAATTCCTTTATAGGAAAGAGACTAAACCAAATAGAATTGTATAGATAGAGATAAGAAAGCAAAGATGCTTTTTAAATATTTTATTTTAATATAAAATATTTTCCTTAAGGTTTCAAGCGAAGTAGCTACAGTATCCTAAGTCAACCTGGCTCTGATACCAAATCTGTCGTACCTCCGGTATTTCTACCGGCTTGAGTGGCCAAATACTAGTCCCAGAAGATCATAGCTAGTATTGCACTGAAGGACATTTGGAATATCATCGCAGGCATTGAATTAACTAAAAATTAACAGTTTATATAACATAAATATCATCCAGTTGACATAGACGTTTACATAGTCTTGCACAGGACATAATTCAATAGCATAAAGAAACACAGCGAAAGACTTCAAATGCGACGATACTCCGAGGTTGACCTGGAACGCGTAGCTAATCATCTTGACCCTCTTGGTCACAACTGGCGCTGATGTCGTGATCTTGTCCTGAACAAATAATCCGTGATCCATATAATGAGTACACGGCTACCCAGCAAGCAGTCCTTAATATATGAATGCAAGGTCAAAGGACAGGTTTGGTTATTTTGCCTAAACATCACCTATCTACTTGTTTATTTGTTCTTGATTCATTGAACACATGATAACACAAGAGCGTAGCCAAAAGGACGGCTAACCAGCTCAGCACACACGATGAGCGTAGCCATAGAAACGGCTAACCAGCTCAAAAAAGAGGCAATCCCTGCCTACACTACCATCAAGTTAATTAATTAACACATTGGACTACCCTGTGAAAACGTCTTTCCCCCACCCATAACCGCAGGCACGGCTACCATGATAGTTTTAACTCTGCAGAGTGTGTACACATTCCCCACAAGCCTGTCTCATCCCGAGAGAGAAACAGTACAAAACCGTTCAGTGCTTTCAGCTGTCCCATAATGTACCCTTTCTTTTGGTTTCACGTCCCATACGGTACACTTCGACCAGGCCGACAGTCATGCGCACTCCTTCAGTCGGACCTGATAGAGCACCGCATGAGGTTAGCCCCCATTTAAGCCATTCGGAACCGGTGATCGCGAATCACGTCCGTCCACTACGAGTACACCAGAAACTAGGTTTTCACAGCTAATAGATTAGGGCTAGAAGGCACAAGTGGCTGTACGGTTCAGGTTCGGTTTGGTAGTCACAAGTATACGGTCCTTATATGACAGAGAAGACCTGCACGTCTCAACCACAAGTCCAAAATCCGCCTCTTCTGGGTCTCCTCAAATCAACACACACCACGTTGATTTTAGTTGATTAGGTTTATCCAAAAACAGCACCACGAAGTCGAACTTCCCGGATACCAGTTTAATAATGAGTGAAACCTATCAACTACCAATCCCAGAGACAAGGCTAAGCATCTACACAAAGGATAGGCTAGGAAAACAGTACCAATCGGGCTATCAGTGGTAGGCTACGTCATATTAGTGAAGGACTAATATGAAATCGGGTCAAAATAACACATGCGATGATAATTAAAGCATGCAATTTAAATAAACATGAAATAAATAGAATTTAGCAAATTAGGAATTCAATATCAATATAGCTTGCCTTCGAAGAAGTTTGGTTCTGGTTTCCCTCCTTTGAATGCCTCCGAAACGTCTCCCGGACAGCAAGTGCACGTCGGTTCTATCCGAAAAAGAAAATAAAACAAAAACAAATAACAAACACAGAGAAAATAGTATGATAAAAATATATAAAATTCTTGGGATTATTTATGATTTTTGGGCTCTGGAATCATCTAAATCGGAGTTCGGGAACTCCCTAAACAATTCGTGAATGTTTTAGGAGAAAAAGAAAAGATTAGAAAAGAAGAAACCGGGTTAACCGGTGGTTAACCAAGGCAAAACCAGAAAATCCAGCTCGGGCGGCGCGGCGACGCGGGTCAAGGGACGGCGACGTGGCGGCCAAAGGCGGCGGGGCAACCAATGAGGAGGCGGCACGTGGAGGAGGGACGCTGGCGTGGCGCGACTTGTCACACAATGAGATCGGTGCGTGGGGAGGCGACACGCGTGGCGACATCCGGTTGGGCGAAGCGGCGGCCGCTTAGCCTGGCGGCGGCTCGGCCGCGGCGCGCGGGGGCGGCAGCGGCGGTGACACGCGACGGAGGCGGGTTGGCGGCGCGTGTGGCGTCGCGACGTGGAAGCGGCAGCGCAGACCACCTGGCGGGATGGTGGCCAACCAAGCGGCCGCGTGGTGGCGTGTCGGCGGCGGGCGGGGACGCAGCGGGGACAGCAGCGACGGCGGGACATCGCGCCTTCATGGGCTGGCGGCTCGAGGCGTGGCGCGATTGATTAAGGCGCGCGAAAGCTTGGGCGGGCGCGAATCCCGGCGGCGGTGGTGGCTCGCTGGCGGCGAGTTGACGGCCGAATTCCGGCGATCTTCGGCGAGGCATATCTTGGTCAATTCTCCACCAAAATAGGACTTCCATATAGTCAAATTGATTAGCGCGACGAACTCTACAATGTGTTGCCCTTAGATTTAGGGTTTTGCTACTGGAATAGGAGAGATACCTCGATTTTCTTTGGTTTGGCACGGAAACCGTGGTACGGCTAGGGTTTCGTGGGGGCTTGGGGTGTTGGCCGACCAGGAGACCTCTAGGGGGTTTATATAGGGCTTGGGTCGTGTTAGGTCAATCCTATTAGGGTTAGAATTGGATTTTGATGAGAATTAGATTATACTTGGTAGAATAAGAGTCCTAGTGGGCTTAGGATTAGATGGGTGGGTTTTGGGCCTAGTTTGGACCTAATTAGGCTACCTAAGCCTGGTTAGGGCCTTTTTCCTATTATTATTTTATGTTTTTACTTTTTATTTTCTTTATTAATAATATGTGACATTATAATTTTATTAGGATGTCACAGAACAACAAGCTAATATTTCTAGAAAATACTTCAAACCAGACTATTTTCCATATACAACTATTTGCTAACCTATGGATAAACTATTGAGGGTATTATTATAGCATCAATCATCACATATCATATTCACTGACGTTCACACCACTGTCATATTTCCGAAGAATTTCGAATATAGGTAGACTCAAGGAATTGCCTTGATACATAGAATGGAATTGTCGCTAACATTTTAACCCAAATCATCGATCGCTAGACTAAGTGCGCTGCATTTCATGCATCATGCCTTCTCGTTACATATTGGTGGTTTATTTATTGTCTTCAAATTCATTCTGTTAATAACGCTGAGGAGCGCGTGGAGCATTTCGAAGAACAGCAAGAAGACCCTCTCTACTCTCAAGACCAAGGCGAGTTAATATCCAATTAGATTATATTGATCCCAGTTTTTAATTAAATTATTTTCTTTCAAATATCAAATTGCATGCTTTTCAATTATGAATACCTATCTTGTTAATCATAATATGTCATGTCTGCCTTGCTAAATATGGATATCCATAATGATTGTGTTGATGGTCATTGCTAGTTGAATCACACTTTGATCGCCTTGATAATCAATTCTTGATTAACCTGGTTTAGAAACAAAATAATTATTAGACTCTTAAGTCCATGGTTTAAAATTTGTTAGATTCCTAAGTCTGGTTAAAACTTGTTTAGTTATGCTTAGGTCTCAATTATTACCTTTTAGGCTTAGTTGCCTCGAAACGATGAACCGACATTCACCGAGACGTGATACACTTGAAATCTTGATACATGGAATTCAAGCCTAGCATGCTAGTGTGTTGTTTGGTTGAGGTTGAGGATTATGTTCTATACGGACAAGGGTACGGTACAGTTAGAGTAGCACAAGCTAGGAATATGGGCTATCATTCACAGACGGTACATTGAGGAGCACGGAGTCACATGTGTAGTGGGGGGACGCTGCCACTTGCCTGAGAGGGGTGGTTCTGATACATCATGTGCCGAGGCACACGAAGGAACGATAGCAGGAGAAGGAAGAAATTTGGGGATTGTGGGTTGAGGCCTAAGTGGACGGGCTAGGGTGGAGTTGAGCTCACCTAGACGGGTGCATCAAGGATGCACAGTGAAAAGTCACTGACTATCTGCCTATGGAGGATAGTTCCTAACACCACAACGCGTGGCCATCGCGCGGTAATGCGAGTATGAGTAAGGTTCGGGGGTAGTACGATCTAAGGCTCTGAGAGTGGACATACCTTGAATGCCGCTATAATTGAGGTAAAGACGGAAGGGCGCCGTCACCTGTAGGTGATCTGGATCACACCCACTTGAGTTACGAACCGTAGGTTGGGCTGACAACCCAACTATGGACTCGGGCTCTCGTGGGGTAGTGTGATCTCATAAATAGGTGTGTCGCACCTGGAATAAGATGGCAGGAGTAAGAAGTTGGTTTGACAGAGTGCATAGAAACTGTCATGGGATGGGATTTGGTTTATGACATAAAACTTAAACTCTAGAATGACACATTAAAACTGTTAAAGTCATAGGTTTTGATTTATAAAACTGGCTTTTTTCAAACAAACAAACCCCAACCATTCCTTTGAAATTTCTATCACTAAGGCTCCGTTCCTTTTAGCGGCCGGCGGTTCGCTACAGTAAAAAAAATTTAGATTTTTTTGGCTCATTTAAACTTTTTTCCAAAAACTTATAAATTTGCTACAGTAAAACCGCCAACCGCCAGAAACCGCCGAGAGAAACAGATCCTAAATGCACTA
Source organism: Olyra latifolia (assembly GCA_036346145.1). NCBI lineage: Eukaryota > Viridiplantae > Streptophyta > Magnoliopsida > Poales > Poaceae > Olyra > Olyra latifolia. The sequence goes on from CM070526.1 coordinate 44,782,657, forward strand.
GATTGGGTGTTAACTCGCCAGTGTTTAAATGACACTCACCTCGCACACATTCACTCTTTTAGATGTTAAGTATGAGCAAGACCACTACGCCTGCTATGAAGATGGTGCTCAGGAGTTTGCTGACGATTAGGGTGAGTCTTAAGGTGTCTCTCCAGTCGACTACTTAGGCATAGCCGACAGGAGACTCTTTTAGATCTTTATTCGCACTCTGATCTTTTGTTGTTCTTGAACTAATTTGGGCCAATAAGCCACGTTGTATTACTTAATAGCCTTCAGGCTTAATTCAGATACTTAATATAATATAAGTCTTCGTCTTGTATGAAATGATCCCGTTATGTAAATGGTGTGCAATAGTGTACTGATCCAGGGACTAGTGCAGATCAATTGATGGGAAAGGATGGATCCCACACGGGGTGGAATTTGTGTGCTGGAGGAGAGCGGCAAGAGCAGGACGACGGCGAAAAGGAGAAGTGATGCACCGAGCGGTCAATTTATAGCAGCGCGGTCATAGTGGGCATGAGAAAGCTGAGGGAGAGAGCAGAGCGAGCTTCACACTCACACTCGGCTAAAAAGAGCGCAGCGCGGCAGGGAGTGACAGCAGGCGGCTATGGCAAAGCAAGGTAGTGGGCGAGCAGGGGTAAGCTGGCCACGAGGCAGTAGTGACAAGGAAAGGGTGCCATGGGGCCGAGCGCAACAGCAAAAGGGGCGCCACGGGGTGGATACGGGATTGCATGGGTGCCAGCGTGAGGGAGCGGCACGGTTCGGTCTGGCGAGCAAAGGAAGGGGCGGCGAGGCAACAGGACAAGCATCGGTGGGGCAACAGGGCAGTCGGCATGCAACTGAGACTAGGCGGCGGTCATCGGGCATCCCGTGCCACACGACACCGGCGTACAGGCACGGCAAAGAGAGAGAGAGAGAGAACATGCAAGAGAGAGAGAGAGACACAGGCCAAGCCGAGAGGTGAGGGAGAACGAAGACTCGGCTCGCTCTCGGTGAGCCAGGGAGAGGGAGAGGGAGAGAGAGATGCAGCTAGCCGACCAATTGGCGATAGGAGGAAAGGATGGGTCAGCACGGGCTAGTGGGCTTGGGCCCAGCCCAAGGTAATACCAAAAATGGGTTGCTAATAATCCTAGTCCCATTTTAGTTATTATATAACATAGGTTATTTGGCAAATCAACATAGGTTATTTGGCAAATCACCTACATTTTGCTGATTCTCTTTATAGTTATTTATTTTGGCTAGACTTCTAATGTGGATGCATATATATATACTCATGATCATGCTTTCGTTTTCATAACCCAACCCATAGCCATTACCTAGTCTAGGTATAAAAATAGGGTGTTACAAAGACCAAGGCAAGGTGCTCCACCATGGCCATCACACAATGCCCCTGTCTCCTCGCCCTTCAAGACATTCCACTAAATAACAATAGCATGAATGCAAAAGCAGATATTTTTGTGGTGTTAACATGGCATGAAGCTATGTAGCTTCTATCGGCAAGAGGTGGAAACAACTCAAATATTGGCCACATCATATTCACATTTATATTTTCAGTCGAATACAGATAAATAAAAATTTCAGTCGATTGTCTATTCAATTTTCAATAGGGTTATATTCTCATATACAACTGGAATCATTTCTATATGATGAATTAAGATTAAGGAACAATTAATTTGAAATGAACAATCGATTATCTATACCATTGCGGCTCATAAAAGGAATGGACTAAGGGCGTTGCTGAATGGACAGTTCATTTCACTGCACATCAAAAAAGTTCATAATCAATTTGATGTGGTAAAACAAATTATTGCATTGTCAAATTTGAATTTCACTGCACATACTTCAACAGAAAGAATCTAAAAGGTAATTAATATCCATATTTTTGTCAGTTTCGAATATGAATTCGATTTGTGTAGAAACTACATTCAGATGGGAAAAAAATCATAAAAAAAATTCACATCTGATCAAATTCAACTGTGCAATGATTAGATAATCCATATCCACTTCCCACTCTTACCACTCTAGTATCACTTGCACCTGTTCACCACACCTTCCTCGGTTGTCAGCTGGTATGGTTACAACATTCAATAGTACAGATACGGACACAAGCTAACAGCAGACATTTAAGTGGTATTTTTTCAGTGAGATAGATAAGTATTACAGTTGGAGGCTATCTGAGCAACGTGTGGCTCACAGCAGACATTTGGGTGGTATTTTTTCAGTGAGATAGGTATGTATTACAGTTGTAGGCTATCTGGGCAACGTGTGGCTCACCTATTCACATGTGCCTTCTTTGCAAGAGAGCGAATGAACCTCAGAAGCGGTTTCTTTGCCCTGGAAAGTTTCATGTTATATTCTTCCCCTCCATCTTTATTATCCTTGCTTTCTTGGACCTCGTGGACTCTCCTCACCAGCTTCCGCAGCTCCTGTTGACAACGTTATTTCAGAGCTAAGGGATCCAAACATTATGCCATAATAGATGCAGTTGAGTTAGTTGCTTTAACCAGTCAATTTCGGGTGTTGGGCATGCATCATAGATGCATAAACTAGTATTCATGCTGTTGCAATGAATAATATTAAACAGTGGAAGTGTTAGAATTGACCGTAAACTAATATGTCTGTCATCTGCCTTGACTCTTGACCTGCATACCTTCGGGGTTAGCACTACAAGTGATCACCTTTTACATACCTAAAAGGTGCAACCAATAGCAAGCCTCATGAACTTCACCCTTGTGTCCTCCATCGGTCTTGACTAATGAAGTACAGCTGTGCTCGATGTAGCTGTACCGCCCAACTTCACCCTTGTGTCGTCCACCGGTCTTTTCTGCTTGGGGTTGCTGGCCTCCAGCTCCTTCCCGGTCTCCTCCTCCTCTGGTCTTGCACTAGACAGGGCCTGCCACGTCCACCTCTAGCCGCATGATGTCCAGATGGTGCGCCTGCTGCTGCTGGACGACATTGGAGCGAGGATTCAACCTAGGCAATCTTGTCCAGCCCCGGTTTGATCTCGCTGAGGAAAACACCCAGTGCGACCTTCAGGTCGGCTGCCGTGATGGCGGCCTAATCGCCGGACATGCTGGAATTGAGAACCGTGAAGCTCTTATACCAAAATTGTCACGACGTGGGGAATTTCTCAATGAAGGTGAAGCACTCCAAACTCCTAGGCGACGGCATGTGGTTAAACCCTAACAGATTGCTTGCTTTATTCATCCATACTTTGCCTATTTATAGCCAGGCAAAAGGCTTAACAATAATCTTAACTATCTGCTAATTATAAGGAACTAGTTATCTTGATATAAAGAACAACTTGTACTAATCTAGATGGGGTTGGCTAGGCCACCTCCTGTGTCGGACCCAGACTGTTGGTGATCCGGCACAGGCGCAGCCTTGGCCCGACGCCCATAAACTTGGCTAGAGAAGCGCCCCCTTCTGACATCTCCCCATCCTTCGACAAGCAGCTCATCCGCGAGCTGAAAATCTGGATACTAATGACGAAAAGCAGGCTCATCTTCGCACGTGGCGGTCGAAGGAGCGTCCTCCCATTGAATCAAGACCTACCATCCAGCACGCAAACGCTGAGAACGCAGAACTTGGGCTGACCGAGGCCCAAGTTTTGCATCTCATGCATAGGGTGAAAAGTCAGTTTGAGGGTGAAGTCGTACTCATGCATAGGGTTATTACTGCAGCTGAAATAATATGGCCAAGGTACCCCCCCATGCTGTCGGCCCCAACGATGCACTTGGACTGTTTGGGAAATAACTGCTGCTGCCGCAATAGGGACAGAACCAACCGGACATGCTGAAGGTGCTCCGCCAACGAGGTGTTGTAGATCAGAATGTCGTCGAAGAAGACGAGAACAAAGCGACCTAGATATGGGTGAAGTACCTCATTCATCAAGGCTTTGAAAAGTGGTATGTGCGTTCAAGATGCCAAAAGGCATGACCAGGAACTCAAACAAACCCTAATGAGTCCGAAAAGCCATCTTGTGGATGCCGTCCGGGTGCATACGGACTTGGTGGTAGTCCGAGCATAAGTCCAGCTTGGCGAAGAATCTAGCTCCCTGAAACTTGTACAGTAGCTTTTACACCATAGGGATGGGGAATTTATCCTTGACTCTGCGTGTGTTGAGGGCACGGTAGTCAATGCAAAATAGCCATGCCACGTCACGCTTCTTCACCAAGAGGACAAAAAGTGAGGAAAAAGTGGAGGTGCTCTTGCGGATAATACCTTGATTCAACATGGCTTCGCACTGGTGTTCGAGCTCATCTTTCTAGGTGTCAGGATACCGGTAAGGTCGAACCACTACAGGGGAAGAGCCAGGCATGAGATGGATCCGGTGGTCATGCGCCCGTAATGGTTGTAGCCCATGCGGCTACTAGAACAGGTCTTCGAACTCCTTCAACAATCATGGCAAAAGCTCCTGGCCCTCACGGATGTGTGCTTGGACTGCGGGTTGGCCTTGCCGGATGATCCCCTCCCAAGCCAGCCATCCACTTCATGCCGAGCACCATCTCATATCCTCCAAGGGGAATCACATAGAAGTCAGTGACGAAGGAGATGCCACTAGTTGCGATGTGAACCCCTTTGTACACCCCAGAGCAGGCCACACGATCACCATTTGCTACGGTGATGGCCAAGCCTAGGTGAGTAGCTAGCTTTCCTAGGAGCTGTTGGGCGAGGTCAGCATTGATGAAGTTGTGGGTGGAGCCTGAATCCATAAGGGCCACCACCTCGAGTCTAGAGATGAGAACCTTAATCTGCATGGTCTCACACACTTTGGTCCCGAAGATTGCATGCAGCAAGATGTGGCCATCCTCGGCTGGAGCTCCGCCATCATCACCCCTCTCCTCTTCATTTACGGCGAGGATTGCGAACAACTTCTTGCACTCATGGCCTTTGACCACTGCTCATCGCAGTTGAAGCACAGGTTCTGTCGTCATCGCTCTGCCATCTCACTTGGAGTTAGCCTTCTGAACGCCTTCGGTGTGGATTGACTTGGCGGTATCGGATCTAGGGCCAGGAGTGCTGCTGCTGGAGTAGTCGCCTTGGTTGCCGTGAAAGAACGCTGGCCCTTGGAGGGAGTCAAGGCTGAAAGTAGAGAGCATTGGGGTTTCTCCAGTGATCTGGCTACATCCATCGCCTCATCCAAATTAGCTCGATTCTTCATCTCAACCTCTGACCTCAACGGATCTAGCAGCCCATAGGTGAACAAATCCACCTCTTGCTTCTCCGAAAACCGTTCCGCATAGCACAGGCAGGTAAGGAATTGATCTTCATACTGCTTCCGCGAGCCCACCTTTCGCAATGCCGCTAGTTCACCCAATGATTTGACGTTCGTTTCTGACCCAAACCTTCTGCATACCAAGGCGACGAACTCTGCCCAACATGGCTTGCCGTACTTGCGCTCTCAGCGAGTGTACCATGTCTACGCCCTTATTGTGAGATGGTATGCCACTGCTGTCACCTTGGTACGCTCCTTCGTCTTCTCTCCATGGAAGAACTGCTCATAGCGGCACAACCACAGAAAGAGGTCCTCCTTGCTTTCATAGGATGGGAACTCCCATCTATGAAGTGTAGGAGAGATTGGCTGGCCCTCATCATTCAAGCAGGGAACACGACGGGCCTAAGGAAGTACAGCTGCGTTGGATGTAGCTATACCGCCCAACTTCACCCTTGTGTCCTTCACTGGTCTTTTCTGCTTGGGGTCGCCGGCCTCTAGCTCCTTCGCGGTCTCCTCCTCCTCCGGTGTTGCGCTGGATAGGGCCCTGCCACACCCCACCTCTAGCCACATGATGGTGTGCCCGCTGCTGCTAAACGACATCCCGGAGCAAGGATTCAACCTGGGTAATCTTGTCCGGCACTAGTTTGATCTCGCTGAGGAAAACGCCCAAAGGGGCTTTCAGGTTGGCTGCTTGATCATCGGACATGCTGGGATCGAGAACCGTGAAGATCTAATACCAAAATTGTCACGACGTGGGGAATCTCCTTGAAACAATGCTGTCTCGCAAGAAAGGATGGAGGCGAAGCGCTCCAAACTCCCGGGCGATGGCAGGTGGTTAGACCCTAACAGATTGCTCGCGATATTCATGTCACAATCTTGCTACTTGATATCGCCTACTGCTCGAACAATCAGAGATCAGGAGGAGGCCCTTAGCGCTCCTGATGTCCGATATGTTGCTCGGCATGAGGCAATGAGGGAAATAACCCTGAATCTTCTCTGCTTTATTCATCTAAATACTGCCTATTTATAGTCGGGTTAAGGCTTTACAACCGAATACGATTCTAATACGTAGAAAGCTAATTTAGAAAAGCTAAATAAGGAAATAGATCAAAAGATAGAGTACGAGGTCAGCCGGTTAACAAACCTCACGGACTGATCTAGCATGGGTGTGGGCTTAGCCCGCCTCCCATACACCAGCCCATAGCGCCCTGTAAGGGGGGCCGCCGTGACACCTTCCCCCCCATCGACAAACAGCTCGTCCTCAAGCTGGAAATTGGGGAATTGAAGCTTGAACGTATGGAGATCTTCCCAGGTTGCCGCTGATGGAGGAGAATTGAGCCATTGGACGAGAATCTGCCAACCGGAATGCATGCAACGAGAACTAAGGACCGACTCCGGTTGCTGAAAAGTTCGGCCATGTAGCATTGGTGGTAACGGAGGAGGTATTGTCGATGGAGTACCTTTGAATGGTTTTAGCAGCCCCACATGGAAAACATTATGGATCCTGGCTCGAGGTGGCAATTCGAGTCGATAAGCTACTGAGTCGACCCGGTAAAGCACTTGGTAAGGGCCAAAAAACTTGGGAGACAACTTGGTGTGGCGGGAGCCTGAAATAGTAGCAGCTTGACGGGGATGAAGACACAGCCAAACCCAATCACCCTGCTGAAATTCCAAATGACGATGATGTGCATCATAATAATGCTTGGCCAACTGTTGAGCTAAGAGCAAATGTTCTTGGATCTCTAGTAGAAATTCACCTCGTTGAAAAAGTGAATCCGCCACAGCCACATTGCGAAACTCGGATGGATCATAGGAAACTCGGATAGATCATAGGAGCGCAATGATGGAGGATCACGCCCGTATACCAACTTGAAAGGTGACTCTTGAAGCGAGCTGTGGAATGATGTGTTGTAACAATATTCGGCCCAAGCCAACCATTGCAACCATTGTTTCGGTCGGTCACCTGTTAAACAGCGCAAATACATAGAGATGACCCGATTAACTGATTCGGACTAACCGTCAATTTGGGGATGGAAAGCCGTACTCATGCATAGAGATGTTCCTGCGGCTTGAAACAATTCACGCCAAAAGGTTGATGTAAACACGGGATCCCTATCAGACACAATGGAGGAGGGCACCCCGTGAAGGTGCACTATTTCATCGAAGAAAGCGCGGACGACAAACTCAACCGTATAAGGATGTGCTAGAGGTATAATATGAGCATATTTAGATAATCTGCATACCACTATAAGAATGACGGATTTGCCCCCCACTTTAGGTAAACCTTCATTGAAATCCATGGATATATCCGACCAGATTTGAGTGGGTACTGGAAGAGGCTGCAAAAGACCTGCAGGATGTAATTGTTCTGTTTTGTTGTGCTGGCACGTGAGGCAAGAGGATACAAATTCCTTAACTAGCTTTTTATCTTGTGGTATATGAAAATCACGACGAAGACGAACCAAATTTTTTTTAATTCCTTCATGGCCGGCCCTATGTGCTGCTGATAAGATCTCCTGAACAAGCGTAGAAGAGGGGGGATGTAAGCTTTCTTTTGAAATGTGAGAATCCCATCTATGATAGCCCACCTATCATCCAAAGTTCCTTGCTGCAGTTGATCCACATTTCCTTCCCGGACGCGACCTAGGATATCAAAAGTCAGGCTGGATATGACAGATAATTGTAGACAATCCGTATCATGCCTGGATAGCGCATAGGCTGCAGTATTAGCATGTCCCGGTTTATACTCCACCACAAAATCAAACCCAAGCAACTTGCCAACCCAACGATGTTGTGGCACAGTACTTAATCGCTGATCAAGTAAATATTTGAGAGAATAGCCTGTACTAACCCGATCAATTCTCTCTCATATGCTGCCAAGGATAGGTGACGAGGTGCCACTGGTTTGCTGAAAAATGCAATCGGTCCCTTCCCTTGATGAAGAATAGCCCCAAATCCCACTCCAGAAGAATCACACTCCACAATAAATGGGTGCTGAAAATCAGGAAGATGTAGGACTGGCCCTGAGGTAAGTTTTGAGCGCTTGAAAAGCTTCAGTAGCAGCCGCTGTCCATACGAAACCTTCTTTGCGCAACAGCTAGGTTAACGGGGCTGCTATTGTGCCGTAATTCTGAATGAAGCGACGATAATAGCCCGCAAGTCCCAAAAACCCACGAAGAGCACGGACCGAGGTTGGAAGTGGCCACTCAAGCACTGTCTGGATCTTGTCTTGGTCCATGGAAACTCCTGTAGCTGAGATGACACGGCCTAAATAGTTCACCTGGTCAGCCTCAAAAATACACTTAGATTTCTTCAAAAATAGGCTATGCCTCAAAAATACACTTAGATTTCTTCAAAAATAGGCTATGCTGTTGAAGAAGTTTGAAAACCATGCCCACATGCTGCAAATGTTCCGCCCATGAATTGCTATAAATCAATATGTCGTCAAAGAAAACCAACACAAATCAGCGAAGGAAAGGACGCAACACTTCATTCATTAATGCTTGAAATGTAGCCGGGCATTAGACAGCCCGAAAGGCATCACCAAAAATTCAAACAGCCCTTGATGTGTGCGGAATGCTGTCTTGTGAATGTCATCAGGATGCATGCGAACTTGGTGGTAACCAGATCTCAAATCTAGCTCAGTAAAAAATTTGGCCCCATTAAGTTCATCCAGCAGTTCCTCCACTACTGGAATTGGAAATTTATCCTTGATCGTCCGACAGTTGAGAGCACGGTAATCAATGCAGAACCTCCACGTACCATCTTTTTTCTTTACTAATAGCACTGGTGACGAGAAGGCTGATGTGCTTCGCCTAATTATCCCTTGCTCCAACATAGCCTCACATTGGCGCTCCAGTTCATCCTTCTACAAGTGCGTGTACCTATACGGTGGCACCACCACCGGTTTGGCTCCAGGAAGCAAGTGTATGCGATGGTCGTGCAGCCGCTGCGGTGGAAGTCCCTAGGGCTCCTTGAACAACTCTTCAAATTCTTCTAATAATTGTGGCAGCAGTTCCTTCACTTGAAATAGATCTAGCTGCTGCCCCTGACTTCATTACCCCTCCATGAATGGTATAGTCCTTCCCTCCCTGTTGAAAGGACATTGTATGGCGCTGGAAATCCCACAAAATTGAACCCAATTCAGCAAGCCACTTTGTTCCTAGGACCATCTCGTAGCCCCCTAGTGGCATGACATAGAAGTCAGCAGCAAATCTAATTCGTGCAATGGTGAAAGGTATTTCTCTGAAAACTCCTAAGCAAGCCACCCGATCTCCATTGGCAACGGTGACACCCATGCCCTTGCTCTTGACTGCCCACCCTGGCAGCCGATTTACCAATTCTTCCTTGACAAAATTATGGGTGGAACCTGAGTCAATCAACGCCCTCAATTCTTGCCCTGCTAGCATCGCTTTAATCTGCATAGTGCTCGTTACTTGCACGCTTGATATTGCATGGAGAGATATCTGCCCTTCCTCTGCTTCGCCTTCCTCTTCTTCCTCTTCATTAGTAGCTAAGATAGAGGAGTTTCTTGCAGGTGTGCCCTTTGACCCACTGCTCATCGCAGTTAAAACAGAGATTTTGCCGTCGTCTTTCCGCCATCTCACTCGGAGTTAGGCGTTTAAAAGCCTTGGGAGCTACCTGGACTGTATTGTCAGGGTTGGCCACCTTTGGCTCCATAGTGGCCGCCGGCAGTGCTGTTGGTGTGGTGGCTGTTGGCTGTCCCACGAACATGCGTGGCGGTTTTGTCGGTGTGAGAGCTGCGAGCAACGCCTTCTGCAGCTTTTCCACGGACCTAGCCACGTTCATTGCTTCATCCAAATCCCTTGGCTCCTTCATCTCCACCTTCGAACGTAGGGGATCGATTAACCCGAAAGTGAAAAGATTCACCTCTTGTTTCTCCATCAGTGGCTCGTCGTAGCACAAGCGTCTCAAAAAACGACCCTCATATTCTTCCAAAGATCCCTCCTTCCTAAGCGTCGCCAACTCCCCCAAGGAATTTCCTAGTTGTTTCGGACCAAATCTCCTTGTAACCAAGTCCACGAACTTGGTCCAATTCGGTTGGCTGTAGCGCCGCTCCCAACGGGTGTACCACGTCTGCGCCCTGTTCGTTAGATGATACGAGGCAGTCCAAACCTTGTCTTTCTCCCTTGTTTTCTGAGCCCTGAAGAACTGCTCACACCTGCTTAACCAGGAGAACGGATCTTCCTTACCATCGTAGGTAGGAAAAGTCCACTTCAGCAGCTTTGGTGGGACTGATTGTTCTTCGCCGTCATTGTTTACTGAGACACACCGCGCGCTGGACGCCACAGCCCCCCGAGTCCCCGGAACACGCAGCTTGAGGTTAGCCACGGGCAGCACCTCCGCGATGTCCCCCGCTTCGATCATCTCCTCGGAGATCGCCTTGTCGCGCCCCACCTCTAGCTGCATGATGGCCAGATGGTGCGCCCGCTGCTGCTGCGACAGACCTTCGACTAGCAACTCAATCTTGGTGATCTTCTCCAAACTAGGCTTGATCTTGGAGAGGAACACGTCGATCTTCTGTAGGGCCTCCGCTTAAGACACCTAATCGTCGTTCTTCGACATGCCGGAATCGAAGATCAGTAGCTCTGATACCAAATTGTCACGACCTTGGTACTTGATATCGCCTACTGCTGGAACAATGAGAGATCAGGAGGCCCTTGGCGCTCCTGATGCCCGATATGCTGCTTAGCAAGAGGCAATGAGGGAAATAACCCTGAATCTTCTCTGTCTAAATACTGCCTATTTATAGCCGAGCTAAGGCTTTACAACCGAATACGATTCTAATACATAGAAAGCTAATTTAGTAAAGCTAAATAAGGAAATAGATCAAAAGATAGAATATGAGGTCAGCCGGCTAACAAACCTCACCCGTGCCAATTTAGGACTGGTCTGGCATGGGTGTGGGCTTAGCTCGCCTCCCATACGCCAGCCCATAGTGCCCTATAGGGGAACGCCATGACAATTCATCCATGCGTTGCCTATTTGTAGTCGAATAAAAGTTTTAACAATAATATTGACTATCTGCTTATTAAAAGAAACTATTATCCTGATATAATGAACAACTTATCCTAATCTAGATGGGGTCGGCTGGGCCACCTCCTATGCCGGACCCAGACTGTTGGTGGTCCGGCACAGGCGCAGCCTTGGCCCGACGCCCATAAACTGGGGCAGAGAAGTGCCCCTTTCTGACACACATTAGGAGCTATTAGTTACAAAACCTCCTATTATTTATATTGATGTGCCCCATAATTGTTAGGAGAGCTCTATATAAGGAGGCCTAATGTAATTACTTGAATTAATAAATAAAGAAATAAAACAATCGATACCTAAATTGTGGTCGTTTACTACTCTAAGCCCTAAAGTACAATGGAAAAATTGGTCCCTCGCTTATGGAAACTATTTAAAACCAGTCCTTTGATGAGGTCAACTGTAGTTTTGACCGAAGTGACGTATCTTTGAGTAAGATTTTTGCATAAAGTGTTTTTCGGAATCCAACTAAATTGTATATTTGAGTTCCCAATAAATTTTTATGCGTTAGTACAAAGTTTTGCTGCATTTAGCATTCAATAAATTTCCTTGAATTTTCACGAGAAAATGATAGAAAATTGAAAAAAGAACAAAACAATTTGGGAAAATTTTTGCATGAGCTTACATAATTATAAAAACTGAAATATGTAATTTAATTTATATTGATATTTCATTACACATTTAAATGTAAACATTTTGGTAAAAAATGTGTTGTTCCGGTCAAAACCTCATTTGACCCAATCAAACAAAGGGGAAACAATTTCACCCTAGTAACTTTAGGGCCCAAAAGCAAGTCCTGAGACACAATTTAGGGACCAAATATGGACTTTTTCCAACGGAAAGTGCCTTCTCCCTCCCTCTTTTCTACCGATGACACCACCATGTCATTGAGCATTCAAGCCTTGCAACCTTAGATTCGCAATACAACACTTTTTCAAAAGCTAAATCAAATTTTAAATAAATATATTGACTTTTTCGTTAGTACACCAATTACACCTATGATATAACCCTTTGAAGATGCTTGTAGAAGAAATCCAGTTTTCGTCATTGTATCTAATTTCCCTTATTAACCTCTTACCTACCAACTCAATGCAAGAGAATACCTGCCGATCAAATTCAACATTATGAACTGCATAAACTTCATTTGTAACTGAAATATCTTTGCAAAGAAGGCCCTCAAACCATCTATCTGCAATTTCCATGTACTCTTCATCACCCTATTGAGATTTGGAACAGTTAGTTCAGTATGTACTATGTAAAAATATACAATGATTAACCATCTACCTCTTCTACATAAGGGAAGTCTTCCACGCCCTCATCTTCCATCAACCTTTTATCTTCGCTACAAACAGCATGTGAGCTGATATCATCTCCATCCTTGGACGACTGGATTAGAGTATCCATCAATTCAGGTTGTGCATTGCGCAGAAGCCTTCCTGGAAGGAACTAATCCAAAATTAACATCAAACAAAATAGCAAATATATGACTGATGTATAACCTTAAGAAGAAGTCTCTGTGTGTTTTTTTTTTTGGAAGAATACTTCATTACTAAATTTGTGTCCATGGGTCAACGCATACTAGTAAATAGCATTCATACAGTACAAATTTAGAAACCACAAATACAAAAACCATATACAATATCAATAACCTGAGAAACTTAAGGTCACATAGATTTACTTGAATACCAAATGATTTCTTTGCTAAAAACTAAAGGATGTTACTGGAAATACTCTGCATCTGAAGTCCTATTCAAACAGTTTGAAAAATCACAATCATTGTCAACTGTCAAGCATCAACACCATGCCTTGATCCAACCAGTCAAGTTAAAAATATAGATAATCCTTCTGGCATGCAGCTGCACTTCTCTAAAAGGAGATTGAATGTATCGACAATGCTCCCAAACTGAAATTTTTCCCACATGTCCATTTAACTGCTACCCAGTTCTATAGTGCTATGTGAGCATTTTCATTTAACATTTATAACTGTAGAAGAATGACTGGTAGCCCAACTGTGCTACCATTCACCGTCACATTTCAACCAGCATATGTAATCAACAAATTGAAGCAAGCAGCAAAACTAAAAAAAAATGCATGTATGCATATACATAAATCATCAAAACAACTCTCCTAGATCTTGTAGTTATACTTGTTTGTTGGTTTTATTTAAAATGATCATATCTCTTAAACTGAATTTCTAGTAGCATTTCATTAGAACCATTGTGAATCCATACAACAAGCTTAACAAAACAAGACCCATATTGGATATATAATTCGAAGACATATTGATAACATTGTTTCTGAGCCAGTAATTCTTGTTGCTAGTAGCTCACAATTCTCCATTGATAACAACAGGATTACTACTTAGATGGTTTACAACTAGTAAAGTTTAGGCGCTGGTACCTAGGAACTCTAGGATACCCGCTAACTTTCAAATTTTCTCTGCTAGTAATTATAGGTCTGGCACCAGCAACTAGAAACTCTAGGTGTTCATAACTTTCAACTCTAGGTGAAGGTATAGTATCAAACTCTATACTATTTGCTGGTAATAGATGTTACTTGCTAAATTAGTTGCAAGCTCTAATAGTTACTTGCTACATTAGTGACTAGTAGTTACGTTAATTGCTACATTCATTGCTGTTGACTCTACTTATTACCAGCACTACAAGTTACTTCCTAGCATCTCGCTACTTCTCGGACAATTATCATCTTATGCAATCAACTACTAGTGTTGACTCTGTGAGTTGCATGTTCAACATGGTACTTGCTACATTAGCTGCTAGCAGCTCTGCATGTTACTTGCTAGTAGCGTACACATACACTTGTTATCAAGATTGCAAGGTGCTCTACCTAGAGTTTCTAGCTGATAAATGATTTTATTGATGCTTTACTACATATTAAAAGAATACCAAATGACTACCATGTTGTGATAAATGCGTGTTGCTTATGTATTAAGCTACGCCTACATACTCGATTGTGTCGTGTCTACATACACTCAAGTTCAATTATTTTTGTTGCTAAAAAATTCAGCTATGCTTCTATGCTCAACTATGTCACACTTATAAACCCTTGGCTCCGATTATTTTTTTATTAATGCCATTGAAACCTTCCTATAGTACAAACACAATAAAATCGGATCAATCAAATCAATAGAAAGCATTCTTGGTAATCAATAGAATGCATTCCAAAAATATAACACACTAAAATAAGAAAGCAGTGTAAATAAATGGAAAGTATCATTATGATGTATGGACTGTTGGATGGAGTGATAGCTGAGATTGGTAGTAGGCTTCATCGTTCCTCAGTCACCAAGACACTTTTAAATAGTAGAGATGTCTCTACAACAGATTCAATATAGGTCCTTTTCTTAAGCTCAGCATATAAATCACAAGCACTTCAAACAGAATGCAAAACAGACACTTGGATGAAGAGATATAATCATTTAAATATAAAACAAACACATATAAGAACAAAAAGGAATGCTGGCACAATTGCATGGTTTAACACCCTTCTTCCCATCTTCCATGTGCATGAAAAAACTTGACAGAGAGAGAGAGAACAATGTGGGGATCTTGCCAGCAGAGGCACCATGCGTGATGCAGATGAAACAGATATAGAACTAATTCTTTATTACTTTCTTAATATAGTGACTGGCTGGTCCTTTATATAGCCTCCTAACAAACTCCATCTAGAAAAATAACAGATTGAAACTAACAACCTTATCTCCTAACAAATCAAATCAATCTAATAACAAACTGCAGGTGAACAGTGCGTGTAAACAGTAATTTCAGCGCCCATGTGCACTCCATTCCACACGTAACAGAAGCATTAACACGCTACCAATAGCTATAAAGCATTCACATCTAGAATACTCCTCTGTTGTTGATATAGTTTTCAAAGATGCACACATATTACTGTATAAGGACACACAAGATCAAGGCAAGAAAACAAAATTCAGAAAAAATAAGGTCTGCCAGCCACTCCCAAGATGTACATCAGACCTAACAGAAGTTAAGAAAACCTGAAATTGGTTGGTAAATCAGACCAATTATCCAGATTTGACACAAACCCACCCCCATCATGTCTGCCAACACGTATATGGTGTGGTGTGCAATGTTTTGTCTAACCCAACTAACATTGTCAAAACAAAATGCAATTTAATACATAAATCAGATTCCAAAAACAAAGGAATTCTGTCATGCTGTTATCTGTTCAATGGAGTACTATCTGCACCCTTTGCCGGTGTTCACTTGGACATCATAACCAATCTAAGTGTGGGTTCTTCTCAGCTTATCAGCTTATTTGACTTATCTCGTAATTTCGAGAATTTTTCAAGATGGCCTTGAGAGCCACGTGCCCTTTGTGTTTAGGGTTTAGGGAGCTTTTAGACACGCCTACGAGATAAAAAAAAAATTCAAAAATTAATAAAAAAAAAGGGAGATAAGTCAAATAAGACATGTAAATAAGTCAAATTTATGTGTCTTATTTGACTTATCTCACTTTTTTTATTAATTTTTGAATCCTTTTTTTTATCTCGTAGGTGTGTCTAAAAGCTCCCTAAACCCTAAACACAAAGGGCACCCGGTTTCGAGGCCACCTCGGGAAATTCTCAAAGTTACGAGATAAGTCAAATAAACTGAGAAGATAAGCTGAAAAGAACCACACCTAAGAGTTTGCAAAACAATAAGTAAAGCATCGACCAATTTCACAACACAAACATATACAACTGATATAAAATCAATTAGTATATGGAAGAATTTGAAGCAAATTGATTCGCAGGACAAGTATGGTAGATGAGCTGAGTGTCGATAGCTGGAGTTTGCAACACAAAAGTGGTGAGAAACGTCCGCATTACCATCCTAAGATTGTTACTTTTATTGTTTAAGTAAACGAAATCAAACATCTAGAGTTGGTCTGTGCCCAAAGGTTGACATGAATGTGGAAACAAAAACACCACAACAAAACTTTATTGAATTACGAGTTGACGGGTGCGTGTAAAGCTAGCATCAGAAGGAAACAGACCGATATAATTGAACTGCCTTCTCCTTCCTTCCCGCACATCCGGCCCGAAACTCTACAGCGCAAGAAACACACAGAAACGTCACAAGTTCGTGACCGGCCAGAAGCTCCTCACCAGAACAACGGAAGTACCTTCACAAGCATGAGAGCGTCGAACACCTCATCCTCCATCGACGCGACCCTGAAAAACAAGAATCACCCACTAGGTGTCTCACTACAAATCCCGCCACGAAACGGACATGAAGGCTGCTTGAGCACCTGAGGATGCGCTTGATCTGGGGAGGGGAGAACTTGGCGAGGCCCATGCCCCACTGCACGGCGCGACGTGCTTCTCGCTTAAGCTCGTTGCGGCTTTTCTTGACGGGAGCGGCGGCGCCGTCTCCGGCGTCTGGATCGTCGGAGTCTTCGGCATCGGAGGGCAAGGGACCAACAGGGCGGAGGGCGCTCGTGTGAGGGTGGCGACGTGAGGGGGCTGCTAGAGAGGAGAAGAGGAAGTTCGGCTTGAGGAAGTGAAGGAGCGGCCGGCTCACGGTGGCGGCGGCGGCGTGCGCCATGATGAGCGGCTACAGCTACCGGCGTAGCGGCTCATCAAACGGATAGGTTGTAGGGTGATTGGTCATAAGACATTGGTAAAAACGAGTTATTTTAATTAAAATTAACTGAGGTTGTCAAATTTTGGTAAAGTATGCGATATGTTTGATTTGTTACCAATTGTGATTGTGTCAATAGTTCCATAGTCAAATAAGAATTTTATAAATTCAAATAAGATACCAAAAATTGAATTTAAAATTTTAAACATATTTCAAAATAAAAAACCAAAATTTTCAATTACAAAATGCAAAATTCACGAGATTAATCATAATAATAAAAAATAAATTTTAATATTTGAAAAAATGGGTTGCTTAGGATTTTTGAAGAATTGTGAAATTTATTCATGCAATTTGGACACCGGATAAAATAGATATGGAAATTAGAAGATTGAAATCAAATAAAAAGAAAAGCAACGTCAGGCTGCATGCAGCTCAGAGGCAGGACACTGAAAAATGGAGCCACATGCCTTGTTGGGTGCAGCTGTTGGCTCGCCAATGCTTGGGCGCCTAAATTCAATGCCAATGAATGGCTATCACGCGCAGTGTAAATGCAAAGGCATGCCAAAATTTTTTATGGGCATGTCAAAAGTTGGCTGCAAACCAAATGGTGGCCAAATCAGGAGGGCACAACCAAATTTTGGTAAGGTAACCGAGGGCTACGAATCAAACACACCCTTAACCATTCTGCTGGATGTTTCGAAAAAGAAGATATGATGAGGATATCGCTACCTCGGATACATCCATGGGACCGACATCCAAAAACCATCCTAGTGACTAGCGACCTTCGACCAACATTCAAGGACCAGTTACACGGGCTTGTGCGCGACAACTAAATTATCAAGAAAATTCGTTCCTAAGGTCGCATAATTTTACATTGGAGAATAGACCGTTACTTAATAATATTCTCATACTTAGGAACCTGGGCAAGGATCATCGAGAGAACATTAATCCACCAACACAAGTCATAAAGCAATGTGGGAATGCGAAAGGTTTCAACTCAGCCTCCAATGACCAGTCAGAAATTAAACGCTCATAGAGAATGCAAACGGACTCCGTTTGGGGCGTGTGAGCACTTGATGGAAAGAAAATTTTGTGCTCTTTCCAACGGATCCGGCCTCACCTTCAAATTCTTAGCCATAGCAGTCAAAAACATTCAGCGGTTTCAGTCTCTTCGAGTGCTGCGCCACCTTTAATTTTGGGCTGTGTTCCCATGTATCTCTAGATGCGTGAGAGCACCTTCTAGTAGCTATCTCCCTGGCTATATACTGGACAAGTTTCTTCCATTTCTCTTTAGGCTTTGTTTAGATTAGTTGCCCTATGTGTGGAGCTATATCCTTGTTCTCCTGACTCGGCTACAGCAGTAGTAAACAAGTTCGGAACCTCAACTTGTGTGTGTTCTTCATCCTTATTCTTGCTAGTTCTTCGATTGCTTGCAAGAATGACCTTTGTGGTAAGGTCATCCGTGTCTTGGCACGGTTGCTACTGATTAAGAGTGTGGTTTAGCGATTGGGAGCGCTTATCCTTGTGTGGTTCGTAGCCGGATCGTTAAAGTCATACTCCGCCAAATCGAAGTTATCCTCTCATCGAAAGAACGGGCCGCCCGTGTGTCCATCAAGATATTTTGGGAAAAATTAGGAAAATTTGTAATCAAGGGGGAAATCTAACATACACTTTTTGAATATATGCTTTTAAACAAAAATCAGGGAAAATGAATCTTTAAGGGCTTTTTTTAAAAAAAATAGAATTTTCATTGCATCATTGGCCAAAGGATTACAACCATAGAAAAACTATTATAAGGCAACCATCTATAAAACCAACACCTACTAGAAGTTGTATTAACATTAACATGCATTTCTCTTGCCTGGATCAAGCATTTTTGACATGTGTGGAAAAGTGCTTGCACTAGTAATATTATTCTGGAAATTTTATGCACGTTCTAAAAGGCATACTTTTTCCTTGAGAGAGATTATGCATGAACATCCTAATCTAGCTCTTTCACTGTTTTTCTTTAACCTGTCTCTGTTGACTGCATCTGTAGATCGACAAAAACATCCAACATCATCATGGGGAGAAACTCTGCACATCATCCTGACACAAAACTCCCACCATATGGAGAGAAATCCCAATAGCCCACGAACAGATTGGGGACCTTAGGTATCAACCCTACCAAACATGTCACCGAGGAGGTCGTCGAAGGCAATCATCATGATGAGAAATCTAAGAAAGAAGCCTATTACTATATTAAGCTGTTTTGCCATTGACACCGCCACGAAGGATGGGACAGACAGCAAACACTAGCCCTAGAAAACTAGATCCAGTTAGAACCCTGATGTTTCAAGACAAAAGAGGGCCCCCATCACCTCCCTAACCCCGGCAAGGCCACCGGAGCTAGAAGGGCGAGGGGTCAAGAAGTTTTGTCGGAGGACGCCGAGTTGCTGCCGGAGCCACTACTTTTTCTTCCATCACCGAGTTTTTTCCTTCTTCTTGCCACTGCTACCTTTTAAGGACTTCTTTGGGAGACCCATTCCCGGCCAGGTCCCCTCTCCCCCTCGTTTCCGGGGTGGAAAGCCCGCGGGACAATTTTACCCCGGGTGAGTGATAAGCTTTGTTTAGATGCCTTCCCTGTCCAATCCCAGTCATTTCCTTGGGGAAAGAAACAGCGCCTTTAGACATTGGGAAATGCCCCTGTTATGAGCAACTTTCTCGATGGCTCCATCTTTACCTCACTCGCAGCTGCTTCTTGATGTTAAGGAGGACGACATCTATGCGGTTGCTCCCAGCAATAGTGGCGACTCCATGGCATTGAGGAGGTGGTCGACGATGTGTGGAGGAAGATGTTGCAGCGGTGGGCTTCGAGATGCTTTTGAGGTGACCAATGTCAGTGGCAGCTCCAAGGCACCGAGGAGGTGCCCGGTGAGGATGAGAAGATGGAGGCCGACAACGTAGAGGAGTGTAGCATCGCCAGCCTCAAGGAGCCTGTGCGTCGCACCAGCAACATTGCGTCGGCCGGACAGTTGGACGACGCCAAGCCGATTGCATCCATCGAGCGAGATCTAGGTGTTGGGCTTAAGAACCAAAGGGAAGAAAGGGATGGAGTGATAGCAACTGCAGTCCCGATCTTTCGATGAGAAGGGTAAACTTTGATTTGGTTAGAATTAATGTTGATGGCCCGACTACAACCGTCCAGAGCGTTGTGTCTTAGCGACCAATATACCAACTCCAAAAGATTATTGATAGGGGTGATTTTAGTGATTTGAAACCATTTTCCTATTCGGGCGGATACGGATGCGGGTTGGGGGTATCTGGTGGATAGTGCTATCCGGATACGGATACGGATAATTATCTGGATATCGGAATTCGGATATCCGGATTTTAGAATTTGGATATTATATGTATGTGAGTATGTTCACTTACGTGTGGCACTTATTATTAGATTTTATGAATTTATGTTTAGTACTTACTATCGGGTTGTTTAAATTATTCCACTTTATTTTCTAGTAGCATAGATTATTATACTCATAGCTTGTATGTCTTTCAAATTGTATTTAATTTTATACTATGTGTTGTGTTTTTGTGGATGACCAACAATGAGTGTAGGTTATGGTAAAACCCAGTTTCGTATTCGTATCCGACCTATATCCGATCCAAAACCGTATCCGACTAAATCCGTATTCGAATCCGTATCCGACACTATCTGTCTCCGAATCTGTATCTGGTATAAAATATAGATACGAATATGGGTGACCCCTATCTGACCATATTCGACCAGTTTTCACCCCTAGTTATTGATCTCTCCGGAGCACGATCAATCTGACCATGAAGGTCTTTGTTCCTACAAGTAATTAAAGAACTAGTAAGAACAAGATGAACAAGCAACTGAAATTTGCGAATATATATTAAGATCCAACTCTCAGAAACACAAATTGGTGGGGTTCCGAAGATGAGTAATACAGGCGATCTAGCCGACAAGCGCGATTACAAGGTAAAGTAGCAGAGGCTAACCTTAATCTAACAAAACCCAAAGCCTAATAGAGGTGGTGGTTTATAAGATAGGAGGAGGGGTAGGTCAGCCACCAATGAGGTGAGCTCAAATTACAAGGCCCAAGACCCACTTTGACTTGGACTAGAAAAGAGACATCAATTGTTTTGCAAATTTTTATCGGCTCGGGATGAATTTGGAGGTGAGGCCAGATCCGTTAGAAAGAGGACGAAAAATCCTTTCTAGCAAGTACTCATGGGCCCAAACAACCTTTTGGATCAAAAGTTATGTCCATTTGAAATCGGTGCTACCAGGATGGTCGAGTTGAAGTCAAATTCGTGCTCATGATGGTGCTTCATCCTTTGGGATTAATCTCCCTGGTTCCTAAGGACAATAAAATCATCACAACTATTAAGTAGCATCCCATTTGGTGCATCATTTGTATAAATACTTAGGGACGCATTCACCTGATGATAAAGGAGGCTGCCGATCTTCACGGCGTAGGACCAAGGATAGTAGCGGAACCGTGAACCCTAACGAAGGCTAATGCAAATCACCGTCTCGATACGGCAACTTGCGTTATGCAAATTCACCCAAGAACACGCTCTGTTCCATGTTTACTCAACCACATGGAAGTAGACGTGCGTTGTTCCTTCAAAACATGAGGAATCATAAGAATGACGGAGGTAATCTTCATATCATAACTCCCTATTCTATCACGGGCATTGTAGCACATGTCGTAGAATCAAGAGTAGTTCTTTAATCTGAAAATTATGGTCTGTCCAATATAATAGAGTGCAAGCCATCCTTATAGACAGTATGTGGACCACCTTTTCGGGGTGGCCTGCAATACATTAGTCCCTAGACCAGTTATCTAGTGCCACACGTTACATAGCCGGATCATTTCATATGAGAGTTCCAAAAGAAACATATGAGAGTTGCGGAAAGTTTTAAACAAAATCACACCAGCGGTTATGCAACAACGCGCGACTAGTAGAATGCCCTAAGCCCTGCCCAACATCCTACTCTTGATCCTAGTACCGAGGATCTCCATCCTCATGGCACTCATAGGCATCGTTGCCTCCATCATCTCCATCGACTAAAAGAGAGGATATATGTAAGGTCAGTGTCATCCAAACACTAGCAATTTAACATCCAACCTAATGCATTTAGTAATAGAGGTTCTAAAGGAAAGGTTGGGGTTTGTTTATTTGTAAAAAGCCAGTGTTTAAATCAAAGCCTATGATTTAGCAGTTTTAACCAAGTTCTATTTTTAATAAGTCATTTTAGAGTTTAAGTTCCATATCATAAACCAAATCCCATCCTATGACAGTTTCCATGTACTCTACCAAACCAACTTCTCACTCCCGCCATCATCTTCCGGGTTGGTGACCCGTTGTGAACCACCACTCTACTGGATTTGCCGGTCTAGCATGTGTGATTAAACCACCCTTAAGGTGACGTCCCAAGCCGGACCTTCTTAAAGTGAGGTTTCCTGCACAAGCGCTGGTTTCTCGAACCGCCACATGGACCCTCATCTCTTACTACCGTGCGATGGCCATGCGTTGTGTTGGAACAACTCCTCAAGTTGCGGCCTTAGGCACACGCATGTTACTCCATGCTCTTGCTAAGGCGAGCCCGCACTCCACCCTATCACTTGGTCCACCCTTTCCGTTTGTTCAAACCTTCATTCTTCTGCTATCGTTCCGTGTGCCTCGGCACAAGATGTGTCGGAACCACCCCCTTAGGCAAGTGGCAGTGCCCCCCGCTCCGCGTATGACTTCGCGCTCGTCAACGCACCATTTGTGAACGATTGCTCATCTACGTAGCCCATGCTACTCCAACCGTACCGGACTCTTGTCCACATAGAACATAATCCTTAACCTCAACTAAACACACACACTGGCATGGCAGACCCCAATTCCATGTATCAAGGTTTCAAGTATAAGTGAATCATGTTTTGGTGAATGTCGGTTCACCGTTCCGAGGTGGCTAGGCCTAAAAAGTAATAATTGAGACCTGAGCATAGCTAAACAAGATTTTAACCAGACTTAGGAGTCTAACAAGTTTTAAACCATAGACTTAATAAGAGTCTAGTAATTGTTTTATTCCTAAACCAGGTTAATCAAGGATTGATCGTCAAGACGAGCGGTGTGTGATTCAACAAGTAATGATTATCAACACAATCATCATGGGTATTGACAATTAAATAAAGCAAGCATGATATATCATGATTAACAAGATAGGTACTCATAATTGAAAAGCATGCAATTTGCTTAAAAGGAAATAATTTAATAAAAACTGGGATCAATATGATCTAACTGGATATTAACTTGCCTTGTTCCTCTTGAGTGTTGTCCTGTGTTGGTTCGGGGTCCACGAACTGTCCTTTAGTTCCTTCTATCTCTATTCGAGAAAATGTTCATAATGAACAACCAGAATGTGAAAAATATGATGCATGAATGCATTCGTCTCTAGCGAGATAATCGATCACTAAGATATTGTAATATCCTATCCAGGAAGTTCCATAAGCCTTCTAAGTCATATGAAAACTACACATCGACTACCGTAGGGTATAATGACATGCTCATAAATGCATGGGATGTAAGTATATGGATATATAACTACCCATAGTTTTTAGGAAATTATTAGTTATAAATTACATTTGTTTGAAGTATTTCCTTTAATAACAAGCTAATGAATTCACAAATATTAAGTGATGTGGTTTTGTACTTTTGTATTCTTTTCTAGACAGAGGATAGTATTTTAGGAAGCCTTAATTTGGTTTTATTTACTAATACATGATTATTTTCACTAACCAACATCATTAACAAGGCTAATTATTGGATCATGGGTGATTATGTGACATGCTACCAAATTAATATTTTTCCTAGGTCCAGGGATGTTTTATACATTTTTTTGAATTTTTTCAGAATTTTCCTATCTCATTAGATATTTTTAATAAATCAAAAGCATTTACTGGATCTATTCCTATTATAGAAAATGTCCTTAACCGAGAGAGCTAAATAACTTTACAGTGGGCACTACCAGATTACTGTGCAAGGTTATATTTTTAATAAATCTAGAAAGTCATCTAGTAATTATCATGATTTTTGTGGAATTTTTAGAGATGTCTAACTATTTGTAATAATTCATTTTAATTTATGGAATGGTTAAGGCTAGGATATTGGTGAATAGTAATGGGTAGGCCCAATAGTGGCTCAACCTGAGAGTTAATAAGGACAAAGCGTATTTTCCGATGTCTTCTAATTGCGCAAACGCCATAGAGGGAGGCGTAAATTTCAAAAGGCATTTTCCCATCGGTGAATGTTTAATAGATCGAAGGAGTATTTTCTAATTTATGCTAACGCGAAGTGGATGTGCACTATGTGCGGGTGCGCTACCACTAACCCTGACAGTGGGACCTTGTACCCACATGTCATTGGGTCATTAACTCTTAACTGCGCTGATTTAAATCATGGTCCAGTTGACATGCCGGACCCGCATGTCAGAGACTCAGCTCAGTGTACCGGTGTGGCCAACCCCCTCCGCCGGAGTTTCATGGCGACGGCTAGCTGACGATACAGGCGGCCGGTGCTTCTACACTATGGCAAAATGGGTTCAGGAACCTATGACCGAGGATGTGTAGACGAGGTTTTCTTTGGCGGCGAGCCAGAGCGGTGGCGCCACTAGCAAAGCGAAAACAGGGCCATGGTTACGCAAAATACAAGTGATCTACGGCGATCTAAGCAGGCTAAAAAGTGCATGAGCAATAGGGGAATGAGAGGAAGCTCATCGAGTACGTGGAGACTCAAAGGGGCACGGTGGAGGGCTGGCAACGGCAGACCCGAATAGGGGATGAATCCGTTCGCACAGCGCCAGGCGTCTCTGGCAAAAATCTGGGCGAGAGAGGAGGGAAATCATGCACAAGGCATCATGACCAAGTGGTGGATGCAAGGAATCGGGCCATGGCTTACCGGTGAAGGAGAAATCAAGAAAGGGGTAGAATCGGTGCTTCAAGACCCCGGCGGCGGGGGAAATGAGATTCTGGCGAGCTGGGACGGTCGCCGGCCGATTGGTCGGAGTAGGAGCAAGAGGAGGGGGCGAGGAAGTGGTGTGGGGAAGCTGTAGAGAGTGAATGAGAGTGAGAGGCATCGGCTTGGGTTAAGAGAATCGGGCGGAGCCAACAATATGGCGTTCAACAAGGTGATGGCGTGTGGCTAGGGGAAAAGCAAACACACGGGAGGCGGTGCAGACGACAAGTGCCACGGGACAGCTTGGGCTGGGCATGGGCGCCAGCACACCATAGGGAGAGAGGCGCTCAGGTGAGTGAGAGAGAGAGAAAGAAAAGAGAGAGAAGAAGAGGCTGAGAAGTAGGCCCCAATGGTCAAGACTGAGTCAATGTCTGGTCAAGGGTGGTGGGGACTGCTAACCATTTTCTAGAAATTTTAGGGATTTTTATTTGTTGATAATGTTGAGGCATAACTTGATTAGAATTTGAATTCAAATTCAAGTTTAGAATTTGAATTGAGATTTTCATAACAAGAGTGAATATTACTTTCATGGTTTGATTTTCTTTAGGTCACATGGGAGCTAGGTTCAATTTAACCATAATGGGGATCAAATTCTCTAAGTGAAACGGTCTTTCATATATATATATATATATATATTGTTCGGGAAAGTACGTGGCCCATGAAGGTTCAGCCCACTTACTTACCCGCGGCCCCATAGGTGGCAAGCTCGGGGCCAGCAAGCTCGCGCCCGAGCTTGATAAGCTCGAGCCCGAGCTTCCCCGCCTCAGAAGCTCGGGCCTCTTGCTTTCGCCGAGCTTCTGAGGTACAAAGGAACAGGACCCGAGGCAAATCATCCCGTGCCGCGAACAGGATACGCTTCGGGTCCCTAGAGTCGCCGAGAATTAAATGCGCGCACCATATCAAGGAGCACCTGGCAGCAGCTTCTGACGGGTTGGCGGCCGGTCCCGTCAACCGCCCGCATGGGCAAAGACACGTGCTGACCGGTAGCGGTCCGGCACGGTGATCGGAGGATTGCACTCGATTACTCGGTGGATTTGGTACGCTACTAGCATGGCAAAAAGGCAACGACTAATTCAACAGACCAGCGCAAGCTACAGTGGCCGGAGGGCGCCTATAAAAGGGGCGTACAGGCCACAACAACACGGACAGACTGACTTCCTCATACACACAACTCACTTGGAGAATAGCTGCTGTAGAACAGGAGCACTTGCACTCCCGTAGGAGCTCTAGTTCCCGGCGGTAGTTCTCCGCATCCAGGTAACTGTAGGAACACATACACAGTGCCTTGAGCACTTATTGTACTCGAGGCCCGGGCTTCCCAAAGCCCGGACTTCGACCCCTTGTACTTGTTTAAGCTCGGCATTAAACGAAGACCTGACGTAGGGTTGTTATCCCGCTGTGGAGGCCTGAACTAGGATAAAACACTCGTGTCATCATCCCCACCGATCCGGTCTCAACGCGTCTGACCGCGTCGGGACTAAGGTCTTTTCCTTCGGCAGCGTCCGGCCAGGCGGCCGGGTCTCCACTACTGCACATCGGAGTATCACAAACAGTTCGTAAGGCCCTTTACAAGCGGTTTTTGAAACCGCGTGTACGAAACCTCGTGTGATACATGGCTGGTATCACACGCGGTTCCCTCAACCGCTTGTGATAGTGTGTAAAAAAGGTAAAAAATATTTGGGGGAAGTGGGATTTGAACTCAGGACCTTATGCCTCCTCGTGACCCACACCTCACCCAGCTAGCCAACTCACCCACACGTGCTATTTGATAGAGTAGGACAAAATTTCTTTTTAGCCTTTCGAAAACTAGGCCTTTACAAGCGGTTCGTGTCCCGAACCGCTTGTGAAGCCACTTTCTACTAGAACCCATTTCTACCAGCGGTTCGTATCCCCAACCGCCGTATAAGTCTATAAGCGGTTGGGGACACGAACCGCTTGTAGAAATGGGTTCTACAAGCGGTTCGGGACACGAATCGCTTGTAGAAGCCCTCTTCTGGCCCGTTGGTTTCAAACCGCTTGCATTTCTCAAACTACAAGCGGGCCGAAATCAACCGCTTGTGATAGGCCGTTTGTGAAACCCTTATCTGTAGTAGTGCTCGGTCCAGGGGACAGGACCGCCTTCGGGTCTCGCACCCCCTTTCCTTGCTTATTGGCGCTGCGGAGGCTCGCCTCCCAGTCGCCGACAGCTGGCACCCACCGTGGGGCCCGATTGCGGTCTTCTCCCCTCGATCGAGTCGAGGATGGTCTTGTTGTCTTATGACGACATTGACACCGTGGACCTCAACTAAGACGATCGTGACGATCTCGACAACGTCGACGAGTCGTATGAGGAGTGGCAGGCTGGTATCCTCGCCGGAGCTCAGTCCGACGAGATGGAGGTGGAGGCAACGCTCGCCTTGGGAGTAGCTGTTCGCTCCCCAGCTTTGCCCGGTATTTCGCTGACTCACGTCAGCGAAACCCTCATGGAGGGACTGGAGGCACCACCACCAGTGCCGTATCCGGACGGACCGCGTGCATTCCCGGCCACGTCCGAAGAGGGGACCCGATCTGCACAAGAATCGGTGCCCGGCCATCGAGGCCGGCAATGACCGGCCGCGAGCCCATGGCAGTTGAGGGTGCCGATGGCACCGCCTCCGTGGGTGACACCGACATGTCTCCCTCGCGGGAGCCTGTCTCACGCCATGTCTTTGCGGCGTTAGGCGGGACGACCCCGCACCAGCCACATGCTAACCCAAGCGGAGAGCACTAGCGGTGTGAGGCCGCTCGGAGCCTCTTTGCTGGGTCAGTTGGGCGAACTCTGGCGGATATCCGTCGCAGGCCTGCTGGCCCGACGCCCGCCGTGCGCGCTACACGCGCGCATTCGCCCACCACTACCGTCACCAACCCAGTGCTGCGCAGTCAGCAAAGGGTTAAGGCAATTGCCTAGGTCATGCGTGACCTGGAGAAGGACCCGCGAGGGTTCACCATGGCCGACCTAGGCGCCGCGGTCGCTGACGGCCTAGAGGAGCTCGCTGGGGATCTCGGCGAGCACCTCTAGGCCCAGTCACACCCCAGTGGCTCCTCGAGGCGGCGCGGCCAGAGCGTTTGGTCGCGTCGACAGGCATCCACGTCCACAGCGGACGGCGCTCTTGGCGCACCCGTGAGTTTTTTCCGCCTCGGGCGCTTCGGCGGGGAGGCCTCCCGTTGGAAACAACGGGGCTGCCCCTGGATGCCCGGCCTTCTCCCGAGCTTTGCGCGAGGCACCATGGCCTCGTAAGTTCAAGCCCGGGAGTATCGAGAAGTTCGATGGGAGTAAGAACCCCGACGAATATCTCGCTGTTTATACTACCGCCATCCTGGCGGCAGGCGGTAATAAGGCCGTAATGGTCAACTACTTCCTCGCTTTTGGAGGAATGGCCCAACCTCGGCCGTTCAACCAGCCGAGGGTTCGATCTGCACTGGGAACAACCGCAGAGGCGCTTTGGACGAACTTCGAGTCGCTACGCCGCTCGCAGCAAGCCCCAGGACCTCAAGCTTGTGGTCCAAAGGGTGGGATAGGGCCTGCAGGACTACGTCCGCAGGTTCGTCCAGGTACGCAACACCATTCCGTTGATCTCCGACGAGACCATCGTTGAGGCCTTCAAGGAGGGAGTGCGGAATACCCGTTTCACCGAGGACCTTGAGCTCCATCCGGTCCACACTGCGGCCGATTTATTTCGTGCTGCGGAATGATACATCAACGCCTTCGAGGCGGTGGAGCGCAAGAGAGGGAGCACGGAGGAGAAGGCGGCGGCCCGGACTGGCACAGATGCCAAGAAGGATCACGCCGAGAAGAAGAAGAAGAAGAAGAAGAAGAAGAAGAAGAAGAAGGGGCCTGCCGCCCCCGCCTACGTCGCGGCGGTAGAGCCCGAGAGGCCCGCTACTCTTGAACGGCCGCCTCCGCGGCCAGCTCGCCCGGCAGTGGTGGGAGCAATGGGCGCGCGAGCGAGGCGGGCGAGCTCCCGGCCTCGGCCTCGACCGGCCCATGGGGCTAACCCTCCGAACAACCGCTCTCGCTTCTTCATCGGCAATACGCCATGACTCATAATCGCAGGGGCGTGGGCGCGTGTTGAGGACTTCTCGCCGGCGCGGCCCATGCCCGAGCTCCCGATCACAGGTGCTTGGGATGACGAAGCGCCTCAAAGGCGCTTATGGCGACGCCTTTCAGGAGGCTCGCGCACACGTCGCCGTGATCTTCGGTGGCGTTTCTGCCTTAAGCTCGCGACGCGAGTTTAAGGCCGCTGCCCGGGAGGTTTATCACCTCGAAAAGGGTAAGCCCGGGGACGCACCCCTACGGTGGTCCCACCAGTCGATCACTTTCTCCGGGGATGATGTCCCCCAGAATGACCAGGCCCCAGCACTTGCCGCTGGTGCTCTGTCCCACCATCAGCAACACGCGAGTCGATCGCGTGTTGGTAGATGGCGGGAGCTCCCTGGACATCGTCCCTGTTCAAGTTCTTGAGCAGATGTAGGTCCCGCGGTCCAAGATCAAGGACATTGCCATTCCCTTCCACGGCATTGTCCCTGGGTCGTCCCTACAGCCGATCGGGCAAATCGTGCTGCCCGTGACGTTTGGGACCCCCAGAACTTCCGGATGGAGTACGTCACCTTCGAGGTGGTGGACTCCGAACTCCCATACAACTCCATCCTTGGACGCCCCGCGCTGTCCAAGTTCATGGCGGCTACCCACCACGGTTACCACTGCCTGAAGATGCCGGCCCCTCACGGGGTCATCACAATCAAGGGCAGCTACAAGGCCGCAATGGCTCAGAACGAGCGCCTTGGCCATGGTCGGGCGGCTTCGGCGTGGCCCGGCCAAGGCGAGCGGCCGACAGATCCACCCTAAGGTGGCCTGCGACCACAGAGGCCGCCAAGGCGATCCCTCTCCGAGGATGACCCAGCCAAGGTCGTCCACGTAGGGGTCAACCTCGAGTCCAAATAGAAACTCGAGCTCGTCAGCTTTCTCCGGGCTAACGCAGACGTGTTCGCGTGGGAACCGTCTGACATGCCCGGAGTCCTAAGGGAGGTCATCGAGCACAGGCTAGCTGTTCAGCCAGACAAGAAGCCTGTTAGACAGGCCCTACGGCGCTTCTCGAAGTGGAAAGCCGACATCATCCAGGAGCAACTTGGCAAGCTCCTCCAAGCCGGCTTCATCCGAGAAGTCGAGCATTCCGACTGGCTCGCTAATCCAGTCATCGTCAAGAAGAAGGGCGGGAAGTGGCGAATGTGTGTCGACCACCGCGACCTCAACGCCGCCTGCCCAAAGGCAATTTCCCCCTGCCGCGCATAGACCAACTGGTCGACGCAACGGCGGATTCGGCGCTCATGAGCTTCCTGAACGCCTACTCCGGCTTTGATCAGATCGCGCTGGCAAGGGAAGACGAAGAGAAGACTGTCTTCGTGACACCTTTTGGTACCTTTTTGCTACACGACCATGTCCTTGGCTCAAAAACGCGGAGCCACGCGTTCAAATGACTAATGCGAAGACGGTCCTCGATCGATAGGGCATAGCGTGAGGTCTATGTAGACGATGTTGTTGTAAAAAGCAAAGTCCCACGGGACCATGTAACCAACCTTCAGGAAACTTATGCTAATCTTAGGTTGCATCTCAAGTTAAGCTGAACCCTGAGAAATGTGTCTTTGGTGTCCGGTCTGGGATGTTGCTTGGCTATGTGATAGGAAAGGCATGCATCGGGGCAAACCCCGAGAAAATCGAGGCCATCGAGAATATGAGGTCGCCAACCTGCACCAAGGAGGTGCAAGCCCTCACCGGGCGGATGGCGGCTCTCAGCAGATTCATATCTCGTCTCGATGAGCGCAATGCACCTTTTTGTAAGATTCTGCGCAAGCACGATGTTTTCGAATGGACAGAAGAAGCCGAGGCCGCTTTCAGCGAGCTAAAGCGTTACCTGTCCACGTCTTCCGTCCTAGCCACGCCAAAGCTCAGGAAAGCTCTACTCCTCTATTTGGCGGTTACGCCGCAGGCTGTAAGTGCTGTACTAGCAGTCGAACGCGAAGGCAAGCAACAACCCGTCTACTACGTAAGCGAGGTACTTCATGGGCCTAAGGAGCGGTACCCTGAGGTTCAGAATCTCTTGTACGCCTTGCTTATGGTTTCACGAAAGTTGCATCACTATTTCCAAGCCCATCCAATTACGATTCCAACGAGTTTCCCGTTAAAGGACATCATTCGGAACCTAGATGCGAACGGGAGGATCGCAAAGTGGGCAGTCGAGCTTGGTGAATTCGACATCAAGTTCGTACCCCGAACAGCGATCAAGTCCCAAGTTGTGGCCAACTTCTTGGCTGAGTGGACCGGCCCGGCCGACCCTTCGGGAGGCTCGCCCGAGCTCGCAAGTCAAGAAGCACACTGGACCATGTTTTTCGATGGGTCGCACCAATTCGAGCTATCAGGCTGCGGGTTTTTCTCATCTCCCCCCAAGGAGAACAAATTCAGCATATAGTACAGCTCCATTTTCCATAACGAACAATCTTTGCGAATCGAGGGCCTCCTAGGCGGCCTCTGATGCGTCTTCGCGCTTCGCATAAAGCGACTAACGGTGAAAGGGATTCGTTGGTCGCGTCGCCAAGTAAACAAGGAGTTTCGATTATTCTGACGACTCAATGGTGCGATACTTGGTAGAAGTGAGAAAGCTGGAAAAGCACTTCACGAACTTTTAAGTGTGTTACGTTCCCAGAGTAGCTAATAGCCTAGCCGATAAGCTCGCGAATCTTGGCTCCTCACAAGAAACCGCCCCGGCGGGGGTGCTCGTGCAGCACCTACTAAAGCTCTCTATTCCCTCCGGAGAAGAGGCCCCCGAGAAGACGGTTGCCTCGACCCAAACGACCGGTACCATTTCGTTCCTAGAGCAGCGCGACACCTGGATGACGCCATTCGTCTAGTTCTTGACGCATGGGACACTGCCACAAGACATAGCTGAGAAATCCCGGCTCCAAAGACAAGCCCGACCTTACCGATTACTCGGGGCTTGTTGTACCGAAGGGGTTCTAACGGCGTACTTTGCAAGTGCGTGACCCGGGAGGAAGGCAAATTTCTCCTCCAAGACATCCACGACCGGATCTGTGGGGCCATGCCTCTTTCAGAACCATAATGGGAAAGCCTTTTGCATGGGGTACTACTGGCCCACTGCGTTGACTGACGCAGGAGAGATAGTAAAACGCTGCCCAGCCTGCCAATATCATGCCCGGGTATCCCATCAGCTCGCATATGAGCTGCAGACTATCCCGCTAATCTGACCGTTCTCAACATGGGGAATGGACATACTTGGTCCGTTCCCTAGAGGTCTAAAGGGTCGCCTTTTGTTAAGTCGCCATCGACACTTTCACTAAGTGGATCGAGGCCAAACCAGTGTCGAGCATATCCGCCCAGACGGCCAAGAGGTTCCTTAGGAACAATATTGTGACCAGGTTCGGCGTCCCGAGTAAGCCGATCGTGACAACGGGACCACGATTCTGGCGAGCTATTCGGAACTCTGCGAAGAGCTCGGCATGAAGGTTGCCCTAGCCGATAGCTCACCCACGAGTAATGGTGCGGTAGAATCGCGAACAGGCAGATCATGCGAGCGTCAAGCGCCGAGTGTCTGATGCTCTTGCCGAAACAACGTCTGGCCCAGGTAGAAGAACTACTCTCGTGCTTTGGGCAGCCGAACAACCTCTAATCGGCAACCGGCGAAACCCCATTCGAGCTTGTATCTGGCTCGGGCGGTCTTACCCGCCGAGCTAAGACTTGGCTCGATCGCGTTGATTTTGCGGTGAGATCGACAACGGCGAGGAGCGATCGCTGGATCTCGACCTATCGAGTCTGCCGAGCAAGCACTCTCGCGAATGGCGGCATACCGGCAATCCTGCGGCGGCGCGCGTTAAAAATCTGAGACCAGACCTTGCAAGTGGGCGACCTGGTTCTAAGACGAGTTCAGAACCTGGCTCACGCCAACAAGCTCACCCCATGATGGGAGGTGCAGACACGGTCAGATCGGCCGACGCCGAGGCGTGAGGCCAGCTATCTATGGGATGGGAGAGTCCTCAACAACTCCTGGAACATCGCTCAACTCCGAAGGTTCTACGCCTGAGCAAAGGTCGTAAGTCTCCTTTCCTTCCCCACTTTTCTCCTATCCTGTCCATTTATTTAAACCCTAGACAGCCCCAACCTAACCCCAGTGACCTAAATCTACGATCGGGCTTGGGAGAAAAGCCCGGGCTATCTCAGTTCACATCGGCAGAATAATGGCCACGCAGAGGCTAACCCCTGGGACCCCCTTGCACACGGGTAAGCCGATATCCATCGCACCACGCAAGATCCCGCGCGGGCACACGCTTTCCGGCCCTATATCATAAGCTCGCATAAAATTGTCGCAGCCCAGGATAACTCTAGTGTCCAGCACGTCGCTCCTTAAGAGAGCAAGGGCTACAAGCTCCGTTCCAAGGATAGGGTCTCTCTAAGCCACGCCCGGGCTTCTCCTCAGAAGCTCGGACATGGCTCGGGGGCTAGGGTCGATTTTTCAAAAATTGATCCCTTTAAGCCACGCCCGGGCTTCTCCTCGGCTTCGGACATGGCTCGAGGCTAGGGTCAATTTTTCAAAATTGATCTCTATAAGCCACGCCCGGCTTCTCCTCGAAGCTTCGGACATGGCTCAGTGGGGGGGTCGATTTTTCAAAATTGATCTCTCTAAGCCACGCCGGGCTTTTCCTCAGAAGCTCGGACATGGCTCGGGGGCTAGGGTCGATTTTTCAAAAATTGATCTCTCTAAGCCACGCCCGGGCTTCTCCTCAGAAGCTCGGACATGGCTCGGGGGTTGGGGTCAATTTTTTAAGGGTCGATTTTTTCGAAAGGTCGATTTCTTAAAAAGTTGATTCTCCAAGATCAGATACCCAATTAAGGACTTCCGATCTTCTCTAAGCCACGCCCGGGCTTGGCTCGGGGGCTAGAATCGGTAGGACTATACTGCATTTTCAACCCTTTCTTACCTACACGACTACTAGCGTTCGTTTGCGTGCAGGAAAGACAACAAGAAAAAGAAGAAAACAGCGACAACCACAAACAACTTTATTAAAAAGATTCTGGAATGGCTTACAAGCCAGTTACACAGAGTCCCAGCGGAAGGGCCCCAGAAACCCGACAACCATGTCGGCCACCTCGGCAAGCACCGGGGCAGCCTCGATCAAAGCCGCGGCAGCAGCAGCGTCGCGGGCACGAGCATTGGCTAGGGCCTCCATGATAACAGCAGGGGTCCCGATCTTTCGATGAGAGGGATAACTATCGATTGGTGGAGGAATCGACGTTGACGGCCCGACTACAACCGTCCAGGACGTTGCGCCTTAGCGACCGATACACCAACTCTAGAGGGTTATTGATCTCATGACGCTTGATCAACGACCACGAAGGTCTTTGTTCCCGCAAGCAATCGAAGAACGAGCAAGAACAAGATAAACGCAATCTGAAATTGCAAATATGAATTAGGCACAAACGAGTAGGTGGGGTTCAGAGACGAGTAATCTGAAGCGGTCTAACCGACACGCAGCGATTAAAAGAAAAGTAGCAAAGGCTAAACTTTAATCTAACAAAACCCGAGTCTAAACGATGACGGCTACTGAATTTATAAGAGGGAGACGGCTAAGAGGGATGTGCTGGACGTCCTAGGGTTTTTCTAGGGCGTCCACCATGTGGGCTTGGGCCTGATGTGCTTACAAGGCCCGGTTTGGCCCAACTGGATGATATAGCACCTTGTTTTGATGATTTCCAACGCTCTAGAAGGAATTTTGCAATGAGACCAGATTCATTGGAAAGCTTATCTCCTAAGCTTTCCGTGAAGTGGTAGAACGTCAACAACGGACTTCGTATGTGGCCTGGGCGTCCGTTTGAAGTTGTCTTTGCTGTGAAGGCCGAACTGGACTCGTGGCCAAATTGGGCTTTCTCTTGGGCCAGCCTTGGAGCGACGTGACTTGTATGACTGAGGAATGGACGAGGTGGAGATCGCCTTTCTTGAATACGCCGTCAAGCATGGGAGGCGGCCAAGGTGGTGGCCGAACTGATGAAGGTGATAGCGCCATGTCCAAAAGCCGAGGAGGGCAACTGTGTGATCGACCTGGCCAAGGTGGAGGTCGATGAAGTAACATTGATGGAGCCACCATATTAGATGTAGACGAAGTAGAAGATGCCGTGAACTCTCGCAAACTTGTCGTAGATGTAGTGGAAGATGCCGACATTGTCAAAGTAATTGCAGCAACACTTTGTAATGACCATATGTATGCGGTGTTGGTTCTATCCATGATGAGCATGGTCTCATCACTCCACGAGCGGATCAAAAGCCCCGCGAAGCCGCGGGACGACTTCAACCAGCGCTTCGACCCTAGCAACGTCGCGGGCGCGCGCCTCCTCCTCCGCGATCTCGGCCATGGCAAGGTCGAAGTCCGCCCAAAACTCCGCCAACTCTGGATCACGAGCCATGGAAGCAAGAGGGCAAGGTACGGAAGAAAGAGGTCTGGAATGAGAAGTGGCCGTCGCATCGGTCTCTTTTTATAGCCAGGGTCCGAAAAGCCGAAGCGATCCTAGGAGTAATGGCGTCGGGAAGCAGTTCCAACGTGGAACTGTTTCCAAAACTGAACGCGAATGTCTCTTGGGACATGGCGCGACAGTCAAATCAACGCTCGGCATTCCAGGGAGAAGGCGGACCGAAGAAGTGACGAAGGAAAGAAGTCAAAACAAGTCAACTGCATTAATAAAAGGTATTTACAAGGGCAAGCCGGATTACCGCCCAACAAAAAGGAAAAGAAATAAAAAAAAAGGGCCTACGGCTTAGGCCGCTTTGAGCTTAGATGCTCGGCAACAACTCCTCATGTTGGCCCTGAAGATCGAGGAACTCCTTCTCTCAGCTCGGGCGATCTGCATTTTGACCCGTAAGGCTTCATTGGCGACCTCCGTGTCCCGCATGGTATCTGGCGGGTCTTGGCCACCCCTCCGTCGTGGTTGCAAAGCAGACTTGTGCAGGAAAGCTCATGGCAAGGAGGTCGCGCTCCTCCATCGCTTGAAAGCAACCTCAATGACGCGCACGCTCCATTGGCCGAGGCGTTCCTCGAGCTCAAGGGCGCTGATCGCGTTCGGCCTTAAGGGCCTCCGGCGACCGCAAGATGAAACCTCCTTGGCGTCCTCTGCGCCCACGGCTAAAACCGCCTCGGCCGCGCGGTTTGAGCCTCGAGCCCTTTGCTGGGTGAGCTCGAGCGAGCTTCCTCAAGCTCGACGCGTGCGGCATTGGCTTCCCATTACCACCGCGCGCCTTCCGCCCGCAGGCCTCTTGTTCGGCATCGTGCTTAGCCTCAAATGAGCAAGCCATGCCAACAAGCTCGCGGTAGTAGAACTGCACCCAGAGGATAGGCTAAGGAAGGGAAGGACCAAAGCAGGGAAGACACAAGACAACAAAGACCAAGCCTGAAGGCACTTACCCCCCTGGCGACTGCCAGGGCCCCGACCTCATACTGAGCCTACGAAACGCCCCTGGGCGCGGGGAGCACCGCGATCTGGCGTCCCGAGCTATCGCCCGAGCTGCTTGGCCCCTCGGCCACCTCTTCTGCAGGGCCGGCCAAGCCTCCCACAGGCTCGGCCACCTCTCCTGCAGGCCCGGCTGAACCTCCCGTAGGCTCGGCCATCTCTCCTGTAGGCCCGGCCAAACCTCCCGCAAGCTCGGCCGCTCCTCCCGCGGGGTCGGCCGAATCTCCCGTAGGATCGGCCACCCCTTCCACCAGCACGACCGAGCCTCCCGCCTACTCGGCAGCTTCTCCTGCGACCTCGCGAGCTCCCCCTGTCGGCTCCGCTGATTCCCTCACGAACTCAG
This sequence comes from Olyra latifolia, assembly GCA_036346145.1. NCBI lineage: Eukaryota > Viridiplantae > Streptophyta > Magnoliopsida > Poales > Poaceae > Olyra > Olyra latifolia. The sequence continues at coordinate 44,819,409 of CM070526.1, forward strand.
CAGCATCAACGGCATGAGGACACTGCTCGGGAGGGAAATCAGTCTGCACCGCGGCATCCACCATCGGCCCTCTCCCCAGTCGGTTCGCCAGCCATTCCTCGAGCGTCTGGCCGGGGACTGGTCGGAGCCAGATGGCGTCTCGCCGGCTCCATGTGACGAGCCCAAGGTGGTGCTCAACCCACGATGGCATCGCCGAGATCCACCCCGAAACAGTCAACGGAGCCATGCTCCATAGCCGCACCGGAACGATGCTAGTGGCCGTGATGACCCGGACAGGCTAGTCCTAGCCGAGAAGGAGGGTGTCGCTCGCGTCCAGTGGGGGATCAGGTATGTTACTCCTGTCGAAAAGCTCCTGGATGCCGCGGATATGGATCGGGCGCCACCCGGTCGAGGTCCGTCCCTCGATGCAGATCGGTGCCAGGCGCTCGGTGCCGCCATCGGTCTCCACCTTCACGAAGCACGGCAGGGGCGCCGCGTCCTGCGTGCCACCGGGAGAAACGAAGGGCCTCGAACCGGGGCGGGTTTGCCCTTACGGGTCATTCTCCAGCCATTGCCTCAGCCGCACCGAATGAGTTCCCGCAGGGGACAACGCGATCAAAACAAGGAGAATCAGAGCATGCCCGGTCGGCTCAAGGGCCATAACAAATGAAGAAAGGAGACGGGAGAAACCAGCAAGCACGAGCAACTTACGTGCAGCTGCGGCGGTCGCCTCGGTCATCTCGTCGTCCAAGTCATCGTCATTCGGCACTAATCGACGCCTCTTGGTAGCCATTTGGATATCCGCGCCCGCCAAATCCACAGGAACTTCGGCTGGCTTTGGTCGAGAACGAACCGCTAGCCCGGCGCCGCCGCCATCTGAGCGGCCTTGTCAAAGCGGCTCGCCGGTTTCTTTCCAAACGGTCGCTTGCTCGCGACCTGTCCTTTCCGCGCTAGGGCCAAGCTCGCGTCGCCGTCGGCCGTCAGGCTGTCGGCCCAGGTCGCCATCGGGCGCGATCTGTAACCCGGCTCCGCTCCCGCTTCCCCCTGCGAAAACAGGCCATGGGGTGTCAGCTCACGCCCACGAGAAAAACCGCTCCAAGGACACCTAAGCCCGCAGAAGCACGTACCTCGTCCAGGACGTTTCGGATACGCGAGCCTGATGGCTCATTGTGGTGCGCTGGCAGGAGAAGCCCCATGACCTGGACCACGTCATCCTGGGGCAAGGCAACAAAGGAATAAGAGCGGGAACATTATGAACACGCTCGAAGAAAAGCTCGGACAAAAAGGCTGCAAGGTCAAAGACGAAGACTTACGGGAAGTGCCTTCGCCGGAGAAATCATCCCACCCGCGGATCTCGAAGAAAGGGCGAACCCGCTTCCTCAGCGGGCTCACCCGGTGCCTGGTGAAGTCGGCTACGATGTTGTAGCCATTGAGCCTGGTAGCAAGTCCTCGAATTTTGGCGCCAGGGGCTACCTCCGCAGCTCAATGTGGGCGGGGCATAAATCACCTTCTCAGGGCTCACGTTGGCGAACCATAATCGACAGTTGTCGGGCTTGTCGGCGTAATACCACCGCGACGCCCATCCCCCGACGTTCTCCTTGGCTTTGAACACCGGGTACGAGGACTTCATGTCGCGGCGGAGCTTGAAGTAGGCTCACCCCGCCACATTGTTTCCGTTGGTCGTGGTCAGCTCGTAGAAGTGGAGGAGGAGGTGACTGTCGGCTCCACCTCGACGAACGCCAGCAGAGGTCTTGAAGATCGTCAGGAACAAGATCGAGTTGGGATTGAGGTTCACCAACTCGATCCCGCACTGGGCCAAGACAGAGTCGACGAATTCGGACTTCGGAACCCGGAGCCCATGAATTGCGAAGAGCTCGAAGCAAACAAACTCTTTGCTCTTGGGTGCAGAGACCGCCTTTTGATTCGCCGTCCTCCACCGCCGACCTCGCCGGCCGTGACTTCAACCATCGGTCGTCCTCGGTAAGGAGGCTCCGCGTGAAGGGCGCCATCGGAAAGAGGAGGATCGGAGAGGTAAGATGGCGGAGAGGCGGAGGAAGGAAGAAGGCGAAGGAAGGAAGAAGGCGGAGGAAGGTAGAAGGCGAAGGAATGCGAGTAGCACAAGGCGAACGAGTAGTACAAGAGGGCGTGAGAAGAGATGGCGGAAAGGGAAACCGCCTGATATAAACCGGCAAGGGGAGACGAACCGTCGCCTGTCCGCCGGGAGACGTGGAAACCGAGGAGAGAGGGCGGTCTTGGCGTGTCAGCGCCGATTGGGATTCCGCCCGTATGGGGCCCATGCAAAAGGCAAGCGTTCGCTGGCGATTACAGATAAAACCTCTGGCGGCACGTCATCGCCCGCTTCGAGACTCGAGCTAGCTATTGGGAAAATCGTGGCCCATGAAGGTTCAACCACTTACTTACCCGCCCCACAGTGGCAAGCTTCGGGGCAACAAGCTCGCGCCGAGCTTGGTAAACTTCGAGCCCGAAGCTTCCCGCCTCGGGCTCGGGCCTCTTCTTCCGCCGAAGCCGAGGTACAAAGGAACAGGACCGAGGCAAATCATCTCGCGCATGGAATAGGATCGCGCCGGTCCCCCGATCGCCGAAATTAAATCGCGCGCACTATGCCAAGGCGCTGATGGCGGCTTCGGCGGGTTGGCGGCGGTCCTATCAACCGCCGCAGGTAAAGACACGTCTTGACCGGTAGCGGTCCCAAGACGCGTGATCGGAGATTGCACTCGATTACCCAGTGGATTTGGTATGCTACCAGCATGGCAAAAAGGCAACGACTAATTCAACGGACCAGCGCAAGCTACAGCGGCCGGAGGGCGCCTATAAAAGGGGTGTACAGGCCACAACAACACGGACAAACTGACTTCCTCATACACACAACTCACTTGGAGAATAGTTGCTGTAGAACAGGAGCACTTGCACTCCCGTAGGAGCTCTAGTTCCGGCGGGAGTTCTCCGCATCCAGGTAACTGTAGGAACACATACACAGTGCCTTGGGCACTTAATGTACTCGAGGCCCGGGCTTCACAAAGCCCGGACTTCGACCCATTGTACTCCTTTAAGCTCGACATTAAACGAAGGCGGGCGTGAAACATTTATCCCACCAGGAGGCTGAACCAGGATAAAACACTCGTGTCATCATCCCCACCGATCCGGTCTCGACGCGTCCGACCGCGTCGGGACTAAGGTCTTTCGCCGGCGATGTCGGCGGTGGCCTGGCCTCGTCGAGGGACAGGACGCCAGACCTCGCACCCCTTTACTTGCTTCTTGGCGTTGCGGAGGCTCGCCTCCCAGTTGCCGACATATATATATTAAGTGTAGTTTTGAATTCATACGAAACTGTCGGCGACTAGGAGACGAACCTCCGCAGGCCGATGAGCAAGAAGGGAAGGGGGGTGCGAGGTCCGAGGGCGCCCTGCCCCTCGATCGAGGCGGCCGCCGGCCGCGCCGAAAGGGAGGTAGTTGCGCTGGACGCGCCAACCTGGCGTGACACGGATGTTTTTATCCTGATTCGGGACTCCACTGTCGGATAACAGCCCTACGTCAAGTCTTTGTTTAATGCCAAGCTTAAACGAGTACAAGAGGGTGAGGCCGGGCTTCGGGAAGCCCGGGCTCGAGTACAATAAGTGATCAAGGCACTATGTGTGTTCCTAACGTACCTAGACACGAAGAAATACCGCCCGAAACTAGAGCTCCTTCGTAAGTGCAAGTGTTTCTGTTCTATGATGGCTGAGTGCTCTTCTGTCTAAGTCTATCTTCCGTTGTTTTGCCTCTCTTCGCCTTTTCTTTGGTTGTGGCCTGTGCGCCCCTTTTATAGGCGGCTCCCGGCTACTGTAGCTTGACCTCGGTCTGTTGTGATGCGTCGAGTTATCCTTCAGTTACTAGTCATGCCCAGATCGCCGTTCGGACCGCTACCCAGCAATACATGTCTTTTTCTATGGGGAGGATGGTAAGCTGACCGTTGACATGACCTGCCACCAACCTGGCAGCGGTTTGTGGCATGCTTTGGTCTCTTGACGCATTTAATTATGGTGACTTGCGAGACCAGCGTGGCGAGTCTTGTGGCCAGCCCGGGCTCCGCAGGTCAAGCCGGGCTTGGAAGCCGGAGGGGCAAATGACCCGAGCTTCGGAGTGGGGAAGCTCGGGCTCGAGCTTGCCAAGCTCGAGCGCGAGCTCATAAAGCTCGCGCGTTCTTTCCGCGGGGTCAGAGGTAAGTTAGTCGCCCGTATATCCATGGGCCACATACTTCCCCCAACAGCTAGCCCGGAGCCTTGTGCGGGACGGAGACGTGCCGCTCGGAGGTTTATTTGTGCTTGCCCGGCGAAATGATCATTCTTGCGGCTTTTTACGGCCTCGGCGAAATTTCAACTGGCTCTGATTATGCGTGCATGTTTTTCCTTGGTTTCGCGCCCTCGGTGAGCGGCGATGGTTCGTCTTCGTCGCCCGCCGCCTACAAGAGGCGGTTTGCCCGCTCGCGTTGCTCCCTTTATGCTTTTTTGTGCTATTGCCTCCTTTCTTCTTTAGTTCCTCTGCCTTCTGCCATCTTTGCCTTCCGACCTTCGTCCTCCGATGGCGCCCTTCACCCGGAGTCTTATTTCCGAGGACGCCTTGAAGGAGCTGGCCGCCGCTGGTTTCATCGAGGTCGGTGGCTGGAGGGCGGCTGGCAAGGAGACAACCCCTGCTCCTGAGAGCAAGGAGTTCATCTCTTTCGAGCTTTTTGATATTCACGGGCTCTGGATTCCGGAGTCCGACTTCTTTGCTGCCGTTCTGACCCAGTGCGGGGTCGACTTGGTGAATCTCAATCCCAACTCGATCGAGTTGCTGTTAGTGACTGCGGGCTCTGGTTCACGAACACGAACCTTGGGCAGCTGACGCTGCCCCGCCCTTCACTGGAGCCGAAGGAGGTAGCCTCGGCGGCCAAGATCCGGGAATTTGCCGGCCGAGGATTGAACGGCTACGACATCGTAGCCGACTTCATCAGGCATCGGGTGAGCCCGCTGCGGAAGCGGGTTCGCCCTTTCTTCGAAATCCGCGGGTGGGACGATCTCACCCGTGAAGGCACTTCCCGTAGGTTCCCCTTTTGGCCTCACAGTCCTCCGCCCGTGCTTCCTTTGGGCGTGTTCTGATGTTTTCTCCTCTTTCTACGCAGCTCTGCCTCAGGATGACGTGGTCTGGGCTGTGGGGCTCCTGCTGCCCGTGAACCACAACAAGCCATCGGGCTCGGGCGTTCGGAATGTCCTTGACGAGGTACGCGTTCCCGCGAGCTAAGCCCTCCTGGAGGCGGCCTTCTGCGGGCGGTTTACTGGCTTGTTTGTAGGGGAAAGCGGGCGAGGAGGCCGGGCCTGCCGCCCTTCTTGGGTGGCAGCCCGAGGCCTCTCCCGATGAGTTCGTCGGGCGGCGGCGGGCTTAGTCCCGGTCTTGGCAAGAGCGGTGTGTGCGCCAAGCGTAAAGAAGAAGCGGACCGGGCTCTCCCGCTGGGACAAGGTCGTCAGCGCAGGGCGGTCGACGGCCCGGCCTCCTGCCTCCGTTCCTGACCCGGCCCGGGTTAAAGGTTCCCGGGACCGGGACTCTGCCGCAGTGCGGGATACTCAGCCAAAGCCGAAGAGGCGTCGGCTGATATTGGATGATGATCCCTTGGACGGCGAGTCGGCGGAGACGGATCTCGAGCTTGCCGGTAGGTCGCCGTGCTTTTCGGCTTTCCCTTCTTTTCTTCGCTCATCACGATTCTCGGGGTCGATCGGGCGTGCTTGATCGCTTTTTTGTTTTCAGTTGCCATGTCCGCCGGGGCGGGGGATGTCATCCCGGTGCTACCGAAGGAAGTGGCCCGGGAGAACGATTCCCTTCCGAAGCACGGAGGATGCCGGGGCTCGGGGCCCTATTTCCTCCCGCCGGTGGTACGCAGCGATGTGCGCTGTCTAGCCGTGGCGTGGAGGTGGAGACGGAGGACGGGACGTCGATCTTGGCGCCGCTCCGCGTCGAGGGGTGGACCACGTTCGGGTGGCACCCAATTGACATTGGTGGTCTGTCGGTGCTCTTCGCGGGGTGCGATCTGCCCGTCCCACCGTTGGACATGGGCGACACGCTCCTGCTCGGTTGGAATTGGCCGGTCCGGGTCAACACGGCTGCTAGCGTCGTCCCGGTGCGCCTGTGGCGCGTTACCCGGCTGGTCGCTGCAGGGTGGATCGTGGCGACGCCGGCGTGGGTCGAGCACAAGTTGTCGCTCGCCGGAAGCCGCCGGGAGGAGTCCATCCAGCTTCGGCCCGTTCCCGGCGAGCCCCTTGCGGAGTGGCTGGTGAGCATGAAGGTGGCCAAGCCGAAGGCGGACGCCGAGATGCAAACCGACTTTGCCCCCGAGCCATTCCTTGAGCCATCGAGGGCCGCCCACGAGAAGCGGCCGACCAGCGAGAGGCGGTTGAGAGGATAACTATCGATTGGTGGAGGAATCGGCGTTGGCTCGACTACAACCGTCCAGGCGTTGCGCCTTAGCGGCCGATACACCAACTCCGAGAGGGTTATTGATCTCGCGGACGCGCGATCAACGACCTGAGTCTTTGTTCTGCAAGCAATCGAAGAACGAGCAAGAACAAGATAAGCGCAATTTGAAATTGCAAATATGAATTAGGCACAAGCAGTAGGTGGGGTTCGAAGGCGAAATACTGAGCGGTCTAACCGACACGCAGCGATTACAAGAAAAGTAGCAAAGGCTAAACTTTAATCTAACAAAACCGAGTCTAGCGATGGCGGCTACTGAATTTATAAGAGGGAGACGGCTAAGAGGATGTGCTGGACGTCCTAGGGTTTTTCTAGGGCGTCCACCATGTGGGCTTGGGCGGATGTGCTTACAAGGCCGGTTTGGCCCAACTGGATGACGCAGCACCTTGTTTTGATGATTCCCGCGCTCTAGGAGGAATTTTGCAATCGACCAGATTCATTGGAAAGCTTATCTCCTAAGCTTTCCGTGAAGTGGTAGAACATCAACAACGGACTTCAGATGTGGCACTGGGCATCCGTTTGATGTTGTCTTTGTAGACGCCGAAGCTGGACTCGTGGCCAAATTGGGCTTTCTCTTGGGGCAGCCTTGGAGCGACGTGACTTGTATGACTGAGGAATGGGCGAGGTGGAGATCGCCTTTCTTGAATCTGTTGTCAAGCATGGGTGGCGGCCAAGGTGGTGGCCGAACCGATGAAGGTGATAGCGCCATGTCCAAAAGCCGAGGAGGGCAAGCTGTGTGATCGACCGGCCAAGGTGGAGGTCGATGAAGTAACATTGATGGAGCCACCATATTAGATGTAGACGAGTAGAAGATCTTAGTGAACTGTCGCAAACTTGTCGTAGATGTAGTGGAAGATCTTGAGCATAGCCAAAGTAATTGCAGCAACACTTTGTAATGACCATATGTATGCAGTGTTGGTTCTATCCATGATGAGCATGGTCTCATCAGCGGTGCTGGCCTCGGCTGATGAGGCCCGGGCTGAGCCTGCGGGGGAGGCGGCGCCTGCCCCGGCTGATGAGGCCTGGGCCGAGCCTGCGGAGGAGGTCTCCGAGGGATCAAGCAGCTCGAGCGATAGCTCCAGTGGCCTGGTCGTGGCGGTACCTGCGCCTAGGCGCGCTACCCAGCCTCGGCGCAAGTCCGAGTTCGCGGCGGCCATGAGGCGGGTAAGTGCTTTTGAGCCTAGCCTTTGAAGTCTTGCGTCGATCCTGCTATGGTTCTTTCTTTTTCTTGAGCCCGCTTTCTTGGTGTAGGCCTACCGCGAGGTTGTTGGCCTCGCGTGTGCGCTCTGGGATGAGCACGAGGCCGAGCGGGAGGTCCTGAAGGCAAATGGCGCCCGCTGGCGACAATGGCCGAAACCGTCTTGTAGCGAGCCGGAAGAAGCTTCGCTCGGGCTAGAGTCGAGTAATGGTCTTAGGCTTCGCTTCTTGGCGGTGGAGGCGGACCTAGCTGCGGCGCGGGAAGATGCCGGGGAAGTCTCCTGTCGGTCGCAGGAGGCCCTTAAGACCGAACGCTACCGCTCCACCGAGCTCGAGGAGCGCCTTTGATCGGTGGAGGCGTGCTGTGCTGCCGAGGCTGCCCGTGCGGCGGAGGGGCGCGACTTTCTCGTGGCGGAGCTGTCCTGGGTGAAGTCGGCTGCGGCCGAGGCGGAGGATCTGCTGAAGACCCACGGGACACCGTTCGGGACCTAGAAGAGGCTATGAGGCCTTGCGGACTGAGGTGCGGGCCGCCCAGCGTGGTTAAAAGGCCTTCCTCGAGCTTCGGGACCGTTATGATGAGGCGATGGCTGAGCTTCGTAAGCTTAGGTGCCGGCCCAAGTCATAGGCCCTTGTATTGTTTTTCCCCCTCTTTGACTGCGATCCGTCTTGGCCCTTTGTAGATGCTCCTCCAAGAGTGATGTTATTGCCTTGTTTTTTCCTTTGTCGCCCCCTTGATCGATCTTCTCCCTAGAATGCCGATCGTCGATTTGACTGTTGCGCCACGTCCCGAGAGACATCCGCGTCAAATCTTGGGAACGGTTCACATCCGAGTCGCCTCCCGATGCATTACTCTTGGAATCGGTTCGACTTCCCAGGCTTGGCTATAAAAAGAGGCCGATGCGGCGGCCAATTTTCATTCCGAACTTCTTCCTACAACCCTCCTTCTCCGCCTGCTCTTATGAATCACGAAGAGTTCATGGAGGTTCTTTGGGCGGACTACGATCTTGCTCTCGCCGAGGTTGCTGAAGAGGAGGCTCATGCTCGCGACGTCGCCCTTTGTCATTTATCTGGTCGAGTCGTCCGGTTCTAGCCGAGGTGGCACGTGATTGTCGGCGTTAGTCGCTTCATGGCATTTCTTATGTCGGCTTGTAGGCCATTTCGGAGATTAATAAATTTGTTTGTTTTGCCTCCTTCTTTTGTCATTTTTCTTGCAGGCATACGAACACAAGTAGTCATATAGGCAAGAAGGATTCGAAGGTCAGGGTATAGTCTTATCGATCCTAGCCCCAAGCCATGGCCGAGCTTTTGAAGAGAGGCTCGGGCGTGGCTTTGAGAAGATAGAAAATCGACCCTAAAAAAATCAACCCTTAAAAATCGACCCTAGCCCCGAGCCACGGCCGAGCTTCTGGATTGACAGAAGGTCGGTCGTGGTTTAGAGAGATCAATTTTTGAAAAATCGACCCTAGCCCCTGAGCCACGGTGACCTTACAGATGATGGAAGGTCGGTCGTGGTTTAGAGAGATCAATTTTTGAAAAATCGACCCTAGCCCCGAGCCACTACCGAGCTTCGGATTGACGAAGGTCGATCGAGGTTTAGAGATCAATTTTTAAAAATCGACCCTAGCCCAGAGCCACGGCCGAGCTTGGATTGACGGAAGGTCGATTAGAGGTTAGAGAGATCAATTTTTGAAAAATCGACTTTAGCCCCCGAGCCACCGCCGAGCTTCTGGATTGATAGAAGGTCGGTCGTGGTTTCGAGAGACCGCGTCCCTAGGGCGGAGCTCGTGGCCCTTCCTCTGTTTCTTTATAAGAGGCAGTGTTGGGCTCTGGAGTTATCTCGGGCTGCAACAATTTTATACGGGCTTATGGTATAGGGCCGAAAAGCGTTTGCCCGCGCGGGGTCTTGCGTGGTGTGATGGATATCGGCTTACCCGTGTGCAAGGAAACCCCGGGGGTGTAGGTTCTGCATAGCCGCTATTCTACCGATGTGTGCTGGGACAGCCTGAGTGTTTTCCCAAACCCGATCGTAGGTTTTGGTTTCCGTTTGAGGGCTTACTAGGGAGTTAAAAGACGGACAAAAGAAAAATGGGTGAGAAAGGAGACTTACGACCTTGGTTCAAGCGTAGAACCTCAGGAGTTGAGCGATATTCCAGGAGTTGTTGAGGGCTCTACCATCCGGCATAGCCAGTCTCACAACCCCGGGCGTGTGGCTGATATGACCGCGTACGGACCTTCCCACCTCGGGGTAAGCTTATTGGCGTTGGCTAGGTTCTGAACTCGTCTTAAAACCAGGTCGCCAACTTGTAAGGTCCGGGTCTGTACCCTTTTGCAGCGTCTTGCGTCGTGAGGATTCTTTGGTATCTTTGCGACTCATGATGGCGCTTGCTCGCGGCAGGACTCGGATAGGTCGAGATCCAACAGTCGCTCCTCGTCGTTGTCAATTTGACCTGCAAAATCAATGCGAATTGAGCCAAGTCTTAGCTCAGCGGGTAGGATCGCTTCCGAGCCGTATACGAGCCTGAATGGGGCCTCTCCGGTAGCTCGATTGGAGGTTGTCCGGGCTGCCCAAAGCACCGAGGGTAGTTCCTCTACCCAGTTTTGACGCTGTTCGACGAGAGCGTCATATACTCGGCGCTTAATGCCCTGCATGATTTGCCCATTTGCACGCTCAGCCGCACCGTTGCTCTGTGGGTGAGCTACCGAGGCTAGGGCGATCTTCATGCCGAGCTCTTCGCAGTAGTCCTGGAATAGCTCGCTTGTGAACTGTGTCCCATTGTCAGCAATCAGCTTGCTCAGGACGCCGAACCTGGTCACAATGTTGTTCCTCAAGAACCTTTTGTCCGTTTGGGCTGATATGCTCGACACTGGTTCGGCCTATATCCACTTAGTGAAAGTGTCGATGGCGACGAACAGGTGTGTGCACCCTTTTAGGCCTCTGGGGAATGGACCAAGTATGTCCATTCCCCACGTCGAGAATGGCCAGCTCAGCGGGATAGTCTGTAGCTCGTATGCTGACTGGTGGGACACTTGGGCGTGGTATTGGCAGGTTGGGCAACGTTTTACTAGTTCCTTTGCGTCGATCGACGCAGTGGGCCAGTAGTACCCCATGCGGAAGGCTTTTCCCACTAAGGTTCAGAAAGAGGCATGGGCCCCGCAGATCCCGTCGTGGATATCTTGGAGAAATTTGCCTTCCTCCTATGTCACGCACTTGCAAAGTACGCCGTTAGATCCTTGATTTTAACAAGCCCCGAGTGTCGGTAAGGTCGGGCTTGTCTTTGGGCCGGATTTCTCGGTAGTGTCTGTGGTAGTGTCCCATGCGCCAAGAACTGTCGAATGGCGTCATCCGTGTCGTCTTTGCTCTAGGAGCAAGCAGTACGGTCGTTTGGGCGAGGCAACCGTCTTCTCGGGGGCCTCTTCTCCGGAGGAAATAGAGGGCTGTTTCTTGTGAGGAGCCGAGTTTTGCGAGCTTATCGGCCAAGCTATTAGCGATATGGGAACATAACACACTTGAAATTAAGTGAAGTGTTTCTTGACTTTCTCACTTCGCCAAGTTTAGCGCCATTGAGTCGTCATAACCTCAAACTCCTTGTTTACGGTAGGCGACCAGCTGCGAATCCCTTTCATTGTTAGCCGTTTTATCTTTGGCGCGATGCATGCTCGTGGTAGGTCGGCTAGGAGGCCTTCGTACTCCAAACATTGTTCGTTCTTGGAAAAATGAAGCTGTACTATATGCTGAATTTGTTCTCCTTGGGGGGAGATGAGAAGAAAGCCGCAACCTGATAGCACGAATTGGCGCGACCTATCAAAGAACATGGTCTAATGTGCTTCTTGGCTTGCGAGTTCGGGCGAGCCTCCAGAAGGGTCGGCCGGCCCGGTCCATTCAGCCAAAAAGTCGGCCACGACTTGGGACTTGATCGCTGTTCGTGGTACCAACTTGATATCGAATTCACCAAGCTCGACTGCCCACTTTGCGACCCGCCCATTCGCGTCGGGGTTTCTAATGATGTCCCTTAGCGGGGAACTTGTTGGGATCGTGACTGGATAGGCTTAGAAATAGTGACGTAACATTCGTGAGGCCATAAGCAAGGTGTACAAGAGCTTCTGAACCACGGGGTACCGCTCCTTAGCTCCATGCAATACCTCGTTTACGTAGTAGACGGATTGTTGTTTGCCCTCGTGTTCGACTGCTAGTACAGCACTCACAGCCTGCGGGGCGATCGTCAAGTAGAGGACGGGACGGGAGGCGTGGACAGGTAGTGCTTTAGCACGCTAAAAGCAGCCTCGGCTTCCTCTAACCATTCGAAACCATCATGCTTACACAGGATCTTACAGAAAGGTGTGCTGCGTTCGCCGAGACGAGATATGAATCTGCTGAGTGCCGCCATCCGCCCGGTGAGGGCTTGTACCTCCTTGGTGCAGGTTGGCGACCTCATATTCTCAATGGCTTCGATTTTTTTGGGGTTAACTCCTATGCTTGCCTTTCCTATCACGTAACCAAGCAACATCCCGGACCGGACACCGAAAACACACTTTTCCTGAGATTAGCAAACGTTTCCTGAAGGTCGATCGCATGGTCCCGTGAGACCTTACTCTTTACAACGATGTCGTCTACGTATACTTCTACGTTGCGCCCTATCTGATCAGGGACCATCTTCTGCATTAACCGCTGGAACATGGCTCCCGCGTTCTTCAGACCGAACGACATGGTTGTGTAGCAAAAGGTACCAAAAGGTGTCATGAAGGCTGTCTTCTCTTCGTCTTCCCTTGCCAGCGTGATCTGGTGATAGCCCGAGTAGGCATCCAGGAAGCTCATGAGCGCCGAGTCCGCCGTTGCGTCGACCAGTTGGTCTATGCACGGTAGGGGGAAATTATCCTTGGGGCATGCGGCGTTGAGGTCGCGATGGTCGACGCACATTCGCCACTTCACGCCCTTCTTCTTGACGACGACCAGGTTTGCAAGCCAGTCAGAATGCTCCACCTCTCGGATAAAGCCGGCTTGGAGGAGCTTGCCGAGTTGCTACTGTATGATGTCGGCTTCCCACTTCGGAAAGCGTCGCAAGGCCTGTCTGACAGGCTTTTTATCAGGCTGAACAGCTAGCCTGTGCTCGATTACCTCTCTTGGGACTCCGGGCATGTCGGACGGTTCCCACGCGAACACATCTGCGTTAGCTCGGCGGAAGGTGACGAGCTCGAGTTCCTATTTGGACTCGAGGTTAGCCCCTACGTGGACGACCTTAGCGGAGTCATCTTCGGAGAGGGGGACTGCCTTGGTGGGCTCCTGCGGTGCGAGGCCACCTTGAGCGAGCGGCGGCGATCGGCCTTAAGCAGCGCTCTGGGAGCTGTCCGACCATTGCTAAGGCGCTCTCGTCGTAGGCCATAGCGGCCTTGTGGCTGCCCTTGATCGTGATGACCCCGTGAGGGGCTGGCATCTTCAGGCAGTGGTACCCGTGGTGGGTGGCCACCATGAATTTGGACAACGCGGGGCGTGCTAGGATGACGTTGTACGGGAGCCCGGAGTCCACCACCTCGAAGGTGACGTACTCCGTCCGAAAATTCTGGGTGGCCTGAAAGTTACAGGCAGTACGATTTGCCCGATCGGTTGCAGGGATGACCCCGGGACAATGCCATGGAACAGAATGGCTATGTCCTTGATCTTAGACCACGGAACTTGCATCTGTTCCAGAACCCGAGCAGTGATGATGTCTAGGGAGCTTCCGCCGTCCACCAGCACGCGATCGACTCACGTATTGCTAATGGTAAGACAGAGCACCAGCGGTAGGCGCTGAGGCCTGGTCATTCCGGGGGGACAGTCATCCCCGGAGAAGGTGATCGATTGGTGAGACCACCGCATGGGTGCGTCTCCGGGCTTACCCTTTTCGAGATGGTAAACCTCTCGGGCAGCAGCCTTAAGCTCGTGTCGCGAGCTGTAGGAGGACGCGCCGCCGAAAATCACGGCGACGTGCCCGCGAGCCTCCTGGAAGGCATTGCCGTGGCCGCCCTGGGGCAGCCGATCATCCGGAACTCCGTTGTCGGGGAGTTCGGGCATAGGCCCGCGTCCTGCGTAGAAATCCTCCAGCCGTGCTGCCCACGTCGTGGCCGTACTGGCCGTGGAGAAGGTAGTAGCGGTTGTTCGGAGGGTTCACCCCCTAGGCCGGTCGAGGCCGGGGCTGGGGAGCTCGTCCTTGCCCCTAGCCCACACCCCGCCATTTCGCTCGCTTCTTAGGCGGGCGAGGCGGCCTTCGAGGCGGGCGGGCTCGGGCTCCACCGCTGCGACGTAGTTCGGGGCGGCGGGCTCCTTCTTCTTCTTTTTTCTCGGCGTCGCCCTTGTTGCCATCCGCTCCGGCCCGGGCCGCCACCTTCTCCTCCGCCCTGCCTCTCTTGCGCTCCACCGCCTCGGAGGCGTCGATGTATCCCTCCGCAGCACGAAATATATCGACTGTGGTGTGGACCGGAAGGAGCTCGAGGTCCTCGGTAAAGTGGGTATTCCACACCCCCTCCTTGAAGGCCTCGACGATGGCCTCGTCGGAGATCGACGGAATAGTGTTGCGCACCTGGACGAACCTGCGGAATAGTCCTGCAGGCCCTCCCTCGTCTTTTGGACCATAAGCTTGACGTCTTGGGGCTTTCCAGGGCGCGCGTAGCAGCTCTGGAAGTTCGTCCGGAGCGCTTCTTACTGCTGTTCCCAGCTGCGTATAGAACCTCGGCGCTGGTTAAAGAGCCAGGTTCAAACCAATCCCTCCAAGACGGTAGGGAAGTAGTTGACCATAACGGCCTCATTACCGCCTGCGGCCAAGATGGCAGTAGTATATATGGCGAGATATTCGTCAAGATTCTTACTCCCGTCGAACTTCTCAATGCTCCCGGGTTTGAACTTTCGAGGCCAAGGGGCCTCGTGCAAAGCCCGAGAGAAGGCCGGACATCCTGGGGCGGCCCCGTTGTTTCCAACGAGGGGCCTTCTGCTCGGAAGTGGCCCGAGGCGGGAAAATACTCCGCCCGGGGTGCGCTGGGGAGCGCCATCCACCGTGGACGTGGATGCCTGCCGACGCGACCGAACGCTTTGGCCGCGCTGTCTTGAGGTGCCACTATTGTGCGACTGGGCCTGAAGGTGCTCGCCGAGAACCCTGGCGAGCTCCTCTAGGCCGTCCACAACTACAGCGCCTAGGTCGGCCATGGTGAATCCACGCGGATCCTTCTCCAGGTCACGCATGACCTAGGCAATCGCCCTAACCAAAAGCCGCTACGCAAAAGCGGGTTAATGCGGTGGTGGTGGCGTCTGTAGCAAGACGCAGCGCGAGTGGTAGCGTCGGGCCGGTGGCCTACGACGGATGTCCGCCAAAGTCCGTCCGACCGACCCAGCGAAGAGGCTCCGAGCGGTCTCATGCCGTTGGTGCTCTCCGCCTAGGTCAGTGCGCGTCTGTTGCGGGGCCGCCCCGCCTGATGCCGCGAAGACATGGCGCGAGGCGGTTTCCCGCGAAGAGGACATGTCGGTGTCACCTGGCGAGGCGCGTCGACACCTTCAACCCCCGTCATTGCACGCCTCGACGGGCGGGCGCCATTCTTGTGCCAAGCAGACCGATCCTCCTCTTCGGACAAGACCACGAATGTGTGCGGTTGTTAATTGCGGACTGTGGCGATGCCTCCGATCCCTTCATGAGGTTTTCACGGCGTCGGTCGGCGAAGTGCCGCTCTGGCCGCAATGTGGGCGCGACGGCTACTCCCAAGGTGGGTGATGCCTCCACCTCCATCTCGTCAGCCTGGGCTTCGGCGAGGAAACCAGCTTGCCATCTTTCGTACGACTCGTCGACGTTGTCGAGATCATCGCAGTCGTCGAAGTTGAGGTCCAAGCCATCGTCGTCATCGTATGACAACAAGGATATCCTCGACTCGATCGAGGAGAGAAGACCGTAGTCGGGCCCCACGGTGGGAGCCAGCTGTCGGCGACTTGGACGCGAGCCTTCGCAGGCTGATGAGCAAGAAGGGAAGGGGGTGCGAGGCCCGAGGACGGCCCTGTCCCCTGGACCGAGGCCCGGCTGCTGGCCGGGCGCTGCCGAAGGAAGAAGGCCGGCGCGCGTTGGACGCGCCGGCCTGGTGTGACACGAATGTTTTTATCCTGGTTCGGGCCTCCACTGTCGGATAACAACTCTACGTCCAGTCTTTGTTTAATGCCAAGCTTAAACGAGTACAAGAGGGTGAGGCTAGGATTCGGGAACCCCGGGTTAGAGTACAATAAGTGCTCAAGGCATTATGTGTGTTCCAAACGTACCTGGACGCGAAGAACTACCGCCCGAAACTAGAGCACCTACGTGAGTGCAAGTGCTCCTGTTCTACGATGGCTGAGTGCTCTTCTGTCTAAGTCTATCTCCCGTTGTTCTGCCTTACTTCGCATTTTTCTTTGGTTGTGGCCTGTGCGCCCCTTTTATAGGCGGCTCCCGGTCACTGTAGCTTGACCTCGGTCTGTTGTGATGCGCCGAGTTATCCTTCGGTTACTAGTCATCTTCTCCTGCTTTGCCGTGGCGGATGTACAAGGTCCGCCGGATATTTGGGTATATTTCCTCATCCTGCCCAGATCGCCGTTCGGACCGCTACCCGGCAATACGTGTCTTTCTCTATGGGGCAGATGGTAATCTGACCTTTGACATGACCTGCCACCAACCTGGCAGCGGTTTGTGGAGTGCTTTGGAACTATGGCGCATTTAATTATTGTGACCTCTGAGACCATGGCGTGGCGGTCTTGCGATCTGGCGCGATCTGCCTTGGGTCCGGAGCCCTGTGCTTCGGAAGCCCAGGAGGGGCCAATGACCCGAGCTTCGGAGTGAGGAAGCTCGGGCTCGAGCTTGCCAAGCTCGGGCGCGAGCTCGTAAAGCTCGCGCGTTCTTTCCGCGGGGCCAGAGGTAAGTTAGTGGGCCGTATCTCCATGGGCCACATACTTTCCCCAACAGAGACCTTAGAATTTTATTTCAAATCTTAGTTCAAGCTCTTGTGTTATAATATGAATTTTGTTGATATGTTTTGAATATGACCCTATTCTTATTTATGATGTGTTAAGCTTATCCTCTAATTACATAAATTTACTTTAGGGTCTAATTAAAGCATAATTCAAAAATAGGGTTTTTAGTGTAGCTCCAAATTTTGGAGCAATTTGTGGATATAAATACATGTGTTACAAAAGCTTTTACAAACCCCTAAAATTGGGCTGTTACAAATCCCGCCCTCCTAAAAATATAAGCTAAGCGACAAAGAGATGGGGAAAGTCTTGACGCATTTTCTCTTTTGGCTCCCAAGAGATTTGCCTATCAGACTGATCGTTCCATAGCACCTTGCAGAGTCGAACGATTTTGTTCTTCAGCTGTTTATCTCATGTGTCTAGTATTTGAATAGGTTCCACTTGTTTTTACAGATTGGGGTTAACTGTTTTTCCTGATAACTGTAACACTTCTTCATCCGGTTTTCTTAGGCACTTCTTGAGTTGTGATACATGAAACACGTTGTGTACATCGCCTAAATCAGAAGGAAGATCGAGCTCATAGGCAATCTAGCCCTTCTTGGATATGATCTGATATGGTCCAATGTATCAGGGAGCCAACTTGCTTCGAGCTTGAAATCGGCGAATTCCCTTCGAGGGGGATACCTTCAGCGGTTGTCGGCGTAGCTCTTCTGCCTTGATTGAGCAGCTTACAGTTGCTTCCGAATAATCTTAACCTTTTCTTCAGCGTCCTTCAGACATGCTCTTCTAAAGACTTGTCCTTCGCCCGCTTTTGACTAGTTGAGCAGGGTTCTGCATCTTCTTCCATAAAGAGCCTTGAATGGAGACATTTGTAGAATTGATTGATAACTGTTGTTGTAGGCGAATTTCGCATAGGGCAAGCATTTCTCCCAGTCGGAAGAGAAATCCAATGCGCAGGCTCTAAGCATGTCTTCCAGGATTTAGTTGATTCGCTCCGTTTGTCAATCCGTTAGTGAGTGATAGGTTGTGTTGAAAGACAATCCGGTGCCCATGGTGTTATGAAGTTTTTCTCAAACTGGGAAGTAAACTGAGATTCTCTATCGGACACGATAGCCACCAACTAGCATTTTAAAACAATATACCTTGTTCAATTATAAACAAGCATTGTCCATAACAGCATACACGGCTATTTGAATAGTTTATCTACATTCTAAAGAGGTTATACATCATTTCCCATAAGATATTCATATCTCAACCTCTGGCAAGGAAGACGACACTCGTAGCCTAATAGTTATAGGACTAAATGATGAGGACATCACTACCTCGGAAACACCCATTCGACCAATATCCAAAGACCCTCCTACTGACCAGCGACCTTCGACCAACATTCAAGGACCAATTACACAGGCTCGTGCTTGACAACTAAATTATCAGGTATATTCGTTTTCAGGGTTGCATAATTTTACAATGGAGAATAGACCACTACCTAATAATATTCTCATACTTAGAAATCTGGGCAAGGATCATGAAGAGAGCATTAATCCGCCAACACAAGTCATAAAGCAAGGTGGGAATGCGAAATGTTTCAACTTGGCCTCCAATTACCAGTCTGGAATTAAACGCTCATAGAGAATGCGAACGAACTCCGTTCGGAGCGTGTGAGCACTTTCTGGAAAGCTTATCTCGTACACTTTCCAACGGATCTGGTCTCATCTTCAAATTCATCTTAAGCTGGCCATAGCAGTAAAAAATGTTTAACAGTTTTAGTCTCTTCGGGTGCTGCACCACCATTAATGTTGGGCTGAGTTCCCATGTAATTTATGTGGCATGAGACCAGCTCCTAGCAGCCATCTCGTGGCTATATATTGGACAAGCTCCCTCTTTATCTCGTCAGGTTTTGTTTAGATTAGTTGCCCCCTGTGTGAAACTTTATTCTTGTTTTCCTGACTCGACTAGAGCAGCAGTAAACAAGTTGAAATCCTCTACTTATGTGTGCTTCATCCTTATTCCTGCTAGTTCTTTCATTGCTTACAAAAATAGACCTTCGTGCTCAGGTCATCTATGTCTTGGCACGGTTGATAACGATCAGGAGTGTGGTTAACTTTGCGGATGCTTATCCTTGCGTGGTTGGTAGCTGGATCGTCAAAGTTATTCTCCACCAAATCGAAGTTATCCCCTCACCGAAAGATCGGGCCTCCCCGTGTGTCTATCATTTGGTATCGCAACGACGGTTTACCAGTGAGTTTGTATCTTGTTTAGTCTTGTTGCTGTTCATCTTCTTATTCATTCTTCCTGTTCATCTGCCCACGTCAAAGTGCCTTCATATCCCTCAAAAACAAAATTTTGCATTTTGGCTAGAAAGTTTTCATTTCTGCAGCCGCCACTAAAAACGCCATAAATCCCAATTGCCTTATCGTTTTTGAGTGAAACCAAAAGGAGCAGATCCACGACTTGTTGCTCTTTCTTGCTGCCAAGTTTCAAGTTCATACAAGAATGCAGTAAGGAATTATGAATATTTGATTCACACCTAGTTGCTGTTCTGAAATCTGCAGCTGAGAACATTTGTGAATTTTGTGTGAATCTTTTGGTTGGTTTTTAGAAAGTTTTCCCAAAATAAAACTTGTTGGAAAAGCCGTTAGGAAGAAAAGAGAAAAAAGAATCATAAGAAAGGGGCACCTAAACAAAAGTTCCGGCCAAATTACCAATCGGCTGTCTAGTGGAGAAAAAATAGCAATTTACAAAGTTGGATCAATTTTGTGTTTTCCTTTTCCAAATTGCATATCTTTGAGTTGTGCTGTGTTTACCATTTGTATCAATATTTAGATAATTGCTTTAGCCTATTTTCCATCCTCGTTTGATCAGCAACATAGGTTAAGTGCTAGATTCGAACAATTATTCAATTTGTGCAAATATGAGATTAGCTGATTGTTTTCCTTTGCTACTATATACATAGACTGTCCAAGTTCCACTTTCTACTAAATTCACAGGTGATAGTACTGCAATCGCTTTACTCACTCTTGAGATTAGTTTATCACGAACCAGCCGCCGGTTGCACCTCTTGATGCATTTCTAAAAATGAGAGTGAGTGACCTGATCAATTTCACCAATTAGTAGTGGATAGAGAACTACATAACTTTGTGTGTTTTCCTGGTATTACTAACCATGGAAGATGAAGAAGGAAGCAATGAGCAAAACCAAGCTAATGTTTTAACACCCTGTTCGAGAGGAACCATACAACACTTCACACGATTACTCAACATATATGCTGAAAATCATGATAATACATTGGCTCAGATCACGACAACCTCGCCACCCTCCGTGACCGAGTTGATCATCTTGAGGGACAACAACCACCACTTGGTGCAAATATGCCCAACAATGCAGTAAGACAAAATGGCACACCAGGTCGCCATCCCCCACCTACTGATCATGCTTGGGGAAATGTGGTGGGAGAAGAAGAGAACAATTACGTTGCTGACAAAGAGGATGATGATGGTTTTAACTCCAACAATGGTCGTGATCATCGACAACTTCGACGTAATCGGCAAGGTATGGGTAGAAACCAGCGAGAACTTCACGAGGTACGTTATGATTCTTTGGGAAAGATTAATTTTACAATGCCTTCATTTGCTAGAAATGATGGCCCTGATGCGTATCTTGATTGGGAATTAGCGATAGAACAAAAGTTTTCATGCTATGACTTCCTTGAAGATGATGAGGACGTCGCTATCTCGGATACACCCATGGCACCAACATCCAAAGACTCTCCTAGTGACCAGTAACTTTTGACCAATTACACGGGCTCATGCGCGACAACTAAATTATGAGGTAAATTAGTTCCTAGGGTCGCATAATTTTACATTGGAGAATAGACCGCTACTTAATAATATTCTCATACTTAGGAACCTGGGCAAGGATCATCGAGAGATCATTAATCTGCCAACACAAGTCATAAACACAAGTTGGGAACGCGAAGCAAGGTAGGAACGCGAAAGGTTTCAACTTGGCTTCCAATGACCAGTTAGAAATTAAACGCTCATAGAGAATGCAAACAGACTCCGTTTAGGGCGTGTGAGTACTTGATGGAAAGAAAATTTCGTGATCTTTCCAACGGATCAGGCCTCACCTAGAAATTCTCAATGAGCTGGCCACAGCTGTCCAAAATGTTCAGCGGTTTCAGTCTCTTCGGGTGCTGCGCCACCTTTAATTTTGGGCTGTGTTCCCATGTATCTCTAGCTGCATGAGAGCACCTTCTAGTAGCCATCTCCTTAGCTATATATTGCACAAGTCCCTTCATGTATCTCTTTAGGCTTTGTTTAGATTAGTTGTCCCATGTGTGGAACTATATCCTTGTTCTCCTAACTCGGCTAGAACAGCAGTAAACAAGTTCGAAACCTCGACATATGTGTGTGCTTTATCCTTGTTCTTGCTAGTTTTTGATTGCTTGCAAGAATAGACCTTCGTGGTCAGGTCATTCGAGCTTTGGCACGGTTGATAACAATCAGGAGTGTGGTTTAGGATTGCGGGCGCTTATCCTTACGTGGTTCGTAGCCGGATCGTCAAAGTCATACTCTGCCAAATCGAAGTTGTCCCCCCACCGGAAGATCGGGCCACCCGGGTGTCCATCAGAAGATAGAAAAGTTAGGGCAGCTAGTAATGAGTTCGCTGCTTTTGCTTCCATTTGGTGTAGTAAGGCTTGTAGAAATCGTGATAACATACCTAGAACATAGAATGCTCTGAAAAGAATGATGAGAGCTAGGTTTGTTCCTTCTTACTATGCTCGTGACTTGCTCAACAAATTGCAACGTTTAAACCAACGAAGCAAATCTGTAAAAGTGTATTATCAAGAAATGTAAATTGGTGAGTTGCGGTGTTGTTTAGAAGAGAATGAAGATGCTAAGATGGCTAGATTTCTAGGTAGGCTTAATCGTGAAATTCAAGACATACTTGATTATAAAGACATACTTGATTATAAAGAATACGACTCTGTCACTCGTCACTCGTTTGTTCTATCTTGCTTGTAAAGCTGAGAGGAAACTACAGGGACAACATGCCAAGATGAGAGTGAATTTTGGAGCCTCCTTTTTTCATCACAATCGAGCCAAGTGCAAGCAAAGGCTCCATCCACAACTTCTGGTCGTGTACCTCCACATTCCAACCATGGGCGCCCTACTGCCTCCACTTCCACTCCATCACATGTCTCCGAAACAAAATCACACGGTGCAAGCTCCTACAATGAGTGCTTCTTTAGTTGCATCCACAGGCCGCACTCGCGATGCGTAATGCCATCGATGCAAAGGATTTGGACCCATGATGTGTGATCGTCCAAGCCAACATGCTCTAATTGTGAGGGAAGATCCTGTAGGTGAGAATGAAGAGAATAAAAATGAGGAGCAACATTTGGGTGTTGAAATTTTAGACAAGTACATGAGCATCATTGTAAAGCATGTACTTAGCGCTTAAATGGAGGGTGTTGAACAAAATCAGCGCCACAACTTGTTCCAAACTAAATTTGTCATCAAAGAGCACTCTGTGCGAGTCATCATTGATGGAGGGAGTTGCAATATTCTTACTAGCATTGATATGGTTGAGAAGGTTGGTTTGGCCACAACACAACACCCACATCCCTACTATATTCAATAGTTCAATTCTAGTGGAAAGATAGTGGTAACGAGAATGGTGAGATTACACTTTTCGCTTGGATCATATTATGATCATGCTGATTGCATGTTGTACCTATGTAAGCATGCTCTTTGCTGTTAGGTAGACCTTGGCAATATGATAAAGATGTTTCCAATCAAGGTAGAACTAATCAATACACTCTCATGCATAAAGGAAAGAAAATTGTTTTGCTTCCTATGACCCCTGCTGCAATTGTAAAAGTGAAAATCAGATTATAGCCAAAGAGTTAGCACAACCAAAGAAGAAAGAATCTAATATTAAGAAGCTGAAATCAAGTTAAAAGGTGCTGTCATGCTAGCTACAAAATCTGATTTGAATGACATGAAAGAAAACAATGCTAAATGCTATGCTTTGATTTGCAAAGTGACCTTGTTTTCATTGGAAAATATACCTGCTTCTTTGCCTACTGCTATTGCTAACCGTTTGCAGGAATATGAGGATGTGTTTCCAACTGAGGTACCCCCGGGGCTACCACCAATTAGAGGAACTGAACATCAAATTGACTTGATTCCAGGAGCCACATTGCCAAACCGAGCAGCATATAGGACCAACCCGGAGGAGACTAAGGAGATTCAACACCAGGTGCAAGACTTGCTTGATTAATGGTACGTACGTGAAAGTCTTAGTCCTTGTGTTGTTTTTGTTCCATTAGTACCAAGAAAGATGGATCATGGCGTATGTGCGTTGATTGTAGAGCTATCAATAATATCACTGTTAGGTATCGGCACCCTATTCCTAGGTTGGATGATATGCTAAATGAACTAAGTGGCTCTATGGTGTTCTCTAAAGTTGATTTGAGAAGTGGATACCACCAGATTCGAATGAAACTTGGAGATGAATAGAAAACAGTGTTTAAAAGTAAATTTGGTTTGTATGAGTGGTTAGTTATGCCTTTTGGTTTGACTAATGCGCCTAGCACATTTATGCGATTGATGAATGAAGTATTACGCGCTTTGAACAGTAAATTTGTGGTGGTCTACTTTGATGATATTTTGATTTATAGGAAGTCTCTTTCTGAACATCATGACCACTTACGTGCTATTTTTAATGCCTTGAGAGATGTAGGTTTGTTTAGTGATCTTGAGAAGTACACCTTTTGCACCAATCAAGTCTCGTTTCTTGGCTATGTTATGACACCACTGGGAATTGAGGTTGACGAAGCCAAGGTCGAAGCAATCAAGAGTTGGCCTACTCCTAACATGATCACACACAGGTACGGAGCTTTCATGGGCTTGCTGGATTTTATCGTCGCTTTGTGAAGGATTTTAGCACAATCGCTGCACCATTGAATGAGCTAATAAAGAAATGTGTTTCTTTTTATTGGGGACAAGCACAAGAAGCCTTCAATCTTTTGAAAGAAAAGCTCATTAATGCACCGTTACTTCATCTTCCATGTTTTTGTAAGACTTGTGAACTTGAATGTGATGCTAGTGGTGTTGGAGTTGGAGGTGTATTGATACAAGAAGGTAAGACGGGTTGCCTATTTCAGCGAGAAATTGAGTGGACCAGTTCTTAATTACTCCACGTATGATAAGAAATTGTATGCTCTTGTACATTCTTTAGAAACATGTCAACATTATTTATGACCCAAAGAATTTGTTATACATTCTGATCATGAATTACTTAAGCACATTCGAAATCAAAATAAGCTGATCCGTAGACATGCTAAGTGGATGGAATTCACTGAATCTTTTCCCTATGTCATTAAACACAAGAAAGGAAAGGATAATGTGATTGTTGTTGCTTTGTTTCGAAGATATGCAATGATGTCACAACTTGATTGTAGGATTTTTGGATTAGAAACTATAATGGATTTGTATGCTCAAGAAAATGAATTTAAGGGAAATCTTGCTGAATTGTAAAGATGAAAAAAGATGGAATAAATTGTGAACAATGATGGCTTCTTGTTTAGAGCTAACAAGCTTTGCATTGCAGCTAGCTCTATTCAACATTTGTTGCTACAGGAGTCTCATGGAGGAGGATTGATGGGACACTTTGGAGCCAAAAAGACGGAGGACGTTCTAACTGAACACTTCTTTTGGCCAAAGATGAGACATGATGTTGATCGCTTTGTTGCATGCTGCTATGCTTTCCAACGGATCCGATCTTCAGCACGGAGATATCGTCAAGAGATTATGACGATCAGATCCTGTTCAACTTCCACCTAGCCCAACTCTTCGTGTGCTACGCCATACTTAATGGGACAGCTGGTCCATGTAGTGCATGAATTTACCAGCAAAACCTCTCTAGCTTTCTCTCCTCTCCTATATAAATAGGAGGACACCCCCTTGTGTTGGAAGAGGCTATTTTGAAACTAAAACAGATTATGCATGTTCTTCGGTTTTCGTGCCACAGGCTGAAATCTTCCAAATATTGTGCATTCCTTCCTGTTGTTTTTGCAAACTCTTTGTGATTGCGGCGAGGATTGTATTCGCTTGACGTGGTCAGGTGGAATCCCTATTGTGAGGTTGAGCGAACTCGGTGTCGCAGGTGTGGCACGGACAGCGTATTGGCCGCACCACATTCGTCAAGTTTCATGTGTATCTTCGATTCTACATCATGAAGGTTGTAGACCCCTCGTACCATAACCTTGATATTCAATTTTTTTTTTTGCCACAACCTTGATATGCAAATTGGCTAATAGTTATTTTGCATAATCAATATGTAACAAAGACATAATAGAATAATATATTATAAAGCAATTGAATAAAACATTTGATAGACTTGTATTTCATCATAAGCATTGGCACCCAATATGATAGCCACCAACTGGCATTTTAAAACATTATACCTTGTTCAACTATAAACAAGCATTGTCCATAACCGCATACACGTCTATTTGAATAGTTTATTTACACTGTGCAGAGAGGTTGCACATCTTTTCCCATACGATTTCCAAATCTCAACCTTGTTCAACTATAAACAAGCATTGTCCATAACCGCATACACGTCTATTTGAATAGTTTATTTACACTGTGCAGAGAGGTTGCACATCTTTTCCCATACGATTTCCATATCTCAACCTCTGGCCAGGAAGGCGACACTCGTAGCCTAATAGTTATGGGACTAAATGATGAGGACATCGCTACCTCAGATACACCCATGAGACCAATATCCAAAGACCCTTCTAGTGACCAGCGACATTCGACCAACATTCAAGGACCAATTACAGGGGCTCATGCGTGACTACTAAATTATCTGCTAAATTCGTTTCTAGAGTTGCATAATTTTACATTGGAGAATAGACCGCTATCAAATAATATTCTTATACTTAGAAACCTGGGTAAGGATCATCAATGGAGCATTAATCTGCCAATACAAGTCATAAAGCAAGGTATGCGAAAGGTTTCAACTTGGTCTCCAATGACCAGTCTGAAATTAAACACTCATAGAGAATGCAAACGGACTCCGTTTGTGGCGTGTGAGCATTTTCTGGAATGCTTATCTCGTATATTTTCCAACGGATCTGGCCTTATCTTCAAATTCGTCTTAAGCTGGCTACAACAGTCAAGAATGTTCAGCAGTTTTAGTTACTTCGGGTGCTGCGCTACCATTAATGTTGGGCTGAGTTCCCATGTAATTTAAGTGGCATGAGACCACCTCCTAGCAGCCATCTTGTGGCTACATATTGGACAAGATCCCTCTCTATCTCCTCAGGTTTTGTTTAGATTAGTTGCCCCATGTTATTTCGCTAGAGCAGCAGTAAACAAATTCAAAA
This sequence comes from Olyra latifolia, assembly GCA_036346145.1. Lineage (NCBI taxonomy): Eukaryota > Viridiplantae > Streptophyta > Magnoliopsida > Poales > Poaceae > Olyra > Olyra latifolia. The sequence goes on from CM070526.1 coordinate 44,845,430, forward strand.
CCTCTACTTATGTGTGTACTTCATCCTTGTTCTTGCTAGTTCTTCGATTGCTTGCAAGAATAGACTTTCATGGTTAGGTCACCTGTGTCTTGGGATGGTTGATAACAATCTGGAGTGTGATTTAGCGATTACAGGCGCTTATCCTTGCATGGTTCCTAGCCGGATCGTCAAAGTCATTTCCTGCCAAATCGAAGTTATCCCCCTCACTGGAAGATCAGGCCACCCGTTCGTCCTTCACAGTCCTTGCAGCCCATGCCTATTCACAATGCACGTTGGGTTGAAATGTGGGACCCACATGGCAGTGACATGGTTCACCATGATCCCGGCCTGCTGGACCGACCCGATCTAAACCAAACCGCTCTCGCTCTGATCTAATCTGCCCGATCTAGATCCTATGGCCTTGAACTATCTACACCACAACACCGCAACGACAAACAAGTCTCACGACGGCGCTCTTGTCCGGCACGGCGGCACAACTCTAGTAAGCTCGATCTCACGCTACAGTCCACCATGCTCTACGCTCCAGAGCTCGACGCGTTTGCTCTCGACCTCGCGAACTCCCTCGGACACACGACCATCATCGGTGACTAACGGCGGCAAGCCACAAGGATGGGATTTGGCGGCGCTCCACTATCTACACATAACCTAATGAGAACATCACTCCTTCAGATACACCCACGGGACCTACAACAAACTTGCAAGGTCACACAACGATAATCATAGAGGGTCAAATTAGTGGAGCATCTGCACGACAGTTGAATTATCAGGTGAACTCGTTCATCATATTAAATAAATATACAGTGGAGGATAAATACTATTTAATAATATTCTTAGACATAGGAGGGATGGCATGCACTAGCAAAGGACTATTCAAGGTGTGAATATTAAGAGGTTCAATGGGAATGCGAAAGTACTTAACTCGGCCTCCCATGACCAATCTGACATTAAACGCTCACAGAGAATGCAAACGGAATCCGTTCGGGGCGTGTGAGCACTTTCTGGAAAGATTATCTCGTACACTTTTCAATGGATCCGACCTCATTTTCAAATTTGATGAGGACCACAATTGGACATAACCGCTGCTCCTCCTTCCTGTCCTACCGTTCTGTCTCCTAGATCGGCGTCCTTCCACTACATCGTCATCGTCACATAGAGGCCTAAATCCAGAAGCTCATCCTTTCCAACCCACCTCAGTGGATCAGCGTCTCAAGCACACACCCCGAGGACAGCCCACACCCTAAGGACGACCCAACTCGAAGAACAACTTGTCGTCAAGCCCGGTTCTGCTTCAAGGAGTAGGCCAACTTTAAACGGGCATAACTCGAGCATACGTACTCCGTTTGATGGACACACGTGGTGGCCCGATCTTCCGGTGAGGGGATAACTTCGATTTGGTGGAGTATGACTTTGACAATCCAGCTATGAACCACACAAGGATAAGCGCCCACAATCGCTAAACCATACTCCTGATTGTTATCAACCATGGCAAGACAAGGATGACCTGACCACGAAGGCCTATTCTTGCAAACAATCAAAGAACTAGCAAGAATAAGGATGAAACCATAATGCGAACCTAGAAACGAATTTACCTGATAATTTAGTTGTTGCGCACGAGCTCGTGTAATTGGTTCTTGAATATTAGTCGTTGGTCCCGTGGGTGTATCCAATTTGGTGATGTCCTCATCATACTCCCCTTCTTTGATGAGGACATCTCTTCTACCGATGCAGCCACGTCATCTCATCTGTTTCATTCATCTCGACCTGAACCATCTATTTAATTTTTGTAGTGATTTCATTATGCCTAGGAACCAAGGAGAAGAGCCACAGCGGACCAACAATGGGCCAAGTTCGAGTACAAGTAGGTTTCGGAAAGACAAGAACCAATTCGAGTCCAATTCGGCCTCGTCGATAGAGCTCAATTCAAATGGCCATAACTTTTGATTCCGAATGTTGCTGGAGGTCCATGAGTACTTGATGGAAAGATCCTTTCGTCTACTTTCCAACGGATCTGACCTCACTTTTAAATTCCTTTTCACTCGATGGGAAACTGCCAAATTGTTCTTGCTCGTTCTTCAATTGCTTCCAGGGACAACGACCTTCGTGGTCAGGTTGATCACGTGCCGGCAATATGAATAACCTTCTAGAGTTGTTGTATCGGTCGCTAAGGTGCATCGTCCTGGACAGTTGTAATCAGGCTGCCAACGTCGATTCCTCTAGAAATCGAGAGTTATCCATCTCATCAAAAGATCAGGACCCCTGCTGCTGTCATCCTTTATTTGGAGTCGTCCTCAACCCCAGTTGATATTCTTTTATAATGTATGTTGTCAATTCTTGACTTACTTCTGTGATGCGCACACGAGGGTGCCCGATCTTTTGGTTTAGAAAGATAACTACGGTTTGGTGTCACAGCGACCTTGACGATCCGGCTACAAACAACGAAGGATTGAAACCCGGCGATCGCTAAACCACCACGACGAGCGTTATCAACCACGCCAAAGCATGATCGACTTGATCACGAAGATATGTTCCTGCAATGCAATCGAAAAACAAAGCAAGAACAAGGTAAAAGCAATCTGAATTGCAAATATGGATGAAGCTCACGATATGTTTCAGGTTATGAAACTCGATTTAGTTAGCCTAACTAACACAAAGTTACTCGAGGTGGTTTCACGCACATGGGGAAAACTCAATCTAATCAAAATTAGAGGATGAAGAAGGGTGGTGGCGGCCATATGTATCTGACGGCCAGAGGGGGCGCGCTGGCCATAGGAACACACACTCCCACGCAACCCTAGGTGTATATGGGCCTTGGGCCGAATCAGATGTGGCGCAGCACCTGGCATATTTGGCCCTCTTGATTGTTTCATCGATTCCGGGCGACTCAGAATGAATTTCGAGGTGAGGCTAGATCCGTTGAAAAGCGTATCTCCTAAGCATTCTAGAAAGTGCTCATTTTCCTCAATCGGATGTCGTATGCAGCCTGGACGTCATTTTGAAGTATGGTCGCAGACAGCCGAACCGGGCCTTCCAGAGAGCTGGGCTTGCACTTGGGCTTTCTTAGACGTGGAGGAGGCACTTGGTTCTCAGTTGTGGCCTGCTGGACCTCTCTCATTGTTAGCTTGAATGGTTTGCCCAAAGGATTTAAGCCCACTTGACATTTCTCGTCGACATGCTGCTGCGGTGCTTTAGCACGTCGACGCGGCGTGGATGTCGGCGACGTTGGTGGAGTTGTAGTGGTAAGAGAGAGAGAGAGGCGTCGTGTGAACGTCGTGTTCACATCCGTCTTGGTGATGTCCTTATCATCCTCTCGTTCTTGATTTGGAGTCGGCCTAGACTCCATCACTTTCTCTTTGCATGTGATGTCCTTATCATTCTGGAGGACAAATTGGATTCCATAACATGGAGGACTTCCTTGTTTTAGCTTGGCCCACATATGTCATGATGAACTCCTTTGTAAAGCCCTTTGAAAATTCCTTAAATTTGAATACATGTATATTCTCATTAGGTAACATCATACTCTTGTTGATTATAATTTGAGGCTCTGTAAGAAACAAATTCACTTTGTGTTTATAAAGCTAAGACGAATATTGAGAGCATAAGATTTGGGACAGTGGATATAGCACCATGGTTGTATCATCCTCCCCTTCTTCACGAAGAGCCATCCTCGACTTTTGACAATCTGAAAATGTGCTTAATGACAAGAACAATATATATGCGTGGTATATGAATGCATCAATTGTTTTATCATTCTCATTATCAATTGTTAAAAGCCTTGTGGCTTTTAACACAACGGTAATCATAGAATGTATCTGAGAGAAACCATATATACATATCATTTTCCCTTCCTTGAGAAAAAGTTGTCCTCAACTTTACTAAGCATTGAATCAAATTGCATTGAAAAGGTCAAGTGATGAGGACATCACTCTCTTCGATGCAGCCACGCCGCACACTTCACGCCAAGATGGAATAATGAAGGGACCGATTACTCGAGCTCGCGCACGACAACAAATGGTGAACACTGTGCTCAGGAATTATGGAGAAGCGCCAGAGCAAGACTGGATGAAGATGGGCCGGCCCAAGCTGATCCAAGGGGCGCTAGCCACGTTGGGCTTTGAAGGAGGCGCCACAACCCAGGGTGGGCCTTCCTCATGGCCAGCCCAGTAGTGGGGGGCGCCACCCTCACTAAGCAACGGCCCAATATGGCCCAACTCTCATGGCTGACCAGTTTAGTACCATATTGCTTAGTGCTTGATATTTGGCAGCCCCTCTCCACTATATATTACATGTAATAGGCACCGCTAGGAGACAAGTCTTGTTTTGTGAATCAGTTTAGCTTTTGCTACTGTCCGTGCAAGCACGTGTCGGTTAGACCGTCTGCGCACGTGTATTCAAGACTCCAAACTTTTCAGATTGGTTTGCTGAAATCCAAACTTTCACTTTTAGCAATTGAGTTGCTTGTTTCCGCGTTCTTCCTCGTTCTCGATTGCGTGCAGGACCATTGATCGTGCCCCGGCAAGATCAACAGCACAGGAGATTGGTGTACCGGTTGCTAAGGCGCAAGCGTCGTGGACGGTTGTAGTCGGACCGCTAATGTCAAACTCCGAACCAGATCGAGAGGTACCTCGTCTCTCATCGAAAGATCGGGCCATCACCTCTATCAGTTGGTATCAGAGCCTTCGGGTTGATCGGTGAGAGATTCCATCCTCGCTTAATTAGTAAACTGATTTTATTACCTATTGTCCAGCAATTGCCAGATTATAAATTTCCAATTCCACGCCAGTTTGAGCCTACGCTATGTTTTTTCTAGTTACATAGATTGAATTTGCGTTGCGCGTTGATTCGTTGCTGGTCATAGTGTCTAGATTGATTAGAGTTTTGAATTCGTAGTCACCTAGACGTCACGCTTCTCATATTTTGCCGCTGCACAAGCCTCCATAGCCGCTGTTCAAACCGAGTTCCACATCCACAAACCAGCGCTGCACTTGCTCGAACCTACCACGAACTCCAATTCGGCCTCCAATCCAACTCGGTTTCAGCAACTTGGCCAACCTTGCCCGCACCTATATATAAAAAAAAAGAAAGAGAGAAAAGAAAAGAGGGGTAAACCTAAACCAAACTGTCTCTCTGTTCTCTCCACGTCATCTTGCTGCATTGCCAAACCCATCAAATTTTGGTGCACAAATCTTTTTATTACCTTTTTACCCCTAGTCAAAAAAAAAGTGCATGTCATAAATTATTTCTGGAGTCCCCTGTAATCATTTGTGAAAGATTTGAGGACCCCTGAAAAAAAAGGGGGGGGCAGCTAGGTACAAAGAGGGGGAAAGATCGAAAGAAAAGGAAATTGCTTGCTGAATTTCTCTGTGTTGTGTTCATTTTGCCTAGCTGTGATATACATCTGTGATTCGGTTCGTGTCTCTATTTCGGTCTAGGCCTAGGACCAGCATATATCACGACGTTGAATTCATATTCAATTTGTGTGACTATTTTGGCATTAGCGTTTTCATTTGCTACCATATTAGCCGCCTATAGCTTCACAAATACTACAACTGTTCCGATAATTGCTACTTGCACCGGTACATTATATCTTCTGAAGCTTGACTTGCCGGTTGCCAACAACTTCTGTCTCGCTTGGTAAGAATTGGTAAGAGCTTGATAAACAAGAAGAGAGTTGAGTGCCTTCTTTTTAGCCACATCCTAGTAGTCGCTAGGGACTTTTAACTCTTGTGTTTGTTTGTTTTGCCCTTTTGTTGTCATCTAACCATGTCAGGAACAGAAGATAATACCATTCCCCAATCACCCCGTACACGGCGCATCATTCAACACTTTGATCGCCAAGTGCGGACGCATACGGAGAACCTTGACGAGGATGTGCGAGTAACCAATGAGCGACTTGGTCAACTCGAAGCTGCACAAATAGAGACCAACCTGTCTCTCACTGCCGTCACTGACTCACTCGCCCAGATTCTTACTCGACTTGATGGGTTGGGTAGTGCCAATCCTACTCACGTGGCAAATACCAGACAACAACGAGATGACAATCATGGAGTATTGGGCAGTGAAGTTGCTGGGAACAATGATGATGAATATGTCGCCGACACTGAGGTTGAGGATGTAGATGCACGTCTACGTCGTCGACTTCAACGCAACCGCACTGGTATGGCTCCTTTGCGACATGAGATACGTGCAAATGCAGCCTCAAACGGTAAGATCAAATTTACTATCCCACCTTTTGATGGCAAATATGATCCTGATGCTTATCTTACATGGGTATTAGAAATAGAACAAAAATTTGATTGCCATGATTATCCAGAAGAAAAAAGGGTTAAAGCTGCCACTAGTGAATTTACTGCTTTTGCTTCTGTTTGGTGGAGTGAATATAAACGCAAAAATCCAAATTCTGCACGTACTTGGGAAGATTTAAAACGAATCATGCGAGCTAGATTTGTTCCTTCATATTATGCGCGTGATCTTTTAAATAAATTACAACAATTGAGGCAAGGTAGTAAATCTGTGGAAGAATACTATCAAGAATTGCAAATGGGTATGCTTAGATGTGAGCTAGTTGAGAATGAAGAAGCTGCCATGGCTAGGTTTATGGGTGGGTTAAACCATGAAATTCAAGATATTCTCGACTATAAAGAATACAATTCTATTACCCGTTTGTTTCATCTTGTTTGCAAAGCTGAATGTGAAGTGCAGGGCTGACGTGCAAGCGCAAGAGCTGACTTTTCTGCAGGTCGTGCTAACAATTGGACGCCTCGTACACCAAATACCACTGTTGGTCGTGCTACTTCTTCTGCTCCTACTCCGACAAATGACAAGCCTCGGTCTTCCTCATTTGGTGCTTCCAAAACATCCGAGGTAAAGAAAACAACTGCACTGGAACCTCCTAAGAGCTCTTCATCTGTGGCATCAACTGGGAGGACTCGAGATGTGCAATGTCATCAATGCAAAGGCTATGGACATATTAGGAGTCAATGTCCAAGCAAACGCGTTTTAATTATACGCGATAACGGTGAGTATTCTTCTGCTAGTGATGTTGATGAAGATACACATGCTTTGCTAGCTAATCCTGCAGAAGACGAGGAGGAACATATTGATGCTGACCACGCCGATTGCTACGAAAGCCTCATCGTCCAAAGGGTCTTGAGTGTACAAATGGGACAAGCAGAACAAAATCAACGACACAATTTGTTCCAAACAAAGTGTGTTGTCAAAGAACAATCTTGTTGTGTCATTATTGATGGTGGTAGTTGCAACAATTTGGCGAGCTCCGACATGGTTGATAAGCTTGCTCTGAACACTCGACCTCATCCTCACCCATACTACGTTCAATGGTTTAATAACTCTGGTAAGATCAAGGGAACACGTTTAGTCAGAGTTCCTTTTGCCATTGGATCATATCATGATTTTGTTAATTGCGATGTCGTTCCTATGCAAGCATGCTCTATATTGTTAGGTAGACCATGGCAATATGACAAGAATTCTACACATCATGGTCATTCTAATCAATATTCATTTGTGTATAAGGATAAGAAAATTGTGTTACATCCTATGACTCCAGAATCTATCCTTAAAGATGAACTTGCTAGGGCAAATAACTTGAAAGAACAAGACACTGCAAATCAAATTGTGGCTCAAACTAAAAATGAGATCAAACTAAAAGGTGCTTGCTTCTTAGCTACAAAATCAGATGTGCATGAGTTGATTGATGATAATTTTTCTTGCTATGCTTTGGTTTGCAAGGATGCATTGTTTCCTCTGGAAGATACGCCTGCTGTTTTGCCTCCTGTGGTCACTAACCTTTTGCAGGAGTACAATGATGTGTTTCCAAAAGAGATGGCTCCAGGTTTGCCACCAGTTCGAGGGATCAAGCACCAAATCAACCTCATCCCTGGAGCGTCTTTGCCAAATCGTGCGCCATACAGGACGAATCCAGAAGAAACCAAGGAAATACAACGCCAAGTTCAAGATTTGCTTGACAAAGGGTATGTGCGTGAATCCCTTAGCCCTTGTGCTGTTCCTGTTATTCTCGTACCAAAGAAAAATGGGTCTTGGCGTATGTGTGTGGACTGTAGAGTGATTAACAACATTACCATTAGATATCGTCATCCTATCCCTAGGTTAGATGATATGCTAGATGAATTAAGTGGCTCTACTGTGTTTTCCAAAATTGATTTGCGTAGTGGGTACCATCAGATACGCATGAAATTGGGAGATGAATGGAAAACTGCTTTTAAAACCAAGTTTGGACTTTATGAGTGGTTAGTGATGCCGTTTGGGTTAACTAATGCACCAAGTACTTTCATGAGATTAATGAATGAGGTTTTACGAACATTCATTAGCAAATTTGTGGTAGTCTACTTTGATGACATTCTGATATATAGCAAATCACTTGAGGAACATTTGGATCATTTGCGTGCTATTTTCGATGCTTTGCGAAATGCACGTTTGTTTGGTAACATCGAGAAGTGCACCTTTTGCACCGATCGAGTCTCTTTTCTTGGATATGTTGTGACTCCACAGGGCATCGGTTGATCACCCAAGATTGAGGCAATTCAAAGTTGGCCAACTCCGACAACGATTCACGCAGGTGAGAAGTTTTCTTGGTCTTGCGAGTTTCTACCGGCGTTTAAGTGAAAGATTTTAGCACAATTGCCGCGCCGTTGAATCAACTTACAAAGAAGGGTGTTCCTTTTGCTTGGAATGACGCTCAAGAATCTGCTTTTAACATCCTCAAAGATAAGTTGACACATGCACCCTTACTCCAACTTCCAGACTTCTCTAAAACTTTTGAGCTTGAATGTGACGCAAGTGGAGTAGGTCTGGGTGGTGTTCTGTTGCAAGAAGGAAAACCAGTTGCTTACTTTAGTGAGAAATTGAGTGGGCCTAGTTTGAACTATTCTACCTATGATAAGGAACTTTATACTCTAGTTCGAACTTTGGAAACTTGGCAACATTATTTATGGCCCAAAGAATTTGTGATCCACTCTGATCATGAGTCTCTAAAACATATTCGAAGTCAAAGCAAATTGAACCGTAGACATGCTAAATGGGTAGAATTCATAGAATCTTTTCCCCATGTCATCAAACACAAACAGGGAAAGGAAAATGTGATTGCTGATGCATTGTCTAGACGTTATTCCATGCTTTCTAAACTTGACTTCAAAATTTTTGGATTAGAGACGATTAAACAACAATATGCAGATGATGCCGATTTTAATGATGTGCTGCTGCATTGTCAATAAGGAAAAACATGGAACAAATTTGTCCTCACCGAGGATGGATTTGTATTTAGAGCTAACAAGCTGTGCATTCCAGCTGGGTCGGTTCGTTTGTTGCTTTTGCAGGAAGCACATGGAGGTGCTTTGATGGGACACTTTGGTGTCAAAAAGACGGAGGAGCTACTTGCTAGCCATTTTTATTGGCCCAAGATGAGACGAGACGTTGAAAGGTATGTAGCTCGCTGCATAACTTGTCAGAAAGCAAAATCTCGTCATCAACCCCACGGTTTGTATATGCCTCTCCCTGTTCCTTCTTTACCTTGGGAAGACATTTCAATGGACTTTGTTTTAGGATTGCCTAGAACTAAGAAGGGGAGGGATAGTATATTTGTGGTGGTTGATAGATTCTCTAAGATGGCTCATTTCATACCATGCCATAAAATTGATGATGCTACTCACATTGCTGATCTTTTCTTTCGTGAAATTGTTCGCTTGCATGGTGTGCCAAATACGATTGTTTCCGATAGAGAGATGCTAAATTTCTTAGTCATTTTTGGAGAATTCTATGGGCTAAATTGGGGACTAAATTATTATTCTCAACTACTTGTCATCCCCAAACTGATGGACAAACTGAGGTTGTTAATAGAACACTATCTACCATGCTTAGGGCTGTGTTAAGAAAGAACATTAAACTATGGGAAGAATGCTTGCCTCATGTTGAGTTTGCTTACAATAGATCAACGCATTCTACTACCAAGAGGTACCCTTTTGAGATCGTATATGGTTTTGTACCTCGTGCCCCAATTAATTTATTGCCACTACCATCTTCTGAAAGGATTAATTTTGATGCTAAGCAACGTGCTGATTTGATGCTAAAAATGCATGAGTCCACAAAAGAGAACATTGAAAGAATGAATGCTAAATATAAACTTGCTGGTAGTGAAGGAAGAAAGCAATTAAAATTTGAACCTGGCGATCTTGTTTGGCTACATTTGCGCAAAGATCGTTTTCTTGAGTTACGGAAATCTAAGTTAATGCCACGAGCTAATGGCCCTTTTAAAATACTTGAACGGATTAACGACAATGCATATAAGCTTGAATTGCCTGCAGATTTTGGGGTTAGTCCCACATTTAACATTGCAGATTTGAAGCCATACTTGGGTTCCGAGGAGGAGCTTGAGTCGAGGAAGACTCCGATGCAAGAAGGGGAGAATGATGAGGACATCACTCTCTTCGATGCAGCCACGCCGCACACTTCACGCCAAGATGGAATAATGAAGGGACCGATTACTCGAGCTCGCGCACGACAACAAATGGTGAACACTGTGCTCAGGAATTATGGAGAAGCGCTAGAGCAAGACTGGATGAAGATGGGCCGGCCCAAGCTGATCCAAGGGGCGCCAGCCATGTTGGGCTTTGAAGGAGGCGCCACAACCCAAGGTGGGCCTTCCTCACGGCCAGCCCAGTAGTGGGGGGCGCCACCCTCACTAAGCAACGGCCCAACTCTCATGGCTGACCAGTTTAGTACCATATTGCTTAGAGCTTGATCTCTAGCAGCCCCTCTCTACTATATATTACATGTAATAGGCACCGCTAGGAGACAAGTCTTGTTTTGTGAATCAGTTTAGCTTTTGCTACTGTCCGTGCAAGCACGTGTCGGTTAGACCGTCTGCGCACGTGTATTCAAGACTCCAAACTTTTCAGATTGGTTTGCTGAAATCTAAACTTTCACTTTTAGCAATTGAGTTGCTTGTTTTCGCGTTCTTGCTCGTTCTCGATTGCGTGCAGAACCGTTGATCGTGCCCCGGCAAGATCAACAACACAAGAGATTGGTGTACCGGTTGCTAAGGCGCAAGCGTCGTGGACGGTTGTAGTCGGACCGCTAACGTCGAACTCCGAACCAGATCGAGAGGTACCTCGTCTCTCATCGAAAGATTGGGCCATCGCCTCTATCATCAAGATTCAGCTGGGTCATGCAGATTTTTAACAAGTGATTTACATGTAACATATGAAAAATTAATTTCAGAGCAACAAATATCTTTCCTTTCTGATGAGGACATCCCAACCATGGATACGACCGCTGCTCCTCCTTCCCTTACATCCAATCCTGCCACTACGACCGTTGCTCCTGCCGCTACGACGTCGTTGACAACCGAAGACCTTAATCCAGAAGCCCGGCCTTTCAAGCATCCCTCAATGGTCCAGTGCCATAAGTCCAAGACCCGTGAGGCCGTGACGCACCAAGGACGGCCCAACTTGAAACCCAAGTCGTCACCATGTCCATCTCGGCCATCCAGCAGTAGCCCGACTCAAACGGACGCCCCGGCCACATCCGAAGTCTATTTTCGACGTGCGACTACTCGTTGGAAAGCCTAGGAGAAAAGCATTCGAATGGATCAAGCCCCATTGGAAAATTCGGACCAGAGCGACAGGAATCTGCAAAAGAAGCCAACGGGTCAATTTCTCAGGGTGCTGCGTCACCTTATTTTTGGGCCTATGGCCCATGTATCTTAGGGTTTTGGTGGCCGACCCTGGTTTGGGCGCCCATCCCCTGGCCGCTGGTCTATTTATGGCCGTCGCCCTCGTACTTTGTCTCTTAGGTTTTGTTGTGTTTGGTAGACCCTGTGTGCGTCCCTCCTTATGTTTGCGTGTGTCGACTAGACCATCCAACACGAGAAACAGAACCTCACCCCTGTTTCGTTTGAGAGATTGAATTATCAGTTGGCTTTTCATCTTGTTCTTGTTTGTTCTCGATTGCTAGTAGGTACAAGGATCGATCTGGCTTGGTTCGGTTGATCGTCTCGTGGTGACTTTGCGATTGTAGGTTGCTGCCCTTGTTGGTTGGTAGCCGATTCGTGCAAGTCGTCGTGCCTCAAATCAACGTATCATTCTCATCAGAAGATCGGGCACCCGTGTGCGCATCACTTTCTTTTATCTGAAGGTTGACACAACATGGCAAAGTGGTTGGTTTGTTGTAATCAACAAGCATAATCTACGATATAAAATCGATATACATGAAACTTGTTATCTATATCGTAATCTCAAATCAAATTGAATTTATAAGTGCAAGAAGATGTACTAACTAGTGAGTTCAAACAAGAAATTTTAGCAACCTTCTCAATCGTACTAAACGGTTCAACAGTTTTATTAAACATAATATAGCACAAAGATTTATCATAAAATATATTTTATCATAAAATATTTTGCTCAACGATTCTCCACGAGTAATCAATTCAACATTACGCACATTAAGCAAATTAATTTTAGAACAAGGAATTCCCACTTGACCAAGCACATTATAGCACAATGACTCACCTTTTCTTAAAAGACAACCAAATCAGCACCATTGTTACCTTCAATGTCCTCCTTAGATAGTGTAGGTGATGATAAGGAACTTTATGCTCTAGTTCGAATTTTAGAAACATGACAACATTATTTATGACCGAAAGAATTTGTTATTCACTGTGATCATGAATATTTAAATCATATTCGAAGTCAAACCAAATTGAATCGTAGACATGCTAAGTGGGTTGAATTCATAAAATCTTTTCCCTATGTCATAAAACACAAGCAGGGATAGGAAAATGTTATTATTGATGTCTTGTCTAGACGATACACCATGCTTTCACAACTTGATTTCAAAATCTTTGGATTAGAGATGATTAAACAACAATATGCGTGTGATGATGATTTCAAAGATGTGTTATTGCATTGTAAAGAGGGGAAACATGGAATAAATTTGTCCTCAATGATGGGTTTGTGTTTAGAGCTAACAAGTTGTGCATTCCAGCTAGTTCCGTCCTTTTGTTGCTATTGCAGGAAGCGCATGGAGGCGGATTAATGGGATATTTTGGTGTGAAGAAGACGGAGGACATACTTGCTGGCCATTTCTATTGGCCAAGGATGAGAAGGGACGTTGAAAGATTTGTGGCTCTCTGCACTACTTGTGAAAAAGCTAAGTCTCGACTTGATCCCCACGGTTTGTATATGCCTCTACCTGTTCCTACTATGCCTTGGGAAGACATTTCATTGGACTTTGTTCTAGTCCTTAAGACAAAGAAGGGGAGGGATAGCATCTTTGTTGTTGTTGATAGATTTTCTAAGTTGTCACATTTCATACCTTGCCGTAAAAGTGATGATGCTACAAACATTGCTGACTTGTTCTTTCATGAGATTGTTCGCTTGCATGGTGTGCCAAATACAATTGTTTTCGATCGTGACACTAAATTTCTTAGCCATTTTTGGAGAATTTTGTGAGCTAAATTGGAGACTAAATTGTTATTTTCAACTACTTGCCATCCCCAAACAGATGGACAAACTGAGGTTGTCAATAGAACTTTATCTACCATGCTTAGGGCTGTGTTGAAAAAGAACATAAAAATGTGGGAAGAACGCTTGTCTCATGTTGGGTTTGCTTATAATCGATCACTGCATTCTACTACTACTAAGATGTGCCCTTTTGAGATTGTTTATGGTTTTGTGCCTCGTGCTCCAATTGATTTGTTATCTCTACCATCTTCGGAGAGGACAAATATTGATGCTAAACAACGTGCTGATTTGATGTTAAAATGCATGAGACCACTAAAGAAAACATTGAGCTTATGAATGCTAAATACAAACTTGCTAGTAGTGAAGGAAGAAAGCATTTAACTTTTGAACCTGGTGATCTTGTATTGTTTCCTTGAGTTAAGGAAATCCAAGTTAATGCCAAGAGCTAATTGTCCATTCAAAGTGTTAGAAAAGATTAATGATAACGCATATAAGCTTGAGTTGCCTGCAGATTTTGGGGTTAGCCCCACATTTAACATTGTAGATTTGAAGCCATACTTGGGCAACGAGGATGAGCTTGAGTCGAGGACGACTCAAATATAAGAAGGGGAGGATGATGAGGACATCACTTCCTTTGATACAACTATGCCTACGTCCACACCAACACATCAACAAGCTGAACAAATTGAACCTTTGTTAAAAAGGACCAATTACCCGACCTCGCGCACGTCAATTAAATTATTCGGTGAATACGCTCCTAAGTTGTAATATAAATGGGTCACTGAATGGGATGCTACTTAATTCTGTGAATGTGTTCATTGTCCTCAGAAACCAAGGAGGAGCACCTGTTCAAGCGACAATCAGGTCAAGTGTCGAGTTCGAGTTTGGGTAGTCCCTCATGACAACATCAACTTCAAATGGACGCCACGGATGATACAGAAGGTTGTTGGAGACCCATGAGTACTCGTTGGAAAGATCTCGGAATCTACTTTCCAACAGATCTGTCCTCACCTCCAACCTCCATCGGCGCCCATGTTTAGACTGCCCCCCTCCACGCCTACAAGCAACCAGTAGCACCAGCCTCTATACGCGGGTTTTTGTTTATTTTAGTTAGCCACCGCTGCTGTCTGTGTTCACGTGTGTCGGTTAGACTGCCTGCTTCACGTGTATTCAGAACCCCACAGTTGTGATACTGCTTGTTCTGATCGTAATTCATATCGGCCAATTTAGTTGGTTGTTTATCTTGGTCTTACTAGTTCTTCAATTGTGTGCAGGATCAAGGACCTTCGTGGTCAGGTTAATCGTGCTTCAGCGAGGTCAATAACCATCTAGGGTTGGTGTACGTCACTAAGGCGTAACGTCCTGGACGGTTGTAGTTGGGCCGCCAACATTGACTCCTTGCTAAATCGAAGTTACCTTCTCTCGTTGAAAGATCGGGACCGCCGTCGCTATCAATGTATCGTTCTCATCAGGCGAGTGGGACAGAGTCAAGGACTCCTCTTCTTGATTTGGAGTCGTCCTCCACTCCTTCTCAAGGTCCTACAAGAGCTTAGTATCAACAGAAGGCAAAGAAACATTTGTAGCAAATAAAACTTTTCCCTTCAACTTAGAATTTGATCTTGTAGCGTTTGGTGCATCTAGTGGGGTTAATTCTATAGCTACACTCTTATTGTTACTACTATCACTGATGAGACCATGCTCATCATAGATAGAACCAACACCGCATACATATGGTCATTACCAAGTGTTGCTGCAATTACTTCGGCTATGTTGGAATCTTTCACTATATCTACGACAAGTTGGCGACAGTTCACGGCATCTTCTACTTCATCTAGGTCTAATATGGTGGCTCCATCAACGTTGCTTCATCGACCTCCACCTTGGCCAGGTCGATCACACAGTTGCCCTCCTCGGCTTTTGGACATGGCGCTATCACCTTCATCAGTTCGGCCACCACCTTGGCCGCATCCCATGCTTGACGGCGTATTCAAGAAAGGCGTATCTCCACCTCGTCCATTCCCTCAGGTCATACAAGTCACGTCGCTCCAAGGCTGGCCCAAGAGAAAGCCCAATTTGGCCACGAGTCCAGTTCGGCCGTCTGCGCGCAGCACAACTTCAAACGGACGCCCAGGCCACATACGAAGTCCGTTTGCGACGTTCTACCACTTCACGGAAAGCTTAGGAGATAAGCTTTCCGACAAATCTGGTTTCATTGCAAAATTCCACCTAGAGAATCCAGAATCATCAAAATAATATGCTGCATCATCCAGTTGGGCCAAACTGGGCCTTGTAAGCACATCGGGCCCAAGCCCACGTGGTGGACGCCCTAGGAAAACCCTAGAACGTCCAGCACTACCCTCTTAGCCGTCTCCCTCTTATAAATTTAGTAGCCATCATTGTTTAGACGTGGGTTTTGTTAGATTAAAGTTTAGCCTTTGTTACTTTTCTTGTAATCGCGCGTGTCGGTTAGACCGCCTATATTACTCGCCTTTGGAACCCCACCTACTCGTTTGTGCTTAATTCACATTTGTAATTACAGATTGTGTTTATCTTGTTCTTGCTCATTCTTCGATTGTTTGCAGGATCAAAGACCTTCGTGGTCAGGTTGATCGTGCGTCCGCGAGATCAATAACTCTCTAGAGTTGGTGTATCGGTCGCTAAGGCGCATCGTCCTGGACGATTGTAGTCGGGCCGCCAACGTCGATTCCTCCACAAATCGAGAGTTATCCCTCTCATCGAAAGATTGACACCCCTGCTGCTATCAATCACCCTCCTGCTTCTCACTTATAGTTTGTTTTGTATGCATCTTAAGTAGTTCAACAGGTGTCATGGGTTCTAGAATGAATTTCTTTCCTTTAAACACAAAGGTATACTGGTTGGTTCTACCATGATGACTGGCATTATATCATATATCCACGGCTTACCTAATAAAAGAGAACATGCATCCATGGGGGCAACATCGCTAACATGATCATGATAAGAACCAATGGAAATAGTCACTCGAACAGTTTTTGTCACCTAAACCTTATCACAAGGATTTAACCATTCAATTTGATGGGGTTGTTGAAGTGGAGTCACAACCAAGCCAAGCTTCTCGACCATGTCCACACTTGCAAGATTGTTGTAGCTACCACCATCAACAATGACATGTACTGCTAGCTCATTAACAACAAACTTTGTCTGAAAGATGGTTTCACACTCATTTTTGTTCATCACGTGCTGGTTGTGCACGAAGTACATATGTGACAACAAGAGCTTTGACGCCGTAGCAATACAAATCTCTCATTCTTATTCTACAGTGTTAGTTGCAAGAGCATGTCCATCCTGATCAATATCACTAGCACTAGTGTACTCACCATGTCACGAACAATCAAGGCACGTTGATTTGGACTGTCACGCATCACATGAATCCCTTGTATTGAAATCATTGCACTTCTCTCGTACGACCAGTGGACGCAACGGAGGAAGCACTCTTTGCGGACGCGTGAAATGTAGCAGATTTGTTCACTTCCGGAATGTGCGGCGGTGTGGAAGCAGCTGGAGCAGCGTTCGTCGGTGTACGTCTAGGACTGGAAGATGTCAGACGCCTATGGGGGCTCATTCGGCCGTATAGAAGAAGAGCCTCCAAGATTGCTTCGCGTCCTAGGTTGTCGTACCTGTACTTCCCTTTTAGCTTTTAAAGAAAGATGAAACGAATGGGTGATAGAATTGTATTCCTTATACTCAAATATGACCCGAATTTCACGATTAAGCCTATCCAAAAATCCAGCTATCTTCGCATCTTCAACCTTGTCTAAGCCACAATGCAACATGCCAATTTGTAATTTCTGATAATATTCTCCAACAGATTTATTACCCTAATTAAAGCGTCGCAACCTATCAAGCAAATCATGCATTAACCTCTTTTACGCATCCCATGTTACATGCACATTACATTGGGTTCTACAAGTTTCGTACCACCAAATATATGCAAAATCAGTTAATTCACTAGTAACAGCCCGAACTCTCCTATTTTACGAAAAGTCATAGCAAGCAAACTTTTGATCTACCGATAGAGTCATATTTTCCAGCAAACGGAGGCATCGTAAATTTTATTTTTGCAATTGAATCATCACGTACCTCTCGTGGAGCACGCTAATTTCTTACCATACTGTCGGGACCCAAGTTTAATATATGAAATTAAAAATTGGCCCCTTTTTAATAGTATAAGTATTGATCCAGAATCGGTACAACAAACTTGCCATGTTATTTAACTAGTATCAATATACATTTACAATACCAAAATTTATAATATTACACAGATTATTTTTATATTTTACATATCTAATATTCTAGACCGAAGAGTTCTATATCTTCTGTTGAAAGTTCAAGATCGGGATCTGCAGTGGAGCAGGGATCTATTCAATTTTATGAATAGTCTCAAATAATGGGTAAGTAGAACAATGGTACTAGCAGGTTTCCATATGAAATAAAATATTAACTAAATGTAAAATGTTTCAAAGAAAAGTGTGGTCATAATTTACTTGGATTAATATGCAACATTTTGAAAACTTAACTTCAGTGTTATAAAGCTATTTTCTAAAGAAATTTTAAATGAATAAAATATTATCTCCTTTCTCCATCCTTATCCATCTATCGACCATTATTTTATAAATTCATGGATTAAATTTGAATAGAATAGGCATCACCCATTTTGACATAACTTCATATTCCAGAAGTATGGTCCATATATGTTTTCTTTATCATTCTGCAGAACCTGCCCAACTTTACCCATAAAATGGCCTATAATACGGATGGGCGGTATTTATGTCATTTCTATTCAAAAATAGCCCAGGTTTTTCAATGTTTTGCATAGGGCACAAACATTGAGAAAAACCCTGGCGATATTGGCCTCCGCACAGACACAGCTGGTAACATGTGAATCACTTGGCCCAATATCCTAGAAACATGGCAATGCCTGGCCTACGCGCCTACGCACAATTATTACCGGTCACTACTTGGCCAGTATTCCAAAGGTATTGCGAAAATACTAGGGCAATACCTTATCCATGCAATTACCCATCTGGTAATTCATGCCTATACTTTTAAATTTTCCTTCTCCTATTCATTAATTTGTCTATCCAAAAGACAAAATGAATATTATTCTATTTGTTGAAATATTTACATATCTAGATTTTTCTATACTAGGTGATTATCAAGTTTAATTATTTTGGGTGGGCTTTTTGGTTGTGAAGTTTGGATTATCTATTCTACATAAAATGTTAAATATTATAATTCAATTAAAAGGGTAGTTATTAAATAAATAATTAAAAAGTAAATGCAGTAAATAAATATAATAAATAAATTTGGGAATTCAACATGTTTCAAGGGTAGAAAATCTACCTTCTTCGGTAGTGGGTTCGGGTTCGAAAGTGTCCTTTGGGCAGATAAATGATTTTGGTAGATAAGTGATGGGATAAAATGGGCATTTCCTTTGGGCAGCATGAATTTTATTTATTATCGGTGTACGTGTGAATTTTGGTGTGGATCGACAAAATTCCAGAGATCGGGGTTGACGACAAAAATTTGCCGGAGTTTCGAGATGGAATTTATCGAAGGTATAGGGGTAAAATAGTTAAAACATATTTTTAAGAATTTAATATAATTTTTAGAATTTTGGAGAATTTTTCTAAATAGTATAAGTATTTTTATATGATAAGAATTATAAAAAGGATTCTTGTTTGATTATTTTATTATTAAATAGTCAGGTTTAATAATTTTATTAATTTCTTTATGTCATTTTAGATTTTTGAAAATTCTGACAGAATTTTAGGAGTTATTTTGATATTTTAAACAAATTCAAAAAGCTTCTCTTCATAAAGAAAAGGAAAAAGGAATGAACAGTGTTGGGCTTGGTAGTTGGGCCACGACTGGCCTGGTCCGGTTGGGCACAGGGCGCCCTGACAGGCGGGGCCTGATGCTCAGTGAGAGAAAGTGAGAGGGGAAGTGAAGCTCGTCGGGGGAACCTCGCCGACGGCGAACGGCGGCCGGAGTGGGGCGGCTAGTGGTCGGAAATGGTAGAGGAGGTAGAGGGCTACCGTCTGGTGGTCCTTCCTGGTGTCGAGGGGAACTGGTGGTGGCCGGCGACGAGATCAAGCTGCGGCGCAGCGTCGGGTTCCGGAGGGGAGAGTGGTGGAGGAGGTGGGTTGAGCTGAGCTGAGGCAGAGGGGGGTTTATATAGGCGGAAGGTGGCTTGATGGCTACGGAATCGTGGAAATGGCGGCGGCGGCGCTGGCGACGCGTCGACGTTCAATTGGTTGCGTTCGGCGGCCGGATGATGTCGGTGATGTGGCCGATGAGCTTCGCGGAGCCGAGAGTGATCCGGAGGGACCAAAATGAGGGGCGGCGGTGAGTTCCAACGGTATTTCTTGTCTTCTCCTGCAAAAACAATGGCGAAGGCAGCAGCGCCGGGGCTGGGAACGACGGTCGCGTGGACCTGGGTTGGGGAGGGTGACGTGGACATGTCTTGGCCATTGGATCTATTCAATTGGCTGAGATTTAATGGCCGAAACGGTATGGCTTCTAGCCATTAGATCAAATCGGTTTGATCTTGGCCGTAGGATGCCACTTAAGGCACTGATGGGCTGGATGTGGCCGAAACAGGGACGGGCTTTAGGCCCGGGTGGTGCTCTGGGCTAAGGAAGGAAAGCGTATTCCTAAAGCAGAAAGCGTATTTTGAAATATTCAGAAAAGGAAAGAGTTTTAGAAATTTGTAGAAAAATATAGGGAAGTCAGAAAAATATGAAATAAATTTCTAAATTCTTAGAAAAATGAGGAGAATTTAATTATGCAATAATTACTCATGTAATAAATATTTTTGAAAAATAAAGGATGTGGCTTTCTTTTTAGTAATAAATAGGTATTGGATTTGGAAATCCATCAAAAATTAGGGGAAATTAAAAAGGGTTTTAAATATGACTTTTGTCGAAAAAAATTTATGCTAAAATGATGAAAATATGGGTATGTTACACATACCTTGCCTGTTGTAGTGGAGTCAGCAGTGCTCACGATCATTGTTCACATTAACTCCATCATCTGCCTCCGTATCAGCCATGTAGTCGTCATTTTCTTGGTCCGCAAGTGTAGCGAGGGGCAGCTGGCGAATCATGGGCAGCAGGCAGGGCTCGACGTCTGTTGGCATCTTGCCTCGGGGCACCGTTGTTGGGGCAGCACCAAGACCATGTTGCGCCAATTGCCCACGAATTTCATCAAGATGCCACGAGTGTCTAGCATGTGTTGATTCAGCTGTCCTTGGAAGTGGTTGACCCAACTTCACTCTTTTGGAATAAGGGGGTCCGCGTGATCACTTTCGGCATTGCTCCCATAATTGCTTGCATCATTCTCTGCCATGGTTATTAGAATCACAGGAACACTTTACAAAAATATGATTAGTCCTATGATCTACTTGGTTATATGAAATGGTAAGCCTCACACACATTGAAGCTTCCACCAAGTAAATTACAAATTCTCACCATGCAAGAAGGGAGGTGCAATTCAGTGGCTGGTTTAGTGGCTGGTTCGTGATAACTATATTTTGAAGGTGGCAAAGTGATTGCAAGTCCCTATTCCTATGTGGTTAGTAGAAGATGGAGCTTGGACAGGAAAACTTTGCAGGAAAGGAAAGCAATTGTTTAATACATGTAATGCAAAATTGAAGAATAGTCCAAAGTATGAAGTGCTAGACCAGCCTTAACCTAGACTAGTCTCAACCAAACAAGATGAACAGAAGGGTTACGATTCCCAAGATGCATCACCTCCAACAAAATTACCTCCCTTTTATGCTCCTTTGCTCAATGTTTCTTTATAGCACGGCTCTTTTGTTGTGCTAGCCTCTTTTCTTCTTTTTTTAAATTCTTTTTCACCCTTTTTTATCTCAAATTGAGCACAAACACACCACAACAGACAGCTCAAAGAGGTTGACACAAGGCGGCAAGAGGAAAATCCAAAACTGGATACCAAATCGGTGAAACAAATGGATCTCTGAATGTTTACAGGGCGATACAGACCTAAATAAGCCAGATTGGGAGATTCAACTATTCACAAAAGTCGATATCGGTTCTTACAGGAAATTTTGAGATCTTTACAACGAGTCTAAGAACATCCAAATTCGAGTCCGTATGCGAAGTTATGCCCGTTTTACAGAAGGGGTCAAAAACTGCATGCATACTAGAACTCGAACTGGGCTAGGTTTTGGGCTTGGTCGAGCGGGGAGGAAGGTGGGGCTCAGCTAGGGGGTGTGGGGGATGTGGTGAAAAGGATCAAAATCCCTTAAAGGAAACCAATCTGCTATTTTTGAGGAGATCGACCAGCAACTTGGAAACCAATCTCCTATTTTTGTGGAGGAGGAATTCAGAGATTTTTTATATTTTTTGGCTGCTCACAAACCTAGGATGTGACCGCGGCAGCTCCAAACAGCAATGGTGGCACACGGCAACCAAATCCCAGGTGACAGAAGTGACGGCGATGATGGGTGATAAACAAGATTGAAGACTCGAAACTAATCTACGAACTAGACAAATTCGAAGATGCAAAACTGTGTGAACAATGCAATGGCTAAACGTGGCTTGGACAATGACAGATGCAATCTGAATTTGTTTTATGGCTCTTTTTTGGACTATAGGTATGAAATCAGTCTACTAAACTAGGAAAGATGATTCTCACCAGTCAACTGACACTCTGATACCAACTGATGCGCACATGGATGGTCCAATCTTCTGATGAGAACGATACATCGATTTTGGAGATGATGAATTTGTGAATTCGGCTACCAACTAGCAAGGAGGGAAACCGGCAATTGTAAAACCACTAACTCGAGTTGATCAACCACGCCAAGACGCGATTGATCCTTATCCCTACAAGCAATCGAGAACAAACAAGAACAAGATGGATAGCAAATCTGAAACACAAATCAATTCTCATGATTAGGGGTACGGTTCTGTTTTTCGATCCAGATGGTCTAGCCGACACACGCGAATTCGAGGAGGGTCACACATGGGGACATCCAAACACAACAATACCTAATGAAGAAGAAGGGGAGTGGTGGCCATATATAGACATATGACGGCCAGAGGGGCCATACCAGCGAGAGGCATGCATCCCCATGCATCCATAGGGGTACATGTGATGAGGACATCCCTTCTACCGATACAACCACGTCATCTCATCCGTCACATTCATCTCGACCTGAACCATCCATGCAAGGACCAATGACTCGGGCTCGCGCACGTCAACTTAATCATCAGGTGAATGCATTCCTAAGTTTTTCAATAAGTGAATCACCGAATGGGGAGCTATTTAATTTTCGAAATATTTTCATTGTGCTTAGGAACCAGGGAGAAGAGCCACGACAAACCAACAATAGGCCAAGTTCAAGTACAAGTCGATTTCGGAGGGACACAAATCAATTCGAGTCAAATTTGTCCTTGTCGACAGCATTGAATTCAAACGGCCATAACTTCTGATTCCGGAGGTTGCTGGAGGTCCATGAGTACTTGCTGGAAAGATCTTTATGTATACTTTCGAACAGATCCGGCCTCACTTCCAAATTCCTTCTGAATCAATAGGAAACTGTCAAAAATCCCACGCCACTTTTTAAGGCCAAGTCTGTTTGGCCCTTGGGCCTTGTAATTCGAGTCCTACTGGGGTTTCCACCCTTGCCGCCCCCCTGCTAGTTAGCTTATAAATAGGCAGCCGCCACTGCTCTTTAGCCTTGGGTTTTGTCTGATTGAGGTAGCCTTTGCTATTTCTGGTAATTGCGCATGTCGGTTAGACCGCCTGAATTAATTGTCATCGGAACCCGCCATACTTTCTTTCTTCTAATCAGATCTGATTTCATATTCGCAATTTGAGTTACTTGTTCATCTTGTTCTTGTTAATTCTTCGATTGCTTGCAGGAACGATGGTGAGAGCATGCTCATCATAGATAGAACCAACACTACAAACATGTGGTCATTACCAAGTGTTGCTGCAATTACTTCGGCTATGTCGGCATCTTTCACTACATCTACGACAAGTTGGTGACAGTTCACGACATCTTCTACATCGTCTACGTCTAATATGGTGGCTTCATTAACTTTGTTTCATCGACCTCCACCTTGGCCTGGTCGATCACACAGTTGCCCTCCTTGGCTTTTGGACATGGCGCTATCACCTTCATCAGTTCGGCCACCACCTTGGCCGCCTCCCATGCTTGACGGTGTATTCAAGAAAGGTGTATCTCCACCTCGTCCATTCCTTCATGTCATCCAAGTCACGTCGCTCCAAGGCTGGCCCAAGAGAAAGCCCAATTTGGCAACGAGTCCAGTTCGGCCGTCTGCGTGCAGCATAACTTCGAACGGACGCCCAGGCCACATACGAAGTCCGTTTTCGATGTTCCACCACTTCACAGAAATCATAGGAAATAAGCTTTCTAATGGATCTGGTCCCATTGCAAAATTCCTCCTGGAGCATCGGGAATCATCAAAACAAACTAGGCCTTGTAAGCACATCGGGCCCAAGCCCACGTGGTGGACGCCCTAGGAAAACCCTAGGACGTCCAGCACTTCCCTCCTAGCCGTCTCCCTCTTATAAATTTAGTAGCCGTCGTCGTTTAGACGTGGGTTTTGTTAGATTAAAGTTTAGCCTTTGCTACTTTTCTTGTAATCGTGCGTGTCGGTTAGACCGTCTGTATTACTCGTCTTCGGAACCCCATCTACTTGTTTGTGCCTAATTCATATTTGCAATTTCAGATTGCGTTTATCTTGTTCTTGCTCGTTCTTCGATTGCTTGCAGGAACAAAGACCTTCATGGTCAGGTTCACGCGCCCGCGAGACCAATAACCCTTTGGAGTTGGTGTATCGGTCGCTAAGACACAACGTCCTGGACGGTTGTAGTCGGGCCACCAACGTCGATTCCTCCACAAATCGAGAGTTATCCCTTTCATCGAAATATTAGGACCCCTGCTGCTATCAAGTGGTATCAGATCACCAGGTTGACCGGTGAGAGTTTTGTACCTCTGTATCTTATTTTACCTAGAGTCCAGAAAATTACCAAAAAAATTCCCTCCTCCAAGACAGTTTAGCCTTGCTTTTGCTTCGTTGTCCATGCTTGTTGAGTTTACGGTTGCATCGTCGAGTCAGTTGCTGGTCTTAGAGTCTTTACCTAGAGTTTCGAGTTCGTGTCATGTTTTTCGTCACCGTCACTGCTGTCCAGTTCACTGTTTTCACTGTTTGTCCTTTATACGAAGTTGGATTTTGGAGTTCATGGACTTTTTGGAAAGCTTAGAACGTCTCCTCCAACCTTGCTATTCAAGCTGAGATCTGATTTGGTGTCGGGACCCCCCCTGGCGGAGGTGAGGTCCCACCTGTGCTTTACCTGTGCTAGTCCCTAGATCAGTACCTAGCACACACAGACAACAGACTTGGATCACAACCATGTCGATTAATTTACATAAACTTTACATCAGAGTGCGCCTTATGGCGTGGTTACATAGTTTGGCACGAAGGCCTTTCAAAAGCGGAAGTTCTTATATTACAACTGAAAACTCCAAAAGAAGAAAGCCGAGGCAAATCCCCACAAGCAGAGCTGGAGGAACGCAATCCTAGGCGTCGAGGTATTCTTCGTCTTGGATCCCAGCGGCGAATCCTTCGTCGTGGTACATCTCCTCCTCGTGGTTCCATTGCTGTTCGCCTCCTGCTCGTTGGAATGAGCAGCCCCGCATAAAAGGCGAGGGTGAGTATACTTTATACTCAACAAGCAAGGCTGACTACCATGCATCTAGGGCTTGACAAAGGAGAGTTAGGGGTTCTTTTTGCATAAAAGCCAATTTTACAAAATTTTACCTAAGGTTTTTATAAAATGATTTAAAACGTGTTGAGGAAGACAAATGTTTAAATCAATTTCTTTGAAGTTCCGGCACCCACCGGTTTTTGCCCAACCTGGCTACTCACGGCACCCACGTGCAAACACCCTCATCGCTCACAGCACCCACTGTGAGGAGAAAAACTAAAACACACGACCGCAATCGTGGTTTTCCTTTAAAACACCATTTTGAAAACAAATAGAGAAGAAGTACCATGAGGTAGCTCCCCGTCGTCCGTCCTTGACCGTGGACACGGCTATCATGATAGTTTTATACTCTGTAGAGATCGCACGCTTTACCCATGCGAGGCGATTTTTCCCGAGGGTGCCCCCAAAGGAAAAGATCACCACAAGGCCTTTTTCCAACCTCCTCCTAGCTAAGGCATTCCCGCTAAGGTTTCCACACCGATGCCCCTCTTGCGCCAATAGAACAAAGACCCTCGCCTACTCCACCGACCGAATGCCAAAACTAGGGTGAGGATACTAAGCAGGGCCATACTGAGCTCACACAGTTGCCTTTGTTGTACTTAGCTCGTCTACCTCAAGGAATCGGTCCTTACGGATCGGGGTGGTACCCACACTGGGCCCAAGTCTCGTGCTCGCGGCACCCACCTTGCATCCATCCACCCCGGTCAGGTTTTGCAAAACGGTTTTACCCGATAGCACCCACTATCTTAACTACACCCATGACAAAGACCTTCGTCCTTTTAAATCAAGCATTTAAACAAGCATTTAATAATTGCAGCTATTAAAATGAACGACAATTCAATACTAAGCAGTATGCAAAACCTAATTCAAGGGTGATGTTAAATATTAGCATTTTTAATAATCCTAGGGTAGCAAGGAACATTTTAGCAGAATAAATTATTGATTGGGTATTATCTAATTTACTAGGTGATTAGCAATTTAATTTCTAAGATAACATGCATTTTGTAAATATCTAAAAATTGAGTTTCAAAATCATAGGACACAAGGTTTCAGTACTTGCCTTCCTCAATAAATTCCGGGTGATCCTCCGAGGGATTGATCGCAAAACTATCGTCGTTAACACCTAATAACAAAATAATCAAAATAAACACATAATGCCAAAAATTAAATATGGAATGGTATGCATGTCAATGGATATGCATAAATATGATAAAGATGCTTTAATCTGAAAATTGTATAAATTTTATTTGACTTCCTTTTATAAACTTGGAAACCCTATATTTCATATGGAATGTAATTAATGTACATATGTAGCAACATATTTCTTTTTAATTGAGAAATGAAGAAAATAAACTAATTCCTAAAATAAATGTTTATGTTATTATGTTTCGCCATTTCAGAAATTTCCAATTTTATTTTTATTTATCAACATCATTTAAGGTTTAATTGATTTATGTCTTTACCTTTATAAAACTAAATCTAAATCATGTATTAATATGCATCAAATTATTTAAATTATATTTTTAAATTAAAGTTCACATTTTGTGAGTTTTTAGAAATTTATTTCATAAATTTTGGAATTATATTTTAAAGATATAAAATTTACAAGTTTTTATATTTATAAATCTAATTGGAAAAAAAAGGAGGAAAAGCAGGCGGGCCGTGACTCGGCTCGGCCAGGCCTTGTGTGGCGTGGCAGGTAGCATGACGTGGCGTGGCGTGGGCCATGCACAGCGTCGCGTCTGCTGACATGCCACAAGGCGGACTTGGCTTGTGTGCATGCCTTGTGGCGGCCACGGTGTGGCATGCGGCAAGACGGCAAGACGGCCGGTGACAAGCGGGGCGGTCCGTCGACCACTGGCCGGACCGACGGTGGGGCTCACTGTCGGCGTCACGCGGAGCGAGGAGGCGGCTCGGGTGTGGCCGATTCCGTGATGGCTTCTTGCTTGGAAGTAAGGGAAGAGAGAGGAGGAAGGAAAGCCGGGGTGGGGTCGGCGAGGAAGGAGGCCATGGTGAGGTCGGCGGCGGCGATGGCGTTCTTGGCGATATAGCGATCTTGGCCATGAGTGAGGAGGCGGCGGGGTTGGCGAGGAAGGAAGGTAAGGGGGAGGTCGGGTGGTGCCGGGCGGGCGTGGCATGAGGCTCAGCGGCGTGACCGTGGTCGAGCGGAGGAAAAAGGCAAGTCGCCGGACTCCGTGAGGAGGGGCTGGCCGTGATCGGGAGGGTCCCTAGCGACCCGGGGAGGAGAAGAGTGAAGGAGGAGGGTTACCATGCGAGAGGCCCGACAGCGTCGTGGGCAAGCAGCTTTGGCCAGGTGTCCTCCCATGATGGGCGGCGACCTGGAGAAATGGAGCAAGGGGAGTGAGAGGAAGGAGGTGATGGAAGGGATCGGCCGGGGAGGGTCTCACCGGCGAGATCGAGGGGGGGCAGTGGGGAGTGAGAGGGAGAAGAAAACTGAGAGGGAGGGGGCTGTCTCGGGCTGTCCGAGAGAGAGTGAGTGGGGGTTTAGATAGGGTTAGGGAGAGGGTAGTTTAGGGAAGGGCCCAAAAATAGGATATTTAGATTTGGGGAAAAGGGCAAAAATGGGATTTTCCAATTGGGGAGGAATGACAAGTAGGGCCCACATGTCATAGAGATGAGAGGGAATTAGTGTTAGGGCAAAATACATTTTTACTAAACCTAATTAGTTTGAAATTTGCTTATAAAGTTTTTATTTAAATTTTTAGTTTTAATTACTTGGCCATCTTCTAATTCAATGTGAAATGGTTTAATCTAAAAATTTGTAAAAACATATTTGTAGCATTTTGGACATTTTCAAATGAGATATATTTATATATGCATATCCATAAGTTAAATCATTAAATAGATTTGTAGAGGAAATATTTATAGTAACATGCACATTTTTCAAAAATGACTTTTAAAATTTTGGATTTCACATGTGACGATGCCATGATGATGTATTTTCAAATTTTTTGAAAAATGGGGATGTTACATTTGGCCTCCAACACAGAGATATCTTGCAATAAATTTCGGGCTGTCTAGAGATCCAATCTGTTATGAATTCGTTTTTCCAATCATATGTCTTCCATCCGAACTCGGATTTTGACGTTATTGGACTTTCTGGAAGCAGCACAAAATATTCAAGGAAAAGTTAGTTGGAGTCATCTTTGAATTCGGCCATCTTCATGTTGCTAAAATTTGGGAATTCTCAAATTCTAGTCGGATTCGAATTGGATCAATCTGGTCCTAGTTCGGTAAAACAGCCATATCTCCTGATTCCCTTATCCGTTTTGGGCGTTCTTGTACTTGTTGGAAAGCTACGAAGATGCTCTACAACTTTGTCCATTGTACCAATTTTAGGAAACGCAATCTTCACACCCAAAAATAGCGTTGGATCTGGATCTGTTTCATCTCAGATTTTTCTGTACAGTTTGTATTTCGGGGCCCATATCTCCTATTTCCAAACTCCAAATTGGTTGTTCCATATATGATATTGATGAGAACTAAAATATCTACAACTTTCGTATAGAGACCTTCTCCAAATTTGGAGCTTTTCTTGAGTGTATTTGGCGAACAACATAACTGCTCCTGCTGGCCTGATTGGAAAGTTTTGAAAAAAAAAAGGCAAGTATAATTAAAAAAAAGCTGCACAAAAAGAAAGAAAAAACAATGGAGAAAAAAGAAGGGAGGAGCTCTTTAGCTAAGTGCTGTGCTTTGTTGGTGACGTCGTTTGTGTCTCGGCTTACGTCTCTAGTATGGTTTGTCCTAGGACCAGCATAGTACCACGTTGAACATTTATTCAACTTGTTTTGAACTAACGTGGTTCAAGCTTTTCCATTGGATTGTGCTCAGCCTCCTACAGCTCCACATATACTACTACCAACCAGGCACTTGTGACGGCATCGATTCACCATATCTCCAGGAGTATGGTCTCGTCGGTTGCCGACACCTTCTGCTAAGCTTAGTAAGAATTGGTATGAACTTGAAAGAACGGGTTGAGAGTGAGCGACATGTTTAACCACATCCAATTAGCTATTGGGGACATACTCTTTGTGATCATATTATTGTGCTTGTTCTCTTTTTTTCATCTAACCATGTCAGGATATGACGACAATGGCGTGCCACAGTCCCCTCGCAGCAAGCGCCTAATACAACCTTTGGATTGCGTGTTCTTTAAGCACTTACGACAATCCACAAGGATTCATGACATCAACATCACCACGGCTTCATCAACTGATGATGAACAAGGTAAAATCAAGTTTGAATTGCCTCCATTTGCTGGAAAGTTTGATCCTAATATATATATTAATTGGGAGCTAGCGGTAGACAATGAATTTGCAAAGTATGACTTATCTGAAAATAAAAGATTAGTGCCGCAGTTAAAACGTTAACGTCAGATGCAATATATTGGTGGAAGCATATATCTAGACATGATAAAGAACCTAAAACTTAGAGTGCCATGAAAAACTTATGAGAGATGATTATGTTCCTGAATATGATGCTGAATATTTGCTTACTAAACTTCAACGCTTAAAATAAGGTTCTAAAACTGTTGCTGCAATTACACCGCATGCATATGGTCATTACCAAGTGTTGCTGCAATTACTTCGGCTATATCAGCATCTTTCACTACATCTACGACAAGTTGACAATAGTTCACGGCATCTTCTACTTCGTCTACGTCTAATATGGTGGCTCTATCAACGTTGTTTCATCGACCTCCACCTTGGCCAGGTCGATCACACAGTTGCCCACCTCGGCTTTTAGACATGGCGCTATCACCTTCATCAGTTCGGCCACCACCTTGGCTGTATTCAAGAAAGGCATATCTCTACCTCGTCCATTCTCTCAGGTCATCCAAGTCACGTCACTCCAAGGCTGGCCCAAGAGATAGCCCAATTTGGCCACGAGTCCAGTTCGGCCGTCTGCGCGCTGCACAACTTTGAACGGACGCCTAGGCCACATACGAAGTCCGTTTTCGATGTTCTACCACTTCACGGAAAGTTAGGAGATAAGCTTTCTAATGAATCTGGTCCCATTGCAAAATTCCTCCTGGAGCATCAGGAATCATCAAAACAAGGTGCTCTGTCATCCAATTAGGCCAAACTGGGCCTTGTAAGCACATAGGGCCCAAGCCCACGTGGTGGACGCCCTAGGAAAACCCTAGGACATCCAACACTTCCCTCCTAGCCGTCTCCCTCTTATAAATTCAATAGCCGTCGTCGTTTATACGCGGGCTTTATTAGATTAAAGTTTAGCCTTTGCTACTTTTCTTGTATTACTTGTGTCGGTTAGACCGCCTGTATTACTCGTCTTCAGAACCCCATCTACTCATTTGTGCCTAATTCATATTTGCAATTTTAGATTGCGTTTATCTTGTTCTTGCTCGTTCTTCGATTGTTTGCAGGAACAAAGACCTTCGTGGTCCGGTTGATCGCGCGCCCGCGAGATCACTAACCCTCTGGAGTTGGTGTATCGGTTGCTAAGGCGCAACGTCCTAGACGGTTGTAGTCGGGCTGTGAACGTCGATTCCTTCACAATTCGAGAGTTATCCCTCTCATCGAAAGATCGGGACCCCTGCTACTATCCAACAACGACCTTCGTGGTCAGGTTGATCGTGCGCCGGTGAGATCAATAACCCTCTGGAGTTGATGTATCGGTCGCTAAGGCGCATCGTCCTGGACGGTTGTAGTCAGGCCGCCAACGTCGATTCCTCCACAAATCGAGAGTTATCCATCTCATCGAAAGATCGGGACCCCTGCTATTATCAAGTGGTGTCAGAGCGCCAGGTTGATCGGTGAGAGATTTCTATATTTGTATCTTGTTTTACCTAGTGTCTAGAAAATCGCTAAAAGAAATCCCTTGGTCCAAGACATATCTAGCCTTGCTTTTGTTGCGTAGTCCTTGCTTGTTGAGTTTACATTTGCATCGTCGAGTCGGTTGCTGTCTTAAGGTCTTTACCTATAGTTTCGAGTTTGTGTCACATTTATTGTCACTGTCATCGTCGTTGCTGTCCACGTCTAGGTTCTAGTTCTAGTCTCGAATTTGCAACCGTTGTTCTAGCTGCCGCTTAGGGGTTTGTGTTCTTATAAAAAAATAGTAGATTGGTTTTGCTGACCTCCCACATGTCCCCCACACCCCCAGGCCGAGTCCCTCTTCTTCCCCAACTTGGCCAAGGCCAAAAAGCCCACTCCAAATCGAGTCCAATTTGAATTCGCGTCCAATCTGTGACCCCTTCAGTAAAACAGCCATAACTTTCGCATACGAACTCGGATTTCGACAATCTGGGACTTTTTGGAAAGCTTAGAAGATTCTCAACAACTTTGTCCAGTGTACAAAAATCAAGAAACGCAGTCTTTGTGCCCAAAAATAGCATTGAAACGGGATCTATCTCATCTCAGATCTGTCTATACAGCTCGTATTTCGAGACCTATATCTCCTACTTCCAAACTCCAAATTGGGTGTTCCATGTATGAAAATTGATGAGAACGAAAAAATCTACAACTTTGGTATAGATATATTCCTCAAATTCGGAGTTTTTCTGGGGTGAATTTCCCAATCAACATAACTGCTCGTGCTGTCCTGTTTGGAAGTTTGAAAAAAAGGCAAGTGCAAAAAAAAAGCCGCACAAAAAGAAAGAAAAAAAATAAAAAAGGAGCTCTCTAGCTAGGTGCTGTGCTTTGTTGAGTTGGTGATGTCGTTTGTGTCTCGGCTGACATCTCTAGTACGGTTAGTCCTAGGACCATCACACTACCGCGTCGAACGTTTATTCATCTTGTTTTGGACTAACGTGATTCAAGCTTTTCCATTAGATTGTGCTCAGCCTCCTATAGCTCCACATATACTACTACCAACCAGGCACTAGTGACGGCATCGATACACCATATCTCCAGGAGTGTTGTCTCGTCGGTTGTCAACGCCCTCTGCTCAGCTTGGTAAGAATTGGTAAGAACCGGAACGAATAGGTTGAGATTGAGTGACTTGTTAGCCCCATCCTAGTAGTTGCGAGGGACAAATTCTCTATGATTGCTTGGTCCTCTAACAATGGCAGGTTCTGGAGACAATAGCGCTCAACATTCTCCTCGTACCAGGGGCATCATTCAACATTTTGATCGCTAGGTAGGTGATAGCAGCAGGGGTCCCGACCTTTCGATGAGAGGGATAACTCTCGATTTGTGGAGGAATCAACGTTGGCGGCCCGACTACAACCGTCCAGGACGATGCGCCTTAGCGACCGATACACCAACTCCAGAGGGTTTTTGATCTCGCGGACGCGCGATCAACCTAACCACGAAGGTCTTTGATCCTTCAAGCAATCGAAGAACGAGCAAGAACAAGATAAACGCAATATGAAATTGCAAATATGAATTAGACACAAACAAGTAGGTGGGGTTCCGAAGACGAGTAATACAGGCGGTCTAACCGACACGCGCGATTACAAGAAAAGTAGCAAAGGCTAAACTTTAATCTAACAAAACCCGCGTCTAAACGATGACGGCTACTAAATTTATAAGAGGGAGATGGCTAGGAGGGAAGTGCTCAACGTCCTAGGGTTTTCCTAGGGCTTCCACCACGTGGGCTTGGGCCAGATGTGCTTACAAGGCTCAGTTTGGCCTAACTAGATGATGCGACACCTTATTTTGATGATTCCGTATGCTCTAGGAGGAATTTTGCAATGAGACTAGATTCATTGGAAAGCTTATCTCCTAAGCTTTCCGTGAAGTGGTAGAACGTCGCAAACAGACTTCGTATGTGGCCTGGGCGTCCGTTCAAAGTTGTGCTGCGCGCAGACGGCCGAACTGGACTTGTGGCCAAATTGGGCTTTCTCTTGGGCCAGCCTTTGAGCGACGTGACTTGTATGACCTGAGGGAATGGACGAGGTGGAGATACGCCTTTTTGAATACGCCGTCAAGCATGGGAGGCGGCCAAGGTGGTGGCCGAACTGATGAAGGTGATAGCGCCATGTCCAAAAGCCGAGAAGGGCAACTGTGTGATCGACCTGGCCAAGGTGGTGGTCGATTGAGCAACGTTGATGAAGCCACCATATTAGACGTAGACGAAGTAGAAGATGCCGTGAACTGTCACCAACTTGTCGTAGATATAGTGAAAGATGCCAACATAGCCGAAGTAATTACAGCAACACTTGGTAATGACCATATGTATGCGGTGTTGGTTCTATCTATGATGAGCATGGTCTCATATCCTCCCTTTCTTGAAGTGGAGTCGTCCTCGACTCTATCATATTATCCTGCAAAATGTTAGTAGCGCCAGGAAAAGAAGGAACATGCATATCTTTTGCGATCAAATCAATGGCTTGAGAATCACAATTACCCAAACACTCTCTTTCTTGAAAACTATCATATAGATTATAATGGCAATTAAGGGTACTTGATATGATATTGAAATTATCTAATTGATCACATTGTTGCATAGAAAATAGAGGTTTCAAATCTGAACAAATGTAAACTCTATGCACTTTATACTCTCCTTTATCATTGTGTTTGCCAACAACATGAAAAATATTTTGCGATAACCATGGCAAATCAGAATGTACAAAAATCCTCTCCTTTAAACTATTTAGATCACACAGAACATCAAATTCAATGTAACCTAAAATATTTAAAGAAGACATCAATTTAAGATCATCTTCCTCACTAGCAATGTGAATAACATGTTTATGTTCAGCATAAGTGTTTTGTTTTAAAATAAAAGTTTCATATTCATTAACTAGTTGTGGCATGGATATAAGTGAAGCATTATCACACAACTCTTCTTTATCACAAGAGACAATAAGTAAATCATCTTGTAACAAAGGAATATCAGCGGGTGGTTCCACTAAAGGTGGCTCTGTGATAGCATGAGTAGCGGACAATTTCAGCATATCAAAATCATTCACACCTTGTGTAAGCACAACACCTTTTATATTACCTTCAAAGTCCTCATCAGTGGTTGTAATATTTGCTTACTAAACTTCAACGCTTAAAACAAGGTTCTCTATCATGTCTAGATATATGCTTCCACCAATATATTGCATCTGACGTTAACGCTTTAACTACAGCACTAATTTTTTATTTTTCAGATAAATCATACTTTGCAAATTCTTTGTCTACCGCTATCTCCCAATTAATATATGCATTAGGATCAAACTTTCCAGCAAATGGAGGCAATTCAGACTTGATTTTACCTTTTTCATCATTAGTTGATGAAGCCGTGGTGATGTTGATGTCATGAATCCTTGTGGATTGTCGTAAGTGTTTAAGGAACACGTGATCCAAAGATTGTATTCGGCGCTTGCAGCAAGGGGATTGTGGCACGTCACTGTCCTCATATCCTGACATGGTTAGGAGAAAAACAAGAGAACAAATACAATAATATGATCACAAAGAGTATGTCCCTAATAGCTAATAGGATGTGGTTAAACAAGTCGCTTACTCTCAACCCGTTCTTTCAAGTTCTTACCAATTCTTACCAAGCTTAGCAGAAGGTGTCGGCAACCGACGAGACAACACTCCTAGAGATATGTGTATCGATGCCATCACAAGTGCCTGGTTGGTAGTAGTATATGTGGAGCTGTAGGAGGCTGAACACAATCCAATGGAAAACCTTGAACCACGTTAGTCCAAAATAGGTTGAATAAACATTCAACGCGGTACTGTGCTGGTCCTAGGACAAACCGTACTAGAGACGTGAGTCAAGACACAAACGACATCACCAACAAAACACAGCACTTAGCTAGAGAGCTCCTCTCTTTTTTTTCTTTTTTTCTTTTTGTCCGGCTTTTTTTTATTGCACTTACCTTTTTTTTCAAACTTTCCAAACAGGACAGTTATGTTGTTCAGCAAATTCACTCACGAAAATCTCCGAATTTGGGGAAGGTCTCTATATCAAAGTTGTATATATTTTCGTTCTCATCAATTTTCATATATGGAACAAGCAATTTCGAGTTTGGAAATAGAAGATATGGGCCCCGAAATATAATCTGTATAGAAAAATCTGAGATGAGACGATCCAAATCCAACGCTATTTTTGGGTGCGAATATTGCGTTTCCTGAAATCGGTACAATTGAAAGAGTTGTAGAGGATCTTCTTAGCTTTCCATCAAGTACAAGAACGCCCAAAACAGATAAGGGAATCATGAGATATGACTGTTTTACCGAACTGGGATCAGATTGATCCAATTCGAATTCGACTAGAACTCGAGAATTCCCAAATTTTAGGAACTGGAAGATGGCCGAATTCAGAGATGACTCCAACTAACTTTTCCTTGGATATTTTGTGCTAATTCCAGAAAGTCTAAAAACGTCAAAATCCGAATTCATGAGTGGCATGTAGCAAAGGAGGTTTAAAGGTTATCTTCAGCATAAAGAGCATTTACAAGACATAAACATAAGTAGATTATAAATTGCACTTTAATTAAATGTTGGAAAAGTAATAACTTGTAGTAACCATCATAATTCCTTATCATAGATTTCCATCATCAACAATCTCTGGGGCTCTAACCGCCCTTGGCCTCCATCCAATCATAATCAAAACATGCTCGGGCTCTATCTGCCTTTGGTCTCTATCCGACCATACGCCATAAGCAACCCCATCCTCGGAAAGACACACGGCTATCCCACCATGCCTAAAACCAATACCAAAACTGAACCATGAGCTAACATCAGTGTCTCGCCTCAAAAGTTTTAGTCCTTAACCCCGGACGCGGCTGTTCGAACAGTTTTAAACACTCTGCAGAGGTGTACGACTTTACCCACACGACACAGCAAGCCATGCCGAAGCCTCTTAGATGTACATGCCAGTCCATTGGGTCACCCGGTAACTGTCACCCTACGACCCCACGTGCCGTGTTGTGGTTCGAAGGAGTTAACCGTTGCTGTGGACGTTGCCCATGGCCCTCTGTCCAGACATCCATGCACCCCCACAGAAGCAGCGCTATCTGCGACTGCCCCCCACACAAAATACCAGCAAATAAACAATAGCCCCAATGGTACCCAACGGCGCGAGCATGCACAGAAAATTGGCCAAGTGTTCCGATAATACACGTGTGGTCGTACGTATAGTATCTTGACGGGATTGGCACGATGTTCGGTCCTTAATTTACTCGAACGGGGCTACGTGTCCGGGATCCATCCTCCCATCATTCCCCTATCACCCGTTCAAGTCCAACTCAGAGCTCACACGTAATCCATCATCATTGTCACCAGTATCTCATAGCAAATCATTCACAATTGAAGTCGTACGACCAACGGAATAACTCCATCGATCGCTTTACCTCGTTGACTCTAAGCATTGCTAAGACTTCATAGACCAAACATAGATAATATTACCCACTTAGGCAACCAAGGAAGAGGGTGTCAAACCTATCATTGTACTGACCACTAAGTAGGTGATAACTAATTTCTACCCACCAATTGACATATACTTTTAAGTAGCATGCAAGCAACTCATAGAACATAATTAAAATCATGCATTTGTAAATCATGGGATCAACATGATTCAAAGGAGAGTATATAGTGCCTGGTTGTTGCTCACTGGCGGGGAGAACTTCTGGATCAAGTCCGGGCTCCTCCGGGACTTCGGCTCCTAATGTTCGGTAGCAAGAACAACAAATAAAATTCAAATAAAATACCAAACAAATAGTAACATCAAATACTTTTACAGATTCAGAAAGTTCATGGTCTAATGCAAATTTTTTAAAAAGAATCACCAAAATCCGAGTTCGGATGAGTGAGATCGAGCTATTTGATGTTTCGGTGCAAAACTAGCTCGAGGCTGTAAGGACTAAGGTCGGGATTCACCAAGGTAGCTCGCGATTGAGCCTCCTAGCTCAGAAAGGATGTTGCCTTGGTCAAGAGTGGGTTTTCAAGGTCAGATATGGCATAGCTTGGCCGGCTAGGACATGACCATGGTCGGGCTCAACTAGCTCTAGCTCGGAAAAGTCACTTAGCTTGTATATTGCTCGGTAAAAGCCACTTTTGAGGGTCCTAATAAGCTCGTCTAAGCTCGGGCTTAACACAAATGTTGTGGGAAATTTCCTGGCGCACAATTTTTATGTAGAATACTTTTTCATTCGAGCTACAATTGATTTTATAGAACTTACTTACTAGGCTGCTGTTCAAAGAAAGGCTAAAACAGGCTGTTTTTAGACCTAGGATTCTAATACTTCTGTTTCCACCAAAGAACAGCTTAGCCATGAATGCTAAATGGTGAAGAATAGAAATGAGAGGGAGTACGAGGTTCTCACTTAGCAAGGAAGGCCTTGCTTAACAATAGAGACCCCAAATATGAGAAGATCGAAGTGGTGGACCGTAATCTGTCTAGAACTCGGTTCAGCAACTCTTCAGCTTGTTCCTTGAGGTCCCTTCAACTCCAGTAGCGTGGATCTGCTCCTAGACATTCCTTAGCTCGTGCATGAACTCTTTTTGGCCATCTCCAAGCTTGCATGTGAGGGAAAATGACATGCAAAATGAGAAAACTGCAAAGAACCTCACTGCTGTCCAAAACAGCGAAGTAGATGAAGATAGGCAGCAAGAACTCACCCAAATCCTTATGAACATGCAAGGAAGTTGGTTGTACTTGAAGCCTAGGAAGTTTAGATGTTACTCCTGCTCATTTCATGAGCCTGGTTTTCAAGAAAGAGGGCATAGATGGGCAGAAAAGGAAATCAGCCTTTGTTGTCACAAAACCGAGCAGCAAAGAGAAAAGGAAGAGAAATCCATAGCAAACCTTTGTGCATGTGCTTACGATGGAGTGGAATGGATAGCCAACAATTTCAGCTTTCCAACGATATATAACACCTATATGGATTCTAACTGGTTTGGGTGGAGATTTGAAAATGGTGGAGGTGGAGATGAAGAACAGCTTGCTGTTCTTGCTGCTGTCCAGAACTTGGACGTGGGAAGA
This sequence comes from Olyra latifolia, assembly GCA_036346145.1. NCBI lineage: Eukaryota > Viridiplantae > Streptophyta > Magnoliopsida > Poales > Poaceae > Olyra > Olyra latifolia. Next base: position 44,883,631 of record CM070526.1, read on the forward strand.
ATGAGGGTGAGGGCTGGTTGAAGAGGGTGGAGAGGGGTTTAAATAGAGGTATACTCTCCCATTCACGTTCCCATGTTGCTTCATCTTCGGTGTGGTTGCTCCACTGCACCTTGTAGAACTTGGTCGTCTTGTTTCTTGTTGTTCGTTCCCTTTCTTCAAGAACGCGAATGGGATGTTCTCGATAGGAGAGATCAGATTGAAGATCAAGATTTTTTAACTCGGTGGCTTCGGTTGGAACTCGGGGACACTTCTTGAGTTGAGAGATATGAAAGACATTGTGCACGTCGGAGAGGAAAGGTGGAAGATCAAGCTCATAAGCTACTGCTCCTCGCTTAGCTGTAACTTGGAAAGGACCAATGTAGCGAGGGGCTAACTTTCCTTTCACTTGGAAGCGATGTGTACCCTTCAGCGGGGTAACCTTGAGATAGACATGATCATTCACCTCAAAGCTAAGCTCGCGTCGACGACGATCAGCATAGCTCTTCTGACGGGATTGCACTGCCCGCAATCGCTCTCGGATCAACCTAACATGCTCCTTAGCCTCGGCAACCATGTCCGGACCGAAGAATGGTCTTTCTCTAGATTCGGACCAATTGAGGACAGTCCTACACTTTCTCCCATAAAGAGATTCAAATAGAGACATTTGAAGACTAGATTGATAACTATTATTGTACTAAAATTCGGTAAAGGGTAGGCATTTCTCCCAATCCTTACCATAGGAGAGGACGCATGCTCGAAGCATGTCTTCAAGAATTTGATTGACTCTTTTAGTTTGTTCACCGGTTTGAGGATGATATGCCGTGCTAAAGGAAAGCTTGGTTCCCATTGCTCGGCGGAGGCACTCCAAAAAATGCGAAGTGAATTGAGAGCCTCGGTTTGAAATTATCTTCTTAGAAACACCGTGGAGAGATACGATACGGGATAGATAAAGCTTCGCCAAATTACTGACATGGTAATTGACCTTGACAGGGAGGAAATGGACAGTTTTGATTAATCGGTCAACGATTACCCAAATAGAATCGAAACCTTTCTGTGTCTTAGGTAAGCCGGTGACAAAATCCATACCAACTTCATCCCATTTCCACTCAGGCACGGACAACGGTTGGAGAGTACCCGCTGGTCTGAGATGGTCGGCCTTCATGCGTTGACATATGTCACATTCCACAACATATCGGGCAATTTCCCGCTTCATGCGAGTCCACCAAAATCTTTGCTTCAGATCTTGGTACCTCCGGGGTGGATCGAGAAGGGAGAGTTATGAGCTTCGTTGAGGATGGATGCTTTCAGCTTTTTGTTGTTAGGCACCACTAGGTGTTTTCTAAACCATAGGACACCCTCTGCGTCTTTGGTGAAGCAATCTGCCTTGCCCATGTTCAAATTAGCTCGGACTCGCGCCATGCCCTTGTTCATGTTTTGGGCATCCTTAATCTGATCCATGAGGTCTGGTTTCTCCTCCATGGTAGCAAGGAATCCCTCTTGAACCATCTCCAAACCGAGTTTTTGAAATTCTATGCACAAAGCATCTGATTCAGACTTGACCGAGATGCAATTGCATTGTGATTCCCGGCTTAACGCATCGGCAACCACATTGGCCTTGCCTAGATGGTAGTGAAGGCCTATATCATAGTCTTTGACTAACTCCAGCCATCTTCTTTGTCTACCATTCAGATCCGATTGGGTGAAGATGTACTTGAGTCTCTTATTGTCGGTGTAGACCTCGCAACGTTTCCCGAGCAGGAAATGTCGCCAAAGTTTGAGAGCGTGCACAACTACTGCTAGCTCGAGATCATAGGTGGGATAATTGACCTCATGAGGTCTCAATTGCCTTGATACATAAGCCACGACTTTGCCATCTTGCATGAGAACGCAGCCAAGTCCATGGTGAGATGCATCACAGTAGATGTCGAAACTCTTGTGGATATCCAGTAGGACTAGGACAGGAGCGGTGGTCAAGCAGTTCTTCAAAGTTTGAAAACTTTCCTTACACTCTTGTGACCATTCATACTTTTTATCCTTTTTCAAGAGTTCGGTCAATGGTCGAGCAATCTTGGATAAATTCTCAATAAATCGCCGGTACTAGCCGGCAAGACCAAGGAAACTCTGGATTTCGGTGACATTGGTGGGCTGTTTGCAATTCAGTTCATCTTGTACTTTGCTTGGGTCTACAACCATACCACCTTGGGATATGATATGACCTAGAAAGGCAACCTACTTTAGCCAAAACTCACACTTGATGAATTTGGCATAAAGTCGGTGCTCTCGAAGTTTGTCCAATACAAGCCGAAGGTGCTCTTCATGCTCTTCTTCGGTCTTCGAATAAATGAGAATGTCATCGATGAAGATGACGACAAACTTGTCAAGAAACTCCATGAAGATTGAATTCATGTGATTCATGAAGTACGCCGGTGCATTGGTCAAGCCAAAGGACATGACGGTATATTCGTACAGACCATAACAGGTTGAGAAAGCCATTTTTGTAATGTCCTCGGATCTGATTCTAATTTGATGATAGTCTAACCTCAGGTCTATCTTTGAGAATACACGGGCTCCAATCATTTGGTCGAACAAATCATCAATCCCTGGAAAGGTATACTTATTCTTGACCGTGACTTCATTCAGCGGTCGATAATCCACACATATCCTTAAACTAGCGTCCTTCTTCTTCACGAATAGCACCGAGCATCCCCATGGTGAGGAGCTCGGGCGAATGAAGCTTTCTCTCGCAGCTCCATAAGTTGCTTCTTTAGTTCTGCTAACTCATTGGGAGGCATCCTACATGGCTGTTTTGATTTTGGGCGGTCCCGGGCAGTAATTCAATGATAAATTCTACTTCTCGGTCAGGTGGCATCCTATGTAGTTCTTCGGGAAAGACATCTGGGCAGTCACATACCACATGTACATCACTAACCCCAGGGGAAACATCACCTCTCAATGCATAGAAATGAGTTGATTTGGACCTAGAAGAAAACTTGACTTGTTTGCTGGTGGTATTGGTAAGAGAGAGAGATTTTTGGGCACAATTGATTTGTCCTTGATTCTTGGATAGTCAATCCATACCCAATATAATATCGATGTCCCCTATATCGATCAAGATAAGGTCGGCCAAGAATTCAACCCCATTGATATCAATTTTTACTTCCGGCAAACTCGGTCAGCTCTAAATGTCGACCCCGGGGCATGAATGCAAAAGAAAGTATGCATGGCTTCAATGGAAAAACCATGAGATGCAGCAAACCTTTCCTTGATAAAAGAATGAGATGCTCCAGAGTCAAATAAAATAGTGGCTGGGCACGAGTTGATAGAGAGCGTACCCAAAACCACGTCCGGTGCATCCGGGGCTTCCTCCGTCTTAACATGGTTGATGCGACCACGCTGCTGCAGTTGTGGAATCTTTCGAGCAGGATTCTGAGGTGGTGCTACACGTCCAGGCACGACAGGTGGCCTTACGTTAGCTGCTCCTTGATTCCTTTTTGGGCATCGGTTTGCCAAGTGTCCGGGCTGCCAACAGGTGAAACAAGTGGTGTCCGGGCGAGCCTGAACATTGCCTTCTGGCTGATTCCCACCCAAGGTAGGTGGAAACCTCTGCTGAGTTGGTCGAGGTACGGGGGTTGAGGCCTTTGGGAAGGTGGAGCTTGAAGTTCAGGTCGGGGCTGCCATGCACGCTGCACTGGCGAGCTACTGCTTGCTGAAATTTGTGCTGCCCTCTTGCGCTTGCTTGATTCATCTAGCTTGTTCCACTTCTCCTCCACGATTATAGCCTTGTTGACCATGTGTTGGAAGTCTCGAAAGTCATTTCCAGCGAGCTCAAGCTGCAGCTCATCAGCGAGACTATTCATGAACCGATCTCGCTTGCGTTCGTCATTGGAGACATCATCGGGGGCATAACGAGCCAAATAGTTGAACTCGTCCATGACCGACTTGCGGCCTTGCTTCAACGCTAGAAATTCTCGCCTCTTGATGGCCTTGATACCAGTTGGGACATGAGCTCTGCGAAAACCCGTACAGAACTCTTCCCAAGTGATAACATCCCCGGCGGGCTGCATGGTGACGAAACTGTCCTACCACGCACAAGCCGCGCCTTCCAGTTGATGAGAAGCGAAGAGATCTTTCTCGTCTTCGGGACAGCGAGCAACAGTGAGCTTGCTCTCGATGGTACAAAGCCAGTCATCCGCGTCGAGTGGATCCTCAGAACGGGAGAAGGTTGGCGGTTGGGTGCGAAGAAATTCAGCAAGTCCTCCAGCTGCATGATGCACTGCTCATCTAGCACCTTGAGCATTGCCCACAGCAGGAGCAGTGTTGCGAGCAATCTGCTGCAGAATGAGGGTCTGATCTTGGCGATTTTGCTCAATAAGAGTAAGAACTTGTGCCATTGTTGGGGGTGGTGGCGGCAAGTTCTCCTCCGGTTGATGTTGAGGATGCTCGGGATTAGCATGGGCGCTATCCCCAGCTTGAGAGCCAGCAGGTGGAGGGTTCTGAGATGAAGAAGCACCCCCATGCTGTGAGCAAGATCGAGTATTGGCTCCTGTCATCCTGTTGCCAACCAGAACAAAAAGTTAGCAACTCGAATGATGGATAGCCGATAAGGTAGGATGGGATGGAATGGGACAACAAGCAACCAACGCCGATCCTACATGCATGCAGTGAGCAAGGTGCTCATAGATTCAATCATGTTATGAGCCAAAGACCCATAGGGCAAACAAGATCCATTAAGACAAATTGGTAGTTTTTCAACACGGTTACACAAATACAAAGCCTGTAGGCTAGTGGTAGCCGCTTGGAACGAAGAGCCAAGTTCACCATACAAATACATAGGTTTATAATGGAGAGAACACACTCTACGACCAAGGTTATACTTCACTAATCATCTCTAACATAGCCTAGATCCCTATCAAAGCCGTCAGGGAACGCACTGAGTATGTGATATCCTGGTGAACCAGTATCTTCAGGGTCACGAGGATCGGTGAGACGCTGTGGAGGACCCAAAAGGGCAGAAAGACTTTTATGGTTGCAAACAAAAGTTCTTGGTGGCTCCACTCCATTAACACGAGGAAGCTGAAGATAAGGTGGAACAGGCTCTCGAGGAGATTTGCCATGGGATCCTAAGACATCCCAAGACACAAGTTGGTGAAGTTGCTTACGTGCTGCACCAAGGCAAGCATGAGCAGTCTAAAGCTCATGAAGAAGGCAGCGATGAGCTCGGTCCATAGTGCGAACCAAGCCCGCCAAAGAACGGATGGTCGGATCCCCGTCCCTTGCTGGTTCAACGAAGAAGTGGTTATGGGAGTCGTTGTCCAACTGTGGAAAATAGGTGTACGGCGCTCGTGCCAACTCCCGGTGCTCACGACGAAGAAAAGACATAGCAATACGGGCAACTTCTTGAATAGCCATGGCAATTATAGTTCCTCTTGCTTCAAAGTTATATGGGCTGCTTCTCGCCGCAATCCTTGCGGTGATGTCGACCGTTGCAATGTAGTCCTCCATGCCTGGCCCTTAAGTGTTGGTGTAGACAGCATACTCTAGGGTATAAGTGTAATTGGCATTTCAAAGGAGATCTCGAAGAAGAGAAGGATATTCATCGACTCCCTCGGCACGAGTGGCCAAAACAAGTCGTCCGCGAGTCATCTACCATTTTAGAAAGAGAAGAGGAGTTCGGAAAAATTCCAGTTTGTGAAACCAAATGAATATGAAGGTAAGAATGAATATAAGATAGGTGAGGAGAAAATTCAGCAAGCTTATGTTTTCAAACATATTTGATAGTTAAAATAATTTGGACTCAAGACCTTCTAGCTAGCTAGCGGCCATGCTAAGTTCTAACCTGCAGTCACATGTGCTCTGATACCAACCCCTGTGGGCGCCCCTTCTAAATTTACATTCGGCTCAAAGAAGTCATTGCCCATTCGCTGTCCATGTGGTTGGAAAATAACATACGAGCTGCTCAAAAGCAAGCCGAGCATGTTAGCTCCCAACTTGAGCATGCAGTGACACACATGGACGACCTTCGTTAAAACGAATGCAAACCGAGTGCCCGGATATGTGCTCGATGATGGCTCCTAAGATCAGCTACCATCACACATATATCCTCTCAAAAATCGATAGCACAACACATGCGTCTTCGGGCATAATTTACATCCAACCGGGCAACATGAACTGCTGCCCGAACAATAAGTTCAACATAATCAGAGTTTGTTGCAGCGGAAAACAAAAGTCTGTTCAACAAAACAGCAGCGGAAGAACATCATAAATAAACAAAAGATCAGCGTGGTATGCCCCCATTAACCCATGGGCAACTGACTGGAAGCTGAAACTCCGCATCTTGCCCGCTAGCGCCGTCATTCCCCGCTTGATAGTAGTACTTAAGCGTGGAATCATCTCCATAACCTGAAATTGCAGCATCCGGGTTGAGTACGAAAGGTACTCGCACTAGGGAGGTAATATATATCGTCATTCATGAGTGGCATGTAGCAAGGAAGGCTTAAAGGTTATCTTCAGCATAAAGAGCATTTACAAGACATAAACATAAGTAGATTGTAAATTGCACTTTAATTAAATGTTGGGAAAGTAATAACTTGTAGCAACCATCATAATTCCTTATCATAGATTTCCATCATCAACAATCTCTGGGGCTCTAACCGCCCTTGGCCTCCATCCAACCATAATCAAAAGATGCTCGGCCTCTATCCGCCCTTGGTCTCTATCCGACCATACGCCAGGAGCAACCCCATGCTCGGAAAGACACACGGCTATCCCATCATGCCTAAAACCAATACCAAAACTGAACCATGAGCTAACATCAGTGTCTCGCCTCATAAGTTTTCGTCCTTAACCCTGGACACGACTGTTCGAACAGTTTTAAACACTCTGCAGAGGTGTACGACTTTACCCACACGACACTGCAAGCCATGCCGAAGCCTCTTAGATGTATATGCCAGTCCATTGGGTCACCCGGTAAATGTCACCCTACGACCCCACGTGTCGTGTTGTGGTTCGAAGGAGTTAACCGTTGCTGTGAACGTTGCCCATGGCCCTCTGTCCGGACATCCATGGACCCCCACGGAAGCAGTGCTATTTGCGACTGTCCCCCACACAAAACACCAGCAAATAAACAATAGCCCCAATGGTACCCAACGGCGCGAGCATGCACAGGAAATTGGCTAAGTGTTCCCATAATACACGTGTGGTCGTACGTATAGTAACTTGAAGGGATTGGCACCATGTTCGGTCCTTAATTCACTCGAACAGGGCTACGTGTCCGGGATCCATCCTCCCATCATTCCCCTATCACCCGTTCAAGTCCAACTCAAAGCTCACACGTAATCCATCATCATTGTCACCAGATTTCTCATAGCAAATCATTCACAATTGAAGTGGTACGACCAACGGAATAACTCCATCGATCACTTTACCTCGTTGACTCTGAGCATTGCTAAGCTTTCATAGACCAAACATAGATAATATTACCCACTTAGGCAACCAAGAAGGGTGTCAAACCTATCATTGTACTGACCACTAAGTAGGAGATAACTAATTTCTACCCACCGATGGACATATACTTTAAAGTAGTATGCAAGCAACTCATAGAACATAATTAAAATCATGCATTTATAAATCATGAGATCAACATGATTCAAAGGAGAGTATATAGTGCCTGGTTGCTGCTCGTTGGCGGGGAGAACTTCTGGATCAAGTTCGGGCTCCTCCGGGACGTCGGCTCCTAATGCTCGGCAGCAAGAACATCAAATAAAATCCAAATAAAATACCAAACAAATAGTAACATCAAATATTTTTAGAGATTCAGAAAGTTCATGGTCTAATGCAAATTTTGCAAAAAGATTCACCCAAATTTGAGTTCGGATGAGTGAGATCGAGCTATTTGAAGTTTGGGTGCAAAACTAGCTCGAGGCTGTAAGGACTAAGCTCGAGATTCACCAAGGTAGCTCGGGATTGAGCCTCCTAGCTCAGAAAAGATGTTGTCTTGGTCAAGAGTGGGTTTTCAAGGTCAGATATGGCATAGCTTGGCCGGCTAGGACATGACCAAGGTCGGGCTCAACTAACTCTAGCTCGGTAAAGTCACTTAGCTTGTATATTGCTCAGTACGAGCCACTTTTGAGTGTCCTAATAAGATCGGCTAAGCTCGGGTTTAACACGAAAGTTGTGGGAAATTTCCTGGCGCACAATTTTTATGTAGAACACATTTTCATCCGAGCTACGGTTGATTTTATGGAACTTACTTACTAGGCCGCTGTTCAAAGAACGACTGAAACAGGCTGTTTTTAGATCTAGGATTCTAATGCTTCGGTTTCCTCCAAAGAATAGCTTAGCCATGAATGCTAAATGGTGAAGAACAGAAATAAGAGGAAGTACTGGGTTTTCACCTAGCAAGGAAGGCCTTGCTTAACAATAGAGAGCCCAAAGATGAGAAGATCGAAGTGGTGGACGGTAATCTGTTCAGAACTCGGTTCAGCAACTCTTCAGCTTGTTCCTTGAGGTCTCTTCAACTCCAGTAGCGTGGATCTGCTCCTAGACATTCCTTAGCTCGTGCATGAACTCTTTTTAGCCATCTCCAAGCTTGCATGTGAGGGATAATGACATGCAAGATGAGAAAACTACAAAGAACCTCACTGCTGTCCAAAACAGTGAAGTAGATGAAGATAGGTAGCAAGAACTCACCCAAATCCTTGCGAACGTGCAAGGAAGTTCTCCGTACTTGAAGCCTAGGAAGTTTAGATATTACTCCTGCTCATTTCATAGCCTGGTTTTCAAGAAAGAGGGCATAGAGGGGCAGAAAACGAAATCAGCCTTTTCTGTCCCAAAACCAAACAGCAAAGAGAAAAGAAAGAGGAATCCATAGCAAACCTTTGTGCATGTGCCAACAATTTCAGCTTTCCAACGATATATAACACCCTATATGGATTCTTGGTGGTTTGGGTGGAGATTTGAAAATGGTGGAGGTGGAGACGAAAAACAGCTTGCTGTTCTTGCTGCTGTCCAGAACTTGGACGTCGGAAGAATGAGGGTGAGGGCTGGTTGAAGAGGGTGGAGAGGGGTTTAAATAGAGGTGTACTCTCCCATTGACAAGTGGGTCTAGGTCCCACCTGCAATAGAGAGGCTGTGGGTGGAAAATGGGTGAGAAAAGATGAGGGCCTGGGCTGCCTGCAGCACCGTCCAAGTCAGGCAGTGGATGGAAGATTCGACTGATATTGCCGGAGGGCAAAAAGGAATAAAGAATAGATGTGGTAGCTGGGTTGTTTGAATACGTACGAGTTTACTCGAGCTTCTCCTTGCCTGGTCAGGTCTTCTGTTGCTCGGTTCGACCGTCTATAGCTCGGGCAGCTTCCTCCGGACATCTTATAGCTCGGACAAGCGATAAACAGCTCGGATGGATAGCAACCAAGCTCTGGTAGAGCTCGGTGAAGTCCGGCACAGTCACTACATTGGTTGATAGGGCTCGGGTGAAGTCTACCTTGCTCAGGTAAGCTACATCTAGCTCGGGCATTTTAAGGAACATGCCTGTTGGGCTCGGTCTCACTACTTTAGTGTCTTGGTCAAAGGGTTTAAAATTAAAAGCCTAATGTTCCCACCATAGAGCATGGTGGTTGAATGCAAAAATTTTTTTTTTGTAAACCAACGTAAAAATGAATGAACATGCTAATGATATGCATAGCTATACAAAATTTAACAGATGGGCTGTTACAGACTTTAAGGGTGAGGCTGGATCTGTTGGAACGCTTAGGAGGTAAGCTTTCCAAGCAATGGTCAAACACCCCAAACGGAGTCCGGATGCATCTTCTATGCGCGTTTAATTGCAGACTGCTTTTGGGAAGCGGAACTGACCACTTCTGCATTCATTGCTTTGTTGCTGACTTGTCTTCCCTCCTTTTCATCTTTTCGCAGATGTTCACATCTCCTTGCATTATTTTCATACCTGAGAATAGTTAAAATACTTCTATAGGTCGCAGCTGATTCTCACAAGTAAAATAGTTGTTCGTAAGGAGCGAATTCACCTGTTGGTTAATTTGCTTCGCACGTATTTTTGGTTCATGAATTGATTTGGAGTCTTGACCAACAACACATGATAAAAACGATGATCTTGCTACTATGCCCATATCATCCTCCCCTTCTTCAAGAAAAGCCGTCCACGGCTTTCGATAAGATAAAAGTAAACAAAATACAGAGAACAACGTATATGCATGGTACATGTATTTATCATTTTTTTTGACAGTTCTCTTCGTATTTTGCAACATAATGGCATGTGTGCATTGCAAAGCGTTTACTCACTTTATTCCCCTTCCCATTAGAAAAAGTCATCCCCGACTTTTCTAAGCATCTTGTCAAATTACATACTGGGTTCCACGTTTCAACTACGCTACTCTGATTTCTAACAAGCAATTCAAATGTATCACGTAAGCCAGAAAGTAACAAGCTATTTTCCAAACAAGAATTTTTTTCAATTGTTTCCATATCAACATGATGAATGTAAGCTTTATCAAAATCATGCATTCTAACATCAGGAAGCTTTCCACATGTAATGCAAATTCTACGAACAAAGAACTTGTTATCCATACCATGTTCTTTAATTAAATTAAACTTGTAAGCATATGTGTGGAAACTAGTTAGTGAAGCAGATTCAGCTACTTTCTCAGTCACAGAAGTTAGCTCAATATATTCATCAAATATGATATAGCACAAAGGAATGGGTAAGAACTTCTTAATGAGTAACTAATTCCACATTATGTAAATTAAGCAAAGTAAAATCAAAATGCGGAATTGGCAGTTGCACATGAGTATTCTTAGAATTGACCTGCTCTTGTTAAATTTTTAGCTCAACATCATTTTTGTTACCTTTATTATTCTCCCTAGGTGTTGTAGATTCTAACCATGGAACAACAATTATTACATCTCCAACCATGCCAATCTCCCCATCTTTCGTGTGAATTGCTGTATGCCATTTATTGTTCAACTCTTTTTGCTTTTCCTGTTGCACATGAAAAGAGACAACACTAGAAGTAGAAGTTAGTGTGTTAGCTTCAGAAATATCCTCACAGTTGTTATCAACTACTTCTCTCCTTTCTTGTGGTATATCTCTTAAAGTATGATATTGTGAGCTCTCATCCTCATATTTAGTGGAAACACATAACTCAATTGTTTTGTCACACTTACTCATATCAGATATGTGGCTCTCATTGCCACAAGGGTTTTGTTTGATGTATCTAAGGATCATGAGCCAACATTGGCACAATTGCCAACAACCACAATCTTCTCTTTTTTCTACGGATACCGAAGAAACGACACCATCCATCATTTCGATCAAAGGAAATGTCCCATGCTCGACCTTCTCATGAATCGGTACCTTTTGCTGAAATTCAGATTCGCCGTGCTCATTAATTTTGCTCTCCTCTTCAGTTGCACAATCCACAAGATCAAGCATGCTTTTAAAATAATTATGTCGAAGTACAGTAGCGATACAGTGATCCAAGCCATCTATAAGTATGCCTTCTACTTGAATAAAGTTGTGATACCGGCACGTCGCAGTGCACGATTCAATTTGTTGAAATAATCATGGACACACATGCATCCTTGTTTGATGCTCGCTAAGTGGTGAAGTAGCTCTTGCTCATAATATGGTGGTACGAATTCTCTTCTCATGATCCCCTTCAAAATTGACCAAGATGTAATGAGGTTCTTTCCCAAAAGTTGTTTCCACCAACAATAAGCATAGTTATCAAAGTGCATAATGGCTCGCAACACTTCTTTATCTCTAGGAAGGTGCTCAAATTTGAAAAGTTTCTCCATTTTTTGTTCCCACTCAATGTATTCTTTGGAATCATCGCTTCCATAGAATGGAAGATGTTCATGACCTGCCATGATCAATGCAAACATGGAACCAAAACAGCAAGTATATGTGGAATATATGTAAAATTACTCATCCTCACTTAGTCACTCTTTGCTGATTGAAGGAGGAGCTCGCACTTGAGTGGTGAGGCAACACGAAGTGAGGTTAAGCGAACTCACAGCTGAGATTAAAGTACATAACGGATTATATGTGGAGCTTGGTAGGGAATGTGTATGATCTATACAATCTGTATTCTTGATGTTGTTTCAATAAGCAAATATCCAACCAACAACATAATGCCTAGCTGCTGAAAACAAGATTTAACTGATGAACACAGGAACTGGCACACAAGGATGATGGAACCATTGCAATCGAAGGAGTGAGCTAGAACAAAATATGATGATACCACAAACAGCTTAGTTGCAATGGTTATGGAAAGATGCTAGCTAGTTGTAATAGATGAAAAAGGGCACAAGATTGCAAATCAAGAATGCGTTTCTCACAGCGGTGCAATAGATTTCATGCAATAGATGAAGAAGGACACAAGATTGTACATGAAGAATGCGTTCTTCATAGCGGTACAATAGATTTCAGCAACATATCTTGACCTTCTCCCCTTTTTTTCTCTTTTGCTTTTGCTCTCTTTCTTTTGAATGGCTGTGCTACTGATTTTCAGCAAAGATTCCAACTTTTCTTTTGATTTCTTGCAACTGTGTGATAAAAACAAATGAGTGCAGCCCTATGCAACGGAATAGCTAGTCTTCATAGGTGCAAAGTTTCGCAATAGGTTATCAAAACAGATTTGAAAATTTTTGCAACTCTATAGCAGTCAGATTCAAACACATGTTCGACCCCTTTTTAGGCCTGATAAGAAAAACTTGTTTCTACCAAAGTTGTAGAGAATTTCATAAGCTTTCCAGAAAGTCCAAGAGCGCAAAAATTCGAGTTCATATGTGGGAGTTATGGCAAAAATAATGGACTGGACAGATTGGATCTAAAAGTAACGCGAAGGAAGATGAATAGTTTCAGCAACAAGAACACGATTCTATGGATATAAACTTAGCAAAACGCACAAGAACAACAGATTGGAGACTAAGGTTCAATATTTTTGTGAGGCAAGTTTTCATATTAGGTAGAAAAACACAAATCAAAACTAGGTAAATATTTTTGTGTCGCTATTTTTCTGGGTATGGCTGAAAAATAAATCTAGAACTAGGGAATAAAGATCCTACCGTGACAACCGGAGCTCTCATACCAAATGATACGAGGGATGTCCGACTTTCATAGCGTAAAGATCCTACCATGACAACTCGCAAAACCTGACGAATCTTGTGTGGCCAACCGTTGCAAGCGCAACAACCTGCAGCACCGAGTTCGCCCAATCTCATGTTGCCCACTCAACCAAGTCAAGCGTATTGCAATCCTCACTGCAATCACAAAGAGCTTGGAAGAACAGCGGGAAGGAATGCACAATCTCAAGTTTATTTTAGCCGATGGCTTGAAATCTCAAGAACATGCTATATATAGGAGAGGAGAGGAAGATATGAGGACTTGCTGGTAAATTCGTGCACTACATAAACCAGCTGTCCCATTAAGTGTGGAGCAGCACACGAAGAGTTGGGCTAGTGGGAATTGGACATGATCTGGTTGGCATAATATTTTGACGATATCTCCATGCTCAGGATGAATTTGAGGGTGAGGCCAGATCTGTTGGAATGCTTAGGAGGTAAGCTTTCCAGGCTATGGTCAAACACCCCAAACAGAGTCCGGATGCATCTTCTATGCGCGTTTAATTGCAGACTACTTTTGGGAAGCGGAACTAACCACTTCTGCTTTCATTACTTGGTTGCTGACTTGTCTTCCCTCCTCTTCATCTTCTCGCAGATGTTCACACCTCCTTGCATTATTTTCATACTCGAGAATAGTTAAAATATTTCCATTAGGTAGCAGCTGATTCTCACAAGTAAAATAGTTATTCGTAAGGAGTGAATTCACCTGTTGATTAATTTGTTTCGCACGTATTTTTGGTTCATGAATTAATTTAGAGTCTTGACCAACAACACATGATGAAAACGATGATCTTGCTATTATGCCCGTATCAAATATGATAAGGATTCTATACATCATGGTAGAACTAATCAATATTGTTTTGTGCATAAAGAGAATAAAATTATGATGCATCCTATGACACCTGAGGCTATTTTAAAAGATGAGGTAGCTAGGGCTAGCAAAGAGAAAGGGCGAGTGATGAAAACACGGGCGGCCCGATCTTTCGGTGAGTGGATAACTTCGATTTAGCGGAGTATGACTTTGACGATCCGGCTACAAACCACGCAAGGATAAGCGCCAGCAATCACTAAACCACACTCCTAATCGTTATCAACCGTGCCAAGACATGGATGACCTGACCACGAAGGTCTATTCTTGCAAGCAATCGAAGAATTAGCAAGAACAAGGATGAAGAACACACACAAGTTGAGATTTTGAACTTGTTTACTGCGGTTCTAGCCGAGTCAGGAGAACAAGGATATAGTTCCACACATGGGGCAACTAATCTAAACAAAGCCTAAAGAGAAATGGAAGGGACTTGTCCAGCTAGGGAGATGGCTACTAGAAGGTGCTCTCGCACAGCTAGAGGTACATGGGAACACAGCCCAAAATTAAAGGTGGCGTAGCACCCAAAGAGACTGAAACCGCTGAACGTTTTAGACTTCTGTGGCCAGCTTGATAAGAATTTGAAGGTGAGACCAAATCCGTTGGAAAGAGCACGAAATTTCCTTTCCATCAAGTGCTCACACGCCCCAAACGAAGTCCGTTTGCATTCTCTATAACCGTTTAATTTCTGACTGGTCATTGGAGGCTGAGTTGAAACCTTTCGCGTTCCCACCTTGCTTCGCGTTCCCACCTTGCTTTATGACTTGTGTTGGCGGATTAATGCTCTCTTGATGATCCTTGCCTAGGTTCCTAAGTATGAGAATATTATTAAGTAGCGGTCTGTCTCCAATGTAAAATTATGCGACCCTAGGAACGTATTTACCTGATAATTTAGTTGTCGTGCATAAGCCCGTGTAATTGGTCCTTGAATATTGGTCGAAAGTCACTAGTCACTAGGAGAGTCTTTGGATGTTGGTCCTATGGGTGTATCCGAGGTAGCGATATCCTCATCATCCTCCCCTTCTTTATTTGGAGTCGTCCTCAACTCCAGTTGATATTCCTTACTTCTGGGGGACGAATTGGATTCCATAACATGGAGGACTTCCTGGTTTCAGCTTGGCTCACATACTTCATGATGAACTCCTTTGTAAAGCTCTTTAAAAGTTCCTTGTGTTTATTTTTAGCAAAGACGAATTTTGAGAGCATAAGATTTGTGGCAGTGGATATATGCAGAAGTGCCATGGTTGTATCATCCTCCCTTTCTTCACGAAAAGTTGTCCTCGACTTTTGACAATCTAAAAATGTGCTCACGGAAAAGAACAACGTATATGCGTGGTATATGTATGCATCAATTGTTTCATCATTATCGTTATCTTGCACAAGGTTTTTAACACAGCAGTAACCATTGAATATATCTGAAAGAAACCATGTATGCACATCATTCCCCTTCCCTTGAGAAAATGTTGTCCTCGACTTTGGAAGAGACCAAGATTCAACTGGGCCATGCAAATTTTTAACAAGTGATTTACATGTGTCATATGAAAAATTAATTTGAGAGCAACAAACATCTTTCCTTTCTTTCTTGTCAAGGTTGCCACAACATAGCAAAGTGGTTGGTTTGTTGCAATCAAGTAATATTAAATCAACAAGCATATCATCTATGATACAAATTCGATATATATGAAACTTATTATCTATATCATAATCTCCAATCAAATTAAATTTATAAGTGCAAGAAAATGTACTAACTAGTGAGATCAAACAAGCAATTTCAGCAACCTTCTCAATCGCATTAAACAGTTCAATGGGTTTATCAAACAATATAGCACAAAGATTTATCCTGAAATGTTTTGCTCAAAGGTTCTCCACGAGTAATCAATTCAACATTATACACATCATGCAAATTAACTTCGGTACAAGGAATTCCCACTTGAGCATGCACATTAGCACAATGACTCACCTCTTCTTGAAAGACAACCAAATCAACGCCATAGTTACCTTCAATGTCTTTCTCAGATAGTGTATGTGTTGTAAGTAGTGCTTCTTCATGCTCACTTAACAATGGAAGAATAAGTGTTTCTTTTGCAACCATGCATATGTTATCATCATTCACATCAAGTGGTACTAGTTTTCCAAAGGTTAACTTCTCATTTCTAATGGACCATAGGCCAGCAATGGCGCAATTGCCATCAACCACGATCTGTGCCTATGATGTGGCTATCAAAGGTGCAACCACATCATGCTCCTTGGTTGAAGGAAAAGTCCCATGCTCGACCACATCACCACCTATCTCTTCTTTGTTTTCATTATCCTGCAAAAGGTTAGTCATAAAAGGAAACACAAGAACACGAAATTTCTCCAATGAGGTATCTTCTTCTTTGTGAATTAATGCAAAGATTTCAGAGATCTCGTCATCTATCAAATCAGATGATTTAACTTTGTCCTCTTGCTTCCTAGCATCAAGCATTCTCAATTCTTCTAAAATCTGATTTTCAGCATTACAAGCAAGCTTGAACAAATGAGACAATGAATTGTACATTTCATGAATAATAATGTCCTTAATGTTTTGATTAAGTCCTCTCAAAAATAGAATTTTAGTAGCTTCCTCACATTCATCTAAACCACAGCGCAACAAGTGATTTTGGAATTGTTGAAAGTATTCCTTAATGGTTTTATTTCCCTGTTTTAAGCATTGAAATCTACTGTATAAAAGATCAGCATGATATTCAGGAACATACATATCTCTCATTAGTCTCTTCATGACATTCCCGTTATGAGGTTGTCCCCCTTTTCTAGAAACATTATTCCACCACTTTAGTGCAAATCCATTTAGAACACTAGCAGTAGCCCTAATCTTTTGTTACTCAGACAAATCATATTTTCTAAATTCGTTGTCAACCGCTATCTCCCAGTTAATGTACGCATCAGGATCAAACATTAGATTGAGTGGAGGCAATGTACACTTCAGATTACCTTGATCAACCATTGGAGATGGTGTAACGGTCTTGTTAATCTTGCGAGTCTTCCTTGCAACACGGTGAGAGCTCTCATGAAAACTGTGGTCCAATTCTCGCATAATCGATGCATGTAGTTGCTTATCGCCAACAGTGATTGTTCTATTATCACAATATTGCTTGGAACCATTATCTTTGTATGGACCTGCCATGGTTAGTAGCAAACAAGGAAATACAGAAGATGTATAAAACCCTATCAACTACTAGGCGCTGGAAATTATGAAGGGTCACATCTCTCAAACTCTTACCAAGCCCTTACCAATTCTTACAAATGCAGTAAGGGGTGCAACCGACGGCTAGTTCGTAATAAACCGATGTCATGAGTGAGTAAAGCGATAGCAAGACTATCACCTGTGAGGTTAGTAGAAAGTGGAGCTTGGACAGGTTATGTATATAGTAGCAAGGAAAAACAATCTGTTAATCTCACATTTGCACAAATTGAATAACTGTTCGAAACTAGCACTTAGCCTATGTTGCTGATCAAATAAGGATGGAAAATAAGCTAAATCGAGTATGTGAATATGGATCCAATTTTGTAAATTGCTGTTTTCTGTCCACTGGACAGCAGATTGCTATTTTGGCGGTAACTTTTTATCAGGTGTCTTCCTGACGGCTTTTCGAACAACTTTTATTTTGGGCCAACTTTCTGAAAACCAACCGAAAAATTCGCACAAAATTCACAATTGTGCTTAGTTGCAGATTTCAGAACAGCAACTAGGTCTGAATCAAACATTCACAACTTCTTACTGCCTTCATGTATGAATTTGAAACTTGGCAGCAAGATAGAGCAAGAAGTCGTGGATCAGCTCCTTTTGGTTTCACTCAAAAAGGATAAGGCAATTGGGATTTACGGCGTTTTTTATGGCGGCTGCACAAATGGAAACTTTCTGTCCGAAATTGCTATTTTTTTTTTAGGGATATGAAGGGACTTTGACATGGGGAGATAAGCAGGGAGATGAACAAGGAGATGAACAGCAACAAGACAATACTAGAATGAACACAAACTCAATTTAGCAAACTAAAATTAACCGATTGAAAGGCACAGCAGGGTTTGGCCAGCAGAAAACAATCTTTTTGTAGGGGCAAATTTTTTGGACACTAGGAAGAACACGATTAAACAATTAAACAACATACAAGAACTCACCGGTAAACCGTCGCTCTGATACCAAATGATGAACACACGGGTGGCCCGATCTTCCAGTGAGTGGATAACTTCAATTTGGCGGAGTATGACTTTGACGATCCGGCTACGAACCACGCAAGAATAAACGCCCGCAATCGCTAAACCACACTCCTGATCGTTATCAACTGTGCCAAGACATGGATGACCTGACCACGAATGATGAGACCATGCTCATCATAGATAGAACCAACACCACATACATATGGTCATTACCAAGTGTTGCTGCAATTACTTCGGCTATGTCGGCATCTTTCACTACATCTACGACAAGTTTGCGACAGTTCACGGCATCTTCTACTTCGTCTACGTCTAATATGGTGGCTCCATCAATGTTACTTCATCGACCTCCACCTTGGCCAGGTCGATCACACAGTTGCTCTCCTCGGCTTTTGGACATGGCGCTATCACCTTCATCAGTTCGGCCACCACCTTGGCCGCCTCCCATGCTTGACGGCGTATTCAAGAAAGGCGTATCTCCACCTCGTCCATTCCCTCAGGTCATACAAGTCACCTCGCTCCAAGGCTGGCCCAAGAGAAAGCCCAATTTGGCCACGAGTCCAGTTCGGCCGTCTGCGCGCAGGACAACTTCAAACGGGCGCCCAGGCCACATACGAAGTCCGTTTTCGACGTTCTACCACTTCACGGAAAGCTTAGGAGATAAGCTTTCCAATGGATCTTGTCTCATTGCAAAATTCCTCCTAGAGCGTTGGGAATCATCAAAACAAGGTGCTGCGTCATCCAGTTGGGCCAAACTGGGCCTTGTAAGCACATTGGGCCCAAGCCCACGTGGTGGACGCCCTAGGAAAACCCTAGGACGTCCAGCACATCCCTCCTACCATCTCCCTCTTATAAATTCAGTAGCCGTCATCGTTTAGACTCGGGTTTTGTTAGATTTAAGTTTAGCCTTTGCTACTTTTCTTGTAATCACGCGTGTCGGTTAGACCGCCTGTATTACTCGTCTTCGGAACCCCACCTACTCGTTTGTGCCTAATTCATATTTGCAATTTCAGATTGCGTTTATCTTGTTCTTACTCGTTCTTCGATTGCTTGCAGGAACAAAGACCTTCGTGGTCAGGTTGATCGCGCGCCCGCGAGATCAATAACCCTCTGGAGTTGGTGTATCGGTCGCTAAGGCGCAACGTCCTGGACGGTTGTAGTCGGGCCGTCAACGTCGATTCCTCCACCAATCGATAGTTATCCCTCTCATCGAAAGATCGGGACCCCTGTTGTTATCAAGTGGTATCAGAGCACCAGGTTGATCGGTGAGAGATTTCTACCTCTGTATCTTGTTTTACCTAGAGTCCAGAAAATTGCCAAAAAAAAAAAAATTTCCCTCGTCCAAGACAATTTAGCCTTGCTTTTGCTTCGTAGTCCACACTTGTTGAGTTTACGGTTGCATCGTCGAGTCGGTTGCTGGTCTTAGAGTCTTTACCCTAGAGTTTCGAATTCGTGTCACGTTTTTCGTCACCACCGCTGCTGTCCAGTTCAGTGTTTTGGCCGTTTCTCCTTCATACGAAGTCGGATTTTGGACTTCCTGGACTTTTTGGAAAGCTTAGAATGTCTCCTCCAACTTTTGTTTTCAAGCTGAGATCTGATTCGGCCTCCAACATAGAGATATCTTGCAATATATTTCGGGCTGTCTAGAGATCCAATCTGTTACGAATTCGGTTTTCCAATCATAAGTCTTCCATCTGAACTCGGATTTTGACGTTTTGGGACTTTCTGGAATCAGCACGAAATATCCAAGGAAAAGTTAGTTGGAGTGATCTCTGAATTTGGCCATCTTCAATTTGCTAAAATTTGGGAATTGTCTAGTTCTAGTCGGATTCGAATTGGATCAATCTGATCCCAGTTTGGTAAAATAGCCATATCTCTTGATTCCCTTATCCGTTTTGGGTGTTCTTGTACTTTATGGAAAGCTAAGAAGTTCCTCTACAACTTTGTCCATTGTACCAATTCCAGGAAAAGCAATCTTCGCACCCAAAAATTGCGTTGGATCTGGATCTGTCTCATCTTAGTTTTTTCTGTACAGCTTGTATTTAGGGGCCCATATCTCCTATTTCCAAACTCCAAATTGGTTGTTCCATATATGAAAATTGATGAGAACGAAAAGATCTACAACTTTGACATGGAGACCTTCCTCAAATTCGGAGCTTTTCTTGAGTGAATTTTCCGAACAATATAACTGCCCCGGCTGTCCTGTTTTCAAAGTTTGAGAAAAAAAAGGCAAGTGCAATAAAAAAAAAGCCGCACAAAAAAAAAGAGAAAAAAAGAGAGAAGGAGCTCCCTAGCTAGGTGTTGTGTTTTGTTGAGTTGGTGACATCGTTTGTATCTCGGCTCGCATCTCTAGTACGGTTTGTCCTAGGACCAGCACAGTACCGCGTTGAACGTTTATTCAACTTATTTTGGACTAACATGGTTTAAGCTTTTCCATTGGATTGTGCTCAGCCTCCTACAGCTCCACATATACTACTACCAATGAGGCACTTGTGACGGCATCGATACACCATATCTACAGGAGTGTTGTCTCGTTGGTTGCCGACACCTTCTGCTAAGCTTGGTAAGAATTGGTAAAAACTTGAAAGAACGGGTTGAGAGTGAGCGACTTGTTTAACCACATCCTATTAGCTATTGGGGACATACTATTTGTGATCATATTATTGTGCTTGTTCTCTTGTTTTTCACCTAACCATGTCAGGATATGAAGACAATGACGTGCCACAATCCCGTTGCAGCAAGCGTCGAATACAATCTTTGGATCACGTGTTCCTTAAACACTTACGACAATCCACAAGGAATCGTGACATCAACATCACCACGGCTTCATCAACTGATGATGAAAAAGGTAAAATCAAGTCTGAATTGCCTCCATTTGCTGGAAAGTTTGATCCTAATACATATATTAATTGGGAAATAGCGGTAGACAAAGAATTTGCAAAGTATGATTTATCCGAAAAACAAAAGATTAGTGTTTGCGGTTAAAGCGTTAACATCGATGCGATATATTGGTGGAAGCATATATCTAGACATGATAAAGAACCTAAAACTTGGAGTGCCATGAAAAAACTTATGAGAGATGATTATGTTCCT
Organism: Olyra latifolia; assembly: GCA_036346145.1. Classification (NCBI taxonomy): domain Eukaryota; kingdom Viridiplantae; phylum Streptophyta; class Magnoliopsida; order Poales; family Poaceae; genus Olyra; species Olyra latifolia. The sequence goes on from CM070526.1 coordinate 44,904,902, forward strand.
GAATATGATGCTGAATATTTGCTTACTAAATTTCAACGTTTAAAACAAGGTTTTAAAACTGTTAGAGAATACTATCATGAATTGCAAAATTGTTTATTGCGTTGTGGTTTACAAGAATGTGAAGAAGCTACCGAGTTTAGATTCATACGTGGACTTAATCATGAAATTCAGGATATTCTTGTTGATAAAACATTTAGTTCTCTTTCGGACTTGATTAAATGTGCTTGTAGAGCTGAAAATATACTTGCTGAATCTTCGAAAGAATCATTAGCTTCATTTGAGGCGCCTGTTGTTGCACATTCTTTTGTATCTAACATTTTGCAGAAAAGTGAGCACCATCGAGAAAAAGGTGGAGAAGAAAGTATAGAGAAAGAAGAGTTCATTGTTGTTCCATACGCATGTGAAGAGTTGAAAATTGAAGTTGCACCTACAACCACTGATGAGGACTTTGAAGGTAGTATAAAAGGTGTTGTGCTTACACAAGGTGAGAATGATTTTGATATGCTGAAATTGTCCACTACTCATCTTGTCATAGAGCAACCTTTAGTGGAACCACCAGGTGATATTCCTTTGTTACAAGATGATTTACTTGTTGTCTCTTGTGATAAAGAAGAGTTGTGTGATAATGCTTCACTTATATCCATGCCACAACTAGTGAATGAACATAAAACTTTTATTTTAGAACAAAACAATTATCTTTGAGCATAAACATGTTATTCACATTGCTAGTGAGGAAGATGAGCCTAAATTGATATCATCTTTAAATATTTTAGGTTACATTAAATTTGATATTCTATGTGATCTAAATAGTTTAAAGGAGAGGATTTTTGTACATTCTGATTTGCCATGGTTATCGCGAAATATTTTTCATGTTGTTGGCAAACACAATGATAAAGGAGAGTATAAAGTGCATAGAGTTTACATTTGTTTAGATTTGAAACCTCTATTTTCTACGCAACAATGTGATCAATTAGATAATTTCAATATCATATCAAGTACCCCTAATTGCCTTCATAATCTATATGATAGTTTTCAAGAAAGGGAGTGCTTGGGTAATTGTGATTCTCAAGCCACTGATTTGATCGCAAAAGATATGCATGTTGCTTTGTTTCCTGTCGCTACTAACATTTTGCAGGACAATATGATGGAGTCGAGGACGACTCCACTTCAAGAAAGGGAGGATGATGAGACCATGCTCATCATAGATAGAACCAACACCACATACATATGGTCATTACCAAGTGTTGCTGCAATTACTTCGGCTATGTCGGCATCTTTCACTACATCTACGACAAGTTTGCGACAGTTCACGGCATCTTCTACTTCGTCTACGTCTAATATGGTGGCTCCATCAATGTTACTTCATCGATCTCCACCTTGGCCAGGTCGATCACACAGTTGCCCTCCTCGGCTTTCGGACATGGCGCTATCACCTTCATCAGTTCGGCCACCACCTTGGCCGCCTCCCATGCTTGACGGCGTATTCAAGAAAGGCGTATCTCCACCTCGTCCATTCCCTCAGGTCATACAAGTCACGTCGCTCCAAGGCTGGCCCAAGAGAAAGCCCAATTTGGCCACGAGTCCAGTTCGGCCGTCTGCAAGCCACAATTTCAAGCAGGCGCCCAGGCCACATACGAAGTCCGTTTTTGATGTTCTACCACTTCACGGAAAGCTTAGGAGATAAGCTTTCCAATGGATCTTGTCTCATTGCAAAATTCCTCCTGGAGCGTTGAAAATCATCAAAACAAGGTGCTGCGTCATCCAGTTGGGCCAAACTGGCCCTTGTAAGCACATCGGGCCCAAGCCCACGTGGTGGACGCCCTAGGAAAACCCTAGGACGTCCAGCACATCCCTCCTAGCCATCTCCCTCTTATAAATTCAGTAGCCGTCATCGTTTAGACTCGGGTTTTGTTAGATTTAAGTTTAGCCTTTGCTACATTTCTTGTAATCACGCGTGTCGGTTAGACCGCCTGTATTACTCGTCTTCGGAACCCCACCTACTCGTTTGTGCCTAATTCATATTTGCAATTTCAGATTGCGTTTATCTTGTTCTTGCTCGTTCTTCGATTGCTTGCGGAACAAAGACCTTCGTGGTCGTTGATCGCGCGCCATGAGATCAATAACCCTCTGAGTTGGTGTATCGGTCGCTAAGGCGCAACGTCCTGGACGGTTGTAGTCGGGCCGTCAACGTCGATTCCTCCACCAATCGATAGTTATCCCTCTCATCGAAAGATCGGGACCCCTGTTGTTATCAAGTGGTATCGCGCGAGATCAATAACCCTCTGGAGTTGGTGTATCGGTCGCTAAGGCGCAACGTCCTGGACGGTTGTAGTCGGGCCGTCAACGTCGATTCCTCCACCAATCGATAGTTATCCCTCTCATCGAAAGATCGGGACCCCTGTTGTTATCAACGAAGGTCTATTCTTTGCAAACAATCAAAGAACTAGCAAGAACAAGAATGAAGAACACATACAAGTTGAGGTTTTGAACTTGTTTACTGCTGCTCTAGCCGAGTCAGGAGAACAAGGATATAGTTCCACACATGGGGCAACTAATCTAAACAAAGCTTAAAGAGAAATGGAAGGGGCTTGTCCAATATATACCCAAGGAGATGGCTATTAAAAGGTGCTCTCACGCAGGTAGAGATACATGGGAACACAGCCCAAAATTAAAGGTGGCGCATCACCCGAAGAGACTGAAACCGCTGAACATTTTAGACTGCTGTGGCCAGCTTGATAAGAATTTGAAGGTGAGGCCAGATCCGTTGGAAAGAGCACGAAATTTCCTTTCCATCAAGTGCTCACACGCTCTAAACGGAGTCCATTTGCATTCTCTATGAGCGTTTAATTTCTAACTGGTCATTGGAGGCTGAGTTGAAACCTTTCGCGTTCCCACCTTACTTTATAACTTGTGTTGGCGGATAAGTATGAGAATATTATTAAGTAGCGGTCTATTCTCCAATGTAAAATTATGCGACCCTAGGAACAAATTTACCTGATAATTTAGTTGTCGCGCATAAGCCCGTGTAATTGGTCCTTGAATATTGGTCGAAAGTCGCTGGTCACTAGGAGAGTCTTTGGATGTTGGTCCCATGGGTGTATCCGAGGTAGCGATGTCCTCATCAGCGAGAGAATGCTAAGGGTGAGAATCAGATTGTAGCCAAGAGAATTGAGCAAAATAAAAACAAAGAATCTAACTCTAAAGGTGAGAAGAAAAATGATATTAAATTGAAAGGGGCTTGTTTCTTTGCCACCAAAACTGATGTGAATGAGATATACCATGCTTTTACAACTTGATTTCAAAATCTTTGGATTAGAGACTATTAAACAGCAATATGAACATGATGATGCTTTTAAAGATGTCTTGCTACGTTGTAAAGAGGGAAAAACCTGGAACAAATTTGTCCTAAATGATGGGTTTGTGTTTAGAGCTAACAAGCTATGCATTCCAGTTGGTTCCGTGCGATTGTTGCTATTACAGGAAGTGCATGGAGTTGATGGGACATTTTAGTGTGAAGAAGACGGAAGACATACTTGCTGATCATTTCTTTGGGCCAAAGATGAGAAGGGACGTTGAACGCAACGTTGCTCGCTGCACTATCTGTCAAAAAGCTAAGTCATGACTTAACCCTCATGGTTTATATATGTCTCTACCTGTTTCTAGTGTGTCTTGGAAAGATATTTCTATGGACTTTGTTTTAGGACTGCCTAGGATAAAGAAGGGGGGATAGCATCTTTGTTGTTGTAAATAGATTTTCTAAGATGGCGCACTTTATACCTTGTCATAAAAGTGATGGTGCTACCAATATTGATGATTTGTTCTTTCGTGAGATTGTTCGCTTGCATGGCGTCCCAAATACAATAATTTCAGATCGTGACACTAAATTTCTTAGCCATTTTTGGAGAACATTATGGAATAAATTGGGAATTAAACTGTTATTTTCAACCACTTGTCATCCTCAAACTGATGGGCAAACTGAAGTTGTGATAGGACTTTATCTAATGCTCAAGACAATGAATTCAAGGAAATTTTGCTGAATTGTAAAGATGGAAAAAGTTGAAATAAATTTGTGAACAATAATGGCTTCTTGTTTAGAGCTAATAAACTATGCATTCGAGCAAGCTCTGTTCGACTTTTGTTGCTACAGGAGGCTCATGGAGGAGGATTGATGGGATATTTTGGAACCAAAAAGACGGAGGACGTCCTACCTTAGCACTTCTTTTGGCCAAAGATGAGACATGACGTTGACCGCTTTGTTGCATGCTGCACGACATGCCAGAAAGCTATGTCTCGCCTAAACCCACACGGTTCGTACATGCCTCTTCCTGTCCCTAGCGTTCAATGGGAGGATTTTGTTTTAGATCTATGGATTTTGTTTTAGGATTGTCTAGGACAAAGAAGGGGAGGGATTGTGCTTTTGTTGTTGATGATAGATTCTCCAAAATGGCATATTTTATTCCATGCCACAAAAGCGATGATGCTACTCATATTGCTGATCTATCTTTCAAAGAGATTGTATGCTTGCATGGTATACCCTCTAGTATTGTTTCAGATCATGATGCCAAGTTCTTCATCCATTTTTGGAGAACCTTGTGAAACAAATTGGGTACAAAATTGCTATTTTCAACCACGTGTCACCCATAAACTGATGGCCAAACTGAAGTTGTTAATCGAACCTTGTCAACCATGTTGAGGACTATTTTAATGAAAAATCTGAAGATATGGGAAGAATGCCTACCTCATGTGGAATTCGCTTATAATCGATAGCTGCACTCAACCACGAAGATGACTCATTTTCAAGTTGTATATGGATTTAACCCTCGTGCTCCAATATATTCCCTTTACCATCTTCGGAAAAGGTAAACATTGATGCAAAGAAACGTGCTGTTTTTTTTTAAGATGCACGAAACCATGAAAGAAAATATAGAGCACATGATTGAAAAATATAAGGTTGCTGGTAGACATGGTAGAAAGGAGTTTAACTTTTGAACCTCGTGATCTTGTTTAATTGCATTTGCGCAAAGAAAGATTTCTTGATTTGTGGAAGTCTAAATTGATGCCTAAAGCTGATGGTCCTTTGAAGGTGCTGGAACGAATTAATAATAATGCCTATAAGCTTGATTTACCCACAAATTATAGGGTCAGTCCTACTTTTAACATTGCAGATTTAAAGCCATACCTTGGGAAAAATGATGAATTTTAGTCGAGGACGACTCCAATGCAAGAAGGGGAGGATGAGGAGAACATCGCTACCTCAGATACACCCGTTGGACCAACATCCACAAACCCTCCTAGTGACCAGTGACCTTCGACCAACAATTAAGGACCAATTACACGGGCTCGTGTGCGACAACTAAATTATCAGGTAAATTCGTTTCTAGGGTCGTATAATTTTACAATGGAGAATACAACACTACCTAATAATATTCTCATACTTAGAAACCTGGGCAAGGATCATCAAGAGAGCATTAATCCGCCAACACAAGTCATAAAGCAAGGTGGAAACGCAAAAAGGTTTCAATTCGGTCTCCAATGACTAGTTTAAAATTAAACACTCATAGAGAATGCAAACGGACTCCGTTTGGGACGTGTGAGCACTTCATGGAAAGGAAATTTCGTGCTCTTTCCAACAGATTTAGCATCACCTTCAAATTCTTACCGAACTGGCCATAGCAGTTAAAAACGTTCAGTGGTTTGAGTCCCTTCGGGTGCTGCGCCACCTTTAATTTTGGGCTGTGTTCCCATGTATCTCTAGCTGCGTGAGAGCACCTTCTAGTAGCCATCCCCTGGCTATATATTAGACAAGTTCCTTCCATCTCCATGGCTATATATTTGACTGCTGTGGCCAACTCGGTAAGAATTTGAAGGTGAGGCTGGATCCGTTGGAAAGAGCACGGAATTTCCTTTCCATCAAGTGTTCACACGCCCCAAGCGGAGTCCGTTGGCATTCTCTATGAGCGTTTAATTTCAAACTGGTCATTGGACGCCGAGTTGAAACCTTTGCGTTCCCACCTTGCTTTATGACTTGTGTTGGTGGATTAATGCTCTCTTGATGATCCTTGCCTAGGTTCCTGATAATTTAGTTGTCGCGCACGAGCCCATGTAATTGGTACTTGAATGTTGGTCGAAGGTCGCCGGTCACTAGGAGGATCTTTGGATGTTGGTCCCATAAATGTATCCGAGGTAGTGATGTCCTAATCACGTTGCAATCTATTAAGCAAATCACGAGCATAGTATGTAGGCACAAACCTAGTACGCATTAATCTTTTTAGCGCATCCCATATCACAGGCACATTACGTTGGGTTCTACAAGTTTTTGCCACCAAATAGATGCAAAATCAATGAATTCACTAGTAGCAGCCCGAACTCTCCTATTTCAGTAAAGTCATAGCAAGCAAATTTTTGATCTACCGCTAACTCCCAATCAAGATAGGCATCAGGATCATATTTACCAGCAAAAGGAGACATCGTAAATTTCATCTTTGCAAGTGAATCATCACGTACCTCTTGTAGAGCATGCTAATTTCTTACCATTCCTTGTCTGTTGTAGCGGAGTCGGCGGTGTTTGCAATCGTTGTGCACATTAACTTCATTGTTTGCCTCCGAATCAGCCACTTAACAGTCATCTTCTTGATCAACAAGTGGAGCGGCGGCAGCGGCTCGAACATGGGCATCAGGGGGAGCTCGGTGACGATTGGTACCTTGCCCCGGGGCACCGTTATTGGGGACAGCAGTGTTGTTTGGGGCCACGCCAAGACCATGTTGCGCCAATTGCCCACAAATTTCATCCAAGGTAACACAAGTGTGTAGCATGTGTTGATTTAGCCGTCCATGGAAGTGGTTGACCCAGCGTCGCTCTTTTGGAGTAAGGGGATCCTCGTGATCACTCCTACTCCTAGCATTGCTCACCAGCACTCAGAAGGTGACAAAGCAATTGCAAGGTCCTGTTCCTGTAGGTTAGTAGGAGGTGGAGCTTGGACAGGTATCAATATGTAGCAAGGAAATACTAAAACTACACTAGTCCAAATAAGTTGATTGAACGTTCAACGGTGGTACTGTGCTGGTCCTAGGCTAGACCGTGCTAGATACACGAGCCTAACCACAGACGAAGTCACAAGATACCACAGCTGAACACCAAGATGAAGCTCCTCAATTTGTTTTCTCTCTCCTTTTTTTTACCAACTTGTTCCTTTTTTCGCTTTTTTATTCTAGGTGCGACTTTTTTTTCATTTCTAGCACCTGCCTTTTTCTTTGAATGAGGATGTGGCCGAGATATGGAATGGGGGCGCAGCTTGGCTAGGAGGATGGAAGGTGGATTAGTACGGCCTCCTTTTCTTGTGGACTGCGGCTAAGGAGATGCGGTTGAGAAAATTATGGAAAGTGCAGCCAGTGATCGGTCAAGGAAGGAACGGGTGGCTCAGCATGAAAGATGGGGCGAATTTCGGCCAGAAAAAGGATGCAGTGCGCGGCTGAAATTGGGGAAATGGATCCCCCTATTTTTGTGGCATTGTGGCGCGGTTCAACCAGTGAATGTGCACGCGGTTTGGCTGGGGATGAAAGTTGCACGTGGCTAAAAAAAAAGGTAATCAATCCGCTAATTATATGGACACCATGATCTGGTGACCTAGAGTTAATGCGCGGCTCACAGTGGATGGAAAGTGGAGGCAACGGTTTGAACAGGCAAGGAAATAGTTGGTCTGGTTGAAAAATAGAGGATGACCATGGTGGTTTCCTGTATGATGGGCGATGGCAGCTCGTGCTGTGAGGATGGTGTCGATGGCACGAAAAGATCTCAAGAACAAAACTGGGACGGCTATGTGACTCGAACTCGAAACTCTAAAGGCACTAGATACTAAGACCAGCAACAACTCGACGATGCAACGAGAATTCAACAAGTTTAAAAACTAGGCAGCAATAGTAAAGGCTAAACGGTCTTGGATCAGAAGGGAATCACACACGACGAACTATATTTTTGAGTGCCTGCTTTTCTGGACTCTAGGCTAAACAAGAATAGATCTAACAAAGGATAAAGTGTTCTCACCAGGCAACCATTGCTCTGATACCACCTGACGCACACAGGGGTGCCCGATCTTCTGATGAGAATGGAAACATCAATTTATGGTGGAGTGAGGTGGATGAATCAGCTACCAACCAACGAGATCAGCAACCGAGCAATCTCGACATCACCACCAAGTTGATCAACTAAGCCAAGACCCGATCTATCCTTGAACCTGTTGCAATCGAGAACAAGCAAGAACAAGCTGGTAGCAATCTGATACAAACCAATCTCTCAAACAAAGGGTGAGGTTCTGTTTCTCGTGTCGGGTGGTTTAGTCGACACACGCAACCACGAGGAAGGACGCACATGGGGTATACCAAACGCAACAAAACCTAAAGAACAACGTACGGGGGCAGCGGCCATATATAGAGGGACGTCGACAGCCATTGCGGCGCCCAAAGCATGGGCCATGGCCACACCCACCAACCCATAAAGATACATGGGCCATAGGCCTAAAAATAAGGTGGCATAGCACCCAAAGTTTCTGGAACGTGACATTCTTCTGTAGATTCCTGAAGCTCTAGACAGAATTTGGAGATGGGCCAAATCCGTTGGAAAGCTTATCTCCCGAGCTTTCCGTAGAGTGATGGATCGCTGAAAACGGAGTCCATATACCTGAGTTATGCCCATTTGAAGTTGGGCTGCTCCTGGATGGCCGAACCGGAGTTGATGGCGACTTGGGCTTCAAGTTGGGCCGTCCTTGGTGCGCCGTGGTGCCACGAAACTTGATCTGGTGTCGCTGGACCTTCGAGGGAGGCTTGACAGATCGGGCTTGTGGATCGAGACCTCCATGCGACAAAGATGAAGCAGCGGAGGGAGCACTGGTCGCATCCTTGTTGGAGATGTCCTCATGAAACAATGCAATAAGATAATGGCGCACTGGGTCATCGTCCCCCACTTGCTGATCATGCTTGGGCAAATGAGGTGGAAGAAGAAGAGGACAATTACGTTGCTGACATAAAGGATGACGATGGTTTTAACTCCAACAATGGTCGTGATCATCGATGACTTTGATGTAATCGGCAAGGTATGGGTAGAAACCAGCGAGAACCTCGTGAGGTAAATGATGATCCTTTGGGAAAGAATAAATTTACAATGCCTCCATTTACTGGAAAGTATGACCTTGATGCTTATCTTGATTGGGAATTTACAGTGGAACAAAAGTTTTCATGCTATGACTTCCCTGAGGATAAAAAAGTGAGTACTACTAGTAGTGAGTTCACTGCTTTTGCTTCTATTTGGTGGAGTGAGGCTTGTAAAAATCATGATAATATACCTAAAACATGGAATGCTCTAAAAAAAGTTGTGGTGTGGTTTAGAAAAGAATGAAGATGCTAAAATGGCTAGATTTTCAAGGTGGGCTTGACCGTAAAATTCAGGACATACTTGATTATAAAGAATACAACTCTATTACTCGTTTGTTTCATCTTACTTGTAAACTGAAAGGGAAGTGTCGGCGGCTGGGAGGCGAACCTTCGCAGGCCGATATGCAAGAAGGGGAAAGGGTGCGAGACCCGAGAGTGGCCCTGCCCCCTCGATCGAAGCCTGAGCGTGCCGAGGGAAGAGACAGGGGATTGACAAGGAGTTCGTTCGTCGGTGACGTTGGATGCTCACGCGGGTGTTTTTATCCTGGTTCAGGCCTCCACTGCCGGATAACAGCTCTACGTCTAGTCCTCATTCAGTATTGAGCTTAAACGAGTACAGAGGGGTAAGGCCGAGCTTTGTGAAGCTCGGGCTCGAGTACAATAAGTGCTCAAGGCACTACGTGTATTCCTAAAGTGACTGAAAGCGAAGAGCTATCATCTAGAACTAGAAATCCTACACAAATGTGAGTGCTTCTGTTCTATGCTGGCTAGATGCTATTGCTTCGCGCATCTGCCTCTTCTCTTGGTTGTGACCTATGCCCTCCTTTTATAGGCGGTCTCCAGCCACTGTAGTCTGACTTCGGTTCGGTGTGGAGCACCGTATTACATTCCGGTCACTAGTTGTGTTCTTTCGTCTTGCCGGGTTGTTGTGTGGCGGATCTTGATGAGGACATCACCAGCGTGGATATGACCAACGAGACTGCTACACCTACTTCCTCTCCGGTCGCGCTGTCTTCATCACCTATACCCGACGCTGCGATATCTTCACCGATAAGGGGCCTTAATTCAGAAGCTCGGCCTTTCAAGCCCAAGGCAAAAGACCAGCACATCAAGCACGCACCACGAGGAAAGCCCACACGCCAAGGAAGGCCCATATGGAAGCCCAAGATGCTAGAAAGCTCGGTTCAGCCTTCTACGCGTAGCAGGAATTAAAATGGACGCCCCGGCCACATCCAAGCTCCGTTTTTGACGTGCGACCACTCGTTGGAAAGCTTACGAGATAAGCTTTCCAACGGATCCAGCCACACTGCCAGATCTATTCCAGAGCGACAGGGATATGCAGAAAACCATCACTGGCCAGAAACTTCAGGTGCTGCGCCACCTTATTTTTGGGCTTATGGCCCATGTATGTTAGGGTTTTGGTGGCCGCCTCTATTTTGGCCGCCGTACTCCTCCTGGCCGCCGCTATATATGTGGCTGCCGTCTCTCTTCTACGCTTAGGTTTTGTTGTGTTTGGTAGACCCCATGTGCGTCCCCCCTCGTGTTCGCGTGTGTCGACTAGACCACCCGTTACGAGAAACAGAACCTCAACTTGTTGGTGAGATTTATCCAGTTATCATCTTGTTCTTGCTTGTTCTCGATTGCAGCAGGTTCAAAGATCTATCGAGTCTAGACTTGGTTGATCGCCTCATGTGGTGACATTGCAATTGCGCAGTTGCTGATCCTATGGATTGGTAGCGTCGTTACCACACCAAATCGACGTATCGTTCCTCACCAAAAGATCGGGCCGACCTAGCGCACATCAGTTGGTATCAGAGCATCGGTTGACTGGTGAGATCCATCTCTTTGTTTAGTAGATTGATTTCATACCTATAGTCCAGAAAATTGCCTCACAAAATATTTCTCATCCGCTGTCCAAACCCTCATCGTTTGCCTTTGCATCATTCTTGCTAGTTTGCATCTTTAAATTTTAGTCCATCATATCGTGTGCTGGTTGTTAGTCCTGGTATTAGTCTTGTTTGAGTTGCATCTAGAATCATCAAAATTCATCTCGACATCGTCGCGTTCAATTCCAATCTGCCGCTGTCCATTTCGGTATTTTTGTCATATCTCCCATATACGAACTTGGATTTTGGTGTTCTTGTGCTTTCTGGAAAGCTTGGAACATTATCTACAACTTTGTCCATTGCGAGAATTTCTGAAAACGCTGTTGTCATGCCCAAAATCGCGTTGGAATTGAATCTATTTTCGTCCCGGATTTTTCTGAGCAGTCTGTATTTCGGGGCCCATATCTCTGACTTCCCTTATCCAAAATAGGTGTTCCATATATGCAAATTGATCAGCACGAAAAGATATACAACTTGTCAGTTATATATTTTTCTTTTTGAGGCTGTTAAGAAGCCAAAAATATCACTGAAATATTCAGCACCTGTTGTCCAGTCTAAAAACTTGAGAGGAAAAAAAAAAGAGGCAAGTGCATACAAAAGAGCCGCACTAAAAAAGGTGAAAAAAATGAAACAAGAAAAGTGAATCAAGAGAATAAATTTTCAGTTGTGCATCGTTGGATATTGTCCTTTCTATAGCTAGTTGTTTGATTGAGCTAGGTCTAATTCTAGGTAGTCTAGCACATCGATCATCACTTTGGACTATTATTCAACTTTGTATTACTGATATTGAATTGATGTTCCACATATCAATAGCCTGTCCAAGCTACATCTTACTATTAACCACCGGAAAAGCACCTTGCAATCGCTTTGTCATCTTCTAAGTGCAGGTTACCACCAGTCATCGGTTGCACCTTAACCAGTTGCAGGGTAAGAACTTGTAAGATCTTGGTGAAAGCTCAGAGCGTGAGAGACTTATCTATTCCAACATCTATTAGTGATAGGATTATACATTTTCGTGCGTATTATCTTGTCTATTATTAATAATGGCAGGTCCACACAAAAAGAAAGATGATCTATACTTCTCGAAGATGATTTGAGCATTTCACCTAGAACAAAGAAAGTTATGCGGAACATAATCGTCAGTTTAAGGCAAAACAACTTATTGATCGAAAAATGTATCTTGAGACCATGGCGATGTTGGAAGAGATTAAAGAGCATGAGATGTTCTCTTCAGCCAAGAAAGAGAAAACAACACCAAGAAAAGCAGTCACGGTCGCACAACACAAAAAGAAGGATGGTGAGTCTGTTACAATAAATAAAGTTAAGCATGTGCTTGCTATTTCTACGACTAATCCTGCAGGCAAGAATAACCATGATGATGAGCACCTGAGTGTTGCAATAACAGACAACTACATGAGCCTCATGTCTCATCACCTACTTAGTGCACCACAGGAGCATGCTAATGAAACTCAACACATCAATTTATTCCAAACTAAGTTTGTTGTGAAAGAACATGTGGTACAAGTCATCATTGATGGAGGAAATTGTAGCAATCTCGCCAGTCAAAACATGGTTGAGAAGCTTGGCTTGACCATGACTCCACTTCGACAACCTTACTCAATGGAATGGTTCAACTATTGTGGTAAGGTTCAGGTAACAAAAACTGTGCGAGTGCCTATCTCTATTGGTTCATACCATGATCATGCTGATTGCGATGTCATACCTATGGAAGCATGCTCACTTTTATTAGGTAGACCTTGGTTATATGATGTTGATGTTATTCATCATGGTAGGACCAATCAATATATTTTCACGTTTAATGGAAAGAAAATAATTTTGGAACCAATGACTCGTGCCGAAATAAATGAGATTAATACAAAGAGAGTTAAAAATCATGGCAAATGGGATAATAAAATTGTTAGCAATGTACAACAATCTGAACCAAAGATAAAGGAGGTCGTTCATTTAGATAAAACTATGTCCTCTATTGATACCGTATTGCAAACACCTGTTTCTTTGCCACCTGTTGTCAATAACCTTTTGCAGGAGTATGAGAAGGAGTCGAGGACGACTCCAATTCAAGACTGCTACACCTACTTCCTCTCCGGTCGCGCCGTCTTCATCACCTACACCCGACGCTGCGACATCTTCACCGATAAGGGGCCTTAATTCAGAAGCTCGGCCTTTCAAGCCCAAGACAAAAAGACCAGCACATCAAGCACGCACCACGAGGAAAGCCCACGCGCCAAGGAAGGCCCATATGGAAGCCCAGGATGCCAGAAAGCTTGGTTCGGACTTCTACGCGCAGCAGGAATTCAAACGGACGCCCCGGCCACATCCGAGCTCCGTTTTCGACATGCGACCACTCACACTGCCAGATCTATTCCAACGGATCCAGCCACACTGCCAGATCTATTCCAAAGCGACAGGAATATGCAGAAAATCATCACGGAATCTTTAGGTGCTGCCCCACCTTATTTTTGGGCTTATGGCCCATGTATGTTAGGGTTTTGGTGGCCGCCTCTGTTTTGGCCGCCCTACTCCTCCTGGCCGCCGCTATATATGTGGCCGCCGCCTCTCTTCTACGCTTAGGTTTTGTTGTGTTTGGTAGACCCCGTGTGCGTCCCTCCTCATGTTCGCGTGTGTCGACTAGACCACCCGTTACGAGAAACAGAACCTCAACTTGTTGGTGAGATTTATCCAGTTATCATCTTGTTCTTGCTTGTTCTCGATTGCAGCAGGTTCAAGGATCTATCGGGTCTAGGCTTGGTTGATCGCCTCGTGTTGTGACATTGCGATTGCGCGGTTGCTGATTCTATGGATTGGTAGCGTCGTTACCACACCAAATCGACGTATCGTTCCTCACCAGAAGATCGGGCCGACCTAGCGCACATCAGTTGGTATCAGAGCATCGTTTGACTGGTGAGATCTATCTCTTTGTTTAGTAGATTGATTTCATACCTATAGTCCAGAAAATTGCCTCACAAAATATTTCTCATCCGCTGTCCAAACCCTCATCGTTAGCCTCAGCGTTCCGACCGCTACGCAGCAATACGTGTCTTTCTCCTTGGGGGCGAACGGGCAAGCTGACCGTTGACATGAGCGGCCACCAACCCGCTAGCGGCTGTGGCAGGCGCGCATCGGAACTGCAGTCGCATTTAACTCATGGTGACATGCAGGGCCCATGGCGTCCCTCGCACAGCGCAGTACAGTCTGTGTTGGAACTTGAGCCCTACCCCGAGCTTTCGAAGCTCGGGAGACAAGAGGCCCGAGCGCTGGAGTAGGGAAGCTCGGTATGAGCTTCTGGCTTCATGGCAGACCTTCATTGGGCCAAAGGTAGGTTAATGGGCTGTGTCCCCATGGGCTGTGTACTTTCCCCGATAAGAAGTATATGGATGACATGCCTAGCTGAGAGGGAATTTTGGAGGCTCATTTTCATCACGACCAAGCCAAGTGCAAGCAAAGGCTCTTTCTACCACTTCTGGTCGTGTACCTCCACACTCCAACCGTGGACACCCTACTACCTCCACTTCCACTCCATCACATCTTCAGCGCCCCGAGCGCAACCTTTGGCATGGCTGCACGTCTACGCCAGCACCCCGAGTGCATTATACGGCTCGGCTAGATGCCTACGTCAACTCGGCACGGCTTCACGCCAACGCCAATACCGGCGTAACCTTTGGCTGCCAAGACGCTTCACGTCAAAGACACCGAGTGCATCATACGGCTCGGCTGCATGCCTACGTCAACTTGGCACGGCTTCACGCCAATGCCAGCGCCCCGAGCGCAAACTTCGGCTTCGGCACGGCTACAAGCTTACGTCTGCGCTTTAACCCTACAAGGTGATATGCCCGAAGGCTAAAAGCTCAAAAGTAAGGACGACATCATCGTCAGCAAAGCAGCTAAATTTTTCATCATCATAATCTTTTCACATATAAACTCGTGTTATTTCTTGACTTGCTACTTAGTTGAATTCTAACTAAGCAGTAAGTCAGGGGCTACACATAATTGTGTGCACTTGTGCGCACCCACTTTTTCATAGCTATTTTTTGTTTTTGTTACTTAGTGATTTAAGGAAAATCCAAGTGCACTATAATTCTGAGTAGTGAAGCTCTGAATCCATAACACGGCGAACTCTATGTCACCCAAACGCGTGTCTAGGATAAAAAGCCATGTGCCAACTCCCTACAGTCGAGGGCTAGACTAGTCGGGCAGAGTGCATAACAAAAGAAAGAAAAACCACTCGGACTAACCAAAAAGCATCAAGTAAGAAAAATAAAAATGGCTATTTCGCACATAAAGATAGTCGGATTTTATATCCGACCAAATGTTTTCATATTCAGATACTGCCTAAATCCTACATGTACTTGTTACAGGGGTTCAAAGAAGCGTTTATGCTACAAGCACCGACCATGGCACAGTTACGTGTCAACACCCGCGCCCCGAGCGCAATCTACGACACGGCTCCATGCCTACACCAACTTCGGTACGGCTGCACGTCTACACCAGCACCCTGAGTGCATTATATGGCTCAGCTGCATGCCTACGTCAGCGCCCCGAGCGCAAACTACGGCTCGACTTCTCGCGCACTGCGCCGAGGACAGCCACGCCGACTCCTTACGCCGACTCGCTGCTCCGGCAACGACGAGGATGGCCACCCCAACTCGGCACGGCTTCTCGCGCACTGCGTTGAGGACAACCGCGCTGACTTACTACGCCGGCTTCTCGCGCATTGCGTCGAGGACAGCCGCGCCGGTTTACTACGCCAGCTTCTCATACTGCGCTGAGGACAGTTGCATCGACATCCTACTCACACCGCGACGTCAACCATCGCGTCGACTTCGACGGGCTGGGAGTCACTCAGAGATTTCAACCTGCAAAGCTCTCTTGAGCCCTTCACAGCCTCCTTGCATGCCAATGGAGCACTCGGCATAGAGAAGGTTCCAGTCAGAGTACTCGACTTAAAGTATGACTTGGTCGACACACATCCGAGAAGGCATCAACTTGGCTATAAAGCACTCGGGGGCTACTGTGGATAACACGGTTCCCGGGTATCCTCACGGAGACAAATTAGATGGACCACCTCATGGAGCAGGGTCACGCCAACCATCTAGACGATGGGCCTGTCCCGCATAAAGACCCGACTTGTATCACAAGAAAGGCACAGTTGTAATCCGAGAAAGGCACAGTTGTAATCCGGTACATACGTACTCGGCAAGAAAGGATAGAGATAGACTTCCTATCTCAATCCCCAGTTTCCATAACTATCTAGGATACTTATCTGTAACCCTACCTCCTTCCATTATATAAAGGGAGGCAGGGGCCCCTAGTTCGGGAGGAGAGGAGAGATCACATCGATCCATAGCCATCCTCAACATTGATCCATCGAGATCAACCCCAATACAATCCACGAACACAGGAGTAGGGTATTACCTCCCCCGCAGAGGGCCCGAACCTATATAAATCTGTCTCCTGTGTTACCATCGGGTTTCGGTCTTACGCATAGCCCCATAAAATATATTGCCGACATAATTCGTCGACAGGAGAGGAGACCGATATGAGGCCAGGATTGGTGGCTGTCCGTGGGTGATTTGGCTTCGCATCGCCTTGGTCCCTTTTGCCGAGGGTTGGATACTATGATCCATTGCTGTGGTCACTGCTCCTTGGGGTCTCGGTGTGGCCATCTTTGGTTGCAACACTGAGATCGACGGCATTTATCTCCGGATTGATTTGTTGTTGCTAGTATACTAGTGGCGGCAATATTGATTTCTGGGATAGCGTCTTATAGACGTGCCTTGCCCTTTCTACACACTGGTTTGAATCCAGTGCTGAGTAAGTTTACCAAATTCCCTACCTTTGTACTGTGTACAGGGCTAATTGAGATAATTTGGGGACCTAACACTGTGTTAAGGGGTTATCTTGGTTTTGGGGCTGTGCACTACTTTATGTATGTGGCGTCGAGTTTATGCTCGATGATGAAATTGACTTATTGGGATTGGCTATGATAATTCACGGATTATATGCTTGCTACATTGCTTTTTAGTTACTGTTTAATTTAGAGATTAATTACTGTTATATATATGCACATATATCTTGCTGGTCACTGTTGTTTATCTGTTTAATATCCATTTTTGGCTATAATTTGAGAATCTAGACAGTCCTAGTGTCCAGATTACTATCAGTGCCATATAGTTTGATACATGCTGCATATTTATGACTGTTGCTGAAACTTGAGATAAACCTATGATTCCAGAATTAATTCTCTGAGAAATTGAACTGTTAATTGCAATTGGGGCAGTGTTTCAGTCATTGATATTGTCATAGCCATATCTGTCATATATATGTGTGAATGTGTTGTTGGATGGCTGTTTTGTAGCAACCCAACACATTTAATTTGAGGGCAATTCATTACTTATACAGCACTATTTACAACAATCTTCACATAATATGAGAAAAAAAGATCCTTCTTGTCTACAGAGCGTACGCGGGCAAACTCAAAGATGAAAAACGAAATTGGCTTGTATTTTAAACCGTTCTATTTCATTTCGAACTTTACACACCAGAGATTGCAACAGCATGCACCCATGAGACCCTTCAAATTCGAACAATATTCGTTTGGTGAAATCCCATCAAACTCATTACACAATTTGAGTACACTACAAGAACAGCAGCAAGATTCACTGAGGAAAGCTAGAAGCTTGCGTCCGTCAGGTACACTGATCACTGATCAGTTCGCGTACTGCGGGTGAGCAGCAGCGATTAGAGCAGCTCCAAGACCAGAGCCATCGTTGGCGAGCTTGACGGACACCGACTTGGACGCCTCCTCTCCGAGCAACTCCCCTAGCGTGCTCTCTAGGCACTGCCAGAACTCGGCGTAGTGCTCGTAGAGTCCCCCGTCGACCGGGACCACCGTCCTCCGGTCGTCACCGGGGCTGCCTCTCCCGATCTTCCGGAGGATCCCGGCAATCCCCGCCGCAGCCAGCCGGGCAGACCGGCTAGTGACATTGTCGCAGACCTCGACCACCATCTTCCTCGTCTCCAGCGACGTGTCCTTGATCTTGAGGTTCTCTTCCAGCTTCCCGGCGACGATCCTCAGCTCCGGTGTCCCGTCATGCTGCATCGTGGAGACGTCCGGTGTCCTCAGGATGAAGCGGGTGCTGAGGTTGGTGTTCTTGGCTTCGCCAAAAACCAACGACCGCGAGGCGATCTTGAGAAGCACCCTCCTCACGACCTCGCCGAGGTACATCCCGGAAATCAGCTTCTCGAAGATCTGAAGACAAGTAATGGTTGCACCATGTAAGTTATGTTACAGATTTGAGCAAGAACTGATTGGAATTATGCATGCCTTATGGAGAAAGAAACTTACCTGCTCCTCCAGGTTCAAGTTCTCCTCTTCCAATACTTGATCATATTCCGTGATCGGGAGACACGACGAGTCGAAGTACCGTGAGTAGATTGCGCAAAGCCGGCAAATGATTTTGAACAATGAGTATTATAAGCTAGTTGCTTGAAGTGAAAAGTGTTTGTGACAGATGATTTTAAACAGTGAGTATGATAAGCCAGTTATTTGAAGTGAACATGTAATTGAATTAAACATTACCATGTGGGTATAGTCCTATCGATCCTTGCCCCCGAGCCATGTCTGAGCTTCTAAAAAGAGGCTCAGGCGTAGCTTAGAGAAGATCGAAAATCGACCCTTAAAAAATCGACCCTAGCCCCGAGCCATGGCCGAGCTTCTGAATTGACAGAAGCTCGGTCATGGTTTAGAGAGACCGCGTGCTCAGAACGGAGCTCGTGGCCCTTGCTCTGTTTCTTTGTAAGAGGCAAAGTGTTGGGCTCTGGAGTTATCCCGGGCTGCAACAATTTTATACGGGATTATGATATAAGGCCGGAAAGTGTTTGCCCGCGCAGGATCTTGCCTGGTGCGATGGATATCGCCTTACCCGTGTGCAAGGGAATCCCGAGGGTGTAGCTTCTGCATAGCCGCTATTCTCCCGATGTGTGCTGGGACAGCCCGAGTCTTCTCCCAAGCCCGATCGTAGGTTTAGGTTTCCGGGGGTTGTTTGAGGGCTCACTAGGGGGAGAAAAAACGGAAAAAGAAAAAAGGGGTGAGAAAGGAGACTTATGACCTTGGTTCAAGCGTAGAACCTCCGGAGTTGAGCGATGTTCTAGAAACTATTGAGGATTCTACCATCCGGCGTAGCCAGTCTCACAGCCCCCGGGCGTGTGACTGATACGACCTTGCACGGACCCTCCCACCTCGGGGTGAGTTTATTGGTGTTGGCTAGGTTCTGAACTCGTCTTAGAACCAGGTCGCCACCTTGTAAGGTCCGGGTTTGTACCCTTTTTGCTGCGTGCCGTCGTTGGGATTGCTGGTATGCTGCCACTCGCAATAGTGTTTGCTCTAGGCAGGAGTCGGATAGGTCGAGATCCAACAGTCATTCCTCGTCGTTGTCGATTTGACCTGCAAAATCAATGCGAACTAAACCAAGTTTTAGCTCGACGGGTAGGACCGCTTCCGAGCCGTATACGAGACTGAATGGGGTCTCTCCAGTAGCTCGATTGGAGGTTGTCCGGGCTGCCCAAAGTACTGAGGGTAGCTCCTCTACCAGTTTTGACGCTGTTTGACGAGAGCGTCGTATACTCGGCGCTTAATGCCCTGCATGATTTGCCCGTTCGCATGTTCAGCCGCACCGTTGCTCTGTGGCTGAGCCACCGAGGCTAGGACGACCTTCATACTGAGCTCTTCGCAGTAGTCTTGGAATAGCTCGCTTGTGAACTGTGTCCCATTGTCATCGATCAGCTTGCTCGGGACGCCGAACCTTGCCACAATGTTGTTCCTAAAGAACCTTTCGATCATTTGGGCTGATATGCTCTACACTGGTTCGGCCTCAATCCACTTAGTGAAAGTGTCGATGGCAACGAACAGGTGCACCCCTTTAGGCCTCTGGGGAATGGACCAAGTATGTCCTTTCCCCACGTCGAGGATGGCTAGGTCAGCGGGACAGTCTGCAGCTCGTATGCTGGTAGGTGGGACACTTGGGCGTGGTATTGGCAGGCTGAGCAACGTTTTAATAGTTCCCTTGCGTCGACCAACGCAGTGGGCCAGCAGTACCCCATGCGGAAGGCTTTTCCCACTAAGGTTATGAAAGAGATATGTGCCCCGCAGATCCCGTCGTGGATATCTTGAAGGAGAAACTTGCCTTCCTCCTGGGTCACGCACTTGCACAGTACGCCGTTAGAACCCCTTCGGTACAACAAGCTCCCTAATAATCGGGAAGGTCGGGCTTGTCTTTGGAGCCGGAATTTATCAACTGTGTCCTGTGGCAGTGTCCCATGTGCCAAGAACTGGACGAATGGCGTCATCCAGGTGTCGCGCTGCTCTAGGAACGAAACGGTACCGGTCGTTTGGGTAGAGCCAACCGTCTTCTCGGGGGCCTCTTCTCTGGAGGGAATAGAGGGTTTTAGTAGGTGCTGCACGAGCACCCCCGCCGGGGCGGTTTCTTGTGCGGACCCAAGTTTTGCGAGCTTATCGGCCAGGCTATTAGCCAGTCTGGGAACATAACACACTTCGAAGTTCGTGAAGTGTTTCTCCAGCTTTCTCACTTCTGCCAAGTATCGCACCATTGAGTCGTCACAACACTGAAACTCCTTGATTACCTGGCAGACGACCAACTGCGAATCCCCTTTCGCTGTTAGCCGTTTTATGCCGAGCGCAGTGCATGCTCGTAGGTCGGTTAGGAGGCCTTCATACTCCGCAACATTGTTCGTTGCGGGAAAATGAAGCTGTACTATATGCTGAATTTGTTCTCCTTCGGGGAGATGAGAACAAAACCGCAACCTGGTCGCTCGAATTGGCGCGACCCATCAAAGAACATGGTCCAGTGCGCTTCTTGGCTTGCGAGCTCGGGCGGGCCTCCAGAAGGGTCGGCCAGCCCGGTCCATTCAGCCAAAAAGTCGGCCACGAGTTGGGACTTGATCGCTGTTCGTGGTACGAACTTGATATCAAATTCACCAAGCTCGACTGCCCACTTTGCGACCCGCCCGTTTGCGTCGCGGTTTCTAATGATGTCCCTTAGCGGGAAACTTGTTGGGACCGTGACTGGATGGGTTTGGAAATAGTGACGCAACTTTCGTAAGGCCATAAGCAAGGTGTACAAGAGTTTCTGAACCTCGGGGTACTGCTCCTTAGGTCCATGCAATACCTCGCTTACGTAGTAGACGAGTTGTTGTTTGCCTTCACGTTCGACTGCTAGTACAGCACTCACAACCTGCGGAGCGACCGCCAAGTAGAGGAGTAGAGCTTCCCCGAGCTTTGGCGTGGCAAGGACGGGAGGCGTGGACAGATAGTGCTTTAGCTCGCTGAAAGCTGCCTCGGCTTACTTTTACCATTCGAAACCATCATGCTTACGCAGGATTTTGTAGAAAGGTGCACTGCGCTCGCCGAGACGAGATATGAATCTGCTGAGAGCCACCATCCGCCCGGTGAGGGCTTGCACCTCCTTGGTGCAGGTTGGCGACCTTATATTCTTGATTGGCTTCGATTTTTTCGGGGTTAACCCCTATGCTCGCCTTTCCTATCACGTAACCAAGGAACATCCCGGACCGGACACCGAAAACGCACTTTTCAGGATTCAACTTGACTTGATGTCTCCTATGATTAGCAAACGTTTCCTAAAGGTCGGTCATATGGTCCCATGAGACCTTGCTCTTTACAACGATGTCATCTACGTAAACCTCTACGTTGCGCCCTATCTAACCAAGGACCATCTTCTGCATCAATCGCTAGAACGTGGCTCCCGTGTTCTTCAGACCGAACGATATGGTCGTGTAGCAGAAGGTACCAAAAGGTGTCATGAAGGCTGTCTTCTCTTTGTCTTCACTTGCCAGCGCGATCTGGTGATAGCCTGAGTAGGCGTCCAGGAAGCTCATAAGCGCCGAGTCCGCCGTTGCGTCGACCAATTGGTCTATGCGCGGCAGGGGAAAATTGTCTTTGGGGCAGGCGGCATTGAGGTCGCGATGGTCGACGCACATTCGCCATTTCCCGCCCTTCTTCTTGACGACGACTGGATTGGTGAGCCAGTCGGAATGCTCGACCACTCGGATGAAGCCGGCTTGGAGGAGCTTGCTGAGTTGCTCCTGTATGATAAGGCCTGTCTGACAGGCTTTTTATCAGGCTACATGGCTAGCCTGTGCTCGATTACCTCGCTTGGGACTCCGGGCATGTCGGACGGTTCCCACGTGAACACGTCTGCGTTAGCTCGGAGGAAGGCGATGAGCTCGAGTTCCTATTTTGACTCGAGGTTAGCCCCTACGTGGACTACCTTAGCGGGGTCATCCTCGGAGAGGGGGACTGTCTTGATAGGCTCCTACGGCTGCAGGGCCACCTTGGGGCGAACTGGCGACCGATCGGCCTTAGCTAGGCCGCGCTCTGGGAGCTGTCCGACCATCGCTAGGGCGCTCTCATCACAGGCCATAGCGGCCTTGTGGCTGCCCTTGATACTTATCTTGATTGGGAATTAGCAGTAGAAGAAAAGTTTTCATGCTATGACTTCCCTGAGGATAGAAAAGTTAGGGCTGCAAGTAGTGAGTTCACTGCCTTTGCTTCCATTTGGTGGAGTGAGGCTTGTAGAAATCGTGATAACATACCTCGAACATGGAATGCTCTGAAAAGAATGATGAGAGCTAGGTTTGTTCCTTCTTACTATGCTTGTGACTTGCTCAACAAATTGCAACGTTTAAACCAAGGAAGGAAATCTGTAGAAGAGTATTATCAAGAAATGCAAATTGGAGGGTTGCGGTGTGGTTTAGAAGAGAATGAAGATGCTAAGATGGCTAGATTTCTAGGTGGGCTTAACCGTGAAATTCAGAACATACTTGATTATAATGAATACAACTCTGTCACTCGTTTGTTTTATCTTGCTTGTAAAGCTGAAAGGGAAGTACAGGGACAACATGCCAAGACGAGAGGGAATTTTGGAGCCTCCTTTTCATCACAACCGAGCCAAGTGGAAGCAAAGACTCCATCCACCACTTCTGGTCGTGTACCTCCGCACTCCAACCGTGGGCGCCCTATTGGCTCTACTTCCAGTCCATCACATGTTTCCGAAACAAAATCAGCCACGGTGCAAGCTCCTACAAAGAGTGCTTTTTCAGTTGCATCCACGGGATGCACTCGCGATGTGCAATGCCATCGATGCAAAGGATTTGGACACATGATGAGAGATTGTCCAAGCCAGCGTGCTCTAATTGTGAGGGAAGATGGTGAGTATACCTCTGCTAGTGATATTGCAAAAGATCTTGCTTTAGCTGCAACTAACCCTGTAGGTGAGAATGAAGAGAATGCAAATGAGGAGAAGCATTTGGGTGCTGAAATTTCAGACAAGTACATGAGCATCATTGTTAAGCGTGTACTTAGCGCTCAAATGGAGAGTGCTGAACAAAATCAGCGCCACCACTTGTTTCAAACAAAATTTGTCATCAAAGAGCGCTTTGTGCGAGTCATCATTGATGGAGGGAGTTGCAACAATCTTGCTAGCATTGACATGGTTAAAAAGCTTGGTTTGACCACAACACAACACCTACATCCCTACTACATTCAATGGTTTAATTCCAGTGGAAAGATAAGAGTAACAAAAATGGTGAGATTGCACTTTTCGCTTGGATCATATCATGATCATGCTAATTGCGATGTTGTACCTATGCAAGCATGCTCTTTGCTATTGGGTAGGCCTTGGCAATATGATAAAGTTGTTTCCCATCATGGTAAAACTAATCAATACACTCTCATGCATAAAGGAAAGAAAATTATTTTGCTTCCTATGACCCCTGCTGCAATTCTAAAATATGACTTGGAGAGAGCTGAAAGAGAGAAAGAGAGAGCAAAAAGCGAAAATCAGATTGTAGGCAAAGAGTTAGCACAACCAAAGAAGAAAGAATCTAATTCTAAGAAAGCTGAAATTAAGTTAAAAGGTGCTGTCATGCTAGCTACGAAATCCGATTTGAATGGCATGAAAGAAAATAATGCTGAATGCTATGTTTTGATTTGCAAAGAGACCCTATTTTCATTGCAGAATATACCGACTTCTTTGCCTACTGCTATTGCTAACCTTTTGCAGCAATATGAGGATGTGTTTCCAACTGAGGTACCCCTGGGGCTGCCACCAATTAGAGGAATTGAACATCAAATTGACTTGATTCCAGGAGCCACATTGCCAAACCGAGCCGCATATAGGACCAACCCAGAGGAGACTAAGGAGATTCAACGCCAGGTGCAAGACTTGCTTGACAAAGGGTATGTACGTGAAAGTCTTAGTCCTTGTGCTGTTCCTGTTCAGTTAGTACCTAAGAAAGATGGATCATGGCGTATGTGCGTTGATTGTAGAGCTATCAATAATATCCCTGTTTGGTATCGACACCCTATTCAGGTTGGATGATATGCTAGATGTACTACGTGGCTCTATGGTGTTCTCTAAAGCTGATTTGAGAAGTGGATACCACCAGATTCGAATGAAACTTGGAGATGAATGGAAAACAGCGTTTAAAACTAAATTTGGCTTGTACGAGTGGTTAGTTATGCCTTTCGGACTGACTAATGCACCTAGCACATTTATGCGACTGATGAATGAAAATTACGCGCTTTCATCGATAAATTTGTGGTAAATTTGTGGTGGTCTATTTTGATGACATCTTGATTTATAGCAAGTCTATTTCTGAACATCGTGATCACTTACATGCTGTTTTTAATGCCTTGAGAGATGCACGTTCATTTGGTAATCTTGAGAAGTGCACATTTTGCACCGATCGAGTCTCGTTTATTGGCTATGTTGTGACACCATAGGGAATTGAGGTTGCCGAAGCCAAGATCGAAGCAATCAAGAGTTGGTCAACTCCTAACACGATTACACAAGTACGGAGCTTCCATGGGCTTGCTGGATTCTATCGTCACTTTGTGAAGGATTTCAGCACAATCGCTGCACCTTTGAATGAGCTAACAAAGAAAGGTGTTCCTTTTCATTGGGGTAAGCACAAGAAGATGCCTTCAATCTTTTAAAAGAAAAGCTCACGAATGCACCGTTACTTCAACTCCTAGATTTTGGTAAGACCTTTGAACTTGAATGTGATGCTAGTGGTGTTGGAGTTGGAGGTGTATTGATACAAGAAGGTAAACCTGTTGCCTACTTCAGCGAGAAATTGAATGGACCTGTTCTTCATTACTCAACGTATGATAAGGAATTGTACGCTCTTGTACGTTCTTTAGAAACGTGGCAATATTATTTATGGCCCAAAGAATTTGTTATACATTCTGATCATGAATCACTTAAGCACATTCGAAGCCAAAATAAACTGAACCGTAGACATGCTAAGTGGGTGGAATTTATTGAATCTTTTCCCTATGTCATTAAACATAAGAAAGGAAAGGATAATGTGATTGCTGATGCTTTGTCTCGAAGATATGCAATGATGTCACAACTTGATTGTAGGATTTTTGGATTAGAAACTATAAAGGATCTGTATGCTCAAGACAATGAATTCAAGGAAATCTTGCTGAATTGTAAAGATGGAATAAATTGGAATATATTTGTGAACAATGATGGCTTCTTGTTTAGAGCTAACAACCTATGCATTCCAGCTAGCTCTGTTCGACTTTTGTTGCTACAGAAAGCTCATGGAGGAGGATTGATGGGACACTTTGGAACCAAAAAAACGGAGGACGTTCTAGCTGAACACTTCTTTCGGCCAAAGATGAGACGTGATGTTGATCGCTTTGTTGCACGCTGCACTACATGCCAAAAAGCTAAGTCTCGACTAAACCCACACGATTTGTACATGCCTCTTCCTATTTCTAATGTTCCGTGGGAGGATATATCTATGGACTTTGTTTTAGGATTGCCTAGGACAAAGAAGGGGAGGGATAGTGTTTTTGTTGTCGTGGATAGATTCTCTAAAATGACACATTTTATTCCATGCCACAAAAGCGATGATGCTACTCATATTGCTGATCTATTTTTCAAAGAGATTGTATGTTTGCATGGTATGCCCACTACTATTGTTTCAGATCGTGATACCAAGTTCTTGAGCCATTTTTGGAGAACCTTGTGGAACAAATTGGGTACAAAATTGTTGTTTTCAACCATGTGTCACCCACAAACTGATGGCCAAACTGAAGTTGTCAATCGAACCTTGTCAACCATGTTGAGGACTATTTTAACGAAGAATTTGAAGATGTGGGAAGAATGCCTACCTCACGTGGAATTTGCTTATGATTGATCGTTGCACTCAACCACGAAGATGACTCCTTTTCAGGTTGTATATGGCTTTAACCCTCGTGCTCCAATTGATATATTGCCTTTACCATCTTTGGAAAAGGTAAACATTGATGCAAGGAAACGTGCTGAATTTGTTCTTAAGTTGCATGAAACCACAAAAGAAAATATTGAGCACATGACTGAAAAATATAGGGTTGCTGGTAGACATGGTAGAAAGGAGTTAATTTTTAAACCTGGTGATCTTATTTTGTTGTATTTGCGCAAAGAAAGATTTTCTGATTTATGGAAGTTTAAATTGATGCCAAGAGCTGATGGTCCTTTCAAGGGTGCTGGAACGAATTAACGATAATGCCTATAAGCTTGATTTACCTGCAGATTATGGGGTTAGTCCTACTTTTAACATTGCAGATTTGAAGCCATACCTTGGAGAAAATGATGAGCTTGAGTCGAGGACGACTCCAATGCAAGAATGGGAGGATGATGAGGACATCGCTACCTCGGATACATCCATTGGACCAACATCCAAAAACCCTCCTAATGACCAGCGACCTTCGACCAACATTCAAGAACTAATTACCCGGGCCCGTGCGCGAGAGGTAAATTATCAGGTAAATTCGTTCCTAGGGTCACATAATTTTTCATTAGAGAATAGACCGCTACTTAATAATATTCTCATCCTTAGGAACCTGGGCAAGGATCATCAAGAGAGCATTAATCCGCCAACACAAGACATAAAGCAAGATGGGAACGCGAAATGTTTCAATTCGGCCTCCAATGACCAGTCAGAAATTAAACGCTCATAGAGAATGCAAACGGACTCTGTTGGGAACGTGTGAGCACTTGATGGAAAGGAAATTTCGTGCTATTTCCAACGGATCTGGCCTCACATTCAAATTCTTAACGAGCTGGCCACAGCATTCAAAAACTTTCAGCGGTTTTAGTCTCTTCGGGTGCTGCGCCACCTTTAATTTTGGGCTGTGTTCCCATGTATCTCTAGCTGCGTGAGAGCACCTTCTAGTAGCCATCTCCCCGGCTATATTTTCTCTTTAGGCTTTGTTTAGATTAGTTGCCCCATGCGTGGAACTATATCCTTGTTCTCCTGACTCGGCTAGAGCAGCAGTAAACAAGTTCAAAACATCAACCTGTGTGTGTGCTACATCCTTGTTCTTGCTAGTTCTTCGATTGCTTACAAGAATAGACCTTCGTGGTCAGGTCATCAGTGTATTGGCACAGTTGATAACGATTAGGAGTGTGGTTTAGCGATTGCGGGCGTTTATCTTTGTGTGGTTCGTAGCCGGATCGTCAAAGTCGTACTCCGCCAAATCGAAGTTATACTCTCATCGAAAGATCGAGCTGCCCGTGTGTTCATCAGATTGCCAACAACCACAATATCCTCTTTTTCTATGGGTACCGAAAAAAAACACCATCCATCATTTCAATCGAAAAGAATGTCACATGCTCGACCTTCTCATGAATTGGTACCCTTTGCTGAAATTCAGATTCGCCGTGTTCCTTAATTCTTCTCTCCTCTTCAATTGCACAATCCTTAATTCTTCTCCCCTCCTCAATTTCACAATCCACAAGATCAAACATACTTTTAAAATACTTATGTCAAAGTACAGCGATTTTGTCATTCAAGCCATCTATAAAGTATGCCTTCTGCTTGAATGAAGTTTGATACCGGCACGTTGCAGTGCATGACTCAATTTACTAAAATAATCAAGGACACACATGCATCCTTGTTTGATGCTCGCCAAGTGGTGAAGTAGCTCTTGCTCATAATATGGTGGTACAAATTCTTTTCTCATGATCCCTTTCAAAATCGACCAAGATGTAATAAGGTTCTTTCCCAAAAGTTGCTTCCACCAACAATATGCATAGTTCTCATACTGCATAGTGGCTCGCAACACTGCTGAAATTTGAAAAGCTTCTCCATTTGTTGTTCCCACTCGATGTATTCTTCGGGATCATCGCTTCCATAGAATAGAAGATCAATATGTTCGTGACCTGTCATGATTAATGCAAACACGAACCCAAAATAGCATGTATATGTGGAATATATCTGAAATCACTCATCCTCACTTGTCCTTACCACCGAAATTCGTACTCACTCTTTCCTGATTGACGGAGGAGCTCGTACTTAAGTGTTGGGGGCAAAACAAGGTAAGGTTATGCAAACTCAGAACTGAGATCAAAGCACACAATGTATTTATACGTGGAGCTGGAAGGTAAAGTGTATATCCTACACAATCTGAATTCTCGATGTTGTTTTGATAAGTAATTATCGAAGCAAGAACACAACGCCTAGTTGCTGAAAGCAAGATTTAAATGATGAACAAAGCAACTCACACGCAAAGATGATTCAACCGAATGCAATCAAAGAAGTAAGCTAACAAGATATGAATGATAATGCAATCAGCTCAATTGCATCGGTTATGGGAAGACGCTAGCCAGTTGCAAAGATTTTGACTAGGGCACAAGATAGCACAATAAAAAATGAATCTCACAACGATGCAAATATTCTAATAACTTTTTTCAATTTATTTTCCTTTTATCACATAGCAAACAACCACAAAGCTTTCTTTCCACTCTTTCTTTTTTTTATGATTTAGCCAGCTGTGCTACTGATTTGTAACAAACATTCCAAACTCTATTTTGATTTCTTGCAATTGTGAGATAAAAAAACAAAAAGTGCAGTCCTATGCAACAGATTAGCTAGTCTTAATAGGTGCAAAGTATTCACAAAGGAGGGATGGGCTATCAAGAACGGATATACAGATTTTCGCAACAAAATTGCAGTCAGATTCAAACCCAAGTTCAACAAATTTCTAAGCCAAATCTGAAAAACTTGTCTACATCAAACTTGTTCCAGTCCCTAGTGCTCCTTGGGAAGACATATGTATGGATTTTGTGTTAAGATTACCAAGAACTAAAAGGGGGAGGCACTCCGTTTTTATGGTAGTGGATAGATTTTCTAAGATGGCTAACTTTATTCCATGTCATAAGAGTGATGACGCATCTCATGTCGCTGATTTATTCTTTAAAGAAATTGATGAGGACATCACTACCTCGGATACACCCATGGGACCAACATACAAGGACCCTCCTAGTAACCAGCGACCTTCGACCAACATTCAAGGGCCAAATACACGGGCTCGGACGCAACAATTAAATTATCAGGTAAATTCGTTTCTAGGGTCGTATAATTTTACATTGGAGAATAGGCCGCTAAATAATAATATTTTCATACTTAGAAACCTAGGTAAGAATCATCAAGAGAGCATTAATCTGCCAACACACTTATAAAGCAAGGTGGGAATGCAAAAGGTTTCAACTCGGCCTCCAATGACTAGTCTGAAATTATACGCTCATAGAGAATGCAAACGGACTCCTTTTGGGGCGTGTGAGCACTTGATAGAAAGAAAATTTCGTACTCTTTCCAACAGATCTGGCCTCACCTTCAAAGTTTCACCGAGCTAGCCACACCAGTCAAAAACATTGAGCGGTTTCAGTCTCTTTAGGTGCTGCGCCACCTTTAATTCTGGGCTGTGTTCCCATGTTTCATAGCTGCGTAAGAGCACCTTATAGTAGCCATCTCCCTGGCTATATATTGGTCAGTCCCTTCCATTTCTCTTTAGGCTTTATTTATATTGGTTGTCCCATATGTGGAACTATATCCTTGTTCTCCTGACTCGGCTAGAGCAGCAGTAAACAAGTTCAAAACCTCTATATATGTGTGTGCTTCATCTTTGTTCTTGTTAGTTCTTTGATTGTTTGCAAAAATAAACCTTCGTGGTCAGGTCATCTGAGCTTTGGCACGGTTGATAACAATCAGGAGTGTGGTTTAGCGATTGCGGGCGCTTATCCTTGCGTGGTTCGTAGCTGGATTGTCAAAGTCATATTCCGCCAAATCGAAGTTATCCCTTCACCAGAAGATCGGGCAGCTCCATGTGTCCATCAGAAATTGTGCGATTGCATGGTGTTCCACTAACCATTGTTTCAGATCGTGATGTAAAGTTCATGACTTATTTTTAGAAGACTTTGTGGACAAAACTAGGTACAAAGCTTGTATTCCCGACAACATGCCACTCACAAACTGATGGCCAAACTGAGATGGTGAATCGAACATTGTCCATGCTCTTGAGGACGATGATCAAGAAGAATCTGAAGGAATGGAAAGATTGCTTGCCACATGTGGAGTTTGCGTATAATAGGGCGGTACATTCTACAACTTAACTTTGTACTTTTGAGGTGGCGTATGGTTTCAAACCCATCACACCACTTGATTTATTACCACTTTACAAGAACATGCAAACATCGATGCTTCTTGATGTGCTGAATTTGTTAAGAAACTTCATGCTACAACCAAAGAAGTAATTGAAAAGAAAACACGTTCTTATGCTGATAGAGCAAACAAGTCTAGAAAGAAAATGCTCTTTGAACTAGGTGATTTGATTTGGATTCACTTAAGGAATGAGCGATTTCCAAGAAAAGAAGAGGTCAAAATTGATGCCTCGTGGAGATGGTCCATTCAACGTTCTTGAGAAGATCAACGACAATGCATACAAGATTGAACTTCGAGGAGATAATTATGATGTAAGTGCAACTTTCAATGTTTCAGATTTGTCTTCTTTCTTTAGGTCACAAGATAATGCGTTGAGGACAACTCCTTTTGAACAGGGAGAGGATGATGAGGGGATCCAAGTAAGGTACTGATCGTTAAAGAGTATTTGGAGTTTGTCATTGAATTAGTACCCAGCACTGCTCCCATTTATAAGCCATACTTCAAGATGAATTACGAGAAGTTGGTGGAACTTAAGAAGCAATTAGATGAGTTGATGAGCAAAGGGCTGATCAGACCTAGCTTGTCACTATGGGGTTCGCTAGCAATGTTCGTGGATAAGAGGGACGGAAGTTGGAGGTTAGTAGTGGATTATAGGACCTTGAATACAGTTACTATCAACAACAAGGTACACTTCCTCGAATAGATGATCTATTTGAACAACTTCGAGAAGCTACTTGCTTCTTCAAAATAGATCTTCGGTCTGGATATTACTAAGTTAGGGTACGCAAGGATGATATACCCAAGACAGCCTTCACAACCATATACGGGCTGTACAAATATTTGGTCGTATCATTTGGCTTGACAAATGCACCTGCCCTTTTCATAAATCTCATAAACATGATCTTGATGGAATATTTAGATAAATTCGTTGTGGTCTTCACAAATGACATTTTGGTATATTCTAGGAATGACGCTGAACACAAAGAAGATCTTCATGCAGTACAGAAGAAGTTAAGAGAACGCCAGCTGTATGTTAAGTTCAGAAAATGTGAGTTTTGGATCGATCATGTTAACTTCCTAGGTCGCATCATCTCAGCGGATGGAATCAAAGTTGACCCATCGAAAGTAGTCGCCGTTACAAACTGGAGGACTGCCACAACCGTCATGGAGGTTAGAAGCTTTTTGTGCATGGTTGGATATTATTGAAAATTTATTGAAGGATTTTCCAAGATATCCCATCTGATGACCCAACTGCTTAACAAATAAAAGAAGTTTGAATGGACTAAGAAATGCGAGCAAAGCTTCCAAGAACTCAAGGTCCGATTAACCAAAGCACCAGTCCTCGTCACATCAGATATCTCAAGAAAGTTTGAAGTGTATTGTGAGGCCTCTCGACAAGGGTTGGGCTGCGTCCTAATACAAGATAGAAAGATAGTGGCTTATGCATCAAGACAACTGTGTATGCATGAGGATAACTACCTAACTCACGATTTGGAGCTAGTCGTCATGGTTCATGCTCTAAAGATTTGGATGTATTTCCTGATAGGAAAGCAATGTGGCATCTACACGAATCGTAAGAGCTTGAAGTACATGTTCACTTAATTCAATCTGAACATGCGACAACGGAGATGGTTGGAGCTGATTAAGGATTATGACCTGAACATCCTCTATCACCGTAGGAAGGCTAACGTTGTGGCAGATGCACTGCGCCGAAAATCCCGGTGTAACTATCTACGGAAATTGCCTACCTTGGAGGACAAACTGAAAGGTACGAAACTACCTTAAGAACTGGTGGCTAAGGATCTAGCTAAGGTACAGCTAGAGATAGTTCCCCAAGGACACTTGGCTAAAGAAGATATCCAATCGAATCTGTTGGAGACAATAAAGAGCAGGCAAAGGGATCGCCCGAGCACTAAGAGACAAGAGAAGCTTATGATCAGAAACCCTAATTCCA
Organism: Olyra latifolia; assembly: GCA_036346145.1. NCBI lineage: Eukaryota > Viridiplantae > Streptophyta > Magnoliopsida > Poales > Poaceae > Olyra > Olyra latifolia. Next base: position 44,937,440 of record CM070526.1, read on the forward strand.
AGGTCCACAAGGACGAACAAGGAATCCTATGGAGTGACAAAAGGATCTTTGTACCACACCATGAAGCCCTTATGGAAACCATCTTAAGGAAAGCGTATCTCCATTCTCCCTACACCCTAGAAGTATCAAGATGTATCAGTACCTCAAGACTATCTTTTGGTGGCCTAGAATGAAGAGGAACATAGCCGAATATGTTGCCAAGTGCCATATAAGCCAGATGGTTAAGGCAGAACATCAGCGACCAGCCGGATTGCTGCAGCCATTAAAAGTGACTGAATGGAAATGAGAAGAGATCAACATGGACTTCTTAGTCAGATTGCCCCTAACCAAAGCGGGCCACGACTCTATATGGGTCATAGTGGATCGACTAACAAAGGTTGCCTATTTCATTCCAGTTAAGACAACCTATAAGGGAGATAAGATGGCAGAGCTGTACATGTCCAGGATTATATGTCTACAGGGCATACCAAAGAGGATCATATTGGGTTGCTAGGTGCAGGTTGATATACTGTGTGCCAATGCTTATGATCAAATACAGGTCTATTAAATGTTTTATTCAATTGCTTTATAATATATTATTCTATTACGTCTTTGTTAAATATTGATTATGCAAAATAACCATTAGCCAATCTGTTGTAAGAAGCTTACATGTCAAGGTTATGGTAGGAGGGGTGCTTGACCTTCATGACGTAGAGTCGAAGACACACATGAATCTTGATGAATGTGGTGTGGCCAATACGCTATCCGTGCATCAACCTGCGACACCGAGTTCGCCCAACTTCACACAATAGGGATTCCACCTGACTACATCAAGAGAATACAATCCTCGCTGTAATCACAAAGAGTTTGCAAGAATAACGGGAAGGAATGCATAATCTTAGGAAGATTTCAGCCTGTTGCATGAAACCCAAGAACATGCATAATCTGTTTTAGTTTCAAAATGGCCTCTTCCAACACAAGGGGGTGCCTCCTATATATAGGAGAGGAGAGAAAGCTAGAGAGGTATTGCTGGTAAATTCGTGCACTACATGGACCAGCTGTCCTATTAAGTTTGGCGCAGCACATGAAGAGTTGGGCTATGTGGAAATTAGACAGGATCTGGTCATCATAATCTTTTGAGGTTATCTTCGTGCTCACGATTAATTTGGGGGTGAGGCCAGATCTGTTGGAAAGCTTAGGAGGTAAGCTTTCCAAGCTGCGATCAAACACCCCAAACGGAGTCTGGATGCATCTTCTATGCGCATCTGATTGCAGACTGGTTTTGGAAAGCCGAGCTGACGACTTCTACTTTCATTGCTTGGTTGTTGACTTGTCTACCCTCCTCTTCATCTTCTCGCAGGTGTTCACACCTCCTTACATTGTTTTCATATCTAAGAATAGTTAAAATACTTGCATTAGGTAGCAACTGATTTTCAGAAGTAAAATCAAAGGAGCGAATTCACCTGCGAATTCACCTGTTGATACCTTTGTTTAGCACGTGCGTGGGTTATCGGTCCTTGGAAATGATTTGGAGTATCTTGATCAGCAATACATGATAAAAACAATGATCTTGCTATTATGCCCGTATCATCCTTCCTTTATTCTGATGCACACACGAGGGTGCCCAATATTCTGGTGAGAAGGATACGTCAATTTAAGGCGCGTCAACTTGCACGAATCGGTTACCAACCAACAAGGGCAGCAACCTGCAATCGCAAAGTCACCACAAAGCGATCAACCAAAGCTAGTCTGATCGGTTGTATCTGCTAGCAATCGAGAACCAGCAAGAACAAGATAATAGCAATCTGAAATTGCAAATAGAAATTAAGCACAAAAAAAATCAACTCTGAATAAGGGTGAGGTTGTATTTCTCGTCTCAGGTAGTCTAGTTGACACACGCAAGAATGATGAGGGACACACATGGGGTCTACTGATACGAGGGATGCCCGACCTTCACGGCGTAGGATCAAAGATACTAACGAAACCTGACGAATCTTGTGCGGCCAATCATTGCAAGCGCAACAACCTGCAGCACCGAGTTCGCCCAACCTCACGTTGTCCACTCGACCAAGTCAAGCGGATTACAATCCTCGCTGCAATCACCAAGAGCTTGCAAAAACAGCAGGAAGAAATGCACAATCTTAAGTTTATTTCAGCTGGTGGCTTGAAATCTCAAGAACATGCATATATCAGATCTGTTTTTAGTTTCAAATGGTCTAAGTCTCTCAAGGAGGGGGCCTTCCTAAATATATGAGGGAAGTGGAGAGAAAGCCCAAAAGTGTGCTGCACAAGCCCCAGGTCGCAGTTATCAAGGACCCAACATAATGGTGGCGCAGCACCCAATGCATAGAAAAGTAATTTCTGGACAGCTTTTGGATGCCAAAAGTTTTTGATGATACCTCCGCGCTTATAAGGAATTTGAGGGTGAGGTTAGATCCGTTGAAAAGCTGAGCTCGTTATCTTTCCAGGCTGTGGTCGAACACCTCAAATGGACTTCATGTGCATCCGCTATGCCCATTTTTCTCCAGACTGGTTATTGGAGGCCAAACTGAGCTCTTCTGCATTCACATCTTGCATGTTGACTTGTCCATGCTTCTCTTGGTATTCTCTAAGGTGTTCACACCTCCTCACATTGTCTTCATACCTGAGAATAATCAAAATACTTAAATTAGGTAGCAGCTGACTCTCACAAGTAATATGATTCTTATTAAGGAGCAAGTTCACCTGTTGATTGATTTGTTTAGCTCGGGCACGTGTTATTGGTCTTTGGAAATGATTTGGAGTCTCTTGAACAACAGTAGGGGAAGCGGATGGTGATGATGTTACGTTTCCCGTATCATCCTCCCCCTTTTGAAAAGGAGTCGTCCTCGACTCTGTTTCTTCTGGTCCGAAGAATGGCGATAAATCAGCAACACTGAAGGTTGTATTCACATTGTAATCATCTCCGGAAAGCTTGATCTTATATGCATTGTCATTGATCTTCTCAAGCACTTTGAATGGACCATCAGCTCGAGGCATCAACTTAGACTTGCGCTTATCAGGAAAGCGCTCTTTGCGTAGATGTACCCAAACCAGATCACCCCGTTCAAACAACATCTTCTTCCTTGTTTTGTTCGCCCTTTCAGCGAAGTACCGTGCCTCCTTCTCTATCTCTTCCTTGGTTTTCGCATGAATAACTTTCACGAACTGAGCACGCTTTGTAGCCTCCATATTAGTCCTCTCTTGAAGTGGAAGTGGCAGCAAGTCAAGTGGCGTGATTGGTTTAAAACCGTACACCACCTCAAATGGGCACAATTGTGTTGTTGAGTGAACTGCCCTGTTGTGGGCAAATTCAACATGTGGAAGGCAGTCCTCCCACTCCTTCAGGTTCTTCTTGATCATCGTACGCAGCAACATGCAGAGTGTGCGGTTCACCACCTCAGTTTGTCCATCTGTTTGTGGGTGACAAGCTGTAGAGAATAACAACTTTGTCCCAAGCTTGGCCCGCAATGTCTTCTAGAAATAGCTTATGAACTTGGCATCACGATCTGAAACAATGGTCCTTGGCATCCCATGCAGTCTCACAATTCCCCTAAAAAACAAGTTAGCTACATGCGACGCATCGTCACTCTTGTGCCAGGGAATGAAGTGTGTCATTTTAGAGACCTATCCACAACCACAAATACAGAATCCCGCCCCCTCTTAGTCCTAGGCAGTCCTAAAACAAAATCCATGCTAATATCCTCCCAAAGTGCATTAGGAATAGGAAGTGGAGTATATAAACCATGTGGATTAAGTTTAGACTTTGCTTTATGGCATGTGACACATCGCTGCACAAACCTCTCAACATCTCTTCTCATTTCTGGACAATAAAAGTAATCGGACAGCATGGCCAAAGTCTTTTCTCTTCCAAAATGTCCCATTAAGCCACCTGCATGTGATTCCTACAACAATAGCAAACGAACGGACGAATTTGGAACGCATAGCTTGTTAGCACGAAACAAGAATCCATCATGAACATGGAACTTTTCCCTGCCTTTCCCATCTTTGCATTTAGAGTATGGTTCAGCAAATTCATTATCTGAAGCATATAACTCTTTCAAACCATCCAAACTAGGGACCTTGATTTCAAGTTGTATTATGACCACACTCTTTCGAGACAAAGCATCGGCAACAACATTCTCTTTACCCTTCTTGTATTTCAAAATATATGAAAAAGATTCAATAAATTCTACCCATTTGGCATGCCTACGGTTCAGTTTAGCTTGCCCTTTCAAATATTTCAAAGCTTCATGATCAGAATGTATAATGAATTCTTTAGGCCAAAGATAGTGTTGCCATGTTTTTAACCATAGCATACAACTCCTTATCATACACAGGGTAATTCAATTGAATACAACTCCTTATCATACACAGGGTAATTCAATTGTGCACCACCAAGTTTCTCACTAAAGTATGCTACTGGTTTGCTCTCTTGCATCAAAACACCACCAATACCTATTCCACTAGCATCACACTCAATTTCAAATGCTTTAGTAAAATCAGGTAAAACAAGCAAAGGGGTTTCAGTTAAGCGCTGCTTTAATTCAGCAAAAGCTTTTTCTTGAGTAACACCCCAAACAAACTCACTTGTTTCTTTGTTAGCTCATTCAAAGGGGCAGCAATTGTGCTGTCTTTCACAAATCTACGGTAAAAACCAGCAAGACCGTAAAAACTTCTAACTTGACTAACGTTTGTCGGAGTAGGCCAATTTTTAATTGATTCAACTTTTGATTCGTCCACTTCTACCCCATTTCCAGAAACAACAAACCCCAAGAATACAACTTTATTTTGGCAAAAAGTGCATTTCTCTAGGTTTGCAAACAGTTTTTCAGTTCTAAGCACTTCTAGCACTTGTCTAATGTGATCGGTGTGTTCTTCCATTGTGCGACTGTAAATTAAGATGTCATCAAAATACACCACAACAAATTTACCAATGAAAGCTCTCAAAACATGGTTCATTAATCTCAATGTACTAGGTGCATTAGTTAAACCAAAAGGCATTACTAACCACTCATACAATCCAAATTTTGTTTTAAAGGCTGTTTTCCACTCATCCCCTTCTTTCATCCTTATTTGATGGTACCCACTACACAAATCAATTTTAGAGAAAATAACAGCACCACTCAATTTATCTAGCATGTCATCCAACCTAGGAATAGGATGGCGATATGTAACAGTGATGTTGTTAATTGCTGTACAATCTATACACATGTAACAGCCAAAAATTATGTATGCTTTTATTTTCTAAAATCACTCTCGTAAGGACGGTTTGTTGTAGAAAATTTTTTGTAAGAGTAATCCTTTTTAAAATTTACGTATGGACTTATAAAATCTTTTAGGCTAATGACTGTCTAAAGTTACTTCATATAGATGAGTAATACTCAAAATATTGCTCCTATATATAAATATACACCCAATTAAATGGGAAAAACTTCATATATATATATATATATATATGTGTGTGTGTGTGTGTGTGTGTGTGTGTATGTTTTATATAAAAGACTTAAGAACATAAGCAAGTGTACAAATAAAATATACATGAATATCACATTAAAAATCTCTCAAAAATCTCTGAAATTAGTTTAGACCCTAAATTATAGTTTGAATCTAAAATAGATTGATTTGACCCATAGTGGGACCCACATGGCAGTCTCTTTTTCTCTCTGCCCTTGTGGGCATTTCACCGAGGACCTGGGTTGCTGCTGCTCCGACCACCACCTCACCGGCGTAACCCCCGCTTCTGTCCAGAATCCCGGCCAAGGATCCTTCGTTGGCAGCGTGCATGTAGTTTCAGCCCAAGCTGGCTCCACCGCTACACGGACACGACGTCCGGCCACTGCCGCGCCGCCGCTCTCTGTCCAGCCATGCCGACCAAGCTGACTTGTCGATTGGCGTGGCGAACCATGTCGAATCGCCGCCATGCCCAATGAGCGCCCAGACGCTTGGCGATGTTCGCCCCGCCGACTTTCTGCCGCTATCTTGCCGGTTCAAGCAACCTCGCCGCCCCGACTTGCTCACTCGTTAACGCGTGCACGATCCACCTTCGCCGCCAATCCGCGACGATGACCTCTAGTGACCGCCTCAACACCCCTCTTGACCGCCGGACAAAAATCGTGCCCCGACCGAGCTTAAATTCCGGCCGAACTGCTCCGGTCCCGACCTTCCCTTCTTACACTCACGTGGACAGCTTAATCCGGAGCTCCCCATTCCCCACTCTCACTCGTACTAGTATCACCGTACCTTCGTGGTGCTCCCGCCTGAAAGAATCGGTCCGTGAAGTCCTGAGCTCGCCGGATTGCTCTTGCCGTCGGCCACCCGATTCCTCCCCTTTTCGATTTCTCCCTTCTCGGTGAGTCCCTTGCCGATTGCTTTCGCAAAAAGCACCACCTCACCCCCGCCTAACTTTTGCCCAGGTTAATTGGACCCGAGGATCTCCGAAGCCCCCTGGCGTCATGAGCCCTATTTCCGCCTCGTTCGGCCCCAACGTCGCCAGCTCGCTCCACGCCTCCTCCGGTCCAACCATAAGCACGGTGAGCATCCCCAGGCCTCCCTCATGCTTAAACTCGGTTCCGTTTAGCTCTTAGGGCAGTAAGTAGCTTTAGAATGTTGCTTCCGAGAATGATCTCCGCCGCCGCTAGGCTCGCCGTCGATCCAGGCTGTCGCCGGCGAGCAGCTCGAGACACGTCTTAGAGATTCTTGTAAGGAATCCATAGCGCCCTAGAACTCCCTCCCTAGCGCACTATAGCTCTGCCACCGCGTCGCTAAAGGTTCGCCGGTTTCATGACGTCACCTCGTCACTCTGGTCGGAGTTGGACGATGATGTCCCGACCGTTGGATCCACGCCACGATTCGTGCGTACAATCGGATGAAATTTGAATCACACGCGAGTTGCGATGGAGCCGCCGACATGTGGGTCCAGTGGCCCACACGTCGGGTTGAGTGGAGACGCCTCACCCGCTGACGCCTTCGCGCCATAGAAGCGCCGTTCAGAAGTACGTCTTCGATGTGGGTTGGCTGACCGCGAGTTAGCGGGCCGGCCAGTCACTATTCACCAATTTTTCCAGGATTTCGCAAATAAAACAAATGCAGAATATAGAAACGATTTATTAATAATAGCTAGACTTCTCCAAAATTGCTAGAAAATTTAGGATAAATACTAGAGCCTCTGCTAGATTTAATAAAAATATAATCATGAACAGTAACAGAAGATTATCCCAGGATTTATTTTATTGGGTAATTAACCTATATAGTATAAATAGCAGAAATGAGTTTCTGCTAATCGAAAATTAAATTAACACTTAATAAAATCTGAGAAATTCATGTGTGGCATGAAATAACTCTCTGGACCAAGGAAAAATATAAACTTTATGAAATAACGTATGATCACATGTCATTTATTATTGGCCTAATCAATAACCATGGTTTATTAGATTATTTGGTAATTTGGTTAATCAAAATTACTACACCTAACCAAAGATGTTAATTCACAGCATTAAATGACAGTAAGGGTTTGTATTTTAAGATCTCAAAATTATACAAGTTCATGGTTAGTTATATATATATATATACACTTATATAAATAAAAACATAACCTATAATTATGTCTTCCACACATTTAAAACTCTTATTAAAATAGGAAATCAATGATAGGAAGAGTAGATGAAGGAAGTACTTCAAATAAAAATCTATTTTTACTTTATACGTCTATTTCCTAAATCTATGGGTAGACTATTAAGGGTAGCATTTTGCATTATCGCATATCATCTTCATAATACCCGCTCTACCGATATCTTCTGTAAATTACTATACAATAGTATAATCATGGAACTTCCTCGATATCTAGGATAGAATTTATCGCTCTTCGACAAATCGCTAGACTCAGTAAAGGCATTTCATGCATCATGCTTCCATTTGCATATCGATACTTTTATTTATTTCTCTTCAAATTCGTTCCGATTAATAGACGTCGATGAACCCGATGGACACTTCGAAGAACCGCCAGAAGACCTCCACTACCCACAGGACCAAGGCGAGTTAATTTCCACCCTAAAGGGTGTTTACTTTTACCGGGGAGAATTTCGATTTTCCCTAGTGCAAGTCAACAATCTTCCTTTAGGTGTTACTTTTATTAGGGAGAGTTCATACTTTCCCTAGTACGAGTTAACATTCAAAAGGATCATATTGAATCCCAGTTTTCGTAAATTATTTTATTTACAATTACAAGTTGCATGCCCTTTCAAGTATTTATGCCTACTTGTTTAATCATGATGTATCATGCCATGCTTTACTTGTTATTAATTCCCTATGATGATATTGCCTTGATAAAATCATCTATCATTTGACTTCTAAATGATTGCCTTGATGATCACCCTTATTAGCCTGGTTAGGTTGAATAAAACAATTTTAGACTCTTAAGTCTTGGTTAAAATCTTGCTTAGACATTGCTTAGGTCCAATTATTAATTTTAGGCTTAGTTGCCTCGGAACGGTGAACCGACATTCACCGGACATGATGAATATTGCAAACTTGGTTCACTGGATATTGGGCCTGGCATGCCAGTATGTGTGGTTGGGAACACGGATGTGTTCCGGTTGTGGTTATGGGTGTGATGTAGCTGGGCTACATGGTTTGAAGGAAGGCTGGATCACGGAGATGGTGCTGGGCAGCCAAGCTCAGCTGTGCCAGTCGGAGTGCGAGTTGTTTTCGCGTAGCTTTATGCTGCCCAAGGGGGTTCCTGCACAACGTGAGTTCGAGAGTGCTTGAGTAGCTGCTTCGGTACCGTGCCGGAGGAGCGCGAGTTGTTTTCGCGTAGCTTTATGCTACCCACTGGGGTTCCTGCACAATGCGTGGCCATCACAGGCTTGCTGGATAGCATCAGGGTCAACCCTAGTCCGAGGTGAAGACAGGAGTAGGTCGTCATCCTGATGGATGATCTAGTTCTTACGTGACAGGGAGCCGTGACTCTAGTGCGGGCGTGGCAACTCGGCTAAGAAAGAACGGGCACTTCGCTGGCGTAAGATCCACAACGGGTGCACCACACCCGAAAGATGATGGTGGGTGTTTGGAGACGTTTGGCAGTGTTCATGGAAACTGTCAGGGTATTGGAGACGTTTGGCAGTGTTCATGGAAACTGTCAGGGTATGGGAATTGTTTAGCAGTGTGCATGGAAACTGTCGTGGAATAAGAATGAAAAACATTGATTAGTAGAACTTTGGTTAAAATATGCTAAGTCCTATGCTTTGATTTATAAAACTTGCTTTCTGCAACTAAATGAGCCCCAACTTTCCTTTGGAACCCTATCACTAAAAGTATTAAGTTGGAAACTAGCTCGCCAGTGTTTGGATGACACTGACCTCGCATTCATATTCTCTTTTAGATGGAGAATATGAGCAGGATCAGTGCGTCTGCCATGAAGATGAAGGACAGGACTTTGATGACAATCAGGGCGAGGCATAGGGCGTCTCTCCAGTCGAGTGCTTAGGCATAGCCGGCTCGAGACCTTTTTGCATATTTTGGATCTCTGCACTCTGATCTTTTGGACATTTGGAATATTTGGGGCAATGTGCCGTGTTGTAAACACTTAATAGCCTTCGGGCTTAATACTGGTATTTTATGTAATTTAAGTTTTCCGCTTGTATGTAATGATCCGGCTATGTGAATGGTGTGCACTAGTATACTGATCCAGGGACTAGTGCAGATCAAGTGGTGGGCAAAAGGACAGGCCCCATAGCGCTAGTATCAGAGCATACGACTGTAGGAGCCCTAGACCTTGGCCGTTAGTCCAAATTATTTTCACCTGATGAAAAGAGGATTTCCTAATTCTCAAACTTCACCTCATTTAAAAAGGTGCTATATTCTATTCTTCTGGATGTTTTTGCTTAAAAAGCACTAACTCTCTAATTTGTAAAACTATTTTGTAGATGGAGGCTGCTAAATGGAAAACGGTCTAAATCTTGGAGCCAACCACCTACTTATGGAAGAAGGTGCCCGCAGGACCGGTCGGTTACTTTTCAGCTAAACTTAGGGAGGTCTTGGATCCACGGGGGTATGTAAAGTACATCGGCACGTTAAAGCCAAGTTACCCATATCCAAAGTGGGAAGTCCAAGCCCACATCTATCACATCGCAAGAGAAAACCCTATTACCACTAGGCATGCTAAGGAGCTCCATGAGCAACTTGAAGACGCCATCAATGATGCAGCTATATCAGCAATGATCTTCGTTAAGGAGGGAATAGGATATAATGAGTACCTGATTTAGAGTTAGGGTGTAGTGGTAGCAGGAAGTACTACTTTTGTTGTCTAGCTCATCTGTTGAAGCTAGAAGTTGTAGTTGTAGATGTAGCTTAGGAGTAGTCTACACACAGCCTAGTCGATGTACTGTAGCTTTTGCCATGCCGTTGTAGATGATCGGCATGAACTACTTATACTGGATTAATCTACTTCGAACTATGTATGGATTTGCTTTTCCTTCACTTGTGATTGCATTCGGATCTTAATTCGCTTTTATGAACATCAAGCATGCATATAGACTTTGTTGTAGGGGCAGCCACCCCATCTTCAGGAAAGGTGGATGTCCACGAAGATGCTGTAAAGATCCTTCACGAAGATTCCTACCCGAAGGGGTAAGTGACGAAGCCTGCCCAAGATGACCTCAATACGGATCGTGAGTGGAAGACTTGGACATGCGCGAAAGGTCGAGAGAAGGACGCGAAGGTTCAGGTATTCCAAGTGCATCTCAAGTAAGGAGAATCCTCGGGACTTATACCGAAGGGTGGCGGAGGATGTCTCATCGAGGGATTCACGAAGACCCTTCAGAAAGACCGAGAGTGATCTTTGATAAGTTTCGGGTCAGAAGACGAAGACTCCGCAATAGCCTCTGACAAAAAGAATCAAATCAAATCAAATCAAATCAACAACTTTGTCAGAGTATGCCCCCCCAAGGGCATGTTAGGAAGCAGGATAGCGTGGATTGTAAGAAAGCTAGTCTAGCCGTTGATTGTAGGATGAACGATCCAGAGATCAGGGCAATCTGGGTATTCCCCATGGGCCAGGGTACTTTGGGTATTTTCCATGCATGTAAACCCTGATCGTAAAGTTGTATAAATTAATAAGCTCATCAATGAAAGAGAACAAGCATTCCGATTACACACATTAACACCAGTCTATTCACCGAGCGCACGCTCTCTCACCACCACTACTTTCGGCGTCCCCTCCAGCACCGGGGAGGGGCGCTGAACCTCATCGTCGGCGGGATTTCCCGGCGACAGTTGGCGCCGTCCGTGGGGAGAGGCGAGCGGTTACGGTGATGGCTAGACCCAGGAGGAGTGTCGCAGCGGCCGGAGGCGAGCCGACGGAGTCGGGGCACGACGGAGCATATGCAAGGCAGGAGCGGCAAATCCAGAGCAAACAAGATATCACTGGCGAGACGATGGAGGGAGCGGCCCAAAGGGCGATCGCCACCGCGCCAACGACTGAACGGCGGCGGGAAGACGCGGCGGTGCAAGGACCTGGCGGAAACATCCCAAGAGCCCCCGGCATCAACTTGCAAAGCTGGAGAAACCAGAGACAAGATACCCCGGACGTGGGTGGTGGTAGACCTAACGAGCCAGGACCCAGCAGGGTCGTCAGAGAGGAGATGCAGCAAAACCCACCCACCCATCCCGAAGACATCCTGCGAGATGGAAGAAGACTGTTGGAGGTACAAATCGACCTGCTTCGATGAGAGCTCGTGACAATGCAGCCCCAACGGCACTACGTGCCCCGAAGGATCCCATATTAGGAGGAAAACCATGAGCAACATCGGCAAAACGTAATGGTGGCACAGCCGAGGAAGGCTAACGAGGGGCCTCTGAGTGCGCACCTTCGTGGCAAAAAATGGCTCGAAGGTTTGAAGATACCAAATGTATTCAAGTTCTCTGGAGAAACCGACCGAAACGAATTCCTGGATGTATATGACACGGCGGTTGAAGCAGCGGGTGGAGATGATGATATCAAGGCGAAGAGTTTGCTGTTAACGCTGAAGGGTACCGCACTCTCATGGTACACTTCACTGCCACAGGGATCCATACACTCATGGAGTCAACTCAAAAATGCCTTCGCTAACAACTTTCAAGGAAATTACATCCAAAGAATTGTGGAAGGGGACCTCTTTGCCTTGGAACAGGGCAAGAAGGAAAGCACAGGAGATTACTATAAAAGATTTGCTGCTGTACGATACCAGATAAGGGATGTATCTGACTCTTCGGTAATCAATGCATTCCGAAGAGGTTTTCAACCTGGACCCCTTCTACACAAGCTGACTCAGGACCCCCCACAAACAGCTGTGCTTCTTTATGATGAGGTCGAAGGGTATGCAAAGGGAGAAGAGGAGAATTTGAGGAGACAAGGCCAGCTTAATACACACAAGGATCGTGATGGCCACAAAGAGAGCAATTCAGAGAAGAACAGGAGACATCAAAATTCCAACAAGAGGGTAAGCAACATTGAACCCAAGCAAACTGACGAGCGAAGAGCCATTGACAACAATAGGAGGGGGGACTATCCCCGAAGGGATTACAATCCCCGAAGAGATGAGTACAGCAATCGAGGAGACAACACGAGAAGAGATGATCGAAGGAATGACAATTACCAGAGGGAGAATTACCACAGGAATGACAGATTCCGAAGAGGCAATCAGGGGAACAAGGAAAAGAAATACTGTGCGGTGCATGGAGAGAACTATTCTCATACAACCGAGGAATGCAGAGATGTCAAAACGCAATGCGAAAACTACCAAAACCAGAAAAGGCAACGAAGGCAAGACTAGCGTCCGAGGAATCAATACCGCAGATCCCCCGAGAGGGTTCACAATGTTGAAGAGCCAAACCGAAGGGTTATTCATGTTATCACCGGAGGATCTTCGTTTAATCTCCCATCAAACAAAAAGAGAAAGTAATTTATTCGCGAGGTGTCGCACGTCTCAATGTCAAGTAGACCAACACCGGCACCACCGATAACCTTCGACACAACCGACGCCAAGGGCGTCAAGTTCCCGCACCAAGATCCTTTTGTAATCACAGTTGAAATTGCAGAATATGATGTCCAAAGGACGCTAGTGGATGGAGGAAGCTCCGCAGATATCATCTTTGCCAGTGCATTCAAACAACTCAATGTACCAGAAGATAGGCTAACACCATCGAACATACCACTCATAGGGTTCGGAGGGGAACTTGTGGCTGCCATCGGCCAGATATTTTTACCTGTAACTTTTCGTGAAGGCAAGAGGAAGATAACAAAGAGTATATGCTTTGATGTCAACACATGGTGTACCTCTACAACGCAATCTTCGGGAGGGGAATCATTAACACCTTTGGAGCAATTATACATCACAGCGACCTATGCATGAAAATGCCGACCGAAGGGGGAGTCATCACCGTTCGAGGATGTCAACAAACAGCGAGGAAAAATGAACTCCAAAGCATATCAAAACTCAAGCCAATCCAAACTACGGAGAGGGTCGACTCCTAATACAGACCGAAGGGGTATAAGCCCCAGGTCAGGCCGGAAAATGAAACAAAGAAGATTCGATTGTTCCCAGAAAATGAAGAGAGAACAGTATCCATCGGAACCATCCTCTCCGAAGAAGAAGAGGAAAGAGTCATCAAATTGCTTCGGCAAAATAGTGACATCTTCGCCTGGGCGCCAGAAGAGTCTAAGGGGGTCCCCAGAGAGACAATCGAACACTCGCTGAATGTGAAAATGGATGCAAAACCAATCAAACAAAAGCTTAGAAAAATGGGGCCCGACAGACAGGAAGCGACAAAGATGGAAGTGGAAAAATTGCGTCAAGCTCAAGTTATCCGGGAAGTCGCGTACCCGGAGTGGCTCGCAAATATTGTGATGGTGAAGAAGTCAAACGGCAGCTAGAGATTGTGCGTTGACTTCACAAATAACAAGGCATGCCCAAAAGATGGTCAAAATAAATATTGACCAGCTGGTTGACGCGACAGCAGGTTGTGAATTGATGAGCTTCCTGGACGCTTACTCAGGCTATCATCAAGTGTATATGAGAAAGAAAGATGAAGAGAAGACGGCATTCATAACACCTTCGGCACATACTGCTTCCGAAGAATGCCTTTCGGTCTAAGGAACGCAGGCGCAACGTTCGCAAGACTCATTGCGAAGGTCCTTGCCAAACAGATGGGAAGAAACGTGGAAGCATATGTCGACGACATTGTCGTCAAGAGCAAGCGGAGAAGGGACCACTGCGACGATATTCAAGAGACCTTCGCCAGCCTTAGAGCGGAAGGCATAAAATTAAACCCGACGAAATGTGCCTTCTTGGTGGAAACAGGAAAGTTGCTGAGATTCCTGATATCGCACCGAGGGATAGAGGCTAACAAAGAGAAGATTGATGCAATCCAATGCATGAAGGATCCAGAGAACAAGAAGCAAGCACAGTGCCTCTTGGGAAAGCTGGCAGCCTTAGGGAGATTTCTCCTGAAGGCCGCAGAAAAACACGAACACTTCTTCAACACAATTAAAGGGACAGCACCTTTTGAGTGGGGACCACAATGCAAAGACGCCTTCGCAAGGCTGAAGGATCATCTTCAACAACTGCCAAGACTTGCCAGCCCGAAGGGGGCAGCACATCTAACCTTGTATCTAGCAGCAAGCCACCTCATAGTCAATGCGGTCCTCGTCAAGGATGAAGCCAAAGGGGGACAAACGCCGATATACTATGTATCAGAATCATTGCAAGGAGCAAGAAGAAACTACATCGAGCTAGAAAAAAATAGCTTATGCATTACTTATGGTATCAAGAAAATTACGGCATTACTTTCAAGAATTCAAGATCAAGGTGCCCACAGCATACCCTCTGAGGTCTATCTTTGAAAACAGAGATGCCACGACAAGAATAGCGAAATGGGCCACGGAACTACCACCCTTCGATATCACCTTTGAGCCGAGGACAGCCATAAAAGCTCAGGCACTCGCCGACTTCATCTCTGAGTGGTCAACTGAAGTTTCGGAAGAAGGCCCAGCACTGCCCCCCTTGTGGAGCATAAAATCCGATGGTTCTTTCACAGCAGAAGGGACAGGAGCTTCGGCAATTGTAACTGACCCCGAAGGACAAAGTACAGAGTATTCACTCAGATTAAACTTCAAGACAACGAACAACGCGGCTGAATACGAAGGACTGTTGTTGGGTCTTTGGAAAGCAAAATCCCTCGGAGCAAAAAGAGTCGTCATCCACACCGACTCGAAGCTGATAGAAGAACATATAACAAAGAACTTTCAAGCCAAAGACGCCGAAATGGCAAAATATCTGGAAGCAGTAAGAACAATGGAGAAGCATTTCGTGGGGATCTCTGTAAAAACAATACCAAAGGGGGAAAATATGAGAGCAGACGAGCTATCCAAGGCAGCGGCATACTTTACAAAAATATCTGATGGGGTGTTTCATGAAGCAATATCACGACCGTCTATATGTCCCGAAGTGCAGCTTATAGCAAGATCCTTGGAAGAAGACTGGCGAACAATCATCGTCGAATATCTTTGGGATGGTGAATTACCCGAGGATAGCAAGAAGGCGTACACAACGAAGCAACGTGCAAGAACATATATCATGATGGATGGCTTCCTTTACAAGTCGGGAATTGGCACGCCCTAGATGAGATGTGTTTCAAGAGAGGAGGGAAAGGAGGCACTAGCAGAAATGCACGCAGGAGTCTGTGGTTCATATCAAAGCCCGAGAGCTCTAGCAGCGAAGGTGTTGCGCATGGGAATATGGTAGTGTTTTTTTCGGCGGTTGCGGTTGCGGATGCGTTTAAGCTCGAAATTTGTAGCTCCTCGATAAGGACATCCGAAGGATCAAAAAATTATAGAAAAAATGGTTTAGAGAGCTTTGAGAAGAAATAGTAAGACCTACAAAAATTGGCTACCAAACATCAAAACGTTTGACTTGTACGAAAATAACAAATTTTTAGCTTATAAGCAAACGCAAACGCAAACGCTGAAAAAAACACTACCTATATTGGCCAACGGCCAACAGCGACGCAAAGGAGTTCATGAAAAGATGCCAAGGATGTGAATGGATGGCAAACCAGCCGAAGGCTCTGCCAACAAACCTACAGCCCTCACCCCCAGTATGGCCTTTCGCGAGATGGGGAATCGATATCGTGGGGGAACTCAAACAGGCTTCAGGAGGGTTTAAATGGATCATTGTTGCAATCGACTACTTCACTAAATGGGTTGAAGCAGAGCCATTGACGAGCATCACAGCTGCAAAGACCCAGCATTTCTTTTGGAAAAATGTGATATGCAGATTTGGGATACCACTAGAAGTGGTGGCTGATAATGGATCACAATTTATCTCATCAAAATTCAAGTCATTCTGTGAAGACCTCGTCATCAAAATATGCTATGCCTCTGTGGGACACCCACAAGCGAACGGTGCAGTCGAATGGGCAAATCAAAACATCATGAAATCATTGAAAAGAAGATTAGTGGATGACTCAAAAGGAAAATGCCTAAAAGAGTTGGAGAAGACACTCTGGGCAATTCGCACAACACCCACGAGACCAACAGGATATTCACCCTTCAGGCTGGTGTATGGCAAAGAGGCAGTAACGCCGGCTGAAGTCCAAGCTAAGACCCTTCGATTCATTACAGGTGGAGCCAAGATTGATGATCAACTGTCGGCCGACACTGTAGAAGAGGACAGGCTTAAAGCAAAACAAGCCTTGGAGAAGTATAATGAGCTAATGAGCAAAACCTACAACAAGCGCGTACGACCACGGGAAATCCAAGAAGGGGATATGGTTCTTCGGAAGATGCCACAACGGTCATCCAAACTAGAGCCCACATGGGACGGACCCTTCATCGTCAACAAACAAACAAGATAAGGATCGTTCCACCTCTCCAACCTTGAAGGCTTTTCGGTCCCGAACACATGGAACACGAAGAGCTTGATCAAGTATTACCCTTGAGAATGAATGAAACGCTGAGTACTCTTTTCTCCGACTCGGTTTTTTCCTAACGGGTTTTACGAGCGGAGTTTTTAATGAGGCTCAGACGCCCAAAAAACCGGCTGCGACCGGACAAATCCTTCGGGAATGTAACAGCCAGATGTAATCGGAAATGAAATGAAAAAACTGCATTCCGGAGCAAACAATTCAACTTGAAAAAGGGGCTGGCACGAGGCCAAGAGCGCTCGCGCCAGACACCCAGGCATCATCCTCGCGAGCCACGAGCCTTCGCGAACGCATAACGCTCAAAAGCGCTAAGAGGCTGGCGCGAAGCGAAGAGCGCTCGCGCCAGACACCCAAGAATCATCCTCGCAGGCCACGATCCTTCGTGAACGTATAACGCGAAAAAGCGCTAAGGGGCTGGCGCGAAGTGAAGAGCGCTCGCGCTAGACACCCAAGAATCATCCTCACAGGCCACGAGTCTTCGCGAATGTATAACGCGCAAAAGCGCTAAGGGGCTAGCGCGAGGCCAAGTGCGCTCGCGTCACACCCAAAATGCCATCTTCGCAGGCCAAGAGCCTTCAGAAACGTGTAACACGCACAAGCGCCAAGGGGCTGGCGCGAGGCCAAGAGCGCTCGCGCCAGACACCCAAAATATCGTCCTCGTGGGCCACGAGCCTTCGCGAATGTGTAACGCGCACAAGCGCCAAGGGGCTGGCGTGAGGCCAAGGGCGCTCGCGCCAGACACCCAAATTATCGTCCTCACGGGCCACGAGCCTTCGCGAATGTATAACGCGCAAAAGCGCTAAAGGGCTGGCGCGAAGCCAAGAGCGCTCGCGCCAGACACCCAAAATGCCACCTTCGCAGGCGACGAACCTTCGCGAACGTGTAATAATCTAAAGCTCCAGGGGGCTGGTGCGAGGCTAAGAGCGCTCACACCGAGCACCCGAAGCATAACCTTTGCAGGCCATGAGCCTTCGCGAATACTGACTACGCTAACGATATTACGCGTAGGGATTGCAATAAGACGAAGAAGCACTAAGCTCATGCCAAATGAAAATAAAACATCACATAGATAAACAAGTTCACTTACAAATGCGGGATAACTTCGGAACAAAAGATCATATATTACATTAAAAAAAACAATCCTCAAACTACCACTATTTTACTCCGCTGGCTTCTTGCCCTTCGGATCTACAGGATCTTTGGGATCCTGAGGAACAGAAACCGTCGGAGGACCTTCGCTTGACACCGGGGGCCCCGTTGTCCTCGGAGGTGGAACCGAAGAGGTCTGCTTCCTCGCATGCGCCATGAAAGCGCGATAGAAAGCAGGCCCCCCGGCTCACCAGAACTGGACAAGAAAATCCCGAACAACTCGGTGGGATTCGCGGTCGAACGAGCTGGCGGTGAAGGTCGAAGGGTAAGACACGCTTGAAGATGAACCGCCTAAAAAGTGTGTGCACCCGGTGCTCTTCAGCATTGTTGAAAATGCGAAGACAGAACTGACGGTGCAGTCCGATCCGTAGTGCAAGGAACCCTCCGCGAAGGTCCCGATAGCCTCCTTCAAATATTTGAGGGCCAGCGCCGGATTCTTCGGAGGGGCGCTCGCAGCAATTGTTCCGAGCCTAGTAATCAAGAAGCTCTGCTTGCAGCGCCACCAGTTGTTGTTTGAACTTCGCCGCCGAGCCCCGAAGAGCCCCAAGCTCCACGGCTCCATTTCTCACTTCATCGCGCAGGCCATTGCATTCCTTGCGCGACGACTCCAGTTCGGCTTGTTGGGCCTTGAACTCAGCACGAAGCGCAGCCGGGGCCTCCTCGGCGGTCTTCGCACGCTGCTCTCTCTGCTCCTTTTCTGACCTGAGGAGGACCACCAGCTCCTTCTCCTTCGCACACACTTCCCGAAGGGTGCGGTTCTCTCGGTCGAGTGTAGCGACGCGACCCTCGGGAACAACACACCTCTCCGAGAAATCCTCCACTTGTGCCGATGCGGCACGATTCCAAACCAAGCTCTGCAAAATGGGATACAAACATAAATAACATGAAGACCTTCAAGAAAATATAATAAATAATAAATAGAAATATATACATTACCAAAGCAAGGCTCAGCTCGACGTTGCGCATGTTCACCAGCAAAGGGAACGCCTCGCAACGATCGAGGACTGATGAAGGCACCCCCCTGAGGATAGAATCCACTTGTTCGTCGTGGAGGATGGTGGTGGGCTCAACAAAGAAGTCACCGGAAGCAGGTGCGGCACTGGGCACGGGTGTAACACGCGAAGCCCCACCCTCTACAGTCGTCGCCGCTGCCGAGGAAGTAGCGCAGAGTGCGGGCGTGGCGGGCAAACCTGAACCGCCAGCGCCAGGCGCAAACGGAGCAGAAGCCGAAGGCCCCCTCTCCGCAACGGTGGTCGCCACCAATGCCAGAATGGCATTAGCTGCAGCACCGGCACCAACGGCCCCAGAGATGGGCACCGAAGGTGGCTCCTGGTTAGCCCCTTCTAAAAAATAATAAAAAACATAAGGAAAACGCTAACAAGGCAAAAAACATACCGAAGCTAACCTTCGGCAGAAGGAGAATCCGCCAACCAGAATTCCATGTCAACGACGAAACCGGCGGTGTAGTCCTCGGCCTCACTTTGGACATCGTGAGCCTTCAGAGTCACAGGGACTCGACCCAAAGGAAGAGACCCGACTCCATGGCTATCCTGGAGCTCATTGGAGCCATGTCCGGGATCCAATGGTCCCGAAGGGGTCTTGCTGACCAGGACGTCCAGTGGATCGTCACCACCACTGGCGGCACTTTGCGCGTCCGGTGAAGTGTGATCGTCCTCAGCCGGGCGGCCATCTTCTTCGACTTCCTCTTTGTCGTCCTCCTCGTCTTCAGCGCTGGCGGCTTCTGATTAGAGAAAACAAAGTTAGGGACGACAGACCGAAGATATATGGCAGTGAGAAGAATACTCACCACGGGGCCGCTTTGACGGGCCCGGGGCGGCGCCATCTACAGCTTTCCTCTTCTCGCCCCTCTTCGGCACGGGCTCCGCCCAGGGGTAACCACCCCAAGGATGCGGTTTACGCGGTGCCCACCCTAGCTTCACGGGCCCGCGCGATTTTGTCTGCACGAAGTGGCCCGAACATCCCGTTGGCCCTCTCCACGGCCGATTCCAGCTTTCGGGGACGGTGATTCTCATCACGAATAATGAGGATGTTGCCTCCCTCACCAACGATAACGAAGTCCTCCCAGCTGCGCATCAACGGCCCCACTTTGGCCACGTAGAACTCCTCAGCAAGGCAGCGCATGGAGAATCCTTTGGAGGAGTAGCCGCTGCGCCTCTTCGGAGCCAGACAACTTGTCCACAGGGAATTTGATGCAGTCCGCCACCCCCAGGGTATATCTCAATGGAGCGTCCGCAGCATCTACCCTCTGGTAAAACTAGTACAGCTTCCAGCTCAGCCCAGCTGCTCCATCCCACTTCTTCTTCGTAGCCAGGGAAGGAAAGTCCGTAGAGTGCGCCGACTTCACGACAAAGTTCAAACATCCGAAGGCGCTGCCGCTGGTCTTCCCCTGCCACCAAGCTTCGTGAAGAAATCCAAAGACTCGGGTGCTGGGTCGCGCTCCATGGCTTCGCAGCGCCTACTCAAACACTACAGGTCGCGCCACGGCGTTCGGGGAGAGGTGTACGAGCTGCGCCCTGTACAACTCGAGAACCTCCCCGACGAGGCGAGTGCACGGAATCCGAAGACCCGCCTTCGCCTGCGAGTTGAAGACGACAGCCTCATCGGCATTCTACCGAGGAGTCTCTTGCCCCGAAGCTCAAGTCCGCCGCCCGAACGAGCCGTCCGACACCTTCGCGAGCATATCAGCGGTCATCCTAGACTACCCCAACTCCCAAGATAGCCGCGCAAGGTCCGCCGGGCTCAGAATTTTCTTCGGAGCCATCGAAGATCCCGAGGACTGCACAAGTAGTTGGAAATCAGTACTTCCGAGAAGCGGCCTTCGGGAACATCAAAATAAAAAAAAAGTCGACGACGAACGAGCGCAACCACCATGAACATGGACTGCGAAAACCATGTAAACTGCAGTGCTACTTTTCAGACAGAGGGACGGGGATCGGTATATGAACGGCGTCGCAACTGATGCAAGAACCTCGCCGGCGTCGAGCCCATCAAACACCGAAAACCCTATACCCCAAATCGAACAGAAAACGCGGGCAAGTAGCATACCTGCAAACTCCGATGACGACGAGGAAAGGCGGTGAACCCGCGGAGATGATCTACTGGTGGCGGCGGAAGGAAAACCTAAGAGCGAGTAAACAAGCGGCGGCCGGAAGAGTGTGCAGGAGCAAATGAACTGGTGGCGGCGGACGGAGTGCGCAAGAGCAAAAGCAACTGACGGCGGGAGGTTGTGAGTTTGAAGAGAGTGAAGTAGAAGAAGAGCAGTGACACGGCCCCTTATATAGAAGCCAACCGGACACGGGTGAACGCCGCGTGTCCGTATCAACGGCGACGATGCGCCACGAAGAAACCGAACAGGCACAGAAAAAATAAATATATATATATAGAAAAATTCCAACGGGCGCCTACAGATCTGATGACACGTGTGACGATTGATGGCCAGGATCAACGCGTCAATTTCGAGGCCACTGACAATGTCAGAATGTCAAGTCCAAGTCACATCAACGGGCGAAGATATCATCGGAAACAAAAAAAGAAAGAGCATCTTCGGGAACACCACCTCGACGTGGAGAAGGGGGGGCTGGATATTCCGGCCTGGCACCACGGCGAGGTGGCGATGTGACCGTATGGGGCTTCTGTTGTAGGGGCAGCCACCCCATCTCCAGGAAAGGTGGATGTTCACGAAGATGCTGTAAAGATCCTTCACGAAGATTTCTATCCGAAGGGGTAAGTGACGAAGCCTGCCCAAGATGACCTCAAGACGGACCGTGAGTGGAAGACTTGGACATGCGCGAAGGGTCGAGAGAAGGACGCGAAGGGTCAGGTATTCCAAGTGCATCTCAAGTATGGAGAATCCTCGGAACTTATACCGAAGGGTCAGGTATTCCAAGTGCATCTCAAGTGGCGGAGGATGTCTCATCGAGGGATTCACGAAAACCCTTCGGAAAGACCGAGAGTGATCTTTAACAAGTTTCGGGTCAAAAGACGAAGACTCCACGACAGCCTCTAACAAGAACGAATCAAATCAAATCAACAACTTTGTCAGAGTATGCCGCCCAAGGGCATGTTAGGGAGCAGGATTGCGTGGATTGTAAGAAAGCTAGTCTAGCCGTTGATTGTAGGATCAACGATCCAGAGATCGGGGCAATCTGAGTATTCCCCATGGGCCAAGGTACTTTGGGTATTTTCCATGCATGTAAATCCTGATCCTAAAGTTGTATAAAATAATAAGCTCATCAATGAAAGAGAACAAGCATTCTGATTACACACATTAGCACTAGTCTATTCACTGAGCGCACGCTCTCCCACCACTACTACTTTCGGCATCCTCTCTAGCACCGGGGAGGGGCGCTGAACCTCACCATCGGCGGGATTTCCCAGCGACAGACTTTGTATTTGAATTAGTAGAGATTATGCAGATGGCTCGTGGGTGTGCTGCCGCGAGAGGCCGTGGTGCTGGCGCCGCTAACAATCTGGGCCGTGGTCGAGGCCATGGCAACTTACCCCCGCCACCTGCTGGAAATCCTACCACAGCACAAGTTATGGCGTATCAGGCCTAGATGCTTGGAGCTATATTAGAGAGCCAACAAGCTGCACAGCAGGCCGCGCAACATCGCCAGGGATCTAAGTTGGCTGATTTTATGAGGACTAAGCCTCCAACCTTTACCTATGCTACTGAGCCCACTAATGCAGAAGATTGGCTCAGGACTGTTGTCCGTAAGTTGAACCTTATCCGCTACCCAGACGAAGACAGGGTGTTGTTTGCCACCCAACTACTTGAAGGACCCGCCGAAGTGTGGTGGGAAAATTATCTTGCCAACCGCCCTGATGAGGTGGAAGATGAGGAAGAGGAAGTAGCGGAGGCTGATAATAATGAAGAACCAGGCCAAGATGCTGTCAATAATGCTGAGGGAGGAGATGAGAATGCAGTTGAAGATCAACAAAAAGTTCCAAATCTAGAGGCTGCAACCCGGAACATACCATGGGATGAATTTGAAAAAGCATTTCGGGAAAATCACATTCTCCAAAGAGTGCTCAGGATGAAGAGACAGGAGTTCCGCAATATGCGGCAAGGAAATTTGACGGTCAACGAGTATTTGACCAAGTTCAATCTGCTCGCTCGATATTCTCAGCAAGACATAGTAGATGACGAAGAAAAGATTGACAAGTTTCTGGAAGGAATGGCTCCCACCTATCGTTCTAAGCTCATCCTTCTTGATCACACCAATTTCCATCAATTGGTGAACAAGGCTCTCATTCTAGAAAAGAAGCTAAAAGGGGAAGAACCTAGCCGCAAGCGCAAGATGGAGGCACAAGCCGCACAGGGATCCAGCCGCCCTGGACCCTACCGCCCCACCTACCAGTCAAGGCCACCGTCACCGCGCACCCAAGGCTATCCTGCACGTACCTACCAGGGCGGTGGTAGTCGACCTGCCCTACCTCATGCAAAGAGACATGTACCTTCACCATCCGGTACCACTCGATCCGGACCAACAGCTGAAGACAAGGCAGCTAAGACATGTTTCAGATGCCATTTGCCTGGTCACTTTGCCAATGAGTGCCCAACCAGGAACACCCCGCTGCCACGATTTGACATCGCCCCACCTCGCGACCAACTCCCGGCAGGGCGTGGAAGAGGAAGTGCTCCAGCCAGGAATGCCCCGCAAGCTTTTGGGAGAAGACGTCTCAACCATCTTTCCATGGAAGAAGCTGAGGAGGCTCCAGGAGTACTTATGGGTACGTTCAGAATCTGTCACCACCCTGCTCAAGTACTATTTGATTCTAGAGCATCTCATTCTTTCATATCTAAGGGTTTTGTGGATAAGCATGAACTGCAAACTTTTCCTTTGGATAAGCCCCTAATTATAAAGTCTCCTGGTGGAAATTTAGAAGCCAATAGGGCATGTAAGAGGGTAGATATTTCTCAGGAGGGGATTAGCTTCCAGTTCGACCTAATGGTCATTCCCAATATGGGAATAGATATGATCATTGGTATGTACTGGTTGACCTATTACAAAGAGGTGCTAGACTGTGAGAGGAGAGAAGTAAAATTGGTTAGGCCCCTGGATATGAGGAAGTTTAGAAGGTTGATACCCCTTTCAGATGGGGAAGAGCCATCTGGTTTCTAAGAGAGGAAAATCCTGCAAAGGTGCCAGTAGACAAGGAATATTTAAATGTGTTCCCCGAAGATCTGCCTGGGCTACCACCTAATCGAGAGATGGAATTCACCATTGAGTTGGCGCCAGGCACGGCACCAATATACAAGACATATTTCAAGATGAATCCTATAGAGTTGGCAGAGCTCAAGAAGCAGCTGGAAGAGTTAATGCAAAAGGGATTGATCCGTCCCAGTTCATCCCTGTGGGGATCACCAGCCATGTTCGTGGATAAGAAGGATGGAAGTCGAAGGTGGGTAGTGGATTACCACGCCCTCAACGCAATTACTATTAAAAACAAATACCCTTTGCCTCAAATTGATGATCTGTTTGACCAACTTCATGGAGCCAAGAGGTTTTCGAAGATTGACCTTCGATCAGGATATCATCAAGTCAAAGTCAGAAAGGAAGATATATACCCAAGACTGCCTTCACAACGAGATACGGGCTGTATGAATTCTTGGTTATGTCCTTTGGACTTACCAACGTCCCGGCCTATTTCATGAATATGATGAACATGATCCTAATGGAGTACTTGGACCAATTTGTCGTAGTGTTCATCGACGGCATCTTGGTGTATTCCAAAAATGATGAGGAGCATAAGAAGCACCTAAGATTGCACCTCGACAAGCTCCGAGAACACCAGCTTTACACCAAATTCAGCAAGTGTGAATTTTGGCTAGATGACATCAGTTTCCTCGGGCATATTATCTCTGCCAAGGGAATCAAAGTCGATCCCTCTAAAGTAGCGATAGTTATGGATTGGAAATTCCCCAACCATAGTAAAAGAAGTCAGAAGTTTCTTGGGATTGGCAGGATACTACAGAAGGTTCATTGAAGGATTCTCCAGAATTGTCAAACCCATGACCCAGCTACTCAGAAAGGAGCAGAAATTCGACTGGACGACAGCTTGTGAGGATTGTTTTCAAGAGCTTAAGACCAAACTGACCACCACTCCTGTGCTGGTAACACCCGATACCAACAAGAAGTTTGAGGTATATTGCGATGCCTCAAAACAAGGACTGGGTTGTGTACTTATGCAAGAACGAAGGGTAGTTGGCTATGCCTCCCGACAACTCAGAAAGCATGAGGAGAATTATCCGACTCATGACCTTGAGCTCGCTGCCGTTATACATGCTCTCAAAATTTGGAGACATTACCTGATGGGTAAACAATGTGATGTCTACACGGATCACAAGAGTTTGAAATACATGTTTACCCAAACCAATTTAAATATGCGCCAAAGGCGATGGTTGGAGTTGATCAAGAACTACAACTTGAATGTCCTATACCACCCAGGCAAGGCCAATGTGGTAGCTGATGCCCTTAGTCGGAAGCCACAGTGTAACCATGTTACCATCCAACATACAGCTACCCCTATTGATATGACCTGCGAACCAGATGTTCCTGAACAGATCATAAAAGATATGGACGCGCTAAACTTGGAATTAGTGGACACCGATTACTTAGCCACCTTGGAGGTTCAACCGGATCTGCTCAACCAAATCAAGGAACAACAAAAGAATCACCCTAGCGCCCATAGAATAAGGGACCTTATGAAGAGGAGTCATGGATGCAAGGTTACGGAGGATGAACAAGGAACCTTGCGATTGGGACAAAGAATCTTCGTTCCCCATGACCAGAAGTTGAAGAATCGCATCCTAAAGGAGTCTTATGAATCCCCTTTCTCCCTTCACCCCGAATGCACCAAAATGTACCAGGACCTAAAAACCCTATTTTGGTGGCCCCGATTAAAGCGAGACGTGGCTGAGTATGTGGCCAGATGCCATATCTGTCAATTGGTTAAAGCTGAGCATCAACGCCAGGCAGGACCATTGCAACCCTTAAAGATATCTGAATGGAAATGGGAAGAAGTGACGATGGACTTCATCTTAGGACTTCCTCGCACCAGGACCGGATGTGATTCCATATGGGTTATTTTGGACAGACTAACCAAAGTGGCCAACTTCATCCCGGTCAAAACCACTTACAAAAGAGACAAGCTAGCTGAACTCTATGTGGCAAAGATAGTCACTCTCCACGGAGTCCCTAAAAGAATAATCGAGGATCCCAGTTTACTTCTCAATTCTAGGATAAGTTACATAGCGCCCTCGTAACCAACTTGTCTTTCAGTACGGCTTACCACCCTCAGACCGATGGACAAACCGATAGAGATAACTAAGTCCTCAAAGATATGCTCAGAGCATGTATTTTGGAATTTTCCACCGATTGGGAGAAATGGTTGCCATATGCTGAATTCTCCTATAACAACAGCTTTCAGGCCAGTTTAGGAATGTCCCCCTTTGAAGCCCTATATGGACACCGATGTAGGACCCCTCTGTATTGGTCAGAGTCTGGAGAAGGACAAGTATTCGGAAAGAGTAATCTCCAAGAAGCTGAAGCCAAAGTCAAGATTATTAAGAAGCAATTACTAGCTGCTCAATCACGTCAAAAGAGCTATGCCGACCATCGTCGAAGAGACTTGTCTTTTGAAGTGGGAGATTTTGTTTATCTTAAAGTCTCTCCATTTAAGGGAACTCGTAGGTTCCAAGTCAAAGGAAAGCTAGCACCAAGATATGAGGGACCGTACCAGATCCTTTCCCGCAAAGGTAAAGTTGCTTACGAGCTCGATCTTCCAACCGAAATGGACGAAGTTCACAAGGTATTTCAAGTATCGCAACTCAAGAAGAGCTTGAGAAGGCCCAAAGAAGACATAATTTCATTACCCACCGACGCCTTGGGATCTAACCTGAAATACCAAGTCCCTCCAGTGCAAATCCTGGAAACTAGGGAAAAGAAGCTCAAGAACAAAACGATTCGACTTTGCAAGGTGCAATGGGGTAATCAATCTGGAGGACAACCTTCTTGGGAGCCAGAGAAGAAAATGCGTCAAGAATTCCCCCAATTGTTCAAGTCTTAAGATTAGCAAATCTCGAGGACGAGATTTATTTTAGAGGGAGGGTTCTGTAACAGCCCAAAATTCTATATGTTTTTATTTTCGAAAATCACTCTCGTAAGGACGGTTTGTTGCAGAAAATTTTTTGTAAAAGTAATCCTTTTTAAAATTCACGTATGGACCTATAAAATCTTTTAGGCTAATGACCGTCTAAAGTTACTTGATATAGATGAGTAATACTCAAAATATTGCTCTTATCTTGAAATATCAAAATATATCAAAATAAAAGGTAAGCTAAAAGATTTAAGTATAAGAAAATAATTCCTTAAAACTCCCTAGGCTTACATGTATATATTTATATATAGACATATATATAAATATACACCCAATTAAATGGGAAAAACTTCATATATATATATATATGTGTGTGTGTGTGTGTGTGTATGTTTTATATAAAAGACTTAAGAACATAAGCAAGTGTACAAATAAAATATACATGAATATCACATTAAAAATCTCTCAAAAATCTCGGTGAGTCCCTTTTCGATTTCTCCCTTCTCGGTGAGTCCCTTGCCGATTGCTTTCGCAAAAAGCACCACCTCACCGCCACCTAACTTTCGCGCAGTTTAATTGGACCCGAGGATCTCCGAAGCCCCCTGGCGTCGTGAGCCCTGTTTCCGTCCCGTTCGGCCCCAACGTCGCCAGCTCGCTCCACGCCTCTTCTAGTCCACCCATAAGCACGGTGAGCATCCCCAAGCCTCCCTCATGCTTAAATTCGGTTCCGTTTAGCTCTTAGGGCTGTAAGTAGCCTTAGAATGTTGCTTCCGAGAATGATCTCCGCGGCCGCTAGGCTTGCCGTCGATCCAGGCTGTCGCCGGCGAGCAGCTCGAGACACGTCTTAGAGATCCTCGTAAGGAATCCATAGCGTCCTAGAACTCCCTCCCTAGAGCATTGTAGCTCTGCCGCCGCGTCGCCAAAGGTTCGCCGGTTTCATGACGTCACCTCGTTACTTCGGTCGGAGGTGGACGATGATGTCCCGACAGTTGGATCCACGCCACGATTCGTGCGTACAATCGGATGAAATTTGAAGCACGCGCGAGTTGGGATGGAGCCGCCGACATGTGGGTCCAGTGGCCTACACGTCGGGTTGAGTGGAGACGCCTCACCCGCTAGCGCCTTCGCGCGCTAGAAGTGCCTTTCAGAAGTGCGTCTTCGACGTGGGTTCGCTGACCGCGAGTTAGCGGGCCAGCCCGTCACTGGTCACCAATTTTTCTTGGATTTCGCAAATAAAATAAATACAGAATATAGAAATGATTTATTAATAATGGCTAGACTTCTCCAAAATGATAGAAAATTTAGGATAAATACTAGAGCCTCTGCTGGATTTAATAAAAATATAATCATGAACAATAACAGAAGATTATCCTAGGATTTATTTTATTGGGTATTAACCTATATAGGATAAATTAGCAGAAATGAGTTTCTGCTAATCGAAAATTAAATTAACACTTAATAAAATCTGAGAAATTCATGTGTGGCATGAGATAATTCTCTGGACCTAGGAAAAATATAAACTTTATGAAATAACTTATGATCACATGTCATTTATTATTGGCCTAATCAATAACCACGGTTTATTAGATTATTTGGTAATTTGGTGATTCAAAATTACTACACCTAACCAAAGATGTTAATTCACAGCATTAAATGACAGTAAGGGTTTGTATTTTGGATCTCAAAATTATACAAGTTCATGGTTAGTTATATATATATACACTTATATAAATAAAAACATAACCTATAATTATGTCTTCCACACATTTAAAACTCTTATTATAATAGGAAATCAATGATAAGAAGAGTAGATGAAGGAAGTACTTCAAACAAAAATCAATTTTTACTTTATACGTCTATTTCCTAAATTTATGGGTAGACTATTAAGGTTAGCATTTTGCATTATCGCATATCATCTTCATAATACCCGCTCTACCGATATCTTCTATAAACTACTATACAATAGTAGAATCATGGAACTTTCTCGATATCTAGGACAGAATTTATCGCTCTTCGACAAATCGCTAGACTCAGTAAAGGCATTTCATGCATCATGCTTCTATATGCATATCGATGCTTTTATTTATTTCTCTTCAAATTCGTTCGAATTAATAGACGTCGAGGAACCCGAAGGACACTTCGAAGAACCGCCAGAATACCCCTACTACCAACAGGACCAAGGCAAGTTAATTTCCACCCTAAAGGTGTTTACTTTTACTAGGGAGAATCTCGATTTTCCCTAGTGCGAGTCAACAATCTTCATTTAGGTGTTACTTTTATTAAGGAGAGTTCATACTTTCCCTAGTACGAGTTAACATTCAAAAGGATCATATTGAATCCCAGTTTTCTTAAATTATTTTATTTACAATTACAAGTTGCATGCACTTTCAAGTATTTATGCCTACTTGTTTAATCATGATGTATCATGCCATGCTTTACTTCTTGTTATTAATTCCCTATGATGATATTGCCTTGATAAAATCATCTATCATTTGACTTCTAAATGATTGCCTTGATGATTACCCTTGTTAGCCTGGTTAGGTTGAATAAAACAATTTTAGACTCTTAAATCTTGGTTAAAATCTTGCTTAGACATTGCTCAGGTCCAATTATTAATTTTAGGCTTAGTTGCCTCGGAACGGTGAACCGACATTCACCGGACATGATGAATATTGCAAACTTGGTTCACTGGACATTGGGCCTGGCATGCCAGTGTGTGTGGTTGGAAACATGGATGTGTTCCGGTTGTGGTTATGGGTGTGATGTAGCTAGGCTACATGGTTTGAAGGAAGGCTGGATCACGAAGATGGTGCTGGGCAGCCAAGCTCGGCTGTGCCAGTCGGAGCACGAGTTGATTTCGCATAGCTTTATGCTGCCCAAGGGGGTTCCTACACAACGTGAGTTCCAGGAGTGCTGGGCAGCCAAGCTCGACTGTGCCAGTCGGAGCACGAGTTGATTTCGCATAGCTTTATGCTACCCAAGGGGGTTCCTACACAACGTGAGTTCCAGGAGTGCTGGGCAGCCAAGCTAGGCGGAGCGCGAGTTGTTTTCGCGTAGCTTTATGCCCACTGGGGTTCCTGCACAACGTGTGGCCATCCCGCGGTAGTGCGGACTTGGGGCCCGCTGGCTTGCTGGATAGCGTCAGGGTCAACCCCTAGTCCGAGGTGAAGACAGGAGTAGGTCGTCATCATGATGGATGATCTAGGTCTTACGTGACAGAGAGCCGTGACTCTAGTGCGGGCGTGACAACTCGGCTAGGGAAGAACGGGCACTTCGCTGACATAAGATTCACAATGGGTGCGCCACACCCGGAAGATGATGGCGGGTGTTTGGAGACATTTGGCAGTGTTCATGGAAACTGTCAGGGTATTGGAGACGTTTGACAGTGTTCATGGAAACTGTCAGGGTATGGGAATCGTTTGGCAGTGTGCATGGAAACTGTCGTGGAATAAGAATGAAAACATTGATTAGTAGAACTTTTGTTAAAATATGCTAAGTCATAGGCTTTGATTTATAAAACTTGCTTTCTGCAACTAAATGAGCCCCAACCTTTTCTTTGGAACCCTATCACTAAAAGCATTATGTTGGAAACTAGCTCGCCAGTGTTTGGATGACATTGACCTCGCATTCATATTCTCTTTTAGATGAAGAATATGAGCAGGATCAGTACGCCTGCCATGAAGATGAAGGACAGGACTTTGCTGACGATCAGAGCGAGGTATAGGGCGTGATGAGACCATGCTCATCATAGATAGAACCAACACCACATACATATGGTCATTACCAAGTGTTGCTGCAATTACTTCGGCTATGTCGGCATCTTTCACTACATCTACGACAAGTTTGCGACAGTTCACGGCATCTTCTACTTCGCTCACGTCTAATATGGTGGCTCCATCAATGTTACTTCATCGACCTCCACCTTGGCCAGTCGATCACACGCTTGCCCTCCTCGGCTTTTGGACATGGCGCTATCACCTTCATCGGTTCGGCCACCACCTTGGCCGCCTCCCATGCTTGACGGCGTATTCAAGAAAGGCGTATCTCCACCTCGTCCATTCCCTCAGGTCATACAAGTCACGTCGCTCCAAGGCTGGCCCAAGAGAAAGCCCAATTTGGCCACGAGTCCAGTTCGGCCGTCTGCAAAGACAACTTCAAACGGGCGCCCAGGCCACATACGAAGTCCGTTTTCGACGTTCTACCACTTCACGGAAAGCTTAGGAGATAAGCTTTCCAATGGATCTTGTCTCATTGCAAAATTCCTCCTAGAACATTGGGAATCATCAAAACAAGGTGCTGCGTCATCCAGTTGGGCCAAACTGGGCCTTGTAAGCACATCGGGCCAAAGCCCACGTGGTGGACGCCCTAGGAAAACCCTAGGACGTCCAGCACATCCCTCCTAGCCATCTCCCTCTTATAAATTCAGTAGCCGTCATCGTTTAGACTCGGGTTTTGTTAGATTTAAGTTTAGCCTTTACTACTTTTCTTGTAATCACGCGTGTCGGTTAGACCGCCTGTATTACTCGTCTTCGGAACCCCACCTACTCGTTTGTGCCTAATTCATATTTGCAATTTCAGATTGCGTTTATCTTGTTCTTGCTCGTTCTTCGATTGCTTGCAGGAACAAAGACCTTCGTGGTCGTTGATCGCGCGCGCGAGATCAATAACCCTCTGAGTTGGTGTATCGGTCGCTAAGGCGCAACGTCCTGGACGGTTGTAGTCGGGCCGTCAACGTCGATTCCTCCACCAATCGATAGTTATCCCTCTCATCGAAAGATCGGGACCCCTGTTGTTATCAAGTGGTATCAGAGCACCAGGTTGATCGGTGAGAGATTTCTACCTCTGTATCTTGTTTTACCTAGAGTCCAGAAAATTGCCCAAAAAAAAAAAATTCCCTCGTCCAAGACAGTTTAGCCTTGCTTTTGCTTCGTAGTCCACACTTGTTGAGTTTACGGTTGCGTCGTCGAGTCGGTTGATGGTCTTAGAGTCTTTACCCTAGAGTTTCGAGTTCGTGTCACGTTTTTCGTCACCGTCGCTGCTGTTCAGTTCAGTATTTTGGCCGTTTCTCCTCCATACGAACTCGGATTTCGGAGTTCTTAGACTTTTTGGAAAACTTAGAACGTCTTCTCCAACTTTGGTATTCAAGCTGAGATCTGATTCAGCCTCCAACACAGAGATATCTTGCAATATACTTCGGGCTGTCTAGAGATCCAATCTGTTACGAATTCGGTTTTCCAATCATAAGTCTTCCATCCGAACTCGTATTTTGACGTTTTTGGACTTTCTGGAATCAGCACGAAATATCCAAAAAAAAGTTAGTTGGAGTCATATCTGAATTCGGCCATCTTCAAGTTCCTAAAATTTGGGAATTCTCGAGTTCTAGTCGAATTCGAATTGGATCAATCTGATCCCAGTTCGGTAAAACGGCCATATCTCTTGATTCCCTTATCCGTTTTCAGAGTTCTTGTACTTGTTGGAAAGCTGAGAAGATCCTCTACAACTTTGTCCATAGTACCAATTCCAGAAAAGGCAATCTTCGCACCCAAAAATTGCGTTGGATCTGGATCTGTCTCATCTCAGTTTTTTGCTGTACAGCTTGTATTTAGGGGCCCATATCTCCTATTTCCAAACTCCACATTCGTTGTTCCATATATGAAAATTGATGAGAACGAAAAGATCTACAACTTTGACATAGAGACCTTCCTCAAATTTGGAGCTTTTCTTGAGTGAATTTGCCGAACAACATAACTGCCCCTGCTGTCCTGTTTTGAAAGTTTGAGAAAAAAAAAAAGGCAAGTGCAATAAAAAAAAAGCCGCACAAGAAAAAAAGAGGAAAAAAAAAGAGAAAAAAAAAAAGAGAAGGAGCTCTCTAGCTAGGTGTTGTGTTTTGTTGAGTTGGTGACGTCGTTTGTGTCTCGGCTCACGTCTCTAGTACGGTTTGTCCTAGGACCAAGACAATGCAGCGCTGAACGCTTATTCAACTTATTTTGGACTAACGTGGTTTAAGATTTTCCATTGGATTGTGCTCACCTCCTACAGCTCCACATATACTACTACCAACGAGGCACTTGTGACGGCATCGATACACCATATCTCCAGAGTGTTGTCTCGTCGGTTGTCTGACACCTTCGCTAAGCTTGGTAAGAATTGGTAAAAACTTGAAAGAACGGGTTGAGAGTGAGCGACTTGTTTAACCACATCCTATTAGCTATTAGGGACATACTATTTGTGATCATATTATTGTGCTTGTTCTCTTGTTTTTCACCTAACCATGTCAGGATATGAAGACAATGACGTGCCACAATCCCGTTGCAGCAAGCGCCGAATACAATCTTTGGATCACGTGTTCCTTAAACACTTACGACAATCCACAAGGAATCGTGACATCAACATCACCACGGCTTCATCAATTGATGATGAAAAAGGTAAAATCAAGTCTGAATTGCCTCCATTTGCTGGAAAGTTTGATCCTAATACATATATTAATTGGGAAATAGCGGTAGACAAAGAATTTGCAAAGTATGATTTATCTGAAAAACAAAAGATTAGTGCTGCAGTTAAAGCGTTAACATCAGATGCGATATATTGGTGGAAGCATATATCTAGACATGATAAAAAACCTAAAACTTGGAGTGCCATGAAAAAACTTATGAGAGATGATTACCTGAATATGATGCTGAATATTTGCTTACTAAACTTCAACGCTTAAAACAAGGTTTTAAAACTGTTAGAGAATACTATCATGAATTGCAAAATTGTTTATTGCGTTGTGGTTTACAAGAATGTGAAGAAGCTACCGAGTTTAGATTCATACGTGGACTTAATCATGAAATTCAGGATGTTCTTGTTGATAAAACATTTAGTTCTCTTTCGGACTTGATTAAATGTGCTTGTAGAGCTGAAAATATACTTGCTGAATCTTCGAAAGAATCATTAGCTTCATTTGAGGCGCCTGTTGTTGCACATTCTTTTGTAGCTAACATTTTGCAGAAAAGTGAGCACCATCGAGAAAAAGGTGGAGAAGAAAGCATAGAGAAAGAAGAGTTCATTGCTGCTCCATACGTATGGAAATTAAAGTTGCACCTACAACCACTGATGAGTACTTTGAAGGTAATATAAAAGGTGTTGTGCTTACACAAGGTGAGAATGATTTTGATATGCTGAAATTGTCCACTACTCATGCTGTCATAGAGCAACCTTTAGTGGAACCACTAGCTGATATTCCTTTGTTACAAGATGATTTACTTGTTGTCTCTTGTGATAAAGAAGAGTTGTGTGATAATGCTTCACTTATATCCATGCCACAACTAGTGAATGAACATGAAACTTTTATTTTAGAACAAAACACTTATGCTGAGCATAAACATGTTATTCACATTGCTAGTGAGGAAGATGAGCCTAAATTGATATCATCTTTAAATATTTTAGGTTACATTGAATTTGATGTTCTATGTGATCTAAATAGTTTAAAGGAGAGGATTTTGTACATTCGATTTGCCATGGTTATCGCGAAATATTTTTCATGTTGTTGGCAAACACAATGATAAAGGAGAGTATAAAGTGCATAGAGTTCACATTTGTTCAGATTTCAAACCTCTATTTTCTATGCAACAATGTGATCAATTAGATAATTTCAATATCATATCAAGTACCCCTAATTGCCTTTATAATCTATATGATAGTTTTCAAGAAAGGAGTGCTTGGGTAATTGTGATTCTCAAGCCACCGATTTGATCGCAAAAGATATGCATGTTGCTTTGTTTTCGTCGCTACTAACATTTTGCAGACAATATGATGGAGTCGAGGACGACTCCACTTCAAGAAAGGGAGGATGATGAGACCATGCTCATCATAGATAGAACCAACACCACATACATATGGTCATTACCAAGTGTTGCCGCAATTACTTGACTATGTCGGCATCTTTCACTACATCTACGACAAGTTTGCGACGAGTTCACGGCATCTTCTACTTCGTCACGTCTAA
Organism: Olyra latifolia; assembly: GCA_036346145.1. Classification (NCBI taxonomy): domain Eukaryota; kingdom Viridiplantae; phylum Streptophyta; class Magnoliopsida; order Poales; family Poaceae; genus Olyra; species Olyra latifolia. The sequence goes on from CM070526.1 coordinate 44,972,655, forward strand.
TATGGTGGCTCCATCAATGTTACTTCATCGACCTCCACCTTGGCCAGTCGATCACACAGCTTGCCCTCCTCGGCTTTCGGACATGGCGCTATCACCTTCATCGGTTCGGCCACCACCTTGGCAGCCTTCCATGCTTGACGGCGATTCAAGAAAGGCGATCTCCACCTCGTCCATTCCTCAGGTCATACAAGTCACGTCGCTCCAAGGCTGGCCCAAGAGAAAGCCCAATTTGGCCACGAGTCCAGTTCGGCCGTCTGCAAGAAAGACAACTTCAAACGGGCGCCCAGGCCACATACGAAGTCCGTTTTGACGTTCTACCACTTCACGGAAAGCTGAGGAAATAAGCTTTCCAATGGATCTTGTCTCATTGCAAAATTCCTCCTGGAGCGTTGGGAATCATCAAAATAAGGTGCTGCGTCATCCAGTTGGGCCAAACTGGGCCTTGTAAGCACATCGGGCCCAAGCCCACGTGGTGGACGCCCTAGGAAAACCCTAGGACGTCCAGCACATCCCTCCTAGCCATCTCCCTCTTATAAATTCAGTAGCCGTCATCGTTTAGACTCGGGTTTTGTTAGATTTAAGTTTAGCCTTTGCTACTTTTCTTGTAATCACGCGTGTCGGTTAGACCGCTCAGTATTACTCGCCTTCGAACCCCACCTACTCGTTTGTGCCTAATTCATATTTGCAATTTCAGATTGCGTTTATCTTGTTCTTGCTCGTTCTTCGATTGCTTGCAGAACAAAGACCTTCGTGGTCGTTGATCGCGCTGCCAGAGATCAATAACCCTCTGAGTTGGTGTATCGCCGCTAAGGCGCAACGTCCTGGACGGTTGTAGTCGGGCCGTCAACGTCGATTCCTCCACCAATCGATAGTTATCCCTCTCATCGAAAGATCGGGACCCCTGTTGTTATCAGGGCGTCTCTCCAGTCGAGTGCTTAGGCATAGCGGGCACGAGACCCTTTTGCATATTTTAGATCTCTCCACTCTGATCTTTTGGACATTTGGAATATTTGGGCCAATGTGCCGTGTTGTAAACACTTAATAGCTTTCGGGCTTAATACAGGTATTTTATGTAATTTAAGTTTTCCGCTTGTATGTAATGATTCGGCCATGTGAATGGTGTGCACTAGTGTACTGATCCAGGGACTAGTGCAGATCAAGTGGTGGGCAAAAGGACAGGCCCCACAACACATGCACCATGTACCATCTTTCTTAGGAACTAAAATCACAGGGATAGCACAAGGGCTTAGACTCTCACGTACATACCCTTTCTCAAGAAGAGCTTGCACTTGTCGCTGAATTTCCTTTGTTTCTTCAGGATTGGTTCGGTACGGTGGGCGGTTTGGAAGTGAAGCTCTGGTATGAGGTCAATTTGATGTTCAATGTCACGGGTCGGAGGTAGTCCCGCAGGTATCTTCTCCGGAAAGACATCTTCAAAGTTCTGCAAAACACTTGATACAGCACTTGGAAGAGAGGTTATGCCGTTAGTAGAAATTAGCACATCTTTGTAGAAGAGTACAAAATGTGCTAAATAGGGATTCGTATGCAGCTCTCTTAATTCAGATTTTGTAGCTAACATTACTAGCTTGTTTCCCTCCTCGTTTCCTTTCCCACTCCTATTTGGCTTGTGGTCCTTCTCTCCTGTTGTTTGACACTCTCAATATTTACCTCATTCTTTTGCATTGTATCAGCAAGAATTTGATTGGGAGTCATTGGTCTAAGAACAATTTCTTTGTTGTTTCATTTGAATGAATATTGATTAGTGAGACCATTGTGATGACTTGCATGATCAAATTGCCATGGTTGGCCGAGCAGCAAGTGGCATACCGTCATTGGGACCACATCACACTCAACAGTATTACTATACTCACCAATTTTGAAGGAAACCTTCACCATGTGTTGAATTTTCACTTCTCCACCATCATTCAACCATTGCACATGATATGGATGTGGGTGTCGCAGCTGCTTGAACCCAAGCTTTTCACACATCTCTTTACAAGCTAAATTGTGACAACTTCCACCATCAATTATTACCTTGCACACACGACCATTTATCTTTGCCTTAGTGTGAAAAAGGTTGCAACGCTGTTCAAGATCTTCTTTTTGTTGTATACTCAAAACTTTTTTGGTAACAATGAGAGATTGACCGGTCTCAAAGTCGCAATAAGTCATCTCATTCTCCACATCTTCCAAATCAGTGATTGGAGTATCTTCTTCTTCACTTGCAAATTCATATTCTCCTCCCTCTGTGATAAGCATGGTGCGGTTGTTTGGACAATCTTTTGCAATATGGCCACGTCCCAAACACTTGAAGCATTGAATTGCACTACTCTTTGCTGTTGAACCTATAGAAGAAGTAGTACTAGCTGCATTTGGAGTAGTTGGCTCTTTTCCACTTCGACCTACATGAGAACTAGAAGCAACATTAGCACTAGAATTGTTAGCGCGAAATAAATTGAACCGAGAAATGGATTTACCTGCTGTAGGTGCTGAACAGGGAGCAAATGAAATGCTCTTTGTTATCTTGGAGTCTTGCTGCACTTGCCTCTCAGCCTTGGTTGCTTGATGCACTAACTCCACCACATTGCTATAAGGCTGAAATTCAGTGATGCGCTTGATAGGATAATTCAATCCAGCGAGGAAACGTGCCATGGTTTGCTCTTCATGCTCATATACGTTGGCATGGATCATGGCCATCTCCATCTCTTTATAGTACTCATCAACTGTTCGATTTCCTTGCTTTAATCCCTGTAGCTTATCAAAAAGATCATGTTTATAATGTCGAGGGACAAACCTTGCTCTCATCTCCACCTTCATCTCAGCCCACGATGCAACAGGATTCTCGCCATGTCCTTTTCTTTGGCTTTGAATTTGTTCTCACCAAACCAGCGCATAATCATCAAATTCAAGCGATGCCATGGCAAGCTTCTTTTCTTCGGTGTAGTTGTGCAGGCGGAAGATCTTGTCAACTTTCAGCTCCCAAGTAAGGTAATCCTCTGGATTATTGGATCCTGCAAACTTAGGCATAGAAAACTTTAGTTTGCCATACCTTTGCTTCTCAGGACAGTCATTGTCATTGCGGTCGTTGCGTTGATTTCTTTCATTGCGTGGCTGCAAATTGAGGCGAAATGGTTCATGTGCAGCACCCCACGACCCATACCACGTCCCCTTCCTAGACTACGATCATCACCAGCTCTAGCTGGTCCAACGGTGGATTTAATTGCATTAGCAAAGACGAGCCCTTCGTGCAGCAGCTTCCTCATCGGTCTCATCAAGCAGAGCACCATCTTGAGCTTGTGGTCGTAGTTGTCGTACAATATCAATAACTATGTTGGTGTGAAGTACGGCAAGTTGCTGATTCACATCAATTTGGAGATCTTGGATAGAGTTATTTAGTTCTTCCCTTAGCTGGTCATTTCCTGTGCGGAACTCTCGGCATAATGTGTCCCGCAAGGCACAATATTCCGTCCAGGTTACTGGGGCTTCAGGATCACGCCCATCATTCTCCACATTGTCTCCTTGACCTGACATGGTTAGTTATGCAAACAGCAAGAGAAACACAATATGATGGGTGAGAAATCCTCTCAACCTCACATATCCTTACCAACGATGTTCTTACTCACCCTTTGCTGATTGATGGAGGAGCTCGCACTTAAGTGGTGAGAAACACGAAATGAGGTTAAGCGAACTCACAACTGAGATTAAAGCATACAACGGATTATATGTGGAGCTTGGTAGGGAATGTGTATGTACTACATAATCTATATTCTTGATGTTGTTTCAATAAGTACATTTCCAAACAAGAACACAATGTCTAGTTGAAAACAAGATTTAAGTGATGAACACAGCAACTCACAAACAAAGATGATGGAACCAATTGCAATCAAAGGAGTGAGCTAGAATAAAATATGATGATAGCACAAACAGCTCAATTGTAATGGTTATGGAAAGACGCTAGCTAGTTGCCATAGATGAAGAAGGGCACAAGATTGCACATCAAGAATGCGTTTCTCACAACGGTGCAATAGATTTCAGCAACTTTTCTTTACCTTCTCCTTTTCTTTTCTTTTCTTTTTCTTTTTGCTTTTGCTCTCTTTCTTTTGGATGGCTGTGCTACTGATTTTTAGCAAAGATTCATAACTTTTCTTTTGATTTCTTGCAACCGTGTGATAAAAACATGTGAGCACAGCCCTATGCAACGGAATAGCTAGTCTTCATAGGTGCAAAGTTTTTGCAAAGGAAAGATGGGTTATCAAAACAGATTTAAAAATTTTCGCAACTCTGTAGCAGTCAGATTCAAACACATGTTAGACCCCTTTTTATGCCGAATCAGAAAAACTTGTCTGTAGCAAAGTCATAGAGAATTTCATAAGCTTTCCAGAAAGCCCAAGAACGCAAAAATCCAAGCTCGTATATGGAAGTTATGGCCAAAATAGTGGACTGGACAGATTCAATCTAGAAGTGACGCACGCGAAGGAAGATGAACAATTTCAGCAATAAGAACATGATTCTATGGATAAAAACTTATCAAAATGCACAAGAACAACAGATTGGAGACTAAGGTTCAATATTTTTGTGTGGCTCTTTTTCTAGATATGGCTGAAAAGTAAATCTAGAATTAGAGGATAAACATCCTACCGTTACAACCGGAGCTCTGATACCAAATGATACGAGGGATGCCCGATCTTCACGGGGTAGGATCAAAGATACTCGTGAAATCTGACGAATCTTGTGCGGCCAACCGTTGCAAGCGCAACAACCTGCAGCACCGAGTTTGTCCAACCTCACGTTGTCCACTCGACCAAGTCGAGCGGATTACAATCCTAGCTGCAATCACAAAGAGCTTGCAAAAACTGCGGGAAGAAATGCACAATCTCAAGTTTATTTCAGCCGGTGGCTTGAAATCTCAAGAACATGCATATAGCAGATCTGATTTTAGTTTCAAATGGTCTAAGTCTCTCAAGGAGGGGGCCTTCCTAAATATATGAGGGAAGTGGAGAGGAAGCCCAAAAATGTGCTGCACAAGCCCCAGGTCGCAGCACAAAGATCAAGGACCCAACATAATAGTGGCGCAGCACCCAATGCATAGAAAAGTAATTTCTAAACAGTTTCTGGACGCTAAAAGTTTTTGATGTTATATCCGCGCTCAGAAGGAATTTGAGGGTGAGGTTGGATCCATTGAAAAGTTGAGCTCGTTATCTTTCCAGGCTGCAGTCGAACACCTCAAACAAACTCCATTTGCATCCGCTATGCCCGTTTTTCTCTAGACTGGTCATTGGAGGCCGAACTGAGCTCTTCTGCATTCACATCTTACATGTTGACTTGTTCATACTTTTCTTGGTCTTCTTTAAGGTGTTCACACCTCCTCACATTGTCTTCATACCTGAGAATAATCAAAATATTTGAATTAGGTAGCAGCTGACTCTCACAAGTAATATGATTCTTACTAAGGAGCAAGTTCACCTGTTGATTGATTTGTTTAGCTCAGGCACGTGTTATTGGTCCTTGGAAATGATTTGGAGTCTCTTGAACAACAGTAGGGGAAGCGGATGGTGATGGTGTTACGTTGCCCGTATCATCTACCACACGCAACAAAACCTGAGAACGAACCATGAAACAATGCCTATATATAGCCTAGGGGTGGCCAACGGGGTGGACATGAAACCTTAGGGGTACATGGGCCTTGGGCCCAAAATTGAGGTGGCATAGCACCTGGCAGATTTGTTCTGCTTGACTGTTTCATCGATTCCGAGCGACTTGGGATGAATTTGAAGTAACGCCGGATGCGTTGGAAAGCTTATCTCCTATGCTTTCCGTGAAGTGTTAGAACGTCCCAAACGGAGTCCGTATGCAGAAGTTATGACCGTTTGATGTTGGACTGGTCGTAGACGGCCGAACCAGACTCGTGGACGAATTAGGCTTGATCATGGATTCAGCCCGGTGCGTTTTCCTTAAACTTGATCTTAGATCGCTGATCCTCCAACATTGATGGCTCCAATAGTTTGACATATGGATTCATTCCAATCTGTCGAGTTCCTTGTTCCGCAGTCGACGTCATCGACAGAGACGTTGTTGACGTAGTGGAAGAAGTGGGAGATATTGTGTTTGCATACATGCCGGTGATGTCCTCATCATCCTCCCCTTCTTGAATTTGAGTTGTCCTCGACTCAATCATATTCTCCTGCAAAAGGTTAGTAGCAACAGGAGGCAAAGGAAGATGCATAGAAAAAGAAGATTTCAAATTTAAGCAAATGTAAACACGATGCACCATATACTCTGCTTTCTCATTATGTTTGCCAATAACATAAAAAATATTTCTAGATAGACATGGCAAATTTGGTTGTTCTGTAATCATATCCTCAATACTATTTAACTCAAATGGAACAAATTCAATGTAACCAGAAGTATCTAATGAAGACAATAATTGTGTCGGCGACTGGGAGGCGAGTCTCCGTAGGCCGATGAGCAAGGGGGGAGGTGGGGGTGCGAGACCCGAGGACGGCCCTGCCCCTTGGACCGAGGCCCGGCCGCTGGCCAGGCGCCGCCGAGGGAAGGACGTCGACGAGTTGGACGTGTGTACTGGTGTGACGCGAGGATTTTTATCCTGGTACAGGCCTCCACTGTCGGATAACAGCACTACGTCCAGTCTTGATATAATGTCAAGTTTAAACGAGTACAAGAGGGTGAGCCCGGGCTTCGGGAAGCCCGGGCTCGAGTACAATAAGTGCTCAAGGCACTATGTATGTTCCTAACATACCTGGACGCGAAGAACTACCGCCTGGAACTAGAACTCCTACGTGAGTGCAAATGCTCCTGTTCTACGATGGCTGAGTGCTCTTCTGTCTAAGTCTATCTCTCTTCCGCTTACCGTCTTCCGTACGTCTGTTTCTCGTCTCTTGGTTGTGGCCTATGCGTCCTTTTTATAGGCGGCCCCCAGCCACTGTAGCATGTCCTTGGTCCGTTGTGATGCGCCGAGTTATCCTTCGGTTACTAGTCATCTTCTTCTGCTTTGCAGTGCCGGGGCGTGGTGGACGCACGAGGCCCGCCGGATATTCGGGTGTATTTCCTGATCCTGTCCAGATCGTCGTTCGAACCGCAACCCGGCAATACCTGTCTTTCTCTATAGGGGCGGATGGTAAGCTGACCGTTGACACGACCTGCCACCAACCTGCCAGCGGTTTGTGGCGTGCTTCATCTCGCGGCGCGATATAACTTGCGGTGACCAGCGGGACCCAGCAGCGTA